>CM023619.1:5764693-7127193 GCA_013358685.1 Antennarius maculatus | reverse complement strand
TATGCCCCAAAGAGACAATATTTTAATGATTAGAATTGATTTTTTTTTCAAACAGTTTTTGAATTGGTAAAATCAAAGCCAATTACAGAATCAAATCGAGCAAACGTGCTGAAACAAAAGGCTCTGAGAGGATTTGTTGGGTAGATTTGTCTCCTGAAACCATAGCTGTGGGCCATTTGATCCCAGGAGCTCTCTGATAATAACAAAGCTGATAGTTTTGTTGAGTGAAAACAATCTGGAAACATTTTGGAGTATGTTCTGCTCAGACATAATCTGTCTGACTGAGCATCATAAACTGTAGAGGAGAAAATGCTTGCCTCCAACCCCTCCCCCACTAGCCCCAATTGGATATTTCTAATGAATAAAGATGTGACCCCATCCTGTCTATTGTCTAATGAGACTGCCCTGGAGGTTAAACAATATGCCCCTCTTTTTTTTAATTAATCAAAACTTAAATACTGTATGTTGCTCAGAAAATATAAATAACAAATTAATAAAAATAAAAATACAATCTCTGATATTTTCACCGCTGATTAGTGGTTATTCTTTTTGCTTCTCTTTTCTCTTGTCAAAACGGCAATTAAATGAGGCTCATTAAAGTTTGTTCAATGATCTCTTGTAGCAGTGGGCAGGAAAACGGTATTGCCAGAGAGGGTTTTGAGCTTTTTCCTGTACTTTTTTTTTGAAAACTCAAAGATGTACTCGAAACAACGTAAGTCGAGCTACATACCTGTATCCTCATTTCTTTTTGAGCTCTATTCTAAAAAACAATTTATTCTTTTTCTATGGTTATTTCTGAAGCAATGCAATTTCAAAACCGCTAACAAGGTTGGGCAGAGCCTTCCAGGGCTGTAACATGGTTTTCTGAAATAAGCATGAATTCCTTCAAACACTAAGAAGGTCCGTTATTCATTTGTTTCTTTATCATTCCCATACATCACATTAACAAAAAGTTTAAAAAATACGTTAACTTCAATTATGTCAACCACATTTTAAAATTGTTATTTACCATTTTTGCTTGACAAGGAACAACACTGTATTGCTGGTTTGCCAATTAAGAGTACATAATAACATTTTCAAAATATCAAAAACTTTCTTTCGGCTTGTCCCATTAGGGGTCACCAGGGGTCACCACACTGTGTCATCCTTTTTCCATTTTAGATGAACACTCATTTGTCCAAGCTTGGGGCGGCTTACAGTTGACACTGACTTGTGTCTCTCTAGGGTTTCAGATGTTATCGTGCTCATATATTTAAGATGACGGAACTCCCGGGTTTGATTGTTTTGGTCTATTTCATGTCAGTCTGCCAAACAGAACCTTCCGTGATTGAATCATTTGACAAAATCACGAGACAAGTTTCTCAGACCTACAAACAAACAAAACAAAAAAAAAGCACACACACTGTTAAGATGTGTGATCTCATTAGTCTTTATTTACATTCATATTATAAAATTGGGGGAAGCTCTCATTAGCTGCTGTATTTCTGTTTTTGTTTTACAAATGTACTTGACGTGGTCGTTTTTGTTTACGTGTCAGCCTGGATGTGTGAAACTTGGCGGGTGTTGCTTCTGGTGATTTGCCATTAATTGAGACTGACATGCCAGTGCTCCGCAAAATAAAAGATTACGGATGTTTAACCCGAGCATTGCTTCATAACTACGGGTGAAGAGGAATATGAAAATCAAAACGCAACACACACACTCACACAGTGCCGCCCCCCCCCGCCCCAACGTGCTTTCCCTCTCGGTAGTCTGAAGTGGTGT
Organism: Antennarius maculatus; assembly: GCA_013358685.1. Classification (NCBI taxonomy): domain Eukaryota; kingdom Metazoa; phylum Chordata; class Actinopteri; order Lophiiformes; family Antennariidae; genus Antennarius; species Antennarius maculatus. The sequence continues at coordinate 7,125,429 of CM023619.1, read as the reverse complement.
AAACACTGACTGCTATGTTAGAATAGGAACTTGATTGCTGTCTTTCAACTAGTTGTGAACATGAAAGGTCATGTTTGTCGACAGGTGATAAACTGGATAACTGTACATGTTGTGTCATCTTTTGACTGTGTTGTTCTGATGGTTCAGATATGATCTTGTGTTACTGGTTTGCTTTCCAACCAAATCAAACCGCCTCAGCATTTTAGAAAGCTTCACAGCGAAAGAAGAACAGTTCCAATCCACAGCGGTGTTCCCTGGAGCACAGATGACCTTGTTTCCGAATTTTTCCATCGAGACATGGACACTAATCGCTTTGATCCTCGTTCTCATCGTAGTGTAAGTTAATTACAACTGTGTGTCACATTCACTGTAGAATTCACATTTACTTCATAATTTATGATTCCTGGTTCGCCGTTCCTGAAGGAAACGGGAACTGTATAATTTACTTTATAGAACCCCAAAAAGGTGCTACAGGAATTTGGCTTCTGGATTGTATTTCTGTTTAATCCTCAGCTATGGAAACGCACCATATGGCATTTTCAAGAAAATTGGCATCCAGGGGCCCAAACCTTTGCCCTTCATTGGGACATTTTTGGAGTACAGGAAGGTGAGTTGATTATTATAAGTGATCAGTTATGCTGCAGGTAACAGTGTTATTGATATCTTTTTAGGGCGTCCACTATTTTGACACGGAATGCTATAAGAAGTACGGAAAATTGTGGGGGTAAGCCTGTTCTTACTGTCAGTAATTACTGAAAAGATGATGTTTCATATGGTTTAACTCTCATGTAAAAGACACCAACGATAACTAACTGAATCTGCTCTTACATTTAAGGCTGTATGATGGCAGGCAGCCGCTGTTGTGTGTAATGGACACGGCGATGATCAAAACCATCTTGATTAAGGAATGTTATTCTACTTTTATCAACAAACGGGTAAGAAAATAACCAGACCAGCCACAGTTCTCCATGTTACCATTAGTGCAATTTATTTAACGTGTGTTTGTGCATGTGGATTTAGGACTTCGGCCTAAATGGACCATTAAGCAATTCTCTGTCAGTAGTAGGCGATGAACAGTGGAGAAGGATTCGAAATACGCTCTCTCCTTCATTCACTGGTGGACGACTGAAAGAGGTTGAAACAAACTTTTAAAATGTTTTTAGTTCATTCTTTAACACAAGCATTATTCACAATGCCTGAGTTAAAAGCTTCATTAACCCAATGTAAATTAATGTAAATTAATGAATGAATTATTCAAAACTACAATGACCAGGGTCGGTCAATGATACCGGCATTTAAATTTCACATATTTCAATTACAGCTTCAACAAAAGGGCTGATGTTTCTTTTTTATGTTTTTGGGCAGATGTATGCAATAATGTTGCAGCACTCAGGTAACCTGATCAATAGCATTTGCAAGAAGGTAGAGGCGGATGAGGTCATTGAGGTTAAAGAGTGAGTAATGTTCCTGTGTCTCATCCTGAGGATTATTCCTCCAAGTAATCCGTCTTCCTACATATTATTACAGAAGTCAGTCAACTGGAATGACACTTTTGCATTTGTTTTCAAAGCATATTCGGACCCTACAGTATTGACATTGTTACGGGCTCCGCTTTCAGTGTAGATGTGGATTCCATCAACCGCCCCACTGATCCTTTCCTTACTAACGTTAAGAAAATGGTCAATTTCACCATCCTGAATCCCTTGATCATCCTTGTGGGTACGTCACACTTTTTTTTTTCTTTCTAGAATGTTTGTGTCCCTGAATTAACGGCGTCTTGAAAAATTTTTTTGTTGCTTTCAGTCCTGTTTCCATTTTTGGTGCCAATTTTGGAGAAGATGAATGTGTCACTTTTCCCAACTCAACTCTCGGATTTCTTCTCCAACTTTCTAAAGACAATCAAATCGGATCGAAAGAAGAATGAATGCAAAGTGATGTGCTAAAGCGTTTATCCACAATAAAGTTGATGTTGGTTTATGTCATCAGTCTATCGATAATTTTTTGTTTTTGCTTTTTGTTTTGCAGTATCGCGTGGACTTCATGCAGTTGATGGTGGATGCTCAGATGTCAGAAATCAACAAGGAAGGTATTTTCTTGCATGCATAAATTACTTTTCTAGTTATTAATATCAATAATTACTTCTTAATAACTTAATAAGAAAGTTGCACTTTGACTGAGCAAAGAAAAGACCAGTCACATTATGTGTTTGTGTCACAGGGCTGACCGATGATGAGATCCTTGCTCAAGCACTGGTGTTTATCTTAGCGGGATATGAGACCACTACCAATTCACTAGGATTTTTAGCCTACAACCTGGCAACCCACCCTCAGATCCAAAAGATTCTGCAAGAGGAGACTGACAGAACCTTCCCAAAAAAGGTTACTTGAGTATTTCTATGTTACTGTAATTAATTGAGCCTATATGAGTAACTGATTATGTGCTCCCAAGTGAGAAGTTATTTATATTGAAGACACTTCCAGAGTCAGCCAACCTATGAAGCTCTGGTACGCATGGAATACCTGGACATGGTGGTCAATGAGACGATGAGGCTGTACCCGTTTGCTCCTCGGTTAAATAGAATTTCAAACGCTGCTGTGGAAATTAACGGCGTGACCATCCCTAAAGGAACTGTCATCGTGGTGCCAGTTTACACTCTCCATCGTGACCCTTTATTGTGGTCCGATCCAGAAAGCTTTCAACCTGAGAGGTACTGCAGTGGGTTAATGGAAGGTTATGTGCTGATTTAACCCAGATTTCATCAACAGTTTAAAATACAACTGCATCTATTTGTAGGTTCAGCAAGGAAAACAGATGTAACATAGAACCTCATGCCTTCCTGCCCTTTGGAGAAGGGCCGAGGAACTGCATCGGCATGCGATTTGCCATCTTGATGATGAAGCTGGCGACGGTGGAGATCCTTCAACGCTTCAGTTTTGTCACCTGCAAGGAGACTGATGTGAGTAGAGTCTCCCTTGAAAGAGTGACAGATTCTTACTAGAAGCCAGGCATCTAGAGGATTGACAGATTTTTTTTTTTTTCTAGATTCCAATGGAGCTGGCAAAAGATGCTTTTGCCAAACCTAAGAATCCCATAAAGCTGAAGCTGGAGCCGAGAGAAACTGTCGCTGATGCATCCTCAAGCTGAATCTGATTAGTGCAACCTGGTAGTTCCAGTTTTAATCGTATCAAATCATCATCTTCGGAACAAACCCCGAATCACACATTGCAATCTCTAATCAGGCTTCTAGAGTCACGTACTGTACACCTCAGTTTTGGTACATTGTGTTACATTTTAACAAGCACCTGTGCTCAGCGGTGGATCAGGGGACTTAAGGTGACCTAAGAAAATGTATATTATTTGGGTTGAGAGGACTATTTAATGTTATGATTCATATAATCAAAAGATTTCAAAGATGACTTTGGTAATAAAATGTTCATAAAATGTTCTTCACTTTCCTTCAAAAAACAATTTTGATTTCAAACTGCAAAAGAATAAATTTTGCATTTGCTCAGTAATTCTGCTTTTGTTATTGTCTACATTGACTTTTCTGACGTGGAGACATGTTCAGGGTTGTTCAGGGACAGAGTCGGCACAATCAGTTTTTCTCTGCGTGTCCTGACATCAAAACCTGGAACAGATGGAAACACAGATGACGAAAGCTGTGTTTCTTTCTTGAACCGGTTTTTCTGCTTTAGGTTCTTCAGGTGCCCATCTAAAGAATGGCTGGTGTGACATTTAATCTGCCACACCATTGTGCGCAGCCAACCTTTGTTTTAGTAGTCACATCTATTCATACTGAACTTGGCAGAAGTACTTCCATTTGTGCTGCACACAAATGAGTTTGGGTTGTATTATTTTATTTGAACATCATTTGAAAAAAGATCAGTGCTGGTCCACTCTCCCTACGAGAGGTCTTGTAGACATGTAGACACCAGACGTATCCCATTTTCTATACAAAGTGGGTAAAACCGTTTAGAGCTATTGTGAGGGGTTTTATGTTGTAGTCTTTAAAAAAAAATTTTATTATGGTTTCAGTATCAGGTGGATGCTTGAACTCAAACTTGTCAAAGCATCTGAGAGATATTAAAATACTGAATGTTAGTCTTCATGGCAGGTAACCTACCCATGATAACCAGTCTGCATGATAGGAATGTTACATTATGAAGGACATTTGATGAGGGACACAGCTGAGATGTATTCCCTATATTAATCACACGTTCAGAGCAGTTACGTGTACCAACTTCATTACCTGGATGCAACATACAGTACCGTGTAATTAACAAACTGTGGGAAGAGGGAATTTCTTAAATCCCAATATTTTACCTTTAGTTCACACGTTTGGCATTTTTAAATGTCCCTTTGTGCTTTTTTTTTTTTTTAACCCCAACACTGCCACAAATTGAAAATTTAACCATCTTGGGTAGGCTATGATGATAGTCTAACTTTGAAAATCATATTGATAGAAAAGCTTGGATGAGAGGTGAGACATCTTCAAAAAAAACTTTCTTGAAGTCTACTGGATAGATTTAAAAAGCTTTGGGTAACCATGACCTGGATAATGGAGAACTTAGACATCTAAACAATTGTTTAAATTTATATCATGTGGTGTGAACTATGAATTCATTTCATGCCAGTCAGTTAAATCATATTAAGTTACACATTAGCCATGTGACATGTAACAGTGACATCTAATTAAAAACACAAGACAAACATACTGAGTTAGCAATATCATTTAATCTTTACCCCCTGCCCCCCCTTCAGCTTTGAATCACTGTTGTACATTAAGTTAAACTTTGTTTCCTCAATTTCACAGGTAATTTTTTCTCTCTTCAAACTTCCAGTTTGACCTCCCTCTCATATCAAATGAAAAAAAAAAAAGCAGATTGTATTATACAAAAATGCAAACCAATTTTCACACAGTGAATTCTCTTACAAAGTCATAAAATGGCGTAATAATGGCTACATCCACATTGGAGGAAGATAATTCTAGACATTCCTTAATGGAGTATAATATACATATAAAAACTTATTTTTTTTTTCTTGCTGAAATCAAACCTGTACCTTAATTTAAGAGATATTTTACAAGGGAGTAATCATATAAAATAGCCATTTGCGAAGTTCCCCAAAAAAGTCAGGGAATAAAATGTGAGCCTCAAACAGCAGTAACAGAGTTCAGTGGTCAAGGGTAGGAGTGGAGGGGTTAACTGGTGATGGAGATGAGGGCTAGAGGCAGCAGTTCCACTCAGAAACATATACACACAGGAGATTGAAATGAAACTCTTTGCTACTTACTATACAGTAAACCACCCCACACATTATTGTATGTCAGTCTGCTAAGCTAGAGGCGTTTGTAGGCCAATTCAGACCCAGCAGGGACCAATCAGGTCAAAGAATTGCAGTTTGATCATTTTGGTTGAGCCAGTGACGATTTAACACCCATAAAAGTTACTGATTGATGGAGGCGTAACTTATGTGTTGAATGACTCACAATCCCAAAAGGATTCCTACACGTCCACTGCTTTTCAGAATCTGTGACTCATTCTGTAGCTTGTTGTACGGTTAGGGACGAAACAAATTTGAAGGTACCCAAAAACGACAAAGTCTCCGTTTGCAAATCCTTTGATGAAAAAACAAACAAACAAAAAAATCTGACATCATGCAGATCCTTGTTTGCTCACGGACACAGGAACAATAATTTTGGTTTAAGACTTAGGGGTCAGTAAATTCACTCAACTATCGCAGGAAAAAAAAAAAAAATCAAAAGCTAGATCGATACGACATATTTCCTAAAAATAATAAAATTACACTTTGTGTCAAAACCTTGAGATTAGCATCTTTTGTGTTTTGAATGCCATTTTCACAGGTGGGGTCTTCTAGAATCCAACTTTTTTTTTGGACTCAAGCCAATTCAACGTTTACTTCTAAGATTTCCTCATGTTCCTGAGGCATGCAGGATAAAGAAGCATGAGTGGAGGATTTAAGGCCAACCTATCATCACAGGTCTCCTGAATCTCTTCTTGTGGGATGGGGGCAAGAAACCCCCCCCCAACACTTTCTAATACTGCAACACCATCACCCAGTACAGCACACTTTGAGGAAAAAAATAAAATTAAAAAATTGGGGTATGTTTTCTACAATACAGTCTAGCACACACAAAATGTCTCCATAAATTTTCCAAAGTTACAGATTTTTGTCTTCTTCGGAAGCATAGTCTATAAAGAACATCTTTGTTTGAACACAAAAGATTAAGTGAACACACATCAATGCGCACAGAAGTCCTTCGTCTGGGAAAGGATAAAGTCTGTGTTGGCAACCAGTGGACAGAGAACAAATAAAAAAAAATTGCTGATTCTAAATAGAGATCATTTAATATAAATGCTGAACGAGTAAAATAAAAAGGTGGCACATTAATAGTGCTTTAGTACATTAATGTATGTATACATACTCATATGTATAAGTGAATTGTGTACCTAAACAAATGCAGCGAGGAGCAGCCACAGGCTTGAAGAAAAATTGGGAAGAAAAATTTGAAAAGGGGAAAAAAAAAAAAAAAAAAAAAGGAAAACCCCAACATCCAATATCATGGAGCTGAAACAACCCAGATATCAGACCCAAAAATGTCTGCGTCTTTGATTCATCAGTTACATTATCTGACTATCAGTTTCTCTTGTGTGCCTTGTCCGACCAAAATGATGTCACAGCGTTACACTACAACAAGTTGGCCCAGAATGTCTCCTCCATCCTTCAACCGTTCAAAGACAAGGACTCACTTGCTCTCTGTACAGCTGGAAAACTGTAGCCCATCATGCTAATTGTTTACAAAAGGCAAAGAGCTCAACACTGAGCATCAAAAGTAGACAATTTACATGATGGAGAACGAGCATTAATGGTAGCGATGATGGTGGTACCAGAAACGTGTTTGAATCAATAATAATGCTTAAATACAGCCAAAATTGCTGTTTTTTGGGCAGCTGTTATTGAAAGTTTGTTGCAGCAAACCCTCAAAAATTCAAGCATAATATATCCTCAAAATGACTTCAGAAGTATTTTTGTAGCTAAAATGCTACTAAAAAGTATAAAAGATAACTCCTGGTTCTGCTTGTAAGTTCGTTATTTTGTAATAGAGGAGGGACATGCATTCAACCGAGCTCTATAAAGCCTTCACTAGGTAAGTCACACACCCCAAACATCGTAACACCGTAAAGCATGAAAACTAAAGCAATTTAAAAAAAAAAACAAAAAAAAACAAGGGAAGGCAACTTCATAGAAGTTAGGAGAACAAATGACAAGATAATCCCAATGGGGAGGCCCTTTGTGTGACCAGACTAGAAGCTGTAAGAAGGGAAATCTTTACTGATATTATTTACAGTAGTCGGGGGTGTCCTTATTCTTCTAGTTCCTGAAAAACTGATGTATTCTTTCAACAGTTTCATGTGCATCCATCCATGATTTGTTTTTTAATACGCCATGAAGGATTTCACAACAGAATTGGCTTCGACTGAATGTGGCTCTGTAGAACAACAGGTGAACGGAAACTGAAGGCTTACTTAATTTGACAGACCAACGAGAAGATAACTGTCTCTTACAGGAATAAAAAAAAAAAAAAGATGTGTTGCAATCTTTAAAACAGAATGCTTCAATTTGTGATGCAATTAATTGCTTTCTGTATATAAAACAGGTGTATTTGGAAAATTCTCATACAAAATTGGCGACTGGAGGGACATGCATTTGTCACAAAAGTGAAAGCAAAACACCTCTGTCTCCATTTCGGCTGAATACTGCTTGAATACTGTGAGGCTTTTCCCTCCTTAGACCATCTAGACATGGGCAACCACTTGTTTACGACTCTGGGGGTGAGAACCAAGAGACATCTTTGTGTGGTTTGTTACAATGCTGTCACAGATCAGATTACAATAGAGGTTCCTTGGGGTGCATAGTGCTTATTAATCTGCTCCTCTTTATATTAGAGAACTCCAACAGAATCTCATATGGGGAGGAAAAAAACCAGACTATGTTCTGGTGTTTATGAAGGATGAAATAAGCCTCTCCTCTTTCACATTGAAATTATAATACCATTGTCACCATCACTACCATTGTCTATCCTGACATAACTTTCATGAGCCTTGTTGATCTGTAATCCAAGTACCAAAAAAAAAAAAAAAAAAGGAAGAAAAAAAAAGACGAGAAAACAAAAACACACACGAGAAATGTTATCATATTCCCTGGTTTCCAGGCAAGGAAAGTCATTAAAAAAGCTCATTCACAGAACAAAAAGAAAGAAAATTCATATCACGGCAGATACTGCTCATCTTCTAAACAGAATGGGTGTATGTGTGCCTGTGCATGCTTTTCAATTGAGCATCTTGAGTGTGTGCATGTGTGTCAGTATGTACTGCTTAAGAGCAGGAATGGACAACGCCATTCTTCTGCATCTCTGAACCACTGGCTCCTGGATCAGAGCACAAGTTCAACGCAGACGTCTTATTGGTCAGTGAGAGCATGGACCCACCCACTGCACTTTCTTGCATACTGCTGGAGCCGTTTGACACTTCGCTGAATCAAGGATGGAGAGAAAGACGCAAATCAGAAAATGGCCAAAAGAATGATATGTATTTAGAGAATATGTACCATATTGTGAAGTGAGGCCTCACCCAAGAGCAAGGGAGATTTCATCCAGCTGAGTCTTGTGCTCTGGCTGTCCGTTCTCTGCAGGTTTCATCTTGTACTGCTGAACATCGTGGGTTACTTGATTTTCCTAGTTAGGAAATGGATAAAATCTTGTTTTGGCTTCCAAAAACGTATGATTTAAACATGGGGTGAATCATCTCTTGTTGGGAAACAATTAGGATTAATGTTAACAAAGCATATATCATATGCAAAGATAGAACATGATATCATAATGTGGCATTTGGCCAAAGATACATACACTACCAGTCAAACCCTTGAACACACCTCTTCTTTCAATGGTTTTACAATGTTTATCACTTTAACGTCGTAGACACAAACTGAACACATTAAAACTATGAAGCAAGATATACGGAATTATGTGGTCAACAAAAAATTGTGAAAGATCTGTAAATAGATTTTATATTTTAAAATCCTCAAAATAGCCACACTTTGATGACAGATTTGAAAACCCTTGGCCTTCTCCCAATGAGCTTCATAAGGTCCCAGCATGTGAACCAGCATGGCTACCACAGCATCCTGCAGCGACATAATATCCCATCCAGTTCATTCAAGACTGTTGGAAAACTATTTCGTTGACTACCTCATGAAGTGTATTGAGAGAATGCCAAGAGTGTGCAAAGCAGTGATCAAAGCAAAGGTGCATCAAACTGTGCAATGCCTCACTTTGACAGTCATGCAATGAGGAGGAATGAAGCAAATATTAAAGTCTGTACATCTAAATATATATTATTTTATTTATACTTAACTTCTTTGCTCTTTTTTTCATAATTCTAAATTCTTTATTTTTATTCTGACTTTGTCGTCACGTTCTGAAACAGAGCAGCTGTAACAAAAAGCAATTTCCCCTTGGGGATCCATTAAGTATTCTGATTCTGATTCAGTGAGAATCTACAATGTAAACAAAACCATTAAATGAGAGGGTGTGTCCAACTTTTAACTGCTATTGTCTGCCCAATAAACAGTATGAATAATGAAGGGCTCATGAAAATGAAACACACTGGACAAAAGATGTATGATTTTAGCAACGCATGGATATGATAGCAGTGATCTACTGATCAAAACAGTCAGATTCATTGATCAGACCAGAACCCTTACCAAAGCCATCTCTCTGGTCCTCTTGCCAATCTCTCTCTCCACCTGGTGGAGCTCCAGGCTTAGTTGCTCACTGGAAACGGCTGCTGTACTTGCGCCCCCTGCTGGCCATTTAAGCTGCTGCTGCGCAGCCACTACCTGGCCCTGGCTGGGCTGCACAGGCTGGGCTGCCAATGCACTCGCCTCCCTCTGGAGCAGCAAAGAGTTACTGGTAGCCTGGAATAACACAATCACAAGAAACAGCATAAATTTTTTAAAGACTACTGCTGACTCAATTTTGACTGCATGTTTGCCACCTGTCTGCTTTTACTTTTTCAACAGATCGCATGAAGTAAAAGTATGCTCAACAAACATGAAATTATGTGAGGAACCTACAAATATTTAAATTCATTTAAATATTTTAAGAATGTTTAGATCAAAAGAAAACCTTCCAAAACAATTTCTTAACTCTGTAAACCTTCATAGCCCATACAGACCTCGATGCTCCGCATCTGGGTTTGTTGGTTGATCTGTTGGTTGACCTGCTGCAGCTCGATCTTCAACTGTTCTCTGTCTGGGATTGGCATAGGCAGGCTGTGAGAGTGAAACACAGGGAGACATTGAAATACAGACACAGACTTTCCCTTTTAAACATGTACGTACTGTATATCTGAGGAAAAAGTAAAAACAAAAGCCGGCCTCACCGCTCACTGAAGTGTCCCTGAGAGGAGGAGGCAGTCTGGTGTGAGGGGTATGAAGCTCCACCCCATGCTCCATGGTTTCCATAAGTGTATTCTGCTGCAACAAGAAGACAAAAATTGTTGTCAGAAATGCCTTCCACTGCAATTAATATTCCTCAAACACCACATTAATGTAAAATTATCAGTGTAACAATTTAGCATAAGAGACTGGGGTGGACAGACTTAGAACAGCTTAATGACACATTTTGATTGTGTCGAAGGGTAGATGGACACCACTACTGGCAAAATCTGTCCTGATGAGGGACCATAACCTCAAGGAAGAACAGACATCAGTGACGATGACATTAGCAAAAAATAACTAAAAAAAAATCACATCACATAGTACCAAGTAACTTTCAGAAAATATAGAGGTTTACCAGTTTTGATTTCAAGCAAAAATAAGATGCTAATGTCCACTGGCATTTAACCATGTTTATCAGACAGTAAGTATGATGTCGTGCTTGCAATTTCTTACCTGGCATGACCATATGCTTAGAATTTGGGTTATGGGGAGTTGAGGCTAAAGCCTGTACGGGACCAGTGGTCTGGTAGCCCGTCTTTGAGGTGCGGGATATGGCACCAAAGCGTGATACAGTGGGCTGGGGGCCAAATGGGATAATAGGGTCATCATCCTTGACCTCTGCACCTCTGCGAGGAGCCTCCAGTGATGGTTCCCTCAGATCCTTAGCCTCCACATTCTTAGGGAGAGAGAGAGAGGGAAAGAGAGAATAAAGAGGAAGAGAATAAACAGAAAACAGGCAGGTTGAGAGAACATGTTAATTTCAAAAATATTGCTTTGTGGGTAAATAATTAGACAAAAACAACAAAAAAACCCCAGCCAAACATGTGAATATCAGACTACCCAGCACTGATTAAAGCCACCTCAATCTATGTGTCATTAAGCTTGCAGAACTGTTCTATTATGTCCTAAATTAAGGTTCTGAAACACCAATGACGAACTCCTGAAGCCAGAATCACAACATATTTTGTTGCCTAATAAGAAAATACTATTATGGTCGCCAATAGTTATCCATTTGAACTTACCATCATCTCCATGGCACCAGCAACCATAATATCTTTGGGTTTGGCATCCTTTGTGCCAATATAGGAGCCAATAGTTTCACAAGACCAGGGAGAATACTGTCCTGCGTAGTCAGGCTCTCTGCTTTTCATCATGATTTTGGATGTCTCCTCTCCATACTGCAGATAAAGAACAGAAAAAGTTGTGTCACTAATAATTTCACAATATTCAGTCAACTGCTCCCGCTTTTTATTCACACTGGTGTGTGAATGTGTGTGATTGTTCTGGTGGTGGTCCGAGAGGTTGTTGGTGCAGATTGGCTGCCACGTTTCTGCCAGTCTGCCCCAGGGCAGCTGGCAATTACAAAACCCAAAACCAGTGAAGTTGGCACGCTTTGTAAATAGTGAATAAAAGAGAATACAGTGCGCCCTCACGCAACGTACAAAACGCTCGCGATTGCGGATTTTTGGTAGGCAGTCACGTGATACCGTAAGCGCATTCTATTGACTGACGGCATCTGGAAGTGCGCCAAGTTTGGTGAGTCTCGGACTTCCGTGAGACACTCAAGTGCTTTAAACAATTGATAAGAGTGTGGAAGAAGGTAATACAGATAGAAGGTGGTTTAATATCAGTAGGGTCATAAACGTTTAAATTACTGTAAACAATAAGACAAATAGTTTGGCGCTCTATCGTGGAACTCCTTAATCGCGTTTGGTTCCTGGAACGCGTTAACCGCAAGGAACGAGGGCGCACTGTTCAATAATTAGCAAAACCTTCTCAACCTACAGTACATTCAGTTGAATTCACAGCAAAGACACGATACGTAATGTTCGAACTGGTTAACTTTGTTATTTTTGGCAAATATTATCTCATTGGAATTTGATGCCTGCAACATGTTATGAAAAAAGGTGGCCAAATTGGCAAAAAAGATTGAGAAATTTGAGTAATTCTCTTCAAACACTTATTTGGAACATCCCACAGGTGAACAGGCTACTTGGGAACAGTTGGGTGCCGTGATTGGGTATAAAAGTAGCTTCCCTGAAATGCTCAGTAATTCACAAACAAAGATGGGGCGAGGGTCATCACTTTGTGAACAAATGCGTGTGCAAATTGTCCAACAGTTTAAGAACCATATCTCTCAACGAGCTAATATAAGGAATTTAGGGATTTCATCATCTACGGTCCATAATGTCATCAAAAGGTTCAGAGAATCTGGAGACATGACTGCACGTAAGCGGTGAGGCCGAAAACCAACACTGAATGCCAGTGACCTCCGATTCCTCAGACATCACCGTGTAAAGGATATCACCGCATGGGCTCAGGAACACTTCAGAATACCACTGTCAGTAACTACAGTCCGTCATTACATCTGTAAGTGAAAGTTAAAACTGTACAATGCAAAGCCAAAGCCATTTATCAACATCACCCAGAAACGCCGCCGGCTTCGCTGGGCCCAGGCTCATCTAAGATGGACTGATGCAAAGTGGAAAAGCATTCTGTGGTCTGACGAGTCCACGTTTCAAACCGTTTTTGAAAAATGTGGTCATCTTGTCCTCTGGACCAAGGAGGAAAAGAACCATCTGGACCATTATAGGTACAAAGTTCAAAAGACAGCATCTGTGATAGTACGAGGGTGTATTAGCGCCCAAGGCATGGGCAACTTACACATCTGTGAAGGCACCATTAATGCTGAAAGGTACATACAGGTTTTTGAGAAACATGTTGCCATCCAAGCAGCATCTTTTTCATGGACGCCCCTGCTTATTTCAGCAAGACGATGCCAAGCCACATTCTACAAGTGTTACAAAAGAGTGGCTTCTTAGTACGAGTACGGGTACTACACTGGCCTGCTAGTAGTCCAAACCTGTCTCCCATTGAAAATGTGTGGCGCATTACGAAGCGTAAAATACAACAACAGAGACAACAGACTGTTGAACAACTTAAGCTGTACATCAAGCAAGAATGGGAAAAAATTCCACCCAAAAAACTTCAAAAATTGGTTTCCTCAGTTCCCAAACGTTTACTAAATGTTATTAAACGGAAAGGCGATGTAACACAGTGGTAAAAATGCCCCTGTGCCAACTTTTCAATTCTCAGTTTCTCAATTCAAACATTAAATATCTTGTCTTTGCAGTGTATTCAATTGAATGTAAGTTGGAAAGGATTTGCAAGTCATTGTATTCTGTTTTTATTTACGATTCACACAATGTGCCAACTTCACTGGTTTTGGGTTTTGTATTCATGTAGTTTATCATTACCATGTATGAATGAGGAGTGAATGAATAATGGATGCACTGTAAAGCGTAAAGAGTGTCCAGAAAAGTGCTATATAAATCAATTCCATTATTATTATTATTATTATTACACCACAATGTCAATTATTGTTCTTTTTACCTTTTTGCCAATGAGGATATACTGTCACCTGTGGTTGTTTATTTATTGCTTAGTCAGCACGATTATGCCAAACTGCTGAATGGATTTTAATTAGTCACTGAGAGGATGGAACTTTATCCAGAATGAAACTCATTTGATTTTAAAGCAGATCTGGAAAATGGGGTGTAGCCAACATTTTTTTCATTTTATTCCTTGAACACCATAAGATGGGTTAGGTTTGAGAGTACTGAACTGTTACATCGTATAAATCTTCTGTTGGCTGGATTCCAGACTTACCACAGAGGCACACATGGAATAACGAAGCAAACCGAGGGTCAAAATTGGATTTTTGTACAAAATATTTTTTAGCCTGCGATAGATTAATGTGCATCTAGATATGTCGTCTACACTTCTTTATGATATCATTTACTTGCCTTCTCTCTCTCCACATTAATTCCTCCTGACTGTGTTTTATTTCATGTTGCCCCTCATGACAGATGAGCTATTCCTCACTTACCGGCGTATCCTGGATGGAAAACCATTTATTCTCTTTGACAAATAGTAGCTGCAGCTACCTTTTCTGTCCAGTTAAATGACAACACAGGACCTAATTTCATGGCCCCTGGACATTTTAACTTTGCTGTACTTGTGGTTAATGTTCAACTTGGAAAGAATATTAAATACTGTGCTGAATAAAAATGGAATGTGCTCCAAAAACATATTGTTAAAATTCTTATTGTTAAATACTTATGCTATTTGAATAATTGTAAAGGTTGAGCACTTATCTGCATTTACAGCTGTACTTGTTTTCTTTGAATTTTGATAATGTGCACAACAATGTTTTAGGGATGTACGTTGTGGGGTTTTCTCTACAGATGTTTCTTGAAAAATCAAGATCTCATTGAGACCAACGGTTAAAATAAACAATTAAACTGTGACAATTTTGAAATTCAATGTGAAAGAACTTCAAACATAATATCTGTCAAAGAGTTTGAAGCACGTCGAGAGATGTATGAAATTTATATGGTGCTAACCTCTGGAGGGTAGTCACTAGGAAAAGGGTGAGACAGAGTAGGGGAGGCAGCGAATGGTGGAGGTGAGATGACTTTCCGTTCCTCCAGCTGGGATAGGAGTTCCTGTCGACGGCGGTGCAGGTAGTCCAGGCTGGGCTGTGAACCACTATATGATGGTCCCTGAGACACACAGAAGTACTGCTGTTTTACTGCTAGCATGTATTTTAGTGTTTTGTTTCTCGGATGTTGTACCAGTTAAAAATGACTCACCCTGACATAAGCCCTCATGGGTGGAGCCTGGGTACTTGGTGAGTAATAGCCTTCTGGATGGTATCTATCTCGTGCACTTGGCTCCTGGTGGTAAAGTGAGTTGGCCTGCCCTGCTGATGGTGGCGCAACATCCAGAGGTGCCGGACTCATTCTTACCAAACCATCCCTCTGAGATGGGTAAGGCTGTGGAGGGGGTGGTGGGCCAGCATAGGTCCCGTGACGACTTCGGTCATGGTGTGGAGTGTGGGGGTAGGAAAAGGGTGCACTAGTATGAGGGGCCTGGTAGGAGCGCTCTGGAGGGCCGTAGCCAGGGTATGGATCCTGGTAAGTAGCTCCCGACTCACCGGGTGGAGGAGGATTACGCATATAATCCCGATGAATATACTGTGGTGGCTGTTGGTAAGGGTACCCTAAGAAATAGAAATCAAATGATTGTAAGTTAAAATGACCAAAATTACTTCTAATACAGAAGACTTTCATCAGTCACACTCACAGAAACAACTAAACACCATTAACTTAGCATGAATCATACCTGTTGAGTATTGAGGGGGCTCATACTGAGATGCAGAGGGTGGAGTGCGGGTGTCATAGCACTCAGGGAGCTGTGGCTGGGGGTAGACTGGTGAACCTCTGGCCACCACAGGCATGTGCTTCACCCCAGACAGGTGGTCCGCTGGCATTCTTGGGTGAGACATGGCATGAGGTGGCATCGCCATTCCTGGTTTGGGTACATGGTCTAGGCTACAGGAATACATATCAGAAGAACTTATTAGATAAGCATTTACAGCAATTGATCTCCTTCAGCGGACTTTCCCCAATGCTACAGATATTAGTGTTTTCTTTGTGCTCTTGACCGATCACAAGATGTTTCGCTCAGAGCTACACTGCGTTCGCTTGAGGGCGCGCTCTGACATACGCAAACTCTGTTGCATCGTAAGCTGCCCCAACTTCATCTTCCTCTGATTCGCCATCTTCTGTTCCGTGACTGGGTCAGTCGTCGTTATATTAAATTTAGACGCTCGATTTTAAGTGATAAGCTCCACCAAACTTTCTTCCAGTCCTCCTCGTTGAAAAACGTAATTCATGTCGACAGACCTCATAGGCAGCATGTGAGTTAAAGCCAACGTAACATGCAACTGAGTGTGAAGAATCTGCTTAGGTCTGCTGCATATCATTATAAAACATATTGCTTTTAAATTTCATTGGTTTGGCTTCTAAAAACTACAGATTCACATAAAATTTGTGATGAACCAACTCTGCTCTATTAAATATCGCTTGTTTATTGTTTGATAGATTACGTCATTCACAGAAACCTCATACTCACACATCAGATGGCGATCCTGGGGCATTGGGACTCCCTGCATCCATTTTGATGGGTTTAGGCAACAGTTCATACGGAACATTGTCAGTGCCACGGGCAATGAGCTGGGGCAAAGAGGGTGCACCACTGCCATTGGTGAGGGGTGAAGGCTTCCGGGTCACTGCTACATCAAGGGAAAGGTTGTCATCTGGCATGAGACCTCCTGAGCCAGGTAGGCGTGGTGCCAGACGCTTGTTCATTTTACGATACCTAACAAGCATTAAACACGATTAAAAAATGCATCAAAGATACCTGTGGTGTGAAAATGTTGTAAATGTAGTTGCAAAACCTAATTTCACAAACTGAAGAGGGCTATGTTGACATTTGTCAGACTCACTTCTCCAGTTCTTCCTGAGAATGAGCAAAGGTGCAGCTGGCTCCACGTGGACAGCCTCCCTTTTGTTTCATGTCACGACACATGTATGTCTTGTACTTGCTATGCTGAGGAGGCTAAAAAGAGACAAATAGTATTGCAGAAAGAGAAAAATAATTATCAGTCATTATGGTTACATTATGGCAACTCCACAGAAATTAATGGTAATTGTGTTAAATCATGAAACAAAGATAAATTGAATAAAGCTTGAATGAATGTTTTCAACATTTTCAAATTTTGCAGCTTGATGACTGTCTCTAAATCTTGCAATGATATGTGATTGTTTTCTACCCTTTTCTCACAGAGATGTAAATAGTCCTGAGAGAGCCAGTCTCCATGCCACTGTTGATTTTCTCAAGAGTTGGCTAACTTCTACTAGATGCTTTGTTAATCTCTTGGTTGTTGGTAACACAGCTATCACATCATCAAAGCTAACTACTTTGTCTGATGCTGGCGCTCTGCCTGCTCAGTCCTTTTATAAGAACATCCTTTCAGTGATGTCACTTCATACGATTGCATCTCAGAGGCAAAACAACACTGACACCACTCCTCCTCGTTGTTTCTTGTAGACAGAACAGTGATGTGCAATACTGGAGCAACAGTTTCGTCTTGAGAAGGTTACGGAAAAGTAAAATCAGCCACCAAATGAACGACAATGGCCATAGGCCTTGTGAGGTTTGTACATTCAGGACCTACTACTTCTAATTACTTTGCAGACAAAAAGATGATCAGATTGTCTTTTACATTATATTTATCCTATTGATGTCAAGTCAGGTGTTAACTTCAAGGTAAAACAAGGCAGTCAGAGACTGCAACATCCCGTGACACCCCTGAATTCAAAATTTTACCCTGACCTACACATTTTGTGTTTTTGGCTTCCTGACAATGTTACTTTTTATTTTGGGATTAAATCACATCAGTTTTCCAAGATGTGTACCTAAAAAGGTATATAAGTGAAAATTTGACCTTGGCCTAGTTTTTCAAAGTCAAGGTTGAGATCTAATTTTCATCCCCTTGCCTCCCTGAATATAATGCCATTTATTTTGTCTTTCTATCTTATCCAGTTCCTGAGATACATGCAAAAAATTTTACAAAAGTTGAAATTTGACCTTGACCTCATTTTCTCAAGGTCAAGGTCATCATCTCACTTTCATCCCCTTTGCCGCCCGAGTAATGTGCTTCTTCTTTCATCTTTCTTTCTGCAACAGTTGTGAAGATATTTGGTGGACGGACGGACGAACACACAGACAATTACAATAATTCACCGCTTTGCGGGATGTAATGAACAGGAAATCATGTAATGATGTTTTGACAACAAAACGGAAAAACAAGTGCCATGGATAGTCTGTTTGCCTGAAGTCTTTCAATTTGCAGGTCAAGTCAAGCGTCAGACTCATCTGCAGAGATTCTATCCATTTGGCTCTTATCAGGACATTTCTGAGTATCCACACTTCAGGAACACAACTGATTGCTGAATTGCTTTGGAAACTCTGTAATGCTAACACAACTAAAAAAAAAAAATCAACAAGCTTTCTCAGTTATTTGCTCTTTACTAATGTTTACCGCAGCTAATTACCTGAACACTTATATACCTGATGTTAAATGGCTGGGTGGATTGTGAAGGTCCTCGATGGATAGACTTACTTGTTGAGGGTCCGCTCCCTTCTTGCTGTGGTTCTGAATGAAGTCCACCAGGCCATGCACCACTGTTTTCACTGCTACCAACCCTTTCTCAAGTTGCTCCCATGTAGGAGGGGGAGCATCTGGGGGATAGATATGTGATTAAAAAAAAATACTTTTACTTGGAGTTATGTACTTATGTGATGTCTTACCAGGACTGGGATCTATGTTGGCCAGTAATTCCAGATGGGGTCGCAGCCTGTTGAGGTTGGCTGGATCTCCAGTCCTTTGCAGTGCAATTGTCAGCTCCTGAACGCTCTGAGCAAAGGACGCTGGGGTCTGCAGCTATACCAAAAGCAGAAAAAAAATAAAAAAATAGTAAATGCTATAGCAGTTTATGGCAGACAAACAGTCTTAATTAGGAAGATGCTTTGATATGACAAACTTCAATATAAAACAGAACACAAATATCTAATAAATATTTCAATAAGTACCATGATGTGAACACACATAGGACAATCATGCACACACCCGACACACAGAAAGACAAGTTCTTGTTTCACACACCTTATCAATGATAGATTGCATGTGTGACTTATGAGATTGATCTCCATATAACAG
Source organism: Antennarius maculatus (assembly GCA_013358685.1). Taxonomy (NCBI): domain Eukaryota; kingdom Metazoa; phylum Chordata; class Actinopteri; order Lophiiformes; family Antennariidae; genus Antennarius; species Antennarius maculatus. Next base: position 7,106,279 of record CM023619.1, on the reverse strand, counting down.
AGAGGACCACTGGTCAGGTGCGATGCGCAGCCCACCCTCCATAGCGATCTGAACAATCTGAGAGTCATGTTCTCGCCTCAGAGCCTCATAAGTACGGAACTCTTCTTTCAACTGCATCAGGGATGAGTCTTCATCACGTTTGGTTACCTAGGTAGCCACAGAGGAAGAAAGAAAGAAGAAGTGTTCACATCCCTGGTTGTGATTGGCCTCGTTTATCAGAATCGGATTACTTTTTTTTTGATTCATGCGGGGGAAATTGCTTAGATTGCTCATCAAGCTCTTTAATCGGTTTTAAAATATCAAAACTGTCACATAATGTTAAATCTTAACTAGGGGACTATACTTAACATTCAGCAAGATTGGACAGACAAATACTATGTTCAAAAGTAATCAAACATTGGCATTCACTGTCATGTGTATAAAAGAGAAAAGAATTCTTCTGATTCTCAGTCAGAGACATACCTTGAAGCAAGAAGCCCTGTAGAGGAGCTGCACCACGTGGCCAATGCTCGTCTTTGAGGCCTGCGGGAAGCGTGGCTCAAGCCGCTGGACTACAAAGAGCACCAACACCTTCCTGGACAGAGCAGAGCCATCCTCCAGAGCAAGAAGGACTAACTTTAGAGCTTCCTCCTGCATGGCTGGGAAAAGATGCAAATACATTCATTTAACTGAAGAAAAAAAAAAACAACAACAAAGGACAATTGATTGTAGAGAGTCGATAACAGATTCTTTTGTCTCACTTTGAGGGCAATGAAAAACCTACCTGGGCCAAGAAACTGACATCCTCGTGCGCGGACTGCAGCCCACAAATTGGAGGAGAGCTGCTGTGGATTCTGGTGCTGCAAGATGAGCTCTGTGACAGTTCGTTCACCAAGAGAGCGAGCAGCTCTCATGGCTCTAACACGACCCTCCTCTTCCACCAGCTGGCAGTGGACTAGCGTTACCAATTTCCTCTGCATGGGTCGACTCAACATGCTCTGGGCTGTGCTGCTCAGTCCCACACCTAGGAAGAGATTTGATAAGACTGGTAACCTACTGAAATTTACGGTGGCACCGACTACTGAAAATACAGAATCCTCCCTGCCTTAAAAAATACTTTCAGTTACAAATCATGTCAGTAATCTAAACAGTAACATAGATTTTTTTAAAGTTACATAAAAAAAAATCACAAAATATCCCTCATAGCACATATTTCTATTTCTAAGACCTTTAGTGTGTTTACTGTCTGAAGTGGCTCAATGAATTAATTTAAAAATAATCATGCATCATGTACATCCCTGCATTATCTAACAAAAAACAAACAAACACTATTGACGAATTGTTTCCATTGTAGTGACATTTTAGGTTTATAAGGTGTAAAGGATAACTGTCAGAAACAAAAATCAAAAAGCCAATTTAAAAATTAACTCAAACACAATTATTAAGGCCAAATTCAAATGTACGTATATGTTTCATGGGGTCTTCTCAAGTGAAGACCCCATGAAAAATGTGACCCTGCCCGGAGCAATCATCTGGAGCCAGGCCTGGACGGAGGACGCATAGCCTCAGTTCTGGAACCAAACTCCTGGATAGGAGATGTACCTTGTTTTACTCTGGAGTTGCGTCAGGCGCAGGGTGGGTGTGGGGATACTCACAAGCCCCCGGCTGAGCGCAGTTGTGTTGGAGGTTACCCCAGAGGACGAGAGGGTCGTCTCCCTACGCCTTAAGGCTGTGGGAGGGAAAACTTTGACTGCTGTTTGTGTGTATGCACCAAATAGCAGCTCACAGTATTTGGTCTTCTTGGGGTCCCTAGAGGAGGTCTTATGGGATCCCTTTAGGGGGACTCCATTGTTCTCCTGGGGGACTTCAATGCACACGTCAGCAATTATGGAGACACCTGGAGGGGCATGATTGGGAGGAATGGCCTCCCTGATCTAAACCCGAGTGGTGTTATGTTGTTGGACTTCTGTGCTAGTCACGGATTGTTCATAACTAACACCATGTTCGAACACAATGATGCTCATAAGTGTACCTGGCACATTTATGAGCATCCTTGAGTCGGAAGTCAATGATTGATCTTGTGATCGTATCATCTGACCTTAGACCGTGTGTTTTGGACACTTGGGTGAAGAGAGGGGCAGAGCTGTCAAGTGATCACCACCTGGTGGTGAGTTGGGTCCGTTGGCGGAGGGAAACCTTTGGATAGACCTGGTGTGCCCAAACGAGTAGTGCGGGTGAACTTGGAAAATCCGGAGGAGGACTCTGTCCGCAAGGCCTCAAATTCCGAAGGAGCTTCTTGTGCATCCCTGTAGAGGTTGGGGACATCGAACATGAACGGTCGATGTTCAAAGCTTCCATTGCTGAAGCTGCAGCTGAGAGCTATGGTCTCAAGGTCTAGGGTGCCTCAAGGATTAGTAATCCTCGAACATTGTGGTGGACCCCGGTGGTCAAGGAAGCTATCCAACTGGAAAAAGGAGGCTGTGACCTGCAGCGTTCACTGGTCCGGTTTGCAGCCAAGTGTAAACCGGCGGGGATAAGGATCAGCAACTCCAAATCTGAGGCCATGGTCCTTAGCAGGAAGCCGTTGGATTCCCTTCTCCAAGTGGGGAATGAGATCCTGCCTCAAGTGAAGGAGTTTAAGAATCTTGGGGTCTTGTTCATAAGTGAGGGAACAAGGTCGCGTGAGATTGGACGAAGAATTGGGGCAGCAGGAGCGGTATTGGAGTCGCTTTACCGCATTGCTGCCACAAAGAAGGAGTTAAGCCGAGAGACAAAGCTCTCCATCTACCGTTCAATCTTCGCTCTTTCCCTCACCCAAGGTCATGACCGAAAGAACGAGATCGCGGATACAAGCGGCGGAAATGGCTTTCTCAGGCAGATAGCTGGTGCCTCCCTGAGAGATAGGGTGAGAAACACTGCAGTTCACGAGGGGATCAGAGTAGAACCGCTGCTCCTTCACATCGAAAGGAGTCAGCTGAGGTGGTTTGGGCATCTGGTGCGGATGTCTCCGGGGCGCCTCCCTTGGGAGGTGTTCCTGGCACATCCAGCTGGGAGGAGACCTCGGGGCAGACCCAGGACCAGTTGGAGGGATTATATCTTAACACTGGCTTGGGAACACCTTGGGATCCCCCAGTCAGAGCCGGTGGATGTGGCCGGGCAAACGGAAGTTTGGGGCTCCTTGTTGAAGCTGCTGCCCCCGCGACCCGATTTCGGGTAAGCGGTGTTAGATGGATGGATATGTTACAAGCTCTGTACAATATGAATTACGGCACTGTGTAAGATTGTGGATGGATAACGATTAATATAACACATTCAAAGATAATCATGCAGGTGTTTGTGTGTGTTAAGCACCTCGGGTGTTGCTGAGAGGTTTGAGGTAGAGGGCCAGCTCTTCCACACATTGTCTGGCCTCCTCGTAATGCTGTGAGTCCTCTGGACTTGTAATCAAGGCAACTGGCTGAGCCTTAGGAACCTGCAGCAGAACACACACATCAATTGGGACAATTGATAGACAGTATTTTCCGCACTATAAGGCGCACCTAAAAGCCTATAATTTTCTCATAATCCCGTAGTGCGCCTTATAATCCAATGCGCCTTATATATGGATTCATATTAATACTAGTATTGGTTAAAAACAAGTTTGCTGAAAATAAGCTGGCAGTCTGGCCGGTCGTCATGCCGCATTACACCACCAGTGTCACCCTCACAAGGTATTCGGGCCTACGTCCCCCAACAACTGTAGTCAAGGGGCGTCGCCGAATTGCAGGCTCTCACTGACCTGCTGGTCTGACGGCAGAGCAGCAGCTGAGAGCCCCTGATGACCGGCTACGATAACGTAACAAAACATAAGGAACTTTCAACAATTCTATTAATAAAGTTTGACTGACTGATCTCAGTATTTCCCAACCACCGTGGCGCCAGAAATAACCAACTTTAAACCTAAGTGGTCTAAAAAATGCCATTGTGCTGTAATCTGGATTCTAGTGACGGTCCATTCTGTTAGTTTGCGGAAACACACGGAGAAACTGGCATAAAGGCAAATGAAAGACCCTCAAAGCTGAACTTCCAACCTTTTCTGAAATTTCAAGAGCAGAGTCACTGTTAGACAAAGGTACCTAGTGTGCTGCAACTGATTTGCAAATGTAGTTGATAGTTCTGGGGGGGACGGGGGAGGGGTGCATTCAGGCTTGTGTGTTCTGTCTGCAGCAAGGTGCTGTGAGATTCACGGCGGACACCGACGTTAGAGTCAGTTCTAGGAGTAAAACAACGTCACATTTGCCAGTAAATTAGCAGCCTGACATTAAAAATTGTTTAGGCAGCAAATAGCTGCACCTCACCTCCGACTGGACTACCGATTGATCGAAACAATATTTAATTAATAAACAAAGACGAACGTCGGAGCTTAAATGTCTGCTTCGAACAGATCGGGAAATAATCCGCTCTGTTCGCACTGAGTGGTCCACTCGTAATGAATTTAACCAGTTTTTAATGTCAGGTTTTTTAATATGTGTATTGACTTCTTTCTAACCCTAACCCTAAAATGGCAAAGTGATCAAGTGATCAGGTTTCCTTGATGAGGCTCAGAATGGCCTCATTGAAATAACATTTGGGCCATTCACAGCTGACTAAAGGTACTCACAGTCATGAATGCTCTGGCTAGTGGACAGATAGCGCAACTACAGCCACTAGTTTTTTAAATCTATTTTAAGTTTGTTTTACTATATGCGCCTTATAATCCGGTGCACCTTACAGTGCAGAAAATACTGCAGTATCCAAAATGCTCCTCGGAATCTGACAAAAACAGTTTTTATATATATAGTTTTATATATACTGTATAGTTCTGTTCATGTAGCCAGCTAACAGAACTATCACTTCTCTAAAATGTCTTTTCCAGTTACTCCTTTGACAGGTACCTTTTCCTTTAACGTTAGCTCCTTTCCCAATCTCACAATTAATTAGCCTTCTTTCTCCAGTTAGCCAGTTAGCCATCTATGGCTTTGCAATGCCCGCCCAGCGCAATCCATGATTTTCCAACACAAAGTTGTTATGTCACCACCTTGATTTTTGACTAGGATGGGTATGCTTGGTTTATGATACCAATACATTTGTTTTCATATGTTTGGTATAAAGTCTGATATTGTTTTATCATCCACAGGTTCCCACTAGTATACATATATACACACACTGCGTCTTTGCGCATTCGCGCATCAACACTCATGACTTCGCCTCATGGCGGATTTTTGGTAGGCAGTCACATGATACCGTACACACATTCTATTGGATGAAGACATCCGGAAGACATCCAGTATGGGGAGGGTTCATAAACGTTTAAATTACTGTAAATAAGAAGACAAATAGTTCCTCGACATATCGTGGAATTCTTTATTCCAGTGTGGGTCCTGGAACGCATTAACCGCTAGTAATGAGGGCGCGCTGTGTATATATATATACTGTATATATAAATAAATGTTTTGTTATAATGATCTGTCAAATGTAATAAAATCCAGTTAACATATCATTGAAGAAAAAAGGCCAAAAATTCCTGTATTACAACACTGAAAAACTATTTGTATCTGCCTGTCTATTGGAGCAGCAATGGCTTAGGGGTGGAATGGTCATTCATCAATTGGGGGTTAACCTGCAATCTACATGTTGCAGAGCATAAAATGCAGTAAAATATATACAGTGTCTTTTAAGTATTTAATGGGACTTCCTGGTTAAAACATAACAAGGCTTTTTAAGTAATTGACTTAATTTACAGAAATAGAAAAAATGGAGAAACTTTGAAAATCTGTGTGCAAGGCCACAGATCTCCCTACGTCTGACAGACTAGACTCCCTCCACCAAAGCAACTGTAAGCAGAAAAATGTGAATACCCAAGACAGAAATATATGTAAAATGTAAAACTACCAAATTTAAAGGTCCCATATTATGCTATTTTAGTTCATGTCATTCAGCTGCCAGATGTCCAACTACACTGTATTTGAAATGTCTTGCCCCAAAGTGATACGTGATACTCAATATCTTTGATAGAATATGGTTAAAATCACTTCCGTTCTGAAAAGCCCAGTGTTAATGGGGCGTGGCTCTGAGCTCACTCTATCACCCCCTCCCCTCTCTGAGCTGCCTCTATCAACAACTCCCATTGCCCTCGCCTTCACAAGCACATGTACTTTCGGTTCGGTGAGTGAGCATATGAAACCGGCAGGGTTCGGTACCCCCAACAAGGTTAAGAACCACGGGTCTAGAACTTCTTTTAACTTTCAGTAACTTCGTTACGACGTGCCTGGGCTTGCGCTAGCCGATCACCACTATGCCATAGGTGAAGGAAATTCCATATGGCTACAAGGTTTTTACCCTGTGTAGCCACAGTGGCGTTATTTTTAGGAAAAAAAGGGTAAAACTTTTAACTTTTTTGGACTTGCAAAAATCCCCGACCGATAACATAAGAAAAGAAACTTTTCCTCTCGCTCTTTTTTCTCTCGCTCTTTCCAACGCTCGTTGGCACGGCGCGCTGCGCCGCTGTCTTGGACACAGAATGTGGCTTTCTGTGGCTTACTCAATTCTTTTACACTGAGCCACAGTGGCTTAGTCATACTACCTCCTAGTGCAAGCCCAGCGTACTGTGTTTTGCACTCTTGTTTTCCATGAGATAACTTGATTTTTCTGCGCAAAGCGTGGAGTTGCTTTCTCGGTCTGCTCAACGTAACTTGTGGCTTATTGTCTAAACACAATGAGACCAGCCCATAATCGCGGAGAATTTTTTGGAGAAAAACACAGTGTTAGCAAATGGGATGGAAATCAGTGGAGACGAGATATGATTAAGAACAGCATGTTTCCCGAATATCGTCACGGAGAATGAGACATCGCTGGCTAACACCACCAGCTAACGCAGACTAATAAAAGGTAAGTATATTGAACTGTTGGCTGTTCCCTACTTTATTGCTGTCCACTAACCTACGTCGCAGTGACGAGGAGGATTTATCATTATAGCACTTAAGTCATACTCAAACAATTGTAAATAAGATAAAAACGTGTCTCACTTAAATAAAGGCTGAGGCTGTTTGTTAATGAGCGGTGTAGCTTTGCATACACGCAGCTCCGTTCGCTATGACGATGAGGACAGGCTTTAGCGGACACAGATACAAATGACTTAAGAGGAGCTAACTAGTTAGCCAAATGCTAGCTGACTTCACAAAGCTTGTAAGGAACTTTCAGTGTGCGACTGAGCCAGGTCATTACCACACACCCCGTAGCCTGAATGAATTCCCCTTTGGGGATGACCACGCCCCTATATGGGTGGACAATCAAAAACGACTCAGTATAGGTCAATTTACTTTATCAATCATTCAATTTGTTACGTCACAAATTGAATTGTTACAAATCCGAGCGTACTCACTGTAGATTTTTCATTTTTTAATATGTCTATTGATGCAGGAAGTGTTTATTTTCCAGATTCTAGGATTTGGTCGGGTTAGGGAGGACCATTATGTGTCTGTAGAGACCTGTTTTTCATAATAGGACTTCTTTAAGACCCAATAAGATGCTCAATTTAAGATTTCAATTGTTGGGGGGTCTCCCCCGGGAAATTTTTTAGAAAATGAGGTTGTTCAGTTTACCTACAAAAATACACTAAAGTCAACAGTTCAAGCTTAACTATCTTTATTTCTATCCTACTTTATGCAGGTGTAAATGTGAGATTCAATAATTGAAAACTTGCATTCACTATGTGAAGATACAGTCATACAAAATATTACTCAATGTTTACTTGTAAGTTTTACTTGCTATTATAGCAAGCGAGGTGAATAGACATATGATCGCTGGTTATTCCTGCTGGTCATAGAGATCAAAAGTCTAAGACTACGAAAAAGTATTGATAATATCTTTCATTTACCTTCTGGTCGGTCTGTCACCACTCCTCCCCCCTCTCAGCATTCACCATTTGTTTATTAATGAGGATTTTAACACAAAATCTACTATAAAACACGATTCTCATTTTCTTTCGATCGAACGTCCTCGCCTTGTCGTACACCAATTCACGGGTTTAGCTTGTAAAACTAGAATCCTTTTTTTGTCATTGGACGAGAGGATGTTATGACCAGAGTGCATATTTAATAATCGGGAGCGTTCGGGTCACTTCGGCTATTTCTGTCGGCATGCATGCCGACGACGAAGAAGACGACGACAACGACGAAGAAGATGCGCTCCGCCTAGCGAGAGAAAAAGTTTGTTTTCTTATGTTATCACTCGGGGATTTTCGCAAGTCCAAAAAAGTTAAGAGTTTTACCCTTTTTTTCCTAAAAATAACGCCACTGTGGCTACACAGGGTAAAAACCTTGTAGCCATATGGAATTTACTTTGCCTATGGTGAAGTGGCGAATGGCTAGCGCAAGCCCAGCATATGCTATATGAACTTTCAATAAATGTGTTCAGTGGATTTGAGGAGATGTAAATAAACCATACCCCATCACACTTGGGTTAGACAGATGATCAGATGAAAGAATATATTTCTAACACCACATGACCTTTTTATTGATTGATTCCTGGTTCCACCCAATATTCCTGATCTATTTAAGTATTCAATGGAGTATTTCATGCTACATGATAAAATCCCACCCCCACTGTCAATTTTCATGAAATTCCATCCACTAGTTTTTGTATAATACTGCTAATCTGAAAACATAACTTCCTTGGACACAGTAACAAACATGTGTGAGTACTATATTGAATTGACATCTTACACTCTATTTTCCGCACAAGTCACAGCTTGTTAAATTGTTCCTATTTTACAATACAGCTAAAAAAAATACACCAAAGCATTTGTAATCATGTTTCCACTTGAACCATATCAATTTAATACACGTTAACCTTTAAAAGCAAATCCATCATCTTCAATTTTAGACCTTTGAGTTTTGACACTTGCCAAAATGACCTCATTACATTTGATGAAATGAATTAACTTATTCTCGGAAATACCAATAGTATAAAACTATTGTAAAAAAATTTGTTTTGGGCATGTTCAAACTGATTCGATACAGGACCATTCTTATTTGTATGAGCAGAATTATTTAAGTAACTCGGCTACGAAACAAGTCTACTAGCAGTACCTCACCTTGTTGGTCAAACACAGCTTTACAACTTGTGCTTGTACTTGGTAAACACAATTACAGAATTAGCCTTTGCTGAACGAACAGAGTACTTCATGTAGTCATTTGGGAAGTATGCATAATTGTGTATGTGCAATGCTCTATGCTCTTATAAAGTCCATAAACAGTAATTACAAAAAGGATCATAGTACCAGGCTGCAAATATGTGAAATACACTTACAAGCTGTTACCATTTACTACAGGCAAGAATAAAAATTTTATAAACACACTGTCAATGTGAAAAAAGTGAATGAATGCACAAATCTTACCTGGCCTCCCACGAGTTGCAACAGGGCTGTATTAACAGGTAGCTGCTCGATGTCTGTGCTGATGGCTGTCTGGTCAAAGGGACAGGCCTTACGGTGCAACTTGTTTAGGCACATCTTGCAAACAGTATGTCCACAGCCCAAGCTGATGGGCCTGCGAACAGTCTCCTCAAATGTCTGTGTGCAGATTGGGCACAGCAGGAACTCTGTCCATTGTGGTGCTTGCACTGGCATGATTAATGTTGATGGGACTAGTGAGTGTCAATGTATGTAAGCTTTAACACAGACAAAATAATAATAATTATATATAGTGAAGATTCCACTGGAATCAAAATTTTTTCTTCCGAACTCAATCGTTCTTAAATGTTCTCACACATTGTGGATTTTGGATCACATCGCGAGATGAATACTGAAAAAGAAAAGACACAGCAAATTATGAAGTGAGCACAGTGAAGTGAGATTACTTTTATTCACTCTAAATGCTCACTTATAATACTTATACCATTATACTTTAAGTGTGTAAAAAAATTGTTAAGTGTGTGTAAAACTGCTGTTAAATTCCTTTAACATTAACACCTTAAAACAACAGTTTTTCTTAGAACAACTAATATAAATCAAAAATCTATTATTTGATGTGTACTCGGTTTTTCTGGCCGCCATACGTTGTTCAGGCGTTATATACATTGAAATATAAAAGAAATCCGAGATGACACTTAATTTTTGATACCATAGAGGGGATTCAAGCGACGGAGAAGGATCAAAACAACTGCTGTGTGGCCTACTTAGTAGAGCTGGATATCACTATTATGGACAAAGGGTCCTAACAACCAAGTCCCTCTGTGCTAAGTTATCAAGATGCTAACGTTCGTTAATACACTCGGGAAAAATTAGGCTAGAACCATTTACTTGTTTGTGGATTAAAGTACCCGAACGTGGATCAAAATATCCCGATGTATGATTAAACATTCATTATTTCTTTCATCCTAAATTATATTAAACATTAGTTAGTTATATGTAAGGCTATGTTAGCTTACTTTTAGTTAGCTAAGCTATGGGTGGCTAGTTTGCTAAGTTGGCTAGTGAGCAGACGTCGTTTGATAACAAAAACTTTAAAAAAATAAAAATGGGTCGATAATGGAAGGAACCCTTCCTCAGAATTAAACTGCACTTAACAATCAACAGTGATACAGAAAGCCTTATTTACCATATCGTGTCAGTTAAATGTAACGTAAAGGAAATCATAGCGACAGAAGCACCAGTGACACTGTGATGAGAAGCCATTTGAGATTATGTAACGCTAACGTGAGAAACTACACAGCAACCTAGCTCTTTCTTTTTTAAATGTATTTTTAACAAACGCGTTGATTTGTATGTTCACAACATCCAGAGTCGTGGCTGGACTGTATTTAGATAACATTTTTAGCAGCATTTTTTCTCGTCGGAATGAGCAAAGAAGGCTAACGGCGAACAAACCATACTCCTCCCTCTAGTAGCAGTTAGCTTGATAGCTAGCTAGCTATCTTTAATGTTAGCAAAAACTAAACATAGCTATGCGTCATTAATGTGACTTAAACTACATTTGCAACATCTGCTCTTCGTTTCCATCAGTACGGTGTTCCTAATATAATATCTCTCAATTATACTCACTCATTCCAAAACACTTGGAAGATTTTCATCTTTCTTTACAAAATTGTTGCGATATTTTCCTGCCATGTCGACTGAGCAGCTTAGCAGCTGCCGATGTTTCGGGAGGGTGTCAACTCGTCAGACTCGCTAGCCGGTTACAGCTAGCTGGATGTGCGTACGCGTTGTGTGTATTGCATTTGTTTGTGCATATGTGTATGAGCCAATAGTGCCCCCTACTGGCATCACACCGCACACACAGCCAAAACACAAAACAACGAGCATCTACCAGACTCTGCTCCCATGTGAGGATTGTGACTAACTGGTCAATAGAAGGTTGTCCCAGTGAGACAGACTTTACGAGACTGCTCGTGTGTTTGTTCACAGAGAGAAAACAGAGAGAAAGAAGCGCGAGAGAAAGATGAAGAAGGGACGATCTGCATTGCAAATAAGAATAACTTAATAATGGTTTTTACGATGAAAATTCTGATCATTCATATCAGAACAATTACAATACTAGATAAATGACGTAAAATAGTGGCGTCTGCCTTCGCTCTAAGGCCATCGAACCATTTTAGTTTTCTCATTTCTTTTTCTCATTGGTTCATGACTGTATGCACTGAGTCAGTGTGTGTGTGCTCCATACTTACGCAACAGAGCTTCACTCGATAAAAGGGTTCGCGAGGCAAGGACAAAATTAAGGCAGGCATTTTTGTATTCCATTTTTGCGTAATCCCACCGATTTCTGAAGGGATTACTGGACCAATCATGACTGAAAGGCCGCTGGCTCGCTTGATGCTGCCTGGACCGAGATCTGTGCAGACAGCAGCGAAAACGGACAGCGCAGAGATGTGGAGCAATACACTTGTTTTCCTTATTTATCCGGAGTCGAAAGTTGTTCTGTCTTTTTGCATATGTCAGCCGTCGAACTGAGGATGTTCTATATAATACCGGTCACCTTTTGGTTTAGGTTTCAGAATGGATGCCAATTCAAATTTGTGCAGTTGCACCTGAATTCATTTTAACTTTCTGATGACTGTCTGTGGTGGAATTGTCTTAAAAGGACGCCATCTTCACTGAATATCCAGGTATTGTACATCATTTATTGTGTTATTATGAAATTAGTCCTAACTTTGCAGATATTCTTGCATTTTTCATTAAGTATATTTTCTTCAACTAGTTTTTAGCAAAGAATTGTGAAAATGCTCTTAATGATCTTCTAGTTATTTTATTCTCCTAAAGTGGATTATTATTATTTTTTTTACAAAAAAATTGATGAATCTAATGACATTTATAATATTGTTTATTCATGTAGGGGCTCAGTTGCAGGCAGCAGTTGCTTATTCTCAATCTGAAGGATTATCCTGTGCACTGCAAAGTAATCAGTGGATAACTCAACGTGACTGAATCCACACTACATATCTCCTCACCAGGCAGATCACATAGTTAGTTGCTGGTAACAGATTTAATTGATATGCCTTTTAGATGCTTGCAAGTATAAACCTTTATTGTCCATTTACAGGGTCCATCTGTGTATTTTTTTTTTTTTGCATAACCAGCCAATGGAGAAAGACAAGGTGGCTGATAATAAACAAGAAAAATCCAGTTCCCCATCACCCTCTGGGCTTCCCATTAACTGGGGACTGATCACTGGCCCCGTACAGCCTGTTTTCCCAGCAACTTCTTTGGGCACCCAGCTTCCTCCTCCTCAAAGTTCAGCCGTGCACACACTACAGACCAAGGTGAAGTCACTCACACAAAGAAGGACAATAGGAAGAGACAAAGACAAAGAAAGACAAAAGTTGGACACAGAGGACTTAGTGAACAGCCCGACAAGGCAGATTCCGCCTGATGTCCATCCTAGTCAAAGGTCCAGAGGAGAGGGTCGGGTATGCCTTCCTGCACCCTCCTGGAGGTCAGACACTGCAAAGATCTTAAGCAGCAGTGATGATGATGAGAAGGAGGAGGAGGTAGAGGTTCAAGTAAGCTTGGAGATCCACAGCCCTCCAGCTGAAGCAAAGGGAGAAAAATCATTCCAGGATGGGGAGGATATTGAACAAGAGTGCTCAGAAACAAATGAGGGCCAGCCTTTTGGGCTCGGGGAGGGTGCCAGCCTGAAAAGTCTTTTGTCCTATAACTCAATCAACAGTAAGGATGCCCCATCTTCTCCTACTCATCCTCCTCTGCCCTTGCTCTCCATTTCTACCACCACTTCTGCTCCTAAGACATCATCCAATTCTTCCTCCAAGTCTTCAACATCAACCAGACACTGGGCACCACCCAAGGGCTTCTGGAGAGTGGCACGCCCTGAAACGTTGCTGCTAAATGGCATTAGCCCGAACAACATTTCCTCCACTTTGCCTTTGAAGGACTATACTCAGATAGAAACACTACCAGGAGCTCAGGGGTCGTCTAAACCAGATGACATAGACAGCCGCAATGATGTGGGAGGGGTGGTGGATGACAACAATACATCTTCACAATTGAAATACTCCAACAGCACGGAGTGGTACCTCGACAGGTGTGAGCTGAAGGAGACAGATGTCAAAGCACTTTGCAGTTCGGACAGCTCGGAAAGCATGTCCTCACAGAGTGGGTCACTATCTGTTGATGAGAAACTAAAGATGAGGCAGAGGGCCTGTGCAAACTTAATGGAACAGCAACACAACCACAGGGAGGGGAGAGACCAGAGTGGTGGAGAAAGTGAAGATGTCGTTCACACATCTGATTGTAAAGGTGGGGAATTCATCCAGTACATTAAGGGTGAATTCTTTAAAACGCTTTATGCCTTTCTTAGACATCGGATCTATCTATCTATCTATCTATCTATCTATCTATCTATCTATCTATCTATCTATCTATCTATCTATCTATCTATCTATCTATCTATCTATCTATCTATCTATCTATCTATCTATCTATCTATCTATCTATCTATCTATCTATCATCCACCCTTGATTAAACAAAAAGAAAAAAATATAAATAGCTTTTAAATGCTCTAATGTTATTCAAATGTAAATACGTTGTCCGAATAGGAAACTTTCCAACTATTCAGATGTCCCTTAACAAGCCTGTGCATGTCTCCCTATGATGATGTTGTATGTAACCTGGCTGATTCCCAGTGCTGAACAGATGTCAGATGTGCAGATCTACATGGGGATGTTGCTATTATTAGCAGTCAGAGTGGTGGGGGGAGGTGTCCTGGGTTTTGTTTCTCAGTCTGGATACTATTCTGTGCAACAGAATTTTTTTGTAGACATTTACGTGAAAGGATTAACCATTCACCATCCAATGTATTAAAATACTGTATATACATGCCATGTGTGTGTATCAATACCAGTACAGCTAGTGTAGGACATACAAGTAGATCCATGATGAGCAGATGATTTGTTTCCTCTTATCCCTGGTAAATCAGCCTTTAACTGCCTGTGATGAGTTGCATAATCTGTTTTTTTTGTTTTTTTTGTTTTTTCTTGACTGACATTACGGATCAGTCGGATAACCCATGAAATTGCTACTGAATCAAGTGGCATGAAGGTTATGAAAACACACAGGCCCAATTATTTTAATATCTATGTGTTGTTGTGTCCCTTTGGGTCACATTCTGGCTAAATATTTGTTTTGTAGTAATGTTTGCCTCAAACAAGCACCACTTGGAACACCGAATAAGAACTGTGCACTTCTTAAGAATTAAACACTGCTACATGGGTGTATTTATGTACCGTCATACATGCCAGACTATATGAGATGCACAACAAATTCTGTAAAGATAGTGGAGAAAAAAATCTTTTTTATGTGGACAGGATGCATGTAATGATTGTAAAAAAAAAAAATATATATATATTTTTTTTTTATGCTTTCCACTGGCTTCAGGTGCCCAGGGGGTTTTGGACAGCCCAGACTCAGCCATTCCTGCTCAGGACCTTGAACCATATCTGAGGTGATCAGCGTAATTCTTTCTTTGCTTAGCTGGGGCAGTGATGTGCAACTTCTGCCCAATATTTATATCCTGTCCTCACACAATGTTATGGTTTTACCTGTGGAGACAATTGCTTCTCCTTTGAATAAAACATCTGAAGTTTCAATCAAGCTCTCTCATGCACAGTAAAAACAAACAAACAAACAAACAAACATTGAGACAACAAGAGTCAATCATTAGTTTGGGTGATACATGACTGAAATAGAATGTTTATTGTGAAAAGAAACTTATCTGTAGAAGGTTTGCAACTTTGGAGATGAGGCATATTAAGGCAGAGGTTAACTCATTTGTACTTGTAAATGAGTGAAACACTTTTTTTACAATAAAATAATAAGAAATAGAATATTTCCTCCATTATTTTATAGTGTTTTAATCATTGGCCAACTTCAGCTCTTCAACTGATTGCATATTCTCATATCTTCAAAAGAGGCAATCTTTTTAATATATATTTAAGGTTTGCATGTTTTTGATAGGTGATACTGATTACTGTAACAATAATTTAAATTTTTTGTGATTTTAAAAGAACCTTCTGGAATGAAAGGCACATATACAGTAAGCAAATGTCTTTTTTTTTTTTTTTTTTTAATATTCTCTTAGTCTCAAGATTTGTTTTGCAAAAATATGTGGACTTTTTCCCAATTTGAAGATCCTTGAAAAATATGTGGTTGAAATGTGAAATTTTCTATTTTTCTTTTGTGTTGTTACTGTTGATGTAATATTATAACAAGGCAGTCAGAGACTGCCCTAACCTACCCTGAAAGGTAAGCTATGCACTAGCTTTGACCATAGATCAAAGCTAGGGCATAGGTAGATCAAAGCACTAGCTTTGATCTATGGTCTGCTTCATACTGGCCTTCTCCCTCGTCTTTCTATCTTATCCGGTTCCTGAGTGTACAAAAGTTGAAATTTGACCTTGACCTAGTTTTCTCAAGGTCAAGGTCATCATCTCATTTTCATCCCCTTTGCTGCCTGAGTAATCTGCCTTTTTTTTTTTTCATTGTGATGATATTTGTTGGACATACTAACAGACGAATGAACGAACAGATGAGCACACAAACACTAACAATTACAATACATCACATTGAATCGGGATGTAATTAGCTGGAGAACAGTATTATATGGGTTACCAAAAAAGGTTGCTAATTATGTCCTTTTTGCTTCTGTTGGAGTGAAACACTGACATAACTCTCATCTTGAAAGAAGATGTTTTCCTGTTGATACCTAGGAGAGAATGAATCACAGTCAGTCCATTACAAGGATAATCCGCATGGCTAGTGTATCATGCTATCTTTATCACTGGAACAGGGGATAAAGACAAGTACAGACGATGAAGCACAATGCAGAGCTGCTTAGCTGCTGGGCCTGAGGATAGATGGATGGATGACGTTTCCCTCTGTTGCTCACTGCCAGGGTCATGCTTCAGTATATCTCTCTAATATTACATAAGGCAGCTTAGGAAGATGCAGTTTGATTTACTCTGTTAAGTCAATCTGTGGGGAATATGATGTCGCTAGATATGTCCCAACACGCATAAAGGCTTTGCACATTTGAACACTTCATAAGATATTAAATTTTCCTAATACAGATGGTGATCTATCCTCCTCTCATCATACACTCAACATTATCCTGTCTGTGTTTTCACATCCAAATGATTTGTTTTTCTATTTCTTTTTTCATGATCGTCAGGTCCCTTCTTGTAATCAATGACGAGCTTCCCCTGAGTCCAAGACATGAGCAAGCCAAGCTTCTGTTGGAGCGGGCGCGGCTCAAGGCTCGCTCCAATCACGTCAAAAGCGATCGTCCCAGCAGACGTTCCCATTCCGATCAGAGATCCACTGTGTGAGTTGGCCACATTCACCTCCATGGGCTTTGACAGTTTGAGATCTTAGTGACTATGAATTCAAAGTTATATTGTCTGCACATTACATCTTTGCTACTTCTCTCTCTCTTTCTCCCATTCTCTCTCTCTCTCTCTCTCTCTCTCTCTCTCTCTCTCTCATCCCAGCTTCCCTTCTTGTGTTTCTCTTAAACTTCTTTCTGCTCTGTCTATCTTTCATTTGCATATGGTCTGTTTTGGCCAAGTGAAAATGAGTTCATGTTTTGGAGCTTGACTGTGATTGCTAAAAGTATGGAATACATTGAGAAATCATTATATGTAGATTTGTGTATGTGGAAATGTCACATATATCTTTTCCATAAATCACCTTGTATCAGAAAGACCACCTATAACTTATAATTATCAGCATTTGTAATGAATTCAAACATGCACAACAGACCTATTGTAAACATGCCAATAGCAACAACATGTACTGTATGTCTGTTAGCTCATTACTGAATCACTTGCTTTCTAAATATTTTAGAAATGACAGGGTTAGTTTCTGCCTCACTTTCACAAGGAAATAGCCTACAAATCAGTTTCACTTGCAGTTCTTTTTCTACTTTTTGTAGGAAAAAACAACCAGTTGATTCTCCCCATCCAGCACCAGTGCAAAAAGTTGTTAACACCAAAGAAGATCCTGCTGGTCAAACTGTAACCGTTCCTCTCCTTGTCCCTAACGAAAGAGACACGTCCCCTGGAGACCAAGGTGGTCGCTCCAGACGCTATGGTTGTTCACCCACACGGGTTCGCTTTGAGGATGAATCTGAAAAAGAGGCAGAGTCCCGGTATTTGGATAGAGTGAGACAGCGTGGCAGACCTGGAACGCCCAAGTCCAAGAGTAAAGAAAGTAAGGCAGATTCTAACAGTGATGGTTCAGACAGAAGCAGAAGCCATAGAAGTGTCTCAATGCCTCCTTTGTGGATGCAAGAAGATGTGGGCATAAATAGTGAACCCACAACTGTGATTAAAGAAATAATAGTGCTGGTAAAAAAATGTGAAGCATGTGGCTCTGTGGTCAGGGAGTCTCAGCCAACTTCATCATCTCAGGGTCTACATAACATGGAGATACAAAATTCCAACAACCCCGAGGACCCACGAGGAAAAGCTCCTCACTGGGTGACTGCAAACAAGCCAGAAGCAAGTACTCGTCCCAAGGCACCTCTTACTGTCACCTTTGCTGGAGCATATGTTCTGGGGGAAAATAAAGAGACTAGCACAGGGTGGAAATCATCAGGGTTCGGAAAACTTAGGAGGAGAAGCAGAAAAGGAGAGAGTCGAGTGGAGTCTGGCAATGGCCCTTATGGTCCGTCTTGGGCTCAACGGCGTAACTCGAATCCCAGGAACAGAGTCAACTTGAGCAGAGCTGTGTCCTTTGCCCCAGGTAGTCCCATCACACTGGAGCCACATTTGATGGGGGCATCTGGGGACCTAAGGGAATCACCTACACCAGTGATGCCTATAAAATCAGCTCTGAAGTCAAGTTCGAGAAATCGGTCTGCTGCAAGTCAGTCCACCGTTCAGTTCCAGGTAATTTCAAATCAAGGAGGGGAGGGAGGATCTGACTTTTTGGACTCTACTGGAAGAGAGTCTCCAGTGGCTTCAACCCAAGTGAACCCAACAAGCAGCCCAGTGTCATGCATCAGGCCCTCAACCCTGAGGTATTCCACCGCTCGACTCGCTACAGACCTGCCAGATGCTGAATTCTGGGATGCTGAAGGAACAGGTGAGTGGTTGTCAAAGAGAAAGAGCGAGAGAGAAACAGAGAGAAGGAGAGAGGGAGAGAGAGTAAATAAATTCAGTACATCCCACTGTACCAGCAGGTCTGAGTGGAGAACTTTGTTCTGGTCCTGAGTGTCGTCCTCGAGGCCTGGCTATGTCTCGGGCTGAGGACCTCAGAGCAGAGCTACTGAGAGCAGAACATCTGAAAGCTGAAGCCATATGGGAAGAAAACTGTGATGGGTCCAGGTAAGTTATGACAAGAAGAATAATAATTGTACTTTATTGATCCCTCTTGCAAAACAGGCCCATGAAACACACACACACACACACACACACACACACACACACACACACACACACACACACACACACACACAGACCAAGGCAATATACTGTATATAAAGTGAGAGGTAGTGGCAGGCAGCTCCATTCTGGTGTGCCTCAATGAGCCACTTGAAGGGCAGACGGCACATTGCTCAAGGGTGACTCAATAGTGCTCAGGAGATAAACTGGCACCTACCACTGCCAGCTTACACTCCAAATGTTTTTGGGCCACAATGGCCTTGAGCTGGCCACCCACCAGTCCCCAGCTCAAGATCTAGTGGACTGAACTAATGTTGCCCCACTTTTAATGCCACTTTTGTCATATCTTAGGCAGTTTATCTATTTCCTCCTACCATTGCTGCTTCTAAAATGACTTATACTGCAATATTGGTAGAAATTAGTCATCCTGACACAGAGTACAGTAGATGGCTGTTATGGTTGAAAATAATCTTTGATCAAGACAATTCTGCCCTCTTCAGGCAATAAAAAGCATCACCTGTAAAGACCAAAGTGATAGCAAAATAATTATTTTATCAGTTCTTCAAAAATGTTTGATTTTGTATTTCATCTACACCAGAGTCCAGTAAAACATTTTATCATTTCTACCACAGGAAATTGGATGCAAGGCCAAAGCTCTTCCTGCGTCGCTTCTTTTCCTCCATTGGTCTGAACAGTGTTGGCAGACTGGTAAAAGGAGGCCGCTCCAGCAGCATGGAGCAGCTAAGTATACCCACCGCCTCGCGAGTTTGTGCTGCCTCCCCAAGCCCCACACGCAAACCGCAGCCAACCATCCGCATTCAGAGGACGCCATCACTGCAGACCCTGCACACGGTAAGCAAGAGTAGCAAATGTCTTCAAGACAGGGGCAGGTTTACATTTTGATCTGGAGTCTAACCGCTATTTGTTTTTTGCTCAATTTTATTAAATCAAATAGATTTTTTAATAGTTTTTTAATCTCTAAAAGGTAGAATGTAAGGGCTAATACACTATAATAAAGCAATCAAGTTTACCAATTGAAGAACACATTTTCTTACAATGCCATTTATTTGCCAGTAGGTGCTGCCACTGGCCCAGCTGCGCAAAGCCTCCTCTGTACAGAGTTTAGAGAGAAGAACGGAACGTTCAACCATACTTGGAGAGGTGCAGGTGCCTTATGGCCTCGCACCCAGGTAGGTGTTGAAAGAGAATAAGGAGAAAAACAACTGTTATACTTCAACAGTGGTTCCTCTTGACTGAAGTTGCATTTATGCCTTTACAGTCCTGACAGCCCTCAGATGGAACTCCACAAGGCCCTGAGTGTTGATGTACTTGCCTCCAGAATGGCACGTCCAGTGGGCCGGGTCACCCAGGCTTCCTCTGATGGGACCCTTCACCTGGAGCTCATCAGACCCCCAAATGGTCCTTTTGGTTTCGTTATCTCAAGAGGCAAAGGTCGACCAGACACTGGTAATTTTTTTTAATTCTCTCTGCACAGTCAGCGATGCAAATCTTTGTTTTGCAGCACTTTACTGTATTTCTTTATAAATGCAAGTCTATTCTTCAGATATGCTGAGCATCTTGAAAAAAACAGATGAATGAAATCATAAGTCATCCCAGATATAAACTTTCCTTTGACTTATCTGTCAATAGCATGTGGATGAATCTGGCAATCAAATTTTCAGATGTCATTATCGGATTCAGTATAAAGTATAATCTAATCTGTCAAAATGTAAGGGTAATTAAGCGGAAATTGTATTTCACACTCAAATTCAGATAAAATGTTACATATTATGTCATTTCAATTATTCTGATTGCAATTATAATTTGTGTGTATGTTATGTATTGATCTTTCTCTTACCTGCTTACTATTTCCTTCCAAGGTGTGTATGTAGAGAAGGTGGGAGACAGCAGTGGGTACACTGGTCTGCTCGGAATTGGTGATGAAATTCTACAGGTGAATGGAGAGGCAGTAGCCGGTCTCAGTCTGGACCAGGTGACACGGCTCATGACCCGGGAAAGCACTGCTTTACTTCAGATCATGCCAGCCCGACGAGCCCAGCGCTGACTGAGAAGCTGGGCACAGCACAGAGCCACTGCTGGATTATAATTCACAACTGCAAACACTGCTTTTCTAAATGTGTGGGTGGTAGATGTGAAGTAGCTGGTTTACAATTTCAGTTCATTTTTACATTTAAAAATGGAGAGCATGATAACAGGAGGTAAAGGTATATTTGTCAATAGTATATGTATATAGAGACAGAGAGACTTGGATTACAAGGTCGAACAAATAAAGCAAAACAAAAATGATGTCCAAACAACAGTATAGAAGACCAAGCCACCTTAAAATGGGATATCATCTTATTTATTGTGGTTCACTGTTCAGTTGTTTGTTATAGTGATATTTGATAATCTCCCATTAAAATACTTATGACAATCAAAAAACAAAAAAACAATCAAGACAAGTTCTTCTGAAATTATGAATTACTTTGCTTTTTACGTTATGCAGTGTAAAGTTAGACTCCGTTAATATTTAGTGGAGCCATGTGTCTCATTTAAAATGGTGCCCAGGTCACTGATTATTTCAGATGATTGACTTATACGTATATGAATATGTATCAAATAATCTCTAAGTAGTGTCATTTGCAGTAGCACTAAAATAATGGGTTTATTTTATAAAATGCCCTTACAAATTGTGTCCAAACAAAAATGCATTTAATTTCCCTTTCAGTTTTAGTCTTTTTTCCTGACATACATCATATTTCCCTTCATTTTACTTGTGCTGTATTATCTGTTTCTTCATGATATTGAATGCGTTTTGCATCTAAATAAAGTTTTTTTTTTTTTGTCAAAATTTAATTTTGAATAATACATTATTAATTGTGCATTTTTACGGTTTGTCTCAAAAAGTACTGGCACAAATTAGCGTGAAGCATGCAATCTGGTACAGTACATCAAGTGGCAACTGTACACTGTCTCTTTGAAATAAAATAAAATAAATACATAAATAGATTTTTAAAAAAAGAAATAAATAAACAAAGGACACCACTTAAAAAGCTTATAAGCGCATTTCCTTGTGTTGTAACCAGTTAGATGGACGGGCTCAACTGAAATAACTACAGAAAATACTTTTTTTTAATAGTATTTTCTGATTTATTGACTTTACAGTTTATTGCTCATTGATTTAATATTTCTACATTGAAAATATGGGGAAAAAATGTAGCTATGGTTCTCGGTGCTTCCGCTGATAAAAAATATGTCTGAAAGTAGCAGTTTGTCAGAAAGATGCTCATAAAACTGAGATGATTTAAAGACAAGAACTCAAGCAGGACGTAGGATGGCGGTCGTTACTGCTTCACAGACTATCTATCTATCTATCTATCTATCTATCTATCTATCTATCTATCTATCTATCTATCTATCTATCTATCTATCTATCTATCTATCTATCTATCATGATGTTGCTCGCGCAAATGATGTCATTATTTAATATACTGCATTTATTTATTTGTCTTGAAAAGAGACAGGCTTTGTAGTATCCGTTATTAGATATACCTACTGTCGTGCCGGCCCGTCCTGTGTGTGCTCTGATAACGTGTTGCTCCTTATCTGATGCGACCAGAAGCCGATGTGTATTATCTCTCCCGACCATGACTCCAGATCGACCCCAAGGGAACCGCCATCCATGCACCCCCTCCCTCCCCAATGGCATACAACGGCACATTTATTTATTTAATTAGTAATTCCTAAATCAGTACATGCTTATGTCCCATTAAGACGTCTTTGTCATCATTAGACCCTCTTGATTTTTTTTTTATTTTTTTATCAGTCTATATTCTGTCAGTAGCCTGAATCCACAAAGGTGCAGAAGTGGACATCGAGGAGTATTTTCTAGGACAAAAATAAAAAGAGACTACCCTCTGCGATCATCACTCATCGTTTTTGATAAATAAATGGTCTCAGAAATATTTCTTTGTTGGAAATATAAGTAGGTCAAAAAGCTTAACACCAGTATTTGTTTCTTTCATCAAAAAAAATTAAAACACCTCAACTAAAGCTCAGGACACATAATACTACCTCGCGTTGTTACAGGCCGTTACGCTGTGCCTGTTTGCTTTTCTTTTTTTTTTCTTTTTTTTAATGCTTTGCCCTCCACGAGCCTATATAGTCCACGACAGCCAAATAATAATGAATCATTTCATAAATAATGGGTTTAGCGGCTTATCGGGAATGAAGAGGCCGCTACCGTGCGCTTATCTCACTCGGCCACATTGCGGCCTGTGTTCCGCTCCCCATACTGAGGGAGCGCACTGGATGCAGCAAGGAATAACTCAGCTACACACACACACACACACACACACACACACACACACACACACACACACACACACACACACACACACACACACACTGCTCCACAACTGGTAGAAAAAAAAAGAAAACCTCAGACATGGATGACCCACTCACAAAATGGCTCCACTTACACAGTAACATCAACAACACGGCTGGAACGGTAAGCGCAAAATACAAATCTCTTTATTTAAACCACCATGTCCGTTTTTCCAAAAGGCTAAGTGATTGGAATTATGTTTTTTTTAAAAAAATACTGCTGGTGTATTGTGCGTAATATTTACCCTATGTTTTGTACTATTGTCCGACCTGATGGTTGAAGACTGTACGGGCTGTCATAACGGATGCGAGGCCCTGTTGGAGAATTCCCAGCAATTAATGGGCAATTCTTTGTTGATGGCATGTCGTTCGGTTATGTTAATATTCTAGGACATTCATGATTTTAATTATATTCTATTTAAATATCTCACATTTGTGTATTATGTATAGCAGGTTTTTGTTAATCGGCTTAAACCACAACAGCATGGCCTATAGGTTAAACAACGATAAATAGACATGACAGAACCCACAATACATATGATCAGGTGAAAATGTTTCTGAGGTTCTGCGATTATATTTGTCGCTTGACTGAAGACAAAAAAAATATCAATTTTATTTCGATAGAAAGTCCCCCCGTCGTGATCCTAATTCTCACATCCTCCCTATAATAAGTTCGATCATTCCACCCGTAAATGCCGCAATTTTCTCTGAATATATTCGAATGTGGTTTGACGCAGAGCTTTAACGTGTATTTATTCCACGATAAGATCGCACCTTACCGGCATAAATATGTTGAAGGCCAGTTTAGCTTTTACGTTTGTCGGTGTGGATGAAGAAACAAAAATGACAAACATTCACAAAAGAAATCCATCTATATTTATCATAAAAGCCATTTAAACATGATCGAGTAAAGATAAATATACAAATACATGATCAATAATCAGCCTATGAAGGATGTGTCATATTCCAGCCGGTTTAATTTCAGCAGATAAATGCTGTTAGACCTTCAACATGTCACAAAAAATGATACAGACATCGAGAATTTAAGCATTTTTAATTTTATGGGCTAGCCTTAAAATTATAGTGTTTTTTTTTCTTGATATGAATCGGAGCATTTTAACCTTTTTAAAATATTAAATCACATAACGATTAACCTAATGTAACCAGCTAACAACTATTAGAACATGCCTTTCTTGCGCTGCATACTTTCTGGCTGTAAAATTTGCATTTGTTAACAATAATTGTGGTGATGATAAAAAATTAAAAAAAAAATCTATGTTAAGCGTAGTAAATCGTTAAGACTATCACATGTTCCGATCAGTCAATTAATAGAGGATAATCTTATTCAGGACGTTGTGGACTAGAGCGAGCAGAGAAGATCTAAAAAAATGATGGATAAAAAGCAGCCGGAGGTTTGTCGTGGAAGTCCCGACGCTGACTCCGATTCTGGAAAGCGAGAGGACTCCTCCATCATCTCCAGACAGAACGGATGCAAGGAAGAAGAGGAGCCGAGGAGAGAGGAGGGGGAGAAGGAGAGGGGAGGGCGCTTCAAGGGGGCTGAGGAGACGGATGACGCTCCTCTGCAGAACTCGAGCAATGGGACAAGCATCAGCATCATCATCAACGGCGTTGCCAAGGAAACTGCCTCTCACAACGCCCTTGACCTGAAAAGGGAAGTGCCGGTGATCGAGCTCTCCAGGAGGGACGCTATAAAAGCTGTGGAACAGAGGACTGAAAGCCATTTGGTGCCGATCACGGAACTTCGCAGACCTCCGCTGCCGCTGCCGCCGCCGCAACGAGACGACGCTCGAATGGTCCAACTGAGCCCAAACGCGTTCCCTGTCCCGGCTCGGGCGATGCTCTACAACCTGGCGCAGCCTCTAGCCGCCATCAACAGGTAAAGGAGGCGACAGATAGAAAAAAAAAATCTTTTTTTCAATGTACGTTTGATTTAATCACTTAATCACTGAGTGTTCATTAGAGAAAGTTCAATGTTTGATGCTTGTGAGATGTCGCCCTATTCTGGTCACCAAAGGCTGCAGGATGCTTGTACTGTGATTAATTCATGATGTTGACATTCAGCATGTATGTGTGTGTGTTTGTGGACATCATTCAAAATGTTTCACTGTCTTTATGGAGACAAAGTCAGATTCAGTCATTCTATGATGAAGCCTTGTTTTCGTATTTTTGTGTAACATGAACCTTTATTTTACTTATGCATGTTGGTGTTAGATCAGGAGAAGAGTTTGGGTCAGGAAAGTAATGGTTGGGATAATAATAATAATAATAATAATAATAATAATAATAATAATAATAATAATAATAATAATGATTATTATTATATAATAATTATTATTATATTAATAATAATAATTATTATTATGGTTATTAGAATACAGTAAGGGTATATTTACTAGAAATTCAGTATAAGTCTATGCAAATCCACAGGAAATGAAAAGTGTATGTATTGACATACGTATGCTCCTCTTGCAAGAGGGGATGATGGGTTTTTTGTAATATAGGAAATTGTGTGCAATGAAATTCATGTTCTGTCTTTTACCTGTGTACTTTTTCTTTGGTTTTTGTCGCTGAAGTCTCGGAGGGGAGTCGGAGCAGTACAGCATGTACCCAAGCAACAGGGTAAAGCGCCGCCCGGCGCCTTATGAGGTTGAACTCGACGAGGGTAGGCGCATTTTAGATCTTTATAAGTATGGTAAGATGCACTTCTGCCGTGTCCTCCTTCTGCCAATGTAGTCCCTGAAACGCCCCCTCCTCATTTCCATTGCCATTCATCCACTGACATTGATCAACACTATATCAAATCTGGGTGTTGCAGAAAATATCTTGCAAAAAGAAATTCCAGTTGAGTTTAACCCAGATGAATAAATGTATTAAATTTCATGACTTAAATGAATACTGCTAATCAGGGTGTCAAAAACATGTGCACCATTGAGTAAGCTCTTACTTGCAAATTTGGGGTTTATTTCATTTGAAACATTCTTTCCACTGCTGCCCACTCATTGTCATATACAGGGTTGGAGGATGGGGGTACTGCTGCTTCATGCCAAGGATGTACTGCAGAGTGGGTTGAAGGATTAAGATAGACTGGGTGTGTTCATAGGTTGCAATAGCCTTTGAAGACACCATTGTCGAGAGTGGGAGGATGTGACTACCTGCAGTGGGGTATTTTATCATACCAAAATAAAAAGTACATGGAATATGCAATGACAAGTATTCAGGGTCCCCATAATCATATCCTGGGGTTTTGCATGCCGAACGAACCATTTATCATGTATTGCAATGGTGCAGTATTTTGCATATTCTACTGATTTTTGCGAACTTCTGTAGCTTCTGCTCTATCATCTAAAATCCATGGTTGTATGGAGGACAATGTTGTTACTTCATTCTTCAGGATTGTTAAAATTCTTTCTACAGGCAAGTTTTTGTCAAAACTCAAAATGTGCATCTTCTCTTTTGCTCCTAGTTCTTCCACTTTTGTTATTATATTGTATAATTTATTTAGCTCCTTAGCTTGCCATTCGTGTTACTATCTCCATCAATGCCTGCTTACCTTACTCTCAATATGTCTGTCTTTTCCATTCCATCTCTGGGCTAGCTGGCCAGCCAAAAATCGTACGTCGTATCTTCACCAACAGTCGAGAACGTTGGCGGCAGCAGAATGTGAACGGGGCGTTTGCGGAGCTTCGGAAACTCATTCCCACTCACCCTCCAGACAAGAAGCTGAGCAAGAACGAAATCCTGCGGCTCGCTATGAAGTACATCAGCTTTCTCTCCAACCTCCTGGAGGACCAGGATGGAGGGAGGAATGTTGGCAACACAACTGATGGTGAAACGGGGCTCCTGGTTGGTGCCCACGAAGCAGGACCGCAGGGTGGAACGCATCAGGACACAGTGGTGGGTTTGGCGAGGGACGATATTCTGGAGACAATGTCGCCAGGCTCCAGCTGTGGAAGCCTTCCTGATGGCGATGCGGAGGGCAGCCCTGAGAGCTTCATGGAGGATCAGGACTCACCTCCAGCTCCGAGGACTCTAACAGCTTCACGCGGGCCCCCGCTTCATCTACCTAGTCGTGATTTGAGGCGCAACGGACGGCCTTTAGATGGCTCCAGTCGCCGATGATGCCGAAGCCAAGAGATCATAGTCGCAAGACCTGAGACTGAAAGAAAAAGATAAGATGGACTTAAAGAAGAGATGAATATGCTCAGGACCTGTTAGCTTTTAGTTGTCAGTGCAAGAAGAAGAGTCAAGCTCTGCATAATGAAATAGTGTTGTCCAAACTGGACCATGAGTACGCTTCTGTCGCCACACCACACCCAAGGCAGCACTGATGAATAGCTTAAATCTTGATCGACTGAATTTAAAATCTCACAAAAGACTTGTAAATTCTGCATGTCTCGTGACTTTGAATAACCTACAGATTATAACGTTCTATGTTTTCAAAGCCCAAAAACTGGATTCTCTAAAAGCATTTGACACAAAGAAAAATAAATAAAGATCAAGCAAACCAAATAAAACATAACAAAACAAACAAAAAAAGCCCTGCTGCAAAGATTTTAATATGTAATATTAAAGTTTTGATAATATTGATTACAATATGGTTCGGTTATGTTAGGTCCAATGTGCTACAAGTAAATCACTTGAAAACATTGGTGGATTTATGTTAGATATTTATACCCAATAATCTGACGTGTTAGACCAATAACACAAATGTTTGCCTCAGTCGGAGGCGTTAAAGGAACTCGAAGGACTCTGTTGTTCCATCATGTATTGTAAATAGCATTATATTTCCACTGCTGAACGTTAACAATAGTGATTCAAGTTCAAGTCATGTGGTTTAAGATGTCCAGTAGTGTTCTTGTAAATGGCTTTACTAGTGAAGTGATTTGTTTGAAGGCAAGAGAACAAAGAGAGACACGACGGATGCAAAGGGTGAACCAAGGATCCAAACATGGGACATCAGATGTGGTACCAATTATTTCTGTTACACTTTGGTGAACAATGACACCAAATATGACAACAGACAGTTCACTGCCTGGAATCTATGTTAAATTGCTGTGGAGGTACAAGACATGCAGTGTTTCTTAACGTGTACAAAATCTGGGTCATATGATCAGATGAAATAATCCATTCAGTCATTTTTATATGAATGTTTCAGTGTTTTTTTTAAATCCGTAATGCAATTGTAGTTTAGTGAGGTACACAAATAAAACCTTTCATTGCTACATGTAACACACACGCACGCACACACACACGTACACATACACACACACACACACACACATATACACACAAACACGGCCCTACAATCACGACCAACACACACAGTGTTAATATCATGACAACACCAGCAGTTTTATGAGAAATAAAGTTAAATGTTGCTCACTGTTGTTGGATTTTCTGCTTTTTCAGCAGGACCTAGTAGCCAATATTGGTACCTTTGGTAACTATGGTATTTTATGAATCGCAGTAAAGGGACATTGTACGTTTGGTAATGACATATTTGTTGTATGATAGCTGTATCTATGAATATATCCAATGTTAAATCAATGAATTTTATAGAAAATCCCTGAATAAAACACTCAGAGGAAAAGCCTTGTTTTAGTTCTCACTCAAGCATGTCCTTTGTGTATTTCTATTTATTCACTTCAATTTCTTCCTTATAAGAAACACATTGCTTCCACATTTCATCACATACGCCCACTAATATAAGCATGACTTAATTGATGTATTCCTAGAGACAGAAAAATGCACACCACTCAAATTTTTCCCACCTATTAGCTCAGAATGTATTGTTAAAGCCACAACCTCTTCATGAAATACCACCACTGAATGCTGGAATCCTCACTTCCTCCCAACAAATGACAACTTCCTGCAGAGTTCAGCATGGCTCGCTGACCAGCAGGATATCCTGCTATTGTGAAGGTGGTTTTGACAGCCTCCCCTGCACTTGTTTGCACGCTGTTGTGTCTGTACATATTATGAAACACACATGAAGACTCCCACCACCCGAAAGTTTTTCACTTACACAAATGAAAACTAATGTGGCTGGGCTGCGATCATTGATGAGAAATAAATGAAGCTGTAGCTTTGCCACATAAATGCTGCTTTTCTCAAACCTACTTCCCTATTGCCCATAATGACACAGACAACTTTGCCACCAGTGCCGTTGCTGGAAAAACATCAACTCTCAGACATTTCTAACAAATTATAGTCGCTTCCAGAGAGCATCAGAAACATCCAGATGTTTGGAGACCTCTCCTGCGCTCTGCCCCGGCTCTGCTGGAATTGACTGGGACTGACTGAAGGGCTCTCTGGGTTAATGCCTGCCAAACGTTTACCTGCTTCAGTGTTCCTGACTCTCCAAAAACACTCCCTCACAAAAAGAGAGGGGTATTGAAAGGGAGGGAATGACAGGAGGCTTGTGTCTGCCCATGTGTGTACATGTTTGTGTGTTTGTGAGTCCAGGCTTATGTGGATCTGCTTGTTTTGCATAGATCCGTGTGTGTGTGTGTGTGTGTGTGTGTGTGTGTGTGTCAGTAAGCTGGCGCGCGTGTGTGTGTTTATCAGCTCAGTGCAGATGGGTGGCAGAGTGGCTCTTGCAGCCAAATGATTCAGTATGTTAATTAGTTGTTATCTGTGGTGCTGCAGGAACAATATACTGTCTTTCTCACAGTGGGAATCCAGCCTGCTGGGAACAGATTACACTGCACACACCGCCAAGGTAGTTATTTATATTTTCACACAGAGTAGTATAAAATACATAAATGCACACACACACACACACACACACACACACACACACACACACACGCACACGCACACGCACACACACACATGCGCTATCATCACGAGCAGTAGTTGCATAAATAAGGCGTAAATTTGAGGTAAATGTATGTTTCTTCACCAGTAGATGGAGATGTTATTCTCGGCTCTCCTCTTTGAACAGGTTTCAGTGTTGTGTGTCTGTTTGGTACTCTTCATAAAAGTTTCCGTACACATCTAGAGTTAACACTCAATTTATCCAGAACATTTAAAAAAAAAAAAATCTTAATCAACAAATGTCTCAGACACAACCTGAAAAACTTATCTGTCCAATCTTGTTCAAGATTATGAAATCAATCTCGAAACTTGTATTCAAATGACACTTTAAAATTTTAAATTAAATGCATTTATATTTAAAATTTGATTCACATTGCAATCTTGATTAATCGTCATTTAACTTCACACTCAAAGTTTAAAATATCCGGGTGATGGAAATAAATTATGCTATCTGTAAGAGTTGGAAGAGATGGATTAACACCAAAACAGACAGCTTATTATGTTTATTTGGTCAGGATCAAAAGCATTACTCTTCACTGTTTCATCCCCTAATGATTTGTCACATTATGATATGTAAGTTATTTCTCTCAATATTTGACTTTGTCTATAATCTTTGTTTGTGTGTCCAGTCTGAGCCTCCCTCAGAAGAACAGAAGATATAAACTGCATACGGAACACATAAGGGGTACCACAGTGGCGCAGTGGGTAGGACTGTTGCCTCACAGCAAGATGGTTCCGGGTTTGAGTCCTATTCGTCACGGAGTTTGTATGTTCTCCTTATGTTCTCCCTGCATGGGTTTTCTCTGGGTTCTCCCGTTTCTCTTCAGATGAATTGGTTGATTCCATATTGTTTGTAGGTGTGTGTGGTTGTTAGTCTTTCATGTGGTTCTATGATGCACCAACAGGACCCAGCTGAAGACATGAAGGAAGCCACACAAAGTTTGACGGACAGAGTAAGTGCTGATCTTTAGATAGGATTTAGCTCTTGTACTTGCCAAACCTTTAGCACCACACTCCCCCAACACCTCTGTAAGTCATTACATTTTCAAGATGGACCAAAATTCAGGAATTTCTTTGACTGTGGTTAAGAACAAAATCAGTGAAAAATTGCTTTGACATTCAGCTGTTGAGTAGTTTCTTTTGCAAAGACCAATGCATTATTCTACAATGCATCGTCAGTCAATAAATCAACATGAATATGTTGAATCATCTATGCGTTTTGCATATGTTCTTTAGAAATACACCACTGGTTTATTACATAGTATTATTGATGAAAGCATCACTAATCCACAAGTCTCTACATGTGTCTCTCTGCAAACGTTAGGCATATCACGCCCTCTAGCGGTTGTTAAGCGTAATTGTGGATTATTTACCGGCTTTGTTTCCATAATTTTTACCGGCTTCAGCTACAAAGAGCTTATCAGTCTTAATTACAGTGACTAATGGTTAACAAATTAGATTCTCTTTCTAAGCAAATAAAACTCGAGGGTCATTTATTTGAACCACAGTCAATTTTAATGCTTTGTTACAAAGGATGGAAGTGTTGCATGCAGTAGTACAACCAGGACTGATTCATCTTTGAAAACAGCAAAGCAAGCAAAGCATCTGACTTGATTAGCATCAGCAAAGAACAGATACTGAAGCAGCAGTATTTAGCTGTATGAATCAATTAGTGTTGCAATAGGCTGAAGGTTCTGCAGAGTCTACAAAGAGTTGAACCAGAACTGATTCAAAGCCTGTGGTCACAGGTTTTCTGTGGCAGCAGGTTTTTCCTTCAAATCTGGGTAAAGCAGGAAGCCAGAAAAAATGCTGTCATCCTCACTGCTGGAGTAAACTCCATTCCAGTCTCTTAGGGTCTCCAGCCACACTTGGTCACCTTGATTCAGTGGCAGCAGAGCAAGGTTGGATGCCTGATCAATCTCCTGGCCATAGAGAGAATCCCTGGTCCGCAGCTTTCGTACCCCATTAACCACAAGGGCAGCACGCACAGGCCGGTTTCGCACAGTCATGTGGTAACTGAATAGGTAGACACCTGAATAAGTGACATTAAACTTGTTGAGTACTGGGTCCCAGTGCCCCTCCCCATTGTAAAACACCTTATCGAACTTCACAGGCAGGTTGGGTGGAGGAAAGGACCTGCTTGGAAACAAGCCGACACTGAAGGCAGAACGGACGGGCTCCACACTCTCACCTGGGGATCCTTTAGGGCCCCGTGGCCCACGTGCACCTTTAAGGCCACGTTCCCCCCTTAGCCCTAACATGCCCCTCCCTCCTGGAGGACCCGGAGGCCCTCTGGCACCAGTATCTCCCCTCCCTCCTGGAGGACCTGGCTCCCCTCTTTCTCCTTTCACGCCATCAATTCCATTCAGTCCTGGGGGCCCCATCTCCCCTCTCAGACCAGGTGTGCCCGCATTACCTTTCTCGCCTTGTAAACAATCACCTTTAAGTCCTATTTCACCTTTCTGACCCTTTTGCCCTTCCACCCCAGGAGGACCCATGGGTCCATCTTGCCCAGGGTTACCCTTAGTCCCATTCAGGCCATGCCATCCTCTTTCTCCTGGGTCCCCTTTCAAACCGTTGTAACCACGATCACCTTTCTCTCCTTTGGGGCCCGGATCACCTACAGTACGCAGAGGTTGTATTCACACAGACAAATGTAAATGCATAGTTGCAGCAATATATATGATGTACTTATGTATAAATCTAGACTCATCAAATTCAGGATTATTTCTTCTACCAATGTTTTATAAGAAACTGCATACCTCTTTCTCCTGGTTTTCCTGGGACTCCGGGAGTGCCAGGCTCACCGGGTGGTCCTCGATCACCTCTTTCTCCTTCAGTAGTTTTAAATAAAATATAGAAAATGACTTCCACAGTAAATACATATAAAGCATGTTGTACAATACTCCATTACATAGATTAGGTGGATGGATGGATGGATGGATGGATGGATGGATGGATGGATGGATGGATGGATGGATGGATGGATGGATGGATGGATGGATGGATGGATGGATGGATGAAACTCTTCTTTTTTATTTGTTGTACCTATATCACCATTAAAGCCATTGTCTCCAGGTTGTCCAGCTGGTCCCGGAGGTCCTTTGGGACCTGGTTGTCCATTTTCTCCCGGTAACCCTGCAAAACAGCGAACATTAAAAAAAAAGACAGATGTGGACATCAAACCGGTAAATTTCCTGACAATTACAATCCATGATACCTGGTGGGCCCCTTTCTCCTGGCAGTCCTGGTGGCCCAATCTCTCCTGCGGGTCCCACAGGACCCCTTTCTGGTGGGCAGCACTCACAAAAGTTGAAAAAGCATTCACTGTAGTCGAGAGTGTAGTTTCCCCTCGCAGGGGGTGCAATGGTATCTGTGTTGAAGTCAGTTGGGTAAACGTCACTGGCATAAGTGGTGCTGTCTGATGGGGACAGGGTGTAGGGATCCATCATAACATCAGTTGTCTCATACATGTGTATGTTGTTAGGGGATGTTGAGGCAGTGGTCCGTGCTAATCGTCCAACCCCACCATTGGTCCCAGGTCGAGGGGGCTTCTTGGTGCTCTGAGGTTTGGGCAAGCGTGTGGTTCTGCTGCTAGAGGTCAGCTCAGCCATGAGAACCATGAGGAGAATTGTGAGGAAGACGTTATGCTTCCAAATCGTTGGCATTGTTGAGGGCTTGACACAACAATCTGTAGGAGAAGAGTTGTTTCAAGAATAGAAAGTGATGTATTTTGGACACAGTGCATCTACAGTATACATAATATAAAGCAAGTGCAATTTACCTGCTTATGTAGATGGTGTTGACTCCTCATTCCATCCCCCTCAACTAGCAAATGATGGAGGCTGCCTTCTTCCTTATATTGCTGTGGTAGTGCAATTTCTGTATATTTAAGCCAATGAGAGAACAAGGGACTGAAAACACCGGGGGTTATCAGGAGGTGGGTGGGCTGGCAACAACAGATTACATGACTCCTGAGGGATAGGAAAGAAGGTTGCACACAAGGCAAGACTTTATTCTTTGTGATATGGGATATGATTCTACAACACAAGAGCAGGAACACTACTGAAGTTTGTACACACACATACAGGCACACACACATGCCTGCTTTGTACACAGCAGAAATATAAGGTTACACACAGGCACATTTTCAAAAAACGTGTGCACTATTACAGTATATACAAACAACCTCACACCTTCTTAGGGGAGGATAATAACCCGTGCTTAGCAGTAACCATACTAGTTTGGCAGTGCCTCAAAGCAGTGAATGGATCACCGTAAAACCCATTGGGAAAGTTGTCGAAGTCCCAAAACAGATAAAATGGCGATACTGATCCATCGTGTCCTACATCTAAACAACCAGAGTAGCCAAATAATGACCTGTCCCCACTGAACTAATCTTTATGCATCTCAAAATGTGTATTGGATGTTGTTTCAGGCCTTGACACTAAGTCTAGACTCTTCATTGGCTGCCAAGGTTCTTCGCAACATTTGATGAGGAGCCATTCATTGTTGTACCGGCCTAAATAGCAGATGGACCTGGTCAAGATAGCTCAAAGGCAGAAGAGACACCATCTGTCATGGTTTAGCTTTGTGTTACAAAACTTTTTTTTTCAATAACAGCACTTATACATGTTCAAACGTATATATGCTAACCTTTTTGTGCTACTTGTGAGGCATAATGTGCCTGTAGCCATTATGACCAATCACTTTGTCTTACCCTTAGCAGATATCTCAACTAGATAGCTCACCTCCAGCACCTGTTGCACACTTTGTCATCATTCTTGTCAGTTGCATTGACTTTCCAAATGAATATAATACTCCATGCACCTGCCGGCTACTGAGAAATTATTTATTGTCGGTTATCTGTAAGGTGTGCTTGGAGCCTTTGTTTGATTTGACAATTTCATACCATTTTCCAGACACCAAGAGAAAGCTTGAGGTGATGCCGCATGACAGGTACCTTTTCTTTTTCT
Source organism: Antennarius maculatus (assembly GCA_013358685.1). Lineage (NCBI taxonomy): Eukaryota > Metazoa > Chordata > Actinopteri > Lophiiformes > Antennariidae > Antennarius > Antennarius maculatus. The sequence continues at coordinate 7,071,182 of CM023619.1, read as the reverse complement.
CACTTTGGCCTCTACTATCCTCACTCTGAAGCTACCACTGGATTGTGATATTGATGATCTACTTGTGGAGTAGTTCTTTGCAAAAATTATTTAATGTAATTGTTCAGCAATACTCGTGGAACACAATGCCGTAAATTAAATTTAAGTAATTTTTAATTAATTGTATTACATTGTCAATGTCACAATATTTTTTTAATGTTTTCTCTGGTGATGCCAGAAAGCACCCTAAAATGCTGAAGTGTCCCCATTGCAGAAAGCTAAATGCATATGGGTGCACGAGTTAGATGATAAAGTAAAATGAAATCTGAGATACTAAAGACAATTAGTGTATCTATGTGGGATTAATTCTTTTAGTGACTGAATTGTCTTATTGTGGTGCTGTACATCCATGATGAGTTATGAGGACTTTCTTATCAATTTGAGTCGTCTTGAATAAAAAGTTCTACTGATTAAACTGTAAATTTTTGTGCCGTTTAAACTGTTATTCCGTACAACCACTAGGGGACAGTGTTTAATCAATGATTTGACTATCAAAACCGATATTCAGCTCCCTTTGAACCAAGCTCCCTTTTGCTTTCATTAAACACGTCGTTGAAACATCAGCCTCTTGATTGGCTGTTTATAAATGGCTGTACAAGGCACATCACTAATAACAGAGAATACTCACCCTCAGCAAGAATATGAAGGGGTCTTAGTGTCAAAACTTTCTTTATAATCTTGGAGCAACCTTTTTAAAAATCAGCCATATATTATAATAATTGTGTACAGACAACATCTTTTACTCGAGCCTAGAGGAAGCCTTTTCTGACCGGTGCACTGAAGCTTTACTCCTAAATATTACTTCAGAACAAGATCAGCAGATGAAGGCATCTGGGTCCTTTATTTAGAATATCACTTCATCACGCAGCCTGTTCATAGGAAGAGAGGGAAGAGTAGGGGCGTTGAATGTTGGAACTATGACACTAAAAAGTAGAGTTCGTTGACATGATGCAGAGGAGGAAGGTAGACATACTGTGTGTCCAGGAGACCAGGTGGAAAGTTCGCAAGGTTAGAAGTTTAGGAGCAGGGTTCAAGTTGTTCTATCATGGTGTAGATAGGAAGAGAAATGGAGTAGGAGTTATCTTGAAGGAGGAGTTTGTTAGGAATGTCCTGGAGGTAAAAAGAGTGTCCGACAGAGTGATGAGTCTGAAGCTAGAAATCGAAGGTGTGATGCTCAATGTTGTTAGCGGGTATGCTCCACAGGTAGGATCCGAACTGGAGGTGAAGGAGAAATTCTGGTTGGACTTTGATGAAGTGATGCAAAGCATACCTAGAAGTGAGAGAGTTGTCATTGGTGCAGACTTCAATGGACATGCTGGTACAGGAAACAGGTGATGAGGAGGTGATGGGCAGGTTTGGTATCCAGGAGAGGAATGCAGAAGGACAGCTGGTGGTTGACTTTGCAAAAAGGATGGAAACGGCTAAAGTGAGTACTTTCTTCCAGCAGAGGCAGGAACATAGGGTGACCTATAAGAGTGGAGGTAGGAGCACACAGGTAGACTTACATCTTGTATAGACAGTGTAATCTGAAGGAGATCAGTGACTGCCAAGTAGTGGTAGGCGAGAGTGTAGCCAAACAGCATGGGATGGTGGTGTGTAGGATGACTCTGGTGGTGAGGAAGATGAAGAGGTCAAAGGCAGAGCAGAGGACGAAATGGTGGAAACTGAAAAAGGAAGAGTGTTGCATGACTTTTAGGAAAGAGTTAAGACTCTGGGTGGTCAGGAGGTGCTTCCAGATGACTGGACAACTACAGCTAATGTGATCAGGGAGACAGGTAGGAGAGTACTTGACGTGTCATCTGGAAGGAAAGTAGATAAGGAGACTTGGTGGTGGAATGAGGAGGTTAGGGAGTGTATACAGAGAAAGAGGTTAGCTAAGAAGAAGTGGGACACTGAGAGGACTGAGGAGAGTAGACAGGAGTAAAGGGAGATGCAGCGTAAGGTGAAAGTAGAGGTAGCAAAGGCCAAACAAGGGGCTTATGATGACTTGTATGCTAGGTTGGACAGTAAGGAGGGAGAGACTGATCTATACAGGTTGGCAAGACAGACAGACAGAGATGGGAAGGACGTACAGCAGGTTAGGGTGATTAAGTATAGGGACGGACGTCTATTGACGGGTGCCAGTAGTGTGATGGGAAGATGGAAAGAGTACTTTGAAGAGTTGATGAACGTGGAAAATGAGAGAGAACAAAAACTGGAAGAGGTGACTGTTGTGGACCAGGAAGTAGCAAACATTAGCCAGGATGAAGTGAGGAGGGCATTGAAGAGGATGAAGAGTGGAAAGGCAGTCGGTCCTGATGATATACCTGTAGAGGTTTGGAAGTGTCTAGGAGAGGTGGCAGTAGAGTTCCTGACTGGGTTGTTCAACAGGATCCTAGATAGTAAGAAGATGCCTGAGGAATGGAGGAGAAATGTGCTGGTGCCCATTTTTGAGAACAAGGGAGATGTGCAGAGTTGTGGCAACTACAGAGGAATAAAGCTGATGAGCCATGCAATGAAGTTATGGGAAAGAGTAGTTGAAGCTAGACTAAGGGCAGAAGTGAGAATTTGTACGCAGCAGTATGGTTTCATGCCAAAAAAGAGTACTATAGATGCAGTATTTGCATTGAGGATGTTAATAGAGAAGTACAGAGAAGGCCAGAGGGAGCTGCATTGTGTTTTTGTAGATCTGGAGAAAGCTTATGACAGGGTGCCCAGAGCTCTGAGCTCTGAGCCCCTTCTTGTCTGCTCTGGTGATGGACAGGCTGACAGACGAGGTTAGACAGGAATCTCTGTGGACTATGATGTTTTGCAGATGACTTTGAGATCTGCAGTGAGAGCAGGGAACAGGTGGAGGAGAAGCTAGAGAGGTGGAGGTTTGTCCTGGAAAGGAGAGGAATGAAGGTTAGCCGCAGTAAGACAGAGTACATGTGTGTGAATGAGAGGGACCCAAGTGGAAAAGTGACGTTACAGGGAGAAGAGATCAAGAAGGTGGAGGATTTTAAGTACTTACGGTCAACAGCCCAGAGCAGTGGAGAGTGTGGAAAAGAGGTGAAGAAACATGTACAGGCAGGATGGAACGGGTGGAGAAAAGTGTCGGGTGTGATGTGTGATAGAAGAGTTTCCGCTAAAATGAAAGGAAAGATTTACAAAACTGTGGTGAGACCAGCGATGTTGTTTGGTCTAGAGACAGTGTCACTGAGGAAAAGACAGGAGACAGAGCTGGAGGTAGCAGAGATGAAGATGCTGAGGTTCTCTCTGGGAGTGACCAGGATGGATAGGATCAGGAATGAGTACATCAGAGGGACAGCACATGTTAGAGGTTTTGGAGATAAAGTCAGAGAGTCCAGACTGAGATGGTTTGGACATGTCCAGAGGAGAGATAGTGAATATATTGGTAGAAGGATGCTGAGTTTTGAACTGCCAGGCAGGAGGCCTAGAGGAAGACCAAAGAGGAGGTTTATGGATGGAGAGAAAGAGGACATGAAGGTAGTTGGTGTGAGAGAAGAGGATGCAGAAGACAGGGTTAGATGGAGGCAACTGATTCGCTGTGACGACCCCTGAAGGTAAAAGCCGAAAGGAGAAGAAGACGCAGCCTTTGATACGAGATTGGTGTCATTTTGCTCCAGCCGCCAGCACTGATTCTAAAGATTTCCGTGTCCAGGCTGCAGCTGCGCACTGTTTCTAAGGAGCGAATGAGTGTCAAGAAAGCCATCTTCACAATCAACTTCCGTTATATAGTTTCAAAATAAAGTTCTCCATTAAAATCATTCATTGATCGCTACGCTTATACGGTTTTGCTTTATGTTTTGAGTTAGTGAACTAACCACAGTTCGCTTCCTGTTTTCTCTCGCTGTAGCAGTTAGACTCGGCTCAAAATGGAGCGTTGTGTGTGAAAATGGAATGGAGATAAAGAGACATTTATCTGCGAGGAGCTACGGGGCTAAGCGTGGAAAAGAATTAACGCCTTCGAGTCACCGCGTCTGACTCTCGCTTTCCTGCGGGTTTTAACCAATAACTCCCTCCGGCGTGGGTCTAAGCCCAAACATCCGTTACCCAACAAGGGGATGTGGAAGATCGGCTCAACTCGTAGAATCATCTTGGAGCTGTGCAGAGAGCCGAGGATAACAAGACTCCGGACAGAGTCAATGAGGGTGGACCGAGTCTCCCAGGCCGGTTTCTGGCATCCAGCCTCGTTCTTAGAATAGAAGACGGGCCTCGGATGAGAAATTTACACGTTTAAATACTGATCACATCAGCCACTGTGGTTTTGAATTGATTTCGTTATAGCTCCGCTGAACGGATGGAGTGAATTGTGCAAAAAAAAAAACTACAAAAAAAAAAAAAAAACCCCAGGAGCGATAGACTGCAGTTTGATTCCGTGTGATGATAGGAGACACAATGACGCTCTTGTCTCTTCTGGGTCGGATCATGCGTTATTTTCTCCTCAGGCCTGAGACATTGTTCCTGTTGTGCATAAGCCTGGCGCTGTGGAGTTACTTTTTCCACACGGACGAGGTGAAAACCATCGTCAAGTCCAGCCGGGATGCCGTGAAGATGGTGAAGGGAAAAGTGGCTGAGATGATGCAGAATGACCGTCTGGGAGGCCTCAGCGTTCTGGACGCGGAGTTCTCCAAAACCTGGGAGTTCAAGAATAACAACGTTGCAGTTTATTCCATACAGGGGAGGCGAGATCACATGGAGGACCGCTTTGAGGTGCTCACCGACATCACCAACAAAAGCCACCCGTCCATATTCGGTATATTTGACGGTCACGGCGGAGAGGTAGGCTGTGAGTTGGGGTGAGGGTTTATTATAGCGCGTTATTTATTTATTTATTTATTTATTTATCACAATGAGCTGCTCCCAAACCACCTTGCAGCTTAATTAAAGAACTTTATGATATCATTTCATCAGAGCAGCTGGAGACACAAACAATGGGTTTCTATGACATCATCCTGAAAGAAAAACCTTCAATCTTAAAACATCAAATATTCAGTGGTGGGGCAATAAGGAGGGAGAAAATAACATTTCATAGGACATAGTCACTGGAGAAACGGTAGAGACACCCGGTCTTCAACACTTATTTACACTGGTGCACAGATATGCAGCACTTGTGTTAGTCATCCCATTTTCAAACAGCAGCACCCCCCCCTACCCCACCAGCCACCATCATTGTAAGCTTTAGTATCAGCACCTCCTTCCAGCTGTCAGTCAATAAGTTAATTCTAGATCCCAAAGAGGTTTGTGTGTGTGTGTGTGTGTGTTTCCTCCATGGTGTGTATTGTCAAAGGTCAGCAGTTTCTCATGCTTGGCCTCAGACCTCGTGTCCCAGACCACATCTGTCACACACAGCCAAGATGCATATGTGTGTATTCCAAAGGAAAGCTACACAAAACTACGGCTGTAGTGGCCTGATTTATTTATCTACTTTTCTGTAAATGATACCATAATGTACTAAATAATCATCATTGAGAATAGTGGAAACTGGTGACTGAAGCCATTAGCTTATTAGTAAAATGTTTAAGAGCTGATAAGTGAAAAAAGGGATTGTCTAAAAATCCGATAAATACAATCCCATAAAAATAAATAATTCAGTTTGAAGGCATTGACTGCATCAGACTGTTTATTGGAGGGGTTGGTGTCTTTTGTGTTTATAGTGTGAGTGTAGGAGTATTCACATTTTGGAATGAACATTTTCACACAACAGTGTTGGTCTGTGTCGGAGGCGCTAAACATCTACATTTTGTGTAATTGTATACCTCCAAGCCAACAGTTGCTTATCAAAGCTGTCATTATGGTTGTGTTCGGGCACGAAGAGCAACAGCAAACAGAGAAAGTTAAGTTAAGTTAAGTGATCCGGAAAAGCAAATACTGCTTTTCCGGATCACTTAATCTATTCCTGTTCCATGAACAAATATTTATCCCCCCTGTCCTCACATCCAACTCTGTCATCTTTCTCTCCCTTCTTCCTATCCTATGTATCTTCATGCATATGTGTGGTTATATGATAGAATTATTCCTCCTTTTAACTGTCAATAGTCACAGTCAAATAGGGCCGATGAAGAAATGATGTGTGACCCTGACATGAAAGAGTAAATAAAAAGATTGCTGAGAGAAGATTTTTGGGGTTTAGGGTCATTTTGGCTTGATGGAAAAAAAAATTAATTGGACATATGAACCTTTTATTACAATTATTTGGTAGTGAATTAACAGGCATTGAGATGCAAGTGTAAACACAGACACAAAACACACACACACACACACAGAGCTGTATTGAAATAAGTTATTTAAGTTGCTCCTATTGATCGCAATGTGGGGAGAAAGAAATGCGGATAGGCCGTTCCTCAATAAGTATTCAGAGATGGATATAACAACATGTGTAACTCCATTGGGCTCCCTTGGTGGGGCAATGGAGTTTAAATTAAGGAATGCTGCCAAACCAAATATGTGCAGATAGAAAAGGTTCTTTCTGGTGGTGCAGTGTGTTCCAGGTTTGAATTATTTAAGTCAGCACAAACTCCTGCTCCTCTTTAAACATGATTTACTGAGTCTGTTTTTTCCATTGAAACAGAAAGTCTTAGCAGGCTGTCACACTGCGTTGCTGAAAATTAAACAAAACTGAAATTATGGTCCTACTTTCATTCAATTAGGTGTGAATGTAGCAATTAGTATGTCTTTGAGAGATCCACAGTGTGTGTTAGTTTTAAGTTCAGTGAGGTCGGTCCAATATTTAACCGTTGCCTGTTAATTCCTCAGATGTTTTCAGTTGTGCACAACAAATTGGGATTTACACTTGAAGCTCTTTCCCTGATAATAGTTCACTGAGTACTTCTCATTTCAAGTAAATGAATGAATGATTGCACTTGTCGAGTAAATGGGAAATAGAGGAGGGGGAGAGGGGCCTCAAGAGAAAACATTTTCACTCAGGCGATCATTAGCGACATTGTAATCTGATCTTTATTACCACGTTGATGGATGAGAATGTCTAGCAGAGAGGCTTTAAATCAAACTTTGGCAGCACATGTTCAGAAATCCGTGTTTGTCTTTCCTTGGGTTTATGTCTTTATTTTGGAAAATGTTGATTAAAGCAAAAATAAGGTGTTATCTTTGAAATGAAAACATTCCCATAGAACAACTCTTAAAATTATCACATCAGTGATTTGTAGAGCTGCATGTACGAAATACTCAGGTGTCAAGATGGCACAAAATAGAGCCGTCTTCGATTTGATTTGACAGCATTAGCATAATGGAAATCGTTGCAGAGAAGATGAGGTAGGAAGCAGATAAGTGAGGTAGGAAGGATGAGAGCTAGAGGAAGAAGAAGCTATTTAATAATTCAGCATAGATCAACTTCTGAAACAAAGAACGTCCCTCTAAATGAGCAATGAATCTAATCTTACTACCTGGCATCAATAGACTTGGAGAAAATAAGCATGCATACAGCTCATAAGGGTTGCCATAGGGTGATATTCAGAGGGTGTTTTTGATGTTTTTTTGGGAGACCTGGCAACCTGCATCCTCATTTTAATCTCCTCTATCCCCTGATGGAATCTCTTTAGGATCTTTTGTTTCACTGTGTTGCCCAGCTGATCTCTACCTGCATCTGTCTGCGGTATAGAGCTGTAAACAGCTGCCTCCGCATAGCTGGAATGATGCTGATGAGAGCAGTGAGGGTGCACCAAGACAATAAAGTCATGGGCTTATATAAGGAGCTGAAAAATGTTTAAAAAATTGGATGATATTTTGCTGAGGGTCCATCAGTCTGCTGAGAGTCAAAACTTCATTGCATTTGTTCCATTTCAGGTTTTGTTGGACAATAAACAAGCATTTTCTTTTACATGATGCTACTAGATATAGAATAATAGTCCCAAGTGATCCATCAACCATGGTCTAACCCCTTCCTGTGTCTTTCCTCACTCCTCTCCCAGGCTGCAGCTGACTATGTGAAGGCCCACCTGCCGGAGATCCTGAAGCAGCAGCTGCAGGCGTTTGAGAAAGACAAAAGAGAGAGCGCTCTGTCTTACGCCAGCATCCTCGAGCAGCGCATCCTGTCTGTGGATCAGGAGATGCTGGACAAGCTCTCTGCAAACCATGATGAAGCAGGTTAGAAAGAGCAGAGCGGCATGTTGCAAATACCTGTGGTGGTTTAATTTCGAATGTATTATTCAGATGGCGTGTTGGTAAAAATTATTTTGTGACGGCTGTTTCCTATTCGTTTTCGGATTTTCCACACAGGAACAACATGTCTGGTAGCTCTGCTGTCAGATAGAGAACTCACAGTGGCGAACGTTGGAGACTCTCGTGGCGTGCTGTGTGACAAAGACGGGAACGCCGTTGCGCTGTCACACGACCACAAGCCTTATCAGCTCAAAGAGCGCAAAAGGATTAAGAGAGCAGGTATGTGAGGAGAGAAATGGTCCTCTTATATAAAGTGCATGTTGACACCGGTGATGACTTTGTTGTCCTTTGTTGGTGTGTTCAGGAGCATCGTCGTGTTAAATGCAGCACAGGGTCAGATTGAGACTCAATTTTTAGTGGTGAAATTTGTAAATCATGTGACTTCAATTCAGCATTCATTCATCGTCAAATGCCTGCTTCTTCAAATCATAGTTTTGGTTGCTTTGAAATGTTTTTACTCACTGATAAATCATCAGACTGAACTTTGTATTTCTTTACTTTCAGGAGGCTTCATCAGTTTTAATGGATCCTGGAGAGTCCAGGGAATCCTGGCCATGTCCCGCTCTCTAGGGGACTACCCGCTGAAGAACCTCAACGTAGTAATCCCTGATCCTGATATCATGACCTTTGACATGGACAAACTGCAGCCAGAGTTTATGATCCTGGCGTCTGATGGCCTGTGGGACGCTTTCAGCAATGAGGAGGCTGTCCGGTTTGTCCGTGAGCGTCTGGACGAGCCTCACTTTGGCGCGAAGAGCATAGTCCTCCAATCTTTCTATCGCGGCTGCCCAGACAACATCACTGTCATGGTGGTAAAGTTCAAGAGTGGGGCTGGGGGGAGTAGCAAAGCTGGGGAGTAGGTTGAGATCAGAGCTCATCTTGTGATCGTCCAGATGAAATACCAAATTATGATTTCACAGGAGGGCTCTAAAAAATTTAAAGGTGCATCAAGCAGTTCTGGCCAATTTTTACATCTTAATCACAATCACCAACCCCAAAGCATCAGTTTTAAAAGACCTGGGAATAAAAATGCAACAAGAAAAACACAGAACACACACGGGGGTTTTCTCTGAACAACACAGATTATACTGTGATTGATTCACTGCTGTTTACTGTACTTGTATTTGAACAGTACAACTCCACTGGAGGCTTCTCCTGGGGATCTTTAAACCAGTGCCTACTCAAGAATTACTGTGCAACTGCAGGTTACTGAATATGTATTTGAGAACAACTCCACCCTTCTTGCAGCATTTTGGTGATGCTCTCATGTGTTGTATATGCACTTGACATGACATTTGTGGCATGGAAATAGAGTCAGACATGTTGGATACTGATTGGCTAGCAGAACTATATTTGCAGGACTGTCCAATCACAGCTGCCTCAGCAGTAGGGACAGTAGTTCTTGAAAGAATCCCCTCTATGTATTCAGTAGAAAGGGTAAACTGAAATGTAACAGAAAAATAACTAATTGGCTATTTTAGGTCATCTTTTGTCTTGAGGTACTTAAGACCTTAAACTGATAAATAAACAGGACGGTGGTTTCCTTGGGTGACCCAGTGAATAAACATAAGGGGGTCTAAGAAGTCTTTGAGTTTATTTCCCCATTGTAAATAATGATCATCATTTAAAATGCTATATTTTACATCAGTGTTTTAAAATATGCAGCAATGAGTGATACATACACACACACATACACACCTGAAGACAATGCACTTTTTAGATGTTAAATATTTGAAATGGGAGATTGTTCTTTTTTTTAATCAGCCATTGTAAACTTTGTCGGCCTCTTTGGGTTTTAACAAGCTGTGTAGAGCCTGGTTTATGGCGTAGCTGTTAGTTCTTGATTAGATTGTTGGTCTGAGTCCACTGTGGGACCTGACGTCTTTCTCTTTGTGTACTCTGGTTTCCAATGTCCAAAGTATGCATCCATGACGTCCACACAACGGGACGTGGAGCAGCCTCACAGCCCTCTGCTGCTATGAGAAATAAGCAGATGACGCAGCATGTCCTCTGCAAGCTGAATGCCAGTAGCTGGTAATATGATACAGCCTGCCAGAAGAACTTACAGTAAACTAGACTTGATTTACTACTCACTTGAGTTTGGCTACTTTTATTTCATCCATGATTGAAGCCATCTTTATTGAACTGTTTACCTGATGCCTTATTTATTGTTATGTTTGTGGATGAGTCTGGCAGATTTGCCAAACAAGTGTGTAATTAAAAAAATAAAAATAAATAAATTACTCATCACTTTGATTTGAGAAGCATATCATTGTTCACATGTCAATAAAAATCCTGTATGTAAACAATCCATACTAAATGACCCCTTTTCTCCTTAAAGGTACTGTTCACACTTTATTTCCTTACACAACACATTTTACCCTACCTGGCTGCCCTGCTCGTGGGCAGAACAAGAATAGATGCTGAAGGAAATGAGAACATCTCCTGGAGTTTGTTACAGTTTTGCTCCGATCCTGCAGTACAGTATTTTCCACTGTATAAGGCGCACTGGACTATAAGGCACACCTTCAATGAATGGCCTATTTTAAAACTTTTTTCACATGAGGTGCACTGGATTATAAGACGCACTGTCTGTTTTTGAGAAAATTAAAGGCTTTTAAGTACGCCGTATAGTGTGGAAAATACTGTAATTCTAGAGAATGATTTGATGAGAACATGGTTGGAAGAAGAACGCGGGACGTTCCCCGGGTGTTTCAGATGCCATAACGCTGTGATGTCTCTTGCCAGGCCACCCGATCGCCCCTGCTGCAGCCTCCCACGCTGCTGGGACGGCTCGGAAGTGCTAAACGGTGCCAAGTGGCGTGACGGTCTTTACCAGGTGGAGCGGCTCAGAATAGCTCGGACTTGTACTGATTTAAACGCTTCAACCCAAGTTTAGACGCGTACGCGCACAGATAACGCGCAAACACTTGGCTGCGTCACTCCTCTGCCTTTCGGGAAATATTTGCCTTTCAAATAGATTTAGCACTTTATATAGTGGGACAAGTGAGCTGGCAACAGAAGTAGTCGTCGTCTAAACAATTCGAAAACAAGAAAGAAGTGACCTCGTCTGCTTTGCTTCAAACTTTATTAGACCTTTTTGATTCTAATTCGTACAATGGGACAACATGGTTCAAAATCTCCCGCAGAAGAGCGGATGGCTTTCCAGCGCGCTGCTGTTATGAACATTTGCCAGAAAACGGACGCGTTTCACACTCCCGCCGCTGAAGTCCACTGTCCCAAGAAAGGAACCAGTCAGAGGACATGTGTTCATACTTCCACCCGAGCACCGGAGAAGTCAACACCAGATTTCTGCAGGCTTCAACGGCGCTGTGACACAGAAGGGCTGGTGTATGTCATGGATAATCCAACCGGTGGTGTCTGGGTGAAACCTGGAGAGAAATGGACCAGATCCTGACAAAAATGAAATATTGGGGCTTAATGCTTTGGGAGAGAACTAAATAACCATGCGACTGGACGCATTTTAATGTGTTCCTCGTCGTGTTCTTGTGGACGGGACGCCGCTGATAGGGAGTCCCCCCGCGGAGGTGCGTCCGTGTTGTGCATAGTGGAACCCGATGTGTGGTTTTAAATGTTCTTAGCCACACGGGAGACCTATCTGGACTGATTATTGATTGATTTAGTCAATGTGAGACACTCAAATACAGTATCAGATCTACGGGAGCCAATGTAAGAGAGGAAGACCGCCGTGCGCACCGAGATGATGCACTTTCTTTGGAAACATTTGACTCGTTTTCAACGTGAACCTGAGCTGCACCCAGCCTGTGTTAGATTGTACGGCCAGTCTGTACCGTTTTGATTTTTAAAAAAGCGTGGAGTATAGTTTTTTAAAGAAGAAATGACCTTAAACCATCAGCAAGGGTTGGCAAACATGTACCTCTCTATTTTTATCCATGCTTATAAACAAACTGTACTTTGGTCACTAAGTCGAGATCAACAGCATCGTCCGGATAACGAACCTACTAATTTTCTTTTTTTTCCTTTCCACCTGTTAATTTTTAATTTGTCTAATCAGAACATGAAATGCCAGGGAAAGTTAAAAGCTGACGCGCCTTATATCAAAAATAACTAAAGCAAGATAACAACCTTAATATCCAGGGGACTATGGCTTCCTTTTGACGTTGTTAGGAATGGTTTTTGAAATGACTGATTTTTAGAAAAATATTTATTTCATACGATGCTAACACTGGTTTGGTAAACAGTATTTTCTTTGTCAAGTGAATTCTGGAAATTATTTATGTTATTACCATTTTCACTGATTACCTACTGTTTTGCTAAACCACAATGTCGTTAAAATTAAACGTGGAATTTCAGGCACATGGTAATCTCTATGTAACAAGACTATCCAGGGCAAAAGATATTGGTCTTCTCATGCAATAAATATTCTTGCCTTTGTATATCTATTTGGAAAATGAACAGGAAATATTTTACAGGTGGCACGACCTTTGCCCTCTGTCATCTTATCATTAAAACGTCCAGTTATAGTCAGAATGCAGTGAGTGGTTGAAAAGAGTGCTGGATGCGTATCTCACTTGAATTGATAGTCGTTATCTCATAATAGGACTGCTAGGATCTCAGCAACCACAGACTCAAGTCCTCCTTCTGAGTCTAAACACCGCAGGAAAATCCACTCTATAAACTGAGGCCCGATGTGTGCATCAACACCTCACCCTCCATTGGCTTCAACGTGGAAATGCTCGAGGCCAGAAAGAACAGCGTGAATATCACCTTGACCTTGTGGGATATTGGCGGTCAGGCAAAGATGAGAGAGCCCTGGAAGTGTTTCACATCTGTGCACAATCTTAGAACGAGTAACAGACATTAACTTTTATTTATAAGAATTAGACCTGTTATTTCAAGCCAAATAACAAGATATATGTTTTGGGGATGAAAATTAAATAAACGATTTAATTTCGACAATAAAACATGACAATATGCGGTCTTGCGCTCAAGTGCATGTCTTTCATTTAAGCAGAAGTCCGATCAGATATTCCTGTCGAGAAGGGTGTGAGGATTTATTAGTTGTTGTATCATGGGGGCCACAGAACACTCGACTAATAAATCGACGAATGGGATTAAATCGCATCCTTTAAGAACTATGTGACACATATCTTACACTGCTCCAATAATTCGATTATCCCACGCAGTCACGGGCTTTTACATGAAACCACAACAAAAGGCACCAATAAGTCATAAGTCATAAGTAACAAACTGAAGTGCGAAGTCAAACTTTCTTCAATAATCGCTTGTTGCTCAATTGAACACAGCCAGTTGAACATTTTGACAAGTCTTCTTTTGATTCAGTTCACAGCAAATAGAGCATTATTTGAAATGATGTGGCCTTCTTACATTGAACAAACCTTTCCTTATTAAAAAAAAATACAACCAAATTTAGGATTACTTTTCCTAATCCGTTCAAGTACTGGAGACATGCTACACAGAGGTAAAATCCGGACTGCTGCAGATGAGAGAAGAAAAAACTGACCGGGTTTTTAATACAATCTTTGTTGTCGGGTATACTGAGCTGCAGTGGAGATCAAACTCATCCAACCAGCGTCTTTTGTCATGTAATTTGTCTGGTGTTGGACTCAGGTTGTCCTCCTCTCCCTTCCCGCACAGTTTCCTCGTATGTCGGCAGGCGTTTGCATTCTTCATAAGAGGGTAACTGAGCAGTGGCAGTGGGATCCAGGTTGCTGTCCGGTGTGCTGCTCTCCACGAGAGGTTCTTGCGATGTGGTGACCGTGGGGTGGCCATTGCGCGCAGGGGTGAGGTGCCTGGCTCTGGCGCACAGTACTCGCTGAACGAAGTATCCCACCGCGAAGAGCAGCAGCATGATGAGCACCCCGGAAAGTTTCCGGGTGACCATGGCGATATTGTAGTAAGTTCTGTCCATAAAGTGCCGACAACAAGTAACGGCGGTGGTGTCGTTTCCCTGTGCGCAACAGACCTGTTCATCCCGGCAAATCTCCTGTCCGCATCTACGGATGGAATAAACTGTACGCACAAGAAAGGAAACACCGATCACCGTCAGCGCTTGGCACTTATAGAAAAACATCGCTGCTAAACAATGGGGGAGCCGCTGAAAAAAGGGGGTCCGGACACGCCTTAGCACTCGTGGATAATTTGCTGAAATATGCGTTGGTAGAAAAGCCGACACACAGCCATCGTCGACGCATTCCCAGAAGACATTCAAAGTAGCGACAACGTGAAGTGGAACGGAATCCGCATCTCTGAATAATCACCGCACAGTATCCACACAAACAGGAACAATACAGAGCTGAATACACCAACGAAACAGGCTTTGACCGCTAAAGTGTTTCACTGCGCCCTTGATTTATTATGCACTTAGCGGGAATTGATATCGCGCAGCAACTCGTAAACATCGTCTTATTCATGCGACACAAAAGTAAACAGGCGCCAGGGAAATCGATCAGTCGTTGTCTGAGACGCTGAGAAACGAGCAACGACTACCCGTGGTGAAGGTAGAAGGGGACATTAAAATAAACTTCCTGAAATGACGAGCGTGGGCAGTCTTCAGCTCCACTGGGAATAGAGAGAGGATGGGGAGCTGTCCGGGGTGCTGATACTACTAATCCCGAATACTTGTACAAAATGTTCCGGCTGGCAAGAACACAAATAACTTCCATTTGCGTTATCAACTCCCTTGCATTTAGGGGTCAAGTCAGAGCTTCCCTTAAAAGCCTGGTCGGCGTACATTTAGACTGAGCTTGATGCAGGAAATGCAAAACGCGGCTCTCGGCAACATGGATTTCTGCTGAGACTTCAATCTGATTCACTTCAGCCTCATCAGAAAAAAAAAAGACCTTAAAATTATTGGGAAACAAAAATGGTCAAGGTTAGGTTTGTACAACTTGCAGTAAATTAAAGGCATTACTCCATGTAACTATGCGCTTTTTATTGGCTGTAGCAAGAAAAACAAGAATTTTGTATTGCATCATATTGATCAGTACACTGATCAATAATGCGAATACAAGATAAATAGGTTGTGGGCAGTAATGGAGGGAAGTGCTCTCTAATAGCACGTCTGCTTTTCTCCACAGTTCACAATAGATTGTATTATGTCAGCCGAATCATTACAGTGGATGTCAAAAGCATGCGCCGTTGTGTGTTTGTGTAAACTTACACAAACACAATGCATCATTCTGATATCTAATTCTGGTTGCTTTGGCCCAATGACAGAGCTCAAAATGCAATGCTAATTAAATTCTTAGCTGAAGACAAATGGAGCTCTTGGCAAAGAGCTGCTTGACGGTGAATTTTGTAAAGATCAGATATCAAATAATTGAGACGGTTGTGAGGCTCACGTGTTTGTTAGATTGGAGTACCAAAAAAACTAATTTAAAAAGACAAACAAGGGCAGGGAAAAACAAATGGAGGAAGTACATCAACAAACTAAATATTTGAGGAGGGTTGCAAGTTAAGGTCACAAAGATGGTATTTACAATGTCAGGATCGATCACTGCAGTCACAGATTAAATATCTCTGTATGTGTTTGTCCTGTTTGTCTTTTTTATACAAGTAATGAGAGCCAATTTCTAATCAGTGTTCAATTGCTTTCCATAATCTCAGCTGGTCCCGTTGTTTGGTGCTGTCATGGAATCTGCTTGCCTTGTGTCCGTTTTGTTGGCTGGTAGGATAGTAATGAGTCCTAGCCGGGTAGTTCGCCCTGCAAAACAGTTTCTTTAGGAATCGTGAAGTTACATCACCTGGTTTGTTCAAATATAATTCACACTTCATTGACATTAAGACCCTAAAACAAAAACTTAGATTTCACCCTTTAAGATATTCTTGAATTCCTCAAAAGGTTAGAAACTTTAAACTTGATAAAATGGACAATGTGCAAACAGTTTAACATTTCGTACAGACTGATCTTGTAAAAAGAAGAAATTCAATTGAAGTTACACTCACCTATTCTGCCGTGTTGGTTCTGGTGCACTCTTGGATGAAAATGATAATATGAAGCTGGTCCAATCGGTGATAAAGTCTCTGGCAGCGGTACAGAGTGCAATGCTCTGCTGTTGCTCATGGAAGTAAGCGGTTCTGAGGACAGACGTTTATCGTCGAGGTGGGAAAGATCACAGTTTCCACATGCCGGATCATTCCCATCAATGGATTGCCATCTGGATAAGGAAGGAATTTAGAGGGAGGAAAGGCACATTTTTGTTGAGTTTGTATATTAAATGTTTCTAAGAGGGAAAGATGTTTCGCGCTGCATTTAAAAAAGTTAAAATTGTAATCCTTTTTGCGCAAGAAAAGAGCTGCGTTTTTAGAATACCTGTTCTCAATTAAAGAGCAGGCCCTGTTCTGAGGGCACACAGGAAGCATGAGTGGAACGGCCTTCACAAGGCAGGATATATGAACCTATGAGAGAATTCAGAGACAAATACAACCAAGTTCTTCTTTGGGGTCTTAAAAATAGACCTTAAAACAGAAAACCAAAAACAAGTAGAGAAACAAACCTTATTGCTGGGTTCCTGGTAGAACCTGAAGGCATCAAGCTGAAACCTCAGCTTATGCTCTTCCATCCTTGGAAGGAAGTGGGAGCTGGAGTTAGTCAGGAACGCATCAGCAAAACATCTGTGGAGGCAGCGACGGACAACAAACGAGGAGGATGAAGTAACTTCAGGGTAAATACAGCTCACGCAAATACACAAGTGATCATTTTGTTGTTGCAAATTGACATTGGTTTACAGAACTCACCCATGATTCAGAATAAAGTTATATTTCATTGGCGCCTCTGCATCAGGAGTTGCCATGGCAGTACAACGGTCAACATAGACTCGCAGGGGCGTGTGGTTTCTAATGACAGCAGACAGTTCAAGAAGAACGGGGTCACCAAGGAAGTATGAATAAGATCCCCGCTTGAATTTCCAATTATCTGGGGGGTGGGTGGGGGGATTGAAAGCAAGAACACCAAACATTCAATGAATGATAAAATGTACCAAAGATATATGATGAAGAAAAATATGGTTATCAATCCTTTAAATACCAGTCATGAGTTGCAGATTGAAATCTATCTGACCCTCTGCTGAGGCCACAAACACATAAGGATCCCATGTTGGATGCACGGAAATACCAGTCACACTGTACCTCCTGAAAGACAGCATGTGACGACAACAGTATGTCAGGATTACATTCCGAAGATATTCATTTAAAAAAAAATTAATAGTAAAGCCATGCAGAGGGCTCTAACAGTACACAACCCAACTGTGTAAAAATACAGAACCTACGTTTGATAATGGCACACAACTGGAGTAACTGCTCCATCCAGTCTGAGCAAACCATCAGATGAAGGCTCAGGGGAGTAGACCAGAACATTAGAATAGATAATCTTCTCTTTGGTCGACTGAAAGGGACAATGTGAATCTCTCAGAAAGTACCCTCTACTGTACATACTAAATTAATGCAACTAAAAAATAAAAATAAAAAAATCCACATTTTGTTGACCTACATCCCATAAAAACTACATAAGGCTTACAGAGAGCTCGGTTCCACAGTCCATCAGGTTGGCCCGAATTCTGAACTCTGCCCCTCCTGAGGATACTGCCCTGCAGGGACTCCCGTCGCCCACCGGTTCCGAGCCCAGCCGAAGGTGTGCCCCGTCCACACGGAGGCCTCGGTCGAACATATCCGCCTGCACCACGACCTCCATCGAGTCCGGGTGACAGTTGACCACGATAGGTCGAGGCCGAGCACTCTCCGCAGGTAGTATGCTACCTCCAGTCCGGCTTGGTGTGTGGGAGTCTTTTTGACCGTAAACTAATCGGCATTTTGTGTAAGAGCTAAGTGAAACAAGGACGATAATCCACCAACAGGATGCTCCAGCGCGGTCACGGCCCATTCTTGGCGTCCAGCAGGTTTAAACGGAGTGGCGGTTTCCCACGACCTGTGAACATATCATCGCACCTGCGAATCATCAGCGGTGATTTCGACTTCACAAACACACCTGGGCTGGGGGGTTGTTAATTATTAGAACCCCCCTTTTTTTCCCCACCTTGTATGTCTTATTATATTTACCTGAAACATGTAAAGTGAAAACGTATATGACCGTGTCATTAATAAACGATACCACAGAACACGGTCCAATCTGCTGGTCACGGTAGTTGTTTAATAAATCCGTAGACGCTAAGAACAAAATGTTCCGCTAGGTGGCACTGCAACTGCAAAAATGTGCTCAAGTTCAATTCCGCGATGAATAATGTGTTTACCTGGGAAGTTTGATTACGTTTTTACAAAGATGTGGAAACGGATAATGAAATGATGTCGGTAGTCCACATTGTGGCACTAAAGTTGCGCTTGTGAGCGTAAGGTAATCGCTGCACTGTATCATCCCTCTTATAAATGCTGTAATATTGGCAGGATTAATATAAACTTCAACTCTGAAAATGGAATGAAAATGCTTATTATTTTCAAGCTCTGTATCGGATATGTAACAATGGCATGTCTCCGTATATCAGAAATTCTTTACTGATATTACATCAACATAATTATTATTATATGCACCTAACGACAATTTAACAATCAATGCTGGACTTTCCAAATGAAACTGTAACTGATGCGACTGTAGATTCTCTTTTTCAAAGGGAATATTACTGATATAACTTCTCAGTAATATGTTGCGTAGAAGTCACGTGAAAAAAACAACAACTGACAAATAAACAAGATGCATGCATGAAAAATATTTATTTTTAGAAATTTACATAGAAGAGAATGGTACAACAATAAATAGTGGAATAAATAGTCCAAAATAAAATAATGTAATCTGTAATAAGATTACTTAAGTACTTAAACACATCATTTGGATGTCAAAAACATTTTAAATTATTAAATAAAAATAAGTATAAGTGTTTTGAACTATAATTTGACTACACCATAAACTTTTTATGTAGTTTATATAGTTGTAATGTTTGAAGTGCTCAAACTACAGTGACTTATGTAGTGTGTTCACCAGAGTTCATGTATGCAAGGACTCTATTGATGGTGATGGTGCGGACCTGGAAACCCTTCAAAACTTTACAGAGTGTCAATCTGTCATTGTAGGTCCTGTCTGCAGAAGCCTAAAAGAAAAAAAAGCAGAATTATGCGAAGTTTATCACAAACAGGCTGCTCTTACATGAGTTAAACACACACACACACACACACACACACACACACACACACACACACACACACACACACACACACACACACACACACTCAAAGCTGTATGGAAACACTGAGCATGAAAAGATCTCTTACATGATCCATGGACAGGTCGGTTGGTAGAGATAATGTAAAACACCCCTGTGAAAAGAAAATGACTAATTTGGACCATATTTTGCACGAGGTATAGCTTTGATTAAAAAACAATAACAATTCATCAAACAATTATTTATTCTCTCTTCACCACCACTTGCTCCATATAATAAGCATACTGTTACATAAACAAACTGTACTGTATCTAAAAGCAGTCAGAAGAGCTTCCCTAACATTTGAGGCATCATATCTTATCAATGATAATTGATAAGATTATTATTGATAAGATGCCGATGTGATTAAACAACAATGAAGATTAGTAATGCAGGTTGTAATGTGTTACCTCCATGACTTGTCTGAGGGTGGACAGAACAGATCTGAAACTGTCAGGATCTGGTTGAGCAGCCAAAAATCGGTAGTAGTGACTTAAATCCTCTGTGATGTTCTTCAAACATGACTCCTAAATGGAATAATACAAAAGATGTTTGGAAAGATAGCATACAGTATATATTCATATCATCTGTTGAATGTATTCACATTCATTCACCTCATTATTAACTATGTCGTGATAGAGGGATGTGTTTTCAATGTATGTAAAAAAGAAAATGATGCTACATTTTCAAACTGCAACTCGGTAGCGGAAGCTAATTTTCACTTAAGAGTATGGAAAAGAACACATTTTCAGTGAGTGCATATAGCATATACTGTATATTACATACTGTATGAGGGTCAACTGGGCGTACTAAAAGTTTGGGGATTGCAGGTAAATGTAAAATACTTTCTGTAAATGTTTTCCTTCAGATTTGTATGCTGTTGTATGTGCAGCTAGTAGTTTTGAAAAACTAAACTTCTATGAAATAGTTAATGTATTTTTATTTCTGGTTGTTGTTTTTTGAAAAAAAGTTGTTGTCCATTTTGTATTTGATTTGTAAATTTTAAGCTCTGAAAATATACAAATGAGGGAAATAAAACAATTTTAGAAAGGATAAATTTCTGTGTTTCACCTACTTGATCAAATAGTGACAAAATGATTCCTGAGCATGACAATCCCTGTGGGACAAATACAATTTGAAATGACACAGAGGCACAGCAACAGCTATTAAAGGACACAAAAACACTAGTGTGAATGTTATGCTGTTCGCCTAGGTTCTTAAACCTTAAATGCCCCCATATAATTTTTTTGTTTACCTTTGGTGCACACGCAGAAGGCGTGTTGGTGTCCGTGTTGAGAGCAATGCCCTGCTTTGTGCAGTTTATTCCACTGTACAGGTCTTCCTGAGATGTGCGAAAAGATTTGTTCACAGTTAACATTAAAGACAGATTAATGATGAGTGTAGGTCTTTTGTTTTGCAGGATTACCTGTGAGAGTACATCGGCGATGTTCTTTAGAAGTGCATGTGCGTATAAAACACATGTGTCTGTCGCCTTTCCTTGTCCTTTAACCTTCACTGGTAAGGACTGGCTGAACCGCCACAGGGGACTGGTGACCAGCAAGAGCAGCAGTGCAGGAGAGATGTCTGAAAAATGGAAACAGAAAAAATACATATTTTGTCAATGACTTACATTGTTTTTTTAGTCAAAGTAAATTCTACTCACAGAGCTTGACGACTGGCATCTTGGATGAGACTTGTTGTCTTTGGTGTGACTGACATGAACCAGATATCCATAGGGTTTTATACACATGAGGAGACAGGGAGTTCCTCCCAAGCCACAACACCCTGTTGATATTTAACTATGAGTTGAAAGTGCACACTTAAGGTTGTGTGAATGGTTCCCTTTATCATGAAGAGCTCTGGTGAAACTGGAATTAACACAAGCGCTGATGAGTAATGGATCTTGACCTATGCAGGTTACAGCTCACTGTTGATATTTATGAATTGGGCATACATGGGCTTCATGTTCTAAATGACCTTAAATGATCTGACATGTTTTTATGGCTATATTGTTGAATATGAGATATTCATTTGTCACGGACACAGGTATCAATTGGTTTCAACGTACAGCACATAAATATGGTACAGTTATGTTAAATAATGAAGAATTTAAATATAGGTTCATTATATTACAGGAAACATGGTTTAATGTTAGCATCATATTAAATACTTACACACACACACACATACACACTCACACACATGCACGCACACGCACACACACACACACACACACACACACACACACACACACACACACACACACACACACACACACACACACACACATACACAGAATGTAATTAACATTTTTAAGCCAAACTCTAAGCAGCTATGTGAGGTGGAAATCATTTGTTTTGAACTTTGAAGAGTGTTCTAGTACTTATATAAGGTACAATTACTGACTAATTCTACTCCTGTACTACTAATTTTGTCAACAATAACAATAGATTACTACTACCCCTACAGCTACTACAACCACTAATACTACAATAATAATAATAGTAATGTTAGAACTACAACTATCATTCTACTCCTACTCCTACTAATTGTAATAATAATAATAATAATAATAATAAAAATAATAAAAATAATAATAATAATGATAATATCATCATCATCATCATTATAATAATAATATAGGACTTAATTTGGGTTAAGTGATTAGTGTAACAGAGACGATAAGAGTTTTATCTTGTGACCAAAGTCAGGGTTGTTCCCCTTCTGTATATGGAAATCCGCAAAACTCTTACATGCTGTTAGTTACATACAGGATACGTCAGCTCATGTGTGACAGTGTGAAGGCTTGCGTAACTCAACTGCTTCCCTCGGTGCAACTCTGATTGCATGTACACAGAAAACTCACCTTCCCAAGCAGGACTAAGTGGAACTCTTCTCTGTGTGTGTGTAGGTTGGGATTTGTGGTAAATAACATCGGTGCACACAGAGCTGGTTGGAACACTGAAAATGCAAATTAACTCTCATGAAAACCATCTCACTCTAAAGAAAAGTCATGCTTTTGAAACATTTATTACAGGGTTTTCCCTTCTTTACATCCATTAGCATAAAGGAAGCATTCAACATCCAAAAGAGAGTAACTTTGTGTTAGATGACATTCATGAAAGGTGAGAGTAAAAACACTTAAACACAATAAGACATGTTCTTCATCTTTAATAAAATGTCTTTACATTTATATACGGTATATCATTTCTGACAATCTTTGGAACAAACAAAATAACTATGTTTAGGTTCTAAATTAGTAATAAATTTGTTTTACATCTTTATATTGGACCTTTTTAGCTTTAGCTTTAGTAAACTTAACATAACAAAAATATCTTTGAATACATTTATTTGGGAGACGTTCATATGAACATGCCATTTTTACATGTTCTTTACTTAATCAAACAATAAATTTCTTTGAACACATATTTACAGAGTGGATAAAGGCATTTTGACAAATTTAATAAATTTGTCTGAATAAAATTAAATATGTTTCCTAATATTATTCAAAATTCATCTTTTAAGCAGGTAATGTGCAGCAGCTGATTAAATAATTCTAACAAGAACCTCTATGGCACTGCTGTAGTGCTTAAACTCTGTGACTAAACTGCAAATTAGCACAGAGCGATTATCGATTTCTGTTGCAACAGCTCAGATAGCAGATATTTGATATTGTTAAACAAAGATGGCGGTGCTCTACAGGAAGAGAGAGACGATTAGCAGGTGATCATTTGTGTAAAACATCTGATCTATTGTCTTTACTGTCTTTTTTTGTCTTTTTGTAGATGATATAAAGACCTTTAAAAGATATTTCAATCAGTCAGGTCTAAGGTTGACAAGCCGTGCTAGTTTTTCTCCTAAATACACTAATGTGCTGTACAAAATGAAAAGGGAAATCCGGGTCAGAAACTAAATCAAAATGAGTCCCCTAATTCTATGAAATCTGACATGATGAGAAGCCTGCACAAACTCAGCTATATCCATACAGATAGCAGTGATGAGTCATTTCCCTTTAAATGCCGGGTCCTTTGTTTTCACACGTGATGAATGTGTCTGTGTTTATATTAATGTACGTAGTGTTTTAACTTCCCCAACACAGATGAAGTTTCCCAACAAAGACAGTCCGTGAAACAGGAGGTAAAGATGGCTCACAGATGGACGCACGTTCAGACTTGAAGCTTTATTTTGAAACAGCTTTCTCTGTCTGATGCCGCTGATGGATGTGAGCATGCCTGTCACAATAAAAGACACAGAGTTCAATGGCAGTACAGACCATAGGATTCATTAAATTGAGTGCACTGACAGCTGAAAAGGACTATTTGCTTCTGATAGAAAAAGAAGAATAGAGAAGCGGGAAGTTAACCTGGTGAGGTCTTCTATGTCCACCAGCATGGCGTCCTGCTCCACATGCAGCTCGTCTCTCAAAAGCAGCAGCTGGACCAGCTCCTCATTTAGACCTGGGTTTAAATTTAGGAATGTTTAAATGTAGGAAGAAAATTTAGGAGCCTGATATGTGAAAATTGGTTAGAATATTGATCCGACATATGTTGGGGTTGTCAGACACTTGTTGCAGTGTTTGTGTCAAAGGTGTGTAGGGTGCACTCACTCTGAATCTGTGAGTGTAAGTCATTTGTGATGACCTGTAGCTGTCCGAGATTCATGTCCCTCATGTCCCCTTGCCTCAGATTCCTCTTCATCAAACCTTCACTGATGTGGGGCAGATGGGGAAGCTGCACATGTAAACACATAGAAATGAGGAAATCACCACATGTTGAGATAGACTGCAAATGAACACTGCAGCATAGAGCTTTGTATCGTATGTCAGTTATGCACGAATTACTCAATGGATTATCATGAAGATCGAGGCCTGTCTCAGATTAAGCAATCTCGTTGTGGCATAGAGCCAAAAAAGAAGTGACCCCCCCCCCCCTTTAACACTGAGAGAATACTGAGGTGAATTCTGATGATCCACATGCCTGTATTTTAATTGTCAGTGTTTGTGTACAAAAAAAAGTACATTGCTCGGGCGGCAAAGGGGACAAAAATGAGATAATGACCTTGACCTTGATAAAAGTAGGTCAAGGTCAAATTTCAATTTTTGTACTCAAAATTTTCACTTTTGTACCATTTAAGGTACACATCTCTGAAACCTCATGACAAATAGAATGCACCAGTTACATGTTGGATCATGGGTCTTTTATTAAATGACATAGGTCAGAGTAAAATTTTGAATTCAGGGGCGTCGCGGGATGCTGCAGTCTCTGACGGCGTTGTTGGTATTTGGATTAGGTTTTAATTGAGTATGACTGTTGGGCCTTGACGAAGGAATATGTTTTTGAGCACCCTTTTCGGTTATGTTTTGTTGTATTTATTGTCCTATGGGACAAGACAGCATATTTTAAGTCCTTGTACACAAACACAAATCTTCTGATCTGTATGTCTTTCTCTCACTGACTAACCAGGTCAGCCACAGGCGAACGTCTGTGCTGTTGGATTTGCCTCTCCACCTCAACTTGCATGCGTGCCATGGGCCGAGCCAGAGCTAGCGCCACCCGGGCCTCCTCCTGCAGCCTCCTTTGCACCCGCCAGAACCCGCTGCAGTCATCCAAAGGGTCTGAGTCCTCCTCTGCTGTGTCTCGGTCTGACAGTGAAGAGCTCTGCTTGCTCTGGAGAGGAAGTGGTGTGAGCGATGTGATGATGTAACAGCCAATGTGGGTTGTCCAACATAGTCAGATAGAGTAGTGAGAGCAAGAGGACATGACAGAAATGAACACAACACACAAAGAACAACAACAAAAAAAAAACCCACAAAGCACACACCACAGGTGAAAGGGGCGTGTCCAAACTCGTTTCTGTCCTGGAGTCCTCTGCGTCACTGTCTTTGTCACTGCTGCTGTCATTAACAAAACACATCTGAAGGTTCACAGCGCTCTGTAGTCTGAGAAGAAAAACAAAGCAGTGGTGAACGTGAGAAAGGGTGCTGGAAATGTCACTTTGTCAGAATGAAACCTATGGAAATGAAAGGGAAATTACTGACTGGCTGTAATAACTTAATTATATTTAAAGAAATAATTAATTTAAATTGAAAAAGCACAGCATATGTGACTTGGTTCAAATGGAGACCTTTATATTTATCCCAAGAAAAACTTAGATAATTTAGTGAAACCCATACAATGATAAAGAACTGAGCGGAAATGGAAAGCCAAGAAATATTTGAATACTGCTTTCAAATCTCTACAGAATTCTAAAAAATTGAATCATAAGTATGACACAAAGTTTGTCAATTGTAATTTTACCAAAGTTTACCAAAATTCTGTGGGCTTTTTTTTTTTTTTTTAAATTTTTCATTCTGAAAAAGGCACTTTAATGTTTTCCATGCAAAAGGTGATTTCCTTTCACTTTCACTCATGTTTAACAAACTTTACTGTCATCATTAATTACCCCCCCCCTTTTTTTTTTTTCTAAGGAGGATCAAAAAGTAAATATATGTAGGATATGTGACTAAAAAAAAGCTAATTTAGTGACATAAAATAACAGTAATAATGACTGATTCATGTAAAATAATGCTGGAATGATTACGTCTGTTGAAGCAGAACCTAACGGGTTGTAACTTCAACAGGTAAGCCAAAATATTCAATGGAACAACTAAAGCCACATTAAAAACAGCAGGTCCTCTGCAGCAGATGGACATCTGATATCTTTTCCAACAGCTCAAAGCAGCATTCATTCATCAGTCACCATTTATGGTATTCTACAACAACACAAGTGAGAGAAGACGTCAATCAAAGAACATCCGATCAAAACTATTGCTAAAGTAACTAATGGAACTTCCGCCCACATCTAACCCTAGAGGGTGTATCTTTATCTTCATTGGTGATCATTTAACATTAACAGCTCCTGTATCACTTCTGTTTTAGGCCCATTTGGACAAAAAACAGAAATGCACTTCCTTAAACCAGCTGCCCAAGGCATTGTTTCACCTAAATGATGCCTCTGCTGTCATTTAAGGGAAGAATGGTCCATGTTGGTTAACCACACTGTGTCTGATGCAATGCAACTTATTACACTGTGCTCATGAATGTGGGTACCCAAAATGTCAATTTTTCAAATTCAAGGGAAATTTACTGTAGTAAGATTTCATTATGTCAGAGCTACTGTATATCATTGTACAATCATTTCGGAAATGAAGAGTCACAGACAAATCACAAAGCTGTACCAGTAGCAGTAGAAGTACAAATACAAAAAAATGGAATCAGTAAAAATTAATGCTTTGAGGATAAAGCAGATACATTTTAAGGCATACTGCAGAATTATAATTTCATTTAAAATAAGAAGTAGCAAAGATATAATTTGCAGATACTAGGATGAAAAATGCAAAAACCTGTTTACATTTAAAGCATTTTGTTATAGTTTGGGATACAGCTATTGACATGAATCAATAGCTGTAGGCCACTGTAACTGTAGGCCACTGTATTTTCTGATTCATGCTGCCAGGCTTTACTTGGTTTCTATCTCTAGCTCCTATTTGGTGCATACGCACAAACAACAGTAAGAGTTTTCCATCCCACAGCCTTTAGGCGTAGGTAGGCTTCCTTCTCATCCACCGGGGTAAACTCCAACACAGCAGAGCTCAGCTGGGGACTTGTGAGTATCCCCACTCCTGATGCAACTCCAGACTAAAACAAGGCTCAATCCCTATCCAGGAGTTTGGATCCAGAACCGAGGCTATGCATGGAGGTAAGCCCCCGTGTTGTCACTGCCACCCAGAAGGCAGTGCACCCAACCCCATTGATCTGCCCTGCCGGTGGTGGGTCCACAGGGGTGGGAAAAATCCACGTTGCGTTTTCGGGCTGAGCACGGCCAGGTCCCGTGGCAGACCCGGCCACCAGGCGCTCGCTGACGGACCCTCTGTCCAGGCCTGGCTCCAGACGTTGGCCCCGGGCTTCCTATGGGCAGGGTCACTTTTCTCACTTTTTGTTTTTTCATGGGATCTCCTGAACCATTCTTTGTCTGGCCCTTCACCTGAGATTTGTTTGCCTTGGGTGACCCTACCAGAAGTACAAGACTCCCGGTAGGAGAGTTGCTCCCAGGATCCTTAGGGCACACAAACCTCTCCACCACAATAAGGTGATGGTTTCTTGGAGGGGAACCATCACTTCATATATTTATACATATATTCAAATATATTTATTGAAGAAAAATGCATTAAAATATAATCAACTTTTATCCTAAAAGTTTCTGTTTACGTTAGGGCAGCAGAGAAGGTTTTGATGGCCTTGACGGCCTACCACTGATAAGTATTAAGTTAAATGTGTTATTTTGGTGAGCTTGTTTAGTCAAATGTGAATGTTTCTTATTTCATATGAGTAAGAAGCAAATTTTATCTCTATTCAAGCTTTAAATGTAATAATAATTATGTTTCCTGTCAATTATTAATGAGTTGAATCTGGTGGTATTTCACTGTTTGCCTGACATCCACCAAATATATTTCCAGAGGACACCTGAAGTTGTAGTGAGCTAAAGCTTAAATATAAAAATATCAGCATGGACCTTCAAAAGACTTCATTGATCAAAGCACAACCCACTCACACACATACTGGATCCAAACTCACCGGGAGGATGGGCCGTTCTTGCTGCAGCTGGTATGGATGACTGGCTCGTCGTCATAGAAACTGCCAAGGGCAAGCTTCTGCCTGATGGACTCTCTCTCATTCCTCTGGGCCTGCCAAAGAAAAGAGTGGAAGGCATACAAGACTGTAAAGAACATCAATGAAAGTGCAGGTTGCTGCTGCAGTTCCATTTCTGATGGATTATCCAAGTGGCGCACACACACAAATGTAACATGAAATTGGACAGTCAAGTTAAAGGAAGGGAATGAAGGGAAAACATAAGAAATGGGAACTAAAGATGGGAAAAAACATGGATTCATGTTAGGGAAGGTGGATGAAATGAATGCAGAAAACTGATACTGTTTTCTGCTTTTTACAGGTATTACACAGAGTCTGTAAGCTCAGACATGACATTCTGATTGCATAAGTATTTTTAAACATAATCAATTCTTTGGTCTATCTACCAAAAAAGAGTGGAGTACAGTAAACACTCCCCCATTATCTGTATGCACCTAATCCAAAAAACAGAATTTAAATAGTAAATATATTTTTTTAAAATATCCTGTTTACCAGAAACACTGAAATATACCTGCAACTTGATTTACCAGGCTTTATTTTTTAATGCTTTTTTCAATGTTTTTTTTCTGTATGATGATCAGATGTTTCCTCTCATTTCCTCATTATCATCTAAACATTTCTAGGTTATTTGAACTTCATGGTTTCTGGTATATGAAATCCGAAGTCATGAAAATAACATTATCTTTGTCTTTAAATGAATGAAAGAGAAACTGAAGAAAATATTTAATGATAGGGATTTTTATTTTGGAATCTTGGAGATGCTTTCTTTTCCACTGTAAATTTGTACCTGCTTGTCCCAAGGCTGGATTCATGTGTCTTTGACACACACACACACACACACACACACACACACACACACACACACACACACACACACACACACACACACACACTGGATAACTCCCAGGTTTAGAGATGTTGCTTGTATGTGTCAGAGCTGTTTCTAAAAATACTTCAAAAACCATCTCAGTACTTACACGCTATCCTATTTTTTGTGACAAAGTACTATGTGAAAATATAAATCACACCTCACTGCCTTGATGCACTCAAACCACATTTTATGTGCGCATACACATCATATGACTGGTTATGTTTGCTACAAGCAGGCTGTCTGTGCACTAGATCTGTCTCGATGAGCTTAGATTGATTGATTAGGTGATCCACATAATATTAGTCAAAATCCTCATTGTAAGAATGTGCTCTTTCTGATTGTAAAATGAAGAGATTTTGGATTTTGATCACTGATGGTTGGGTAAAAAAACAATTTGAGGACATTACTTAATGTTCCAGGAGAATACAATGAGAGTTTTTTTTTTTTTCCACACAAATTGTCATTTCATAGCCTAAAAGATTTGACCAACTAATTGTTAAAGAAACTGGTGGACTGATTGATAATTGACATATAAACTATATAAACACAATGTATTTTATATTCTCTACAGCACATGAGCCTCACGGTAACTGTAGCTGATGTAGAATAATTTCATATATGAAAAGGAACAAAGCTTATATATGTGAGCGAGACAAACAGGTTGAGATCACGTATGAACACACCCACACCACCTTACAACTACACATCCATTATGGCTGATTCATCATCAGTGGCTCTACCAAGATGGGTCTGACTGTCTGGCGATGCATAAGCGACACCCTCTCTGTCACTAACTCAAGCAAACACAAATCCACACACCTGGTAAATGCGTTTCTCCTGGTGCACCATTGTATTAAAACAGCCGCCCTGCTCCTCTCTATACTGCAGTGAAGCCAGACCCAGGACACCCTCTCATACACTGCAGCTCCGTGAAGTAGTGTGAGGGAGGGAAGGAGAGAGAGAGCAGAGAGGGAAGGTGGGTAGACGGCAGTGGAAGGAGGGGGGATGTGGAGGCAGGAGAGCAAAGAGTGGGAAGAGATGGAAGCAGAGAAAGAGAGAGAAATACAGGAGGGAGGGGGAGAGCTGCTGAGTGCGACTGCTCTCCTGATCTGTTATCTGCTCCTCCATCTTTTTTTTCCATGCTTTCTTTTCTCTGGCTTCTTCACTTCATCTTATCAATGAAAGGATTAAATAGAAACCGTTAGAAATCTGCACCCTAATAGGAGGACAGGCCAGGTTTGCAAAAATCTAGTTGTATGATTTGTCCTACATAAAGGTGAGCGTCACCAGTGGGTTGAAAGACCAAGCTAAACATATACAGATAAGTGAGACCGAAAGCAAAATCTTTAAAGAGACTGATCAATAACAGCTCCGCAAAAAGAAAGACAAACATGGTGTCTGCATTTGTTAATTATTTGGCCCAAGTCAGAGCAGTGATTTTCCAATGTACACTCTCACATCACAGATCAATGTGTGATGAGCCGTGAGTGAGTCCAGTGACTCCAGGGTTCACATGCCCACATTTGCAAACAGAAACAAAAATAAACACACTCACAAAAGTGCACACACCCACAGTGCTGTGTCATGTTGTCTTTTTTCTTGTGATTGAGAGACTATCTACGGGATGGACTCAGAGGAAGAAATGTGGTGCTTATGCAGAGTGGACGGTCTGGTTTGCTTTCTGCTAAAACAGTTTCCAGCCTGTGGTGCCAAGATGTCCTGGAGCTCCTCCGCCAAGATTCTGCTGTTAACCATGCCGCCTCTTCCTGCTCTCTCATTGTGCACATATCACAGTTTCTGTCTTCTCCACAATTCGTCCACCAATGGCCTATGGTGGTACTTCTCATGAATACCTCTTCCTCCTCTCCATAATCCATGTCTATGTAACAGTCTTCCATAAAGACCAAGTGTGTGGAAGAGGTGAAGCAACTGTCAAAAATGGGAGAGGGACAAAATGCCATTGTTGGGAATATCGACACTCATGGACTGATGATCAACCACCTATTTCATCTATTTCATTTCCAAGGTATCTTGGAGTTTTCTGCAATGGTAAGGATTAAAAATGATTACTCCAGTTACGTAAAGGACTTGAGAATGAATAAATATGGTTTTCATATTTCCCATGTAGATGCTGTATTTATTTTCTGTTGTAGCCTTTTTCTTACTCTTTCATTTAGTATTGCAAGAACAGAAAGCTTAAAAACAGCATACACAGAAAAGACCAACATAACCTTCAATCCAAACATATAAAAAATGTCAAAATACAAAGCCAAGCCCAATCTCACATAATACATGCTGTGTCCAAGACTCACCTTTGTTGTAAAGTGCAGACCGATCGTGAAGATGCTTAAAATGAACATTCGAAAGCAGCACCAAATAGAAATATGCACAGTGCTAGAAAGGACAACTGCTTCTCCAGAAATGGGTACAAAGTGATGACTGCTAAGATTTTTGCACTTCTCCTCAGGGTTTCATACTTCCAGCTGGTGGACAATCAAGACCAATAAAAATTGAAAGGTGAAGAATAGAGACATTCATCCTTGCTACCAAAGGCTAGCCTTACACATCCCTCTGTTGTCATGTGTAGCTTGGTTGCAGAGATATGTGCAATTGTGTGTATGTATGCGTGTTATCACAGGGATCCCAGAGGAAAGAGCACAATGTGGAAGTACATGGGAACAGACACAATGGGGTGTGTGCTCATGCTATGCAAATGTGGAAAGGAGTGAGTTGGCTATTTCAGGAAAAAGGAATAATAGATTTGAAAAGGAAGGCAAATTTATTGATCATTTATTGTAATCACTGTATCAAAATGATTCCATTCATTCCATTCCAAATGTTTTATTTATTTCCAGGCGGTCAGGGACAGTCAGGCTTCCATTGGTTGCTTCACTGGAACCAAGTCAAAGAACATGACAATTCTCATTCTAGCATGTGACATCTCGTACTAGCATTCAGACATAGGATTGACTTTGAGTTTAATCCATCGTCCAAAATTAAAATAAACAGGATTTACAGTTTAATTTCCATATTAGTAGATGGAGTATTGGCTGCTTTGAATCATAGCAAAAATTTGGATACTTCCAGGTGATCTTAGGTCATTATTAATATTCTAAGTGACTGGTGGTTGATGTTTAATAGACAGATATTAACCCAGCATGTGGTCAAAACCAAAAAACACACCTGGCCTATTGTCTCATCCCAGTTAGGCTTCAACTAATTTTCAAAAGATTCTGTTGTGAAGCTTACAGCATAGTTGGTTCAATAAGTTAGGGCATAATTGAAAAACCAGCTCTCATTTCCTGAATTGCAAGGCCAGAAAGGCATAATAAGATAAATTAACAAGTAAATTTCCTGCAACCAGAATTCACTTTAAACAGAAATAATCCAATCATTGACCTTTAAAGAACTTCATCATCCTTGCAATTTACCACATCGGCTGGGAAATCAATTTCCTCTGCAGTTACAGTTAACACAGATGGGACAAGCCACGAGACTTAGCTGTGGCACAATGGGAAATTTTTCAAAACAAACCACATATAAAAATGTCAGTAAAACATTTTAATGAATGTATGGCACCAGATGATCGTC
The DNA here is from genome assembly GCA_013358685.1 of Antennarius maculatus. Lineage (NCBI taxonomy): Eukaryota > Metazoa > Chordata > Actinopteri > Lophiiformes > Antennariidae > Antennarius > Antennarius maculatus. The sequence goes on along the minus strand of CM023619.1, from coordinate 7,038,624 downwards.
CCCTGTGGGAAAGAGTAATGAAAGGTAATAGTTTTGAAATCAGATAACTTTTTAATGAGAGGACAAGGAAGCAAAAACAAAACAATTTGTCTCCCCATCATCACTAGACAAAAAAAAGTCATCTGAGCATGCTCAGGTGGAGGAAAGCCACTCAACTTGTGAGCTTACCGTTTACACAATAGTAAGTAAAAGTTCTTTTATAATGTTCTATTAACAATGTATTTTATTCAAACCATATATGTTATTTTTTCTTGAGGTACTGATAAAACTCAGCTCAATCTTTTACTTTGAAGATAAAGAATAGTCCTTGGGTTTTCTACATCGGACATAAAAGTAATACAACCCGGCATATTAACTAATGTAGCCGCAAAAGGGCACAAGCCGGTGTCTTATTGTGCTGGTCCCAAGCACAGATAAATACAGAAGGTTGTGTCAGGAAGGGCATCTGACGTAAAACTTTTGCCAAATCAATATGCGAATCGAACATATGACTTCCATACCGGATCGGTCGAGGCCCGAGTTAACAATGACTGCCATCGGCGCTGTTCACCTACAGGGTGCCGGTGGAAATTGGATTACTCTTGGTCGAAGAAGGAGAGGAGGAAAGTGTGTTCGTAGGAAGAGAGAGCAGAGGAACGGAAACTGAGTATGGGACTGAGAGTAGGGATGTTAAATGTTGGAACTATGACAGGAGAAGGTAGAGAGTTGGTTGACATGATGCAGAGGAGGAAGGTAGACATACCGTGTCCAGGAGACCAGGTGGAAAGGTAGCAAGGCTAGAAGTTTAGGAGCAGGGTTCAAGTTGTTCAACCATTGTGTAGATAGGAAGAGAAATAGAGTAGGAGTTATCTTGAAGGAGGAGTTTGTTAGGAATGTCCTGGAGGTAAACAGAGTCTCAGAAAGAGTGATGAGTTTGAAGCTAGAAATAGAAGGTGTGATGTTCAGTGTTGTTAGTGGGTATGCTCCACAGGTAGGATGCGAGCTGGAAGAGAAGGAGAAATTCTGGTTGGATTTTGACGAAGTGATGCAGAGCATACCTAGAAGTGAGAGAGTTGTTATTGGTGCAGACTACAATAGACATGTTGGTGCAGGAAACAGAAGTGATGAGGAGTTGATGGGCAGGTTTGGTATCCAGGAGAGGAATGCAGAAGGACAGATGGTGGTTGACTTTGCTAAAAGGATGGAAATGGCTATAGTGAATACTTTCTTCCACAAAAGGCAGGAATATAGGGTGACCTTTAAGAGTGGAGGTAGGAGCACACAGGTAGACAATATCTTGTGTAGACGGGGTAATCTGAAGCAGATCAGTGACTGCAAAGTAGTGGTAGGCGAGAGTGTAGCCAAACAGCATGTGATGGTGGTGTGTAGGATGACTCTGGTGGTGAGGAAGATGAAGAGGACGAAATGATGGAAGCTGAAAAAGGAAGAGTGTTGCATGACTTTCAGGGAGTTAAGACAGGCTCTGGGTGGTCAGGAGGTGCTTCCAGATGACTGGACAACTATAGCTAATGTGATCAGGGAGACAGTTATGAGAGTACTTGGTGTGTCATCTGAAAGGAAAGTAGATAGACTTGGTGGTGGAATGAGGGGGTAAAGGAGTGTATACAGAGAAAGAGGTTAGCTAAAAAGAAGTGGGACACTGAGAGGACTGAGGAGAGTAGACAAGATTACAGGGAGATGCAGTGTAATGTGAAAGTAGAGGTAGCAAAGGCCAAACAAGGGGCTTATGATGACATGTATGCTGGGTTGGACAGTAAGGAGGGAGAGACTGATCTATACAGGTTGGCAAAACAGAGAGACAGAGATGGCAAGGACGTGCAGCAGGTTAGGGTGATTAAGGATAGGGATGGAAGTGTATTGACAGGTTCCAGTAGTGTGATGGAAAGATGGAAAGAGTACTTTGAAGAGTTGCTGAACGTGGAAAATGAGAGAGAACAAAGACTAGAAGAGGTGGCTGTTGTGGACCAGGAAGTAGCAAAGATTAGTCAGGATGAAGTGAGGAGGGCATTGAAGAGGATGAAGAGTGGAAAGGCAGTTAGTCCTGCTGATATACCTGTGGAGGTATGCAAGTGTCTAGGAGAGGTGGCAGGAGAGTTCCTGACTGGGTTGTTCAACGGGATCCTAGATAGTAAGAAGATGCCTGAGGAATGGAGGAGAAATGTGCTGGTGCCCATTTTTGAGAACAAGGGAGATGTGCAGAGTTGTGGCAACTACAAAGGAATAAAGCTGATGAGCCATACAATGAAGTTATGGGAAAGAGTAGTTGAAGCTAGACTAAGGGCAGAAGTGAGCATTTGTGAGCAGAAGTATGGTTTCATGCCAAAAAAGAGTACTACAGATGCAGTATTTACTTTGAGGATGTTGATAGAGAAGTACAGAGAAGGCCAGAGGGAGCTCCATTGTGTTTTTGTAGATCTGGAGAAAGTTTATGACAGGGTGCCCAGAGAGGAACTGTGGTATTGTATGAAGAAGTCTGGAGTGGCAAAGAAGTATGTTAGAGCGGTGCAGGACATGTATGAGGACTGTAAGACAGTGGTGAGGTGTGGTGTAGATGTGACAGAGGAGTTCAAGGTGGAGGTGGGACTGCATCAGGGATCAGCTCTGAGCCCCTTCTTGTTCGCTATGGTGATGGACAGGCTGACAGACGAGGTTAGACAGGAATCTCCATGGACTATGATGTTTGCAGATGACATTGTGATCTGCAGTGAGAGCAGGGAAGAGGTGGAGGAGAAGCTAGAGAGGTGGAGGTTTGTCCTGGAAAGGAGAGGAATGGTTAGACAGAGTACATGTGTGTGAATAAGAGGGACCCAAGTGAAAGAGTGACGTTACAGGGAAATCAGGAAGGTGGGGGATTTTAAGTACTTAGAGTCAACAGTCCAGAGCAATGGAGTGTGGAAAAGAGGTGAAGAAACGTGTAGAAGCAGGATGGAACGGGTGGAGAAAGGTGTGATGTGTGACAGAAGAGTTTCAGCTAAAATGAAAGGAAAGGTGTACAAAACTGTGGTGAGACCAGTGAGACAGTGTCACTGAGGAAAAGACAGGAGACAGAGCTGGACGTGGCAGAGATGAAGATGCTGAGGTTCTCTTTGGGAGTGACCAGGAAGGATAAGATCAGGAATGAGTACATTCCTGATCCTATCCTTCCTGGCCATGTCCAGAGGAGAGAGAGTGACTATATTGGTAGAAGGATGCTGAGTTTTGAACTGCCAGGCAGGAGGCCTAGAGGAAGACCAAAGAGGAAGTTTATGGATGTAATGAAAGAAGACATGAAGGTAGTTGGTGTGAGAGAAGAGGACGCAGCAGACAGGGTTAGATGGAGGCAATCGATTCGCTGTGGTGACCCCTGAAAAGAATAGCCGAAAGGAAAAGAAGATCCATGCATATTAACTCTGCTTAACTAATGGGTTTTCCCTTGATGGATCCCCAACCGTCCCACAAAGATTCAATTTGTTTTTGTGTAATTCTCCCATTAATAAAAATCTCTAACAGTAAACAGGTACAGGGAAAGTAAAAGGAAATAAATTAGCGATTGTCCAGAATGCTACAAGACTTTTTATGTCTTGTTTGTAGTATACCACTGTTAACACTGTTCACCTTTACATACCACACCCTGCTATTTTACAATGGGATCACCTTAGTCTCTCATATGCTAACACTGACTGGGCATTAGTTTCATTTTATACTTATGAAGTTTAACCTGATCCACACACAAATTCTAAGTCTCCAGTCAGATGTTCTCAATAATATCCATCCAACCATTTACTTGTAGACAATTGCAATCAGCTCATCTAAAGTAGCGTGAGGGTCACAGGTTTGCTGGCACCTATTCCAGCTGGTTATGGGCAAAGCGCACCTTGGATAAGATGCCAGCTTCTTGTTGGGCCACATAAAGGACAAACACACATTCATACATCAATGGATAATTTTGTGTGACCCGTTTCATCAAGCTGCATGTTTTTGGAGGTGAGAGGAAGCCAGAGAGTCCAGAGAGAACCCACAGACACGGGAAGAACATAGAGAACAAATTCTTCACAAAAGAATTAACTTGAACCCTACTTGCTGTGAGGGGGTAGCATTTCCCATGGCACCACCATATTAAAATTATTTTGTGCAGTAAACTTATGACCTCTAGAACAACAAACCAGCTTTTAGCACTGGTGGGAGTTGAGAATATTTTGAATAGAAAATCACCCTCATCCATAAGCATTCCCCTTTTCTAAAATGCATATATCTGATTATCCAAATCTCTGATCCCACCCGTTTAAATCAGTTAAGCTATTCTGTGTGTTTTGTTTTTAAGCGGCTTTGAACTTGTATACCATTTCTTTTGATACCTGTAGCCACTAGTTGAGTATTCAAGTAAAACAGAGTTTAGATTCAATTGCAGTGCTTTAGAATGAAAATGGCTGCTTCCATTATAAACATTTACTGCCATTTCTAACTGCTTCTTTGGAAAAGAGTTTGTTGGATTATGCAACTGAACCAACAGTTTCACTTAAAAGGTTTTCATCAAGTCATACCAGTTCTTGAAGCTAGGCTCAACTTCTGAGGCTTCAGGATGAAAACTTCATAAATCAAGCATTAAGGTTGAGAAATTAAGTTGACCGGTTTTTGAATCAGATAGTGGCCTATGATATTTTAAAGAGTTAGCTTTTCCCATATTGTGGAAATTCTCGTGGTATACCTTTAGGGTAAAGAAACTGGACAGCTGCTTCTGTATTTCAAATCCTTTATTAGAAATATTCCTTCAGACTACAGTGGTCAAGGATGGCGATATTGCAAAAATGGAAACTGGTAAACTTGCTGAGAGTCCTGTGATCGAACAACCTCCGTTTTCTCAGGTGCTGCAGTCGTGGTAGTGGTTGTCGTCGTAGTTGCAGTTTTCGGCATATTTGGTTCTTGCTCCTGTTCAACTACTGGATGGGGAGGCTGAACCTGGGGATGAAAATACTGAGGAAAACTATAAGGTTGTTGAGGAAAGACAGGCAAATATGGTGCCAAGTCTAACAAGGGTTTCAAGTACGGTGGCTGAGGTAGGGAAGACCAGGGAAGGGGATGGCTATAAGGTGGGAAAGGAAACTGAAACATTTGGAGATGACCAGCAGCTGGCTTTTCCATTGGTGTGGCAGGCGCGACTGTTGGTGCCACTGTAGTAGTAACAGGTGATGCCGTTGTGGTTGGTGCAGCAACTGGAAGAGGTGGTTGAAAGTAGGGAAATATTGGCGGGTAAAAGGGGAATTGTGGAACTGGAGGCAGCTCTGGGCTTTTTGCAGGCGCTTCGGTGGTCGTTGCAGCAGTGGTAGTGACAGGCGCTGCCGTTGGTGCAGCAGTCGTGACGACAGGCGCTGCAGTTGGTGGTGCAGGTACTGCAGCAACTGGCAGAGCTGGTTGAAAGTAAGGGAACATCGGAGGGTAGAAAAAGGGGAATTGTGGAACTTGAGGCAACTCTGGTCTCTTTGCAGTTGGCGCCTCTGTAGTCGTGACAGGCGCCGCCGTAGTTGGCGCCTCTGTAGTTGTGACAGGCGCCGCTATTGTGGTTGGTGCAGCAACTGGCAGAGGTGGTTGAAAGTAAGGGTACATCGGAGGGTAGAAAAAGGGGAATTGTGGAACTTGAGGCAACTCGGGTCTCTTTGCAGTCGGCGCCCCTGTAGTCGTGACAGGTGCCGTCGTAGTCGGCGCCCCTGTAGTCGTGACAGGTGCCGTCGTAGTCGGCGCCCCTGTAGTCGTGACAGGTGCCGTCGTAGTCGGCGCCCCTGTAGTCGTGAGAGGCGCCGCTATTGTGGTTGGTGCAGAAACTGGAAATGGTGCTTGAAAGTAAGGAAACATTGGAGGGTAGAAGAAGGGGAATTGTGGAACTAGAGGCAATTCTGGTCTCTTTGCAGGTGACTTTGCAGTTAGTGCAGCTGTAGTAGTAACAGGCGCTGCTGTCGTGGTCGTTGGTGCCTCTGTAGTAGTGATAGGCACTGCTGTCGTGGTTGGTCCCGTTGTTCCAGTTACCGGAAAAGGAGTATGCTTTGGACACCAGAGAGAGACTGGGATTCCCTGCCAACGCATTGGGAGCACATAATTTTCACCCTTGAGATGGGCGAAAAGAAAAGGCAATTAAAAATTTATTCAGTCAACCCAATTTACATTCCATCCACAATTAAACTTTTACATTATACAACAATTTGAAAACCTACAGCTAATGCTTAGCCTTCACCTAAATTCAAATTTCAGTCAGGAGTAGTTGCATCATTTGTTAAAACATAAAATTGTTTGGCTAGTGAAGGAAAATATAATCAAATATATTCTCAGGTTCTGTATTTACTTTGTATTTCACTTAATGTTATAGCCAAATATATTGTGTAATGGGCGGCCGACGTCAGTTGTGTTCAAACAATACCTCTTGAACCATGTTGCAGCCATCGTAAGGAACCAACATAACAAGTGCAAAGGTGTTCCTGTGCATGTTGTAGCCGCAGGAGGATGGAATCTGGGACAGAGGTATTGGTGAAGCATTCCCTGCATGGAGAACAAAAAACATTGCAGCTATCAAAACTTTATATCGTGTAGTTAATTAGCTGGTGAACCTAGTACATGTACCTTGTTCCACTGCAAACTGTGAAGCTCCATGTCCTATTGCTTTAAACTTCAGCTGATCCCCACCACATTGCAGAGAAGATGACAAACGCTTCCATATGGCCTCTTTGGCATCTTGTGTTTGTCCTTTAACCCAGCCTGCAACGATTAATAAAATGCAGGAATTACAACCAATTGTGGCAACTTGACCATGTTAAAAGTGACAAACCTAATAAGTAGAAAGCCTCTTACCTGCAGAATCTGCTTGATAGGTAGCATCTTCCACCGCAGATACATTTGACCTCATGTTCGCACCTGCGATTGGAGAAAGGAGGCCTACTCCTTTTTCAAAAGCTCTCCCAAACACGATTCTCCCCTCCTGAAAATTTGTCATTCTGGTTTCTTTACTTCTTTCCCGTCTATTTGATTTCTTCAGTCGTTGACAACTTGTCATTGGCATCAATAGACAAGAGAGAATTAAAGCAGCAGCAAAGCAAACGGTGGCACATTTCCGCTTCCCTTTAGACGTCATTTTCTTCCTGCAAGTACAGAGGATGGAGCAATGTTCCACTGATTAAACTATTTGAGTGGCCTGGCTTCATACCAGCAGGTGCAGCAGGTGTGTCAACAACCAATTAAAACATGATCTTGGGAGCCTAATTGATTGGCTGAGTGATTGCCCCTAATTAATTGGTATTGGTTACACCTGCTGGCTGTAAGGACCAAACAGCAGTGGGAGGAAGATGCATTTATTTGCACCTCAAATTACAGGTTAAGATTTAACTATTTTTTCAGGTTAGAATTAAAATATGTGTAATCTGTTGTTGTTTTTTCAATAAATATAAAAAAAATTATTTAGACAAAGTAATCTCTTATTTTTCATTAGTTATTTTTTTCTTAATGTGATTAAGATAAAACGCTTTTTTGCCAGCTTGTGTGGAAATGTTTTTAGTGGCCCTATGAAACTGTTTATAGAAAAAAAGTTTGTAAAAAGAGGACGAAATGAGGGTGTAAATATGCCCTACACACTTTAAAGATGTACACTCCTCCCTTTCCATCACCCATCGCTGACGTTAGAAGAATTATGTAATACAGTCAGAAAGTTAAGAACAGGTGTTTAATGGGCCTTTTGTCAAAGTATTTTGTCAAATTTACAAAATCAAGGGCAACCCAAATGAAAACCCCTGGAACTGTTAGAATATAAACATACACAAAACTAGAGAAGGGCGCCACGGTAGCGCTGTCGCCACGCAGCAAGGCGGTTCTGGGTCCGAGTCCCGCTCTGCGGTGCTGTCGTGCTCCAAAACTGAGAGAGAGCAAAGATTTTCAGCTCTCTGTCAGTGTTTGAATTGTTTAGTTTGAGCAAACTTTTGAGGATTTACGGTACGTAGAAGCCGTGAGGCGATCTCGCGATACTTCCGGTGTTTTGCCTTGAACGTCATTTACACACGGTTGCGACTACCGTAATGACCCATGTGTGTGCAGATGCGCACACTTACCAGCTCCAAGCGAGGGAGCAAGACCCGTAGGTAAAGGGTTTTTAACCTTGAGATGAGAAGGTCAGAAACCTTTAGATTTAAATTGGCATAATACACATAAACTCAAATGTGCACTGTTTTGCTCAAATCAAATGATTATACTAACCATATCCTATTAAAAATAACAATTTTCAGTGCAATAACATCTGTTTGTTTTTTTAACTTAAACTATAAAATCAGTACAATACACAGTACAACAGTTGTGCTTTATAGTTTGTGTGAGCTGTCATAAATACTAGCAACCCATTGCTGCAGACAGCTATTTTTCATCCCCAAGGTTACTGTCAACACCAGCGAGTGTGACATATTAAGGTGAGTGTATCGTTTAATATATAATTCTTTATGTTTCAGTACAGCGTTTTTAATTAATACCTAAACCTGAAGTCCAGATATTTTAAACCAGACAATGATCACATCTTATATTTCGCCTGATATCAAACTTTCAAACTATAAGACTAATTCCTATGGTTTAATGCATGTGATAACAACACAGACTTTGACATGTTTTTCACTTAATTCCTGATTCTAATGTGTACATTCCTTCAGCAGGACAAACATTTCTCACATACTGTGGATGCTACTATCTTGTCAAGAACATTGAATTGGACTTAATTTCAGTCAGGACAGATAAAACTATGAGTGAGTGAGTAAAGTCAAATTATCCTATTTTGGTTGATTAGTCCTGGGTTTTATTCAAATAATGTAGGAGTATATTTTGTTGTATTATTAGATGCTACAGTGGCTGTATTACACCCTGATCACAGTGATCCACTTTCTCCTTCGGATGACCATGTGAGACAGCTTAAGTAGTGGATCATTGGAATTTTCCCTTTTCTTTCTAAATTAATGTTTCATCTTGAATTGTTATTTATTTACTGGCTTTAAACTGCATTTCCCCTGGGTTTGATAAGGCAATACAAGAGGGCTGTCCAAGATCTACGGGTGACCCACCCAGCCATTGTATTGGAGCAGCAGGAGTTCTGAGATATAATCGGGAGTCTGACAACCACAGAATAAACAAACCAACCATTGTTCCAGTGGTACCAAGATCAAATTCTCATGTATTGTTATAAATCTATATACAGCATTTGGCTATTTGTTAGTTAAATACACCATTGATACACTGTTTTCCAGCACCAACACCTGCAAGAGTACACAGTAAAATGTGAGTTCTGTGGAGAAAAAGCCAAACCTTCACTGGATTTATCGAGGGAGCAGCATCCTGGGGTAGGGAACGCAATGAACGTGGAAAAACAAACTCTTCACATTTATTTCACTGCTGACCTCCTCCCATCCTCTTTTGTCCCTCTCAGGCAGCTCTGAACTTCTGCTGTGCCAAGAGACAGCAGCTGCATGGGATGCTGGAGAAGCAGAGATGTTTAGTTGGACAGAGAAGTAGTCTGAAGCTCAGTATATCAACATCACTGGGAGACGAGCCAGACACAGAGGAAATCCCCTTCCAAGTCAGAGAGATGGACGATCCCAACAAGTTTCTTATGGGCTTACAATGTGGACTTGAGTACAAAATAAAATAAATACTTTTATCCTCCATGCAAAAATGTAAAGATTTTAATAAAATAGCAAGAGATGACACCTTTACTGTATTGAAGTGTTGAGCATTATAATCTGTGTCCTTTTTAGAGAACAAGCAGAGCTGACAGTGTTTGAGGATGACTCAACTCAGACACCTGTAGCTGAAACCTGTGAGTATGCCTTAAATATGTGATACCAAACCAGCATACAAGTGTATGCAGAATATATCTTGTTCAGATTATCAGTAAGAAGCAAATCAAGTGCAGCATTAAACAGCGTTAAATGACTTTGTGAAACCCCTTCTTTCTGTGCTATTATTTAGCTGCCCCAGAATTCAAGGTGCTCAGCTTCCGGCTCTCTTGTAAAGAAGAAAATGGACGCTGGACAGTATATTCTAGCACTGAAGCCGAGGAACACCCAAAAATAGAAGAGGAGCAGGTGTTGATTCCCCAGTGCAACCACAAGCCACTTAAATTTGGCTTGTGTTATCACCAGGTACTGAAAATTGATTTTTAATTGAATCCTAAACCTATTTTGAGAAATTCTTTTATAAAAAACATAAATGGGAGTGTATAATTAATTTCATAAGACACTGCCCCCATGTGGTCATACTATGTCATATCAGAGTGGCAAGCCCTCATTCACAAATGTAAGCATATAAATATTAATAACAGTTCATTGATTATACAAGGGTATTGAAGCAAGTGAAAAATACATCTTGCGGATGCGCTGGAATACTACATCAGTGATGTACCCTTGGGTCATTGGGGGTTTCGGGTCTTTCAACATCAAATCCCCTCACCTAGGTGACCCGGTTGTGGTGATCAGTACCCCGTGTGTTACCCAGCAGCATTTGCCCAAGGTTCCCCGCTCTTGATCCAAAGCCTTCTGGTGTCTTTCTCTGTGGTTTCAGTTGCGGATGCAATTGTTTTCCGTTTAGCCTTCCCGATGAGTCCCAGCTGTTTGAAAACTCGAGTGAACACCCTGTGAATCCCTGACAACCCACTTCCAGGGTCTCACAGACCTTTTTCCAGCTTTGCCTTCTGCACTTTTCCACCAGCTCCTGGTACTACGCTCCCTCTCATTGGCCTCATCCATACAATCTTCCAAGGGCACAGTGGGCTCCAGAATGATCATCTGCATGGTGGAATCTGAGACAATAATCGTATCTGGGTGAGGCCTCATTGACATAATGGAAGGGAAGTTAAGTGGCCTACCCAGGTCCACTTACAGTTGCCAGTCGGTGGTGGCGGTGGTGAGGATGCCAGACTTTTCCTGCGATTGTATGTTGGATTTCTCTCCAGCGCTATGGAAACTGATGGTACTAGAAGTGGTCCTTGCAGGAGTTGATAGTGGTGGCTATGCTGTCAACAACTGCCCTAAGCACCCAGTCGTGGCATCAGCGATAGTGCTCATCTACAAGGGCTTTTGGGCAGCTACTGACTAAATGTTCAAGGGAACCCTGTCCTTAACAGCAGGAACAGGATGGTGTCTCAGTTTTACTCAGGGCAGGGAGGTTTGCTGGGCTTGGAATTTAGTAGTGTTAAGTCAATACATAAAAGTATCTGTAACATGCATTATGATTCATTAACCAATGTTGCACCTATTTAAAAAAAGGAATTGCTACCTTGCCATTTTTACAGGCCAACGAGTAATTCGAATGAAGAGGAAACTGATTCTGATGTGCTGACAGTGTGAAGGAGGCAAAACAAACACAAAATGAAAATGTAACCCCTTTCCATTTCAAATCTTTATATCCACAGGGAGGGTCAGATGTTCTACAAAGGATTTATTCAAGTGGTGAGAAATTTCTCACTGCGTTCCCGGATGGCTCTGCTCAGGTCTTGTATCCTCTCAATTAAGAGTTTCATTAGATTTCCAGACCAAGAGGAATCATTCTAAGAGAAATATGGACATTTAAGAGCAAATCCTACTTTGTCAGATTGTACATATGGCACGTGCGGTAGAGCAGATGTTTCCATCCTTAAAAGGTAACAGTTATCCCTCAGGCCTCTTGGCTCTCATTGTCATTGTCACAAGAGACAATGGAAGGGTCTGCATTGTATATGACGACATTGATGTTCCCCGTCAACCTGTGAGAGCAATGTTCCAGTCTGATGGCAGGGCAACATGTTATCAAAGCAATGGAAACATATGGTACAAAGATAAATGTTATTTCATAAAAACTAGTATTTTACTGTATCATTTGTGGTTAATGTAAATAAAGGTCCTAATACCTATACAAATTCATATTTGTTTGTATTGCAGGCTGAGCTTAAACAGATCAGGTGGTCAGTGTTTGGATGAGAATGGTTCAAAGGGTCGTCACTGGAGTTGGAACGGTCGGAGTCTGACCCCCACTCAGCTGCAACCCATCTTCTTGTCACTCAACAAAAATGTTGGGGTCAGAGTCCTGGGGAGGGAACAAGCATTTGTGTCCTTCCTGGCAAAAGGCCAGCAGGCAAAGTTCAGCGTGGGTAACTGCTCTGCTCAGGTGACGCTTCGTTCTTTCTTTTAATCAAGCATTATCCCAGCATGTCCAGCTCTAAAGACATGTGGAATGTGCAAATCTGACGTTTGAAATGGAAAATCACTTTGCTTCATTAACCTGTGGAATTTTTTTCAGAACGGATGTCAAACAGACAATCAACAATTTGTTTTAAAAGAGGAGCCATTTGTGTTGGCGGCCAGGATGAGGATCTTGTTGGTCATCAAGAACCTTCACCAGTACCTGGCAACCCCCTCCCATCGCACCTGTCAAAGAACAGACAAGGTCCTCACCTCCACATCACTGCCCAGAGGGTTCTGGTAGCTGGTACTGAGGTGATCACGACAGTGTTTATCCACTAGTGCACTCAGGATTTTCTTTGATGAACCAGTAGTACACAGTGACCAAAATGCAAGTCACACTTCAAAAACCAGGTCAGAAAACTGACCCTTAAGGAAATGATCATAGCAGTGATTTTGGTGCTTCTGTGTGTTAAGATGTGTTGGTATTTAGCACAACTGTTTCTTGTCCTTCCGCCCAGTGAAGTGACTTAATGTGATTTCAGGAGATTTCCATAAATATCCATTTAGTCACAGAATGTACTTTCAAGGACCCAAGGACACAATTTTGAGGGCCAAAAATTATATACAAAATCACTCGAATACAAAACCTTTGACATTGTGTTTCCCCGTGTAACGTCACTATTGTTTCACATTTTGCTCTTGTCTAATCCCTTTTGTTTTCCAATTAAATCATTATACATCCTAATGACTTCCAGACAACAGGATGAACAGATGACTCCAAGACACCTCATGACAGTCTTCTGTATTGTCTCAAGGGTTTCCTTCAACTGAACTGTATCAGCCACATCTACTGAAATCCACCATCTCACCACTCACCTAAAATAACTGCCCCACTGTTTAGTACCAGCACTCATTCTACTCTGCATCGATCACACATCAGACAACTACACAAATACTTACAATAGTCTTTATTAGCCTCTTCCACATTATCAATATAAAAATTATTCAGAACTCATACAGATGTTACTTTCACAAGAACGATTCCTGATTTTAAGTGTTGCATTTCCTACGATACTACTTTTAGGACAATAAACTTAGTTTTACATATGGCTCAGTGGTACAGATGGCATGACTAATTACACAGATCAATAGTATGCAACAAGTTAAAGATTATTAGTAATCAAACTTCGTTTCTTATAGGATCAATGGTCAAATCAGCAGTAGTATGAATTGTATAAAAGAAAAGACTGAATGGCCAGCAGTGTTGCCACGATTCCCACTCGAGCGTCAGGGGCAGGATATCCCCAAGGGGCATGGTGAAGAGTGATGGGCGCATCAAGTGTGTGCTGGCAGTTTTCCTGCCTTCAGCACAGACCTTCATTAACATCACTTCACAGCCCAAAGAGAAACCCACCTCAAACCTATATAGAGAGAGGGGGACACAAAATTAGAAGGTAACATTTCTTATAGTCAACTTGGTCATTTTGTCTCAAGAAACAAAACTGACTCATATCAATAAAAACAGGACCTTTGAAAACTATTTACATTACTGTACTTACATGGAGGGGCTTTTAGGTCCAGCCAGGAAGTAAAATCGGGTTAAGAGAGGTGTGGTCTTGTGTTCATGTGAACATTCATCTTCATCTCATTGTCTAGGATTTGCACAAGCTGTTGCATGGAGGGCAGATGCCCTGACTCTAGTTTTGACCACACTGGAACATCTAAAAGAAAGACAATACTCACTGTAACAAAGTAACTAAGACTTATTTGAACTTCTAGTCATCAGAATGTGAGATCACAAAAATCCTCATTCAGCGGTACGGTAGTTTTACTGCAGTCCAACAGAACAAACTGATTTACAGACTCACCATTTAATGTGATTTCAAATGCTCCTGTAGACATCAAGTGGTTTTCAATCATATTGCTGAGGAAGAACACCATCATACAAGCGTATATCTGAAAGAACGACCAAGTGAAAAGTTTTCGTTATGCCACAAATCTAATTTTGCATTGCTCCCTCTGATTCCATAGTTTTATTCATAGTTATGCACGAAAATGGCAAACTCTCCTGCGAGGCTATTTAACAACTCCTCTAAAGCTTACCTTATTTCCTTGGCCCCACTCCCAGATGCCAGGTGCTTGCATACCAAAGAGGGTGAAAGGGTCCCTGCCGATAATTATCACCCCAATCAGCAACAGTTTGAACATAGACAGGAATGAAGAAATGTGTCTGGGGGAATCAACAAACAAAAAAATATTTTAATGGATTCCATGAATAATAAGCTTCGGAAGCTATAAAATCATTTTGGAAGCTTCCAGGTTTAAAAAAGGCTCACATGTGGGCTCATTTTGTCTGAAGTTGGTAATGTTCCATAAAGGAAATTAACAGAAATTAAAAGTCAGGGATATTTACCGTTGACAAACAGAAACAGCACAGGATCACATCTAATAAATCCTCTAAAAATCTTGTTCATCAAATTACATTTCTGTGAGTATCAAAAACGTAAGAAATTTAGAGTCAACTGTAGGTTGGCTTCCTATCATAATCAAAAATATGTTTTTATATTCACTGCTAATACTTCTATGCTGGGGTGAGACAAATGTAACATCTACAGGACCTCTTTTCCCACCTGTAATTATGATTATGTAGTCCCTAAGTGGTTTAAGTATAGCCCTCTCATTAGACTAAGGATGACTTTAAGATTGCGTCAGAGACAAACAAACCGCCCGTTTCTGGTGAGATAATAGTACCTGGGGGTTTAAGTGACAAGATGCATTTAAAGTAACCTCTGGGATTTCACTGCACAAGCGAATCTAACTCGGTCTCTGACCCTGTCATGTTCAAAAAGCATAACATCTTTTGAAAAACAAATTAGAGCTCAAAACACAGAGCACAAATTTATGTCCCTGGAAAATTCTACAAGAGAAAGATGAATATTGACGTCAATATTGACTAAAATTATTTGTCTTGGCTGCAACCAATTATCTTTATCAGTTCATTTGCTGATTATTTTTGCTAGTAGTTATGGAGTCGGTGCAAATTTTATTATAAATAGAAAAAAATATTGCTGTCCAACAACGGCTCTGCAGTAATCTTCCAAATCTTGAAAAGGTTACGTCTGAGAGAGTTTAAAATCAACACACCTGTATATTTCAGTTCCCTCTCAATGGACCAAAGGACACACCACACAGTGCAACAAAATATTAAAACCCCTGGCAAAATTGGGATCACCAATCTTGGAGGGTGTTCAGTTGTTGAGGGAAAAAAGTAGATTACATACAGAGTGGGACTCGAACCTGGAAATGCCTTGCTATGCAGCAAAAGTGCTATCCACTGCGCCACAGTGCCGCCCAAGGCAGAAAGTTGCCTTTTGAAATGACTTTAGTTTTGTGTCATGTCTGTGATCTTCTTTTTTTCCCCCATCATTGATCACATCACTTTTGTCAGGGGTTGTAATATTTTATTGCACTATGTTGTGTATCCTTAAGTCAACTAAGAGGGAGTTGAAATACACTGGTGTGTTGAATTGACCCTTGGGCATTGTTTGGGCCCAAAAGTGACATTTTTGTTGTTTTTATGTGTTTCTCTGCCAATAAGTCAGTCAGTTAAAAGGCTAAATATATGAAATTTTTCCAGTAATTTTCTTTCATTTTCATTTTCACTTTCAAGTTCTTTAATGCCTGTCATTGGAAATGAATAGCAGATTTTTGTGTACACACAATACCTACAATGGTCAAAAATGGTCGAATTGACTCCCATTATAACCATTTGTCATATACTGTAAGCATATAACTATATACAATAATGCTAACATGTTATAATGAAACATGATCTTCATTGTCTGCAGAAAGACAAGGACCCCAAAATCACCCCACAGACCCACTGCGT
Organism: Antennarius maculatus; assembly: GCA_013358685.1. NCBI lineage: Eukaryota > Metazoa > Chordata > Actinopteri > Lophiiformes > Antennariidae > Antennarius > Antennarius maculatus. The sequence goes on along the minus strand of CM023619.1, from coordinate 7,022,592 downwards.
TTACACACCTGCAAAAGCATTCATCCAATAGTTGTAATGTCTTTATCAGAACTGTGAACTAACTTGGAAATATTCCATATTTTGTGTTTTTCCCATTGGAAGAAAAACAGGGTTCTAATGGCAAATTCCATATAAACATATAATAAAAAAATATAATAACCTTTATATCTATGGCTAGGTCTGAAGTAATGGAAAAGATCTGATGCATTGAAAGAAAAAATATATTTCTGTATTTTTTTTTTTTTACACTTTTGTGAGATGGCCCTTTTGTGACCCGATTAGGTAATGTTTGTAGCCATTTAATGGGTCCCTGAGGGTTAATTAAGTCAAAGAAACACATAAACAGTGGGGCAGCTCAATCATTGAAAGTATAATCTTTTGGTTATGTCTGCATTAGGCTCAAATTAAAAATGAAAGAAGCTGACTGAATCTCATGCCATGTAATGACGCTGAATGATTGAAAAGTCCATTTGCCTTACATCGTTATAACAACATCAATAAAAGGTAAACGTAACCCCTGTTACAAGACAGATGAACAAAATAGTTCCTTACTTACCGATAGAGGGGTATTGGAAGATAGTTCTCCCCTTCAATGCGGATGTCTGGGTACCGCTGGTACAAGGCCTGCGTGTACTCCTCAAACACCCGCTTGTAACCTCAGGAAATACTGTGTGAAAACAAACAGATAAACCAAAGTTGGAACAGAGTTAAAGCAGATGAAAGCTTTTAGGTTCCTAGGAATCAACAACACATGTAATCAACAACACAGAGAACCAGTTTAGATATTACATTTTGCACTTTTGATGTGACTTGAAGAACCCAAACAATACTAGGAAAACAACTGTTCATGCTGCCATTTAAAAATATAAGATAATCCTTAAGATCAGTGTTTATTCGTTCCCAAGTGGGGAAATTTTCAAATATAAAGAATGTGCTGCAGAGCACCTACTGTCCTTAGTAAAGATTTCCTTTAAACATTAGTATTTTATATTGGTTTGCCTCATTTTATTTTTGATGGATAGGGAATGCAATTTGAGTTTCATTATGCAATCTTGTGATGAATACTGGCACAGTGTACAATCCATGTGTTACCAAAGCTTGTGAACTTGACCTTAAACCTTTGCATGTGTGAATTATTATATTTCGTTTCTAAATGGCAAGTTTTTGTGACAAAGTGAAATCCTAGTTATCGACCTACTTTAAATCAGTTGTCATTCCAAAGCTGTATCACGTGTGCCAAGTTTGCTAAAGACACAAAACCATATTCCATCCATAGTTCAAACGTTTGCTTCTAGTTCCTGTTTTTTTCAGATTCTGTTTAAATAACTACTTCAATAAACACTACAACCACGTGACATCGTTAGTTTAACAATCAACACATGTAGTTAATGATTTAACTACTGAGCTACTGTTGTCCTACAGTCCACTAGGTCTTGGGTTGGGGACATGTGCGTTTGTGTGTATATATACTGTATATATATATACACACACACACACACACACACACACACACACACACACACACACACACACACACACACACACACACACACACACAGACACACACACACACACACACACACACACACACACAGGTACACAAACACACGTCATGTGGACGCTGTAACCGAAACTTTTTCTATCTGGGGGGCATCTCCCTGCGACGAAAACCACTGTGACGTTAGTGTGTGTGACCTGTGTCTACATGTACACACAGAATGGACAGAGTTAAAACCGATGATTTTCTGACGTATAACAGCTCCACATAGAAGACGAGTTGATAAACATGGTTGGTGTACTCGCTCATCCCGAATATATACACACACATTATTTTTATATATATAAAATATAAACACACACATACACATATAAAAGAGGATTGCACCCACACTGTGGAAGCAATGGCCAAAATGCAACCCACAAGCAAGGAATCCATGGCTCTGATTAATTGTCCATGGCTCTTGAGTGATGCCATGGCCAGGATGAGTGACCGGTAGGACGAGGCCAATGCTCAAATGAAGGAAGACATCACTCAAAAGCTGGAGAGATTGAAAAAACGTATGGATGCTGACACCAGTGACTAAGAGTGGGGGCAGGCACAGATTTAATCATCTCAGCCACACAAAGCAAAAATTCTACTGGCACCGACACCCTTAATTTGTCCAGAAACATACGGAATTGACTACTAAGAGGTCATTAACAAAATTGAACTCATTCCAAGAACTGATGAAGATATATTGTAATGAAAGAGATGTTTGTTAATTCTGGGGGACGGGAATTTCACAAGCCCATTGGCTTCTACATGTCAGCCCTTTTTTTTTCAGATGTTGTTGTTGATGTTGTAAAGGTGATGAAGTCTGTAATATTAACATGTCCGAAAAAATAAAACCAAATAAATAAAGACGTGTGCAAGAACGCACGTCTACTGGACTGAATGGACGATTCAAAACAATAATGTACCAAAATAAAATAATCTAAATGTGACATTCAATGTATGAATTTGGTCGATAATGTGTTGAAAGGAGATGTTGTTGATTCAGGGGACGGGAATTTTACAAGCCAATGGCTTCTAACTTTCAATTCTTTTTTTTTCTTCTTTTCTGATGATGTTGATATTCCAAATCTTAAAGTGAAAAGTGGTGAAATAACATGTCTGGAAAGAAAAAAATAAGATGAATAAATTAAATTATATTATATATATATATATATATATATATATATATATATATACACACACACAGGTATATATATTATATATATACATACACATACGCACACACACGTTAATTATTACAGTGGAAAAACACTAATACCCCTACGGGAATTATTAAAGGGCTAATAATGATTTGTGTCAACGTTAGCTCTCAAGCAATACTGTTTACTAGATTCAAATATTCCACTTGTCTTTAACTTGACAACAAAACTGAAAAACACTAAAGCAAACCGTTTCAATTGTAGCAACTAATTCCAGACAGATGGAGTTCTTTACAAGGACTTGAATTAATCCCCTTGTCTTTACAATAGGAAGAGCAGATTAAACCAGTCTGTGAGCATAGGGCAAAGGCATTTGATTTTTCAACAGCGCATCAGCAAGTACAGCACTAAAACACGGCTATAAAATAAACATTGTACAAGTATAAAAAGCAGACCATAATATCAAGTATCTACCAGTGGAACTGGGGCCATGCTGAAATGCTTACTAGCAGAAATTTATAGATATACAACAAAAGATTTCCGTATGTTTCGACGGTGATGTACTAATTTTGCTATCATGTCGTTAAAACTCCTAAAGTAACAACAACAGTAATACTTTTTTTTTTTTTTATTTCTGGCCTACGTTGTTGTTAGCAGGTTGCTAAGTTAGCTTACAATGACTCGCCAGTTTTTCGCTCGTTATCTTACCAAATTTGAAACCTGAGAAGAGGGCCCGTAGCAAACTGCATCTTCATCTTCTTCGCCCCACTGGTGTCACCAGACGTGGCGCAGCACAGAGAGAAGACCCCCAAAGCGAGGAACGACAAACGCAACCACTTCATCGCCTTCCGTGTTGGGGTTCTCCGCTCAGAACACACAAATTTATATGGACAGTTCGACACTGTTTCGGCCCTCCTCGCTCTTGCTCGACTGTCGGAGTTTAAGCACTAGTACCACTCATATTTGGTGCCACCTACTGCTCTGGCTGTTCAACTATCTACGTCACTATAGCGATTGTTCTGAGGCTATATGACACATATGTCAAAGTCAAGGCCCCTGGATGTTATTTAATTACTATTAGAACCGACACACTATCCACAGCCCTCCACTGGTCTTTTGCACGCACCAATGTCCCACGGTGTTTGTAGACATCAGTCCTGCCTTCAACACACTTGTTCCGAGCAGACTGTTGTTCAAACTGCGTGGTCTTGGTATGGACGAGCACACCTCCTCACGGATTGGGAGTTTTCTCACGAACCGCAGGCACTCAGTCAGGCTCGGGGATTGCTACTCCTCAACCCTGGCTGTGAGCACTGGGGCCCCCCCAGGACTGTGTGCTCAGTCCAATGCTATACACCTTTTACACCCATGGCTGCGCCCTGATTAACAGGCAACTTCCTTGTGAAATTTGCTGATCACATTACTGCGGTGGAGCTTATCATAAATAATGACGAGTCTACAGGGAGGAGGTCCTGAACCTCACCACTTGATGCCCCCTCAACAACCAGGCACTGAACTCCTTGAAAACCAAGAAGATGGTGCTGGACTTCAGGAGGAAGAGGGAGAATCCTGGGAGCGCACATCTCAGAGGACCTTACATGGGGCACTAACACCAATGCCCTTGTGAAAAAGGCACAATAGCGCCTGTACTGTCTAAGGTCCCTGAGAAGAGTAAACGTGTGGCAGGATCTGCTGCTGTCCTTCTACAGGGGTGCTGTGGAGAGCATCCTCACCAACAATATGCTGGTGTGGTTTAACAGCTGCTCTCAGGCTGACAGGAAGGCTCTGGAAAGGGTCAGGAAGTCAGCACAGAAAGTTGTAGGTTCACAGTTATCCTCTCTGTCAGACATCCACAACACGAGACGTCTGCCTAGGGCCACAACCATCATCAGTAACCATTCTCACCCAGCCCACAGCCTGTTCTCACTGCTGCCCTCTGGAAAGAGGTACAGGTCCATTAAGGCACAGACCTCTAGACTAACCAACATGTCTTACTTGAGTGCAATCATAGTACTGAACACAGAACTCCGAAAGTAAAGGTTTACATGTTGGAAGTCAGTCCTAGTTAGGAACCCTGTGCATTGTCCTTGTTGCAATTGCTGCTACTGAACTCTCTACAGCACAGTACATTGTACAATCTTGAGGACTCATTGTAAATATATTCTCATAATTGCTTGTTTTTGGACCTGTGTTTTGTTTTTATTTTGTAATTATAATTACTTTATACTGGAACCTTTTGCACAGAGCGTTGTACACTTGTGTATAATGACCTTAAAGGTATTCTATTCTTCTATTCAATACTACATTCCCCACAATGCAATGGTAGCCTGCAAATTCACTTCAGCAAGCAAGCCTCAGCTTCATTATTCATCAGCCGTCAGAGCAGAAGAGAACTTTCAGCTACCCCCTCCTCAAAAATGGCTAAATGGAAGGTAGAAGCTGACAACAGGGGGTTTCAAGCCAGGTGGGAGGCAGAAGATATGTTCACGGAGGTAAAGATAAATCTCTGTCTTCTGTGTGGAGAAAGTTTGGCTGTAATGAAAGAATATAATCTAAGAAGGTATCATCAAACATCTCAGAAACACACACATGATTTTTCTCTGGAGGAAGTTAATTTTTGTCTGTGTACCCGTTGAAAAATGTTATCACTTGAAATTCCTGACATAAGAAAATATTGCTTCATTCATTTAATATACTTTCATGGTTCAATAGGCTATATGCAATCATTTCAATGCTTTAATAAACATTGAACCAGTCTGGCCCTCATCTTGAAGCAAATTTATTTTTTGGCCCTCCCTGTATTTGACTTTGACATCCCTGTATATGATGTTCTATTCCCCATGTTTCATGTCGTGTTATAGCAAAGATGGTAGCTTGGGTTTTATTTAAAATTTTGAGCTGGACATGCTCATGATATGAAGAAATACAGTACAACAAAGATTTTAGTTGATCATTAAGTTTATTCTCCACTAAAACAAAACCACACTTGGAGTTATAAGTTTAAATAGACTTAAAAGTCAAATAGACTTTAAACCTGTAAACCCAACACCGAGGATGTAAAGAAAAATACAAGACAAAACCAAGAGATAGTGTCTGATTATATTTTATTTATTTTGTCCATTAAATGCAATTAAAAGAAAGAAAAAAGAAAGGTCAGTGAGTTTATCTTAGTGTTTCATGATTGCCAGGCTCTCCTGCTCCACAGCTGTCTGCAAGGCCAGCAAAGTGTCTGCGGATCACATGTAAAACTGACTCAGTAAAAGTATTTAACAGTCATCCATCCACATTATGACCTGTGGAAAGTAAATTTGAGGGCAGAATCTGTCACTGCCCCTTTGTCTATTTTTTAAACAAACCAAGGAGTTTTTGGGAATGATCCAGCATGTCGGGAAGTTCTGCCTTGATGTCGAAAGAGGTTTTCTTCATCGCTGTGACAAATTCATTCACCCTCTGAAAAAAACAAAAAACAATCATGAGAATGTGGATTTAGAATGCAAACTTAGGGGGAAATTACATCATTTGTAAACTGTGAAGTAGTGTAGGTACTACCATGAACTGGCCATAAACCTTCTCTTCCAACTCTGTCACTTGAGAGATGACATCATACACATGGGCATCCTCAACAATTTCCTACAATTTAAAAACCAAACTTTTTTTAGATGTTTATAAAAAGGATAGTAGCAGTAATTGGGATTTTGGACTCATATCATAAAAAATTACCTCATCTGTTGAGATGTTTACAGGTTCTTGTGGCTTGGCTGCTCTGTTGGCTATGGCATTACCGTTTAGTTCTTTCACTCTGCCAAAAATGGAAGAAAATGTTTTATGTTTAGTTTTATGTTTAGTTATATTTTCCCTGGTGCAGATATTCTTTAAATTTTACAATAATATTCTAACATGATAAAAATAGTCAGTATTTTCATTATAAAAACATAACCCAAAAGCCTAATATGTACCTGTCAGCGTAGCGTAGTGTGTTCATTGTGTATTCACAGGAAGCCATACCTGGAGACACCATAGCAATCTGTGGATAATACACATACATGCGTTAATCATACATTAATCACACATGGTGCAAGCCCATCATCCATTATGTAAATAAACATTGTAATACATTATTAACAGGCTTAAAATCAGCATGCATATACCATGCAGGTCCTGGATTTCTCTCCAATGAAGGAATCCCTGAGGACTTTGGTCAAAGTGCACATCCGGAAGGGAATGTGGTCACTATTCTTTCCCAGTGAACGGATGCACTCCTACAGGTAGACATACAGGTATTTAAGGTGTGACTTTCAACATACGTTTGGTTCTGTGAGGAGATATTTAAAACTCGGACAGTCTTATGAGCATCAGTTTGAGAACATATAGTTTTAGCTGCATCCTAGCCCAAGTGCCAAGAAAAAAAAAAAGTATCCTCTGAGTGTCAAACACCTAAATGTTTATCTGCTGTACCTACACAGAAATCACAATCTACCTTGAGAGCCAGCAGGCTGCGATTGATCTCTGCCGTCTCAACCAGGGTGCTGCGATCATTGCTGCTGACATCTGTGCCACGCTCATTACCGGCCAAATCGACCAATGAAAATTTGCCATGCAATGTGGTGGCGCGGTTATTGCGTCGCAGGCTAATCTGGAGGACCGCATGAGAGCGGGATGAGTTAGCATTGGCTGAGGTCTGGCCTGATGTTCTGGGGGAGACAGTGGAACAGATCAGAAAATAATTTTTGAAAAGAATGACACAAGTGCCAGGACAATTATAACATTATACACTAAAATCATTTTTATATAAAGACATCCTCCATGGCTTTAATGAGCCTGGAGCACAGGATATTGTTTTATGGATGACTGCTATGGAGATACCTTAAAATCATCTTCCCAAAGAAAAATCAGAACATAGGATTTGTATGAAAAAAATTGCATAAAACCACACAAACATCAGAAAAAAATCTAATTATCCAAAAGACACAAATAAATAATATGATTAATATGTGTGCAAAGTTCACTGAAGCTAGAATGCAAAGCTTGCTGGATATGCTCCGGACAAGATGACCACCATTCCGACTTGAATCCTTTTCATGTCAGAGGGAAAGGTACCTGCATGCACTGCCAATCTGAATCATCTTGATGACCTCCTCTGCTGTGGACACATAAACCTCTTCCAGCCCCACAACCTGAACCTGCTGTCGTTCATCTTCCAGAACCCGGAGCTTAGCCTTCTTGTTCAGCAGGTCATACACCTAAAAAAGTAGAGTATAGAGTATATTTCACTTCAATAATGACGTGAATAAGATGATATGCTTTTCAATAAGTGCTCATAAAAGGTATTTTTTCTTACTTTTCCATTGTAAATTTCAAAAAAGCTGATGTAGGCAGAGATATCCAAATTATCATATCTGCTGTGGTTCATGTAGGTAAAAACATCCTGGGCTAGGAAGGAAAAGATGACAAATTCTTAATTATTAAAACCAATTATGTCAAATACTCAATATTCTACTGTTCAGAGAATAAAGGAGTAGATAGCAGTTGGTTTTACTCCTACCTGCCAAGGCATAGATTCCTTTGGTGCAGTTCTGTTGTCTCCCTGTGAAATCACCTCCCATTGTCTTGGGAAAAAATGGTCAAAACTAGCAATGAATAAACTGTAAAAATAATATATAAGACAAGTTAATCTCATACAACGTGTAGAGACTTACGTGAGTCTTCCCACTTCCTGTCTGGCCATAGGCGAAACATGTGGCCATACCACCTTCAAAAATGGACTGCACCAATGGCTTCGCTGTGAACCTAGAGAAAGAATAACATGAGGGAACTTTAAATTCTAAAAGGTGATCACATCCTGTCCTAAAAATAGGAATTTGTACTGAAGAAGTCTAAAACAGGTTTTAAAGCCTGTAATAATTCATATCTAGAGAACCAACAATCAATTCCATGTTCTTGTGAAAGAAAAGAATGAATAAAGTTATTACTTGTAGACCAGGTCATTGGAGGTGGCTTCATCAAAAGAGTAGTCAAAGTGGAAGACCTGGTTGTCCAAGTACTTGGTAAGGTCCACCTTCTGTTTTGGCTCATGAACCAACAGGACACCTTTTCCAGGTACAGACACCACATCTATCTCCTTTTTGTTAATCTCTGGAATAAATTTAACACTGTTAGTAATTACTGTACTCCATTGAGATCAAGTGGTAGATTCATGGGGTGTTGGACATCATTCTTTACATACCTTGCTTGTTAAAGGGGCGCTTGCGAACACACACACAAATTTTTCGGGGTTCAATCTGTGAATGTGCACAAATGTGCCGTTACTAAGGACTATAATGGCATGACAGCATATAGTTTTACATGAGAACCACTTTTCTAGAGTCTACACTCACGTGGTCAGTGGATAGTAACGGAGTCACTTGCAAGGTCTCTCTGAAGTCCTGAATCATTTCGAAGAACTTCTGGTTTGGTCGGGAAGCTTCTCCAAACTAAGATAAAACAGATAAATGGATTTGCAATAGAATCTACAAAGGGACTTCCCATGATTAGAAAGATAAAGATAAGTTAAAGAAGACTAGAGTTAAAAAGATGACTAAATCAAAATCACCTTTCCCTTCTTGGACTGCACATCAGGGGGTTTCACAACACAAGACAACCTTTTGCTGCCCTTTGCCAGGTCTTGTGCCATAGATTTTCTTCTACCTGAAGAGCACAGAGATTATGTACCCTTTTCATCTTTCTGCCAGCTTGTCAAAATATCTAATGACACCTCATGAAGTCACTAGTCAGTACTGCTACTCATCACCATCGCAATACCATACAAATTTAATCACAAACTAATGGGTATATACTAGGGATGAGTTGCACCACTATCTGCATCTGTTCAACAATCTAAATTATCTGTTTCCGTATCTGTGCTCGAGGCTTAAACCGGAAGTGGGTGTGGTTTAAATGGGTGGGGCATTGTAATTGTCAGTGTTCGTGTGCACGTCCATCCATTAGTCCACCAAATATCTTTGCAACCGTTGCAGACAGAAATACTCAACTTTCTATTTTTTTCTTTTTAAATTTTTTTTTTAATTTTTATGATCAGTTTTTTATTTATTTATTTATTTTTACCACCTAATGTTCTTGCCATTTTTTCACACAAAGTTAAACAATGTCGATTAAGGTGTGTGCGCATGTGTTTGTGTCTGTTCATGCATGTGTGTGTGAGAAGGACAGAGAGAAAGATAGAGGGTACGTGTGTGTGTGTGTGTACGCTCAATGTAACAGTTAAAATATCTTCACAATACATGTAATAAATTTGAACTGAAGTGAGAAAATGTCAAACTAATAGCAAGCAGGTAAAAACAAAACGACTGAAGTGGAGGCAGCGACACGAGCACTTTTCAGCCGCCTGGTCGAATGCACCACGTACATGCAACAAAACAAGTTCACCAAGTAACCTTAAATAGACCGAAATAGAGGCATCGCTGCAGAAAACCTATGAAGAACAATGCGAGCTACAGTGAAGTCACGCACAGAGATCAGTCAATGTCTGTGTGTGTGCGAGAGTGGGGCAGCGACAGCTCTGGCTGCAGTGATGTGTTTGGAGGGAGGGGCGGGCGCTGTGTGTGACTGGCCAATCACAGAGCATGAAAACAGCCAGTTACGAGAATTTTTCCTCAGCACGAGCACGGTTGTTGATGAGTCAAAAATGCATTGTCCGTAGTGGATACTCGTCTGAAATGAGTACCCAACTCAACCCTAGTATATGCCTCACATTCTGTAGGAGAGGTTGACTTATTTTCTCAGATCGATACAATACCATAATGATTATGGAGAGCAGTTTAATCAGCCATTATCACTCCAAATAAAGCCAAAACATATAAGAAATGTTGGAAATGAATGGATAAATGTATGATTTTACTTTACAAAGTGAATGTCCAACTCAAAGCAATAAAATACATATAATTTTCTATCTCCATGCATGCTCTCATTTTTCACAGAATGTGGATACAACATTTTTTGTCTAAAAGTAAATAAAAAATCCTTCGTTCTAAAGAGCAGTTAGCTCTTTAGAACGAAGCAGTTAGAGGACGTTTATTATACATTATGTAAAAAGGGGTTGCTGACCTCTCACTGTTTGGGGTGGAGGCATTCTCTCAGGTTCGTCATTTTCCTTCACTGCCTCACGTGTGAGCATCAGCGATGGTTTGGCCTCATTCTTTCTAGGCTGGTGATTAGGAACTGCTAGGTAAGGCAAGAGTGATATTATAAACTGGACATGTAAAGCACATTGAAAAGGACATACTGTACAACATTTTCAATGTAAAACATGCAACTACTTCTTTATAAGCAGTATTGAGAATACCCACATATTAAATGAAAATTCATTTTGTTTTTTGAGGTTATTCGAAAATAACAATACCAACCAGAATTTGTGAAGGCTGTTGAAGATCGCAGATCATGGGGGAAGGTCTCCTGGCTTGCTTGAGAAGATTCAGAGCTCAGGATGGCTGATTTAATATGGGCTGGCGCTTGGAACAAGCACGTCTGCCTGACTTGAGAGTGAGCAACTGAAAGTCCAATAAATCTCAGTCAAATAGCTGTAGTGCGAGTGTCAGTGTCTTTAACTGGTGGTAAAATTGAAGCACTGTAAATTTAAAGCCTACAGTACATGGCGGTAGCAAACCAAGATCAAATGAACAGTTTGCCATCCTAAATTGAAGTAAGTTCCATGAGAGACCAAGAGTGACAGAAATTTGGGACAAGAGACTACTACAGGAAGAAAACAGGGTTTGCTAAACTGCAGTAGCTGATTAAATATCTGATTAGATTTTTGCATCAAAATACTCCACAGACAACTAATAGTGTTGCATTTGTTTGTGCAACTACTTAAAAATAATTGCATTGTATCACTATTTCTTTTTTAAGCAGATTAACTTGTTAGTGTAGACAATGTATCTTTCATCCGTAATGATACAAAGCACTTATTTTTTTTCTTGTATTTGTTACCACCCAGAATTAACAGCTGACAGACAAAAAGATTGTGTAGCCCAATTTGTCTTTTTGCACCCATGTGCTTTACGAAAGCAAGCAAGTCCTAATGCTAAATCAGTGACCAGTCAAAGCCCAACTTCAAAAGGACTGTGAACCCTGACCCCACTGAAGGACCTATTTGAAAATATGCTGATTATTTATGCTTTAGTACAACATGCATGCCTTGCCAACCTGACTCTTCAGCATTGTTTGTGGCTGGAGCAGAGGCTTTTGGAAGGAAACAAGTTGTTAGGAAACAAACGGCAGGAGATGGAAATAAAGAAAAACAATACATTTACATACAAGAGGCAGGAGCAGGAATCCGGGATGAGCGCAGTCGACCTTCATACTTCTAGAAATATGGACAGAGAGAGGAGGAAACACTGGTGACAGATGGAAAATCATTTTTATCCAGGATGAATGCAGTTGCACGCCATGTTTACCAATCTTTTTTCTTTTTTTTTTTTCATGACGGCATGTCACTGATTTTTACACTGAAAAGTTAACACTTGCCTTGTCTGGAGCAGGAGCAGGTGCAGGGGGGTCAGCAGCTTTGTTGGTGGCAGAGTTTACATGTTCCAGCAGCTCTGGATTGAGATTACACAACTCGCTCACTTCAACCTAAACCACAACCAGTCACGAAACAGATGGCAGCAACATATCATATGATAAAGTAATTCCTTCTTTGCCCTTACCTCTTATTAATGATCTAAACTTCACAGAAAAGAAATGTACCAACAAAATTATAAGAGGTGCTGTCACAAACAAACTTTTTCCCCTCTTACTGAAAAGGAGAAATATGTTACAACAGTTCTCAGAAGATCAGATTAAAAAAATCAGAACTAGATACCTTTCCCTTCCAGTTTTGCCCAAAACTAAAGAAACTCATCTGCAGATAATAAATGATATTCACCCCTGTAATGAATTTCTTAGACAGAGATTTAAGTTTGAAAAAAATGACTGTACATTTTGCGAATCTCAAACTGAATCATTGGAACATCTTTTTTTTGAATGTGAATATGTGAAAACCTTCTGGAGATCTTTCCAAAACTGGATATCGGAAAATGATTCAAATTCACCTAATTTAAGTTATGATGTTATTAAATTTGGTGTTCTACTGGAGGATAGAAAAAGGGAAAATATATATAATACCATAATTATTCTGGCCAAACAATATATACATAAGTGTCGTTTTATGAAAATGAGACCATTATTTTGTGTTTACATAAATGAATTAAAAAACTTCAAAAAAAATCACTGAAGTATATTAAAACCAAACAAGCACTGAATGTAATAGACTATATAAATGCCTCAACTCAAGACTAAATTGACCTCTTATTTTAACTTATTTCTTTTTTTAAAAAAAATATATGTTTCTTTTTTTATTTTAAGGTTGAGTAGTATTAATGTATTCTTCCTGTACCCCATGTGTGATCTGTCCAATGTATGCAAATGTTCCCTAGTCTGAAATGTGGAAAGGTAATTTGTCTTTTTTTTCTTTTTCCTTTGAATAAAAAAAAAAAAGAAAAAAAAAGATGGCAGCAACATCACCTTAGATTATGCCAGGTTATGTTAAATAAACGACTATTTCAAAAGATAATCTTAATATATGGTGGGATCGTATTATTGTTTTTATATTAATTGACCGTGTCCTTCGATGCTTACAGACTCACCTCTTTTCCTCTGCAGATGTTCCTCTCATGCCATTCTACCATGACAGTTGACTTGACGGCATCAACGGATTTCACTGTCGCCAGGTGAACCCGACCTGGTTGACACAGCATGTATTGCCAATTTTTCTTTACTCGGCACAGCTACGATACAGTTTACGGAACAAAAACTGCTATGTATCTCACCGTCACTTCGGCTGATGTTTATAGACAGTCCAACAAGTAGCCTGGACAGGTTGCTCTCCATTTTCATATCCCTTCCTGTGCCGTAATTTACACGGACAACACAAAGTTCACGTTAGCAACAAGCTAAGCTGCGCTATCTAGCAGTAACGATGTGGCCGCAATAAAAGCAGCGTCACACGCTAATGTCTTCAACAACTGCACAAACTTAGAAATTACTTGTATTTCCACTACAGTATTTCTTTGTATTTCCGGATTTTGTCACGGACTAACGACAAACTCAAATTTAACACCGCCCAATTTTTTAAACTTCTTCTTCTTTGAGCTTTTAACAGCCTCCTGGTAGCACTACTGCCATCTGGTGGAGAATGTCGGTCATGTTCGCTGGGATTATCACTGCTATGGTGGGAGATGTTCGGACACGATTACCAACTGAATCCAGTTTGAGAGATTGAATAGTCCCACCAATTTGAACATGTCAGTGAATTTTTTTTAAATACAGCAAAGCTCTTCAGTACTTTTGTTACAGCTGAAGTTATATGAATTTCATTTAAGGATTTCTTTGTTTTCATGTACAACATTACGCATTGAAATTATTTCAATATTATTGATATTGTCAATTGTCATATTGTTTCTGTCATGTTTCTGGTGAATTTGCTTATCCCAAATAGTTGATTAACATGTAAATGTGCTTTTTTTGATTCTTCTTCTTCTTTCTTCTTCTTCTTTGAAACTTTATCTCTGGAGAAGCAAAACTTGCAATTTACGTGACCAGGAAGAGGAGAATTGAAAACAATACTGTTCAAGAAGCATCTACTGTTTTTTGCTGTAAAATCAGATGTTGCTTAAAACTAGAATTTGGTTTATATAAAATGACAAAAGACTTAAATAACTTTAGGAAACATCTGGTGTCACAAAAATGTCCTATGCACTTTAATTAATGATCAGCTCAATTTTGCAAACTTCCTGATATAATGCACTGATTTTAAATTGTATTTCCTCTTACTTATTGGTTTTTAGTGTTTTTGAAGCTCTTTAGTGTTTTCATCTAATGTAAAATTGTAAAATGTTTTGAGTGTGATTTAAGTGTTTTTGCAAAAATAAAAAAAAATCATCTTCTTCTCCTTCTTCCTCTTCATATGAGTTGTTTTCGAAATGTGAGTTCCTGTTTGTGTGAATTTCTTTTTTTTGTGTGTAATTTGAGACTAGCTTGTATTTCGACTTTATGAATAAACGTGATTTTAAAAAGTCTTCTTTGTGTGGGAGGAGTGAAAGAAGTAAGTGGAAACTGCAGAGTATGTTTCAGTGCTTTTCTCTATTTTTAATTTTGTCTTTGTTTGTATTCTTTGTATATCGTTAGTTGGTTTTGTCTTGAGTGTTCAGTGCCGTCTGTTGTCAGTTTATTTGTGTGTTTTTTTGCCGGTCAGGCGTGGGCTGGTTGGCGGTCACTCAGACGCCATCATGGCTTCTGGTGGTTTCACATCGCTGTCAAGGAGACACGGGGTCAGGGTGAGTTCTCCTTGCAGCGTGGAAGAGGTGGCACTTCTGGTAGGGGATGTTATCGGGCACATTGCGGAAAGACCGTCGGCGATCACATTGAGGTGAGGGGGGAGAATGAAAATGGGACAGGTGAGGATGGTGGAAGGATAGCTTGGGGAACAGGTGAAGTTAGGAGTGAAATGGGTGATGCAGGTGGAGTTATGGGTGAGTGTGTGGAAGTGTCCAGTGAGATGGGTGAGGTGACATTTGTGTTGGGTGTGAATGGTAAGGTGGCAGGTGAAAAGGGTGAAATTGCAGAGGTAGGGAGTGAACGGGATGAATTTATGGAGGTGGTAAGTGAACTGGGTGAGACTCAGTGACGTGCGGTGAGATTCGTGGCTGGTGAGGCACTGATTTCATCATAATTACAAAACATATGAACCTACAGTGTAGCTTATTCACCATTTAATTATCAACAGTGAGTGGGTTATTTTTAAAGTCTCAGAGCAGAATTACTTACACATACAAACTGTAACACACAAATAAGCACATTTGATTAAAAAAACCTTTCCTATGTTGTTACCTACATGTTTGTTCATATGTTACGTTTACTTATAAATGAAGTCCATGCGCCGCTCCTTCTGAACAAAAGCAGCAAAAAATTTTTGAGTTGAGATATGTAATCCTCTTTTTATAGTAAGGCAAGGTGAGCGAAAAGTAAATGAATGGCTGTAGTTTGCTGTCACTTCTTCTACGGCCAAGGAAGAGGAATCCTCGGCCAAATCCCTGAGATTACCAGCGCCCCCTACCATGAGGCTGGAGAAATGTGTGCCTCACTGTGTGCCTCTTCTCAGCTGTTTCAGGACTGCTCAACTGAAGAAATACATTACACACATGCAGTGGTTGACAAAAAAAACCCACTGCGCTTTATATACATTATCTAAATTATGTAAATTTACTTCATAGAGCAAATATTTTAACATTTTAATAGCAACATATAGAGACATAGCATTACGGTCTCACTGTGTAGCATACCAGCACAGCGAGCCCAGTCATTGCGCAATCCACAGTGAGGCTCAGCTAGTTGGTGCCTCACCGCAGGTCTCTGCTCAGTATTTCAGCGGTAAATGTGAAAATTCAGAGATTTTGAGTAAAAATAACCTAAAATTGGTGATGAAAATTGGTTGAAAATAACGTTATAATACGCATCACTGAATAAATATAACTATAATTTATTTCTTCCATTTTTCATTTTTTTCTCTCGATGGCAGGTGAGGCCGTGCCACCTGCCTCCCCTGACCACACGTCACTGGTGAGACTAGGGAGATGACAGGTGAAAGGGATGAGAATGTTGAGGCAGAAAACCAGACGGATACTGAAGCTGTAGCCACAGAGAATCGTGCGTCTGAATGGTTTCCTGCTCCTGCTAGGTGGCGCAATAAGCACAAGAATATATTGTCTAATCTTGATCAGTTTTGTTTTAATTTTTATTTATTTAAGATTCTTACTTTTTCTTACTTCTCCTTCATCATGGATTGTTTTAGAGTGGGGACGTTAAACGTAAATGGAGCCACAGACGAAAGGAAAAGGGTGCCGGTGTTTGACACAGCAAGGAGAAAAACTATTGATGTTCTGTTTTTACAAGAAACACACAGCGATGAGAGCAATGAGGTGGACTGGATGAAGGAGTGGGAAGGACAGGTGGTCCTGAGCCACCTGTCCTTCCCACTGTTCTCTAGAACTGTTCTCTAGAACTTTGAATCCAACATCTCTGAAGGTCGAGCACATCGTAAAGGTGTCTTTTAGCAAAGGCAAAATTTGAGCACCGCACCCTGGTTTTTATAAATATTTATGCTCCAACAAACGGTGTAGAGAGGAAGAGCTTTCTAGAAAAAGTCCAAACTAGACTGAACTGCTGTGGCTCGGAGGAATTTTTATTCTTGGGTGGGATTTTAACTGTACTGAGGACGAAGTTTTAGACCGTAGTCATGATAGCCTCACCCAGCATCCCAACGCACCCTGAAACAGCTGGTCTGTTCTCGTGGCCTGTTAGATGTGTGGAAGAGGATGCATCCAGACTTCAGACAGTACACTTGGTCCCACCTGACAAAGGGCAGGGTGTCTTTAGTCAGGCTGGATTGCTTTTATTGTTTTAAACACCATTTCAATGTTTTTAGGGATTGTAAAATAATGCCATCTGTTTTTACTGACCATTCTTTGGTTTTATGTCACAATGTGATAAAAAATATTTTGCGTAGGAGTGCATACTGGCATTTTAATTCAGTTTTAGCTTATGCAGAGGCTTTAGAGAAGTTTTAAGTTATTTTTGGAGCATTTTTAAACTTAGGAAAGCTGATTTTACTTCTCTTAGGCAATGGTGGAACGATGACAAAACAGAGATAAATGTCAGGGTTTACTGTAAGACCCAAATGCGAAGCACGAGAGGTAAGTAAAAAAAAGAAATTTATTAAACAAAAATGTGGAGAGATGGTGGGCCAGATGACCAGGCTGAACAGGTGAGTCGGCAGGAGGTAAGTAGTTGAAGCAGGCAGGTGGGCTGGAAAGTGATCAGGCAACAGGCAGGAGACCGGAACTAGAAACATGGAGAGAACAGAGTTACCACAAGTCGAGGTTTGAATCACAAGAGCCACTGTGATGATACTGACTAGCAGTACAAATGAACTGGCGATGAATGGTGGGAAGATGGTCCTCAAGAAGGGCTGGAAATTGGAAAATAGAAGACAGGTGTGCTGCTCTGCTGCCAGGAGTGGCCACGCCCAAGTAGGTGAGACCCATGTGTGACACCAAAGAGGAGAGAGAGAGAAGGAGCAACTGCCAATCCTGACAATAAAACTCCTGTGCCAGTGGTATACTCTCAACGTCACACTTGACATTTGCAGATCTATGAAAGAGCTGTAGGCTGAGATCATGGAGTTAGAGACAAGCGCTTCCACAGGGAATCAGAGGTATATTGAAATCTTCAAGTCCAAAAAAATGGCTTTAGCCAACCTGTTAGTTACCAAAGTACAGGGTACACTGGTCCGATCCAGGGTTCAGAACATCACAGAGATGGACGCTCGCTCTAACTTCTTCAGCCTGGAGAAGAAGCATGGACTGATCAATGTGATCCACTCCCTGCTGTCTGACACAGGGCAGGGCAGGAGATGACTGAGCCTGGACAGATTAGAAGGCAAGTTCATTCATTCATTTTCTTAACCCGCTTAACCCGCACAGAGCGGGACTCGAACCCGCCGTGTTGTGAGGTGACAGCGCTACCCACTGCGCCACCATGCCGCCTAGAAGGTGAGTTCTGAGTTTTAATTCATCCTTGTACAGCAGTAAGTACGTGGAGGACCAGCCACTGTTGGAGGAGTTCTGTGCAGAGCTACCTCAAATTTCACAAAGATGAACTCACAGCTTGACCGGCCACTGGAGTTGGAGGAACTCCATGCTGCTCTGCAGAGCATGCAGGGACGGCGAGCTCCTGGCATTGATGGTCTCACGGTGGGGTACAATAAAGCCTTCTGGGACTTTCTAGCACGTGATTTGCTGGAGGTGTTTAATGAAAGTCTGGCCTCGGACTCTTTGCCGCTGTCGTCGCCCTCCTGCCTAAAAAAGGCAATCTGCAGGGCATTAAGAACTGGCACCCTGTGTCACTGCTCTGCACAGATTACAAGGTTCTGTCCATGGCTTTAGCTACCAGGTTGAAGGAAGTTATGGAGCAGGTCATCCACCGGGATCAGTCCCACTGTGTGCCTGGCAGGTCTATGGTAGACAATGTCTACCAAATTCGAGATGTTTCGTAGTTTTCCAGTCCATTTGGTATAAATGCTGGTCTCATTTCATTAGATTAGGAAAAAGGTTTTGACTGTGTTGAGCACAGCTTCCTCTGAAAAACAATGGAGAAGTTTGGGTTCAGCACCGGTTTTATTGCCAAGATCCGGGTGTACAGTGACGTTGAGAGTTCACTGAAGTTTAACGGCAGTTTGTGTGCCCCCGTCAGGGTGCACTGGGGCATCCGGCAGGGCTGTGCTCTGTCTGAGATGCTCTATACACTCTCCCTAGAACCCCTCCTCTGCAAAATCTGCAAAAGCATTGATGGTTTGATTTGATTTGGTTTTATGGAGAGTATTATCTGCCTATGCTGATGATGTTGTTGTTCTTATCAACAACCAGAAGGATGTTGATGTTTTAGTGGTTTTAACTAATTTATTCAATGTTCTAACTGCTGCAAGGGTAAACTAGAGCAAAAGTGAAGCCCTTGATGTTGGTGAATGGCATGACGGCCTTCCAGTTCTTCTCAGAGCTTAAGTTGGAAGACCGATGGTCCTAAATATCTCGGTGTGCACCTTGGAAATGAGGCAAGAACCAGCAAGAACTGGGAGGGTGTCATTGAGAAAATAGAAGGGAAACTTAAAAAATGGAAATGGTTGCTCCCTAGAATGTGTTACAGAGGTCTCGTCCTGGTAATCAACAACCTGGTGGCCTCACAGCTGTGGCACCGTTTGGCCTGCAAGGACCCTTGTCAAGTTTTTTAGCCCAGATCCAGACCAAACTTGTAACTTCTTCTGGGATGGGCTACATTGGGTGCCTCAGGAATGTTGTTTTTATCAAGAGAGGAGGGGGTACACGGCCTCATTCACCTGGCTAGAAGAACAGCCACATTCAGATTACAGTTCATCCAGCGGTTTCTGACTGGACCAGCGGATTTGACGTGGAGAGAGGTAGCCAGCTGTATATTCAAATGTGTAAGTAACTTGGGGCTGGATGCTGCACTGCTTTTAATTGCTTCTAAATTTTTTTAAGTTAAATGGTTTGCATCCTTTTTATCAGGGTGTTTTTAAGTCATGGGCCCTTTTTAAAAGCAGTTCAGGAAAAAGCTCTGACTCTCTGTTCTGGTTATTGAAGGAACCACGAGTGTAGCCAGGCTGGATGTCTGCAGTGGAAACACACCTGGGCTGCTGACAGCACTTTGCAGAACCAGGACCCTGACCCACCAAGAGCTGGTGGACAACACTGGGCTGGCACAGGCTGGGGGCTCCCTGCTGAGTATTCAGTCTACCAGGGTGGCTCAGAGGGTGCTAGAACTGTGAAGGCAAAGACTCTCTGGGAGGGAGAGAGGCCTCCTCCTGGATTACAGTAGAGGAACCGTGCCGGGAAACAAAGATACTTTCCCAGCGGTCCACATCAGTCCCCTGCCTGGAGAGCTGGACGGTCCTCTCCTCAGAGACCTTCAGGACGTCAGTCTGCACACAGCCAACAAAAAATATTGTATAAAAACTGTGAAAGTGATTAACAGGAGAGGACTGTGTGACAGAGCACCTACTGCCTGGACCTGCAGGACGATGGGGAATGGACCAAACCCACAATGGAGACTTTTATACAATGCTCCCCTCAAGAAAAAAACGGCCGACCACCAATGGAGGATTTTACACAGTACCATCAGTTCTAATGTTTTTATCTCTGTTTTTAACCCTGCTGTGTCAAGCCAGTGTCCCTTTTGTCCCATCGTGAGACAGTCTTTCATGTTTTTAGTGAGTGCAGTGCTCTTTCCTCTTAACAAATGTTTTAATTTTGTTCAGTGAAAGTTTTAATATCAGAAATTTTATTTATGGTGCTGGGTACAACAAAGCAAATCAAAAAAAGGGGCAGCTTTTAAATTTCATTTCTGATGAAGCTAAACTGGCAATTTATGTGACCAAAAAGAAGAAAATTGAAAACAGTATAGTGTAAGAAGCAGTTCAGTTTTTTGTTGCAACATCAGATGTCATTTACAACAAGAGTTTGGTTTTTTAAAAAATGACAGAAGACCTGAACAGCTTTAGGAACAACTGGTGCCACAAAATATCCTATGCACTTAAGTTGAGGATCAATTTACATTTGCCAGTTTCTTGATGTAATACACTGATTTTTAAACTGTATTTATTTACTATTTTTTTTGTACTTTGAAGCGCTTAACCACTTTCATATTATGTAAAATTGTAAAATAATTGAGTGTAATTAAAGTGTTATTGTAAAAATCAAAAAAATCTTCTTATAGGTAAAATGAGCACAAATTGAATAAAATGTAGAAGTAAACTAATAAACAAAAAATATACTGTATATACCTTCATCTTACAATATAACAAAGTAAACTACAACAGTTCCCTTTTGTCAGGTTTTGTTTTATGAAACTGGTCAGAATTACAGATTTGGAATTAGACATTGGTCAAGGAGAAAAATTTGCGTAGAGTAGAAGTGTCAAGTGAAAAGTGTTCAAGTTGAACTGTGGTCTGTTTTTTTAATCAAAATGCTGAAGAAAAGTTCCCTCCCCAAGGGGATAAATACTGTTTCGCCTTCTTCTACTGTTCATCCATCCATCCATCCATCCATCTTCTTCCGCTTATCCGGGGTCGGGTCGCGGTCAACTGGTTAATAACTTTGTTGGATACAGCGTCTCAAATTACATTTTCTTTTCTTGTATGTATTACATTTGTGACAGACCTCTATTTACTCTTTTGACCACACTGCTGTCTCACTTCGATGCGATAAATGTGAAATTTTGCATTTGGTATCTGCAAAGCTCTAGCATCGTTTGTACAATTTTATGCCCTCTATCTTCCTCCTACACTGGTTTCCTCTGGTGGTCTATACTGTCAGGACCTCCACTAATCTGGTGTTTTATAACATTGATGTTGAGGTATCAGTTATAAGATATGATAAAAACAGCCTAGACCTTTTTCACTCCAACAGCACTGCCTGTCTATCCACTACCTTGTCTGTGTTTTCTCTCCCTGTCTCCTTTTGCTTCCCCCCTTAACTCACAGGGGTGCAACACTTACCTATCTGGCTCACAATAGGAAATTCTAATAAAGACTGACAATTTAGTTCCCAGAGAGGACTGGTGACGGTCACATGCACGGATCAAAATATATAGGTTTTGCTGCAAGACTAAAATAAGCATTGATCTCATAAAAGATTGATCTCCTTTTA
Source organism: Antennarius maculatus (assembly GCA_013358685.1). Lineage (NCBI taxonomy): Eukaryota > Metazoa > Chordata > Actinopteri > Lophiiformes > Antennariidae > Antennarius > Antennarius maculatus. The sequence continues at coordinate 7,000,588 of CM023619.1, read as the reverse complement.
TGGGGTTAAACAATACATGCATTAAAGACAAAAAAAAAAAAGAAAAAAAAATTCTCTTGTCAAGTTCTCAGTATGAGGTTGCTAATCAGTGAGCAGTACTGCTTTGTAAAAATATTCCAATAACCCAACTGCTATGAATTAGTTGATAACGTTTAATCAGTGTTCCTTTGGATCAGATCACAGACTGACCCATTCAACCTTCTGCATTTCATCCATGTCCCCATAAGAATCCTCTGTTTGTCCACATGTTTTCCCCCATACCTATTTTCAACCAGGCACAACAGTTCAGTCCCCCATGACATCAACAATCACGGACAGCTGGAGATTTCCCATAATCCCCTTCAGTCTTGCCTTCAGCGTGGGAGGCTTCCCCTTTTTCCTCTTTTCTTTCATGCCTCCCAGCTTCCCACTCCTCCATGCCCACACCCTCTCAGCCTCCAAACCTCCTAACTATACACAAGCTGGACTTATGTATACACATTCCCCGCAAGCAAATGCTGACACATGACAAATCAAAGGTCTAATAAACAGCTTGCGCAGAACAATTTTCCCCCCACCGCCAAAGGATGAAAAATAAACAAATCCCTGTCGGTTTAGCCCGGCCAGGCCATTTGGTGGGTCTGTCTGTCGATGTCTGGGTGGCCCAGAGTTGCTCGGTGTGAGGCCTGGGATGGAGCCACAACTGTTTCCTGTGAGCAACCCAACCCCCAGAACCTTTCCACAACTGGCTTAGTGGGTGGTATTCCCCTCCTTCTTCTTTCCCTCACATCCCCCAAACTGCTACACCCTTCTCCCCTCTCCTCTCCTCTCCTCTCCTCTCCTCTCCTCTCCTCTCCTCTCCTCTCCTCCTCAAAACCTCCTCTATCCTTCAATATTCTCTGCTCCAAATGCTCCTTCCCCTTTTCTTCCCCTTTAGTGAGTCCTTCTATTCTCCTAGCTTCAGTCCTTGGCTAAAGACTTCCTCAGAGGCGTTGAGCAGATGGAGCACAGGCTAAAATGTGTGCTGCATTTAAAAAGATAATTTTTGTCTGGTGTGTTTACTTAATCCTGTGTGTAGGATTTTCTACATGTTAGAAAAATTACTGTATGTCTACGTTAAACATTCATCAAGTTCTCACCATTATGATGGAGTGATTTGCTGGATACCATTGACAGAAAAAAAAATTATTACAAAAACAAATGTTTTCTTTGTTTTCATTTCTTAAACATGGGTTTTTCTTTTTTATATTTCTCTTTGAAATACAAGAAAAATGTAACATCTTAAAGTTTAAATTATAGACTACAAAGAAAGTAAAATCTGTAGATGTTCTTGTTCCTGCATGTCCTTTAAAATTCGGTGGCTTTTGATTTTTATTGCTTTATTCTGATGGTAATTTAAGAGTTTCTGTATGTCTGTATCACATTGGAGTGTTCTGCTGGCCTTTGTTTTGTCACAGCTTCTTATTCAAAGGCTATTTTGTTTTGTGCTAATTTTCTGAGCATTTCAGACAAATTTTTGTCTGACTCATAAGCGAGACCATCATTTAATTTGATCAGTGATGCTAATAGTATTTTGATGAACCTCTCCTTTAAATGAGCTCTGTTAGAAATTGATTTGCTTAGGGTGATAAGGACCAAATATTTAATGAGAAAACACTTAAGTGCAGTAGAAGCTATTCAGCTGTCTCCATGCTCCCTACATAAAGACTGCAGTCATGGAAAAGCAGCAGCACCATTATGAGGCACTGGTTTCTTAGTTTGGAGGATTGGTAGTGGTGGTTGATTTGGGGAAGAAGGGGCCTTGTATCTGTTGGCCCTGAGACTGTTTAACTGCTCCCATTTTTTCAGCCCAACAGCATATTTTCTCAGTGTGAAGAAAATTGGCCATGGTTCTGTTCCCCTATGCAGACTAAATAAACACACATGCATACAGTATGTGAGCTGCACACACTTACAAACCACCCAGAAAGGTTCACAGAGTTGTAGGGCAGCAGTGACAGAAACAAAGAAGGAGAAGAAAATAGATTTAATCAAATAGCTGGGTCTCCAACTCAGAAGGCTGTCTTTTTGTTTTAGTATCAGTAAACAATCATAACGATATAATTCTTGACATTAGATCTATCTATCTATCTATCTATCTATCTATCTGTCTGTCTGTCTGTCTGTCTGTCTGTCTGTCTGTCTGTCTGTCTGTCTGTCTGTCTGTCTGTCTGTCTGTCTGTCTGTCTATCGTTCGAGTTCTAAAACTTGGCCAACAGAGGGCAATATAACTACAAACACAACGACAGAAGATGTTAAAAATTTCAGCCACAAAGTCAAACTGAGCAAATACATTGTTCACTCACTGTCACTCTGTCACTCACTAAAGTAATTATCTTCTTTGGCATGCATGAATACACTGAAATAAGCCACTGACCCAATTTGGTTCACACGTCATCATACAAAAATCTAATATATATAGTTTATTTACCTTTGAACTCTGTCGCAAAGGCCATAAAATGTACTTGTTTCCTTGACTGTAATTACAGTATTTACTTATTATTTATTCGGTATCTACAATACAGAGCAATCAGGGCATTCTTTCTAAAAATATTTTTTAAAAATAAAGACTTTCTTGTTAATGGCATTGCTTTGAGTTGGTTGCGACATATTTAATATGGCACTGGGATGCCACTGAGTTTTATTAATGAATCATTGTTAAGAGCAGTTCACTCTATGAGGTGAGGTCGTCCTCATAGTTTTAAGAACCCATTGTTCTGCCAGGTCGACACGTTAGCTCATTCACTCCAGGAAGCATTAACATGTTTATGTGTCAGGAGCTCCTGATGCTGATGAATCTGAAACATGCTTCTGGTTATGAAATACTTTTTAGCCACATACATGTGTGAATATCTATGTTTCTATTTTAAAGGCTCAGCTGTGTATGGAATCTTTTAAATGTGCACCTCTGAACATTAACATGCCTGCGTGGGATCACTTCTGCACAAATATATGTGTAGGTTCAACTAAGTAAAAACACATGAATGTCAGTGTGCTAACATGGTTAAAGAGATGATTCCTTCAAGGCTTTGACTCCCTGTAGAGGGGATCACACTCAGGGCAGCCTGATAACAGGAGCAGTGACTTATAGTTTGGCCTCAGACCTAACTATTAGTCCCTGAATTTGACACTGATCTAGTTTGTTGTATGATTCCTTCTGGTTGTGTTTTATACTTGTGTTTTTTACAACCACAGTATAATACATTCTTGATTGATCCCTTGTGATGAGAGCAGATGATCAACTGAGAAACTGTTTGGATTTAACTTTATCCCCTGCTGGACAAAACTGTTGAACTCACTATCTTTTTTACACAAACCATAAAGACTACCATAATGCAGGCCTGCATGCTATATATTTAAAGGAACACCCATCAAAAACCACAAACCATGAAATGCACATAAACGTGTCAGTGTGCTTTTGAAATTATTTCTCAAACCCACCAGTTTTTCTTTGTCTTTTTACAGGACTCACAGGGTTACAACATGTGGACCTCACATCTCTCTACACCTACACCCAGAGCTGTTCTATATCTGAGATGAATGGTACAACTTACAATTTATCACAACATTTCTGACTTTTATTGAGTAGCAGAAGGCTTATTTCCTTACAACTGAATGCAAAACAAAAAAACAAATAAAAATAAATAAATATAAATAAATAAATAAATAAATAAATAAATAAATAATCTGCCATTGTGGTGAGATAATCACAAAACTTTCCATTACCAGTCAGAAAACACATGCAGAATGTGTCATTTCCTTTAATCAAGTGCAGGATTTTTTCCTTACTCTATCCTAAAGACAATGAAAGATTTTTACAAGAAATTGACTGGTATTTAAAACAAACCATTTGCACAGTTCCGCACAATGCATGAAATAGGATAACGATTTACTGCTGTAATCTCTTTTGTGCTGATGATTTGTAAAACAAAAAAGTTTCAGTTGCATGTTTCTGGCAATGTTGATCGGATTCGTGATAAGTAATGTGCTGTCTGCGAAGAGAAAGTGGCAACGGCTTATTGTTTAAAACAAAATGTCATTTAACATGACCAAGAAGTCTGAAGAAAGTCGAATACTTAGAAACTTTATTTAAACAACAGAAATGAAACATTAACCGTGGCACTGTGAGACAAAGAACAAATCAGCTTGTCAAACACAAATAGAAACGAAATTCTGAAACAGAAGTGTTGCAGTTTAGTACTTTTATCTCATTACATTCATCTTAGAATTTAGATTGATACATTTACTTTCTTACAAATCAACAATTTCTTACTAAATGTAGAGGGGCTGGTTAGCTGATGTGCTTAAACTCTTAAAGCACTGTAATAAGCTGGGCTCTCTGTAATATTTCATTGTTAGTGCTCCCTAATGGTGTTAATACTGTTGTTTGCCTTTTCCATTGCACAGCCCATGATCTGGCACACCCTGACACAAATGATATCGATAAAAAAAACATGCAAATGCATGGTGCCAATTATAATTTATACTCTTGTTTCTTCAACTTGCTTTTGAGTAGGACTCCGTCTTATTGCTCCCCAGCCCGCACTAGTCCTCCTCCTCCTCTCCTTTTCACCACATGAAATAGCTGTCTGTGCCAGCCTAGCAATAAGCCTTCATTAGCTTTTACTACCCCACTTGGATGTGTTTAGCTTTCCTCTCTTTCTTTGCCTCTCTGTGTGCGTCGACTATGTGTATGCGTCTCACCCTCTGTATGTGTCTGTGTCTGCATATGTTTAATTACCAACCCCCGCCCTCCCTGTGGAGCACCCCTCAATGGCACCATATCATTACACTGTGGCTACAATTTAAACTGCACTCGCACACACATGCGCACACACCATGTTACCCATGCTGGCTCTAAAGAGGAGACAGTGGGGTACGGTGGTGGGGTGGGGGGGGGGGTGACTGCTTCGGTGCCTTTTATTCTCCCTTAAAATGGAAATGCAGATGTACAAAGACAGAGCAACTGAGAGAAAACACAACAACACAACAAAAATGCAGTGTAGCAGAGCACTAGTGCACAATGTGTCACGAGTGATCCATGGCTATGTCTGGCGTTCAAAGTGTTATTGTTTGAACTAAACATGCACTTATAAACACGAGGCCTCTGCCTTACGAGGCTCATATTTAGGCCCTTCTGTAAACAGCACAGCACAGAATGAATCAATTAAAAGGGCATTACGCTGGTTCCTGTTTATTTAAAGCATGTTTACACTATATGAGCCTTCCCGCCTGTCTGCATGATTGCCTGGAACCTAGTACTCCTCCTCCTCCTCCTGCCACCCCTCAGTGGGCCCGGTCACGGCCAAGGTATATCACACACACACACACACACACACACACACACACACACACACACACACACACACACACACACACACAGACACACACACACACACACACACACACACACACACACACACACACACACACACACACACACACACACACACACACACAGAGGGGCATAGATTACACAAACATTTATAACGTTCAAGAGCGTTTTCAGTAAATATTGATCTCCTTTTTCCTCTGTTCCTGCAAGACATGATTAGAAGAACTCCTTCAGCGCAAAGACCTTGTCCAGTGTGCAATTACAGAGCAGGAAGGCGTATAAATACAAGCAGTCAGCAGAAACTCTCAAAGTAGAGACTCCTGGGAGGCACACCGTGGTGTGAGAGCGGATGATTGCAAGATTAAACGAGCGCACTCGGGTTAATGAAGAAAAGATTTTTTGGTAAAGTTTTTGTAAAGTGGTACAAATCATAGAGAAAGCTGCAGATTAGTTAATAGCAATAACCAAAATGAAAGTGACATTCATCCGAGTAAGTGTGAGGAAGGTGCACTCACAACACACACAGGAAGCTTATTTCTGCTGGAGCCATGAAGCTGCTGTTTATTTACTGACCTCTCCTACGACAATTACAGTCTTTATTTGAGAAAAGGTAGGAAGTTTTAAAATGAAACCCTTCGTTATGAAGTTAGTATTTTTACCTGGACGGGATGATATGAGAATTTTATGTTTAAAATATGAATCAATATTGTTCTTGATCATGACATACAATTTTCTGCTAGTGTGAAGAACACCCTGATAATGATTGAAACCTAATGCAGAAAACTGGCAAATGCCAGTATTGTTAAATATATTATGATAATCTGTGAAAAGAACCACGATGACGGGAAATACATCAGTCGCTTAAAGCTTGGTTTAGCCTCTACACCCCATAAAATTCATATAGCAAAGGTAGGAATGTAAAAACCCAAAAGGCGGATGATTCCCCCCAGCAAAACGCACACTTGTTGTATGGACTTTTTAAATGCATTTTACTATACGTTAAAGCACAGAGAGTCTACCTGTAACTAAAAGTTCCATGTACAAACCTTGCCTCAACTTTTCCATTGTTAGTATTAAGCTATAAAAATCATCCTTGGTTAGTTGAAGTTGAAGGAAGAATTTGAGATTTTAAACTGGGACTAACATCTGGATCCTGGATGGGGGTTATAATTTTCAAATCCTCTTCATCAGATACATCTCAGGTCGTGAACTGTCCCGCTTCCTCCAAAACATACATACATTTATTTTTGATCCCCAATTTTATTATGCCTGTGAGGGATTTGTTCTATGTGTCAGGAAACTATCCCCATTCCACAGATTTGTGTGGTATTTCACCCTGAAGTCTGCTGGCTTCACAGCTAAATCCCCCATTCTTCTCTGCTGCGCTTAGTGCAAACACAATACACCAAGCCCTGCTTTTCACCGACAAACATGCCAGTGCATGTTTGCACAAACACACACACACACACACACACACACACACACACACACACACACACACACACACACACACACACACACACACACAGACACACACACTTTTCTCTACTAATCAACCCTATTGAATTCAAACAACAATGGTCGCTCATCTTCTGGCCACCCAAGCAGTGCACACACCCACCAAACACACACACTCTTGCTTACACACAAACACCAGCATCACCACATCGCGAGTTCAGTCTTTTGTTGTTTCGTTGCATTGTTTCATTGTCTTTACTCCATTGATCTCACAATTACACAAAGGTTGCACTGGTGGTATCTGGACTATCAGCTGCTATCTGCACCAACGCACAGAATGGAGGGAATGAGCGTCATAAACCAGTTTACAGTCATAGCCTCGTGATTTCTTTCATTATTTCATTCCTACACAGACATGTTAGAAAGTCCTTTCTCCATTTTGTCATTGTATTATATTTGAAAAAAATGTCTTATTATATTACTTGAAACTGAATCAACTGAGATCAAGCTACCGGTCCCACAACGATGAATCAACGATGATCCATAAAACCACTGCAACAAACTGGAGTGTTACTTAGGCCTATTCTCTTTCTCTCCAAAATAATGAATCCAAATGCTTTTATCGTCAGATAAATGCTTGTCAGTATTAGCACATTGTAAATGTTCAACATTTTGACATAGATGTCAAAAGCAGCATCGATAGGTATTCTCTACCTTTTGTTTTAATTAAATATCCACCAAAGTTTCGTTTCATTATTGGTGTTACTAGTAGTAGTGTTAGCAGTCACTTAGTATGGGTGGTTGTTGCTCAGCCGACAGAGCAATACTCCTCTTTGAATCGATCTAGGGACCATCAGGTGGTGCTTTGCCTTGCATGATGGCTTCTATGTCTGAATGGGTGAATAACGTCTTGTTTAAAGTGCTTAGAGAGGTCAGTCTCACAAGAAGAGCTACATGAGAACACTGCATTCTCTATATTAGTGGCAGTATTACCTTGACTCCTTTTAATTGTCATCAAATGTAGGATACAATACGTTAAAGTATAAAAAAAAAATACAATGCTCTACAGACAAGACTGACAGCATTATTGCTTTTTATTATTATTTTATGATACAGTTGAAAATTTACGCTTAAAAGTTTTAGTGTACTGAAAGTGTCCTTGTGATCACATTTGTTTTAGATGAGACTCACTATTTTCTCTCAGGGATAAGTCGATGAAAATTAATTGGTGCTGTAGATTTTTTTAATGTCTTTCCTCAGTGTACTGTAAAATTAAGATGTTTTAGTGCCGCAACCATATAAAGCAGAATAAATATTTTAACAATAAGGATGTAATGAAATGATTAGCAAGAAACATCTAAGTCGTGCTGGCTTTTTCTGAATGAGTGTTTCTGTTTTGCGCTGCTTTGTTCATAGATACGGACAATGTTCTGAAGTTATTTTATTGAAGTTCAACAAATATATAAATGGATATTCTGTTGTCCTGCCGTGACCCATGGTCAGACAGCATGTTTTTGTTTTCCTGTCATTTCCAGGGATTTCAAAGAAGAAAAGGTTGTCCTGTTTTCCACCAGCTTTCAAAATGAGCCAATCCAGCTGGTCTGTTGTTTGCTTTGTGTTGTTTGTAAGGTTATTCAGTGAACTAATGGAATTTAATGTTGTGCTAATCCACAAACACTGCATTATGCTGCCTGCTTGTTTGTGACAGAGTGTGTATGAGCTTTGGTTTAGAGGTGGACATGCATGACAGTAACTTCAAAAGGCTGAGGTATCAGATTCAGACGACGGCTGCTTTGGTTGGGCTGACAAACGAGGAGTTGTTGTGTGTGAAGCAAAGGAATTTACAGCATCTACCTTTCATCTACAGAGGTGGGCCAGTGTGCGTATGTTTGTGCGTGTGTGTGTGTGTGTGTGTGTTTGTGTTATGAGGAGGTGAAAGGGGTGGATTATTTATATGCATATGTAAGAATGTTGCTGCACATTTTAAAATTTATGCAGTGAACACAATGATCTTCCTGTAAATGTGTGTTTTTTTTTGTAGGTATGTGTGTGCGTGTGTGTGTGTGTATGTGTGTGTCTACATTTAAAGACTTAGACAGACGAGTCACAACAATGATCCAGGAAGTCTGTGATCCCAGACACTTTCCAGGTGGTTCAGTGGTTTTCAGTGTTAATTGTTCATGAAGTGGAGACATTTGAAACTCCACGGTAAAAATAAGTAAATAAAAAAATACATTTTGTGAAATGTTGAGATCTCTGATAGTAACAAGAAACTTTCGCAAACAATCAGGAAAATGACAGTTAAAGTGTATAAAGTAAGGCATTCAGAGATTATTTCCTAACAGAAAAGCTGAAGTCTTCCTCGTGGCATCTGGAGCATCAAGTATACAATATAAATTCCATGAGATTCAAGCCTATAATATGTTTTTTTCAAAATATATGTATACATTTGACTTTACTGCATCAACATACTGAGGTCAAACTGTTTGCTTGGAGCCTCAACAATACCTCTTTGATTGTGTATCAGGCCTATTTAACTAGCAAACACACTCAGTTTGTTAGTTGCTTCATCTGCATTGTGATAACAGAGCTGAATCTTTGCCTTTTTGAAGGCTCTCGACTAAAAAACAAACATTCGAAAACACTGGCAAAGACTACAGAAACATTTTTTTTCATTCAATTTATTTTGTTAGTTAAACTTCTAGAGCAGATGACGGAACATAACGGTCACACAAGGGTTTTCTTGAGCATAGTTTTCAGAAGTCACAGTGTTTCAGACATGGACAAGAATTTTAAAAAATGACAATGAAGGGCCAAGAGGAAGCAAAAAACAAGGTGTATCAGTGACATGATCCCACACACTTTTCATGGTCCCCCAACTGCCCCGTTTGCTCCAAAAAAAGGCCTTTGTTCTAAAGTGTTGTCAACCCCTCCATACCACCCCATCCCATCCCGAAAATGCAAACAAAACAAAAGAAAAGCAAACTCGCCAACAAATAGATATATTTATATATAATATATATTCACTCTTTAAAAATAGAACTTCAGTCTAGATACTAACATCTGTACAAACTACAAAAATAAAATTTAATATAAATAATTTATATGGCATGACATTAACAAGTTTTTTGAAATAAACTACAAACCAATGCAGGAGTTCCCCCCTTACCCCCCCCCTCCCTTTAAACTCCTCACCACAATGTGACAACACCTACCGGCTGTCTACGGTAGATGGAGCTTTGCTCATTTGCTCAGCTATTTACAACAGTAGCTACGAAAAAAGTCTTTCTTTCATATTTAAAAAAAAAGGAACCAAAGCTGCCATTTTGACAAAATGACATTTAAAAAATAGATCCGCAAGTTTTTCCCTGCAATTAAACTTGGCAGTGATGAGACCAATACTGAACCACAACAACGGAAAGTCTTCAAAGAGATATTACATGGAAATCCTGACAATGAAAGATTATGTTGCAGAAATGAGGTTTGTATTAGAGAAAGCATTGAGAAATCATAAAGAAAGGAGAGCTGCTTGAACTTCTTACAACCCGACAAAAGAGAGCAAAGAAAAAGGGAGGAAATAATAATAATAAAAAAATAGAATCACTCCCTTTGCATTGGATTTTAGAATTCCCTTTCAAAATAAAATGAGAGCAGTTGTCCAACACATAGTAACAAATGTGAACTTCACTTGTAGAGCTTACAAAAATTGCAGAAGAGAACAAGAATCTTATCACAGCTCCTTCAAGTAGTTTCAAACTGCAGAGGACAAAAATTTAACATGAAATATTAAAAAGGCGTGATCACATTGGGATAGGTGTACAGACAAAAATCAGTCTGCTACTGCTTGACAAGTATCCTGCATTAATATGGGAACATAATACTGAGCTCCGAATGCTGTGATAGCATAGAGAGGGAGGACAAATTCAAGGCACAACGGTCACAACTATTAAGAAAACAGATCTGTTGTTTTATATCTTCCCTTTCATACAGTTTGCACTGTGTTAGAAAGGGTTACAGACTTAAATGAGAAGTGGAAGAGGGGGTACTGCATTTCTTAAGGCAAATCACTTAAAATTATTCTATAGCAGCAAAAAAAGACGTAACAATACAAATAGAAACAGACACTGACACATAGGTTCAATTGCCTAATATCTTAATAACATCTCATTTTTTTGTGGACACTTTTTACATATAGCACATTTCTTATTCTATACACTGTGGAGGAGAAACAAAAAAATCCACCGCCCCACAAAAACAAATAATCTTTTACAGCTGAACTTTTACACAAGAGTATACCCAAGTTATACAGTACTCTTTTAAATAGCTTCCTTCTTTTTTAGTATTAAAATATATACTCATAAATTTATATAATTCTTAAAACGTCATATTTTTACTTATTATGTCCTTGAAATAAATCCTCTCCGTTTTGTTTGAAGTCTATGTACAGTTGAGAGTTCATAATGTGATGCCATGTGGGCGTCAAGGTGCTCTAGGAAGCCACCAGAGGCTCACGCAGAAAGGTGTTGGAGAGTCTAGCAATCTTTGGCTGCCTGGATCCTCAACCCACCTGCAGCAGAAAAATCAAGACAGAAAAAAGGAATATTAAAAAAGTGTATCATCTCTTTAAAAGAAACTTTGTTTTACTCCTTGAGTTTAAAGTAGCCTCAAAGGATTTCAAATAAATCTGTGATTGAGTGGTTCCTGACTCACCTTTTGTTTTGCTGAGCTGATGCTCTGTCTCAATCTGTGTTGCTTCCAAGTCTTGGAGCTCTACAGAGTCTCTTTTATGTGAAGAAAAGTTTGTTTTGTCACCACAAGTCCTCTTAGCAGCCTCAAAACAGTCCGACTCGCTGTCCGTGTCAAAACCTTCATGCATGTAGCCATGGCACGCCGCTCCCGGCAAAGTCGGATGGACAGCCACTGTCACAGAGGCTGTGGCTGTCACCATGGTGACAGCGCCCCCAGAGGACCCACGTTGCGTCGGCAAGGTGGAGCTGCTATTGCTATAGCTCGGCCCTTTAGTCCTGTGTCGCTGAGGCCCTCTGTTGTTTTGCAGCTTGGGGCCGCTTTGACAAGTCCTTCCAGGGAATTGAGCTCTCTCGCTGGGTAGCTGTTGGGGAGGCTGGGTGTGAAGTCTCTGGAGGTCCTGCTGCTGTTCCCGTTTGTTCGCCTCCCAACACGTAACCTGGGCGCCCAGAGGTGGCTGTGCACTGTGGGAAGATTCATTGAGCGGGTCTATCCGTCCTCCAGTGCTGGCATTATCTTTGAATGACTTCACTACCTACAAGAAAGACATTTTGATCTTTACCTTTCAAAGAAACATGTGAATCTAAAGAAAATTTGAACAAGAGCAGTGGTTTCTATCTAAGATGGGTAGTCATGTAGCATACCGTCAGCTTGGGGAAGCTGGGGTTCTTGCTGGCTTCCAGTAGTATGTGAGATGTTGCAGGTGGAACTCTGGTATGCGATGCTATGTACACATTCCGGTCACAGTACTTATAGTCTTCCTCCCCAATCCCTGATGTAGAGGTCATCTCTGAGTAATACTCCGAATCTGATGACTCAGAAAATGCCTGCTGCCGAGACGACTGTGGGTTATGACCTGTGTAGTAACCATGGTGCATCATTGGCGGAGGCAGCGGGGGCTCGGGAGATGGCGTGGGCATTCGGCTGCCATTGTCAATGGGCGTGACCTCAGCTGGAGGGCCCATTAGAGACAGCAGGACCGGAAGAAGAACCAAGCCATTCAGCATCCCCAAAACAGTCAGGATGGCCAACACAGCAAAGAAATACCTGAAGAATGGAAAGATGAGGCGTGTTAGTGGGGAATTGAAAGAAAAAGACATCAGAAGAAACAGGTCTCTGATTTAAATCAACTGCTTATGTCTCTTTTTTCATTTTCCAAGTAAATGAAACACAGCACCAATTAGAAAGAGAACACATTTCTTGTCAGCTAGAAGTGTCTGTTCATAGTTTGATTTCTCTTGAGGTCAGAAAATACCAAAGTCTCTATGATTACACTGAACATTTGCAGAACCCTGTTCTTCTGGGCCTACATCAGTTAGATCATACACACACACACGCGCACACACACACGCACACGCACACACGCGCACACACACACACGCACACGCACACACACACACACACACGCACGCGCACACATTTGCTGGATGCCCACAGAGTCTCATTTCATTTCATTAAACCCATTTAATCTTATTTTCTGTTGCAATTTAAGGTTTTCCTGGGATTTGACAAAAGTCAGATGCATTTACACACTTTTGCTGAAATTGGACAGCATTCAGCGTGTCGGCATTTCTGTTCAATTTTTATTTTAATGTGACAAACATTGCCTGATGTTTTATCCAAACACGCATACATATAAGCACGTGGACAGCTCCAAACACACATAGTTGGCACACAAGGAAGGGAAGTAGCTCAGGGGAAGAAGTCAGGGAAAGCCCAGTGTTTGTGTATCAAAGGCTGGGGGGGGGGGCAAATCTGATTCCCGCTCAGTCCAACTAAAACATGCTTTGATGCCTGCATTGCCGCTGCTATAAGATTTTCTCTCGCTCTGTTTTTCGCTCACACTTTGTGCATGTGTACACTTCTTTGTGGGTGCGTGCAACCCAGTGGAGCTCTGAGGAGGCCAGGGGTGGAGGCAGGCCACAAGAAAGAGCTACATAGAGAAAATTAGAGAGGACTCCACTTAAACACTAACAGAACGCAGGGAGACAGACAGTGAGATGCTAACCACCAGCCAGACTTAAAGAGGTAAAAAGAACGTAGGAGGAAAAATGTGATTGTTGGAATGAAGACGAGAAGCCAACATGGATTGGGATAATAGGAGCATAATGTTCTGGAAACATGCTTCCCTGAATGGACAACGATTATTAACACTGTTCAGGAAAAACTATGTGATTTGCATGTTGGGTGTCCTTTCCTCACCCAGTTTTTCACCTTATTATCTATAATAATATAGTAATTGTCCTATTCCTGTCCACCCACCGTCCTAGTTTCTTTTATCAGAAGCATAAGGTATGTCATGCTAACCGCTTTCGACAAAACACTTAGGAGTGTTTTCAATTCCTTGCCGTCTGCTCAAACCATGACAGTCTTAAAACCACATAAAGATATTTAATCTGCACGCTCTATTAAAATAAAACACGTTCACATGCAGATACTGAAATTGCAACTAGATTACTGACCATCTTGATGACAAAGCATTGGCCTCTGCTTTTAATCTCGCTTGCTGTACATACTCCAACGCCAATCCCTTCAATTTCTTTATACGTTGTAAAAAAAAAAAAAAAAAAAAAAAAAAAAGGGAACAAAACAAGGGAATAGTGAGACACAAAGATGAGTGTGAGACTTTGGTAGGACCTCCAACAGTGTCTGACTGTCAGGAATTCTGTTGTTTACATAAACTGTAATCCTTTCCATTCGTGTCAGGGCCTGGAGAGCCATGTGTGAGAAAGAGAGCTGAAGTGTTTACATGCCTGTACGTATGTGCATTTCTCCTTGTGTGTGTCTGTGTGCACATCCAACTGTGTGTGCGTGCACTCTGCAAGTGTGTATGTGAGGACGCTAACCAGAGGTGAATTAGACTTGCTGTTTATTCAGTGCGTTACAAGGCCAGGAGATGTTTACATCACTTTATTTATGCTGCTCCCCAGCTAGCTGGCGACCGCAGCTACAGCTACAGCTAAACAAGACCTCCATCAGAGATTTCAGACCCCTGCGTATCTCTTCCTCACCCTGTCATCTGAAAATGATTTTTACACACAGCCGTGTTGGAAAGAAAGGAACACAAGATGCTCTTCGTGACGTGATCATCATCAGTTGTACCTCCAAATTCATTCTCAAATGTGCTGCCTTTCTTCATGTTTACACCTCTTTATCTTTTCCACTTCAGCACAGCGGAGGATCGGCTCATCTGACATCCAACTAACCACCCAGCAGGATGGAATATCCTTGCGAGGAAGCCACCTTCAAGATTACTTCTCCTCCTGTTTCTCTCTCTGCCTCTGTCTCTGTGTCAGCAGGAAAATGGGCTGCAGGCATATTGAAGTCTGTGTGCTCAAGGTTGTGGTTTCAGGTTTGGGCCCGGACCACATTTGCTTGAAAAACATCAAGCTTTTTGAGTTTTTTTTTCCACTCTGACCATGAAACAGTGGTAGAACACACACTGACACACAACTACGCAGAATGAACATGCGCGTGCATACACACGCAGACACAAACAGTGGGGAGTGTTGTGTGTTGGTGGGCTTTCAACCATCTGACAAGTTGACCAGTTCAAATTTAACTCCGCTTTTTATTACGACACCCAACATGGGGGCAAAGAATGCTAAATGGATGATAGGAATTTTTAAAGAATTCTCTGTGTTTGTGTGTGTTTGTGTGTGTGTGTGTGTGTGTGTGTGTGTGTGTGTGTGTGTGTGTGTGTGTGTGTGTGTGTGTGTGTGTGTGTGTGTGTGTGTGTGTGAGAGAGAAAAAGAGAAAAGAGAGAGAGAGACATTACCCAGTGGGTAGGAGAACACTTCCATGTTTACGAGCAGCTGCTACACACCCTTCATGTTTTCCCCATTTGTTGTGCTCTGAGGTTGGGGAGACGGATGCGTGTTTGCCCAGAGTGACAGAGCCAGGTGCATATTAGTGTGTGTGTGTGTGTGTGTATGTGTATATAAATAGGAGTATAAAATTTCCACCTGCATGCACTGCTGACCCCCCACAAGGCTTCCTCCCATCCCCAAGTGAGGCTAGACAACTGGCTCCACACACATATACGCCCAAACACACACACCAAAGGCGTAAAACCAAAACACCACCTCTTCTGAATGTAACAAATGGGCTGTGGAGGGTGTGGAGTGTGTAGTGTCACTCTCTCACACATAAGCCCCTTGTCAAATGTGAATTCATGGCTACACACACACACACACACACACACACACACACACACACACACACACACACACACACACAGTCAGAGAAGCAGACACAGATGCAGCATCTCACCTCATGATGAAGTCAAACTCTGACCCTGCCAGCATTAAAACGCCCAACAGAGTGGAGATCGCTCCGTCAACCACCGGGGCAAACATGTGCTCCAAAGCCACTGCAGAGCGCTTGTTTCTGTTGCCAATCGCTGTCAGGAAGCCCTGTGGCAGAGGGGAGGTGGAGAGGAGAAATGAGTTGGAAATCTTTCCGATCGCACAAAACTTACACTTGTGGTGAGGCTTGGTATGCCTCAGAATTCTTGCATTTGTATGGGTCTCTACCCCAGCTTCATAGTAAGTTTTTAATTACACATATTTCCGCATTATTGCTTTGAATTTCAGGCCATGTGCCCCCATTAAGTTGCACTTCACTGCATTACTGTTTTATGGTGATAAACACACAAATTTATTGGTAAATGCCAGTCAAATTTTTCCCTGAAGTAGGTAAATCTACACAAACCTTGTGATTTTCAGGCAATTATTAGTCTGATTAGCTATGTGTCAATGTGCATGATGTATTTAGCAGCCAGACCAAAGCATCAGGTTTCAAGTAAAGTAGGTGTTTAACTGTAGGAGCTAAATCCCACTAAGACCTAATCCTGAAGTATGTTCTTGCTTTGTGAGTTTTGACTTACCAGTGCAATGTGAACGGTGAACTCCACTCCGATGCCCACAGAGGCAATCAGGATAACCACAGGGATGGCGCTTAACTTGATGCCAATCAGACCCATGATACCAAACAACTCCACCGTCATCATGGCCAAGATAAACACCTGAGCAGAAAATAGAGGGAGTTACAAACCAAAGTGTTTTTAACTGCCAGTTCTTGAAGAACAGTATGATGATGAGGAAAGAAAAAGAACGAACAATTAAACAAGCAGAAAAAGAAAAGAAAAATTAGTTTTTATATGACTGAGTGGAGATTTTGCTCCTGTTCACCCGACACAATCTTTGACCCTGTGCTCACAAGCTCAACCAGATGGCATCAAGTTACAAACCCTGAGGCTAATACCTTTCTCTTCTTCCAAAGGTGCTTTATTTGACTGACAGCACCTGGACAGCAGAGCGTGGGTTTTCTGTCACTAGACTGAAACACATTTGTCTTTGTTTGTGGAAACAAGTTTTAAATAGAGAGTAATTCAATTTTGAAAAATTTTGTTCCACCCATCCTTGTCCTTGTAGATGAGACAAGGCCTATCTGCATTGTGGGTCACTAGTGTGCTGGAGCCTATCCCATCAGCCTATCCTATCAGCTCATTGTGGGGCCACATGAAAGCCAAACAACCAATCGCTCACACAAATACACACACACAATCTCAACTATGGACAATTTTGGTTTGTGACCAATTTCACCTAAGCTACATGTCACTGGAGGTGGGAGAAAGCAGGATGACCTGGAGAGAACTCACACAGACATGCGGAGAACATGCAAACACTTCAAGAAAGGAATTAAACCCGGAGCCTTCTTGCTGTGAGGCAACAGCTTTACCCACTGACTCACTGTGCTGTTCTTTCTTATTTTATTTTTCCAGATATTTTAAAATGACATCTTATTTATGCTGTGTTGCCATTTATTTGTCTTATAATAGTCTAATAAACAACACAATGTTGCTGTATGCTGCAATACAATGGCAAGTAATGATAAAAAATAAAAGAAGGAGAAAAGGTTCCCAGCCAATGGGAGCTTTTGATCTCAGTAGGCAATCCAAGCTGGGACACGATTAAAACGGAGATGATAAAAGCTGTTTTACTGCTCGACCACATGCAGTCTTGGTGAAACCGTTACAGGCGGACAGATGGTTAAAAAGCATGCATGCATGTAGCAGTGCCTCTCTTTCTGTCTGCAAAGTTTGTGTTGTGTATCTGTCTCAATCAGTGTTGCTAGGGGCCTCTACTCAAGTTAAGCACATTCCAATTGAAACTGGTTGTGTTGTTGCGCTATAGTTGCACCCCAAACGCCTTGTGTTCGGGGATATGTGGATTTGGAAACTTGTGTATGAGTTGGGGGGGGCATTAAGGATCACTAGTCCACACCAGCTTGTGTGTGAATTTCTTTCCAATCACTGAACACTCAGACCATCTCTTTTTCTTTTTCTTTTTCTTTCTCTTTCTCTGTCTCTCTCTCACACACACACACACACACACACACACACACACACACACACACACACACACACACACACACACACACACACACACACACACACACACACACACACACACACACACGCATATCCCTGATGGATGGGTTGAGCAGGCCAAGGTCGCAAATAGGCAGATCTGTCCTGTCCCCAAGTCTCTCCCTCCCCCTCTGAAAAAAGCAGTGAGGGAGTTAGAGGTAGAGGCTTCAGAAGGGCAAAGCCTTTCGTGCTCCTTTGCATTTCCTTTTCTAAGGCTGGCCCAGCCTACATTAGAATGACAAAAGTCCTTGTATGTGTGTGTGCATACTGGCCCTCCACAGAGCAAAAGGGGCCCCCTAGACAGCATTATTTAGCTGTGCTGAGAGGGTGAGAAGAAAGTGAGAGGAAGAAGAAAGGGAGGAAGGGGCTAATGATGTTGTTGAGGTAACATGAGGTGGAAAATTTGAGACAGGAAAAGCCGGTGAAGGAAAACGATGAAAAGTTGTAGGGCTAAGTAATTGAATACTTACGGTGATGCCGGCTGTCCAAGGATTGAGTAGAAGAATCGCACAGACCAGGAACGTGCAGGCCAGTACCACACTGATCGCCAGCAGGAACCAATGTCTGAGGCCAATGTACTGCTCCCAAAAGAGGAAGGGGTATCCATTGGGGTAGTTGAAGACACCCTTGCGGTTAAACTCGTCACAAACGGCCCGCACGCTCTCAATGGCCTCCACAAAGTCACTGGCTTGACGAAGGCCGTTCAGGTAGAAGGGGAACTGGGCAAACTCAAGGGGCTCTGCAGCTGGGACTGTAGGAGAAAAACAGCTGAGATCAGTTTGCTGTTTACACTCCGAGGATTTTCAGGTGCATCTTCTCTGGCAACCCCCCCTCCATGCAGATAACATAAAACACTTACTCCTTAGATTCTCTCCTGTCGTGTCGTATTTGTCATGAATCCACTCTCTGGGATGGGGATAGAAGTTGGCCTGTGAGGCAGCGTAGCCCAGAGGATCATTACTGACCCATACGGTCAGATAAATGTAAAACACCTCTGGGGGGATCAAACCCTCTGCATCCACCAGCCGTTGAGAAGTCAGCTAGAGAAAGATTCCAACATTTTATTCAATGGTCATTTATGTGAGTTTTTGCCAGAATAAATGGGAAAAAGCTGTTTAAATCACTGTCTATAATACCTCACACGATGCCATACATGATACTGACATGTGGATTCTGTTTAAAAGTATTTCTTAGCTGGTGGATGTACCTGGCTGTAGTTAAAAGGTTCTTTCTTGGAGCCAGTCTGGATGAGGAGCTTGTATGCAAGAGCTCCGTCCTCTGTGCCGTTACGATAGCTGTCATATGTAATCCTGCCTGCCTGCCAGTCAGCGTCGAAAGCAGCCTGAAGACCTACATGTGTGGCAAAGCAGACAAAAACAGGATTACTTTGGTTATCTTTTAAATACTATGACTCTCTTTATCGTAAAAGTATAGGACTTTTTTTTTTTTTTATTGTTCTCTCTATTTGGAAGTGAAGCTGTTTCTTATCATCTCCTCCTTTTTGATCGCTCTGATTGACCTGCTGTCATTTCCTTCTTTCAGACACAACCTAGCCTCAGGGACACACACACACACACACACACACACACACACACACACACACACACACACACACACACACACACACATGTACACACACATTAAAAGATAACCTATGGCCCTAACCTGTCTCCTGCACCCCTGAGCCCAGGTGGATGGGGGTAAAACAGCTTTAGTGAACTTTCACTCACCCTTCGCACATTCTCACCCCCACGCAAACACTAACCCGTTCACTCATGTTCTTGATGACAGAGCGCACCTGAAAAAACCTGTTGCACTCTCTACCAGATTCTGACATCATTATCATAAACCCTCAAGGGGATAGGGGGTAATACCACTGAGCTTGGATTCATACCTCTGAGCCAGTCCTGGAAGTAGTGCAGCCACATGCGGGGCAGTCTGTTGTCGCTGTCTCTGACGACGTATCTGACAGTGTTGAAGGCGTTGTGCAGCTGGATCAGCAACCTCTGTGACCGAGCGTAATCAAATCCATCCATGGTCACCAAGTGCATATTGTAGAAGGAGAAATACTTGAACTGGGCGTCAATGAAGTCATACTCCTTCGTATCACGTGGTACAATGTCAGTAAGGTAGAGGCCATCATGCACCATGGTGGTCCCATATAAACTAAGTCCCAAAAGGCCTAAAAAGAGAACCACCACAGTGGCTTTGCTTTTGGGCTTGAGGAGCAGAGGGGCATATTTCTCCCTGGCAAATCTGGACAGGTTCCAGTGCAGGAAAGGGAGTGGGACGCACTTCTTTCCCGATTTAGAATCCTCCACCTGTGCTAAGAGGTCCCGTGTGGAGCTGGAGGTAGGGGTGAAGAGCTGAGAACCATATGGGTCTGGCACTGAGGTGGTGGTGGGCGAAGGTGTGATGGCTGGGCAAAGAAAAGCAATAATTGGAGTTTTAGCATCATGAATTATCTGCAACATACTTGTCAGGATCTTAAGGTAGACTTTTACCTTGGGGTTGTGACGTAGGACAGACGATGATTGATGTAGGGCTGGTAGAGATCTGTGAGGTAGGTGGTAGGATGGTGACAATATGCTGTCCAGCTACATCACACTGTGTGAATGCCTGCACTGTGGTGGTGATTTGGGTGCTGGTGGTAATCGTAGACCCCGCAGCATACTGATGTGTGTGAGCTGTGGCTGTTGTGGGGTTGTGTGGCTGCTCTCCAACATCGGACAGCTCGTGTGGAGAAAGGTGGATGACGCGGTCAGAGCAAGGACTGTACAGACAGCAAAGAATGTCCAAACGCTTGTCCTCACGCCGGTGGAGGTCCAAACTGAGGATGGCGGGAAAGATGAGCAGCACCATGGCGAAATTAAACACAACGATAATGGCTGCCTAGGGAGGGAATAAGAGAAAGATACAGTGTGAGAGAAGACAGACAACAGCATGCGATATAACAGACACCCTCCCAGAGCTGGGGAACACCTTCTTTTTTTAATAACCCAGACTGTAGCCTAGAAAGTCAAAACAGGCTTACTCTAAATAACCAGCCAGGAATACTAAACTGGCCAGAAGTAGAGAGAGAGAGAGACAGAGAGAGAGAGAGACAGAGATTGAAAAAAACTACAAGACAGAGAGAAGTGAGAAATGAAGGAATATGTATTTTGCGAGTCTGAGCAAAACCATCACCATTCACTCACTCCAGCCCCTGGAGCTGACATTCTAACTGGCTGTGGTTTCAAGTGCACGCACATCTATGTGTGTGCATTTGTGTATGCGCTTGTGTGTTTCAGACCACCCACAGTTAGTCACAGATCAGAGCAAGCTGCCTTGACGGGCCAGTGATATACTGATCCACTCCTCCCTCCCATTCTCTCTCTGTCTGTTAATCACCCTCTTTGCTGTGATTATTCCACATTACACACACACACACACATACACACACACACTTTTTGCACGCATACATGTCTGCAAACACACTCCCAGAGACAAGCACACACAAAAAAATTGGCCCTCTGAGAGCAGCAGTAATAAAACGGGAAACAAAGGCTTTCCTCGCTCTGACGAAGCGTCACTTCTCTTAAATTATCTCTTCCATATTCAAAGGAGCTTCAGGCCTCATGGTGTGTTTATGCGTGAGAGGGGCAGACGTGCAAAAACATACCTGCAAAGAAAAAGCTCTTAAGGCAGGAATGGGTACGAGAGCGGCCATGAAGAAAGCAATCATGTTGTTGATGGAAGTCAGTGCCACACTGGTACCAGTACGACGCAAACAGTCTCCAGTCCGTTCCTTTAAAGCAAACACAAACAGCGTTCAAAGGAGAGGAGAGGAGCCTTGAGGAGCTGAGAGGAGACAGTAGGAGAGAGACTCAAAGCTACCTTAAAGGGGATATTACTTCCAGCCTCTGTGAAGGAATGAGCCAACAGAAACATGTCATCCACACCAATTCCAAGTGCCAGGAAAGGAAGCACCTGGGATGAGAGGGGTCAGAATAAAGAAATAAATTATCATCTTTTGAAATGGCTACTTCAAATGAGCTTTTTAAAATTAGCTGCAACAGAAGACTACTGTATGTCCTTTCATTTGTCTCGTACCTGTGTGGTCGCAGCATTGAAGGAGAGGCCTAGCAAGGAGCAGAGACCTAGTCCTGCAGCCACAGAAAGAGCTACCAACAGCACCCCAGCCAGCCCCACGGCCCCCTGGGACTTGGCGCAGTCCCACCTTAGCATAGTCACACAAGCATAGGCCAGCTGTATAGGACGAAAGTATTAATTAATTAAGATATATAAGTACACATAATCATATTATAATAATATAATATATGTTATAATTTATTATTATAATATATATTATAATATATCAATTATAATCAAGTAAAATATTTTCCATGAACTTACGACTAGTTTGTAAAGCTTACCATGAGCAGGTATCCGCCAGCCACCCTGATCACACTGACATCAGAGAAGGATTTCATGATGTCATTGAGGGTCGTGGTCGAGAACGCATGTATAGATTGGCTAGAGTTTTCTGGGATACTGTAGTGGACCACCTAATGGATAGAGATTAATTTATTTAATTACGTCCAAACAAGCATAACATAATTTGTATTTAGTCTATGACTAATATAATATATATATATGTTATTATATGTTTTATATATATATAATTTATATATATATATATATATATATATATATATATATATATATATATATGTATATATATGTATATATGTATATATATATGTATATATTATAAAGGCAAATGTTAATATTATTAACACTTAAAGAGAAGATGCTGAACGTAATGGGAGGTGCTGAACCACAAAGGAACATAAACTGCCCGTGAAACACACACTCCCATGCCTCTATTTGAAAAGAGTTAAAAGTGAGTATGTGTGTGTTTTTAAATGTGCTAGCATGTGTGTCAGCACATGTGTATGAATGACAACCGAGGAGTAATGGGCACAGATGCCAGAGGTTGTGAGGTCAAAGGTGATGGGATCACATGGCCTTGAAGGCTGCTCTTTCCACTCTGTGCCACAAATGGACCAAAGCTCCCCAAAGATAGTTCCCTATCCACATTCAGTAGCTGTTCTTCATCTCAAATTCATCTCTTCTTATTCTTCAATGTGTCAACAACAACAGAAGGGGTTGTGTCTCTGTTGGTTCGTGTATGAGCGCGTTATCCCCCCACCCCCCCACCCCTTTCCCATGTCCCTTCCTCCCTCCTTCTCTGCTTACGCTCACCATGGTGGGTGTCGGCTATCACAGCAACAGCTTGTTCCTATAACCATGGCTCTGACAGAGAGAGATGGCTGACCTACCACGCACACACACACACACACACACACACACACACACACACACACACACACACACACACACACACTCGCTCACACACACCTAAATACGCGCAGATTCAATGCCCTGGTCTGCCCTGTGATTTGCTTTACAAGGGAGCTGAAGACTGACGGAATTCAGAGACTGCAGAATGAGCCTCATGTCTGTGTGTGTGTGTGAGTTTCTTTATAGGTAAAAGGAATGAGAACACTTTATATGTTTCTTGCTTTTTTTTGGTGTGTGTATTTGTCGCCACTGAAAACAAACTGAAAACTGAAATGTGTGTTTCAGTTCGCACCTCTACGAACTTCCTCTGCCAGGACTCAAGGATAGCAATAGCCTTTTCTTCATTCCAGTTTATGTCGTGGATCTCGTAGTCATCTTTAAAGTGCTCATACAGCTGCTTAGGACTCATCAACAGGAACATGGTCTGGAGAGCCTCCGCACTATAAAACACACAAGCGTAAGTTTAGAATAGATCTGAGATGTCGCCCCCCCCCCCCCCCCCCCAGCGTCCCCCACCACGAATCAACTGGCAACCATAATAAAAAATCATTCAAAGGGATCATTTTGATGTTCTCAGGATCACTTAACCTACAAGAACATGCCTCGCTGTGAATGACTAAAGGCAGGCGCTGTTTCTTCTATGATTTGTTCGTCTGCCTGCTTGTCTGTCTGCCAATGTAAACAGCCAAATGTAGGTGTTATCTAGTCTGTCTGTCTGCCTCTCTACTGCAATCCCAGATGTCCTCAGATTTTCTTGGCACAGCCCTGGCGAAGTGCAGTGCTGCTCAATATATGACAGAAATGATTGTAAATCACACCAGGGAGTGAATGCGGCTGTTGCAGATGGGGACTGGAATCCTTTTTAGTTCAAGGCCCTGTTGGGACTGTGCAGGTCATAACCTGGGCTCTGACCCATTGCTGTCACTCCAGTTGTATTAGTCATGCTTTTAAATTTAGTTTAAGTCAACAAATGTCAACAAATGTTTTTCTCGACTTGTATATGATTATTTTTCTGGGACTTAATTTATCAAACAATCAATTTTAATCAGATGATCTGGAACAAGAATCAAACAGGGTACCTATTCCTCTTGGTTTGGGGCATTTCTTTTATGTGCCCCTGCTCTGACAATGATTGTACCGTACACTGTAGCTGCAGCAGATGATTTGACATGTTTTAATATGCGCCCACCTTAGCAGAGTGTCCTGGCTGTTCTTGACTCGCCCTCCCAGGATCAGCTCCTCCTGCCAGTGCATGAACTTCCGGCTGAAACCATGACAACCACCCTGTACGTGTTCGGCAATGTCAGGACTCTGAATGGAAGAGCGGGAACAGATGTCAAAACACAGGAAGATATGTCAAGTGTTTTTATAGCTTTACGACCCGCTCTCATCAACCTGGAATATCTTAATTATGTCTTAATTACCTCTCTTTGCTCCTTGTTGGGGGCACTGATGGGGCAATCAGTGTCCGAGGGGTCTAGACATGGCCTGTTCATGTAGGCATGTCCAACCTAAAGAATAAGATTAAAGTTAAAATGTCTCAGTTTTTTGAAAAATGCATGCAGCTAAATGAGTTACTAATCAATCACATTAGACCTTTATTCTACTAATCTCTTTTTGCGTGTCCCACCTGGGCTTTGTCCAGCATCTCTTTAAATCCTTCCAGTGATGTGAACTGACTTAGTTCTTCCATCAGTTTCACTGGATCAAGATTCATCCACTGGATATCTGGCATACCTCTGGGGAGCAAAGACACTGTAAGGATGAGCATCAACCCAAACATATTCAACAAGCCCTTCAGGACTATGTGGTTTTGCATTATGGGTAAGCTTTACTGTCAGCAGAAAAACTAAGACTCTCTCACTTCAGTTTAATATCCTCTCCCTCGTTGTTCTGTTCTATGCTGGAGGCTAGCTGCAGATACAGGATAAAATTGCGTTTATTATCCTGTTTCACGCTGCAACAATGCCCGGGGAATAGGTAGGTGGCTGCCTACTCACTTCCAATCCTCAATGTCCTTCACTGAGTCATAACAATTATCCCTGCCTCCCAAACATCTTGATAAGGAGAGCGGGAAGGGGAGAGGTTGGTGAGGATGGATGGGATGAAAGTAGGTGAGAAATGAGAGGACAAGCAAAAGTTGAACTGTGTGATGTTCACAGGAAAAGTAGCCAATACTAATCCCTGGCTGGTTCATCATCCTGATTCTTTAAAGTAGTGAACTTTCATAAGTAGCATTTATATTTAGGATTCTACATGCATTCTATATGATTATCATGAACTGCTTTCATGCTGTGAAGTCATCTTTAGACCATTTGACATGCATTTACATGATAATTACCATAATTTTTTTTGCATCAATCTTGTGCTTTGACCTAACTTAATTCCTGTAGTTTGGAAACTGTATATTTATCTTCCAGAGAATGAATCTTTTTTTTAAAAATCCTGATTGATGCAACTTAAAATGAAAACATTTCCAACAGTAAGCCTTACTGCATGTTTCACTTTGAAAGATATGTTTCTTGTGAGGAGAAAATCACTTTGGATGGACAAGTCCTGCATTCAAACAAAGCAAGAAGAGGACTGACAAAAGAGGAAAAGAAAAGAACTCAAAGGGTCTCAACTTTACGTCCAAATTCTCTCCAAAGGTTCCTGAAGGAGTTCATCTCCTATTCACACATACCAGGGTTTCTTTTGGTGCTGGTTGCTTTTTCAGCTAGTTTTTGCTTGAGTGAACCGGCTTGGGCCCTTTCATTTTTTTTATAGATTGCTTTGTTGTCCAAGGTTTATTTTTTTTCCTCTCTCTATCTCACCCACTGTTACCGATAATCGTTATATTTCCCAATTCACATCTCTCTTACTTCCCCTCTCTGACGCTATCTTAGTCTTTCTATTTCATATTCCAAACCAGAGCTTTGTCTCACTAACAAATAACCTTCAGCTCACCATGAAAAAGTCAATAAATAACAACAGATGCTCAACACTTGATTTACAGGAATAATCAGAGGACATTAGATTAATCAAAAGCCCTTTTCTCTCTCGGCTCTGCTTTCACACAAGCCAACTGGGGGATAATAAGGATGGGAAACTTTGTTTGTTTCTCTGTGTGTGCCGGCTTGTCATGCAATATATAGAAACATAAACAAATAATTTGCTTGCAAAGAAACATCTGTTACGATGAAAACTATTTGCAGAGGATCCGATTGAAACATCACTTCTGATTACATAAAAACCCCCCTTTCAGTTGCTCGGTTTCTCAATAGAAGTATGTTCGGCAAAAAAGGAGAAAAAAATTAATCCACAAATACCCAAATAAAAACCAATGCCACTGTTAACTGTCTTGTAGCCTCTCTCTGTCTTTCTCGGGGGACTTGAGGCTTGAATACTGCCCATTTTATTTGTTGGACAACTTGGAAGCTGGGAGCCAGGGGCATTACCATGAGAATGCCGAGTGTTAGCCGTGAGCTGACAAAGCTGGCCCCCCTCCCTGCTCTGGGGCCCCTGCACTGATGGACACTCACTCGTAAACTGAAAGAATGCTTACCATTGTCTGACCCAAAGGGCT
The DNA here is from genome assembly GCA_013358685.1 of Antennarius maculatus. NCBI lineage: Eukaryota > Metazoa > Chordata > Actinopteri > Lophiiformes > Antennariidae > Antennarius > Antennarius maculatus. Next base: position 6,973,687 of record CM023619.1, on the reverse strand, counting down.
CCCCTGCCACCACCACCACCACCACCACTGCCACCTCCCCTCTACCAACCCACCACCCAGTTGCTGCTGCAGCTATCTCCTCTCCTTCTATCCCTCTCTTGCTCGCTTCATCTCTCCCTCACTTTCTGTCTTTGAATTTCTCTGTCAAAACATCCCCTCCAGTCCCTCTCTGGGCTCTAAAAGAACTCTATTACTGACCACCACTGTCAGTCACAGTGCCCACTAATAGACTACTGAAAGCTCAACTGTATGTCTCCATTGAGCATTTGTAAAAAGTTACTAACGCCTCCAAAGGGCCACAACGCGAGCCATATGGAAGCAATGACAGAAATATCGTCTATGAAAACATTTGAATATGCAAAAAAATTTAAGTTCGGTCAAATATTCCAAGACTTACGGTAAATAGGCGGAACCTCCTTGGAGCTTGGCCCCTTCCCAGAAACAGTCCAATGGGGTGATTATCATACAGGGGAAAAGCTTGTCAATCATCTGGGATCATGAAAAATAAAGGAAGCACAATCAAGCACTGCAAATTTGAGGAAATATATATATATATACTGTATGTGAATTTCTTTTGAACTTACTCTTTCGATCATGACGTTTTCTATAATAGGGACTCCTGATTTATAGCATATTTTGTTAAGATCCCACGATCTACAGAAGAGAAAACAACAATAAGTGTCAAGTTGATAATTTACAAATGTTACCACTGATAAAAGCATGAATACAAAAATGCATTTGTCACGTCTGTGGTCCACTTACTTTCCAAACAGTGACACCTGGACTTTGCTGGCAGACAGGGCAGCTTCCATGTGAACGAGCAAAGCCTCCTGGGTAAGAATATTAGTGCCCTCTTTTTTGGGGGTCTGGATGAGCATCTGTGAGGTAAATACCGACTCCTCTCCCTGCTTCTCTCTCGTGTAGTGAAGCTCCGAGCTCACTCGGCTACCAGCTGGAAAACAAAGGAGAAAGGTTTCTTCAGATAGGGAGATTGATAGAGAAACACACATTTTTTTTAATGATAATAAAGTGTGTTCTCATGTGCAAACACACTTACAGAACACACACACGTATATCGACCAACGCCCTTGGCCCTCACCAGTGTTGGTTTTGAAGGCACTTCACACAAGTCAGTGTCTGGCCAAGAGAAATGAGTAATACAGCTTCACATTTCACATTCTGTGAAACAGATGTGCCCTGTTAGTAAGGGAAACCAGCCTTCTGATGCCCCCAAACCCTCTGCCACTCTTCTCGGGGCAAAAGGTATATCGACGATGACATGTAGAATGTGCAAGAAAACAATGAGTTATTGGCTTGCCATTCCTGATCCTTTTATACTGCCATTTGACTGTAACTACATCGTTTTAGCGCCACATGAAACCCATTGAAGAGAAGGGCTGGAAAAGGAGGAAGAGCGAGGGGTTGGGAATGAAAGACCTCAAAGAATTTGGAGATACAAGTGAATAAAAAGAGGTAAATAGATTCATAGAGAGACAAATACAGATGTCAGCAATGGGGGTGAATGAACACATAAATAAAAAGAGGATGAAAGAATAAAAAAGATTGCTATGTTGTCCTATGTGGTAGACTCCAGCCTCCTAATTACAGGAGGATGCCCTCAAAAGAGTTTGCCAGCCGGGGGGATCTGTGCTTGTGCCAAGGGGACATGAAACATGCCGCGCTGGATCACAGAGGGCCCGTCTGCCCCTCTTGCTGTCCCAATGTATGACAACCCCAGAGAGGGGGAAAAGACGGAGGGAAGGGGAGAGGGAATGATGGGGAGGCAGGGAGTGGAGGGGCGGGGGGGAGTGTAGAATCAAAGGTTGCCTCTTTCTTAATTCTAAATTGTCGTTTTTCTCTTGTCTTTACCTACAACTGCACTCAGCTTAGCCCTCATCACTACCTCTCACACTCTCTAAAGTCTTCCTCTCTCTTTCTCTCCCCCATGCCAAACTCTGCACCTCCCCCAGCCTGGAGCAAGCTCCTATAATTGATGGCAAGAAAAGAAAAAACAAACTATTCAGCCTACAGCGCAAAAATGTGAGATCTGGTTAGGAACTCCGGGCCTTGGAGACATAGTCCAGCTTGATAATACAAGGTCACTAATTTATTTGTAGTGGTGGGTGTTTAGCTCAGTGCATCAAATGATAATAATTATAATAAAAATAAAATAGTGGAACATGTTCTTGGTAAACCAGATGTGCAAAACATCTGGGACTGCAATTCTTTATTTATTTATTTTTTTAGTTTTCACAAAGCTTTTATTCCACAAAACCACACCAACAAAAATGATGTAGGATAATATCCTCTTTACTTTAAGAGACTAAGTGTTCTTGATGACTGCTGATTCTTTCAGTTTATTCAACTTAAACAATTTTCACAGATTCTGGCCTGGTGTTTAGGGGAGCATAGCTCCCCTAAACTCCCCTCTGTTTCACTCAGATATGCAATAAAAAATAATAAAAAAAAAAACACTACAAAATGGAACCCTTTCCGTTTGTTCCGTTGACATCTGTTAAACCTTTTTTGACATTTCGTATGTTAACCTCTGCAATGTAGGGTTTTGATCCCAACAGGAACTGGGTGGCTCGGAGAGACTCTGGCTCTGTAATTACAGGCCTCCTGAAGTAAATTATAGCTATTTGTGTCTCGTTCCTCCCATCTGGACCACCCAGGCAGCCAGTCCTCTCTCTTCTCTCTCTTTCTCGCCTTCTCTTCTGAACCCCTGGTCCGGCCCCAACCACCCAACTCTGAGCTTCGCGAACACTTTCCTTGGTTCTGCTCAGCTCAGTTCACCATCCTCTCCAGGACGAACCTTGTCTCTCCTTTTCTTAATGGTCTTTCATCTCTATCTTCTGGTTTTTCTTCTTTTATACTCTTTTCTCACTCTTTTTCAATCCCCCTTTCCCTCTCCCTGCACTCAGTCTTCAGTTCACACAGTCTTAAAGAGACAGTTCCCGGAAATTTTCCCACCCTGGGAAAAAAAAAAAAAACGTCTTTGAGCTTGAAAGTTGGGGGTTTCAACACCCCAGTGGATGGTAATTTTATTACATGAGCATTTTTCTTAAATGAAATATAGGGTCTGTGTGTTTGGCACATGAAAAATGAAGAGAAAAAAAAAAGAAATGATCACAAATTCTATTAAATCAGTGTTCTTTCATTGGATGTGGTTGAAAATCTCAACCACCGACTTTCAAATTTTAGAAAACAACTCAACTCTCTTGGGTTGAGCATGTGAAGTCATTTACTAGCCTCACCACTTAAAGCACTTTAACAATAATTACGACATTGGGAAAGTGAAAAATAAATAAAAAGTGTCATGAGGAGGGCAGACACAGTCTTGTAGATCTATGTGTACACATAGATCTACAAGACTGTATATGAATGTGTGTGTACATGTACTTTTGTGTATTGGTGTATGAGCATGTGTGTGTACACCTGTGTAACACTGAACCATGTCTGTACCAACCCACGTCATCTTTTCATCCCCAAGATTCCCTGACCAGTAAAAATTGTGGCATCTAGAGTTTAGGATGGAGGCAAGGCATCTATTCTATTCTATTCTATTCTATTCTATTCTATTCTATTCTATTCTATTCTATTCTATTCTATTCTATTCTATTCTATGTAGAGTACAGGGCTAGTTCCAGTTCCAGGCCAGGGTAGGTCAGACCAGGCCACCTTCAAAGTTCAGTGTGGTAGATTAGCTGGATTAGGGGGCCTCTGAAAAGCCCCACGCTGCTATGGAGGAAGACACAAGACGTAAAGGGTTGAAAGTGGCATGTATGCTTTTACGTACTACATTATAGATTCGATTTTCCCTAACTTCTGTGACCACATGAGGAAAAACAGCTGATTTCTGCACAGAATCCAATTTACTATTACATAAATTAAAGGGGAAAATAGTTGATTTTTTCCCAACCTCCTTTTTCACAATGTCTTCCAATATAGGCTCTTTATTTCCAGCAATGAACCCACATGTGAGTCTAATTCTCTTGGCCTGGCACCATAAAAATGAAACAAAACAAAACAAAAAACCTCCTGGTTCCTTTGTCATATTTAGACCTTCAAGAATCAGGATTGTGCCCCAATTTCAGTCTTCAGTCCAGCCCTGCCCTTTGGCATTCCCCAGCCACTGCCTAAAAGCAAGCTGCTCCAAGCAGATGGGCTGTTCCTCCATACAATCTTTCAGTACAGCAGCTCCAGAATGAATGCTCCCCCTTTTTGTCATTCAATCCTTCAATTTCTTTCAGATGTTTCCCAACAAACAGCAGAATAAAATAAAGAGAGAACCCTTTTTTTCAACAAAAGCAAATGGACCAAAACTTTCCCAGCCTGTAAAACAATGCGAGAGTTGGCTGTGGGAGGGTGAGGCTGGGGGCATGAAAAAAAAGAAGCTGGCACTTTGGTATCTTACCTATAGAAATACAGTGTGTGTGTGTGTGTGTGTGTGTGTGTGTGTGTGCGCGAGCGTGCGTGCGTTTTGTCTTCTCAAGCATGCTGTATCTGTTCATTAATCGTCAAAGACACTTGTATTATTTTAGGGAAAGAAACTTAGGAATAATGTGAACACCGGACAACAAAAATAGTGTCAGCGGTTTCAATCTGCAACCCCGCAACTCCAATCATCACAAAAAAAAAGGAAAGAAAAAAACACACCTTAAAAACAGTATTAAACAGTGAAAACAACAAAAATCAGTTTCACTTACATTCTATTCAGATGTGCCAGTGGTGTTAGCCATCACACATAAATTTCCACCAGGGTTGGCATTTAGGCACTTTCTATTTCCATATGTATAGGCTTTCCTCTGCTAATTATGCTAATCATGGGCAGAGTTGGCCACTGTGAAAAACAGTCACATTAGACACTCCACTGACCGCTAATACTGCTTAATGTGTGGTTGAAACATACATTCATCCCTGCTTGAAAGGCAAAATTTTTCCACGTTGCTGGTCTCATTCAGACAATAAATGAATTTATTGAGCCCAAGAACCATTTCTTTTCCCCTCCCAAGTACCAAGAAAATGTTTAGTCTCTGCATCTCCCTCTCCCTTTACTTTTTATACTTTCATGGTGTAAAGACAGAGGGAAATGGTGCAAACTCTAAGGTGACTGGTGCCGCTTTATTTTCGCAAACACCAACAACAAAGGTTGCTCTTCAGCTGGAAAAGAAAGGGTGCCAAACTATATTGATTGAGGTTTCATTATCCTGGTTTCAGTAACACTGCTGCCTCTCTGTGTATATTGCATTCAGTGTTGCGATGACTGACAGTCCAATGCCCTATCCATTTTAAACAGATTTGGGACAAAATCCCAATACATTTATTGCTATCACAGTAGATGTGGCTCATATATACAGTAGTCCAATTGAAGAACACTTCAGTTTCAGATATATACTTTGATAAAAATAGGTAGGGCCCAGCCTGTGTTTCCTGTATCGTGGAAACAAAATCCCTGCATCCTTCATATGCACATGTATTGATACCTGTTCAGTATGTGTTTATTTGTTGGGGGGGTGATCTTACTGTTTAAGAGTTTGTGTGTCGGGAGGGATACTGAAAAGGGGGATGGAATGAAGGAGACTCGGATTGAGGGATGGCAGGAAGGCGGGTGGGGGTGGGGGGTGAAATAAACATTTAGAAGTGACCCAGGTTGACTCAAGTCTTGTTTGTTCTCTCTACCAGTGAGGTCCTGGGCCCTGAGCGCTGGGAGTTTATTTATCTAGTTGGGGCACCACCGCACACTATTCACCTCCAATAATGCCTCATAGAGCTCCCTTTCTCTGTCTAAACTGGGGCGCTGTGTGCACTCCGATGAATTATAGCATTTACCTGCTGTGGTGTTCTGAGGTTTGTTTAGAGAAACGGCTCCAAACACCAAAATGCCCATGTGTACATTCGCACATTTGTAGTCGGAATTTTTTTTTCCTCACTATTCATGTTTCACAGTCTGTTCTTATCTAAAGATGTCTGATTGCATTGCTAGCTGGTTAAGTTAGCCCTTAAATTGCTAGGTATTCATGTTATGTGGGCTGTTTACAGTCATTGCTCCATCCTTTCCTATCCTCTTCCACAGTACATGGCCTCTTTATGGGACATGTGGTGTGCCTGCTATCCGGATAGGGTCTGTCTCGCTCATGCCGGATTCATATTTGGACAGCTTGAGTCTGTGTACATGTCTGTCATGCCTCATCCAAACTCTGCCAAGAAGGATGAGTTTAGTTAAAGTAAGAGTAAACACCAGCACTTTTCATGGAGGTCATATTTTTCCTCCCTTTTCCTAAACAAGCTTTTCAACTGGACCTTTGTGGAACAATCTGAACCAAAAATACAATATACACAACCCAAAACAGCTATGCAAACACAGTGCAAAACAAAAGAGGAATTGGTTTAAATTTTGAGCTTATAAGCAAACAACGACACACCCTCCCTGTCTTTAATGGTGGGAGAAAAACATGTGTGAGACAGTCTCACACTTTCATGTTTGCTCAAGTGAGACAGGCAAAAACAGGCAAAAAAGTGTCAGCTGGCCATAAAGCTTCTGCCCTGTTCCTGTCCCAACCCCCAATGTCTTTCCTCATCCTTCTCTCTCTCTTTTTTTTTTTTAACCATCTCCCTCTTTTCTACTTGTGGACTATAGTGAAATGCAGTCTCATAGTGACTTCACTTACAATTATTGTGGAATTAAAGAAAAAGAATACAATTTTAGATGTCATATGTTACTGGAGAAATTAAGAAAAATAAAAAACGCACAGTGTTCACACATGCTCTAACACAATAGTTAAAATAGAGATTACCAACCAAGACTCAAGTGAGTAGTAGCAGGTATTTTAAGCTGTGTCATATTTCCTAGGTGAATAACACTCCTTTAATCCCCTTGTCAGACCAAACACCCTGCTATCAGGACTTATTTTTACCAGCACAGGTGTGAAGACCAGTGGCATATGTAACCTTGTACTTTCATGGTACATTTCCTCCTTGAAAAGACACATCACTCTTTAAAATGTAACAAATCCTGTAAAGAAAGAACAGTGTAGGTTCCTAGAATATTTGCAGGAACTAACCTCACATGCCTCCTCCACTTTGCACTAGTGTGCTCTTTATCACACTGTTTTTGGTGCTTTAGGAAGGAGGAAGCAATTAAAAAAGTCCTGGTGGCCTGACTTCACAGAGGAGGCATATAGACAGGTAGAAATGTCAACAGACGTACCCAAAGAGCTGGCAGACAGACTAGCACGCAGTCAGGAAATAGGCGAGCTGTACACACCAAAGGTGGCAAAGATGACAAGTGTACGTGTGTGTGTGTGTGTGTGTGTGTGTGTGTGTATGAACAGTATGGGGGCAGCCGTCAGTAAGAATATGCCATTAACTCATTTACACACACACACACACACACACACACACACACACACACACACACACACACACACAGCTTTCGCCCTGCTTTAGTGTTCACACATTGGGTGTCAATCACAGCTAGTTTAGTCTGAACAAATTAGGATATGAGTCTGAAAGATCTGATTTGTTCCAATTAGGAAAGGATGTTTCAAAACATCACTTCTCATGTATGACAGGCCTGACATGCAGGAATGCATTAGAAGTTATATTTCTCATGAGTTAGGATGAATACACAAGAAATAGGGAAGAGGGAATTCTGAGCACCTTAATACGAAATCAGCTGTCTTATTAAGAAGTATATCATCCCTCCCTCTTCTGGCTTTTGTACAGTAGTGCATGTGTGTGTGTGTTCCTCTGTGTTTGTGTGTGCAGCAGCAAGTGAGACAGAGGGAGAGCTAGCCTCTCCTTGTTACCGAACCACTTTACTCTCCATTGAGGCCCTAGCAGCTTTGTCAATGGGCTATTGGAGGAAACAAGGCTGGCAGAAACTTTAGAAACATGTCCATGGGCTCTTAAAGGCACAGCATTCCTTTTCACCCCCTCCTCTAAGTCTGAGTTCCACAGTAAAACAACTGGCACACAAACATCTCCTCTGAGTCGTGTATCTGCCAATTAGCTAAAAATGCAATCTTGAATCTTTACATTAACCAGGAAAAAAACAATGAAAAAAAGACTTTTTTTTTTTCAGTTTTTGTAGTCACATTAAGCTTTTGTCACTAAATTCAATTTTTAAAAAAAAAATTGTGTTGTGACAAAGGAACTTAGCTAAATTTTTTTGCATGTTTAAGGCATAACTTTCAAGAACCTTTTTTGACGCGAGCAGCGTGTGATTTCTCCAGCTCCTCCACACAGCTCCTGCGGGAGCTGCCTGTCCCCGTCATCTAGTGACATGGTGGGCTTAAAAAACCCCATAGAGTCTGTTTATATTCACCAACTGCTGTCGCGCTTTAAGAGTGTGCAAAACAGGTGGGTAAACTTCAGCTGCATTCACTTATATTTTCTCTTCTTGAGAAGGAGGGAGAAAGAGAGAGAGAGGGGAGTTTTAGGGAGGTGGTGCCTGCCTGCTTGCCTCTTGTTGAATGGAATCCAAGAATAGTTAGGGACCACACAGGGAGTCGAGGGGGGAGGGGTCAGAGCCCTCAAAGATGGTTAACCATTCACACAGTCCATCTGCTGTGGGGATCAGCATCGGCCCTGAAAGCCTGGGGGTTTAAAAGGAATTTGACCAGTGTGAAAAACCAAATAAAGCTGCCTCTAACCCTGAAAAAAGTACAGATAACCTCAATCTAAAATGCCCAGGATAAAGGAAAAAAGCAGCAAAATGTCTGCTAGTCAGGATAGGACTATTATGCATTCATGTTGGATATATTTGGGTTTCACGGGTAAAACGGGAGTTATTAAGACATGCACAGACATGACTGAGCAACACTCAGCTGGTAGAAAATGAGACGTATAAATGTATGAATGAGCGTATAGTCCTAGTCACAATTCACAGGAAATAAAACTAGTATTCAAGCTACTTTGATCCAGACAAGCATAGAAAACAACTTTAAATCAGCTCCAACAAAAACAGACAGACCAGCCGTGTCAGTCTATCAGTGACTGAACGCCTAGTGCCCTCCCATGGTACTGAGATGACACTAACGTGATCACCACACGTCTTCCCACCAGCCTCTGTTGTCATTCAAACGCCAGTCAAACTATGAGCAGCGAGTAAATACACACACAAACCAAAGACTCAGCAGATTTGAAGGATAGGAGATAGACATGTGTCAGAAAAGGCAGAGTCTGGCCTGTGTCGCTGCGTCACACAAGATCAAGGCCAATACCAGAGAGAGAGATTTCTGAAACTCACCTTCAACCCATAGCTGCTCAATGTCCGTTTCGATGGCTGCAACCCGGAGTCCCACGGAGAGAGCCCCAAATACTAAGAGTCCAATAAAGAGGACCTTCCCACAGTGCCTCTGGATGTGACAGCCCAGGGAGAACAGGAGGGCCTGGAACCTCGCCCGGATCCACAAAGGAGCTTTCTGACCTACCGCCTTCCCCTGGATTTGAAACAGGAGGGAAGGCAAGAAAAGGACAATATTATTATTATCGTTATTGCGTAGAGAATTTAGTCCCAGCCTGATAACAAATGCATCCATACTCAGAGATGTGTCTGTCAGTGGAATATTAGGCTGTGTAACTTGATGACAACTGAAGGTTCCAACTAGTCAACCACATCTTTGATAATAATGCGTGTGCTTGTCAGATTCCTGCTAAAATCTCATGTCTGTCACCACAACGCAGTACAGGAACTCCCACATTTGAGATCATTTATTGTAGAAATACTTCTTTAAGTAGTTTTAAGTTTTGGGTGAATTTTGGAATTGAGAAATTTGAACAGTTGAAAACACATTTTTATCCGTGCCAAACAAGTCTTCCAAATAATGAGTATCAGCAATAGTGCAAAATCATATTATAGATACAGATGAAGAATGAGACATCAATTCTGTCCTATCAAATAAGTGTAATTCTGTTTTTTAGTTCTTTAGAAATAAATTTTATGAATATGATGAATAGAAAGTGTTAATATCTGCTGCTGGAAAGGGATGTTACTTGACTTTAAAGCAGTAAAAATAAATATAATCAATTATTGACATACAGTTTCAGTTAACATATATTCCCATGTTTTTATGAACTTTATGTAGTTTTTTTTAAAAAAAATATTGTTACACGATTGTTTGAATTCCTACTTTAGAGAGCAACATTCTGTCCCTGTGTTGCAAAGTTCATTGACGCAGAAGACATTGCTCTGGTGTTGTGGTTTCTCTCAGCAGTGCTGAAACACGTCCAAGCATCCGGGCGGTCCTAAGATGCTTTGTCAGATCAAACTCAATCAGTAAATTCCTTTACAGGACCCACCACATTTCCAAACAGACCCCGGGCCAGTGCGCTCTCCGCTGTCTGCACAAAGCCAAAAACACGCACAAACACCACAGAGATATGGGAACAAACTCTAACTCAATCCCTCCATCTGCGCCTTCCCGGTTTCTTTAACTAAAATAAAATGAATGAAAGTCTGACGTCCATTCAAACAAAACCGCAGTGTGGCCAAATACATAGGCGAACTCTTGTCTTGTTGTTTCCACTTTATCCAAAGGGTTTCCCCCAAATATGTCAAGCGAGGTTTCGATTTCTACACGATTTAATCCCGGTAAACATAAAGGATAAACCATGTTTAAATGCATCTCAACATGTGGTGACCATTTCTAGACGTATTTCGTGATAATCCGTTGAAGTAATTTTGCCGTCGACTCCCGCGGGGAGCTCTGGTGATCCCCGGACCCCAGATTTGGAGCTGCTGCTTCAGTTCACCCTACATTCCTACACGCACCCTCATCTCACGATTAGATAACGACACACACACACACACACACACACGCACACACACACACGGAACTGCCGATGAAAATCTCTCATTCACGACTGAATGAAACCCGTCTCCATAGTACACCATCCGCCTTTACACAGAGAGCGTTGCATCACCTTTGAGATTTGCTTAAGTGCGAAAGCAGCGTGGCAGTAACTGGGTCTCCGGAGTAAGTCTGGATCCGCAGGCGGCTGGGAGCGCGTATAACTTGGGGGTAAATCTCCATAGACGCAGGCCCCTGGGACCCCGTGATCCGAGGCCATAGTCCAAAGTAGGGGAACGGGGCACAGAGAGAAGAGAGAATCGGTGTGAGTTTAGGAAAAGCGACAATAATCCAGCATAGAAGAGGAGCGCATCCAGCACCGCCGGCGATAAATTAGAGGAACGGATTCTAGTCTTCCTTGGACCCAAACAAGTCTCGAAACTCCATCCCAACATTATGCGCCGAAATCCTTAAAGATCCCTCAGTATTCATTCGTCCCGATAGTTTATGAAACGACGTCTCAGGGAGTAGTTGTAATAGTAGTAGTAGATGTAGTAGTAGTTGTAGTAGTAGTAGTAGTAGTAGTAGTAGTAGTAGTAGTAGTAGTAGTAGTAGGACTTGTGTTCTGCGCCGTCCTTGTCAAGTCTAACTCCGATCCCGTAGCGGTAACATTTGTAGAAGTTCTCCTCTCGGCAAATCCTGAAAAGGGAGGTTTGATGGAAAAGTGCTCCGTCTCCCATTGGCCAAGGAAGAGGCAAATTACTTTGCAAACATCGCCTATTATTAGCTGCTAAGCAACAGCTCACCAAAGTGGAGAGAGAGGGGGACCACCCAGGCTGCTGCTGCCTGGGCTGGAAGGAGGAGGAGGAGGGGGTGGGGGTGGATGGGGGGGGGGGCGGGGAGGGAGGGGGGGGGGCTCTTTCAATAAACTCTGTAGAGCAGCGCGCACACGCGCGCACACACACACACACACACACACACACACACACACACACACACAAGCCTGCCTGGCCCCTCCAGTATGGAAGAAGCAATTACACATGCCATCTATTGATATCACAGCGGGAGGCCAGCACGCACACAGATTTCACTTTTTTTTTTTTTCCTATTTCACCAGAACAGCGTAGAAAAATAATTGATTCAAGAATGTAAACTTTTGATTGATTTTTTTTTTTTTTTTTTTTTTTTTTTCCTATGGGTAAATCCAGATTTGCCCGTAGAAAAGCATCTCCTGTTTAAGGAGGTTTGTTGGTGACACCTTGACAATACCGTATTACCCTCTGAAGTAAGTGCACGTTATTGGAAAAGGGAAGATATAATATGTACATGTTTAGAACTTACATCTCAACTCTTGTGATCAAACATTTAAAGAATGTTGATTCCTACAGCTAAGTAAAATTGTCTCATCCCTGCAAAATTATCATTAAAAAGACCAGGGAGTTGTTTTTTTTTTTTTTTTTTTCCACACATGCGTCTTTTTTTCATCGGTGCCTGAGTCGCTCGGTTCAGAATGACACCCGTGTCTGTGTGGAGGACGTCCAGAAAGTTTCCATGTCTTGTCACGCATGATTCCATGAGTTCAGAAAGCAGCTCACCTTAAAGAAAGTAAGAAAAAAAAAGAAGTTTTCTTGGTGAGTTGATAACGTGAGCAGTAAAGTAAGGTTGTTTGTTTCTAAAATAGATGTAGACTATTGTATGTGATTATTTTCATGAAGGAAATTTTTCTGAGTTATTTTATTTCATGAATATTGATCAGAGTTCCCAGAGTTTGATGGGATATTATTAGATGCCATTTTAACACCTCAAAGTCCAATAATCTTACACTTATGTTATTAAGACAAAAGAAGTTCAAAATATACAATGCGCATTCGTGCATCAACGCTGGCGACTTCAAGTCGTGGCAAATTTTTGCTAAGCAGTCACGTGATGTGATATACGTGCATTCTATTGGTTGACGGCATCCGGAAGTGTGCTACGTTACATGAGTCTCGGACTTACCTGAGACACAAAAGTGCTTTAAACAGTAGATAAGAGTGTGGGAAAAGGTAATACAGATAGAAGGTGGTTTAGTATCAGTGTGGGGAGGGTTCATAAAAGTTTAAATTACCTTAAATAATAAGATAAATAGTTTGTCGCTCTATTGCGGAATTCGTTAATCGCATGTGGTTCTTAGAATGCATTACCCGCGAGGAACGAGGGCGCGCTGCAGTTTAAAATCTTATGCATAAACGTGTTTTTGCTGGTTTTGTTCTCTACTAATTACATTTATATAAACTGGTTTATATAAACTGGTTTATACAATAAAGTCACTCATGCAAAACAACATATCTTACATGCTGTGTTGCAACTGATAGAAGAAGCAGAGGCATCAAACATGGAGTATAAGGGGTACTGAGTAGTTTTGCCGTCTTCTTTACCCGAGCAAGCTATTATTGTATTAATGGTTTTACTGGTAATGATTCTGTTTGATTGTTGTATCGATACATGCACATGAGTGAAAGATTTGGATTCCTCCTCATCAAGTTAATAACAAGGATATTACTCGGGTCTAAACTGTTCAGTCATGATATGTTTCCTCTAAAGGGGTTAAGGATCCAATCTTTGACAGGGGATTCATCATTGAAAATCTGTACTGCTCTATTCTGATATTCTTTAAGGCATTATCTCCAATCTTACTACAGTGATTCTACTATTCAACAAAGAAGCAAGGCTCTCTTCATGACACGCTGACATGTTTTTGAACTGGACTATCCTTCCTTATGCCACAACTTCTAGAGTGGCACGGGTCAGCCCCCTGGAAGTGGGTATGATTTTGCTGGACTGGGTTGGGTCAGGATGAGTGGGAGAAGGATATGGGCAGCTGGAAATGGGAGCTAATGTGGAATTTGAGGAATTGGGTTGTATGGTAGGGGCCCCTTCAAGCCTAACAAACTCAGGGAGGTCCCAGGCCTGGTCTGGAGACCTTGGATAAATAAACCATCTGAGATGACCATGCGCTGAACAGATATCTGCCATCACACTGCCCCTGCCTCCAAACACAGCATGCAAAACCTCTCTTTCTCTCCCATGTCCTTGTGTTATACATGTCACCGTCCCTCCCCCCGTCTCCTCTTCTCTCATTCCTCTTCTTACTTTTATTTCTCAGTTTCAACAAATTAATCTTTCACTCTGTTTTATCTACTTCTCCAGCCTTTACCCCCTCCCCCCCAATCTCCATTCCCCCATTTCATGTTTCCCCAGTGACTCCATCCATCCATCCATCCGTTCATCCATGCATGCATGGCTGGCTGTCCGTCCGGGGTTCTGTCTGTGCTATAGGCAGAGCTATGGAACCGCTCTGGCATTCAGCCGTCACACAACAGTCCAGACACCCAGGGTTTAGGTCCACAAAGTTTATTTATCATGGAGAGAGACTGTGAGACAGCTCACCGCTGCATTCTTCCTTTTATTCTACTGAGAAATAAGTAGAAAAGTGAAATAATAAGTCATAATTTGATATAGGTGATTACTGGGAAGGGTGTACAAGGTAAAAAATAGTCACATATTAAGTTTTTGTTGTGTCAGGAAATAATTAGCTTGTCAGAAATTGAAAAATAATCTAACAAACAATAAATTACATTAAAAAAGATTTTAAAAAACTAGATAAAAAAAGTTTATCTGATTTGAAATTTAGAACCATTCTTTTTGGGGTAGGAATTGATAATTGTTTTAACAATACATTCATTCATTTTCTCTGACCGTTTCCGCTTGTGCAGGTTGCGGGGAGCTGGAACATATCCCAGCTGACGAAGGCCATGAGGTGCATGGGGCAAACTCCGGGAGCGACGCCAGTGCACCGCAGAGCCACACAGAGACACAGACAAACACACATGCACACATTCACTTCTTGGGAAATTTAGGACTGGCCAATGCACACATTCACTTGGGAAATTTAGGACTGGCCAATTAACCTGAAGCGCTTATTTTTTGGGGTGGGAGGAAGCCGGAGAACCTGGAGAGAACATGCAAACTCTACACAGAGCGACACTCGAACCCGGAACCGCCTTGCTGTGCGGCAACAGCGCTACCCACTGCACCACCGTGCTGCCCATTGTTTTAAATATATTTTTATTTTATTCATATATTTATATTACCATTTATTTATTTCTAACCATTGCATTACATTTACTTCGGCAAGACTTCAAGGCACTTTGTAAACTGAAGAAAATAGTTTTATTAGTAAAGTTTACTATAATACTTGTTCGATTGCATTTGTGCTTTTCTGTAAAAAAGTTTTGTGTTATAGATGTGATGGTTGCATATCAGAAAACTCAAATATGCTATAAAGAAGATGAAATTCAAGCTTTTACTTTAAAAAAAAAAGTCATTCTAGGCTTTAGCTGTAAATATATGCTGTGAATGGTTTTTTTGAGATACTTATCACACCATCCTTATTCCTATACAAAAGTAATCTGGCCCTAAAAATACGAAATTATTTTATACACAAGTCTAGAATAAAGAAAAATACCACATTCAAACACAAAGCAGTCTAAACATAATTGTGGTGATATTGTAATATTTCCATCCTTTCATTTTGCCCTGTGAATACCCATCATCATGTGTGAGGGCATTTTTATGGTAATTACATCATACAACCCCCTTCAATAAAGGATTATACCAAGCTCCTAAAAAAGAAAATTCCCCAAATATGAAAAACAGTGTGTCCAGAAAACATTTTCAAGTGTGATGATTGGATATTTGATTGTGTGCTTGCTGACAAGACAAAAATAATGCCATACAGGTTCGAAGAAAACCCAGGAAACTTTTGTATTTAATGAAGCTTCTAATGTTGAATATTTCACATAAAACTCATTAATAGTTGCACACATTTTTTCAGACATCAGTGTTGACGCACAAAATTTGCCCAGGAGCAAAGACACACTTTTCCGGCTTCAGTCTCCTTGAAGAGTTGAAGCTGCCACCCACAGTCTCACACAAGATTAATTATGATAATGCATTTCTTTACCCCTTTGTCATCGTAATGAATGGTTGCCTTTCTGCTGGCAAAAACACACAAAACACAGAGGGAGACAGAGAAACACACTTTTCTTTAAGTCTTTGTTTGTGCGGTTGTAACAGAGGTATTGTCAGACGCATCTAGCAGGTGGTAATACAAACTCAGACCTGTAGTTTAAAAGAAGGCAGAGAACCTCACCACTGTGTGTGTGTGTGTGTGCGTGTGTGTGCATATGTATGTGAACAAACAAGGCTTAAAAAAAAAAGCCCAGACAATTGTGATCCAGTGTAGCTAATGAATCCTATTATATGTCTGATATGAAAACCTTTTGTGGCTGCACATGTCTCATCACAAATAAAAGAAAATCTCAAAATAACTTTTCATAACAGGCAGGAATTTATTTTCTTCTTCACAAATTCAAATCGAAATTCCATTGATGATGAGAAAATAGTTTTATTTATAGATTCCTAAATTTGAAGCAGTTGCTAAACTGAACAGGATGACACATTTAAGGAGAAGTTAAAAAAAATAAAATAAATAAAAATGGCAATGCTTGGTTTTGGTGATCTATTTGCAGATACAGTTTTACAGGTTATAATCATTCTAATAAGATTATAAAACAAAAGATCACATGAGATTGTAAGAAAATCTGCCTCTTGTTTATTTTTGCGATTTTTATTATGAAAGCAGTTTAAGATGTGATCCAATCAACCACCCAGTGTTTGGTTAATTAGCTGTTGGGCCTCTGCAGTGACAGACGACGATATCAGGCTTGTGTTTGTAAAGCATGTCACTGAGGTTGTTATCCCACATGCACTCTTTGTTGGCTGAGCAACATAAGCAACTGTTGTATATCTTAGCTTGTAGAAAAGAGTGTTTGTATATGTATTCATGTGTTTAAATTAGACATGGGGTGGTTTCGGTGTGTCTGTATATGTGTGTGTGTGTGTGTGTGTGTGTGTGTATGTGTGTGTTGTGGGGGGCATCTTAAATGGTAATGTGTGGAAAAAAAAAGAGGGAGGGAGGAAATTCATTTGTGGCTGGAGAACACAGAAGACAAATTGAGGAAGTGTTGTGCTAATGTGTAGAGGTCAGCAGCAAACACACACAGGTTTCTGACTGACTGCCACTTGGGTGGCCTGTTTGCTATCTCTCTCTCGCTCACCCACGATCAGCCTTCAAGCTATGAAGCCACCCAGCTACTCAACCAACCACCACCCGCCCCCCAGCCCAGAGCTCAGACTACACCCCACCTCTTCGCATAGTCGTGTTATGTCTATGAAGTCACCGTTTACCTCCACCATCCATCCAGTTCACCTACATAAGACTGTGTGATATGCATTTATGTTTCCTATTACTTAACTCATTAAAATTCTACCCAGAATACATTTATTCTACAAGATCTGTCCAGATCCTTCTCGAAGAAGTATGTAATATTCAAACAAGTGCTTTTATGGATTCTCTTATTCTAGAAGATATTAGATGGATAAATGTTCACAGATTCAAAGATGTATTAGCAAAAGTTAAGAAAATGCTGGCTTTGTTCCCAGACTGCATTATTGGTTGTTTCTTTGCTCACATCTCAGTTCATTAATCAAGAGTGAGCAAAGTCAAAAACGTCTTCCTCAACCTTATTCAGTTTTCTCTGGATAATCCAGATGTTGTGTTGGACAGTTTTCTGTAAATGAGCTCCAAAAACAAAAAATGGCTGCCACTCTGGAGTTTTGGATCAACAGAACTAACGTGAACACTGTAAAACCTATATTTGTAATTTAACAATCCTTTGCTCACCACAAAACAAAACAAAAAAAACAAACAAAAAATCCTTCTGTTATATTCAGGTAGTAAAAGTTAATATTACAAATCCGCAGCCCGTAAAATGAAATTCTTCAAATTCTGAAAATATGTTTTAAATGATTTGAAGAATCTAACCTGGGCAACAACTTTATTAAAATGTATTTGAAAAGCTGTGTTGATTGAGGTGCAGTGAGACAGACGATGTTATAAAAAAAATGATAAAAAATAACTTGTTGAAAAGATTACATCTTGCCCCTGATTCACAATGTACGGCCATGGGTCTAACTGTTGGGAACAAACCTGTAAATCTCAGGATTTGTTGACTGTCAACTACAATACTGCCCTAAAAAGTACTGAAATCATGATTCACTCCACACATATCATTAGAAAATGACAAATTTAAGACAAACACACACTGCAGACAGAGAAATGTTCTCTGGCAGTTCAAGAGAAACAGATTTTAAAGCTCATAAGTTCAAATAAACAAAGCCAATTTTAAAATTTTTTCCCATTGAAGTCATCATGTTAAAACAAATCAATTCAGCAAATATGCTACCACCAAAAAGCCTCACCAATAAAAAACTGTACATAAAAATGTCCTTGCTGACCCGAGTTCAATTTGTTTGGGACGGACAGTTAGACGAAAGTTCTGAGAAGAAATTTCAGATAATTCTATGAGACCACAAAGACCATCCAACGACAGACAGATTTAATCTGTGGCTTGACATTTGATCTCCATATCTAGAATGCAAACGTACACTTGTGCACTTGTGTTTGCACACACATGCATGCATTTGCTCAAGAGGGTGTGATATGATGCTGATTAGTTTGTGTGACAGGATTAACAATGCTCACACACAGGTGAGCCTGCACATGTGTGTCCATATACCGCTAACACATCTAGGTGCTGGAAGGCAGGCTCAGCCATGGCGTCGCTGTGTTGAAGTGAACTCTAGAGTCTTTGCACAAATATACAAATCTCTACCCAAACACAGCCAGCTGTCAGATCTCATCATGTGGTTGAAGAAAGGAGTCAAAGGTTGAGACTGCTATAAAGGTCAACACAGCCAGGACAAAGGGGAAGGACAAAGTTCCACAGTCCTTCACAAAGAAAAGTGTCAAAAGCATCTTTCATCTGCATCATCTCAAGAAAATGGTGACAAAAACATAAATGATTAAAAAAAAAAAACACTGAAAATTGTAGTACAGGAAGGAGTCAGTTATGTCAGAGCAGGTAACGGAAAGAAGAAAAGAACAAAATTACAAGTATGCAAAATATGATTAGGTTCAAGTTTAAGAGTAAAACCTTTAACCATATACTAAACCATGCAACCAGTAGATGAAAGTAAGCGAAGTAAGGGGCATGGAAAATATCAGTTATTTCAGTCTGTGAGTTGACACCACATCTACAGTAAACAGTTCTGTGGTGGGGCCTAAATGGCCATATAAAGTATACTTTGATTCTGTAGCAGTTCATCTTTTCAGCCAGGACACACATTTATAGAATGTTTGTGTCAAGGAACTGTCTTTTTACATTCCACCATGAAACCTGGAATGTTCTCTACATTTTGAAATCACCATGTTTGATAGGGTTCTATTTGCTCTGGTCCATGACACCTCAGATAAATCTCGTCAACTTCATCGCTTTTTAATCTTTACTATACAGACAGGCAAATATGGGGAGACACCATTCTTGCAACTCTAGCCAATACCACACATTAATCACTGCAGTATGAATGCATATATGTACCACACAATTAAATTCAATCAACACAATCATGTTTTGTACCAAAGACTTGTCTAGTGGGTTTAAGTTTGAACCATCACAAACCCACGGGCAAGATTTTTTACAGCTGATCTATACTTTTGTGCATTACATTGTGAGAAAATGGTATATTATACAAACATTTTCATGCAATATTGAATTGGAAGGGTGACACAGCAAATCATGAGGACATTTAAAAATGCAAGATACATCATTTTAATGTTTCACCAAACCACAGTCTTCCCCTAACTATAACCAAGATATTTCACTAGCTGAAAAACAGCCACCAATCGTCCGTGGTGTCAACGAGTTTAGTCACCTTCAGACATAAGAACATGTTCCTTGTCATTTATTATCTACAAATGTATCGAGGCGGCAAGATGTGTCCTACAAAACGTACATACTGACAGCAATTATACTTTAGGGAGAGGACAACGACAACAGCTGCATACAGGTTACAGGATTTTTTAAAATTAAAAGTATTAAAAGTATTTGCTTTCCTTTATTGCATACTTTGGATAAAAATGGAATTTTATGAGTTCATATTTCCTATCTGGAAATATTATAATATTGATATAGTGTAACACAGCCATTCAGCAGCAGAGTTTCAAAGCAGGACGCATTATGGAAGTAGCTGCAGACCAGGTGATTATTGACACAGAGATAAGACATTTTCAAACATGTGAGACAAAATAAAAACAATTGAAACAAATGAAAGGAATATTCACATACTGCGTTAATATTTTTTACACTCTTAATGCCATGTTCAGTGAACACACATTTTTCAGCTTATAGTGCTGTGGGCCATAGGCGGTGTGTGATCATGACACCAGCCACGCTTTTGGTAGAAACTGGCAGCATTTTATAGGCGGTCAATGGCTAAGAATCATCCGTACCGCAGCAAGTGAACTTCATCCCGCCTCGACATAGCAAAACATGGTATGTACACTTTTGTAAATTATCATATTAGGCTTTCAATTTACATATCCTTTAAAATATCAGAGAATCTAAGAACTAATGTACCACATTACAGCTCGAGAAATTTTTAAATTGGTGCTCATATAACTGGGGACTATCATATCTAGTGTTACCACATTAATCAAACTGAAGTCATTCATGTTGTGAATGACTTCAGAGCATCACATCATAAGGCCATAACAGCCTAGATGCCTCCGGCATGGCCACAGATACAATAGAAAACAGGAGTGTAACTCACACACACACACACCCTCTGAACAACCCTGTCCTCATCCTCCTCGTTCGTGACTAAGGAACTTCAAACCTGTAATTTAAGAAATGCTCAGCCGGAGGAATGCAATAAATCTTGTGACAGCAAAGGGAGAAGAGAGGGAAAGAAGAGGAGAAAAAAGTGTCAGCGGTGAGTCGGTTTCCTCTTCTTCTCTGTTTGTGTAAGAGGGTGGGCCGTCTGTTAAGTGATACAGGATCAAACTGGGTGGTCCAGGGCCTACATATACACCATTTTGTGTACAAATAAACTTAACCCCCACGCCATTGTGGTCACCCCTCCCACTGTTTTTTTCCCCCTCCGTCTCTGGCCTTTACAGCTGCAGTATGCACATCTAAACACCCATGCACATTTGAACATGTATGAAGCTGTGCTCCACCTGCTAGAACAGACGGAAATTGAGTAATTGAGACCTGCTATTAGGAGTCAGTCAAGATCTGATAAAAACACTGTGGTAAAACAATTACAAAGATCTACCAAGATCTGACAAAGCAATGAAGAGATGCCACAAATATTTCTAAAAGATTAAAAAAAAAACCACTACTGTAATTTAGGAGTTGAACCACTTGTTTTATTTGAACACAATGTACAAAAACATTATGAGAATAAGAGTGTAGAGCTGTCAAAGAGCAGCCAGGCCTCTGATTGGACAGTCAACTGGTGAATAAGTTGTATCTGTGTGTTCCTGCTGATTGGGTAATGAGGTGATGTCACTCCTTCATGGAAGCCAGATCTCCATCAGCTGGTCCGTCCCTACGATGACCTCGTTAATTCTCTTAGCTGGAAAAGACAGAAAAATTCATTAATTCGAACGTAAAAAGAATACAAAATAAAAGTACAGTATCAATGTTATCTAAAAACGTCTGGTGACTTTAACTTCTTTGTCTCACTTGATACAGGAGGAAACAGGGAGTTTCTCTTCACAATAACATGAAAAATAGTTTGAGAGAAATTTGCAACATCTAGATTTAGATATCGTGACCGGGCAGCAAAAAGTGACCCCAAGAAAAAGACAAAACATTGAAATATCAAACGCTGTTATTTCTCAATTCCAACAACTATAAACTCTGATGGAAATCTCTCCATCAGAGTTTATCTCCATTACAATGACTGGTCTTGTGTCTTTTGACATATTTGAGTATTTCAAAAGGAAGATCAATCCAAAGGGATAAAAACAAGAAATGGATAATACTTAAAATGATCAGTTTCTCTGTTTGACAGTCAAATCCTTATTTAGACTTTACTCTTTGCTTAAAAGATTATTATGGGCCACAGTTAATTCTGTAAATGTAAAAAAAGTTCCACATCAACAATTTCTCATTACTGATTTGATACCACATTTAAATGAACATCTTTTGGGCATGTAGGAAAGAAATGTTAAGATCCCCCATCTTGACGGCATCTTCATTGTGTTTAGATTGGGACAAAGTAACTGCCCTTTGAACTTCACAGAAAGAAAGAGATGATGCTTGAAAATTCCTGCCAGGATTTTAACACTATCTCACTCAACTCGAAGCCAGAGGACAGAAGCCGCTGCGCCTTCCTACAACAGTCAGCCTTTGAGCATCTGTACCGATCCAAAGAAAACGGTGGCAAAGAGTTATGTTCCATCCACACAGACGGGTTTTAGTGTGAAGGAATCTAAGAATGAGGTTATCCTCTGCAATGTGGAGGGAAGGACAAATGGAGCATGGGACAGTGGGAGAAGGAAAGTGTGTGTGTGTGCGTGTTTGTGTGTGTGTGGGGGGGTGACTGGAGAAATAGAGAGAAGTGGCTACTCGGTTCGGGCCTGTTGATCCATTAGTAATTAATACTGTACAGCTGCTAATTTGTTTGAATGCATGTATTTGTATTTATCGAAGGAGAAGCAGAGAGTTATGAATGATATTTTAAACATCAACACCTGACAGACCTGTGTGTGTCTGTGTGTGTGTGTGTCTGTGTAAGACTAACTGGCAGGGTGGTCCTTAGCTGCTAACAGCTTCAGCAGCAGAGTGGGTGTATAATGTCTTTAGCAGCACAAACTAGTTTGGTGGTGAGAGACAAAACGGGGCTTTGTTACAATAGAATAGTAAACAGGCGAGGCTCATCTGATGTGATCTGCATGAACTAACATAAAAAAAACAAAACTGGCAGGCAGCATTCTACAAAACATTGGAAGGGGATTACAGTAGATTACTCGGTCAAAATATTTAGTTTTAAGTTTAGAATTGATTCATCTAAAACTGTATTAATCCCCTTTGGTGTCATTTTCTTTCTTGTTCATTCGTATTAGCGCCACATAGGCTTGTCAATGACTAATTGTAGATTGTGAAAAAAGGGGATTGCATTTTTTTTTTTTTATAAACTTCTTTTGTTAAAAAGATTTTCACATCCTAAAAGAAAGTCACGAGCAAGTCAATGGTTACATCCCTTCATCAGTCAAGGAGGCTGTGTGGAGGTTTTTTCTGTATTAATGAGATTATGAGAGACTGTTGATTGCTACATGTGTGGTAAAGCCCCCTGTGGAAAAAAGTAAGTTTTAAGCTATTTATATAAATGTGACTTCACTTGACTCTAAACATTAGTAATGTTTATGACAGACAAGAATGTATTCTAGAAAATAACAATCAAAGATAGCAAAAATACAATAAAAATGATGTGTGAGTCTTAGCAACAAGAAGAGAGACAATCAGAAATGCAGGTTTTCAGTCTATCAGAGGGAAATAAGTTTATGCCTTAAATTGGGCTTCACGTTGTGCCCTAAATAATGATCCAACAGGGACTTCTAATTGCAAAAAGTTCAATAACACCATGTCATCGGCTCCTTGTGGGCCAAAAGAAAGAACGGAGATCAGTCACTTGATTCACCGAAAAGTCTCGACAGTTTCAAACATTTTCAGATGAGTTTAGCTCAAATTCAAACAGTTGTTTCTTAAAGCACCCTGTTGTTCAGTTAATTAGGCTGCTCAGTCTGGTCAGCCAAATGCTGTGTGTGTGTGTGTGTGTGTGTGTGTGTGTGTGTGTGTATGGGTTTGTATGTGTGTTGGATGTGGCTGGAGGCTGCTGCTGTTGAATTCCGGGTGGTCCTGTTCTGGCCTTGCTCTCTAACCTCTCCATCAATATCACACACACACACACACACACACACACACACACACACGCACGCACGCACGCACGCACGCACGCACGCGCACACACACACACACGCGCACACACACATACACACATGAGGACGAGGGACAAGAGGATTAGGTGAAACAAAAAAAATCTGACAAATCTCTCTGTCAGACTTCGGAATTAAGAAACTCTCATGTTGGCTCCAACGCTTTGATCAATATGAACAGTAACAACAAATCACCGATATAATGACCTTTCACAGTTCTTGCTACAGTCGTTCTTGTCGTTGCTGTGATGAACGGTGGAAGAATGGAGGGTTTATTTGTTGTTTTAAGTAGCCTTTGTGTAATCTCCCCTTTCTCTCAGTGCTCAGTTGATTTAACAGGGGGATGTAGAAACCGTCACCTGATGTTTGTTTTGCCTCATTCAAGTGTATATTCAGATGGGCCAGTGAAACAAGAGAGGTTTGTGAGGCATCACGTGTGTTCTATACTGTGAGAAAAACAACAACAAGGTGTGTGTCTTCATGTAGGTGATCCTCACCCTTTGGTTCGATCGCTTGTCCATTTCCCACCAGACAATATTTGAGGTCAGCTCCTTTACCAATGACTGCGTTACTGCAGATCACACTGCTTTGGATGTTACACCTGGAAATCACACACAAATAAAATGCATTCATTACTTTGTCTGGGAGGTGTTGGAACTTAATGTGGGATTCGAAAGCAAACATGATTATAAGATTACATGAAGCGATAAAAAGAAATGTTCATATTTAGCTAATACAGTGCGCCCTCGTTCTTTGCGGTTAATGCGTTCCAGGAACCACATGCAATAGAGGAATCCGCAATCGAGATCGCGATCTATTTATGTTATTATTTACGGTAATTTAAACGTTCATGAACCCTCCCCATACTGATATTAAACCACCTTCTATCTGTATTACCTTTTCCAACGCTCTGATAGACTGTTATAAACACTTTTGTGTCTCACGAAAGTCCAACAGTGACGGAATAGAGCGCACTTCCAGAGGCTGTCAGCCAATAAAATGCGTGTACGGTATCACGTGACTGCCTACTAAAAAATCCGCGAAGAGGTGGAGTCGCAATCGTTGATGCGCGAATGTGCACTGTAACCAAAATCCAAGAACACTGGGAACTTTTGGGAGTATTTTGCTGACATATTCAGATGTCAGTTAAATATTTACACATACTTATAAAGCAATAACGTCTAATATAATAAATCCCATCTTTGTCGAAGCCTAAAACTCCGCTGTTTAAACTGTTTGCAAGATTAATCTTTATGGCAACAAAGTGGGTCTGTCAAGTTAGGCACTCTGTTGGACGACGTAGCATCCCAGAAATAACTGCGATAAAAGGCATTATAGTCATTTTATGACCAGTTTCTGCCATTGATATCATTTTAGCACTATTAAAAATCCATTCATTGCTTGAAAGATAAATATTGAGGACAGCAAAAGTAAGCATGGTCATGTACATATCGATAAGCTGATAATGTAATAATTGTGACAGGCAAGGTCCAAAGAAAATCAAATCAACAGATTAGCATCAAGTGACAACAGAAAGGCTTCAAAGAGCCTTTCTGTCATCAGAAAGAGGCTTGGTGTCTAGATTCAGAATCCTCTGGTAGATTTTAAGAATCTCCTGCTGGGGATTTGAATACATTGATTTATGTGAGGGCGGCACGGTGGTGCAGTGGGTGGGGCTGTCGCCGCGCAGCAAGGCGGTTCCAGGTTCGCGTCCCGCTCTGTGCGGAGTTTGCATGTTCTCCCCGTGTCTGCGTGGGTTCTCTCAGGGTTCTCAGGCTTCCTCCCACCTCCAAAAACATGCGCTTCAGGTTCATTGGCCGTTCCAAACTGACCGTAGGTGTGAGTGTGTGCGTGGTGAATGGACGGATGATTCATGTTATGCTTTCTTCCTATTTCATGGATTTGTGTACACACTCAGCTCCTAAGGCTCATACGTGGAACACGGTCTTCCCGTGTGGGCGCTACCGTGTAGGTCAGGCTGACAGTCAGAATGTTCAGCCTGTTTTGCCGGTCAAGAATCCTCCCACCGGTCCCCGAGACTCAAAAATACTTAATTAACTGCATTAAATACATGATAACAGAACACAACAAGAAAATCCAATGCTACATTTTGCACGTGTGTGTGAGTGTGTGTGTGTTAAGACATTTCTTGGCTTTAAGCTCCAGTCCCACCTGTGCTGGCGGTGCCAACCCACCATACGTGCTTACATTCAGCCAAACCATCACCATAAAGTTCTTTGAGGGGGAGGCACAGGCAGTCTTCACACAGACAGTGTGTCCTGTGTCAGCTAACCATGGAGAGTGTGTATATTTAAGTGTGAGTAGCTGTGTGCTTCAGTAGCTTGGGGAGTCCGGTTGAGAAGACATGTTGGTCTTGCCCAGGCGGTGACGCACACACACTTGGCCGTCTGCGCCTCACACAGTCAGGTTTGTATAGGCCTATTCTATTAAGGTGGATAGGCCTGGAGGGAGATGGAGAAAGGTGTGTGTGTGTGTGTGTGAGAGAGAGAGAGAGAGAGAGAAAGAGAGCGAGTGTGTGTGTGACTACCTAGGAGGTGACGGTGGTAGTTGGTGATGGGAGATTACAAGATTGAGATTTTGTAAAATTAGGGAGGGAAAGAGTCAGAGAGACCACCAAAGAAGCTTCGAAGCTGAACCACCACTAATTACTAACACCAGGGCTCCTCCTTGCCATGACCCCCCCCCCACCACCACCACCACCCCCAACCACCCACCTCCTGTGCCAACCCCCCTGTAAAGTTGACCCCTTCTATCTCCCTTGCCAAACATGCAGCGCTTTGTCAACAAGTTCTGGTCAGCTCCAAACAAAGAAAGCAGAAATGCGAGGGGTTTCTGCGACATGGCCGGGGTCTGCTAATCCCCTCACACTGGCTCTTTCTTTCCCTCTTTCACCTTCCTTCTTATGTCCTTTAAAAAGAAAAGAAAGAATTGCACTCTATTTCTTGCATGCTAGCTTGCTTTCCCCTCACTTCTTTTTCTCCCCCTCTCCCATCTCTCTTGTTCTTTCATGCCTTTGTGTTAGCACCTACACGGGGACATGATGATGGCCCCCATGATGGAAAGGCATAAGAACAGACGAGGAGAGATAGAGACGGAGAAAGCGTTGGAGTCGAGGCCTCGATGGAGAGAAAAGAGAGGGAGGAAGAAGAAACTGAGATAAAAGAAAAGGAGCCAGTGAATGAGTTGCATTAAAATCTAGACACGAGGCCAGGATGAGCTTCTTTGTGCCATGAGTTCTGGTTAAGACACTGAGCTGAACAATCAACATGTCATCGCTACAGTAGATAGTAGGAGCTCTGTTAAAGCAGTTCATTTGTCAACAGGCTACATTTGGTAATCCCAACATAATCCAAACGAACGAGACATAACTCAATAATAACCAAAACTACTTAACTTCAGAAGAGATGGAAGAAAAAGGACAGGTTGCTTGTCGTTTTTCTTAAACTTGCTACAGACCGGTGGGTGAATTGAACATATTAACATTTTATGTTTCACTGTTTATTTGGAACTCATTTCAAACTGGTTGCATGACAAATGGTTTTACCTCAATGTTCCTTGTTCCATAGAACACAGAAAACCAAATAAAAATTTAACACAAACAAAACACACCCACACACAGTTGTATAGTAGAGGTCTCCTATGTGGGAGAACAGTGAGGGAAGACTTTGGGAGGGCGTTATTAATAAATATTTCTACATAATTTTAAGTCAATCATATGACAATTTGAAAGGAGATAAAATTATTAATTATATTAATTACAGGCAACATAAAATCTTTGTTGACTAAATTCCTCTGGTTTATCTCACAGTGTGTGCGTGCAGTGACTGAACACCACACCAAAGCTGACACGACAATTAAAACTTGAGATCCATAAAAATGCCTTAAAGGTGAAATTCTTTTGCAGACAAAATTAACTTGTTGGCAGGAATATTTCAAAATATGTTATTAACGAGTGTGTGCAGGTGCTAAGAATGGATGTTTGCGCGTGTGTGTGTGTGTGTGTACTCACCCCTCCTCAATGGTAACCCCATGCATGATGATGGAATTAGTGATTTTGACGTTCTCTTTGACGATAGTGGAGTTCCCGATGGTTGACCTCTTTATAGATGTCCTATCTGCTACTTGGCAAAGCGCCCCCATGATACTGTCTGATCCCATCTGTGGGCAAGCGCACACACAATAGCAATACACAAACATAAACACACACAAAGGCCTCCCTAGTGAAAGTATAAACAGGATAATAGCGAACAAGCTGTGATCCAGGACAATTAGCAAAACTGTTAAAAAAAAAAAAAAAAGGGAAAAGGAAAATTACACAAATCTAAAAATTTTGATCCACTCTGTGGAGAAATCTGACACCGTGACAACTTTCTTACCTGACAACCCTCAGAAATGACTGCTGACGGATGGACCGCCGGCTCCACAAATAGCTTTGGTGCCTAGGAGACCACAGAAGAGAGGGTAACATGTATTCATAAAACATGGGAGAATTAAACTAAACGTCATTCATCTGGCAGTCATGCAGTTGTGACCGTTCAGGTCGCTTTTAGTTTTTAAACTTTGTTACCACTTATTTCTAACTTATTTTTTGCTTATTCTTTATTTATTAACTTTTATTGCTTTTGCAAGTTCATATTTTGAACCACACACCACATCCGATTAGTACCCCTTTCTGTAGCAACCCATACCGACCAACGCCGCTCCACACTCATCTCAATGTTATCATATTCATAAGCAACTGTGACTAAGATAAAAATGTCAATCACAACGGGCGCTGATCTGAAATGACTCATTTTTTTGGACTCTTGTGGATGACTTTGTGGGCTGTACAGTCGATACAGGACATGTTTGTTTTCCAGATTCTAGGAGTTGGTAGGGTTAGGGAGGACCATGTAGAGACCAGAAAAAACGTTTTCATAATAAGACCCCTTTAAAAACTGTTCACTAATGGAATAGGCAAACAATACTCTAATATTTAAATCAGTTTTACAGCAAGACTGCATATGATTAAGTTAAAGTCATATACAAAATGTGACACTCACCAATCTGTTTGCTTCTATGTAAGCAGCTAGCGTGTTGACGCGGTAGCAGAGGCCCTCATCCAAAATTTGAACATAGCATCGGAGCTTTCCTTTGTGGTAAGAGTCGCTCATATCGCCGCGGTGGTCGTTCCAACAGGAGCGCTCCAGGGCCAGTTGGAGGAGAGGCTCGTCTCTCGATGAGATGAGAAGCTCTGAATAATAAAAAGAGATAAAGAGTGTCATGATGTTTAATTAATGAATGTACAGTGTTTTTTGGAGGATGCTACTTTGGAAAAGAAGAGTTGTTTTTTTGTCAACAGCTTTTGTCAGTTGTAAGGTTCGTGTCTGTGTACATTTACATCATGGCGTACAGCGCTATGTCATCGTTCCTTTCATTTTGACGTGAAGTTGTAACATGTGTCTGTTAACACTGACCGTGATTAGTGGAGCGTTCGTTCTTTTTCTGGTTCTGACCCTCTGTATCGTCTGTAATTTTCTGACTGTTAGTTGTTTTGGAAAACTGCTTCCGTACCAAATACGGTACTAACTCACGACGAATCGATGAGATGGACCTAGATAAAAGAAAAGATTAAACAGTTTGACATTTTAAAGATATGGATTGTCCTTTGTGGCCATTTATGTTCAACAACACTGTAATAAATCGGTATTAGAAGGTAGAGATGTGCTTAGTGCAAAACAGAAAAGCAATCCCTGTCATTAAAGCCTTGTTTCATTATTAATGAGTCTACATGAGTTCAATGTAACACATATGAAACAAAAACACTGGCAAAAATGAGACGATCACATAATTATTACATTTAGATACAATCACAGTGTTTACACAACATGATTATCCTGTTCACTCACTGGTTTTGTTTCAGCCAATGCTTTAATTTTTTATTGAATGTTTTCAAAACGTTAATATTTTTATTTCAGTTCATTTATTTATACTCGGACAAAAATGTATTCCTTTAACTGAAAAAACACGACTGGCCAAAAAGGAGTAGCACTGAGCCACCCTGCAGATGACATTTATACTCTTTCAAACCACAGAGGTAAGTAGGGTATAGCTGTTATATATTTACAGCAGTGATTGTGTAACACTTGAAGCTTTAATATCATTATTGTAATAAGTTATAATGTTACGATGCGCAAAAGAACCCAGTATATGCATGACTGTAAAAAACTGCAGGTGTATGACGTATAATGTAATTATTGATACTCAAAGTACATCTTTTTAAATTAGATCATGGCAATTAGCACTTTGGGTTTTTATAAAGGCTTTTTAAACAAAAGCAGATGAAGCTAAATCCGGATTTCAAGTATGGGTCTGTGTAAACAGGGAGGTAACCTCCCCAACTTAATTTCCCCTTCCTCCTGTGGGCACTGTGCTTTTGCTCAGTGTTTCTCTTCTCCTTCTCCTCCTCCACCACCACCAACCCTTCACTTTCTCTCTCTCACTCTTGTTTAAAGGGAGATTAGAATTTCCATCTGAATGACAGGAGAAAAACAACACTTACTCTGTCCATTTCTTTCTCTGAGCAAGACAAGGAAAGAACATGGTGGTGAAAGGCAGAGAAAGAGAAATGAGAAGTGAAAAGAAAGTCTAAGAACACTGCCGAAGAAAGAAATGAGTTGTCTAACTACAGATGATACTGAATATGCAGGTGGTGAAGGGTGTGTTAGTGATGTAATGATTTACATCTTACAACTCCATGACAAATTAACATATTCAAGTTTTCCCTTTTCTTTTAACAGAAACATTCATCAGAGGTGAGGAGATGAAGTATAACCAGAAGATTTGTTTGCCAGCTTGTCTTTGGACTAATTAATGTGTCAACTAAAACTAGCAGAGTGGGGAAACACTCCATCTAAAATAGTTAAATTGTAAAACTGGGCAGTGACAGATTTCCAAAATCTAACCTTTAGCAAAGCACACACTTTCCAGTAAAACCTTTCACAAAAAAATAAAAAATAAAAAAATAAAAAATGAACAGACAAGTTGGCAATAGTGTCATCTCCACCCAGTTTTGAGGCACTCTGCTGCTCCTGAGCTGTTACTTTCATGATGAGGCTTTTATTGTGCCCTGAGAGTCTTTCTTTAAGAGGGCACGGTTTTCGAGTAACATATAACAAAACTCAGACACAATAAAGAAAGACATAATATATTCCTGAGATCAGCGCTAATGCCTCTAATTGACTTATTTTCTTTTTTAAAAATATTTATTTAACCTTTATTTAACCAGAAAAAAGTCCCATTGAGTTACAATAACTCTAATAAGAATTTTTGGGAGGGCTTTTTGTCACCCTTTTCATCTATTAAGCAAAAACTAGATTCTGTTTGGATCCCTTCATCATCCTACCACCAAAATCATGCAGTATAGATGAATTGGTGACTCTAAAATATAGTTATGAAGGGAAAATTAATGGTTGTTTGCTTTTCTATGTAGGCCTGCAAAGAACTGGCAACTTGTCCAGGGCAAACCCCCCCTACGCCCAAAGTCAGCTGGGTTGAGATGAATTTATGGTTAGAGTGGACATACAGCATGAAAGAATCAATTTATTACTTTTTTTTTTGGATGGATAAAGTTTAATTGAATTAAAAGGAACTGTTGGGTCTCTATTGACCTTTCTATTGTGGTAACTACACTGAATCTGAAGTTCCCTACTACTTAAATATGACTACTTTGTGTCAACTCTTTAATTTTGAAACAAAGTTGCTTTTCATTAGGTGACTACACCGTCCCTCCCTAATACCATCATGTCAACAGTAACACCAATACTAAAATTAAACAATTTAATATGAACTGCTATCATAGTCTAACCATACGTGTATTAACCAGCAGCTACAGAAAGTTCTCTTTGACACTGTCACTTGAGAGGCTAAAGGCCTAACAGCTTGTCACCGTAGCACATAGTAAAACAAATTAACACCTCAATAGAATAACCTGCAAACAGGACCTTCCACAAGCTTACACACCATGGAACCATGTTTTAACACTTTACTCACTTGTTGTCGACAAGAAAGTCCACTACAGCTTTTTTAAGGCAGTAGAGGTGAGCATCCACGAGGCCTGTTTTGATGTGCATCCTGGGATGTCTGCAAGTAAAAGTAATGAGATGAAAATTTGAAAAAAATACTTGCTTCATATTCCTTTCTGTTTTCCCGATGGAGAGCCTGACATCTTCCTGGATAATTTAAAAGGAGAATTTGAAAGAATACACCACAGGTTTACTCTGGATGTTACACGGAGAAACAATTTGCTTTGATTCTTTTCATGAACTGGTATTTTTTCGTTGGCTTCTCATTTACTTAAGCCTTTTAATTTACCTCTGCTTTATATGCAAGAAAAGAACATTTGATGGAAACCAGATGCTTAGGCTCACATAAACATCAGAGTAGTGACATCTGTCTATTGTCCTCTGTCAGCTACCATAAAGGTTGCCCCCCAGAGCTGCGACTTTTATGTTGATAGGGGGGTTTGGTCAGCATACATACACACATGCACACACACCACCCATACATACATGTTCTAATACACTCACACATGGTCACGAGTTTGGAAAAAGTGGCATTTACGAAGCGATAGCCAATGTAAACCATTTTATGCTCCAGGTTCTACAAAAAAAAAAACCAAACAAATTTCCTCATTTCTTTAGCCTCTATGAGCACCCCCCATCATCCTCTTCATCTGCCCTTTCCATAACTACATAATAAAACTGCTAGGTGCATCATTCCTTAAAGAACAATACAAAACTGCTTTTACGTGCTTTAGCCCATTTACTACAAATGTCCATTAATGCTTAAGCTTTTCAAAAAACATGTTGCACTAATTTGGATTTTAAGTTCTAAAACTAGATTGTGTTGAAAAGCTTGTGTCTCATTAGCAAACAACAAAAACAGAAATTCCATGTCATGTAGACTCAAGTCAACCTGCATGGTAGACAGAACTAAAAAAAAAAAGTTTCTTTTTCTTTATACTTATGATTATCAGCATCATTACTGGCAATACAAGTTGCAATACAAGTAATGGGTAAGGTCAGCAGTCCTGCTATGTTTGAAATTATTACAGGATTGAGATTGATTTTTTGTCTTGACAATATTTGATACATATGATTGATTTTCCAAAGTTCAAACAAAGAGTGAAAAGATTTTACACATCACAAGTTTAAGGATCATAACGTGGGCTAAATATCAAACACAATATCAAACATGCAGGACAGGAGAACAAAAATGTTGTGGGTTTCAATTAAAATTGAATGATGGTAAAAAAACGATCAACTTTTCTCTCTTTCTTTTCCCCTGATGTCTCGACTCCTAATTCCTTCCATTTCCTTTCTTCACAAACTCTAAGATTTTCCAGCTTTCCCATCTCCTTCCAATTCAACTCTCTCCCTCTCTTTACAAAGTTTGCATATAACTAGAGTGACTCCAGGGAATTGCTTGGGTCACACACATTTTACAACCAGATGCTGAAATCCATAAATCAAACTCTGTGTGTGTGTGTGTGTGTTAAGGTATTTTATTCAAAAGCATAAAAGCATATGTGGGCGGCACGGTGGCGCAGTGGGTAGTGTTGTCACCGCACAGCAAGGTGTTTCCAGGTTCGAGTCCCGCTCTGTGCAGTTTGCATGTTTTCCCCGTATCTGCGTGGGTTCTCTCAGGGTTCTCAGGATTCCTCCCACCTCCAAAAACATGCGCTTCAGGTTAATTGCCCGTAGTGTGTGAGTGTGAGCATGCAAGGTTGTCCGTCTTTGTCTGGCTCCGTGGCGCACTGACGTCGCGCCCGGAGTTTCCGCCGCTCCACGCCCTAAGCCAGCTGGGATGGGCTCCAGCTCCCCGTGACCCGCGACGGCGGATAAAGCGGTTCAGAAAATGAATGAATGAATGAAAAAGCACATGTGCGTACACACAAAGACATGCTCTGTGGGTATTTGCCAAATGTATCCTTTATTCATACAACATTTGCTAGGTGTGTGGCTGTGTGTGTATGTATGGTGGGCTTATAGTAGTATTTATAGGAACACCTAGTAGATCAGATCACTATTTGGCAACTGCGGGTGGGCAGACACCTGGGGAGAGGAAGAATGAAAGAGGAGGAACAGGTGCCCCTAAAAGTTTTGCAGAGCAGGTCCATGAAGTGTGCAGACCTCAGGACAATACAACCTTTTTTGCAGAGGAGGTTTTTGCAATCAAAAGTTAGTCCTGCACACGATCATTGATGATGAAAAATTTAGCTGTTCAATATTATGCAGAAACTCCCCTCAGGAGGATCGAAATTATTATTTTGTTTTTATATATCTGTTCATTTACCAATTCTGCATCCATGCACCTATTCCCTGCAACATGCTACTTTGACTAATTAATATGTAGCAGAAATAAACCTTGGTACACAGCCATTAATTATTAGTGGTTCCTAAACGGTTTAAACAAATGCCTTATACTGTAGTTTAAATATGTGGGCTAAACTGCGTGATGGATAATTTTTCAAGAATTCTATTACAATATTGTTTTCATTTAACTGAGGTTAGCAGAGGAACTCTTTAATTCTAATTAATTCCAATGTGAGTCAGTGCACAAAGATCAAGGCAACCATGGCCTTATGACGTGAAACTTTTCAGGAATGGCATCACTCTGGTTCTGAAAAAATACACTGTATTTGTTTAAATGCCCAAAAATCTGGACCCAGATTGAGATTTTATACACACACACACACACACACACACACACACACACACACACACACACACACACACACACACACACACACACACACACACACACACAGTTAACTTTAGAACCTACATAAAATAGCTTGTACCAAATAAGAAAGAGTACACCAAATGAGATTTTTAAAACCAGGATTCCTGTTAAATATTGCTTGCCACGGCGGATCATTGCACGTCTGATTCATAACACTGAGCACTGGCCACTTTGCACTTTAATTAGTTTACTTGTGGTTTTTGCACAATCCAACTAAAACAAACATCTTGCATTTCCCATTAAAGGATAAACATCTTGCTTTTCCTGACAGCTGTGCCATGTCATTTCTGGTTGCTGCAGAGCTACAGAGCTCTGCGGCAAGGGGAGCAGCAATTTTGTGCTTCAACAGGCATGGATGAATCGACTCATGGATTAATGACCGACTAGTAAAATACCAAAAAAAGTCCTCAAAGGGATCGAGGGGACAAAACCATGTCACTCTAAAGCACAAAGAAACAACACGCGCTGGCATAAAGTATGAAAAAGGAATAACATTTTTCAGCACGGATGAAAAACTCTGAGTCCCCAGAGTTGCATTTCAATAAAGAAATGCAAAATAAATTATTCATGTTGACCCTCGTAATTGCAATATTTGTTAATTGGATATTTAAATCAAATTACAAATTTGACAACATTTTAGACTGGCTTATAAACATCTAAATAATAATGTGTCACCAATGTTTTCTAAATTTGCCATTAGACATTGGAATTCTTTCAGGTCAATCACAACAGCATCCATCAATGGGATTGTTTAGTCCCAGCGCGTCAGACATTTTTTAGTCAGTCTACTACTACAAATGGGCAAAAGTTTTTTTTTTTAAATCTTATTATATATTATAAAACTGCAGACCAATAATAATGTTAAGCTGTTTAGTCTGAGAGCTCCAAGAAGTTGCACAGAGACCATCTCAGGGATTTTTGCCATCAATGATAATAATTTTGTAATTGCTGCATTTTGACTAGTCAAAGCCAAGTCAGAATGCAGCATTAGATTTATATAGCCCTTTTCTAGACACAAAAAGATACTTTACATGGGATTCATTATTCATTCACTCCTCATATGTGCTGATGGTAAACTATATATATAGCCACAGCTGCCCTGGGGCAGACTGACAGAGGCGTGGCAGCCAATCCACGCCAACGGCCTCTCCGACCATCACCGGAACATTCACACACCAGTGGAGGCAAGGAGGGTAAGGTGTCTTGCCCAAGGACACAACAACAAATGACTAGAAGAGTGGGATTCAAACTGCCAATTCGCCGTTCTACCAACTGAGCCACTGCACAAAAGCAGTCTGCAAGTGTTCCAGGACACTACCTGCAAGACACAATGTATTCTTCACAGCAGCCAAGGCATTGTCACAACCATATCCTCATGAAAACTGAAAAAAGAAAGACACATGCGGCGCATGTATGGTGACTTTTGACTAGGCTGAAGAAGACGCACACAGGCCCTAGAAAGTGCAGACACAAGGGGGCTGTTAGCATACAGATAAATAGTGACACGTAGAGAAGCGAACAGCTACTTTGTGGTGCACCCAATGAGAAACTTGTGAGGGGATGGTGCCTTGCTCAAGGGCACCTTGGCAGTGCTCAGGAGGTGAACTGGCACCTCTCCACTGCCGCATTATACTCCAGACTTTTTGACCCATACGAGTCTTGAACCCAGCCCAACACCTAGTGGACTGAGCTACTGCTGCAACCAAAGCCACTGAAGTGCAGTAAAGAATCGTATCCTGTAAAAAAAAAAAAAAAAAAAAAAAGGCTGAAAATCCCAACTTGCAAAAATGTATCCTGTTTTAATCTTGTCAAAAGCTGTAGGTGGAGACACATATAAATTTCATGTTTTCTGTAACTGATCTGAGGTGATTTATATGTAAATAGTACAGTGGTACCTCTACTGACGAATGTCTCTACGTACGAAATTTTCCACTTACGAAATTTCTCAGCAGGAAAATATTGCCTCTAGTTATGTAGAAATTTCGACTCACAAAAGGTAAAAATATAGTATGGGCTGATACTCGCAGCTCCCACAGGTTCCTGAACGCAACATTGTCATAGCTGCTCTGCCATTGGCTATTACCTAGTATCTTCCTGGCATCCCATTGGCTAAGAGGGACCTCTGTGTGGAGCTAGATCGGTGTTTATGCAGGGAGCTCGTCATTCAGCCCTCGACCCATGAGGTGTTCTGATAGTTTTGCGCAAATATACTGTATTAACTTTCAGAGTATTCACTCTGGACCCCAAGAAAGTGGGGTCCAGAGTGAATACTGTGGAGAAAAGAGGAAAAGAAGAGACGAAGAAAAGAGTTTTTTTTGTCCATACAAACAATGCAAGAGATAATAGAAAAGCATGAGAAAGGGATGCGTTTGGTTGAAACTGACAAAGAATATGGCCGTAATGCATCTACAATCGCCACGTTATTAAAACAAAAGGAAGTTCAAGGAGTTTAAGGCATCGCGTGGGTGGTTGGAGAAGTTCAGAAGGAGGACTGGAATTCAATCTGTTGTTCGGCATGGTGGGCCAGGAGCGCATGAACCAGAGGGCAAAAAACAATGAGGACAGCAGTTAAAAGGTAAATGACCATCATTTTTATTCTTTAGTCTATTCTTTGTTTTTTACGTTTTGCACAACTCTCATTTACTGTATAATCATCTAATCGTAACATGTATTTGTGACAAGTTTTGATGCATTTTTATGCTTTATAAAACATTTATATCTGAATTTTTTGGGGCTTGGAACGGATTAGGGCATTTGCATGGAAAACACGTCTCTACTAACGAAATTTTCTACTTACGTAATTTCTTCCGGAACCAATTATTTTCGTAAGTAGAGGTACCACTGTATTTGAATGTAAGCCACTAAAGTTTAACTGCATCCTTATGAGTCCATACTGAGGACTGAGGCCTGCAAGCAGCTGCCCTGTCTTCACTCGTATTGGCCAGAATTTACAGTGGCGTTGGCTCCACTAAGTATTTACGAGCTCCCAAAACAACCACTCTCACACATCCTTGCCTTTTAACACTCAAACAAAAACTGACCTGGACTACACTTCTGTAAAAAACATCCCACACATCTGCCACAGAATCTTTGGTCCAAAACACCAGAAAACAGGATCTGATCTCCCTAAACAAAGCTTCCAAATGGAAAACGTGTTAGAAGATACTGACTTATTACCAACGCATAGATTGTTATACAACATTTAAATAAATCTATAAATCAGTGATCCTGATTTATAGATTTATAAATCAGGATCTGTGCACATGTTGCACAAACTTTGTGCAACATGTGCACAAAGTTTGCAACATGTGCAAACTTTGTGCACATGTTGCACTTAGTGTTACGTGGCTGGGCTATTATACTTTAGTTTTATGAACTTAGACACTTTGCCTGAAAATAGATGTTAATGTTTACTTTGAAAACCATTTTAATGCAATGAGCCCTGAAAAGACAAATGCACTCATCTTTAAGGCAAATTAAACCAAACATATTAGCATCTACATATTACAACAGAAAAAAGGGCAAAATATTTTGTTTTTGTCATTTGGATGAACTTTTGGGATTTCTTAATAACTTACTTCCTTGTGATAGACTTCCTAATGGACAGCTCCTCCCTCAGATCAGCTTCATTCGCCATGAACAGCAGCCTCTTCTCAGACTGATCGACTCCCACAAAATCTCTCTGTTCAACTGGCAAAGATAGAGATAAAATTAAGAGTAAATACGAAATAAAGAGGCCAACTATTACTGACACTCAACTAAACTTGATCATTTTGTATTGATATTGTTACCTGTCATTTTCTTGCCATACTGCCCTGGGACTATTTCTGTGACTTCATGAGCTTTGCTCATTAGCATGGCCAGAGTTGCGTTGTGAGCTCTGAACAGATCAACCACCTCATGAAGCGCCACGTCCGTTATGAGGTCACAGCTCACCACCAAGATGTCCGTCTGCAGAGGTTGGAAAGAGAAAATCGAGAAAATTGACACAAAATATTCATACGATGAACAAGACCGATCTTATGCATTGCATTGTAATAGCTGTGTCAAGCAAATGTACGCTTTATACACCATTTTTGGTACATGTCCAAATCTGCATTGATTTAAAAGACATTTCAAAGGCACGTGTCCAATTGCAGACGCAAAAACAACAGGTCACAGGAGCATGAACTGTTTTGTTTGTTCAATGGTCACAACACTTTCAAAATAAGACAGATTCTAGAGACACATATAGAGAAGAGAGGGAAAGTTGAAAAGAAGAATCATCTGGTCAATAGCAAGCTCTTTCAAGCTTAGCTTTACCTGTATATAATCCAAACACACAGTGGAGCCTGTGTTAAAGCAACTTAAACTTTGATGACAGCAGGTAATAAATTCTATGTTTTTTAAGGCGGCGTTTCTGCTCAGCAAATCCGTTGTTTGAAAGTGTTTGAATTCCAGTTACCTTATAACCATACAGCTACATAAATACAACGATATGTATACCACACTTAATGCACAATAATAACTGAATACGATATGCTTTGACTTCTAGAAATGTTTTAATAATGTTAATGTTACTAAAGTAACTTATGTTGACATATATATTAAAAGTTTCCGGAGGACATACATTTCATTAGGGTTGTTCCAATACTAGAACCAACAATGCTTCTGATGGAGTCCAAAATGCTCAGTCATTTATTAGTAGGTACACATGTCCATTCACCAATCTGAGACCTGCAATGGGAGAGTTCTATTTCCAAGTAGCATCCCACATTTACTAATATCCATAAATGGCAAAGGAACTGTAGAATGTTTATCATGTCTGGAATTCCACATCTGCCGACACACAGTGAAATTTCTTCTTCATTTACTCCTTAAAGGTCTCCTGGGTTTGCCCTGATTATCCAGATCGGCCCCAAAATGTAATGGGTTCTTGCCTGGCCCCTGCTCATCCCCTCCACATGTAAATCAGTTAATTAGTCAGACGAATAGACATGGTTTAAAAAGCAGCCTTTTTGCTGGAGGTAATAAATGTCTATCTTGTCTGTTAGCTCTGTCATTCATTCCATTTCATTTAATTTAAAACATGGATTTTGTTTGGCATTTGACTCAAAGGGTTTGGGATTTCACCTTCCAGAGATTATTTCCATCACAAACTATTTTCAGCTATGCAATATATGTCAACCAGTGCATATTTGAAACTGTATATTAATACACAGTTTGTGAATTCCACACACACACATATCACTTACTTTACTACCAATGACAGAGAGCACAAAACTATCAGTCATTCATCAGTCGCAACATGTCTGAAAGTGTGCATGTGTGTTTACATGTGGGTGCGCCGACATCTGGTGTGCCTGTGTGTACGGTATCCATCTGTCTGTCCAGTGATGAAGGCTGTCAGCATGAGAACTAATCCCACCATTAGCACAAGTCGCCGTAATGACAGAGACATCTTTAGTCTGTTTGTAAGGCAGCAAAGAGGGGAAAGAGGAGGAGGAGGGTGGTATTAAGGAAGAAAAAACAAGCAAAGTGTAAAAAATATGCTGAATGGAGGAATGCAGGACTGGTGGAAGAGAAAAGGGATGATAGGAGCCAACACCAGAATGAAAATTCTGCTTTCCCACAATACAATGCTGCATAAAATAAAAAATGTTATTACACTGGCTTATTATAGACTGTATGTGGTCAATAAATCTGATCTAGTTTCAGTAACATAAAGAGGAAATGATCTTTTTATACTGGTAAACAATAAAACTCAATTTATTGAAAAATAAAAATGATAATTATACAAACAAAAGAAAAAAAAGATGGATGATTCACTTTATTTTTAAGGTGATGAGCACCAATTTTAAAAGCTGAACTGGGTTGTGTGTAGGCGTTGGTGTGTGGGAGAGGAGTGGTATCAGTGGGGGTCAAGGGTCATGAAGTTTGGCCTGAAGGAAAGCCGTTACAACCTGGTATGGACCAGGCGACCGGAAGCAGCTGCGACAAAGCTGGAGGTGTCTGCAGGAGATCTACTGACACTGAGGCCTGGAGACCTTTCAACTCTACTCCCAGTCTATCACACACGACCGAGATCGCACACATGGTTAGGAGCAGAGCATGTAAGTATGCGCCATGTAAAGGGAGTGAAAAAAAATGTGCCTGCAGAATCGCCACACACAGACACACACTCAGGCAAGAGCACAGTGGAGTCAGCTGGAGAGATACAGACACTCTGGCCTTTCAACGACCATGGTCTCTGGACAGGTCAGGACCACACACACTGAAACACACGTGTGTGCACGCACACGCACACACACACTCACACACCTGTGGTGGCTGACATCTATCTGAAAATTCTATTAAAGCATTAGAAGCTTCAAGTTTTTTAAAGAAAAATAGGTTTTTATGAGAAATCAAATTAATAATGATTTAATTGAATGGTACTGAAGCTTACTTGTGTAACTAATTATACAATAAACTCATATCTCAGTAGTATTCATTTTTGGGGGGTTGGTTTACAAATTTTGTAGTGTTTTGTAATAAATTATGTTTAATAAATTTTGTTTAAATTCCCCTTATAGCCTGGCCATGGTAGACTTAACAGTTTATGTACACTTTTAAATTTTAAGCCACAAAATTATCTGTTTTTTTATTACATACCAGACCATGTTTGTCTTCAGCGGGAGTATAAATGAAGGAATCATCTTGAGAGCAAACCATGTTATAATAAGTCTATGAAATCTTTCATTTTTCATGCCCCTACAGATCACACAAACAATTTCCATCACAATTCCATCTTTTCCACTTATAACCTGCTTTAAAGAATTCCTTTCCTTCAAACATTCCCTCCAAGCTTTTAGAGGCAACTTCAAATCTACATGCCCACAGATCAAAGGGAAGAATGACTTGGTTGTGTGACATGGACCAATGCATTTACTACCATTAAACATATTTTACATCAGATTAACCTAGAAGTTATGTGGGCCACTTTTAACCTCAGCTGTACCCAAATCATAAAGTATTATGTGTCAACAGGAAGAGAGAAAAAAAAAGGTAGATAGAGACGAGGCTGGAAATAAGTCCAAGTCTGACTGTTGTGCCTCAGCTCCACCCCTCCCTCGTCATCTTTTTTTCGAGTCCCACAAGCTGACAAACATATATCGACCAAAAGTGAACCTTTGAATCAGCAGCTAAAAGTGTGTGTATACTTTTACACACGCACGCACACACACACACACACACACATACACACATACCAGCCTGAATCCACTC
Organism: Antennarius maculatus; assembly: GCA_013358685.1. Lineage (NCBI taxonomy): Eukaryota > Metazoa > Chordata > Actinopteri > Lophiiformes > Antennariidae > Antennarius > Antennarius maculatus. The sequence continues at coordinate 6,931,891 of CM023619.1, read as the reverse complement.
TGTCTGCCAGGTGATTAAGCCTGAATTATAATAAATCGTCAAAGACATTTTTAAGCATACAAAACCAATAGTAGAAGTTAAGCACCCCTGTCACTGGTTTGGCCTCCTGTGAGAGAACAGGGTAATTATCAGGTATATCCTTTTGCTGTTTCGTAACTTCGTTGTTTGAAAAGAACGTTAAATAAAAAATGCAGTTTGTAATCTCCCTTTCACTAATCACAAGGAATGACCTACGCTGTTCACCTTGAGTGTACCCTGATTCCTGTAAGTATTTTGTTTGTTTGGTTACACCAAATCCCCTCATGGGACGGTGTTTGTGTGAAGAGATGAGTGAGTGTGTACGTGTCTACTCTGTATCATGAATCACTTTGACAGTTTGAGTGATTTCTGTGTTGGGATTTGGCAGGCAATGGTTACAGTTCCTCAATCATCACCCTCCAGTAGGCGAGTGTGTGTAACTCAATGCCTCTAATCTGGCCGGCTGCTCAAAGAATTAAGAACTCCACTATTCTCAATGGCAGCAAGCAGGAGCTAGTCCTGTTTAAGCTTGAATGTACTTGAAGCTTTATGTAACCTCATGTTCAATTTCAGGTTGATCTGCAAGTTATGGGCGACCATAACTGCAGCACTATGTATGTAATTAATTCCCTCCACAATGTGTTTTTATGCTAATCTTGGAATTTAAAATTTCATCTAATTCTTCTGTCTACAGTAGACTTCTACTGTTTTTGCATTTGGTGTGATCATGCTCCATCCCACAATTTCATACATCTTTTTAATTTTGATAAGCAAAAACACATGCAGCAACAGAGCTAGGTGAACTCTCAATAAGGGGAGGAAGCTGAATGAGAATTTTGAACAGACACTGTTATGAACAGGACTCCTTTATCATGTTATCATTTCTTCTTTATTTGTGGGATCAAGATAAAATCAAAATTATTGTGTAACAATCATATATTATTAAGTTTCAGTAGATTATTAATATTTTTCACCAACACAAAATACTCACTGGGAATTACAGTTAGATAAAGATTTACATTAATTCAGCAATTCTAAATGAACAACAAAATTACTGATCTTCAACAAATTTATAAGACAAATTGCTTGAAAAATAAATTAAGGACTTGAAACTCTAAAATTGTTCATACAATCTTGTCTTCAGGGTGAGAGGTGCCCCCAGAAACAAATGTTGCACAGATGTGGATGACTACAGGATGGTGCAGTGGGTAAACTGGCAGCACAGAAATTTGAGTCTTAAACATGACCTCATCTATTTAAGAGAGTTGGATGAAGGGAGGGGAAGGATGTATAGAGGGGGTCTGGAAATTGGGGTTATGGACATCAAGCCAGCATGTTAAATATGTGTGCCCCTGGATGTTTGTGTGTGTTTTAAAAGGAGAAATGAGGCACTTCGGCAGCCTTGACCATTTAGAGGAAGGATGTGGATCAGTGATCACATGGCATTACACTCACCGCCCACGTCAGCCTCCACTTCAATCTGTCGTTTTTCCGCCGCACTGTCTGTCTTGACCATTTTCTCACATACCAAATTTACATAACAAAATGTTCCTTCTATGTGTCAGAATCAGACCATAGGTATCAACTTATATTGCTGGAGCATTACGCTTTGCCAAATTAATATTCCTCCAAATTTTTTTTACTCTATAATCTACATTAGGTCTGCAAGTATGGATTGTAGAAGGAGGGAAAAAAAAGATCTAATTTAATATCAAGGACCAGAAATAATCATTATTATAAATTACGAATTTAAAAATGAAAGGACAAAAATGGATGCTAAGTGACAAAAGTAGAGTGATAAACTATAGATCAATTTAAATGCATTCAGAAAAGTACCCAAACAGCGTAAATGATCACGTTAGATACTCGATAGACCATAACTTCTGAGTAACTTTACATGGAGATTGTCAAAGTTCAGATTTGCATAAATTAATTCTGTTGAATATTTCATGAGGAAAGGCAAATAGAACATACTACGTTATGTACGTCCACAAGAATGGACAAGAGAAACATAATGTTGAACCTTTGACTGGGAAAGAATTAAAATACTAAGAGCTGGAAATGATCAATAATGTATTTACAATACTCATTATTGTTGTACTCCCTGTTTGTGCTTTTTCTCGAATGTTAAAGGAGTATACTGCTGTTTTTGTATGGAAGTCTAGATGTTGTGTTAAGTAAATGGAAGCGATCTGGCAACATGTTATCAGCTCTATGTTTTCAATTGAATTTTTAAGATAACATTTTTCCATTAGGCATCAAAAATTATGAAAACAAGACTACTGATTTAAATATCAACAGTCTGTTTTCTGGACCGAATCAAATCAAAAAGGGCACATTCATTAAATGGCCAGCAATATTTCAGATGCACAATAAATATTGGTTTACAGTTTAAATCAAGTGCTATATGCCACCGCTTTATTAATAACCTCAGCAATAAAGAAATATATGAGAATATTTTTGTTGCTGTACGTGAATTTTGATACAATGTTCAATTTATCAATATATAACTGCTTTTATTTGATGAGAGTTAATCCCGTTTGAATTGAATTACTTAGAAGAAAAATTGATTTTATGTCATTCGGCCGAAAGATACAGGACAACATCTAAAATCCACATATTTGTGCCAGTTGTTGTACTCACATTGTATTCATTTTCTCACTTTTTAAAAAATGTTGTCAAATTCATCATTACTGAGAATATACCTAGGTAGGGAGACATTAAGACTTAAATTCCAAATCTTTCTACATATACCCACAGCAATGATCAAGGAAATAAAACTACACGCACCTTAATCTTCCGATGGATGTGTCTGAGAGCATCGGCAGTGCCCATGTCTGCATCTTCTTGAATACAAAACACATCAAGTTTCATCTTCACATCTGATTTCAATTTACTGTCTGTGCTCATCATCCTCTGGACCTCTTTGGTGGTGATCACAATCACCTCTGACAAGACGTGGAAAAAAATATTACACACAAGAAAATGAGCAGAAAGTTACATACAGTCAAACTAACTCACAGTTGCACTTCCACACAAAATACATATAAGATATTATGATTGTAGTTGTAGTAATAATGTAGTAACTGGATGAATAATATTCCACACGCTTGCTACAATCACTACGCTTCTTATAATACTGTTGGTAACAACAGATGTATGAAGCCCACTTCGTAAATCTAGTACATTTCAGTTTGTTTTAAACAATTTTGTCTGGATAAAATCTTATTTACTGGGCATTTGTTCACTGTAGCTGTATCAGCCTAGTAAAATAAAATTGCAGCACATTGGCTAGCTGGGTGTACACAGTAAATTTTCTGGCCACCCACAATGATTACTTATTGAAAGCTAGTTTTATTTAGGTTAGTGAAGACCTACATGCTTTTATAACAAACAGGACTGTTTACTGGAAAAGAACAGCATAGTGCAACAAATTCCTTATAAGCCAAGAGTTTCTGGACCTACTACATGCTGCAGCACGTATCTGCAAAATCTGGGCAGCAAATCTCAACAGGAAAAGCACACCTGAAAATGGCTGCTGATCTAACAACAATCTTTGTAAGTAAGAGTAGAAAAAATTAGCAGCTGCATGTGGCGGGGGAGATATTTTACAAGTACCCTTGTGTGTAATTTTCAGGATCAGGAAACACTGACCATGACTCAAATGAGAAAATTCAAATTTGGTTATTATAAAGAGATATATCTGAAAGACAAGTCCGAAATTTGCAGTGTCTGTTAGAGACATTATAGATTGGAGGAAACTTCTTGTGTTTCAAACATGCTCAAGTAATTATCGGAAAAGTGAACCAACGCCACCATTAAATTCTGTAGAACAATTGTTTTTCATTTATTTGTACATCTGTAGAGGTTTTGAATAATCGGATAAGTAGTGTTTGTGTTGATTAATATTACGTAATAGTTCCTGTATTTGAGAAGGGGGTCAGAATTACTCTTGAAGACTTTCTGTCCATCATTAAAAAAATTATAAACTACATTTCTTCATAGTTTGTGGGGGTAGAGCGCTAACAGCTCACATGCAGAAGAAAATGTCTGATAAAAATTAATGGAACTAAAATTAGAAGTGTGATGCAGTATCACACTCAAACATAAGAACATTTTTATTTAGAAAATCAGTTTGTCAATTAACTTGAATTTTAATCATGTGTAGGATGTTATGAAAAATAAAATATCCCATAATGATAATAATGAAGTATAAATACTGAGAAAGACTTTCACTTTTTAAATTACTTTTAATGCTCTAAAGATCAGTCATTAAGGTATGTATAGTTGTCATAGTCGAAGTGCTGCAAGAAGTTCTCACCTTCAAAACCCACCCTCTCCAGCAAGTTCAGTGGGTACCACATAAGGGGCCTGTTGCCAACAGGCAGCATTGCTTTGGGGGTGTTGTAGGTCAGATCCGTCATGCGAGAACCCCCACCAGCCGCCATCAACACCGCCTGGAACTCCATGATGTCTTCTGGAAATGCCTGAGGAAGACTCAAATATATTAAAAGAGTGATACTCACATTAGAAAGTACATGTGTTTAAACATAGTGCACAGACATATAGATGATGTATAAATATATAATTTCACTTTTGTTCTGTAAATATGGATTTACTTTTTACTTTCTTTGTGGCCCTTTGGACATTTTCAATTTGACAGCGCTAATGTTAACTAACTGTAGTTAACTAAACTTGGCAAAAATGGATACATGTACGGGCATTGAGTTTAAAAAAAAAAATGCGGGTGACAGGTCACTAAAGCGAAATTACTGGTGCACAATGCTAAAGGCAATAGAGTAAAAAAAAAAAAAAAAGCATATTCTTTCTAGTCTGCTATTGGGGCCCTGTGAAGATGTTGCAGCCTTGTTATAAAACATGTAATTATTTAGTGTGGTTTGCATTTGTTTTCTTGTTTAGATGCCTAGGTCTGTGACTTCTTCTTTCGTTTAAAATCAACGATTGGTATCAGGTAACAGAAGTGGTGAGTGGGCTATTGTAGCGTCACTTTAGACTGCACACACGATTATTTTTGAGTAAAGGACAAGTGACAGAAGATAGCTACCATTTCTCTATACATTATGAAAAATCATCACACACCACTGACACGAAACTGAATCAATTTCAACTAATTTAGCAGTGTACTGCCATAAAGAATAACGAAAAATTAGATGAATCTACCTGTCCTGGATCCCTTATGTCACTTGAAAAGACTGCAATTGTAGTGTCGTGCAAGTAAGTTACTCACTGTTGTTAGCACTTGGCTAACGATGAACACAGAGCAAAAAAATTCAGTGGCACCAGCGACAGCTCAAATGCAGCTGGATACGTTCTTTGGAAAGAAAGTAGTAGTTCAAATACAAGATGACGACAGAAGTTCAATTTTGGGCTCAAATTTTTTTTAACAGAGTTCCCGAACAAAGCTAGAGGCTTGCGTCGTATGATGACACCTACGTACCTTCACTGAAATATGTCCGTGTAGGAAACCACTTCCTCCCTAGAACAGTTCCTACTGCATTTGAATGGAAATTGACGCTGCGGCGTTTTTGTCGTGAAGATTTGACTGACTGTAGCAGATACTGTACAGACAAATGAGAAGTGAAAAGGGATGTCACGGTTGAACTGATCAGAACTCTCCATTCCACAGATATCCAAATAGTATGTGCCCTTATTCCACAATTGGCACAAGACAAAGATGTCAGATTTCAAGAAATCACAAGGTTTATAGAACAGATAGAATGAAATGAATCTATTCAATGGCATCAGCTTTGACCAAGAGGAAGTCCAATCATCAAAGAACAGAGTATAAACTCTGCTAAGAACTTTATAGTCTGTCTGGGAAGCTCTTTTCACCTAAATCGTTTCTCCTCCAAAAAACATTACAGAATGACCCTGGCATGTTTGACTATCTATTGGATGGTTTCTGTTATCTGACTTGAATACTCTAACATTACACACTTACATTTTACCACCCAGATCTTGATTGCATGGGGAACAGGACATTCAGAGTTAAATATGAGAATATGCAAAACCAAGTTTGAACGATCTGACCTCAAAATACTATCTTAATAGTGAATAAACCTTTAAAGGATATTTATACTGTACATTGAATGATTATATGATTGAGCAAGCACACATCTGAGCAATCACCACAACTATTTAACACTATAGCATGGGTGAGTAAATATCTTAACAGTTAAATTATAACATTGAGCAAATATCTTAACACTAGTTACTTTATACTCCCTCAGGGATCTAGTTAGCACATATTAAATCTTTCATGATTAAACTGTTGATAATAATTAGGCTGTTACACATTTTGTATCTATACAACAACTAACCATATTTATTTGAGCATTCAAAAAAGTTGTGAAAATAAAGTATATTACCAACCAAACCATAATCTAGCATTTCTTTTAAACCTGGAATACAAGCACAATCATTTTTAACCAGTTTTTCATGGGTATTTTCCACCTACCAACACAATGCTATATTTGCAATAAGAAAGCCATGTAGGTCAGACAATAAGTAAGACATTCCCTTACAAATTATGAACATTTAGTAGTTTGACCGCAATAGACAAAGAAATTCCTAATCCATCTGAGTACCTATAGTAATACGTTTAATAATAGGGTTTGTTTTTTTAATTCATAACGATTTTCATGTGAAAAATATTTTTTTCACCACAATGAAAGCAATTCCAAGGTTTTACACACACTAAGATGTGTGAGCTGTTAAGCACTAAGTAGCCACCCTGCTACTCCTCCAGACTTCAGGCTTGAAAACTCCCAATTCACAGAGCTGAGACGTAACACCAAATTGAGCTTGGGGAATGTGGCTTTGGTTTTGTTTGCTCTGGCCAGGAGATGAGCTTGACTGCTTGTTTCTGCTTGCTCAAACCCAGAAGAGTGAGAGCAAGGAGAAAATGAGGAGAAGGAAAAGAGAGGGGGGAGAGAGAGAGAAAGAGAAAAAAAAGGGGGGGGGGGTGGCAAAGAGACAACAACACTGATGTTGTCTGAATAATATAAGAAAATAATGACTGAAGGAATAATCCTGGTGGGTCAAAAATATTGGAACATGAAGACAGAGAAAATAAAAATTAGAAGGAAGTTTACTGGAAAAAGGGTTGATAAGTAATGAGAATAGGATTTATGTTACAAAGAGAAGAAAGAGCTCAACTAATGGAAAACAGCTGGAAGAGGAATAATTGAAGCGTAAAGAAAAAAGAAGAGAGACAGTGATACTGATAAAAAAAGACAAAGAGACAGTTGATTCTTGTGTAATGTCACAAATATTTGATGTGTGAAAAACTGAAAAAGGTAACACATGTTCAGCTTGTCTTTTTTTTAAGGAGACGTTCAGGCAACATTCAGATAAGTTACCGCTCAAAATGCATGACTGGCATTGCAGTGAAGTCAGGCAGTTAAATTTTCTATCTAATTTATTTATCTGTACACAAAGATAAATGAGGAGCAGGAGGGAGCACACCGCGCATTAAAGAAAGGGAAAATTCACAGTAACTTTAAAAAAAATACCTTGAAAGATCTATAAACCTACAGTTCACTACTGAAAATTAAGGATTTGTGTTAGTAGGTGCATTTATAATACAACATAAACCTGATAATTGCAGAGAGATTGGTATTATCCAATGAAACTGCTGAAGAAATAGAGATGCCGGTCTTTATTTGTTGACACCAACTAAAATAGGTTGCACAATTTAACCAGTTACATCAAGGTTGTTGGTGTTTCATTTAAATATGCACACCATAATTTAGTTTCAAGAGATGTTTTTAAAAAAAGCATGCTAGGAAAACTAAAATATCTTGGCTTTTAATACCTTAATCTGGTCAAATTCACAAAAACTGGAGTCTATTACATGTTTAGGCATTTCTTTGCCATATGCTATATTAGAACTGTGGCAAAAAATAAACATACATTATTATTAGTGATCATTATTATTAGTGATCATTATTATTATTAGTGATCATTATTATTATTAGTGATCATTATTATTATTATTATTATTATTATTACAATATTATTACAATATTATTACATACATTACCCGTCAGTCACGGTGCTCAGCTTATCAGTGTGTGGCAGCTCGCATCTGGGGCAGTTGTTGTGAAGATTTAGTGTGTGTGTGTGTGTGTGTGTGTGTGTGTGTGTGTGTGTGTGTGTGTGTGTGTGTGTGTGTGTGTGTGTATGTGTGTGTGTGTAGAAACCTCCTTTTGCGGGTTTTGAGTGTGTTACGACTGAATACCTTTATTAGACCCATCAAATTCTGGACAGCCTCGGAGTGTGCCAAGTTAGATTTTAGTTAGTGTTTATTGTAGTGTTTTATAGTGTTATTCATCAATATATTTACTCTGTGCAGTAAAGTTAGGTTCAGGGGTGCTGTTTTCTGTTCAGTTTTTAGTTAGAGTCTTTTGTTTTGTTTTGTTTTGATTTAGCCAGTTTTGGACATTCATAACTCTTTTTCTTATATTGTGGTTTTGTTCCACAGCATCCACCACACCCACCAAGCCTCTCACTTGGTTCGCTTTTATTTATTTTCTTAATTATCTTATGTTCTGCATATTTATGTTACGTTTAATTCATATGGTTATTTTTGTGTTATTTCCTTTTCTCCCGAGCCAGGTTGTAACAGTAATGATTATCTGTCACAAATATATTAAAATATGAAGTGATAGCTTTTCGGATGGAATTTGGGAAAAACATTTGCCATGTCTTTTAACAATAAAAGAAATATAATAATGAATGAATGAATGAATGAATAAATGAATGAATGAATGAGGGCTGCACTTTGGCACAATGGGTAGCGCTGTCACCACGAGTCCCGCTCTGTGGGGAGTTTGCATGTTCTCCCCGTGTCTGCGTGGGTTCTCTCCGGGTTCTCTGGTTTTCTCCCACCTCTAAAAAACATGCGCTTCAGGTTACTTGGCCATTCCAAATTGCCTGTTGTGTCTGTTTACTCCCAATGAAAAGTCTGCTCCCCTACATCAGCTTTCAAATATATTAGGCCATATTTTCACAGTTCTCCTCCCTAAATACATAGACATTTAGAGGACTGCATTGTTTACTCCCTCATTCAATACTTGCAAACTGTGATCATCCCTCATTCACTACTTGTGGTTCTTAAGGATATCAGGGAAACTATAGCTCATTAAATATTTTAAAAAGAAAACTTATTTATTTCTCCAATTATTATTTTTCTAGCTATTACTCAAGAAATGGGCTTGAAACTCATTTATAGCATCCCCTTCTGCACTGCTTTTAAATTGATTTCATGCCTGTCTTAAATTGACTTTATGCATGCTTTTCTTGAATTAATATAGATAACTGCTTTTCTTCTTTATTTTGGCTTTTTCTTGTTTTTATTAGTATTTTTATGCAGCTCTACTACTATGATCAAGTTCACATTTATTTTCCATTGTTTCTGTTCTATTATTTTGTTCTGTTTTTTCTGACTTTTTTTTTGGTTTTATTAGCTGCATTCATCTTCTGTAGTTATTATGATTGTGTTTGTTATTTTTTATATGTGATTAGTAAGATTGTTTTCAATGATAAAAAAAAAACTTGAACGAAATGATTTGTCTGATGTAATGTTAGTAATGTAACATAGTCATATTTATAAATTTACTGTGCATTCATTTAAATACACTGAGGTTTAAGAATGTTCCATGTAACTACCATTTGACTGTCCATTGAGTTTAACTTTTAAAATTTCTTCATATATTCGTTACCCACCTACTTTAATTGGTGTTGTCAGAGTGAAGGTGTCATTCCTCTCCCCTCATAAAGTGAGGTATCTGGTAAAAGAAAATGATTTTAAAAAAAGCAGTTACTATAAAAGTCAACCATAAATACTGAAACTGACATGGTTTACTGCTGGCCTGATTTACCACAGAGCACTGATGTGTACAAGACATCCCACATTCAACTGATGGGAACATAAGCACAAATTTACCGGTGTCACTGGAAACTAGCATGACAACATGCGAACGTGGTTGTGGAAGTCACAATTACTGCTTTGGGGCGGCAGCAGCTCAGTCCACTGAGTTTTGGACTGGGTACTGGAGGATTGCCGGCTCAGGACATGTGTTGGATAAAAATTTTGGAATGTGAACTGACAGTGGGAGGTGCCAGCTCCCCTCCGAGGCACTGCCGAGGCGCCCTTGAGCAAGGTGCAAGGAGCAACATCCTTTTTATAAACTGCTTATTTGAGGCGCACCACGAAGGAGCTGCCCGCCGCTCTACCTCCCTGTCCCTAGCATGCTTCAGGCCCCTTGTGTGTGAGTGTGTGTGTTACAGGCCTGTACCCACTATATGCGCATGTGACTAACCACCAGTGTGTGTTAGAGTGGACTAATAATTTCCTACTGGATTAATAAAGTTGATTACATTATATCAAAAGCATACCTGTTTTATTCATTGGAAATACATTGCTGTTGCATCAGGATTACGTGTGAAAGATGTGAAGAGATTCTAATCGGTTTAATGTTTTTTTTTTCAACATTAGAAGTGGAGAAAAAAAGATGAGAGTGAGGGTATGAACCCCTCAAAGTCTGAGTGATATGTCAAATAAAGACATCCGTCCAAGCGGGGATTTTTTGGGTAAAATGAAAGAGACACAAACAAAGAATAACCACAGCTCTGAGACAGATACAAATGGCGATAAGCATGAGAACAAACACACAGACAAGTGTTCAGGTCTCGTCACAGAGTGAGTTCAAATGGAGCTCAAAGATTTCCCTTGATTTTCCTCCTCGCTCATTGGCCCTGTGGCTGCTGCGTCTTGTAAATCATTTTCAATTCACTCAAACAAGCCAGTTGGATTAGCTTGGTTTCAATCATAAACATTTGCAGCGCAGACCACCCAGGGAGAAAGAAGAGCGAGAGAGAGAGAGAGAGAGAGAGAGAGAGAGAGAGACGCCTCCCCCTGAGTTTAGAGGTGGGCTCTGCAGCACACGCACGACACACTCAATTGTCTCTCCTCACATACATACATGCTTATACAGTGGTTTGTGTTTACACCACATCCAGGGTCGGTGCACTGTGTGCCCAAAACAGACATGTCCACCCAATTTGGGATATTAACACCCATAAATCACAGATAAAGATGTCTCACTTCACCGCTACTTAACAATAGAGTACTGTATACATTGTTCATAGAGGTCGACAGTCTCCATCCCAAGACGTTGAAATTCATTCCTTTTGTCTTGAACTCAGATTTAAAAATTGTTCTCTTGTTTCTCTCCACATACAGGAATGATCCACGAGCCAAGCTGATGCCAGAACCAGGAAATATTTGGACTGGGATTTGAAGAGCCAGGGTGGGAAAAGCACGGCGGCTCCGTGCTGCAAGATGCTGGTACTTTCCTTTGAAAGCCGTGCGTCATTCTGTTTCTGTGTCTTACTCTAACTGTGCGAGTTGTCCACCCATCTGTGTTTTATCCTGATCTCCTCTCTCTTTACTTGCACAATCAGGTTCCTCTAACTCGCTACCTCTTACTGCTTTCACCTGTTTATATTGAGATGAAAGCATTTTTCAAGTTAAGTTGAGGTATTGTTTTCGAGGACTGCTTATTTTACAAAAAAGTGCAAAAAAAAAAAAGCAGGTGTGAATTGAGTAAAAATGGCTTTTCTAGACAGAGTGACGCCTGTACTTGGCTATGTTACTTTTAATTGTGTCAGTTTATGATCAAGCTCATCATCTTCAGGCTCTATCATGTATGTGAAGCACAGATGAGTGTCTTTGTTGTACCTTCACTGAACAAGTAAATGATTTATAGAAAGAAAGAAAAGAAACATTTTGATATTAATTTGAAAAGTTTCTTTTCAAAAGAAGATATATTGAAGGATTAAAGAGTGTAAGAAATAATAAGAGGAGGTGTTTAGACACAATAAACCAGGGAAGTATCTCCCCGGTATCTGCAGTCTTGCAAGGGCACAAGCTAGTGTCAACTGTAGGCCAGTCCCAAGCTTAGATAAATCAAATAAATGAATCAGTCAATCAACCTTTATTCGTATAGCACTTAATAACATCAGCAGACATTTCAAAGCGCTGGAACCCCCCAGAGCAAGCAGACGGTTGAGGCAAGAAAAAAACTTGCCAAACAAATATGAGTATTCATCTTAATTGGAAAAGGGACGATATGCCGTGGCGACCCCTAACGGGACAAGGCAAACAAAAGTTTATGGTTAGACACGAGAAAACATTTTCGATTACACACCTATGTTTTCAATGTGTGTGTGTTTGTGTGTGTGTGTGTGTGTGTCTACATATTACACTGTGTGGTTGGGAGGCCACCCAGTCAGCGGACGGTGGGATAAGTCAGGGGTACAGATGATATTTTTTGGTACATTTCAAGAAAAACATGATCACTTAAAAAAAAAAAGTTGTCGTAATGTGTAACATTTTATGATTTTGGAAACAGCTCTCAGATTAGAGCTTTAGAAATATTAAGTCACAAACACCTCTCAAGTATGAATTACAAGGTTAAAGATACTTTCAGAACTGGTATCTACTACAGAGGAAACTTGCAAATTCAGAGATTTCTCTTTGAATTTTTTTTTCATATAAGTATAAGCAATGATTCACCATTGGGTTTAGCCCTTTTATATATAAACCTGTCCCGTTTTATGGACAACACACCTAAAATATTTGTTCATATCTGATCTGTTCTATCCAGCTGACTACATATGTAGTTAAACTCTCCTTGTCTTTGAGCAAACACACTCACACACACACACACACACACACACACACACACACACACACACACACACACACCTTATTTTCATCTGAAATAAATGTTTATAGCATTCCAAACATTTTATGCATCAGACACTATGTGTGGTCCTGTCTGTACCTAGCATGAGGTTTGAGGTTAAGGTGTTTGTACGTGTCAGTGACGTATGTGTGTGTAAGAGGGAGAGAGAGAGAGAGATTTTTTGATTTTTAACATCACATTTATTCATTTATTCAAAAGTCAAATTACAAAATAATCCCGTTGATCCAAAATCCAAAAGAGATTCACGTAAAAGAAGAGATTCACGTAAAGAGGATTTTCGATAGTATTGTGCATTTTCTGAACAAAGAAACATCTAACCTTTTAACATTTATCAAACCAAAAAAAAAAAAACAGTTATCCGTTCTCCACAATCATCTTTGCTTTTGCTTTTTTCCTTAGTTTTTTCAATCTATAAAACTTTTGGTCTTTAAAAACTGGTTCACCACTTCTTGTTTTACTTTTCACATAAAAGCTGTCACTATCCAGAAACATGTGGAGGTCAGGAAATTTTTTTTCTATTTTTGCCCTCGAACCTCTTGTGTCTTGCAGGAATTTTTTAATCTTTTGCAAATCATTTTTCTGTTATGGCCTCTTTCAGACTGTTGTCATTTTCGTTCTCAGAGTTACTTGTATCAGGCATTTCTTTAGCCATTTCCTCCGTTTTATTCATTCTTTTGTTAATGTTTTTCCTTTTAAGAGCTATCTTTAATGATTCCTCGTCTATTACAATATCATCATCCTCTTCGTCCTTCTTTAGCAGAGACTGTACCACCCTGGCGGTTGTCTCTCTGGCCCCTTCAGCCTTCACCAAATCCCTCTGTCCATCCTTTGTGCCGTTATCCATGTCCTGCGTGCTATTCTGTGGCTCCGGGTTGGCGGAGAAAGAGAGAGAGATTTGAAAAAGGCAGAAAATTAGACAGAAAAATTGGGAATAACTCAGTGGTTAGTAGATAAATACTAATGACAAAGATAAAGATTTATAGGGAGTGCCGTTTGAGGAATCAGTCAAATAAGTTGAGATGAAAATTATCTCCTCACCTATATATTTGAATAAGCTCACTTGAAAAAGTCTCACGCTGTCATGGTGTCACCAACTCCACCCACTATCTGTCAATCAAGTGCCCAACCTAATTTTAAAACTTAACAACACTAAAACATACAGCTGCAGCAGCAAAAATGGCCCCAGTGGGAGTGCAAAATGTAGCCTCCGTGTTTGTGTCGGTTTGGTTGGCTGACACACACACACACACACACACACACCCCTAGTAATTAATGCAACCAGCTGCTAAGGTTAATCTTGCAATTACACTTATTTAGAAACAATGCAAATAACAAAATAACAGCAGACGGTGGGTTCTGAGTCATGGGACTGTACACATTGATAGCTGAATATCTGGTGTCACAACTCAGTGTAACACAATGACTAAAAGGTCAGTACACTCACAACAAAAAGGTCCATAATTGGAGTGTGTTGGTCTTTCCCACAGGAATCTGTCACAGTCTGGAAACAGGCAGGTGATCTCCGTACTCGGAAGGCTCTCAGCGTACTGTTGCAATTGCATATGTTTGCCCTGTAATAGAGTCAATAGGTCAATGGTGGCATTGCGTTCATTCCTCATACACTCAAACGCTGGAATTAAATCATGTAATCTTCTTTTCCTTTCGGCTTTTCCCTTCAGGGGTTGCCACAGTGAATCAGTTGCCTCCATCTAACCCATCTAACCCTGTCTGTCTTCTGCATCCTCTTCTCTCACACCAACTACCTTGAAAACCTCACGAGGTCACATTTTAACTCCACCCACTACCTGTCAATCAAGCGCCCAACCAATCACGGCGCAACTGCCAGAAGGAATCATGTGAACATTATGGCGTAAGGAATCGGGCAGCAAGGCTTTTTGTTGCGGTTACGCCTTTCGTCCACACCACAAAAACACTGGCCAAAGGGAAGTTTTTTGAAAACGCCGGGCCTGCGTTGTTGTGTGGATGCTGTAACTGAAACTTTTTCTATCCGGGGTGTGTTTTTCTGTCCGGGGGGTGTCTCCCCAGAATGGACGGAGTTAAAATTGGCTATAGTCTGACATATAACAACTCCACTTTAAAGACGCACTGATAAATATGCTTGACAGTTGGATATTTGTTTGTCTGTTTCTTTCTTTATGAATCATAAACTGTATTAAATTTATTTATTCATTCATTTATTTATTCATTCATTCATTCATTCATTCACGTTCCTCGCCAAAGACACCGACGCCAGTCCTGGGTCAGAGCAGGATGCACTGCCTGCTGGTGGGAGAACTATGTGATAGGTGCTCTTGATTTATAATACCAATACATTTGTTTTCATATGTTTGGTATGAAGTCTGAAATTGTTTTATCGTGGAATTTCCACGGGTTCCCGCGAGTCAATTGTATAATGGAAATAAATAAATCAATGTATGCAGAAATCCATTTCCTTACAAAAGCAGGAAATATGTCAATAGCCACCTCCAATCTATTATTATTATAAATTGGCAGACTCCTTTCATGGGTTACTGTACCAGAAAGCATGGGCATAAGCTCTCTCTCTCTCTCTCTCTCTCTCTCTCACACACACACACACACACACACACACACACACACACACACACACACACACACACACACACACACACACACACACACACACACACACACACACACACACACACACAAACACACTTACGGGTCTGCTCCAGATGTTGGGAGTGTTCTGTTTCACTGAAGGTAGCGATGCCTCACGCCTCACTCGGGGAGTGGTTAAATCACAGCTGTGAAGACGCTTTTAGAGGCGTTCATAAACACACAGCATTCATTTGGTTTCCATATGGTCATAGTCACAGATGCTATGACCATACGACACCTCACATACAGAACAGAAGGCCATGAGTAGAAGGCCAGATTTATTTTCTGTTCCGGATGAGATAAAATAGGAAACTTTAAGGACAAGATGCGCCAAAAGTTGATGAATGCGCTCTAAAAAAGTGTCTAGATTGTAGATTTAAGTTGTGAGTAGTTTGTGAGCTTTTCTATATTTTGTCATGATACAGACCAGATGTGTCGAACTCAAGGGCCAGGGGCCAAATGTGGCCTGCCACATCATTTAGTGTGGCCTATGAGAACATAAAAGGTCAGAGTGTCTAAAAATAAACAGGTCAATAGTATGCTGTGACCAAAAACTACAATTCCCACAATGCAGTAATTAAGTCCATTTTAACTCTGATAAAAACTTTGTCAACAAAATGTTGACAAAGGAATGTCAACCAGATCTGTTGCTCATGCATTGAATGTTCATTTCTCCACCATAAGCCGTCTCCAAAGGCATTTCAGAGAATATGGCAGTACATCCAACCAGCCTCACAACCGCAGACCACGTGTAACCACACCTGCCCAGGACCTCCACATCCAGCACGTTCACCTCCAAGGTTGTCTGAGACCAGCCACTCAGACAGCTGCTGAAACAATTGTTTTGCATAACCAAACAATTTCTGCACAAACTGTCAGAAACTGTCTCAAGGAAGCTCAACTGCATGCTCATCGTCCTCATCAGGGTCTTAACCTGACTCCAGATCGTCGCTGTAACAAACTTGAGTGGGCAAATGCTCACATTCGATGGCGTCTGGCACGTTGGAGAGGTGTACTCTTCACGGATGAATCTCGGTCTACATTGTTCAGGGCAGATGGCAGACAGCATGTGTGGCGTTGTGTGGGTGAGCGCTTTGCTGATGTCAATGTTGTTGATTGAGTGGCCCATGGTGGTGGTGGGGTTATGGTATGGGCAGGCATCTGTTATGGAAGAACAACACAGGTGCATTTTATTGATGGCATTTTGAATGCACAGAGATACCGTGATGAGATCTTGAGGCCCATTGTTGTGCCATCCATACATGAACATCACCTCATGTTTCAGCAAGATAATGCACGGCCCCGTGTTGCAAGGATCTGTACACAATTCTTGGAAGCTGAAAATGTCCCAGTTCTTGCAGTTCTGGCCAGCATACTCACTGAACATGTCATGTTTGGGATGTGCTTGACCGGCGTATACGACAGCGTGTACCAGTTCCCACTAATATCCAGCAACTTCGCACAGCCATTGAATAGGAGTGGACCAACATTCCACAGGCCACAATTGACAATCTGATAAACTCTATGCGAAGATGTGTTACACTGCATGAGGCAAATGGTGGTCAGACCAGATACTGACTGGTTCTGAGTCCCCAGACCCCCAATAAAGCACAAAAAAACTGCACATTTCAGGGTGGCCTTTTATTGTGGGTAGTGTAAGGTACACCTGTGCACTATTCATGATGTCAGATCAGCATCTTGATGTGGCACACCTATGAGGTGGGATGGATTATCTCAGCAAAGCAGAAGTGCTCACTATCACACATTTAGACAGATTTGTGAACAGTGTTTGAGAGAAATGGTAATATTGTGTATCTGAAATGAATTATAGATCTTTAAGTCCATCTCATGAAAAATGGGAGCAAAAACAAAAGTGTTGCATTTCTATTTTTGTTGAGTGTAAGTTACATCTGGCCCTTTGAGGACAGTCGTTATGTTGATGTGGCCCTCAGTGAAAATAAGTTTGGCACCCTTGTCCTATGAGGTGAAGGCATGAACAGAAAATATTTTCAGGATAACTTGTTTTAGAATATCCCACACTGCATTAATTACAAAAGATATTGGATGTGGAAATGATAATGTAGCTGCAAGAGGGCACAAGCAGGTGTTTTATTGTGCCGGACCCAAGCCCGGATAAATACAGAGGGTTGTGTCAGGAAGAGCATCCAATGTAAAATGTTTGCCAAATCAAACATGTGAATCAAATATATGACTTCCATACCGGATTGGTCAAGGCAACGACCGCCATTGGTACTGTTCACCTACAGGGTGCCGGTGGAAATTGGACTACTGTTGGTTGAAGAAGGAGAGGAGGAAAGTGTGTTCGTAGGAAGAGAGAGAAAAGGAACACCAAGAGTATAGGACTGAGAGTAGGGATGTTGAATGTTGGAACTATGACAGGAAAAGATAGTGAGTTGGTTGAGATGACTCCTCAGAAGTGAGGATTTGTGAGCAGCAGTATAGTTTCAAGCCCAGAAAAGAGTACTGCAGATGCAGTATTACCTTGAGGATGTTGATAGAGAAGTACAGAGAAGGCCAGAGGGAGCTGCATTGTGTTTTTGTAGATCTGGAGAAAGCTTATGACAGGGTGCCCAGAGAGGAACTGTGGTATTGTATGACGAAGTCTGGAGTGGCAGAGAAGTATGTTAGCGCGGTGCAGGACATGTATGAGGACTGTAAGACAGTGGTGAGGTGTGCTGTAGGTGTGACAGAGGAGTTCAAGGTGGAGATGAGACTGCATCAGGGATCAGCTCTGAGCCCCTTCTTGTTCGCTACGGTAATGGACAGGCTGACAGAAGAGGTCAGACAGGAATCTCCATGGACTATGATGTTTGCAGATGACATTGTGATCTGTAGTGAGAGCAGGGAACAAGTGGAGGAGAAGCTAGAGAGGTGGAGGTTTGTCCTGGAAAGGAGAGGAATGAAGGTTAGCCGCAGTAAGACAGAGTACGTGTGTGAATGAGAGGGACCCAAGTGGAAGAGTGAGGTTACAGGGAGAAGAGATGAAGAAGGTGGAGGATTTTAAGTACTTAGGGTGAACAGTCCAGAGCAATGGAGAGTGTGGAAAAGAGGTGAAGAAGCGTGTACAGGCAGGATGGAATGGGTGGAGTGTCAGGTGTGATGTGTGATCGAAGAGTTTCAGCTAAAATGAAAGGAAAGGTGTACAAAACTGTGGTGAGACCAGCGATGTTGTTTGGTCTAGAGACAGTGTCACTGAAGAAAAGACAGGAGACAGAGCTGGAGGTAGCAGAGATGAAGATGCTGAGGTTCTCTTTGACATTGACCAGGATGGATAGGATCAGGAATGAGTACATCAGAGGGACAGCACACGTTAGAGGTAGGCCAGACTGAGATGGTTTGGACATTTGGATAGTGAATATATTGGTAGAAGGATGCTGAGTTTTGAACTGCCAGGCAGGAGGCCTAGAGGAAGACCAAAAAGGACATTTATGGATGTAGTGAAAGAGGAAATGAAGGTAGTTGGTGTGAGAGAAGAGGATGCAGAAGACAGGGTTAGATGGAGGCAACTAATTCGCTGTGGCGACCCCTGAAGGTAAAAGCCGAAAGGAAAAGAAGAAAGAAGAAGATTGAATGTGGAAATGATGTAGTTCGGCTGCTGGACAGAGTATTCCATTTATCCATCAGTCATATATTCGATGGTGAGTGTGAGTTCAAGGTTTGTAATTTTTTTTTATTTTAAAAATATTTGTGCACACAAAGAGTGACAACAGAATGAGTAGAAACAATATCAATGGCAGAATGGCCAAAGGTCTAATTCTGACATCGTGGAAATATACAGTATATGTCAGTGTTAAGTCCCATATCCCTGGCTGGTTTGAGGTACATGTCCATCAAGATGATTCATCCTAATATGCTCATGTACCAGTTTATAATAAGACGATAGCATCATCTTCCTTGGTCCTTTTATTTATGGCTGCTCTACTGGCGCTTCTCCTTTTCTCTATATAACATCACAAGCGGCACACTGAGAGCAAAAATATGAGTCCCCCATTAGTTATTAGCCTGTATGAGACACTTCTGAACCAGCCTAAGACCTTCATTCATGTGGGGTATTCAAAGTCACCATTGTGGTTATTTGAATGACAGCAGTTTCTGGCTCTGACCACTAAAACAGTCCCTTCTCCTCTCATCTTGATATGCAGCCTTTTTTGAACTGAGGTCCATTCAGATGTGGTCAGTCTCTCTCACGCACACTGACAGACACACAAACTTCCTGTGTGGTCTTGTATGAAAGTTAAATGAAAAGGAATTCTTCATATTTTATGATATGATAATGTCTTGAATGAATTGAAGGCTGAGTAATATTCATTTGTCATTCCTCCCATTATTCTTTAGGAGGCCTTTAATCACACAAATGCTTAATTTCAAAATAGGGAACATTGACTCAATTAAATACTGGCAACTCTATCATTTAAAATGTGGCCTGCATTCTCAGCTGTTGGCCTTTAAATCTGAAAGAAACAGTGAATGACCACCATCTGCTGGTTTATTGTAAGTATTGCATGTCGATTAGTGTCGCTTGCCAGGATCCGATCTTTCAGTTGAGGTGGGTGGAACAGTTTCTGTTTTGTTCTTCTCATTTTGCATCAGATACTTTTCTTTGAGGACACGTCAGCCGTCAATCAATATTTAGAGTACAGTACTTTTTAACGTGCTATGCAGACATTTCTTTTTTCTTTAATTTCTCAGTTTTTTATCTTTATTCTTTTATTAAAGTGTTGGCTCCAAATCATCATGAACCATCTGTAGTTTTTAAAAATCCTTGTACATGTCTTCAAACAGGAATATTTGAGCTGGGTCGCAGTGTGGACCTTTATTACTGAAAGTGGTCCATCTGCTCCAGTGGGTTTTTTTTCTCCGGACACGACGTGGGTGACCTTGTCGGCATGAACTAATTCACACTCCTGTCTTTTTTCACTGGTTGATGTCACAATGTGCAACCCAAGAGAGAGATGTTTAGTAGAAAGACTACATTGGAAAATAATACCAAGTTCTGCTTTTATTTACACAAAACACCCTCTGCCCCCAACACACACATGCAGCATCCTTACATAGATCCATGGCAAAACCAAAATGATACAACTGCCATGACATTGTCAACCCCTTAACTCCATTCTTCCCTCTCCCACTTTTTCTCTTCTCAGCCCAATCCCTGGTAGCTGGCCCTGCTCTTTTTTCCTGGTTGTCATGGAGATGGCTAACAAAGCCATCACTTTTACCAATTTCCTCAGAGACAGGTGCTGGCACAATGACTGCTTCCTCGCCGGCTGAAAGGGGAAGGGGCAACAAGGGTCCATGGGAACTCCAGGCGGACACTCTGAGGGTTGTCCAAGCGTCCTCCTCCCCAAGCTTCGCAGAGAAAAGAAGGCTAATTTGTTGTCCCTGTTTTCCCAGGGAGGGGGGATGAAGGAGGAAGGAGTGGGATGAGGAGGGGTGGCGGTGGTGGCTGGTGGAAGGAGGGCGAGCGTGCTGGTGAGAGTGAGGCAGAGAAGGAGGGAGTTTGTGTAAAAGGATATCTAGTGGTTTACAAAACAGACCGCCTAATATCACTCTCCTCTTGCTTTCTCCTGCCAATGGGTGGCAAGGTCTTCCTTTCTCTCCTTGTTCCTTCATCTCCTCTCATTTCTCCTATTCTCCCGCTACAACTCTTTGGGCGGCTAAACAAAGGCAAGTCATGGCATCATGACTGCAAGATGTTTCAATTTAGCTTTCAGCAAGCATTCAGCTCATTCTTTGTGTTTGCCTTGTGTGTATTTGTGTGTGAGACAGTGTGCCTTTATATGGACCCACAGTTTAGTGACAATTGAGCTGAGTAGAAAAAGTGTCGAAATCTTTTTTTCTTTCATTTTCTTACAGTTATCAATGGTGTATCTGTATCAACAAAACATTGTTAACATTAGAGTTACTTTATTTTTTGTTCTGTTAAGTATTCATAAGTAAGTCAGGACCACGTTGCCACATTTAGAACTAATACTGCCATTAAAAGTAATCATGTGTTCAATCCCCAGCATCTGTAATCCCCAGAGTCTGTAATCTGATATGTGCCTCCGTGCACATAATAATCAGAATCAGGTGTTCCATGAACACAGGTGTGTATAAAATCCAGGCATGCAGGCTGCTTTTAAAAATATTTGTGAAAGAATGGGTTGCACTCAGGAGCTTATTGTATTCCAGCGTTTAACTGTGATAGGTTGCCACCTGTGTAACAAATCCAACAAATTGACGTTTCCTTGTTCTTAAATATTCCACAGTCAATGTCAGCTGTGTTATAAGACAGTGGAAGTGTGTGGGAACGACAGCAACTCCGTCACAAACTGATGGAGCAGGGTCAGTGGATGATGCTATGGCGCATAGTGTGAAGAGTTGCTTCTTTTACTCCCTTCTCAAACCATCTGCTTGGAAAGAGTAAAGCTGTGTTTTATTAATATATTTCAATGCAGTATAATTTATATGTATGTAGTTGAAAGTTCATGCTAGCAAAGCTAAGCCACAAATTGTACATTCAGTGTTATATCAAAACAATTTCAGGTTGTATCTTTCTTTTCCGACATGATCCTCCATTGGAGTCACAATGAGCTTTCAGTGATTCTTCCAAGTGGCATTTCCATCTCCACCTCAGCCTTCACTGTTCTACATGATACTGTGGCCACACCTGGACGCACCCCGATTATCATCCATATATCATCCATGTATAGTGCTTTCAAAGCCATTGCAAAATCTTAAAAGTTGACATTTTTTTCAACTATTGTAATTTATTGATTGGAGCTAGTGTGCTTTTTGTATTTTCTTTGAGGGATGCAGAGGAGAGCAGCTATTTATACTTTTTTAAGACCCACTTGCTGCATATTTTACCTTCCCATCTTTCACTGCCTTACTATAGTGTATTTGATTGCTTACTGAACCCATTCACTTGTGTATTTTACACAGTTTGTGTACATGTTGTATGCATATGCAAGGGATCGGATCACTGTATGTGGTACCAAAGAGATCCTGGAGATGGCAAAACGTGAGATCCTCTTGATCTGTGGCATGGAGGGAAGGCCAACTACACGTTCATCTCTTTTCCTCACAATAAGCAAGTAAGAGAAATAATGTAAGAGGGTGGTGCCAAATTAACACGTTAATGCTCATTGGCAAGATGCTAGAAATTGGATCTTATTTTGCTATTACTAAATAAACTGTTCAACTATAATGGGTGATAATTTTCAGATGTAGATGTCTGATTTTGATTTAGCATTTCTTTGTTTTGCTTTTTGGATTTGGGAAGAGACAAACACCAGAATTGATCTCCCTACCAAGACTAGCACCTCTGAGACAATAGTCATCACAGGAAACAGGACAAGCTGTGAGGCTGGATGAACTCACCTGCTAGCCATTGAGAAGGAGCTGGAAAGCATATTAGTTTCTCAGAATGTTTGGGTCCACATTCATCAGCTACAATTAATGTCCAATTGCTGCTTTGGCAAAGGAAAAGGTTTGTCCAAGCTACCACGAGAGGGCGCTCCATTCAATCCTGTTTATGCAGTCTGTCTAAAAGTCATTGGCTCTTCCTCGTGGTAGTCTTGAAATGGAGAGTATTTCGGAATAAATAATATGCTTAAACTTTCCACATACTGACAGTTCTTTTCACATTTTCTTGTGACCTTATCTGCATGGTTGTGGGAACACACATATCAGTTGACATGCAGGAAATTTACTAGCCGTCGGGGAAATCCTCATTTGTCACGTATGGATATATGTTTAGCTGTCACCATCTTTCTCTGTGACATGGGTTCAAACAGGGCCAGAATGAAGAGTAAAACATTTTACTATTTTTTTTCCATACCCCAGTATTGAACCTGCACTAGTATCCTGTGTGTGTGTGTGTGTGTGTGTTACATTAAATAATTAAATGACAAACATTAAATCATGTCACAATATTCAACCAATTCATCAATTCTTATCTTGCCCCTTGGTCCAGCCTAAGGACAAAACACCACACCACAAACGGCTTTAGCGAATGCTATCCAGTATAGTGAGGAATGCAGAGACTTGTACATTGGGGAGACCAAATGTCCGCTCCACAGCAGAGACAACTCCTCAGGGCAAGACTCAGCAGTCCACCTGCACCTGAAACACACAGGGCCGTTTTTTTTAGTGAACAGTCATGTCCAGGTTTTATCCAAGGGAGACAAATAATTTAAGAAGCCATTTATGTTAAACTAGAGAAATCATCTCCAAACAGAAGAGAATTAAGATGACATCTAGCAGCCACCTAAAATATAATATTGACCTCCATCCCCAGATACCACAAAAACCATTCTTGCCTTGGTGCAGCTCACCATAACAGCGCAAGAAGGTGGGCAGGATAATGATCCCCTTACAAAAGGTAAAGACTCCTAATGAGACTCATTCTCTTGATGGATTTGGTCCATTGTTTTCTGCTCCAACAGGAGCACGTGTTCACGTGTGTTTTGTTTGCATGAGCCACTTGAATGCGCGCGCACTAGCGGAAGTGCTGAACATCTGAAACTTCTTTAACTTTCAGTAACTTTATTAGTACGTATTTCTCTCTTATTTTTCTCGTGTTTGTCTCTCTTGTTGAAACTGTTGATTTCTCTGCACTGAGCACAGAGCTGAGCGTTTCTCAGTAGAGAAATGTGTAGAGCTGAGCGTTTCTCAGCCGAACGTGACTCCGTTGTTCATTAGGTAAACACTACATGGTGTGAACCTATTGAGACCACCAGCAATCATCGCAAAGAATACAAAACACACAGTGTTTGCAAATGAGACAAAAATCAGTGGCGACGACAACAGATGTTTACAGACAGGACGTACGCTGTTTCCCGACAATCGTCACGGACAATGAAAGATCGCAGGGAGCGAAACTGTGGCGGTCTAAACAAGAACAAATGCAGTCACAGACTGCAACATCCCTGAATTCAAAATTTTACCCTGACCTACTTGCATAGGTCAAAGATCAAAGCTAGTGCTCTCACCTACTTTCATAATTCAAAGCACTGGCTTTGATCCAGTCTCACTCACACTGGCCTTCTCCCTCGTCTTTCTATCTTATCCGGTTCCTGAGTGTTCAAAAGTTTAAATTTGACCTTGACCTTGTTTTCTCAAGGTCAAGGTCATCATCTCATTTTCGTCCCCTTTGCTGCCCGAGTAATGTGCTTTTTGTTTCATCTTTCTATCTGCAATGGTTGTGAAGATATTTGGTGGACTAATGGACTAACACAGTGGTCCCCAACCCCCGGGCCGCGGACCGGTACCGGTCCATGGGTCATTTGGTACCGGGCTGTACAGAAAGAAAAAATTATTTACATTACTTCCATTTTATTTATTTTGGAGTCTGAAAGATTTTTATTTTGAAAAGTGACGTCTGTGCGGAATGACGCACAGAAGAATACATGCGTCTGTCCCGATTGACAGGTTACGTGACAGATTATCAACCCACACAATTAAGCGCCCACAACCGCGCCAGTGTTCTGGATTTAAGTCAAGGCAGAAAATCCAGAGATCGCCCAAAAAGTATCGAAAACCCTGTTTCCATTTCCAACCTCCTGTCTTTTTGGGGCAGGATTTTCTGCAGTGAACGTAAACAAAACCAAACTGCGGACTAGACCGGACGTATGGAACACACTTCAGGTGTCATTGTCACCCGTTACCCCTAGATCAGCAGCCCCCAACAGCTTATTCTCATTATTGTAATTATTATTTGATTGACTTGTTACGTCACAAATTGCGCTCTAGCAAAATCAGTCGTTTTGATTCGATCTGGGCCATGAATTTCTAACATTCCAAATATTTATTGATGCAGGAAGCGTTTGTTTACCAGATTCTAGGAGTTGGTCGGGTTAGGGAGGACCACTATGTATCTGTAGAGACCTGAAAAAATTTTTTCATCATAGGTCCCCTTTAAAGTTAACCAAACCAAGATGAAATTTAGGACAATGTAAAATTCAATTTTAATGGGTTTTTTCATATTTGGCCAATAGATGTCAGCAAAACACCAATAAAAAACATTTTTCAGAGGAGGACGCTTCTGAACACGATTCACCTCATGGAATCTAGTGACACAGTTTCTAATCAGGGTTAAGCATTTCTCTACCGTGAAAGCCAACATGTTGCATATCAGGAACAACATTCAGGTTTTTCTTAAAAAAACAATAAAGGGGTTTTATATACATGCAATTATTTTCCTCATCAGCATGGAAAAGCTTCATAACAATTCCTAGTTTCAGTTCTGTGTTTAGAATAGCTGCTACAGTGTGATGTACAGATTGGAGAACTCCTTGAACTCAAATAAGGTTTGTTGGACATGTTCTTTGGATAGAGATAAATGCATAAATAAATATAAACTGCCTAGACAGTAAACAGCAAACACTTAATGTGCCTTTACTGTTGCAACATTATTACACCTTAAAGCAAAAGACTTTTTAAATGCTTAAAATGAGGATATTGTGACAGGAAAGGCCTTTTAATTGGAGCTCTTGTATGATATACAGTATATTTGCTAAAGTTTATTCCAAGTCTGTTTTGAATATAGTATGAACTTAAGGGTGAGAAAAAACACATTTCCATTATTGTTAAAACATGCTCAGAATTAGTTGCTGCTAACCCTAACCCTAAGCCTAAACCTAACTGCAACCCTAATCCTAACTCACACATGTGATAAAAATTAGAGTCGTACAATATCTTCTGTCTTGTCTCAAAAAATTTGGGCCAAGCTGCTTCTCTCTTTTAAATATGGATTCTGATGTAAAAAGTTAGTGTTAGATTTATTATGAGAGAAAAAGCTTCTGTTCCAGTCTTTTTGTTTTTTGTCCACCATAAATATGTTGACTGCCCTTTAGAACAACATTCTGTTTCTATTCTGTTTCAATCCATTTAGAGTGAAGAATTGAGAAAGTCATCTGAGCTGCCTTGGTACTACTTTCCATCTCCTTCCTGTTTCACTCCTTCTATGTCGAAGTGACTGAGGTGACCTGATGTAAAGTAGTCCGAATAATAAGCCCTAGTCAACTCAAAAACAACCAGCTTTGAAATACTGTACATACAGTATGTCAAGACATTGTCAGTTAAAATTGTTTCTCCTTCACTTTCATTTTTCTTCCTCTTTTTCTTATTTCTTATTTCTTGAGCGTGGAACAAATGTTGTTGGTGAAACTGGCCTACAT
Source organism: Antennarius maculatus (assembly GCA_013358685.1). Lineage (NCBI taxonomy): Eukaryota > Metazoa > Chordata > Actinopteri > Lophiiformes > Antennariidae > Antennarius > Antennarius maculatus. Next base: position 6,905,250 of record CM023619.1, on the reverse strand, counting down.
GCAGTTGGCTTTGCATGGCTAATCATTCTCAGGATATTGATATTAAATAGTTCACTAACAAACAGCAAAACAGTATGTAAACACAAAGCCCTTTCCTTGTGTAGATTGTGTAACACAAAAATTTTATGGTTATGACTATATGATATATTAGATGGTTAAAGTCCTTTTTTAGATCACATTTTTCCTGTAATGCAACAATCATAACATAGAATGAAGGAAAACAGGTGGAGTGAGACACTAAGTGCATGATAAAAAGATTATGGCAGCAATTTCATTTTTTATGTGTTCTGTCATCCTGACATGAGATCTACTTATGTCAGACACGCGTCTTCTCTCTCTCTCCAGGATTAGCTGAAAAATGAATGCTATGTGCATTTTGGACTGTGGACTGTTATTTTCTTTCTTTGTGCAATTACAGTAATAACCCTTGTCCTTCTCTATGCTGTGACCCTCCATAATGATTCATAGATGCAGATAGTGCAAAGCTAAAATAGCAGGAGTCAGTCATCGTGTCTGGAGCTTATCTGGCTGCCAGCCTGCAGGAAAGGACAGAAGTAAAGCAAACACAGACACACTTTATTTCTCAGCTGACATGGTGTGGGAATATATCTACCGAGCCTCTTTCTTTATAGATTCAAATAAAGACTTGCTGATTTTTTTTACTGGAAACTAAATTATGTTGTGTTCGGAGATTAAAAAGCATCTGAATTTTAAAATGGACACATCTGGACATCTGGATTTATGAGCAGAGCCACTGTGTCACATGGCGATGTCATCAGTCATGTAATATTTTGTTTCTGACAGTTTTAATCTGACTTTTGTGTGTAAAATTTGCCTTTTTAATCCAAGCGTGTCCTCATATCCTGTGTCTGTGGCCTACTTTTAGTTATGCATTGTTCTATTCTGGTACACAGCCGGCAAGGAATTCAAACAGAGGAAAGCAACAACACTCACAGAGACCGTCTAAGTAGTTACAGAGAATAGGTGCAGCAAACGCTTCTGGCAAAAATAGAAAATAGGAAGGGAGGAGGATGTGGGGAAGATTTTCTTTACAGGTGCTTGTAGAATGTTTTCAGGTGAACATCACAACCCTGTACTACTAAAAAAAACAAGAGTTTTTCTTGTTTGCAGTTCTACATGAAGAATGTTTAGCCATGTTATATGTTTGACCACTTATGAAGAGTGAAATTCAAATAATCTATTAATATGGGAACTAACAGGTTTATGCTCAAACACAGATTAAATGTAAATAGCTGAAAATATATGTTATTGTCATTATTATTGGACATGATTACATACGTTTGTAAAGCAATTTATGTTAATGCCCTAAAGGGGAATATGTGATGCTTTTAAATTAGCTTTTATCATTTCATTATTTACTACTGAACAAGATTAAACTTCAAGATTAAACTGTATGTTGCCCTGGAGATACATCCAGCCACTCTATGATGTCGCTGGAGTAGGTCGCTTTTCCTTCAGTGTTAATGGCAGAGCTATGACCTACAACCAGGATTTCACTGTTGGTGTTGCAAAGCTTGCACATCATCCTGTATCTACGCCAAAGGGTAGATATGGTAGCAAGGGAAGATGTGAATGCAAGAAGTACATTTAATGAATTTCTGCATCTGAACAAACGATGACATTCCTGATGGAAGGAACCAATGAAAAAGGAGGGGTTTCAAACTGTGTTGGTCTTGTGAAAACAAATTTAACCTAGCCTGCTGGACATAAAGTAAAATTAAACGTCATATCATCTGTACCTCACTATTTAACTGTTTTCCATTTAGCTGATGACTATGGTGAGATAACAGATTTTAAAGGCATGCATGCTCCTCCCCAGAATTTGTTTATCTTTTTGCATGTCTTGACTGACCAATAAGGAATCAGTAAAATTTTTCCAGAGTGGTAATGGATTCTTATTAAAAGTTACTTTGGAACGTGGTAACAGTGTTCCTAGGTTTCTTATCCCATCTCTATTTTGAACAAAGTAATTAACTATGACAAATTGCAAGAGCACAAATAAACAAGCACAAATTAATCACCATTAAACAGACAATAGTTAAAACAAAATTTTATGAAGCCAGTATCTCAGCTTCAGTTTGGTCTCTATCAACCTGATACAGCAGATGCTGCTGTGTGAAGTGGTACAAAAACAAACAGAAAGTCAATGCTGTACTACACTGTCTGGAAATTTCCCTGCTTTAGGGCTTTCAGCTTATTGTCTGCCATGGTTATCTTGTGCCTTTGAGTCATTTTAGTCCTCGTTTGCTGTCACATCTTTTCTACATTTTGTTGTTTTTCTTTTTGAGCATAAGAGATGATTCCATTTTTCTCTTCTATACAGCACAACACTGCATCTTCCTTCATTATTCCATGTCCCAGAATAAACCTGCTTTTCTGAGTGAGGTAGGCTGTGTTATATTAAACGTCTCTACACACACACTTTCTTTCTCTCACTCTCTGTGTGTGGCAAGCACACACTGCAGTCATGCTGCAGTTGTATTAAATTGATCTCTCGATTGGCTGGGTTCCAGCTCACCCTCTTCCTTATCATCCAGCAGCTGCAGTGGTGTAACATGGACATTTCCTTCACTCCCATTGTAAAACACACCATCCTGGCTTTACAAAAAGTCAAATTTTCATTGACCCATCGAAGAGTTAAATCTATTGAATTTGAGGTTACAACAACTCAGATTTGGTTGTTTGAATACATGACTGCCAAATCCAAATCCTTGTTGGATAACATTTGTGGATTACTAGGAAAAAGTGACAGTGGGATTTTTTGCTATAGCAAGAAAAAAATCAGGCTGCTTGTCTTGACAAGAAATCCACTTCATTTTGACTCTTTCTTCTAAATTGTGATTGTATAATACAGCATGTCGTTTTTTATTAGATACCTTTCTAACAATCTATTAATGCTTTTGTACAATTCCCTGGGATAGACAAGTTGGCCAATTCGCCAGAATTGTGTATGCGTGACAATGTACCCTACCATCTGCTGTTATCTTCTGTTTTGGTTACAATACTTCTTAATGTTACATAATATGACATTCTTCCTCACAGCACATGTGGCACTGAATCAACTACCATTTTAATGTTCTATCAAATATAATGTTTTCAAAAACAAATGTCTTCTTGGAAATTCTGCTCTCCTACTTAGCTCATTCTTCTATATCAGGATTTCACATCACTAGCCATATATAGAGCTTTCCCGGAATTAAAAATTCTAGGACAGAAAGGTGGGATTTATAATCCAAAGAAAACACATTTGAAACTTTGCTGTGAAGAAATTTGGTGATTTCCCTTCATAAAATCTGAAAAATCCTTCTTGTCCTAATCTATTGTGTAATCTGAATAGTTAGTGACTTTTTGTGGTAGCTCTGTTGCTGACAGGTAATCCGACAGTAATAAATAATAATAAAAACGAATCAGTTTGTCAATCCATTTTTGTAATAAAAGCCCTCACATGGCTACCTTAAATGCCTTTTAAATCACACAGGCAAACACACACGCAATGCTCAAGCTCACAAATAACACATCCAGCAAACTGTTGTAAAATCTCATTTTGGAAAGTTAAAAAAAGAAACATATTCAATTTGAGCCTCCATCCCCGAGACAGATAGCCATGTGTCCCGAAACGATGACATTCTCCTTCATCTGTCATTTGTGTTGCTGCCACAGTCTCAACAATAAAACAAACAGTATCGTACTATGACAGGAAATAACATCAGATCTATGCACTACTGCAATTTCCACAGAACCTGGAAACGTGAACCGTGTCCTGACCGTTGCATACACACACACACACACTCAACCGTAGAATTGACATATCCATATAGGGTATAATCTATAATTTGGAAATGCGGGGTTTATGTAAACCTAACTGCAAGTTCTTTTACAAACTACTTTGAATGTAATGTTGCTATTTCTTGATTAAATATTTCACCTTCCCCTCATCTATGATTGCAATTATGGCAATTCACTGAAATAAACTTGAAGTGAATTTAGAGGCTTTGCAAGACGTTTGATTTGGTGAAATTATGTGATTGCCATTACCTTCACGTATTATTATGTCTTCTATGATCATCATGTATTTTGGATATTACTGTTAAAACACAGATGAGTTGAGACTGGAAAGATGTTCTTCCTATTTATTTTCTTACATCAACTTATCATTGTACCTGAATAGTCCAGCAATAAAGTACAGGTATATTTATCACACTCCCCAACAGCTTCCTCCAGACTAGTTCCAAAGGTGTCGCTAATGCAGACGAACGATAAATGCACAAATCACATTATGACAATGTGTTCTGACCAAAGGTGTGTTTAGATACTGAGTATGGTTTATGTGGTGCATTTTCTTGAATTAAAAAATATACCTGTTTAATAATAATAATAATTTAATAATAATAATAATAATAATAATAATCTAAAAATAGTATAAAAATATATAAATAATAAGTAAATAAATATAAACGAGCTGTGGGTCGTGACTGAAAGAACGAGATCCGGGATACAAGCGGCCGAAATGAGTTTCCTCTGCTCTCCCTTAGAGATAGGGTGAGAAGTTTGGTCATCTGGGAGGGACTCAGAGTCAAGCCGCTGCTCCTCCGCATGGAGGCCCCGGGGACAACCCAGGACACGCTGGAGAGACTATGTCTCCCGGCTGGCCTGGGAACGCCTTGGGATTCTCCCGGAGGAACTGGACGAAGTGGCTAGGGAGAGGGAAGTCTGGGCTTCCCTGCTTAAGCTGCTGCCCCCGCGACCCGACCCCGGATAAGCGGAAGAAGATGAATGGATGGATGGATAAATAAATGTATTTATATAAGACACCTTCTGATTGATTCTTGTTGCTAACACAATTCCATTTTACTTACTTAACTTAACCAAAATGACTAAACTTTACTAACTTATAATGAAAACTACTGTACTTAAACTTTTTCATGCCTCTTCAAAAAAGTGCCACATGGAGACCATCAGAGCAACGCAATGACATAAAATCTCTCTGCAAGGAACATTTCCTAAAAATCTCCTTTTCTGGTAAACATATGTAAACACACAGAGCTCAGTTTGAGGCAGTTGCTCTCTGTTTCCTTCTAATTTCATTGTGTCTCTGCCGGCCTCTGATCTTTGGCATTTTCCACATTCCAGCCATCTGCTGGTCTATCATTTGCCAGGCTGTACCTCATCCGTACTAAAATAAACACGTTTCAGCAAACATAGCCTCTATTCCTCTGTCTGCCTCTTCAGCCAGATGAATGAAGGAAAAAGAGAAAGAAAGAAATAAAGTGTCATAGATAAAAATATTTTGTCTGCATAAATTAATGTGAAAGTGACAGATTGTAGGAGGGTTCTGAAGCTGGGGTGGCAAAATATAGCTGAAAATCACTTTTAATGGGTCACCACTATACAAATTATCTCTACAGAAAGGAGCAATGACGAGCAAGGAAATGCCACTGTAACGTCAGACATTTTCCACAAAGAAAGGCTATGGTAGTTTCCTCTCTGGTTTCTTAAAGGTGAAATGCATAACTGCGGTTGAGGAGGCAGGATGTTAAAAAGGTCATACAGTGGTTCTATCACTTTCACAATCGTTTCCTCTTCTTGTCTGATTCTCTGAAATAAGGCTAGAATGTCCATATTAGAGAAGTGGCACAAATAGTCTCGAAACAAGATATCAATGCAACATATACTAAATAATCACGTTAAGAAAGTTCTTGAAGACGTTTCATCTCTCATCCAGGTGACTTCTTCAGTTACGAAGAACTGAAGTTCTGAAGAAGAAGAAGAACTTTCTTAATGTCCAGTGGATTGACTTAAACAGCTTTGGATAACCATGACCTGGATAAATAATCACATTTTTAGTTGTTAATTAAAATAGTTTTCAGATTCATCACGCTACATTTGACTGAGGTCAGTCATGAACAAAGAATCATCCAAACATCAAACTCCTCCAGCTCTCAAGAGACTTTTAACCTCCTTTGAGATATTCTTCAAATTTTACGGTCCACAACTTTACAGATTATATTCATTCCAATCTATCATTTACAAATGAGCTTTGTCAAGCAGAAGCACCTCTTAGAAATCACTTACCTTGACCTTCTCAGCACTAAAAAGCAGACAAGTATAGTCAGAAATGAACAGAGAAGAGCACTTAGTTTACAGAAAATAAATACCACTTCCAGTCATTGGGATGAAACACTGACTAAAGGGAGGTGAGTGCTTGCTAAAATATATAGAAATAACCTGAGTAAATGTGATTCAAATTCAAAATTTGCATTCACACAAAGTAGAAATATAAATACCGTACATAGAACATAGAATTTTTTTTCTCTAGTCTTTGGGACATTGTAATCGACAAGCACAAGGGGAGGAGCCAAAAGTGGGCCTGAGGACAAAGTAAGGTATTACACAATAATTTTATTGTGGAGAAAGCTCGCAGCTAATGAAGGGTGTAGTCCATGGATAGAAGTAAACTCCAGGGTCCATGTTAAGAAGTTTTGGAACGGGGTACAAAGTCAAGGCTGGGTGCTGGAGCACTGAAAGGTGAAGATACAAATCTAAGCTGAATTACTCAATCACCTTCGATCTGTATTACCTTGACCCACAGAAGGGATCCACTCCATCTAACTACCGGCCAATAACCTGTCTCTGTACAACATGGAAGCTCCTGTCAGGCATCATGACAGCTAAGATGAGTAGGCACATGGATCAATATATGAGCGAGGCACAGAAAGGAGTTGGTAGTAACACCAGGGAGCCAAACACCAGCTACTGCTGGACATAGCAGTACACAGAGACTGTAAGAACAGGCAGACCAACCTGTGCACCGCTTTGATTGACTATCAGCAAGCCCATGATTCAATGCCACACACGTGGATACTGGAATGTTCGGAACTGTGAGATCAACAGGACACTAAGAGCCTTCATCAGGAACTCAATGGGAATGTGGAAGACAACCCTAGAGACCAACTCCAAGCCCATTGCCCAAGTTAACATCAAGTGTTGCATACACCAAGGGGATGCACTATCACCACTGCTGTTCTGCATAGGCCTGAACCCCCTCAGTCACATCATCACAAAGATTACGAAGTGGGACAACAATTAGCCATCTCCTCTGCGTGGATGACATCAAGCTATATGCCAGGAATGAGCGAGAAATCGACTCACTGATCCACATCACCAGGATCTACAGCGACGACATAGGGATGTCATTTGGATTAGACAAATGTAACCAGATAGTATCCAGAAGAGGCAAGATGATCAGAACTGAAGGAGTTGACGTACTAGGGGCAGGATTTCGCCTGTGGAAAATACAAGGGAGGTGAGAGGGCCAACCACAATGCACCTCTTAAAGCATGTCTGTTGAAGCAACAAAATTTCTTTATGAAAGCAACCAAAGAGAATAATGCTGCAGTTGAAGCTAGCTACGTGGTTAGTGAGATGATTGCTAAGGCAGGAAAGCTATTCACAGAAGGTGGATTTGTCAAAAAGTGCACTTCGCAAGCTGCTAGTAGTGTCTGTCTAAAAAAGAGAGGTCAGTTTAGCAAAATCAGCGTTTCTGCTAACAATGTGGTAGAGTGTATTTCTGACCTGTCAAGTAATATTTATGATAAATTGTGTGAGCCAAACATTTTGATGCATATTCAGTGGTTCTTGATGAGAGCACTGATATCACTGACATTGCCCAGTTGACAATATGTGTAAGAAGTGTTGATGACAATCTTGAAGTTATGGAGGAGTTGCTTGCAGTAATTACAATGCATGGCCAGACCCCAGATCAGAAGATGGGTAATAGCATTCTGAATGCCCGGTCGTCCATGAAAGGTTTGTTGGACGATGCTTTTCTGGACTTCGTGAATTACCACTGCATGATCCATCAGCAAGTGTTATGTTCTAAAGTGCTAAATATAAAAGACATCATGGATGAGGCAATGAAGATTGCCTGTTCTGTTTGTAAAATATAAATGTATATACTTTATTAATCCCCGTAGGAAATTAATGTGTGTGTGTGTGTGTGTGTGTGTGTGTTTGTGTGTGTGTGTGTGTGTGTGTGTGTGTGTGGGGGGTCCTTTGTGGTGCGCCCTAATGAGCAACTTATAAAGGACACGGTGTCTTGCTCAAGAGTGCCTTGGCAGTGCTCGCTTCGGAGTGTGAGCTGACACCTCTCAATGTCATTGGACAGTCCTGCGATCATTGGACAACCCGCTCTACCAACTGGGCCACTGGGCCAGGTCTCCTCAAAGATGGCTATCCTGTAAACATCTAGAGAACTTAGAGTTGTTGCTACACACAGACATGAAATGGCTTAATCACGGAAATCCCTGCAAAGATTTCAGAGATCTGTTCAGAGATTAAGGAGTTTTTCCTTTAAGGCAGACATGCAGAATACAAGCAGCTAAATAATGGTCAGTCACTTTTAGTACAGTCAAGTCCAAGTACTGTTCCACCATGACTGATGATCATATGGATCAGCCTGAGGCTGGCTGTCAGTAGCTACTGTCCGGACTATATACCTCTGGTTGATTCCATTCAGTGCATGTCATCAGAGTATACTCCGGACATGGCTACAATTTTAAATTGTTAATTGTGTTTTGTTGTGCAACATGCACTCATTTTTTTAATGCAAGGTACATCAAAATATATTGTACATACTGTATAATCTCAACATATTACTAAACAAATATTTGTGTAGCATTTTTTAGTAGGTAGATCTTTTTCCATCCATCCATCCATCCATCCATCATCAACCACTTATCCGGGGCCGGGTTGCGGGGGCAACAGTCTCAGCAGGGATGCCCATACTTCCCTCTCCCCAGACACCTCCTCCAGCTCCTCCAGGGGGAGCCTGAGGCGTTCCCAAGACAGCCGAGAGACATAGTCCCTCCAGCGTGTCCTAGATCTTCCTCGAGGTCTCCTCCCGGTAGAACATGCCCGGAAAACCTCCCCAGGAAAGCATCCAGGAGGCATCTGGAACAGATGCCTGAGCCACCTCAGCTTCCTCCGCTCGAGGCGGAGGAGCAGTGGTTCGACTCCGAGCTCCTCCCTGGTGACTGAGCTCCTCACCTTATCTCTAAGGGTGCGCCCAGCCACTCCACAGGGGAAACTCATTTCAGCCGCTTGTATACGGGATCTTGTCCTTTCGGTCATGACCCAAAGCTCATGACCATAGGTGAGAGTAGGAACACAGATTGACCGGTAACTCAAGAGCTTTGTCTTGCGACTCAGCTCCTTCTTCACCACAACGGACCTGTAGAGCAACTGCATCACTGCAGAAACTGCACCGATCCGTCTGTCAATCTCACGTTCCATCCTTCCCTCACTCATGAACAAGACCCCAAGATACTTAAACTCCTCCACTTGGGGCAAAGACTCTCCACCGACCTGAAGAGGGCACACCACCCTTTTCCGGTCGAGAACCATGGCCTCGGATTTAGAGGCGCTGATCCTCATCCCACTCACGTCACACTTAGCTGCAAACTGTCCCAGTGCACGCTGAAGGTCCAGGTTTGATGAGGCCAACAGGACAACATCATCTGCAAAAAGCAGAGATGAAATCCTTTGGTCCCCAAACCGGACTCCCTCTGGACCCTGGCTGCGCCTAGAAATTCTGTCCATAAAGATTATGAACAGAATGATAGATAGAGGGCAGCCCTGCCTGAGTCCAACATGCACCTGGAACAGGTCTGACTTACTGCTGGCAATGCGAACCAAGCTCTGGCTTCGGTCATACAGGGACTGGACAGGCCTCAGCAAAGGGCCCGGACCCCATACTCCCAAAGCACTCCCCACAAGATGCCACAAGGGACGTGATCGAATGCCTTCTCCAGATCCACAAAACACATGTAGACTGGTTGGGGAAACTCCCATGAACCCTCGAGCACTCGATGGAGAGTATAGAACTGGTCCAGTGTTCCATGACTGGGACAAAAACTGCATTGTTCCTCCTGATTCTGCGGTTCGACTGTAGGTCTAATCCTCCTCTCCAGTACCCTCCAGTACACTCCTCAGCCTCCCTGGGATGATGATACGACAACAAAGTCAATCATCGACCTTCGACCTAGGGTGTCCTGGTGCCATGTGCCCTTATGGACATCCCTGTGGTTGAACAAGGTGTTTGTTATGGACAAAATAAGACTAGCACAGAAGTCCAATAACAGAACACCGCTCATGTTCAGATCGGTGAGGCCAATCAACGCTTTCCAGGTCTCACTGTCATTGCCCACGTGAGCATTGAAGTCCCTCGACCATCTCGTTCACCGGGGTGAACTCCAACATATGAGCTGAGCTGTGGGGCCACAAGCAAGCCCACACCAGCCCGCTGCCTCTCACCTTGGACAACATCAGAAAAGAGTCCAGCCCATCTCAAGGGTTTGGGTTCAGAGCCCAAGCTGTGGGTGGAGGTGAGCCCAACTACATCTAGTTGGTACCTCTCAACCTCCCTCACAAACTCTGGCTCCTATCCCCCCAGCGAGGTGACATTCCAAGTCCCTAGATCTAGACTCTTTGTCTGGGGATTGGGTCATCGATTCCCATGCTGACGACTGCCACCCAATCCACACTGTACCCATCCCCTACGGTTTCCTCGGCAGGTGGTGAGTCCACCGGAGGTTGGGCCCACGTCGTCCTTTCGGGCTGAGCCCAGCCGGGCCCCGTGTGCAGAGGCCCGGCCACCAGGCACTCGCATAGGGGTTTTTGTACTGCTCTTCATCTGGCCTGTCACCCAGGACCTGTTTGCCAAGGGAGATCCTAGCAGGAGCATAAAGCCCCTGGCAACATAGCCCCTGGGATCATTCGGGCACTCAAACTCCCCCACCATGATAAGGTGGCAGCTCACGGAGGAGACCCAGTAGATCTTTTTGAATTGGTCATTTTATAAGTTCACATACTGAAAAATTGTGAGCACCCCTGGATTAATTTATAAACACTTGAATAAAGTTAATTCATCCAATTTCTTGTCGATGAGATGATCGCAATCGTAGCACAATTATAATGGAGATTATTCTTCTGTGCTGAGCTTCTGTTCTAATGCTTACCTATTATGGTTATAATTGCTTGGCTTTATTTCAAGCTGTATTCTGTATTCTAACAGGGCCGGATACAGTAGATTATGTATTTACGTGTGATCCCCTGTAATCATACATGCCTTTGTTTTTTTTTCTAAATCCCAATTTAGTCTAAACCTCCTTCTCTCTTATTCTCTCTCCTGCTAGCATACCATAAACTATCTTCAGTCAGCATTTTTTACCAACCTACACCACCGAAAATTAATTCAAAGCTTAATCTGCTGCCTTTAAAAAATCCTGACCCTGAATTTTGACTGTTAAAAATTGCAGTTTCAATAATCTAATGTGGGAACAGATAACCTCTCAATTGAACACTTTAGGAATTATAGGGTGAGACTGTGAAATTCAAATTTATCCCAGTCTAACAAGAAAATTAGCTCACTTTGTTCACTACTCGTTCTTTTTTTATGTGCCTAAAAGTTATTATGTATAGTGCAGTGTGAGATAATGTGAGGTGAACATTAGGAGGCAATCCGGTGTGGGCCCGGCCTGCATGGATAGGGCCATATGGGGGACTGGCATCACAGCCGGCCAATCAGCCGGAGCCTACAACCTGGCCCAGCCACGACCACCAGGGCCCCAGCCCAGCCACAGGCTTCCAGTGATCATCACTGCCATCGAGGACCACTGATCACCGACCAACTGGCAACCGGTCCAAGCCATCAACCCGCCCCACAACAACAGCAACCCAGAGCCGCACTACGACGGCACCACAGCAGGGAAGGAAGGCGATATAGCCCGCCCCACTTTATTCACCTTTCATCGGTCACTTGGATGACAACAGATGATGAATCTGATGCTAGTTTTGACATCATCCAATAGGGGGTACTGTGACAGCTCGAGAACTGTAGCTCAGGATTAGAGTCATGCCTCAGTTTGTCTTTTGTTTTGTTTTTTTTGACAAAATTTAAAGTTTGTTGTAGATATTTTCATTTTACATTGTTCAAGTTGAAAAAGTTGAAGACACAAATATAAATAGGTAATATTCACAGGTACATATAATAACACACTGAATTACTGATTTCCCATAAAATACTTGAAAAACAAGTGGTTTTACTTGTGAATGTTGTGTATGTTCAACACGAATGCACATCACACATTTTGGCCTCAATACAGAGGAATATTTAAAAAATTAAAAACATTTTAAAAAAAATTTTTATACACTGTTATAATCCCCGAAGGGAAATTAAGAATGCACACTCTAGTTTTGTTAGTCTCAATCACAAGCATGCATATTAGTGTGTACAGGCCCCTGTAATACACACAACCACACACAAGGGGGGCTGTAGGCATGCAAGGGAGGTAGAGTGGCAGGCAGCTCCTTCTTGGTGCGCCTCAAATGAGCAATTTGTAAAGGGGACAGCACCTTGCTCAAGGGTGCCTCGGCAGTGCTCCAGAGGTGAGCTGGTAAATCTTGGTAAGTATGTAAAATGTATGCAGTCTTGGGTGAAAGAAAACAAAGCTCCTATAATCACAGTCAAAGTGAATCTGAATATTCATCATTGCTGTATTGTTCATGTGACAAAGCAGAGCGATATATCAGCTGATGATGCACATACACATGAGAACACTTTGAAACAAGAAAAAACAAAAAAAGCCATGCAGACGCACACTGAATGCACCAGACATGCATACAAGGGGTGTCTGCATTTAAAACAGCCTCAAAAGTGTGCCAGAGAGAACAAAAGAGGAGATTAAAAGTGTAAAAGAAACCCTCTCTCCTCCCAACAAACACACACACACACACACACACACACACACACACACACACACACATACACACACACACACACACACACACACACTGACCTTTGAAGGAAGGCGACAGATGGGTCTTTTTCTTTGACCAGGTCCCAGCATGCAGCTGTCCAGAATATAAGGACACAAGGTTGTGTCTATGTGTGGGGGGTGCAAGGAGACGGTCAAGGGTCAAACATTCCATGGAAAAAAGAATAGGAACACGCGCATATTTCCATGGACATGTTCAAAGTGCTACACGTGTGGGCAGGCTGGAGCTCATGCATAATCCTGCATTCATGTAGACACATCCATATTCATCAGTATCTGTCTGGGCTCTGTTTTTCCATCTGCCTGCCAACTTGCCCCATCATCATTTATCTCTCTCTCTAATAAGGCTATTTTTTGCCCTCCCCCCTTTCATTTGCTTAGAATAAATAGAACATATCCCAGACTGGAACTATATCACTCTAATAACCCATTTTAAAAGTGCTTTTGTAATGTACTTCAGTCCTGAAATTCACATTGCACGGTGTTTGCCCACTGTGGGTACCGGTTTCCTTTCCTTTCAGTATGGACATGTCAGAACATTTGTGAGATAGTGGGAGTGAGATAAGAAGAGAGAGAGAGAAATAGAGAGATTTTTTTATTTTTAAAATCACATTTATTCATGAAGTTGGTATTCGATAGATAGATAGGTAGATAGATAGATAGATAGATAGATAGATAGATAGATAGATAGATAGATAGATAGATAGATAGATAGATAGATAGATAGATAGATAGATAGATAGATAGATAGATAGATAGATAGATAGATAGATATAGATATACAGTAGATATAGATATACAGATATACAGATAGACTTGTATGCTAGGTTGGACAGTAAAGCTTATGATGACTTGTATGCTAGGTTGGACAGTAAGGAGGGAGAGACTGATCTATACAGGCTGGCAAGACAGAGAGATAGAGATGGGAAGGACGTGCAGCAGGTTAGGGTGATTAAGGATAGGGATGGAAGTCTATTGACAGGTGCCAGCAGTGTGATGGGAAGATGGAAAGAGTACTTTGAAAAGTTGATGAACGTGGAAAATGAGAGAGAACAAAGACTAGAAGAGGTGACTGTTGTGGACCAGGATGTAGCAAAGATTAGCCAGGATGAAGTGAGGAGAGCACTGAAGAGGATGAAGAGTGGAAAGGCAGTCGGTCCTGATGATATACCTGTAGAGGTTTGGAAGTGTCTAGGAGAGGTGGCAGTAGAGTTTCTGACTGGGTTGTTCAACGGGATCTTAGATAGTGAGAAGATGCCTGAGGAGTGGAGGAGAAGTGTGCTGGTGCCCATTTTTAAGAACAAGGGAGATGTGCAGAGTTGTGGCAACTACAGAGGAATAAAGCTGATGAGCCATACAATGAAGTTATGGGAAAGAGTAGTGGAAGCTAGACTAAGGGCAGAAGTGAGCATTTGTGAGCAGCAGTATGGTTTCATGCCAAAAAAGAGTACTACAGATGCAGTATTTGCTTTGAGGATGTTGATAGAGAAGTACAGAGAAGGCCAGAGGGAGCTGCATTGTGTTTTTGGAGAAAGCTTATGACAGGGTGCCCAGAGAGGAACTGTGGTATTGTATGAGGAAGTCTGGAGTGGCAGAGAAGTATGTTAGAGCGGTGCAGGACATGTATGAGGACTGTAAGACAGTGGTGAGGTGTGCTGTAGGTGTGACAGAGGAGTTCAAGGTGGAGGTGGGACTGCATCAGGGATCAGCTCTGAGCCCCTTCTTGTTCGCTATGGTGATGGACAGGCTGACAGACGAGGTTAGACAGGAATCTCCATGGACTATGATGTTTGCAGATGACATTGTGATCTGCAGTGAGAGTAGGGACGAGGTGGAGGAGAAGCTAGAGAGGTGGAGGTTTGTCCTGGAAAGGAGAGGGATGAAGGTTAGCCGCAGTAAGACAGAGTACATGTGTGTGAATGAGAGGGACCCAAGTGGAAGAGTGAGGTTACAGGGAGAAGAGATCAAGAAGGTGGAGGATTTTAAGTACTTGGGGTCAACAGTCCAGAACAATGGAGAGTGGGGAAAAGAGGTGAAGAAGCGTGTCCAGGCAGGATGGAATGGGTGGAGAAAAGTGTCAGGTGTGATGTGTGATCGAAGAGTTTCAGCTAAAATGAAAGGAAAGGTGTACAAAACTGTGGTGAGACCAGCGATGTTGTTTGGTCTAGAGACAGTGTCACTGAGGAAAAGACAGGAGGCAGAGCTGGAGGTAGCAGAGATGAAGATGCTGAGGTTCTCTCTGGGAGTGACCAGGAAGGATAGGATCAGGAATGAGTACATCAGAGGGACAGCACATGTTAGAGGTTTTGGAGATAAAGTCAGAGAGGCCAGACTGAGATGGTTTGGACATGTCCAGAGGAGAGATAGTGAATATATTGGTAGAAGGATGCTGAGTTTTGAACTGCCAGGCAGGAGGCCTAGAGGAAGACCAAAGAGGAGGTTTATGGATGTAGTGAAAGAGGACATGAAGGTAGTTGGTGTGAGAGAAGAGGATGCAAAGGACAGGGTTAGATGGAGGCGGTTGATTCGCTGTGGCGACCCCTGAAGGGAAAAGCCAAAAAGGAAAAGAAGAAGACAGATAGATACTTAATTAATCCCGGAGAAAATTGCACATATGCACCGAATATTGGATTAACACCAGGAGAAAAAGGCCCTAAACTAAATTATATAATAACATAAATAGTATCTAAGAGAGAGAGAAAGAAAGAGAGACAGAGAGAGAGAGCGAGAAAGAGAGAGAGAGATAGAGAGATTTGATTTTTAACATCACATTTATTCATAAAAGTCAAATTACAAAATAATCAAGTTGATACCAAATCCAAGAGATTCACATAAAGAAGATTTTCAATAGAGGGAGATGGGGGGGGGGGTAGATCAGACATGGAGGAATGCTTGCTCTTTTTTTTTTGCCTAATTTTAGTTTCTATGGAAAAGGTTGTTCAGACCATTCTAAAATATAAGTTTCTGTGTTCCAGTTTCTTTTCACATGATTTTATATTTTGTTTAAGTAGGTTTTTAAATGTTTTCTATATCGGAATCTTTGCTAAAATATTAATTCAAAAACTTGAGTTAGTCACTTGGGAGAAAATTGCTGCTCCCCCACCACCACCCCCCAAAAAAAAGAAAAAAAAAACCCACTGACAAACGCACTAAATACAATTCTGAGCCAAACTCAAGACACCTACTTGCTTACTTACAGTACATAGTTTTCTAAAGAATGTGTATTTTGTAAATTAGTCCATTATGCGGAGGTCAGAGTGACATTAGAATCTGGGTCAATGAAACCACTGAGGTGATGCCATGGCATGCAACCTTGTGGAGAAAAGGTTAACCTAATTCAATGTGTACAGGAATGTTTTCCTCGGGCAACACTGTACTAGACAAACAGACATACTGTATGCAGGCCAAAATTCAGGTAGAATAGGCAAAGCAAAAGATTGTCATTAAGCCTTTGCTTTAACTTTTTATAGCTGCACAATCTTGTTGTTGTGATCTATTAAGGCATAAGAAAACCATTTAAATTTCGGTTGTTTATTGTCTGTGTGGGTTTGGGACTGAAGATGAATGGTTAATACACCTTTATGTACACAACCTGAGCATCTGCCTGAGGGAGTTTCACTGTTATTTTAAATTAGACTTTCTCTGTTTAATAGCAGTAATGAGGTCAAACTTTACATGTGTCTGTACAGCAAATGAATATAATCTCTGGATGTGTGGTTTTCAGGTGTGTCTTAAAAGTTTATTGTATAACACCAAGGATGAAATTATGCAACTTTAAGAATATTTTTAGGTACACCAAATGCAAAGTTTGGTATCGCTGGCTGCTCATTTCATCACTCTATCTTTTCATTTTTTGTTGTTGCCTTATTTGTCATATTAAACAGCAAAAACAAAAAAATTGAGAAAAGTATAGAGACAATAAAGATTAATCTGGTAATTATTTCATTAGTATTTATCTTGTCATTTCAAAGTGTTATCATCACTTTAAAATGAATGTCACATTTTCTTGCTCCCTTTGCCTCCTGGGTTTCGCTGATATCTACCAGACAAGCACAACTGTCTGGCTTTGATCCCCAGTAAACCTTACGGGGCTTGCCCCAACCTGGAAATCAATGACTTTCAATGTACCAGTGGAGCTCACCGAAAAGAAATGTGTGATTACAGGGTCTTTTTGAAAATCTGTAGATACTTAAAGCACAGACAGAAAAAAAAATCCCCCAGGAATGTCTTTTATTTAAACAGGTGTTTTCTCACCCACAGGAGCAAATTGAGTCTCTGAGGTGAGGTATGATTTAAACACACAACATCGAAAGAGAATGATCACACATAAATGTCTGTATAGAAAGAGCAGAGCAACAGATGCTTGACTACAGTTCTCTCTCTGTAGATGACTTAGACACAGGTAGACACACACTCTGTCATAGAATCTACAATTACGCTGTAAACTGCAAAAAAGCGAGCATTCCTCCATGTTTGATCTCTGTCTCTGTCTTTCTCCTCTTCATCCATTATTGAAGAGGAGACCCTTCAGATCCCCTTCAGATCCACTCATTCACCAATTCACCATATTCTCACTGAATCCATGTATTAGACCAAAACCACAAGACCGTTGTTCACATTATTCAAGTTGTCCTGAACAGCATTCCAGTGGTGGAGCAGGTGGCTTTTCACCAAATCTTGAGGGACGATTAAAAAAAGAGAAGTTTAATGTCCATTTACTTTTGTAGGGCCAATATATATTTTGAGGGATTGTCCATTTTTGCCTAAGCCATGAACCACAATGTTTAGGTTTTAAACCACTTCTACAAAGGTCACCAAATTTGTGTCCGATCCAATACTTCAAGCTCACAAAAAAATAAAGTGAAACTGTATATTCTTTTTGATTTGGATCAGACAAGTTACTGCAGCTGAAGACAAACAATATGTAATTTGCTGTGAAGGTTTTTAAAAAAATACATTTAAGTGACTGCAAGAGCACCACACTTGGAGCCACACCACAAAGATGATTTTGCAAACTGCTTAGTGAAAATAGCTGATTTGGTCGTAAATGCATTCCTCTCTCACTCCTATCCCAATCTTGTTTTCTCATGCAGCCATGCTAAGAGGACAGGTGTGAGTCGATTGCTTCCACACATGCAAACAGCAGGATTGGGATTTCAATAATGTCATTGAGCAGCGCTGAATAGGAGTCAGCAGGGGCCCCGCTCTGTCCTGTGCCCCAAGTTGACAGATGAGCAGCAGTGTTATTGTGCTGAGCTGAGGGGCCCAGGATCACTCAGCATGCAGCAGGAGGCGGAGGAGGGCCTGGTGGGTTTATGGAGGTTTTAGCAGTGGCAGCCACCAGAGTCTTTAGTCATTTACTGAGGAAAAGAAGAGAAGGAGGAGGAGGAAAAGAAGGAGTGGCAATGGTCATGGTTTTGTAGGTCGGAAAGAATGGCAGACGTCAAGGCCTAAGGTCATGCGCCATGTCAGCATTTGCTGCTTTCTTCACTGCAGATGGAAGTTTTGTCTGCCTCTTTCTATTTTCAGCTTAAGGTCTGTTCCCGCTGTTAACTGTTTGCGTCTTGTTATTTCATCATTCAAATGTTGTCTTGCTCTCTGAGAGTCTACATAAATATGTTGGGCGGATGGGGGTGAGGGGTTCAGGGAGTGGGGGGGCGGTCATCAGCTGCTGATGACCATAAAAAGCCTTGCCCCAAAACCTCAAATCTGCTGCCATAGAAGCTCCTCCTTTCAGGCATTATTCTGGCTGTGACCGTAGTAAACACACACGTGAGCCTCAATCTGTCAGAGGTCATGTGAATATTAATACATGGCACACACAGCTGCTGATGCTGCAGCTCCTGCCATGCAACCTCCTTTACAACACAAAATGTGGATTATTAAAGTTAAACAGTTAGTCTGCTAAAACCAGTAACATCTCCATTATTTGTCAGGAAATATTGATTAAGTATTCCCACAGATATTTTAGCAAATTATAAAGTTACAAAAAAGACGGGTGAATTAAATAGGACAATCCATACCTCTTCTTCTTTTCCTTTCGACTTTTCCCTTTAGGAGTCGCTACAGCAAATCAGTTGCCTCCATCTAACCCTGTCGTCTGCATCCTCTTCTCTCACACCAACTACCTTCATGTCCTCTTTCACTACATCCATAAACCTCCTCTTTGGTCTTCCTCTAGGCCTTCTGCCTGGCAGTTCAAACCTCAGCATAACGTCTCTACTCTCAATTCTATACTCTTGACGTTCCTCTACTCTCTTCCCACAAACGAACGTTCCTCCTCTCCTTCTTCGACCAACAATAGCACCTTGTAGGTGAACAGCACCGATGGCGGTCGTTGCTAACCTGGGCCTCTTCCGATCCAGTATGGAAGTCATAGGTTTGATTTGCATGTTTGATTTGGCAAAAGTTTTACGTCGGATGCCCTTGCCGACATAACCCTCTGACCGGCACAATAAGACACTGGCTTGTGCCCTCTTGCGGCTACATTACAATCTATGCCTCTGATATAGGTTAATATAGCTTGTGACAATCATTGCTTTCAGTCTCTTCTTTGACTTTCTCTCATGTGTTTAGCCTTGTTTCAGGTCAACGTCCAGTCTCACCTCAGTAAATAGCATAAGCGAGACTAGGCTTGCTCTCATAATTATAAAATCTGTGCCAAATGTTATGTCTTTGAAGGTAGCGTTAGCTCAGTTTAAAAGGTATACTGTTTCCTATACTGCTACCATTTGAGCTAGCTTTGGCCAAAGGCTTAACTCCAGTTCCTTTGTGAAATGTAAGTGAGGTCTGGTTTGCCCTTCAATACTCCCAAACGCGAAGTCATTGTCACACACACATAAATATGCAAGGCTGTTTTAAGCACCAGTTGTACTTCCTCAACCAAAAAATTTGAGAAAAATAAACTAAGTAAAAATAGAAAAATAATTCACATTACATGAGTCATGCTCTTGCTGTTGGCAGTTGAAACCCATGAGGCACACCAGCTGCAGAGAAATAATGCGACAGAGTTGGTTTTATTAAAGATATGAAATATTTAAACTCCCTGTAAGTGCAATAGTGTCATAAGTTCCCCTTGTACAGTTTAAGGCAGTGCTCTATAAAAGTAAGAAAGATGTAATGTCATTGTTATTTTTGTCTCTAAGATCACAGCAGAGGTGGTGATAGACCCTGGTTCCACATCTGTTTAGGTTTTTGATGGAAAGGAAGGGGATATGTTTTTACCGAGATTTAACAAGCCGAATGAAAATGTCTGGGAGAAGGCACAAATTTAGTGAATGATTACAAAGCGCTACATATGTAACACTTCATACGAGACACAGATGCCGCTCTGTAATCAATGACTAGATCAATATTGTGCTGGAATTGTTTGTTCAGGATAAATAAATAAAGACGGGTTATTCATTGCAGTGGTATTGCCCAATCTCGAGGCTCGGAGTGGTTTAACAAAAAAAAGCAAAATGATCACTTTCCAAACCTGACTGCAGTGCAACTGATGCATGTTTATTTTGTGTTAGATATCATTTTAAGCATGTCATAAACTATAAACGCCTGGATGAATCAACTCCTTTATAAGGCCACCCTGATCCTAGAATCAGAAATGATGATGAAAGTGAAGATGATAGCTGTGATGGTTACCCAGTTATGTAGGCAGACCACGTCTGAGCTGTGACATCACTGCAGCCCCCCCACCTTCCTCATTTTTCTGTCTCAGTCTTGCCCTCTACTTAGTATTCAGCTGCTGCGTCTTCTCTGAGAGACACTGTTCTATTCTCAGCTCAGTTTTAAGTGGGAACATGGGACGTAGGGAAAAAGAGAAAATAAGTGGAAGTGCAGTAATGAAAGAAAATGTGGCGGTGATGTAAAAGTTAAAGCAAGAGAGGCGAATGGTAGAAAAGCATGCGAATGATGAAAGCAGTAGATTGACGGATGGTTGTGGACACAGGAAACACGAGACAGGAAGCAAAGCAGAGAAGGGAGGGAAACAAATGGAGAGAGAGAATAGTACACCCTGGCCTCTGATTTTTATTCATCAAACAAGCACCTACGAGAACTGTCCATCTTTGTCTGAATGCATGGATAATCAGCTAACTGCAAAATAAGCTGTTACATTTTCCTTCTTTCAAGCGTCTCCCTGGTTCTCCCTCGTTGGCAAATAAGATCCTGTGTGCTGCCAGAGGAATGAAGCACACTGTCGTACTGCCCTGCTCTGTCAGTCATGCATTTCTTTTTGTCCACTCCCCCTTCTGAAGTGATCTACGCACCAATACCACAGTGATACAAGATTTGATCTTTGTATGAAGGCTTGTAGAAGCTTAGCTCAAAGATACAAAACAATATCACATATTTCTGTGAAAATATGTACAGTGTGCCCCCGCGCATTCTCACATTAAAGCTTGCGACTTCACCTCATCGTGGATTTTTGGTAGGCAATTACGTAATACCGTACGGCTGACGGCATCCGGAAGTGCGCTCGGTTCGGTGAGTCTTGGACTTACATGAGACACAAAAGTACTTTTAACAGTCGATAAGAATGTGGGAAAAGGTAATACAGATATTAGGTGGTTTAAATCAGTAAGGGGAGGGTCATAAATATTTAAATTACCGTAAATAATAAGATAAATAGTTCATAGCTCTATCGCGGAATTCATTAATCGAGTGTGGTTCTTGGAGCGCATTCACCGCAAAGAACGTGGGTGCACTGTAAATCCTAACCCCTCCCCCTTAGTCTCAAAGGAGTCACTTTTGATTCACTACACTATGCTAAATATATACTTTTTATTATAATTCATCCAAACACATTTATAATGCAAAGATTAAAAGCTCTGACAGGATTATAAATAAATACATTGCACTTTGTATAAGAAATCATAAGCTCACTTATGATAAATTGACATTAAATACTTAGTTGCCACCAATGAGAAACACTAAGTGTTAAATTTAAAACTAATTTTACTTGATTGGTGGTTTCTGTGCTATAACCATTGCAAACAATTAATGATGGGCATAAATTTGGTCTTTTCTCACCTGTACTACTAATTTTGTGTGTTGTAGTGGGTACTTACAGTAAGTGGCTCACTTACTGTGTCTAACTGACTAATTGACCGTTATGAGGATGGATTCAAGCTTGCCGGTCTGATTCATGCACCACCTCACAAGGTAACCACATTATTTAAGGCTGAGTGACGCCTCCTCTCTCGAGACTGTGGTTGGCAGCAGTGGTACACCACAGGGTCCTATAATTTCCCCTTTCCTCTTTACTTCCCACAGCTCCAGAGTCCGCATCTATATGGTGTATCAAGGGCAGACAGGAGAGTAAGCTAAAAGAGGTGGCGGACTTTACAACTACAAGGTGCAAATGAACACCTCCATGACCAAAGAGTTGCTAATGGAGTTTTGGAGAACCGGGTACCATCTGTAGTTGGTCTCTCCTGAGGCCTCAATATGGAAATGGACAGGACCTGAGTGTCTGGGGCTGCAACTGGATGATACCGAAACTATCAGTGGGGAAAGGGCTGAATCAGCACTTTTTCCAGAGAACATTGGGGTCCTATAACCTCTAGGAAACAAAAAAAATGGTCAGTAATCACCTTGTTTCTCGTATTTGCTGTAATGTTGTAGTGTGCTGGGGAGCTGGCAGACGAAGACTACATGACCACATAAGATGGTGAGGCGGTGAGCTGTTATTAGTGATCACAGCTCTGTTAAGCCGTTTCTGCATGGTTGACAGATGGACCCTTAAAAAAATGTTATCCATCAAAACAAAATCCTGCCCCTGTGTTCTTGGACTGATGAGAAAAGAAAGTCTCCCTCAACTGGTACAAAAACTTATAAATGTTATACAAATTTTAATTCAAAAGACATTATTGTAACTGCCTCTGATGGTTGCGAAACTTGTCATAACTTAACATTTCGCTGCCCTCTTGCAGTTATATTGATGGTGACATGAAGGATCTCTGGACGCATGCATGTTGAACAGGAGACCATTTACATACAAAGGTACATGTCAGCTGCACAAAGAGGGGTAATCAAGACTGCACATTCCCTGTTAACACAACCCTTTTGCAGGTACAACTTGTACTTTCATAATTACTTTATGCAAATCTGAGTTCAACATGTTCCTGACATAGGTTAAGTTGACACAGAAAGGAGGTTTTCTATTTGTACTGGAAAACTAGATTTCTATGGTTTTGCACCTGGGACTATATGAATATATCAGAGTGAGCAAGAAGGAGGATCCTCGGGGTGAATTAGGACCTAGATTGTGGAAAATACATAAGATAAAAAGAGACGAGAAGAAGACACAGCATAAAAGAAACTTCTCAATGAAGCAATGATCCTGCACCACCCCCACCCCCACTCCACATAATTTTCTGATGGGAATGAACATTATTCATTCATTCATCCATTCATTTATTCATCTTCAAACTGCTTCATCTGCTGTCGCAGCAGTTGACCCAGTTGACTCTCGCCCCCAGTCAACTGGGGGCGGATGAATGTTATTCTTGGTAATAATTTTAAACAAACACTAGTCCAGAAGATTACACATGAAGACAAACAAAGGAGATATACAATCTCAGCGGAAGTGAGAATGCTTTAACACTAGATGACTTATCAAGACTGA
The DNA here is from genome assembly GCA_013358685.1 of Antennarius maculatus. Classification (NCBI taxonomy): domain Eukaryota; kingdom Metazoa; phylum Chordata; class Actinopteri; order Lophiiformes; family Antennariidae; genus Antennarius; species Antennarius maculatus. The sequence goes on along the minus strand of CM023619.1, from coordinate 6,881,772 downwards.
CTAACAGTGTGATTATGGATTGTCATTCATATTGCCACGGTAACATTTCCTGTGATATGCTAATCCTTCCTTTGTGTGTGTGTATGTTTGTGTGTGTGTGTTTGTGTGTGTGTGTGTTTGTGCGTGTGTATGTGTTGACTGGACACTGGAGCGATATCCTCGTTTTCATGTTCATGACTACTACTGCAGCAATAGATTATTATTATTATTATTATTATTATTATTATTATTATTATTATTATTATTATTATTATTATTATTATTATTATTATTATTATTATTATTATAAGAATTATGTCTTTTTAAGAAGAATTGTTATGTTTTTAACATGGTTTACACATACTCTGACTGGTCTGGTTTTGTTTTATTACCCCCCCACCTTTACTGTGGTCTTTATTTTTTATTACTTTTTTTATTACTGTTTTTTCATTATTGATTGATAGCTATACAAATGTAGCACCCTTTGCCTGACTAGACAAAGACACTTCTATGTTTGGAGAATTGGACCCCTAAATTATTTAAATGTGAGAACATGAAGTTGAACGTTGACAATTTATTGTCTCACATATGTAATTACTTTATTGCAATGTATGAAAAATAAAAAATACAACATTAGAGCTTTTTCTTGAGAAAAATAAAATAAGATAAACAAAAGTGTCCCTTCCCCCTTATTGGAAAATAAGAGTGCAGTTCAATTGGTGCTGTGCACCACTCTGTCCAATCTATCGTCCTTCCTGGTTCACCATCAAACCTCCAAAGTTTGGAATTTCAATCAGTAACTAGTCCAGCACACGTACAGAAAACATAATCATCATTTTCTATTCCATCAAATCTGTTATGTCTCAGATACCAAAAGATGCGTTTTACTTCCTGCTGCTATCTGAGCATGCATTGTTCTCCTGTTCTAAGATTTCTAGAGATGCCTTTTGTTTTTTTGTTTGCTTTTGATACTTTTGTAAGTACTTTCCCTTCGAGGTGAGTTCTGTGTTTATTTGTTACTTTCTCCCTCGTTTTCTGTTGTTACTTTGTGCATGAGAATTTTTCCCGAAAAATGATTTTCTGTTTGAACATTGTTATTAAACCTGCCATCAGTTTGTACTCTGTATCTGGGTCTTGCCTCTCCTTCCACATACTATGATGCCCCCATCCCCTTCCATGGAATTGGATGGTCCACCACACTGAAAGAGTTCTGTTAGACGTTGTTGTTATTTTTTTTAAGTTGAAATAGTTGGCTTTGTTAACCAGGACAAATCTGTCAACCGCCTCCTGGGCATATCTCTCATCTGATGTATCAGACAGACCACAAAAAATATTAGCACAAACTCAAAATAATGAATCCAGCTATGAATTGAGAGGAAACACAGAAATTTTTACAGAAGAAAGCAAGAACTAAATTAAAAACATTTTCATTAGCTTTTATCAGTGTTGGAACAAACTGGAGAACAAAGTTAGTATTCTAGGAACTCTATCTGCCTTTAAAAAAGCTTTTAAAAACTTGACCTTACAAGGTTATACTCCTGATGCAAATGGTTAATATCTCAGATTGTTATGACTTATTAAACTACATGTGCTATGCCTGTGAAAAATCTCACTCTGAACTGTGACATATATTGTATGAATTTGATTGATAATGTGTTGTAATGAGAGAGATGTTATTGATTCTGGGGACGGGAATTTTACAAACCAAATGGCCTCTACCTTTAAACCCTTTATTTCTTTTTTGGATGTTGATGTTGCAAAAGTGATGAAGGTGAAGCCTGCTGTAATAACATGCCTGGAAAGAAATTAACAAACTAACTAACTAACTAACTAACTAACTAACTAACTAACTAACTAACTAAATAAATAAATAAATAAATTTTCATACATCATGTGTTTAATGTTGAAATAACTTTGTGCAGCTTGAACGTCAGCAACTGAAAAAACCCATTACAACATAACAATGAGACACATTCAGGGATGATACTAGACTACACGAGGTTCCCTGTGCAAAGACGCCAAGAGAGAGGCATCATGTGATTTAATATTTCTTCAACAGTTACATTGATTATTCTTGCAGTAACTTTGTGACTGTGTAACAAATCATCTGTTAAATTAAAATTTATCCTCTTAATTTCTGAGTGCTTTTGCACACATTCTACACAGCTGAAAATTACAGTAACTTAATTCTGGAAATGCTCACTAAAGCCATGCCCATTCTTTAAGCAAAGTTGACCAGCATCTGCTCCTCCAAGTTCCTTTCCTGGATGCCAAACTTACCCGTCACTTCATCGCCTCTACTTACTTCCAACATGTTCATTAAAATCTGCACCAAACACGAGTCTGTCTCCGGAATACTCCCAGTAATTTCTTCTACCTCCATCCAGAATTTCACTTTCTCCTCTAGTTCACATCCTTCCTATGGGGCATAACCAATAATCAAATTACGCATAACACCATCAATTTCAATCTTCACCCTTATCACTCAATCGGACACTCTTTTCACCTCCAAAACTCTCTTAAGTAACTCTTCTTTAAGATTACCTCTACTTCTTTTCTCTTACCATCAACACCATGATAAATTAATTTGAATCCTGTGCCTAAGCTTCTAGATTTACTGCCTTCCCACCTGCTCTCCTGCACACACAGTAAATCTACATTCCTCCTGATAATCATGACAACCAACTCCCTAGCCTTTCCTGTCCTAAATGTGATAAAAACTCCATATACAAATCTTGCACATTGATATGAGTAATCTTTGATGTTTTGTGTATTCATTATCTCAAACTTAATCTTTTTACACACTTGGTTCACTCTAAGAGGAACTTTGGGTGTGTTCGGTAATCATACTGTATTTGGGACAAGTTCACAGGTAATCTATGTGCTGCACAGGTGACACATGATTTAAGGAGCTGGCACAATACTAAGTCATTTTATCATATTAAGGAATTTGCTTTGCACTGATAACAATGGATTAGTAAATGAACATTTATCAAATATTAATGACATAGAAACCCCTCCCACCAAAAACCTCACATAGCGGGAGTTCTGACTACTTACAGAATACATGATGCAGAATGATACAGATGGCCTGAACTGAACTTATTCTATTGATTCTTCTCCATTCATTCATTCATTCATTCATTCATTCATTCATCAAGTAAATTTCTTCTTCTTCTTCTTCTTCTTCTTCTTCTTCTTCTTCTTCATTTTCTGTGACTTGTGTTGACTTGTGAGGGAGCTGGAGCCTATCATGAATCAACTAAACTAAACATTCACACCCACAGTCAATTTAGAGTCAATCCCTTCACTTCTTTTAGGCCTCAGACTAGTAGTCTATATCCGATTTTTATCCCATCCAGATTGATGTTGCATGTCTGGATTTTTGCGGGGCGGATTCAAACCACATTCGGGAGGTAGTTTCGTGTCGGATAGGGACAGAGGCGTCTGCAGTCTGAGCAGCTCTAAACTCTCCAATCAGATGTGACGGACCGTGACATCATGTTAGCTGTGACGCAAGAAGAAGGCTCCACGTTCTTCGTTGTTGTTTTTGCTGTTGCCACCGTCGCAATTATTTGACCTCACACATTATGCGCACTGAACGACGGCTCCGCCCCAACGTCATTGCTACGTCGATCTGTAAGATCGGCTGATGATGTGGCCCAGTCTGCTGAACAGAGCCAGATTGCATTTAGTCACTTGATAAAAAACATTGTGAACAGTCATCCCTAAAAATCAGATATGGAAGGAAATCTGATATGCCTGCAGTCTGAACAGGGCCTTACAATCTTGATAAAATTAAGTAGACTAGAATGGCTGTATGCTGAGCCACACAATCTTGAGTGATACAAATAAAAAAGCCAACATGAATAGAATGCCATCAGAGATAATTTAAAATAGTTCATTAGTGGTGTAGAATATCCACAGAATGCTCAAGTGATCTTACTACTCCATGCTGGCATTTTATGACCTTACTGGATTGGATTATCAGAGTATTTTATAGAACTATGTTCTGTTGAGGTTAATGTTTTATTCTTTTAATTACATTTTGACTATTTTACTGCGTTAACAACTCAGTTTTCTTTTGCCCCTGTACTTCCCTCTTCCCATACCCTACAATTAAATTGAAGAAGAAAATTTTTTTAGTTCCCTAATTTAGTAGTAACACATGATATTTAACAATTTATCAAAATGAGTTTACGGTCAGCTGTCTTTCAAATGGTATTTCCAGCCATGATCTAGCAATTTTTTTTCCTTTACATCCAAGTAAAGAGGGAAATGCACCCTGCTAAACTATAGACTGATTACAGAGAAAGAGAGAAACCCTTGGGCATCGAGCAAAGAAACCTCTGGGATTTTCCAAATAAAATTCTTAACTTCTCACTTGTGTTTCACCCACACTCAATTATTTACACCTCCACAAACACGCGGATGCAATTCAGATCTGATTGTTTAAAGAGTGTTTATGAATACACATTGTGAGTTGTTTTGTTTATGGTGGCAGCCATGGGACTGCCCCATAGTTTATTGAAATGCATCAAATGCTGCCATGAAAAGTGCTTTGTTAAGGGATCCAGAGTTGGTGGTATGCTAACTAAAAGAACTATTGTTGATCCTCCGCACACTCTTTTCATACTTTTTATTTTATTTGACAACTGTTTAGCATAAGTGACAAAGTGACATATCCAGTTCCTCTGCAGAATCTCTCTATTCACTGGTAGTGTTTAAAAAAATCTATAAAGTTCCAGAAACTGAATGCAAATGAAAAAAGTCATGTTTGCAATTTAACAAACAGATTTTTTCCAATGTTATGTCTAGTTCTTCCACCCTAGGTTTATAGCTAACCATATTTTGTTATGGTTTTTGTTCTCCTTTGCATGCTGTGTGGCTGATTTTGTGTTTTCCCCTTTTGTTTTTCCTGTCCTTCCAGGACCTGCAGGGCTGGTGTGTGGAAGGGGCCTGACAATGAGGCACACCCGGTCGCAATCGACCCTTGTCTATACAGGTAAAGCTGGTCCTGACTCTCACTACAGTGAAAGATAATTCTGTCTTGTTCGGTAGCTATTGAGACTCTTTGCGACCTTGTGAGTATCTTCTGTTGTTTTGTTGTGAACAGCCGAGCTAATTCTTGTTTTTTGTTGATTACAGTTTGGTGCCTCGTCGCCGTTATCACTTAGAGCCCCAGCCTCCTGCCACCACCAGGCTACCTGCAGCTTTTGTGTTCTTGCTCATTTTTATAATAAATTTTCTGACCATTGATCCGCCTGTCTCCTGCAATTGGGGTCCACAAGTCTCCAGTCAGCCTTACTATATCTTTCTTCTTTGTTTGTGGGCTAAGACGAGCACTCCATTCAATACCTGAAGCTAGTTCAGAATGTTGCTGTATTAACTGCAAAGAATATGAGGGACCGCATTACACCCATCCTGCACAATGTATAATAATCAGTTGCTCTTGAAGTGGCCTAAAACTAGACTTAAAACCTGGGGTGATTGACCCTTAAGCTGCCTCTAACTTGTGGAAATGTCTAACTCTAACACGTCGAACCTGCCTGTAAAATGTCTACTAAATGAATAAATTAATTTAAATGCTGGCATTTAAAATATCCAATTTGAACATTAGACATGAAAATCATTCAGGTTCTTGCTTTATAGGCTTGTGTGATCCAACATCTCCTGTATTAAACATTGTTACACAACTACACTAATCCAGCTGTGAACACGAGATATCTGAAAATACAGCACAATGATCTCATCATTAGATCATTGTGCCTGAGTTTGCTTCCAGTCAGTCAGACTGACTTGGGTTTTGCCCTCACTCCTCATGGATTATATTAAAGTCTACACATTTATGTGTATTGTTGTCAACTTGCCTTGAGTTTATTCATACAAGCAGCATGCTGTCCTGTCTACCCCATCCATCTGATCCTTCTATGTAAACACACATATTAGTTTATCTTTAGAAAAGAGTGTCCTTTCCCCATTTATGGTTTGACATAGCTTCACAGAAAAATGGGGATTTCTTTATGCAAGAGTATCTCATAAACATGTCTCTTTTTTCTTGACTGTGTGTAGATGTACAGTTTGGAATCACACACAGGTACTTCCCATGTCATGACTCAAACATTTGCCCTTCATGTTTCCAGAAGTTAAAGCTAAATACAGATATAAATCTTTCATGAACTTTGAGTGTCACGAGCTTTTCATCTTAGCTGAACTTTGTGCCTGGTGTGTGTGTGTGTGTGTGGGGGGGGGGACTTCCCCTCCTATCAGTTAATCTGGTCTGGAATCTCTGTGCTCGTGCTTGTTTGGGTTTGTGGGGAGCAAAAAGAGAAACTGTGAGAGAAAAGACGGAAGGGAAGAGAAACACAGAGACGATGACATGCAATGTGGAAGTTTGCACAAATTATCCTATATCTCTTCACTGCTTTGACAATGTTACACTAAGACTTCAAAATATCTTTACTATTTTGACAGTTATCTTACTATCGAATCTTGACTTTGAATTAGCAGCTAATACCATTTAGTGGGAGCTTAAACCATCCCCACATCGAAATAGACATTGCACAAAGTCCTACTGACATGTGTGAATTGGCCCGGGGCCTTGTCTCACAACAAGCCCTTATTCAACGACAGACAGATGGGAGCTTAAAGATACTGAGAGGGTGTTTCAGACTTATGATTGTAAAACAGAAAATGTTGCTTGAAAGATCACCTGAAAAGAAAGAGCTTGTCTTAGGGATTATGAAAACACTTTTTACTTAGTTCAATTCTGGTTAAAAATAAATTGCCCTTACAAAGATTTGATTGAGGATTACTCTTACCTTACAAAAATTCCAATGTGATGTTTCTCACATTGCTATTACATCTTGTCTAATTTAATATTGCGAAGCATCATTTTTTGTTGAAACATGTCCTCAGTATTTACCATGTGAATGTACCACATGGTACACACGTGCAATTTTAAACTACTGTAAGTTTATTTTTGTCATTGGACACAGAAGAAAAACACAAACATTAGAGAACTGTTCAGTCAAGGGTATCCATCAAGAATTACAAAACATTTATGAGAAAATTTCCATAAAACATGGCTCAAGGGACAGTCATGGAAAAAAGCAACTTGTTAATGCTGGTGTAACTCTGGATAAGACGATGGATTCTGGCTTTTTTCTCCACTTTTTAATAAATTTGAATTGTTAAATAACATTATTTTTTGTTGTGTATGATTGTGTGATGTTGGTTCGAGATACGCCATGGGTGACATTCAAGTCTTGGAATTATGTTGGGTAAAATATCTGAAAGCTTCTGAGGATAAAACCAGTAAAACTCTAATGGCTACTGAACACACCACAGATCCTTTATTGGATTTCCTTTGCAAAAACACAGTTTAATAAAACAGAGGGAGTTGCATTCTGAGTCAGGCATCTGACTGAATCCACTACAATTTACAGGATTTTGTGTATTTGAAAAAATTCCAGTTACTTATTAACACTTCTCTGACGCCTTTAATCAAGATAATATTGTCTCTACAGTTAAGAGACTCTGAAATCCATTTGCTCTTTCCTCAGAGGGGGTCACAATATCCATCATGTGACATCCATCATTTGACCTCGTGCTGAAAGACACTGACATTGTCACATGAGTGGAGGAGCTGGTGATGTATACATGCTCAATGATCTCATTCAAAAGACGAATGAGTCTTCAGTCCCATCATATTTCCTGTCACATGATATTGTTGCCCTGTTGCTCTTTCAAAAGAAAATTGATGGTGGCAATGGTGCTGAACGACCAATCGCAGGATTATCATCTTTTTGCGATGTTGCTGCTTTGTCTTCTGCCTCACTGTCTGTTCTTTCTCAGGCTCTTTGCATTTCTGTTGAGTCAGCAGAGTCTCTTTCAAGCAGAGCCATTAGCGGATTAACAATCTCTCTCAGGAGGTGTTTTCAGATCATTCAAGGGTGTGGACATACAGTTCCCAAAGGAAAAAAAAAAGATTCTTTCTCATTGGAAGCTGAAAAATTGAGCTCTGCTGAAGTTATAATAGCAATGGTCCAGTGACAATATACACAATATAAATAGTAATTATTTTATTTTATTCTTTTCTTCTTACATTCTATCTTCATCACTTTCCATGTGGAGCAAGATTAGCCAGTGGAAATCAACACGTCATCAGAAAGTCCGTCACTGGTGAGTCACAAAGCAGGATGGATTTAAGATCCATCTAATCGAATCACTTTCTGTGAAGGCTTGCATTCAACCTGGTCCCAAAACTATGACTCAGACACAAGAGAAGGTTTTAGCAGTTAAAAGTAAGCACTGAGAGTAGAGTTTGGTGGTGAAGGCTCTTGGTTTTAGTAGGTGGCTGGTGAATAATATCCACCAGAGATCTGGGGCACAAGGAAAAACACACAAGTACAGAATGCTGTGGTGACAAGCGTAGGTGGAGACAAAATAAATACAGTTTGGGTTTGATTGGAGAAGGAAGCACAGGTGTAGCTGGTGCCAACCACACTACCAGGAATCTGCTGCATCCACCCACATGGCCACACACAGAGAGAGAGAGAGAGAGAGAGAGAGAGGGGAAAGTAAACACCGGAGTCATAGAACAGATACCGACACTTTCCACATACTATATTTATGGATTCATAATGAAACAACCTTTCTATTCCTATGTGTTGTGTAAACACAGTCTACACAAGAAGATGTGTACTCACGCACCATTAATGTTGGTAGTTAGAGTCCCACCTGTACATTCAAATATAACTAAGCTGCCACTGATTTTATCTTTGTTAGACGGAAAAATCGAACACTCCGAAGTCAATGCCTTTCTTTTTTTGCTCGTTTTGTTATTGCATCTTCTGCACCTGACAAACAGGAAGGCGTGTGCATGTGTGTCAACCACAGGATGTCAGATTATCACTGTTGATTTTTCCACGCCGTGCAACACACCCACTGTATTCACCCATGACTTTTCAACTTCAGCAACTATGAAGATTTTTTTTCTGCATCAGTTGTACCAAGAGTATGCATAATCACCCTTACACACTCATACAAGTGAGGTCAACTTCACTCTGAGCCATCTGGATAGTGAAGATGTTAGTGGCAGCATATTTTTATCATATGCTAAAGAGCTAAATGATCATTTATGATTTTCATTCTGTTGCTACCAAACTGTTTGATCCAAAATGCTTCATAAATGCTTCATTTTCCAACTTTTTTCTAACACTCAAAAATATCAGTTGAAATTAGTGACAATATGTTTCACTTCACTTGCATGCATGTGGACATATATTCCTGAGCACCAGATACAGAACACTTTGCCCCATACATACTAGTTGTCCAAACTGCCACAGGGTATAATTTTAGGAGTCTTAGGATAAGCAAGAAAACAAGGAAAATTAAATCAAAAGATCTCAAATGAGGACAACAGCCTTCTGTTGGGAACAAGTTGTAGATAACACCTAGATGCTGTGAAAGACCTGGGAACTGTTGTGTGAACAGATGATTTCTCCTGAGGGAGATATCATTGTACGGAGCTGGTTGGGAAAACCATAATGAATTTAACAGGAAAATGAATGTGCAGAAATGATGTGCATATGAAAACCAAACTGGGAAGGGGAAGGGTCTGATGGAAATGATGCAAATGACTCACAAATGCTTGTTCTTGAAAGGAAGTGAGTGTTAGGTAGAGGCTTCTAAAGTCCCAGAAAATACTCACACTCTCTCACATGGCTTGGCTTGTGGAACCTGACAATAGCCTTTTATGCACAGAGGGCCCAGAGAAAGAGAAGTGCTGTTGAGAAAACAGAAGTTACTAATTAGATCAAATTTTCCTGTGCACATGGACGTCTGGCTGAATTCTCACCCCCTCTCTCTCTCCCTTCATCTGTATCTTCCAGATGTTTGACTTCCTGGTGTAGTGACTATGTTTTAGTGCTGTTTCATGTTCTGCTGTCACAGCAGGACATACTGAGGCAGATCATTAGTGTGAAGGAATAATGAGCACAGCTGGAAATGAATAAGAAGAAAGGCACCACAAGTGAACACATCCGACATCGTTTGAATTACAGGATATTCATGATTTAATAGATTCCAAAGGCATCAGTATAGAATGTCCTGGAATAGAATCACAGCATCCTGAGGAGACCTTGTGTTTGCTATATTTTTACATGATAGCAATTGGAAATAGTAACTGAAAAAATTCCTGCTGTTTCTTTTGTTAACGTTATATTTTCTAAATTTATTAACTATTACCAGTAATGTTTCCTTCCAAACCATTAAAATGTTTTTTCAGGATTAGCAACATCTAAATCTCTTTTCTTATATAGATATTAATCTGGGGATGTGTAGCATTAGCCTGACTGGTTCTACTCCCTTATTTCCATGTCCTCTGCATGTTTAATCAAATGTTACACATTTTAACAAGGAATACAAAGATTTCTCCCAAATAATTTTTTTCAAATCACATATATTTAGCATGAAATGTGTGTATAAGTTATTGTTTCAGTTTCACATTTTACCATTTAAAAGTTCAAACCATCAAAAAGTCTGCCTGGAACATTGATGCCAGCCAAGGTGTGAAAGCTTTTGTGTAGCAGTAGCTTGAGGTAGCTTGTGTTTTATTGGTATTGCTGACAAAATCTATAGGCCACATGTTACTTTAATTGGAATTTAATCTCCAAATTGATTATTTTTGTTTAAAATGATTCATATGATGGAACACAAGTATTTTAATCTCAGAAAAACTGTAGTGTTTGCTGATTTAGTTGTTTGTTTTTTTTTAAATGCAGATAGAAAATCCTGCAAAAAAAAAAAAAAAGCTTGGCAAAAATGTAGTTGATGACACTGGTGTTTGTGATCATAATGGGAAACAGAGGGAAGATCGTAAAAGGAAACACTCATTTCCTGTAAGGCGGGTTTGTGACGTACATAATGATGTGCAGTTCTCCCGTTGTAGCCTCAGCAGGCAGGAATGTGACATCAGAGGCGGGATCCCGCTTACGGATAAGGCACAGCCAACACAAACACACTCATACACATCAGAGCCAGAAAAAGATTAAGCCAAGGGTCAGTGAATCAGTAACAGAGAAAGGGAAGGATGTCCCCTCCTATTCATTCTATACCCATTCTGCCTTGCTTTCTTTGCCTTGCTTTCAAAGATTACAAAGATTTTATGCATCAAATTACCGATTTTTTTTTTTTCAAACATATGATCAAAGAAATTATGCCACAAAGTGAGCAATCTTCACAGGAACATAATCACTTCAACATTTCCTGTAAGAACTGCTCTTTAAGGAAAAACAGTAGACATGGGAGCAACTCACACACACACACACACACACACACACACACACACACACACACACACACACACACACACACACACACACACACACAGTATGTATAATTAAGAGACATACGCATCAGCTACCTCAAAAAACTCTTTTAGCTTTAATTAAAGAAGACAGGCATTAGTTAAACTGTACAATTATTTTTAATTTCAAATTAAATTTATATGAATTAGGCCCTACTGATTAGAAAATGATGTGGGCAGCAATGGGAATCAGACATTTCTGTATTATATACAGACCCTTTCAACAAATTAGAATATCAAGGATAAGTTTATTTATATCTATAATTACATTCAAAAAGTTAAGCTTTCATAGATTATAGATTCAGGGCCCACAATTTAAATGATTTCTCGTACTGTATTAATAATTGGTTTATTTTTACATAATTTTGGTTAACAGCTCATAAAACCCACAAAAAAACAGAAATTCAAGAGATTAGAAGACTGTGAAGACGTCACCAGTAACTTCTTAGTTTTGCAGAAAAAATAGAAAGACATTAGGATCACATAAAATCAATCAAAATTATGGTACTTTCAAAATGATGTCAATCTTCAATACTTGGTTTGGAATCTCTTTGCTTTAATCACTGCCTCAATGAGCCATGGCATTGACAGAATCAGCCTGTATTATTGCCTGGGAGTTATGGAAGCCCAGATTTCCTTGATGCTTGCTCTTTGCTCTTCTTTGTTTTTGTGTCTGGTGGCCTAATTGCCCTCTTGATAATGCCCCATATATTCTCAATGGGGTATAGGTCTGGTGAGTTGTCTGGCCAGTCAAGTACTGTGATGGCATTGGCATCAAACCATGTTTTGGTGCTTCTGACAGCATGGGCAGGGACCAGGTCCAGCTGAAGGATGAAATCTGTATCTCCATACAGATGTTTTTTTTTTTTTGACAGTGTGGGAGCCCTCTGCATTTTCCCGGACAAAAAAGTAGGTTCAGTTTCCATTGGCAGTTTGTAATGGAGAAAATCAGTAAAACCCAAAGGTGTAAGGGTTTATATGCGTCGCAAAGAAGCAGTCAGTCATAATTAAAAGGAATTTCTTAAGCAAAAGACAATGTTATAGGGAAAGAATCCAGAGGAGACATGTACAAAACTTTGTGTCCGCCAGGGAGCCACATGAGGACAGTCCACCATATCATTAGACAATGAGAGATGCATCAAACCGTTCATCCATCCATCTATCCACTTTCTTGAAGAAGAGATGACCGCAACTGTTTTGTTGCGGCTGACAAATGAAACAACCGCCGTAGGCTAAACACGGGACTTACCTGATGACGCACGATCCAATTAATTGAAATTGACCTCTGTATCTCACCAATATTTGTTATTTAGTAATACAATTCACCACAATCGATACTTACATTCTGAGTGCCCATAAAACAAAGACATTAATACAGATAATAAATATCTACATGCAAATATAAACGTAATCGTATGCGTAAGCGTAACGTAAAACGTAAATATAAGCGTAAGCGTAAAACAGTCAACAGAAAGTTTCACTTTGGTGTTCACCCCACGTCGTAACCAACAAAACCAATCGTGAAAACAAGTGAGTGGCATTAATTATGAACTTCAAAATGACACACCCAGTGCCACTCCTCCCACCACCAGCCAATACCCACACACGGACCATCAGACACATACACATCAGTCCACCCTCATGTATGGCTCCTACATGTCTCGTCCACCTGCAGACCACGTGTTTTGCTGGAGCCTATCCCAGCTAACTGCAGTGAACAGGTGGGGTACACCCCAGTTGTATTGCCAGCATATCGTTCAGAAAACACATAATCAACCTGGGCTGAAAGTAAACAAGTAAAGGATAACAAATTACACCAAAATACAAGTCTTGAAGTTTTAAATTTCATACAGTCCCTTACTTCATTTTGTCAAATCAGCACAGTACCTCACATATGTCCTTTGGTCCCAACAGTGGAGAACAGGTGAGTCTGGGACATTAGTTTGAAGGGTAGGGATCCATTTCAAACCAAGTGAAGCCCACACAAATTGAAAGAACAACAACTAATTGAGAGAGTTGCAGGAGTATGAGTGGTTGCATAACACCTGCTGATAAAATTGTAAATAAAATCTTCTTATACATCAAGTTTTCATTTATGGGACTAGAAAAGACACCAGCAACTCTGATAAAAATGAACCTCAGAATCATTCCTTGGTTTACTATAGGGGTTAACTTGGTATTTGGCAGGTGGAGGAACCTTAAAATCTGATGTAGTGGTAAGAGACTTGGTCCAGAGAAAATTAGGTAATTTGGGAAACTTACATTTGAAATGTATGTCTCTGTTCAACACTTTAAACCCTAATGTCACAGGTGGATAATTACATATGAAATTATTTCAGATTTAGGAGTGGCCTTTAAGTGACCTCTCCACCAGACCATGATGTCATATATAACATCACATCATCTTATAACTTTACACTACAGTTAAAGCAGTCAAGTACTGAATGTATTTACTGCGTTTAACATCCATTAATACCTTATTAAACACTCCTAAAGAAAGACTAGGTGACTTTTGTAACTTTGGGAATGGATTCTCAGTGCAGTCCAACAGAAACAGAGCCTCTGAATCTGGACATGTCCTACATGTATATCCCTAAAAAGCTGCTTAATCCCTCTTCAGTGACAAATTAAATTCATTTTATATTTGGAACACATTTGGAATGTAACACATATGTTATTCTGTCATTAGTAATAATTCATGACCCACTTAACTCTGTTAATCATTATGCTCTGATCTACAGTATTTCCAGGTTTGGCCACTTGAACAAGATAAGAAAAAAGAAAAATCAAGAGAGTTTTTGAAACTGAGGAACCAGAACTGTTGAGGAAATGTTTAAAATGCTAACATTTCTGCGCAGTGTCTAAAAAACTGACTTTTCTTTTCTTTTTTCTTTTCTGCTGTGGAGGTTATGCAGTATATTTCCAAGATGTGTTCCATGCTCTTATCAAGGTCATTGTAATCCTGTTATGAATGGCTGAATCAATGCAATACTTCTGTCTTCTTTTGTTTTTGATTTTAACTTTTAGATGCTTACAATATTTTACCTGATAATGGGATGGTGTTCTATATCTTTTCAAGAAATACATTTATTCAATGCCTAAAAGTTCTTATTCTTGACAGGGATAGGGGTTGGATGAGGTACTGTTTGCAGATGCATTATTCCAGGTGACACTGAAGATACAGGTTTCTACTGGGACCATCCATCCATCTTCCTCCGCTTATCCGGGGTCGGGTCGCGGGGGCAGCAGCTTAAGCAGGGAAGCCCAGACTTCCCTCTCCCTATCCATTTCGTCCAGCTCCTCCGGGGGAATCCCAAGGCGTTCCCAGGCCAGCCAGGAGACGTAGTCTCTCCAGCGCGTCCTGGGTTGTCCCCGGGGCCTCCTCCCGGTAGGACGTGCCTGGAACACCTCACCAGGGAGGCGTCCAGGAGGCATCCTGACCAGATGCCCGAGCCACCTCATCTGGCTCCTCTCGATGCGGAGGAGCAGCAGCTCGACTCTGAGTCCCTCCCGGATGACCGAACTTCTCACCCTATCTCTAAGGGAGAGCCCGGACACCCTGCGGAGGAAACTCATTTCGGCCGCTTGTATCCGGGATCTCGTTCTTTCGGTCACGACCCACAGCTCGTGACCATAGGTGAGGGCAGGAACGTAGATCAACCGGTAAATCGAGAGCTTTGCCTTTCGGCTCAGCTCCTTCTTCACCACGACGGACAGATACAGAGTCCGCATCACTGCAGACGCTGCACCGATCCGCCTGTTGATCTCCCGTTCCAGCGTACCCTCACTCGTGAACGAGACCCCGAGATACTTGAACTCCTCCACTTGGGGCAGGATCTCATCCCCAACCCGGAGAGGGCACTCCACCCTTTTCCGACTGAGGACCATGGTCTCAGATTTGGAGGTGCTGATTCTCATCCCAACCGCTTCACACTCGGCTGCGAACCGCTCCAATGAGAGTTGGAGATCACGGCTTGATGAAGCCAACAGCACCACGTCATCTGCAAAAAGCAGAGACGCAATACTGAGGCCACCAAACCGGACACCCTCAACGCCTTGGCCGCACCTAGAAATTCTGTCCATAAAAGTTATGAACAGAATCGGTGACAAAGGGCAGCCTTGGCGGAGTCCAACCCTCACTGGAAATGAATCTGACTTACTGCCGGCAATGCGGACCAAACTCTGACATCGGTCGTACAGGGACCGAACATACCCCATACTCCCGAAGGACCCCCCACAGAACCCCCCGAGGAACACGGTCGAACACCTTCTCCAAGTCCACAAAACACATGTAGACTGGTTCGGCGAACTCCCATGCCCCCTCAAGGACTCTGCGGAGGGTGTAGAGCTGGTCCACTGTTCCACGGCCAGGATGAAAACCATACTGCTCCTCCTGAATCTGAGATTCGACTTCCCGACGGACCCTCCTCTCCAGAACCCCTGAATAGACCTTGCCAGGGAGGCTGAGGAGTGTGATCCCCCTGTAGTTGGAACACAACCTCCGGTCCCCCTTCTTAAAAAGGGGGACCACCACCCCAGTCTGCCAATCCAGAGGCACTGTCCCCGACGTTCACGCGATGTTGCAGAGGCGTGTCAACCAGGACAGCCCCACAACATCCAGAGCCTTTAGGAACTCCGGGCGGATCTCATCCTCCCCCGAGGCCCTGCCACCGAGGAGCTTTTTAACCACCTCGGTGACCTCAACCCCAGAGATAGGAGAGCCCGTCTCAGAGAACCCAGACTCTGCTTCCTCATGGGAAGGCGTGTCGCCGGAATTGAGGAGGTCTTCGAAGTATTCTCCCCACCGAGTCACAACGTCCCAAGTTGAGGTCAGCAGTGCCCCATCCCCACTATACACAGTGTTGATGCTGCACTGCTTACCCTTCCTGAGACGTCTGATGATCTCCTCGAAGCCGTCTGGGAGTCGTCCTCCAACGCCTCACCAACTGGGACTACTGGGACCAGTCATTCTCTAAATGATAGAGAAACAACCAAGTCAGTGGAAGATAGTCAAAGCCCATGCTGACATGGAGGCAAAATGGGAAATTCAGACATAAAGAGATCAAGATTTGAACCCAAAGCCTTCTTGCTGAGATGACAGTGCTGAGTTTTGCATTACCGTGCTGCTGTTTTCACATCAATATCAAAAACATCAAACTGTGACGTGTTACATAGTTTTTCCACATAAAGTGAGTGAATATGACAATGAATATGATTTGCACTGTAAACCCATTAAAACATCTTGTTAAGCAAAATAAGCACTCATATGACAGGTTTTAAATTATGTAACGAAATTAATTTGCTAATTGGAACGTTATTCTTCATAATTAATTATACATTTTTTTTTCCATTCACTTGCAGTTCAATGCTTCAAATAAAGCAATTAAAGCAGGCTATGTAGTCATGATTGATGTTGTTATTCAATGTTGTCATGGCTCCACACAATAATTGATACGGTGACCACAATAACAGCAGCTACAAAAATTTGACCCAATCTCATTGGAGGAGCAAAGATTTGATATCAGCTATGCTGTATTTCTTTTGTTATACTGGGAATAATTGAATCATTTGCACAGCTACATCTCTGAAGATCTAGAATACACATTTAAAATAGAAATAATGAGGGAAATGGGTGTCAATACTTTCAAAACCCTCCTCTATTTGTACCAGCAGATAGTATCACTAATTGAGGAAGAATGATATATACTTTCTTCTTCTTTTCCTTTCGGCCTTTCCCTTCAGGGGTCGCCACAGCGAATCAACCGCCTCCATCTAACCCTGTCCTTTGCATCCTCTTCTCTCACACCAACTACCTTCATGTCCTCTTTCACTACATCCATAAACTTCCTCTTTGGTCTTCCTCTAGGCCTCCTGCCTGGCAGTTCAAAACTCAGCATCCTTCTACCAATATATTCACTATCTCTCCTCTGGACATGTCCAAACCATCTCAGTCTGGCCTCTCTGACTTTATCTCCAAAACCTCTAACATGTGCTGTCCCTCTGATGTACTCATTCCTGATCCTATCCTTCCTGGTCACTCCCAGAGAGAACCTCAGCATCTTCATCTCTGCTACCTCCAGCTCTGTCTCCTGTCTTTTCCTCAGTGACACTGTCTCTAGACCAAACAACATCGCTGGTCTCACCACGGTTTTGTACACCTTTCCTTTCATTTTAGCTGAAACTCTTCTATCACACATCACACCTGACACTTTTCTCCACCCATTCCATCCTGCCTGCACACGTTTCTTCACCTCTTTTCCACACTCTCCGTTGCTCTGGACTGTTGACCCCAAGTACTTAAAATCCTCCACCTTCTTGATCTCTTCTCCCTGTAACCTCACTCTTCCACTTGGGTCCCTCTCATTCACACACATGAACTCTGTCTTACTGCGGCTAACCTTCATCCCTCTCCTTTCCAGGACAAACCTCCACCTCTCTAGCTTCTCCTCCACATCTTCCCTACTCTCACTGCAGATCACAATGTCATCTGCAAACATCATAGTCCATGGAGATTCCTGTCTAACCTCGTCTGTCAGCCTGTACATCACCATAGCGAACAAGAAGGGGCTCAGAGCTGATCCCTGATGCAGTCCCACCTCCACCTTGAACTCCTCTGTCACCCCTACAGCACACCTCACCACTGTCTTACAGTCCTCATACATGTCCTGCACCGCTCTAACATACTTCTCTGCCACTCCAGACTTCCTCATACAATACCACAGTTCCTCTCTGGGCACCCTGTCATAAGCTTTCTCCAGATCTACAAAAACACAATGCAGCTCCGTCTGGCCTTCTCTGTACTTCTCTATCAACATCCTCAAAGCAAATACTGCATCTGGCGTACTCTTTTTTGGCATGAAACCATACTGCTGCTCACAAATGCTCACTTCTGCCCTTAGTCTAGCTTCCACTACTCTTTCCCATAACTTCATTGTATGGCTCATCAGCTTTATTCCTCTGTAGTTGCCACAACTCTGCACATCTCCCTTGTTCTTAAAAATGGGCACCAGCACACTTCTCCTCCACTCCTCAGGCATCTTCTCACTATCTAAGATCCTGTTGAACAACCCAGTCAGAAACTCTACTGCCACCTCACCTAGACACTTCCAAACCTCTACAGGTATATCATCAGGACCGACTGCCTTTCCACTCTTCATCCTCTTCAGTGCTCTCCTCACTTCATCCTGGCTAATCTTTGCTACATCCTGGTCCACAACAGTCACCTCTTCTAGTCTTTGTTCTCTCTCATTTTCCACGTTCATCAACTCTTCAAAGTACTCTTTCCATCTTCCCATCACACTGCTGGCACCTGTCAATAGACTTCTATCCCTATCCTTAATCACCCTAACCTGCTGCACGTCCTTCCCATTTCTGTCTCTCTGTCTTGCCAGCCTGTATAGATCAGTCTCTCCCTCCTTACTGTCCAACCGAGCATACAAGTCATCATAAGCTTCTTGTTTGGCCTTTGCTACCTCTACCTTCACCTTACGCTGTATCTCCCTGTACTCCTGTCTACTCTCCTCAGTCCTCTCAGTGTCCCACTTCTTCTTAGCTAACCTCTTTCTTTGTATACACTCCTGTACCTCCTCATTCCACCACCAAGTCTCCTTATCTACTTTCCTTCCAGATGACACACCAAATACTCTCCTACCTGTCTCCCTGATCACATTAGCTGTAGTTGTCCAGTCATCTGGAAGCACCTCCTGACCACCCAGAGCCTGTCTTAACTCCTTCCTAAAGGAGTTAAGACTCCTTTACCCTTATGCAATACCCTTCCTTTTTTAGCTTCCACCATTTCGTCCTCTGCTCTGCCTTTGCCCTCTTCATCTTCCTCACCACCAGAGTCATCCTACACACCACCATCCTATGCTGTTTGGCTACACTCTCGCCTACCACTACTTTGCAGTCACTGATCTCCTTCAGGTTACATCATCTACACAAGATGTAGTCTACCTGTGTGCTCCTACCACCACTCTTATAGGTCACCCTATGTTCCTGCCTCTTCTGGAAGAAAGTATTCACTACAGCCATTTCCATCCTTTTTGCAAAGTCAACTACCATCTGTCCTTCTGCGTTCCTCTCCTGGATACCAAACCTGCCCATCACTTCCTCATCACCTCTGTTACCTGCACCAACATGTCCGTTGAAGTCTGCACCAATGAAAACTCTCTCACTTCTAGGTATGCTCTGCGTCACTTCATCAAAGTCCAACCAGAATTTCTCCTTCTCCTCCAGCTCACATCCTACCTGTGGGGCATACCCACTAACAACATTGAACATCACACCTTCTATTTCTAGCTTCAGACTCATCACTCTATCCGACACTCTTTTTACCTCCAGGACATTCCTAACAAACTCCTCCTTCAAGATAACTCCTACTCCATTTCTCTTCCCATCTACACCATGATAGAACAACTTGAACCCTGCTCCTAAACTTCTAGCCTTGCTACCTTTCCACCTGGTCTCCTGGACACACAGTATGTCTACCTTCCTCCTCTGCATCATGTCAACCAACTCTCTACCTTTTCCTGTCATAGTTCCAACATTCAACGTCCCAACTCTTAGTCCTATACTCTTGGCGCTCCTCTTCTCTTTCTTCGTGCGAACGCACTTTCCTCCTCTCCTTCTTCGACCAACAGTAATCCAATTTCCACCGGCGCCCTGTAGGTCAACAGCGCCGATGGCGGTCGTTGTTAACCCGGGCCTCGACCGATCCGGTATGGAAGTCATATGTTTGATTCGCGTCTTTGATTTGGCAAAAGTTTTACGCCGGATGCCCTTCCTGACGCAACCCTCTGTATTTATCCGGGCTCGGGACCGGCACAATAAGACACTGGCTTGTGCCCTCTTGCGGCTACATTAAGAATGATATATACTTTAATAATACCAAAGGAAATTAAGAATGAGCTGGTCTTTATTTTCTATAGCTCTCCTACCAGCAGTGACACGAATCAACAGATCTCCTTCTTGAAAACACTACACAGCATCACAATGAAGTCCATTCACCTGTATGTCTATTGTATAATGTTACACCCAACAATGAACTCCAGTTTTATTTAGAGGAAGTGATTGGACAACTTAATCCAGAAACAAGGCCAAAGGTTTACATGGATATAGAAAAATGGTTTGAGTGTGCCATTGATCATCAGTATATTCGTTTAGGTTTACAGCATATGAAAACATACAGACAGTAAGTGCAGTATGACATAGTGTTGAATTCAGAAAGTACACCAGAGGCACACATTTGCATGTCTGAGCACTGGCTCAATGAAATGAAATAAATGTCTCATGCTGCAATAAAAGATGTGCAATCAGCACATTAATAGTCACTAAGCAGCCTCGTGATCTTTTCACGTTGTGCCAGGTTCCAATTACTGTACTATTAGGATAGAAGTTTGGTGACATTTTACTTCCCCCTGTTTCTCTCATCCTTTTTTGGGATTCACTGAGCAGCTTTCAAATGGTTTGTCTTTCTATTGGCACCTCTTTTTTTATGTACACACCATAAAAACAAGCTCCAAGCAAGGGTTGTTATTGCCTCTGAATTTTTTATATATAAATGAACTTACATACATGTTTTTATGCAGATTCATCTATGAGTAAAATTGCTTTGTCTTCTCATGTGTTATTTTTCGCTTTATTTATGTGTATTTTTCCTTTAAAAAGGAAATTTGAAGGAAATTTGATTACAATAGTTGTGAATTTGCACATTAGTACCTTGTATCCTAGGCTACACCTTAAATGAATGCATAGGTATATTGTTTAAATATGAATACCACAAGGAATCAAACTCTTATAGGATTGCAGATGCGTTGATAATGAACTTGGATCGTCTGCACCTTTAGTGAATCTACTGCTCGTCTACAGGGCAACAAGAACGGGGTTTCAAATCAACTCTGGGAAAGAACAATGAGAGCCAATCAGTAGAACTGGTTTAAAACTCAGTGTACTGGTAGTTAATCATACAACAAGTCAGACAGTGGATTTTGTTCCTACCACATGTTTAAAGGCTGAAATTTTGAAGAAATCAATAGCTTCCTTAGATTGACCATTTGCCGGAAAACTCCAGGATCTGAACACATCGGATAATTTGCAACATTGCATCATTTTGTCATGCTGATATAAGGCCTTCTTACTACTTCCAGCTACTTAAACGAAACAAGACATGAAACTGACCCACATATCAATATCCAAGGTATTTCAGCCAACCCTGTACTGCACAACTATTTCCCTCAGGTTTACTTCTGCATGGTGAAAAAATCAACTGGACAGTCTGCCTGCATAGTTAAGAGTCAATTTATTTGCAGTATATAGATGCAAGCAGCCTTTTTTAGTGATATTAAATGATTAAAACCAGGAATATTAAATGCTTCAAAAATGGTCATCTGCATAAAGCAATTCCTATAATTTTAAATAGGTCTACAGCTTTACCCTCACTACCAAATGTCTTACTGCACTGCATCAGGAATATTTTGTTAAACCTGCATTCACTAACCAGAGGTTGACCAGAAAATAGTTCAGAAAAAATGCTTCATTTTGATTTTCTGACATACCAAATGCACGTGAGAACTGAAAAAGTCAGTTTTGAATAATCTTTATTTTTATCCCATTCCACCCCCCAAAAAAGTTACATACAAAAGGTGATCGGAATTGAACATTTCCTTGTGTCAAGACGATTACATTTACATAATAAATAAAAAACATTTATAAATAAAAATAAATAAACAGGACATTATGCGCCAAAAAATAAAGACTCTTCTGATTTGGCAGATGGCTTTCACAATGTTGGGTTTTTTGAAAACACGTGTAAGTAATACTTGCATTCCAGGTCACAGTTTTTAAGATACAACTCTGTCTAAAAAGCCATGTAAACTGATATACGGATTACAGTACAGTACAACAGAGTACAATGTTTTTCCATAGTAGATACTACTGGGATATATAGGATACTCTAAAAGTTTATACCAAGTAGTGAGTGTAGTGCTTTTGAACTTACTTCTAAACTTGGCTGAAAGTACAAAAGTAAATTCCATCTGTCAAACTCATCTCAACTTTTGTTTGTATCCAGCTTGACATTCACAAAGAGCTGTTATTGCACTATACAGACATCCCTCAGAAAGGCACTTTTGTCCCTACTCCCCCGCCCCCTCAAGCCAACAGTTTTATTTACGGCACATGTGTGATACACACACAGTCACCTACTTTATGTGAATTTAAAAAAGGAATAATTTTAAAACCAACAAAATTAATTTAGTCTTGTGTACTTGTGAGATTTGTTTCCAATATCCAAAATAAAAAAAAAAAAATTCATGTGACTGAACAGATGCAGACATGCTTGCTCTTTTCCTTAGCATGACTATCAAATAGAGCCAGGAATGTTATTTGTGCATGTGCGGTCAACATCGTAGTGTGATCCTATGGCTGGTTCATTTTTTCTTAAAGAAAAAAAAAATGACTCTGCACCATAGTCCAAAGAGGACAGAAACCAACCGAGGGTAGGAGGGTCTCTCTCTAATCAAATCACAGTTCTTCCCAAAGCATCGCTTCTGCAAGATTACAGTACAAGTGCAAGTCAAAACCATAAAATATGCTGCTACTGAAACAGAGCCTAAAAAGTATTCCAGCTGCAAGATTTTTCTTGTTGCAGGCAAAAACGACAATTTTAGTGTTGTGATACCTTTGAAAACCCACGCCAGGGTTATTGGCTTTCAAGAGAAAGCTGTAGGGCTGGTTGATGACTTTGAAAGATCCAGCCAAAGAAACTGAAGGTATGCAGGAGCTTGGGTGTTTATTTAGGCATCAACTTGTGAGGGATCCATCTTTACAGGCCAAGTAGGAGTCTCTTGTTTTGGTGGATACCCTTGAGGGTGATGCTCCATTGGGTAATGTCCTGACTGCTTAATGTTTATCAAAGTCAATCTACTCGAACCTGCTGCATAAGCACCAGTTAGGCCAAGAATATTTACTAAACTCCTGAGCAGTCTTCCATCTGGCAACAAAAAAAGAAGTCAGCTCCTCCCCATAAAGTCTTGAGAAATCATACCAACAAATCAAGTTGCCTAAAAGGAAATGTTAACCAGTTTATTTTTGCCTCCAAGGCATCTGCCTCTCAGGCAGCCAGGGAGGCACAGAGCTGTGCTTTCAGGCATCTGTATGGTGTTGAAGCAGCTGCACGACATATCGCAATCGATGTCTTAGCTCAGAGGTGCATCCCATTTCAATCAGCATGCTTAGGAGGTAAGTGTATGAGACACGTTCACGGCTGATGTAGGTGAGCAGGTAGGAGTCATCAGACGACTTGCACAAGATAATCTTTGTGTGGTCTGTGTAAAAGTTAACCTGGAAAGGATTACAAAGCATGAACAAAGGGTATTAAAGATGGGCCAATCAAATACATGTGAGTAAAACAGGTATATAGCATGAGTTTAACTTTAGGTTTGTTTAAAGTGTTGCAGCAATACAAAAAGCATTCATCTTAACAAACCTGTAAAGTGCCGTTGTTGAACAGCATAACAAGAGCGTGGTCCGTCTTGACCCACTGAAGCAGCAAAGGAGGAGGGCCTGAAATTTGATCCTCACAAACCAGATCTCCACCCTGAGAAGACAAGGTCAAAAGATTTAGTGCGTGTGTCGCCTTAATTGTGCACTTGCTTTGAATTTTATTTTTACTTATTTTATTTAATTTTATACTATTTATATTTTAGTTTAGTTTATGTCCTGTTAGTGCTGCATGTGTCTGTTAGTGTAGTGTATGTCTTGTGGTATCTCCAGGTGTTTATCCAGTATTATTCACTATGTAATGCCTGAGCAGTGGATATGTGCAATTTCCTCCGGGATTGATAAAGTATATATCCAACTTGAAAAATACACAAAAAAGTTTGTTTAAAGAGTTGTTCTGTCAATACATTTTTGCAGTCCAAGTGTTCCCTTAAATCAAAATGGCTCTGGTATTCTGGCTCGCTTCTTGCTCTTACCTCCATGAGGTTCTGCTCCATGTAGTTGGCCATAAGCTCCACAATTTGTTTCTGGCTGCGAAGCCGCTCAGGCAGGGAGTTGGCAGGGAAAGTGAAGTGTTTGTTGTTGGTCAAGCAGTAGTGGACTGTACTATTTGGAGGAAGATTAACACATAACGTCCAATTGAGTAACTTTGCAGTTTAGTCTTTGAGAAGTCAAGCATGTGGTTTTATGTAATAGCGAGTATTAGAGGTCTTAAACTGCTTACTTGCGCTGGTTACATAAACTGAGGTGCGTTCCCTCATTGAAGAGCACGCCAATGCTTTGGTTTGAGAGCTGGTAGCCAAACCCATATTTGTTTGAGTAGTCCACCCATTTAGTCACCCACAGAAAGGACTGTGGCCTGGACAGACACGGTGGGTTTCTTGTGGCTAGAGAGAGAAAGATTTTATGAATAATAAAACAATTTCAGTGAACATAATGTTCTTACAAATCATGACAGCAAAATCCTCCACATGTAATGATAAAGTGATTCCTTATCAATGATCAAGACTTGGTTCCTTTAAAAAACAGCAGCATGTTCTTGTGTTCTACTGTCCACTCTCAGACCACAAGATTCTTAGATGCTACTCAATGTTTCCAGTTGTCCTCGTTTTAGAAATATCAGACTTGTCAAACATCATTATTCTGTCTGAAGATCTCCTGCAGTCCACAGTTGTATGTTCAAGTTTATGATCTACCTGCAGGCATGGTCGCCAGGCAGCTGTTGAGCACTTTCACAGATGATTCGGCGATAGCTGCAGGAGTAAGGATGGCCTCACATGCTAGAGAGAAAACAAAAATCCTATTAGACCATTGATTTGTAACACACACACACACACACACACACACACACAAAGAGACGGAGAGAGAAAATTGGATTCCTACGTTCAGTGCTGCTGGCCATGGTGCCTTTGAAGGACCGTGAGATTGACTTCCTGGATTCCTCCTCAGCAGGAGTCTGTTCCAGAGGCACAGAACTGACCAGCTGACCGGGTGGAGATGACACCTGAAGAGCAACCAGAGAAACGTGATTTAAAAATGCTGAAAAAGAGCACAATCATGAAAAAAATGCACCTCCAAGAGTGGTGAACATATTTTCTGCACGTCATGGAAGAATGCAGTTCCTGTCAGTCTCTAGAGATAGCAACTGGACTGGTCAGATTAGTGGAATTCCTCAACTACTGTAGTCACACAAACATTAACCTATTTTAAAGACTGCAGCAAAAACAAAAATCTCATAGCATAGACAATCTGTTGATAAGCTGGGACAGGAATCTTACACTTCTAATGTTATACAACCAGAAAAATCTCCAACATAATTAGAAATCCATCCAATAAAATCCCACTGCGGTGGCTGATAAGATTGCCTTACTGTTTCAATGAACAAATTAAAAAAAGGTGACCTTGGAATGACCTCATTTTGTTTCAAGTAAACAAATTCAACTTTTTTTTTTCTTCTATGACACACACAAACACAAACCTCATTTGGTCCCACTGTCTTGTAGTTGATCTGCCGGTTGATGGAGCATTTAACGATGCCTGACACCAGTTTGGAAATGTCTTTGTCATCTTTTTCCTCACAAGGAATCTTTTCCACTGCAAAAAAACCAAACACTTTTTTAGTGATAATTTGAAATATTTTTGAAAAATCCTAAAAAAACAAAAAACACGATAAGTGCTAGATGAATACATTTCCTTATTCCTGTATGAAAAAGGTGCTGAGCAAATATGTTAGATTGCCTTGCTAACCTCTTGGTTTCTTTTTGCCAAAGAGACTCTTTGCCATCTTGCTAAAGAATTTCTTGGCAGGGCTGGGAGGATGGAGTTCTGGCACCATCACACAGCTGCTAGGGGGAAGTTTATCAGGGGTGAAACCCTAGAAGAATGAAATAGACAAGAGTGTGACAAAGACGCAAGAGGAATGAAGACCCCACACACACACACACACACACACACACACACACACACACACACACACACACACACACACACACACACACACACACACACACACACACACACACATCTTATTTTAAGGCTATTATTCCCATTATTACTTTTCAAAGTTTATATATGTTTATTTTTTTGATTCTGGATTTCATCTTCTCTAAGAATTATCAAGTAAAACTTATCATTAACTATCATTGCTACTTTAAACTAAATACATTACTGTGTAACTGTCATACTTTTCCAAAGAACTCATGGTTGAGGATTTGATCCAGTGAGAGTCGGTCGCTGGGATTTTTCTGCAGGATGCCAGAGATGAGTTTCTGCGCAGCAGGAGACAGTGCAGAAGGCAAATGGTACCTAACTTCCTTTATACACTTGTAGGTCTCCTTTAGGTCAAGAGTCTCAAAGGGAGGGTTGCCACACATCAGTGTATACCTGAATGAGAAAAAGAAATAGCTAATGGTCTTCTGTCCAAGATAAAAAAAACAACAACTCAGAATTCACATAATAAAATTAATGTCAAGAAATGACTGAAATTGTCATTTTTAGTTGAAATCAGAAAAAACAAAACAAACAAAAAAAAAAACTCACATGACACACCCAAGGGACCAGACATCAGACTCTGTACCGTGGCCTTGTCTGTTGAGGACCTCAGGGGCTAAGTAGTTTGGAGTCCCACAAATTGTTCTAAAAAAAAGAAAAAAAAAAAAGAAAAGAAAGAAGGCAGAATACAGTTAATGTTTGTCCAATTCAAAACTATGTTCTGCTATGCAAGTCTATCATGCAAACAAAGTAGCGGTTACAGTTTTTTCTGGCACAGTCAGTGTTCAGGTATTCCACAGGAAGATGTCAAACAGGTACTGAAACTACGCTCTGTGTGCTACATTCAACTGCCACTTGGAAACCTGTTTAGTTGGGTACTTGCTAAAAGGAAAGTTGTGGGAGGAAGTATGTGCAACAAGGATTGCAAAATTTTTTCGGGTCAATGCATCACTGTAAATGTTGTCCCATATTGTTCAACAGTACGCAATTTCCTCCAAGATTAATAATGTATATATCTATCCAGTTATATATCCATTAAGTCAAAAAAAGTTAAATAAAGCTATATTACAAATGTTGAAGTATTTGGAATTTTCAAATATATAGACATAATTAAAAATTCTAACTTTTTTCTCTGTTCAACCGTCTCCAGCTTGGCAGCAAGGCCGAAGTCTCCCAACCGTAGCTCCATGTTCTCATTGACAAAGAAGTTGCCTGACAGAGAAAAACATGTGTCCAGTCAGCATTTCACAGGAGGAATGAGCCTGCCTAAAGTCATGGCAGATTCCTGGGATGCTTGCGTACGTCAGTGCAGCGCTTTAGTTGTAAGGTTACATACCTAGCTTGAGATCTCTGTGCAAGATTCCACGGCTGTGGAGGTACTTAAGGCCAGATATGATTTGTCTGAGGTAATATCGAACTTCTGGTTCTGTTAGCGTGTGCCTTGCTTTCCAAATGTGTGCCAGGGACTGAAAAGACAATGAATGAACCGTCAGCCCTGCTGTCTGACCGACAACGCAGCTCCACACAAGCACACAGCATGCATTTAACACTGCTGTAGTTTCAATATTGAACATTGCGTGCAGTCTATTGTGCCACTTTGTAGTGATGCAAGGAAAGCTGAAAACATGCAACTCAAGCAAATGGAAACTATGCAGACTGAGACATTCTTCAAGTCTCACCTTTCGACTGCAGAGCTCGAGGAATATGTAGATGTTTTCTTGGTCTTCAAAATAATGAGAGAATTTCACCACATGCTTGTGGGACAGGGTTTTGTGGAGTTCTATCTCATTTGTTATCTGTAAAAAAATAAAAATAAAAAAAATTATATATATATATGTTCATATTTACTGCAATCCTAAATGGCTGACACATGGCTGTGCTGGAGCCTCCTCTCCGGTGACTGCGTACCTTGTCCCTCTGGTGCGGTTTCGATACCCTGCTCTGTGGAATCACCTTCACGGCATACATTTTGTTGTTGGAGAGGTCTGTCATCTCGTAGCATCGAGCAAAGCCACCCTTATGGGGAAACCAATAGGACACTTCAGTTAACAAAAAAAAAGAGGATTAAGGTAAATCATAAAATCTGTCAATTTCCGATATTTGATCCTATTGACATCTGAACAACAATGAATATTACACTGTGTCAACCAATACTGAAAGACTGGTGTGGAGGCAGTATTTTTAACAAATTTTTGAATATACCTTGAAAAATCCATCAGGATTCTAAAACCAACTAGTAAGCGCAACCTTGGATGCCCTCTACATCCATCTAACAGCTAAAACCCTCCTCTAACACCAATTATACATTACTATTGTGGTGCGTTCTCTGCGTCCTATTCGTGCACAATTCTAGGTGCATTCTGGACCATACAGACTTGACGACATGACGGATGAGGCAGGCCGAGATGCTGCATTCATTAACCATAAAGCCGACAGACGTTTCCAGCTCTGCGGCAGGCATCAGAGGGGCACAGACTTTGGGTGGATGCCCAATGCAGCGGATCGGTAACAAGCAACATGTTGGTACAGCCGCTCCATTCATACATATTTCATACGGCGTCAGCATCATCACAGACGTGGTTTTTTTTTTTTTGGGGGGGGGGGGGATACGAATCATAAGGAATCGATGAGCTGTATAATTAAACTACTCGTCTCAGGTGTCATCGTATGCGATCATTCCGGTGAATACAGACCCTTGTTTTATAAGGTGTCTTCAATTACGTGTGCGCAAGAGAGATGGGCACACCTTGTGCCTGATTCATTCAGAAACGACGCGCAGTAGGAGAGGTTTGGCCACCATGAGGTCATTATCAACATACTGCATTAACAACACACCTGGAGATCAGCAAATGAACCATTTTAATCTGCCAACATCCGGATCAAGCTAAAACAGCGATTGTTAGATTTAAAAAAATATATATATAGGTCCGTCTTGCGCGTCACGTAGAACACCTGAAAACATCCACGTAGCGA
Source organism: Antennarius maculatus (assembly GCA_013358685.1). Classification (NCBI taxonomy): domain Eukaryota; kingdom Metazoa; phylum Chordata; class Actinopteri; order Lophiiformes; family Antennariidae; genus Antennarius; species Antennarius maculatus. The sequence goes on along the minus strand of CM023619.1, from coordinate 6,852,461 downwards.
GGCGAGAGAAACACATTAAAAACTGATCTTCGTACCTTTCCCAAAAGCTTTCCTTTACTGTAGGATCTCCCCGTCTTGGAGTCCGTCACCACCTGAGCCAGTTCTGGTTTGGTTTGTTCGGGTTTATTCCTTCCGTTTTTCACCGGGGCAGAGGACTGTTGCGGTCCACGCTCCGGAGCGCGTTTAAACACATCAGCGTTCATGGTGTGGCGTGAAATACGCTGAGCCGCGGTGAAACAGCGTGGATCTACCGGGCACAGCGGGGCGGAAGATCGAATCGTTTAAATTAAATATATGTAGATATCCTCTTCGCTTATATTGTCAGTAGTTGGTCTTGTGCTGACTCGTTCGCTTAAGCATCCATATCCATTTGTCGTGTCTGGGCATGGCTCTTTGAGGCTTTATAGGCGGGTGGTGACGTCACACAAGGAGGAGGCGGCGCGGCGGTGGAGGGAGTCCGGACGATTTGCCCAGACACGGTCTCAATCAACAGATGACGAAGAAATATGAATGAATGGTGAAGATGGTGAAACGTATGTTGGCGTGGGGAACCAGCACGGACACGCCGAACGAGTATCCAACTTCCAATCATGTTTTCTTTTTTTTTTTTTTTTCCAGTTTGATAAAGGAGACTCTGGTACATTTGCATAACGGGTAGGTTGTTGTAGTATTATCAAATGATCACTTCCTAAACTCGTGGTGGAAACTATAGAACCGGGTCAGGTACAGTGAAATCAGATATATTAACGTGGAAATTATTTTATCGTTTTGACCAATAATAATGACGTTGCTCATTCTGGCATGCTTACAGGAGATGCTACCTGTTAAGAGGTGGCAGAAGATTTTATTCAATACAATCTTGAAACCTTTAAAAACGAAGATTGAAACTTACCACAAAGGCCTTTGGTGGATTTCCCCCCACCAGAGCGTGGGTTGTGGGTTGATCGCAAGACAAATGTTGATTGCAGCTGCCATCTGGTGGACAACACGTTCAGCTCAAAAGCTAAGGCTCAGCAGGACTTCTATTATTTACATCTACTGGATTTCAAAGCTTCAGGCTGATTAAAAACAAGATTGAAATTTAAGTCTGTAAATGTTGTGGCCTTGCAGTTGGGTCTATATTTTTAACTTATGACCACAGGTGCAATTCCTGCCTCATAAGGTTTTGGGTGAGGTCTGTATGGATTGCAAAATCAGAATTAGGCTCAGTCAAGTAAATGTTTGATAAAAACAGTAAAAATAAAACAAATATGTTTAAGGCGTGTTAAAAACAAGACAACTGAGAGGAAAAAGTGAGTTCAACCTGTATTATGAGAATGCCACGAACACAAGAGTGGGCCACTCTATTATCACAAGTAAAATAACCAACTTCATTTCTACATATTTAGAAATGTGTGGAAAACATTTGAACAGTGGACCTGCACACACAGTAGACAAAAGAAACATTAGGGAATTAGAATGTTTGACACCAGCTAACAAAACGGACTAAAACACAGACCCTTGCAGAGATGTATATCCCACTGGATTGATGCATGACAAGCAAAGATTACGCAGCTCTATTTAAAGTATGGAATGTTAAAAAAATTAAGTGAAACACAAGAGCCCTCTGCATATATCCAATTTAGATATATGAGCATGGCATGGGCAAAGGTACCCTATAAAACATGCTTTATATGTTGAATTTGGGTGCACAGAAAAAAATAAGATGACTCTATATGCCTTACACATTACATTCATCCCATTCTAATTTGCAATATGTATTAACTGATATAAACCTCAACCGATTAAATTTGACCTTAAAAATGAACGACTTAATCTCTGCAACATCTTGCTCAGGTACAGTTGGATAGCAGAATTACATTTGAACAAGTGTTTGAGCAACTGAGACAAGCATGCATTATGAACACTGATCATCAGAACAGCAAGGTAAAGAAAAAACAAAAAACAGGGCACAGCTTTAACATTACATCCCAAATCTGACTGCTGAATTTCTAGATTTTGTGGTAATGTGATGTACATGCCAGATTTGGCTTCAGACTATGACATTAATGAATTCAAGTTAAGTCAGCTGCAGTCGTGGCTCCTCTAAAATTGGTCTGGCTGTGAGAAAGCAATTCAGAAGTCCATCATGTCCTCTCCTCGTAACTTCTTCTCTTGGGACTCTGACCAGGCTTTATTGATGGTTCTCTTCATCTCGTCGTCTCCCTCTGAGTAAATCTTCTTCAGCATGTTCATCAGCCCATCACTGGGGTCTGCATTATCATCTAGATTTGGCTTTCTGTTTTGGGACAGTAGGACAACAGTTTGTATTCATAATCATAATGGAAAAATTCTTATTCTGGTATCCACAGAGGTTGCATTTTAAAAAATTGCTAACATTGCTAGTCTCTATCTAGTTGGGGCGACAGTGGCTCAGCGGTAGAGCAGACGTCTTGATGACCAGACCTGCCATCGGCAGCTCGATTCCCGCTCCCGTCAAGACATCCTCCGGAGCGTGAGCGGATACTGGGAGGCGTCAGCTCACCCCCCAGCCACTGCCGAGGCGCCTTTGAGCAAGGCGCTGTCCCTACCGCAAGCTGTTCATTTGGGGCGCGATCCCTCACGCGACCCTTCACTCTGCCTCCCCCTATATATATATATAATTGCATGCCTGCAGGCCCCTAGTGTGTTGTGCGTTTGTTCAGGGGCCTGTACACAACATATATATGTGTGCATGTCTAACTGTATTAGGAAGAGTGTAAAAAGAATTTCCCGTTTCGGGATAAAGCATAATTCTTTTTTCTTCTTTAGAATAATCAGATGAGTATAAGACTAATGTCAACACATTAGCATCAGCAGCTCTACTAATCATTCTGGAAATATCAGATATAGTGCATAACACCTGGATCAGTCTGTTTTTAACATGCTGAAGCCTTCCATCCTTAAATATTCCTCCTTTGTGTATTTGAAGTAAAATAAGTTGTCTCTTCTATGAACTTACTCTTTCTCCTTAGACTGCTTTTCCACTTTTGTCAGGTAGTCCCAATTCTTTGACGTCTGCTTCTTGCACATGATCAAGACCATGTCTCTTTTTATCTGTTGAAAGGAGCAGATTGTTACAGGCCTTTCGAATGTAGATGCCCATGTTTTTTTGGCGGAAGAATTGATGACTCTATATGAAAAATTGTTGAACAAAAATTTGGAAAAACACAACTAACAACTTTGTGTAGGTTCTCAGTCATCCAGGATGAGGTAAATCAAGGTCAAAAAACAATCAACTGGACTTGCTTTAGGTTGGTTGCTCAACCAACCAAAAGCACGTCCAGATTAAGCGGATAAGCGGCTATAGACGAGACGATTGCAATCGTCTCATTTACAAGAAAATGGTAGATGGATGGAAGTGACGTGAGACAGATTTTAACAAATAAAGAGTGCTTATTTACCTTTTTACAGCTTTCATTTTGATTGATTGGATGTAACAGGTTGAAAATCACCAGATTATGGTTTTTCCCATCTAGATCCTTCACCAGCACAGACAAAGACCTGCAGAAGAATGTACAAACGCCACAGTTGTAGCATATGAACGCCATTACTATTAAATATTGTGTTTATATACGATTACCATCTTACCCATCTGTGAAATTGACTTCAACATTTTCTGATGGAATTTTGTGCACATCCTTTAATGTAAGATATATCTTGACAAATTTCTCCGATTGATCCCATGCTGCAGAGAAGATACGGAAGTGTGGACAATTTGAAAATACCTCTGTCAGTCTTGCAATATATGAAGTAATTTGCAGTCTTACTAAATATTGGAACCATACCATAGTTGGTGATTTTGACAGTGTATGTGGCTTTAGGGGCAGCAGCTGGATCTGCCTCTCTCCTAGCTTGTTGCTCTTGCTGTTGTTTTTTGACAGAAAGCTCCTTCTCCAACCTTTTCTGCTCCTGCTTTAACACTTCCTGCACTCGCTTCCTCTCTGACTTCTCCAGGAGTGAGCCCAGTTCCTGCAAATCTGCTTCCAGCTGGTTGATCTGTATTGGGGAGGCAAGAATTACATCACTAAATGATACAAATCATTAAAGTAGACAGTACATAGAGAGCACATATAAACTGTAAAATTTCTTAAAAAGACAAAAACACTACTCAAATGAGTACTTTCATCTCAGCTTCATTTCTATTTTAATAGGATATGATATTTCTTTCACCCTGTATAATAGAAGTATATGACGATTTAGGGTACCCGGAAAGTATTAGGAATAATGTCCATTCCCCTGGTCCATTCGCAATAGCGCACGTCATATCAGGTTATATTACTGTTATTTTTTATAGAAATTCTTACTATTGCTTACAGATGTATGTTAGCTGCAGTTCTTGAATAAGAATAAAGAGACCGAACGTCTTTACAACGCAAGTTGATCGATGGGATAATGTCCCCATTCTGAGTTACTTGATGAAGTCTTAGTTAGCTTTTAATCAGTCAGATGCCATCTTTAATTAAAAGTGAAACTGACATTATCTTATCTAGCCAAGCATTTGCGATGGAAGGTTTTTCCATCGCAAATGCAACCTTTAGCTGTAGCTAGCTAAGCTAATCGGCTCATGCCGCCTGGCATGACTATGGACCTATGTGAAAGTTCACAATTACACGTTTTAGGTTTAGTTATCCATTTACTTTATGAGCTACAAAAAATATTACAGCATCGATCGCAGAGGTTTGCCGAGTAACCAAGCTAGGTAACTGACGTGAGCCGGAGAAGCATTGCTGCGAGTGGTTTCGTGTGGTTAGATTTATCCACCTACAGTTTGCTAATGCCATATAAAGCCAAGTTGTTTCCACAACTAACCGAATACAAGCGTGTTTACCTGTTCAGTTAAATCCATTTGGGCTTAATCTTTATAAAATCGCGTCAGTTTCTGGAAAGATTTCAGGTTTGCCTTCTCTCCGCTAAGTGTACAGTATTCACGCTCAGTGACAGAAGAGCGGTACTTTATTCTTCTTTAGTGATACCCATATAACCAGCCGATCGGTGAACAGTCGCCACCTACTGGACAGGAGTATCTTCTTCTCCTTTCGTCATTCCCTTCAGGGGTCGCCACAGCGAATGTTACCTCCATCTAACCCTGCCTTCTGCATCCTCTTCTCTCACACCAACTACCTTCATGTCCTCTTTCACTACATCCATAAACCTCCTCTTTGGTCTTCCTCTAGACCTCCTACCTGGTAGTTCAAAACTCAGCATCCTTCTACCAATATATTCACTATCTCTCCTCTGGACATGTCCAAACCATCTCAGTCTGACCTCTAACATGTGTTGTCCCTCTGATGTACTCAATCCTGATCCTATCCTTCCTGGTCACTCCCAGAGAGAACCTCAGCATCTTCATCTCTGCTACCTCCAGCTCTGTCTCCTGTCTTTTCCTCAGTGACACTGTCTCCAGACCAAACAACATCGCTGGTCTCACCACAGTTTTGTACACCTTTCCTTTCATTTCAGCTGAAACTCTTCTATCACACATCACACTTGACACTTTTCTCCACCCATTCCATCCTGCCTGTACACGCTTCTTCACCTCTTTTCCACACTCTCCATTGCTCTGGACTGTTGACCCTAAGTACTTAAAATCCTCCACCTTCTTGATCTCTTCTCACTGTAACCTCACTCTTCCACGTGGGTCCCTCTCATTCACACACGTACTCTGTCTTACTGCGGCTAACCTTCATTCCTCTCCTTTCCAGGACAAACCTCCACCTCTCTAGCTTCTCCTCCACTTGTTCCCTGCTCTCACTACAGATCACAATGTCATCTGCAAACATCATAGTCCATGGAGATTCCTGTCTAACCTCGTCTGTCAGCCTGTCCATCACCATAGCGAACAAGAAGGGGCTCAGAGCTGATCCCTGATGCAGTCCCACCTCCACCTTGAACTCTTCTGTCACACCTACAGCACACCTCACCATTTTTTTACAGTCCTCATACATGTCCTGCACCGTTCTAACATACTTCTCTGCCACTCCAGACTTCCTCATACAATACCACAGTTCCTCTCTGGCCACCCGTTCACAAGCTTTCTCCAGATCTACAAAAACACAATGCAGCTCCGTCTGGCCTTCTCTGTCAACATCCTCAAAGCTAATACTGCATCTGTAGGACTCTTTTTTGGCATGAAACCATACTGCTGCTCACAAATGCTCACTTCTGCCCTTAGTCTAGTTTCAACTACTCTTTCCCATAACTTCATTGCATGGCTCATCAGCTTTAGTCCTCTGTAGTTGCCACAACTCTGCACATCTCCCTTGTTCTTAAAATTGGCACCAGCACACTTCTCTTCCATTCCTCAGGCATCCTCTCACTATATAAGATCCTGTTGAACAACCCACTTTCCTCCTCTCCTTCTTCGACCAACAGTAGTCCAATTTCCACCGGCACCCTGTAGGTGAACAGCACCGATGGCGGTCATTGTTAACCTGGGCCTCGTCCGATCCGGTATGCAAGTCATAGATTTGATTTGCACGTTTGATTTGGCAAAAGGTTTACGTCGGATCCCCTTCCTAACACAACCCTCTGTATTTATCTGGGCTTGGGACCGGCCCAATAAGACACTGGCTTGTGCCCTCTTGCGGCTACATTGGACAGGAGTATTGAAATATTGTAATTAAAATGACTAACTTCTGAGTAAGTTTTGTTTAAGTGATTAAGATGCCTTCATTTCTTTGATCAAGAATAACATAATTTGAATGGATGGACATATGTATGAATGGGATAGTTCTGCTGCCACTTAGAGTATATTTAAATTATGAGTGCTCTTACAAATGTGGCCCTGTGATATGCTGGCGACATGTCTGCGTTTTATTCCACCTATCGTCCATAACCAGCTGGGATAGGCTCCAGCTCCCTGCGACAGCAGATGAGGCAGTCAAGTAGATTGATGGATCATTGTCTTGTCTTGAAGAAAATGGATGGATGAATGTTCTTACAATGTGCTGAACTGTGGTGCAGTGGTATAGTCCAGGCCCCTAACAGAACCTCTGTGTGGAGTGTGGCTTCTGTGCCAATTCTCACCAGGTTCTCCAGCATCCTCCCCAAAACATGCAATTATTACATTATTAAAATCTTTCAATTACAGTGACGTCAGTGGTTAACTTTAGGAACAAAATGTAATCCTGTATTTCAGCAGCAGTTGACAACTCACAAATTTAATTGTTTGGATTTGGATTTTCTCAGTTTAGTCAGATAAGAATTATAGTGATCTCTGCCATATTTTGCACGATGACTTCCATTAAATAATATACATTACGATTTAATAGGAAGTTACTGAAATTGAATATTAGGTTCAAATGCAAGTCTAAGAAACCTGCAGTTTCCATATAGATTCAAAGTAATATTCATGTGAAAAATGCCTTAAAAAATTGCTTGCTATGTTACCTACTAAATTTTAAAACAAACAGGCAACTCATGAAGAAGGTAATGTGGAATATTTATTCATATTTATCTGAATGAGTAAACTATACGTATCTTTCCTCAGAGGAGTCAGGAGACCATAACATTTTCCATTTAAATGAAATGCATTTCAATGTTTTTTACAAGCATGAATCATTTACGCAGTTTTTTTTTTATTTGCTCCACAGGAAAACACTTTAAATACGCTGCAATATACTCAATTGAATGACTTACAACATCAACATCTTCAAAGATTTCTGTGGACAGCATTGAAACTGTTTTATTACAGACGAAATTTTGCAACACAACACTGTAAAGCAAGTCTCTATTATGTTCATCCTGCTCCTCTTATACTTATAATCAAATCTGACTGTACTGTGCAATGTCACCACCTTGCCCTCATAATCCCAGACAATTGGCTGTGGTCAGCTAAATCACGGAAAACAATGCGGCTCAGCCTCCACCTCCTCTTCACTCCCCGAGGTCTGGAAGTCATCACACATCTATTGCGTATTCTCACAGGGCAACTGTCCTTGGGTAATGCTGCAATTTCTTTATCAGCAATCTCCTGCAAAAGTAAGTAACATTTATAAATCTGGTAGCCATTTGTTTTTTAAAATCAATTGAAACAACTTGGATGAAAAATAGTTCTTGCACACTGCTTAAAGGGACAGTAAAGCTATTTTAAGTGACATATATCTTATTCATCATTATTATCAAAAAAGCTTAAAATCTACGCCGCAGCAGCTTCCGCATTCAGTGGTCACGTGGGCGTCATACGTCACTGGGGCCAAACATAGCTTAGCAGCCATAAGAAACAATGCAATTCTAGATGCGATTTACACCAAAAATATCATGGTTACCTGCGCGGTGAACGGTTGTGTCAACAGAACAGCAAAAAGACGCGACTTTCATATAAATTAACTGTGGAATTAATAACAACTAGAGTTGCTCATTAATTCCACACAGTCCAATAGTAATAAATTGCAGTTAGCTCAATGCTAACATAATATGGAAAGTCCCATTGACTGGCTAGCACGTTAGCATTTTTAGCGCGATACCTTCCAGAAGGTATTCTAAAGAACGACAGGTCCTTGTCTTCGCCTCTTTTTGCTGTTCTGTTGACACAACCGTTCACCGCGCAGGTAACCATGATACTTTTGGTGTTAATCGCGTCTAGAATTGCATTGTTTCTTATGGCTGCTAAGCTATGTTTGGCCCCAGTGACGTATGACGCCCACGTGACCACTGAATGCGGAAGCTGCTGCCGCGCAGATTTTAAGCTTTTTTTACCAAACGGATGATGCTACACACATAAAATTTATTTTTTCTTCTATTTTTCAGAATGATGAATAACATATATGTCACTTAAAATTAACTTTACTGTCCCTTTATTAAGACACGAAAGGGACAATTTTCTTTAAAATTATGCATTCAGCTACTTAGATATTTACAAAGATAAACAATAATAATAAAAAACATTGAATTGGATTCAATTCAGCATTGATGAGCCTAAATTAGAACAACAGGATTCCGCTGAAACTTGGATTATTATTGCTGCGGTGCACTGGCATTGCGCCCGGAGTTCCCTCCGCCTCATGCCCTAAACCAGATGGGTTTGGCTCCAGCACCCCGTGACCCTCGACAGCGGATAAAGCAATTAAGAAAGTGGATGAATTATTTCTTAGTTCTATGACACACTGACTAAAAAATAAATACTACATTTTACCTGAAGCTCTTTGGGCAGGACAGTGTTCTTTCTCAGTGCATTGATTCGAAGCCTCTCATCCGCATAGTCATAAGCCATCCGTCTTCTCTTGACGTCCCTCAGCATTTTCCAGTCAACATAATAACCCCTCGCTTGCTCCACTGCTCCCCAGCAGTTCCTAAGGACCTGCACACATTGTTTACACAGTTGCTATCAATTGACAGATGACACGAGGGTACAAAACAGTTTTTGTGACATTGCCGGCTAACAAGCTAGCGCCCAAAAGCTAGTAAGTACAAGCTAAAACGGAAAACGCTCTTCTCGGTTATGTCTGTTCAACTGGGTCGTAAACATTCTCATAATGCACTCTCTTAAACCAGAAGATACGATGCTATCGTAAGATACCTGTTTCGGGACACAGAAAGTAGAGTAAAGGGTATTTAACCCTAAACATGCTATCCTGTTGGCCGCCATATTGAATAAAGGCATGTACGAAATCACCGAGGAAGTATGAAAGCACTGAAAACATCGCCACCTACCGACCGGGAGGTCAAATGATACAGGGAAACAATTCCTCCATCCATTTTCTGCCGCTGTATCCGCCGTAGAGGGTCACGGGGAGCTGGAACCTATCCCAGCTGGTATAGGGCGTGAGGCGGGGGACACTCCGGGCACGACGCCAGTGCACCGCGGAGCCACACACAAAGACAGACAACCACGCACACACACTCACTCCTACGGGCAATTTGGGACCGGCCAATCAACCTGAAGCGCATGCTTTTGGAGGTGGGAGGAAGCCGGAGAACCCGGAGACAATTCCCCCAGTAAATTGTTCAAAGTTGCTATCAGTGTTACATAATGAAACAAAACAGACAACAAACAGACAGACAGACAAACAAATTTAGAGTACACAATTAATTAACACAAATACATAATAGAATTAAAATAAATTACTATTCATGTGAATTAATAATTGCATTTATTATAAAAATTAAATAACGAACAAAGTAGTTGAAGTGACTCCCAAGATATCATATTAACACAAGTAATACAGAAACTGCAAAACTTCACAAATTTATTGTTTCAGTAGAAGAACTGCTATTTCGATTGGAGTTTTAAATTTCAGATGGATATTCTCTTTGCAAAATTATGAAAGAATTAGCAACCAATACTTTGATGAAAGACAAACGTATAATCTGATTTGATTTGACATGCCAACAGTGCACTAGTGTCACGCTTGGAGTGTCCGCTGCTTCTCACTCGTAAGCCAACTGGGATAGGCTCCAGCAACCCATGTGACCCGTAAAAGCGGATGTGGCGGTCAAGAAGATGGATGAACGAAAGATTTGACATGTAGAAATTATTCCAAGTTTAGAATTGATCATTGGACCTTTGCTGTACTGCTGACAAACCAAAAGGGGTCAATGTTGCCCTGCAAGGACAATACTGTACTGTTCTTTGTCACCGACCAGAGGTGTTGAGTCCCTTTTCCTCCTCAACTGACTAATTTGTGTGTCTGAAATTGAGTTCTTAAATCCTCCAAAACCCAGAACTATCATTTCTCCCATGACACCACTAACAATGAAGCTCTTGTCGATTAAAAGCAGCCGTCATATATTAAACAGTGCAATGTGGTCCTCTGTTAACATTGGCGCTCTCTGCCTTGGTAGAAAAAGGATTTCACAATAGTAATGGACAGTATTTGTATACGATCCCATTATTTTTGAAAAATTTTGCAGAGTAATTTGTTCGATTAATTTGATGTGTTAACAAGTGACAAACTGTCGACAATATTTCCGCAATAAAAACCATCACATTGAAATTTTACTTGCAAAAAATTAGTCTTTTGAAGTTTTTGAGGTTGTAAAATTAGGTTGTCAACCAGGAGAACAAAACTTTCAGTATTTGTATAACACACACACACACACACACACACACACACACACACACACACACACACACACACACACACACACACACACACACACACACACACACACACACACACACAAACACGCGGCAGAGTGAGTGGTAAATATGAATGATGTGTACAGTACGCCCTCGTTCCTTGCAGTTAATGTGTTCCAGGAACCACACGCGATTAATAAATTCTGCGATCGAGCGACAAACTATTTATCTTATTATTTACGGTAATTAAAATGTTTATGACCCTCCCCATACTGATATTAAACCAACTTCTATCTGTATTACCTTTTCCCACACTCTTATCGACTGTTGAAAGCACTTTTGTGTCTCACTTAAGTCTGAGACTCACAGAAACGAGCCTACTTCCGGATGCTGTCAGTCAATAGAATGTGCGTACGGTATCATGTGACTGCCTACCAAAAATCCGCGATGAGGTAAAGTCATGAGCGTTGATGTGCGAATATATAATTTTATTTTGTATACTTTAGTAATCCCCGAAGGGAAATTAAGAGCACACTCTAGTTAGTCAAATCCAATCACATGCATATGTTAGTGTGTACAGGCCCTGAACAAACAAACACACACAGGGGGCCTGTACGCATGAAGGGGAGGTAGAGTGGTGGGCAGCTCCTGCTTGGTGCGCCCCAAATGAGCAACTTGTAAGGGGGACGGTGCCTTGTTCCAGGGCGCCTCGGCAGTGCTCCGGAGGTGAGCTGACACCTCCCATTGTCAGCTCACCTATGGGTGTTTTCTTGGGCAGGAGTAGGAATCAAACCACCGCTCTCAGAACATTGGACAACCCGCTGTACCGCGCGCTCTACCACCGAGCCACTGCCTCCCCCATATTGGCCATTCTACCGAATTCGTGCAAAATTCAGAGTAATGTTGTTCATACATAAATTGTGCCATGTTTCTACAGTACAAATCTAGAAAATGCACAGTCAAATTTCATATATTAATGCCTTGCCTGTTAGATTTATATAGCACTTTTCTGGACATTCAAAGATGCTTTTACATTGGATACCCTTTTCCCTGTTTTTTACAGCCCCGTACGTAGCCACAGCTGCCCTGGGGCAGACTGAGAGAGGCCTGGTTGCCAATCTGTGCCTACAGCCCCTCCAACCACCGCTGGAACAATCACACACGTTAAAAATTGTGACGGTTGAGACTGTTATGGTTGTGACATTTTTAGACAATTTCTAACATAACTAAAACATACTGACAAGTAAATGGATAGAAACAGATATTTGAACAGTTGTACACACTACAAAACATAATGTTTTGATCTGAGTCGTTAAAGGTGTACTGACTTGTAGATAATTTGTGTACGGTTGTGACACGTATTAATGTAACATACTGATGTATCAGACTTTGGAACACATTTACTTAAAAATGATGAGAGATAGACTCACCATGCAGCCATAAGGGACAGGAATGCTGTGTAACTTCCTGGCCAAAAATTCAGATGTGTGGCTAAAACCAGGCTCCACCAATGTGGTAAAACAACTTGTGTTATGGTTGTTACATAAAAGCGTGGGACAGCATTTTTTGAAGAATGTTTTGTAATTTAAAAAACAAGCAAACTGCAAAGTGAATCTTAATATTTTACATTCTGTTTAAAATCAACCAAACCATTGGAAAAAAAAATCTTTTAAGTATTATTTTCAGGGATAAAAATTTGGGGTTGGAGATTGGGACAACTACTTCCCAATAGAAAGTACCTAGGAAGGTAGTATAAATGATGATTTTGTATATATTTAGTTGAATTGCATTCAGTGTGAATACCCTGTCATCATATAATCACACCTAACCTACCAGAGGCAAAAAAATTGTAAATTGTCGGAGGAATTTTGCAAGAAAAGATTTGCAGAAATGTGTGGTCTCAGTAGGGACCATGGGCCATAGGTTGAATATACAGCATTACATCCCAGTATGTATCCCTCAAGTACTTCACAGACCTGATAATAGTTCAAGTGCAGGCTTTGTCAGCATCCAGAATAAAATGTTCCCTGTTTTCTACTGCATAAAAGTATAAGGTCAATGATCAATGGATGAATATCCAGGTATTCTACAAAAAAACAAAACTGCACACACAGAAATAAAAATGTCATATAATTTTTTTATCTGTTGGTTGAACAGATTTGAAGTCATCACTGTTTATTACCTTTACGGAAAATCTGGAAATGTAAACAAGCTCTGAATAAAAAAGCTATCGCAGAAGTAAAGGGTTATTGTCAAAAACCTTCCTGATTATTATTATGTGTACAAAAAGCATTCACTTCAGTGTGAATCTTATTTTGAGATGGTGTAAATTTCTCAGGAGGAGCCTCAACTGGACCATTGTGTTTTCCCGGATGTCTCTGACAAATGTTTTTTTGCCAAATGAAAGAATTGAGCACATGTTGCAGTATTTAAACCATACAGAAAAACTATTCAGACTGGATTTTTATCATGGAAAATTCATATGGCCCTTGAGTGTATTTAAACACCTTGTAAGAACACTTTCAGACAAACTGACAAGGGGAAAAGATCTTTTTGGCTATTAGGTACTTAATAACTAACTTAAACAGATGCCATCAAAATGTGGACAGAAATGTCGGCAGACTTTTACAAGTCCATAATATTTTTCCCTAAATTTGACTGAAGCACTGATTCAGCAGTATTAAGATGATAGCTTCACTGACATGTCGGCAAGGGTACTCCTTCTCTTTCCAATCAGTATCTATCTGAAGTAGCTCATTTAGGCAGCTCATTTAACTGGAGGCTGTGACCTGACTGAGTCACAGGTCCCTGCTTTCCAAACCTCAGAAATGTCTAGTGGTCCCCCAGGAGAGACAGACAGGAAGAAAAGAGAGAGAGAAAGAGAGAGAGATTTGATTTTTAAAATCACATTTATTCATGAAGTCGATATTACAAGATAGTTACGTTCATAACATCCAACAGAAATTCACTCAAACATGAACACACACTTCAAAAGAATCAAAGAAGACAGAAAGAAGAAAAAACTTCTCATATGAAATGTGGGCAAAATATATTTGAATTAAACCAAACACTGACTGAAAGTGAGTTCCTCATTTAACACAGAACATAAGACACCTTTGACACACCATAGGTTCATAAAAGTGTCTAAATAATTCATAGCTCTAAAATAGTTAAAATCGATTCTGATTGTTGTTTGACACATTCTTCTTAAAATGGCTTCTGCACTGCAGTCAGACGAACCTTCAACCTTTTCCTTCCTGCTAAGATTAAGAAAGAGAGAGGGAGAGAGACAGATAGAGGATTTGATTTTTAACATCACATTTATTCATAAAAGTCAAATTACGAAATAATCACGTTGACACAATATCCAAAAGAGATTCACGTAAAGAGGATTTTTAATAGTATTTTGCGTTTTCTGAACAAAGAAAATGCACAATTAACATTTATCAAACTAAAAAAACCAGACAAAATTAAGGAAAAAAAAAGCAATTATCCATTCTCCACAATCATCTCTTCTACAATCATGTCTTTTACTTTTTTCCTTAGTTTTTTCAATCTATAAAACTCTTGGTCTGTTTTATAATTTGAAACTGGCTCACCACTTCTTGTTTTATTTTTCATATGAAAGCTGACGCTATCCAGAAACATGTGGAGGTCAGGAAAAAAAAATTCTATTGTGTCTTGCAGGAATTCCTTTTTTCTTTCCAAATCATATTTTTCTGTTATGGCCTCTTTCAGACTGTTGTCATTTTTGTTCTCAGAGCTACTTGTATCAGGAGGTGTCTCAGGTGTTTTTTTTTTTAGCAATTTTCTTTGCTTTATTAGTGTTCTTCCTTTTAAGAGCTATCTTTAATAATTCCTCGTCTATCACAATATCATCATCCTCCTCGTCCTTCTCCAGGAGAGACTCTACCACCCTGGCGGTTGTCTCTCTGGCCCCTTCAGCCTTCACCAAATCACTCTGTCCGTCTTTTGCACTGTTCCCCGTGTCCTGCGTGTTATTCTGTGGCTCCAGGTTGATGACTGGCGACTGTTTAACCTTTGCACTGTCACCTGTGACCTCTGGGTTGATGCCTGGTGATTCTGCGTGGGGTGGAGTTGGGAACTCACAAGGCTTCGATTGTGAAATCAGGACTGCGGTACTGGAAGACACCAGAGGTATTGCAGCCCCTGGTTGTTTAACCTTTGCGTTGTCACCTGTATCCTTTGTGTTATTCTGAGGTTCCAGGTTGGCAGTCGGCGACCCAATGGGTAAAGGAGTCGGAAACCCACAAGGCCGCGGTCCCGGAGCCCGAGCTGCAGTGCCAGACGCCACCACAGCCGCCTAAGTAGCTGCAACTACTGATTCTGCGCCACCCGCCTCCAGTCCCCCCGCGGGCGCAGCCGCCTGCCTCATGGCAGGTGACAGCCAGTGGTCATCCTCTTCCCTCGGACAGTTACACATGAGATGTCCCTACCATCCGCACTTGAAACATTTCATGCTCTCACTGGTGACATAAACCGTGTAGTTATAATGATCAATTTTAAACGTGAGTGTGACATTCAGGTCTTCATCAGACCGATTTGGGATCATTGTAAGTTGTCTGCGTAAGGCGTAACATGCCTGAATGGTATTGCTGACAGGGACACATTGATACCCCTTCGTTTGACAGAGAGAGTGAGAGAATAATGTCAAATTCATGGCAGTTAAGCAAGCAGGTTAGTTTGCTGACATGCATAATGAATATGTTTATACACATATTTTAAAGCAGTTAATCACAGACATACAGAGCTTTCACAGGTGTCAAAGAAAATCATTGCTTTGATACATTTAGTCACAGGTGTGTTTATTTGAGGGGAAATGTAGGGATCTTGAAATTATGGTGAATATATTGTAATTATTAATCATTTCAGTTTCTTTCCCAACATCATACAACATAAATATGTCTCCAATGCAAAGATTACACAGGGAAAACAAATGATTAATGTACATGCTTGTATCTCATATATAAAGCAAAATATAAATACCAGGTGAACATTTTTAAATGATGAGAAAATAAACTTTTTTTTTTTTTTTGCCTGAACAGTATGCAGATTCACATTTTCAAAACATATAATCAAATATTATGAGGTTTCAAGTTGCAATTTCTGTGGTATAGATAGACAAAAAAAATGTTCAAGAGCACGTTGAAACAAGAATTAGCCCAAAATATCTGACTCATGAAGTGCCTAGCACAGCAAATTGATTACCTACTTTATTTTATCAATCACAGAATAGTAAAACTTTTGTCTTTGAGTCTTCTGGCTGAAGTGAAAATTATTTTGTCCCAGATAGGCTTTGTTTCCTCCTGAGGATTCTCAGAAACCAGCAAAAATTATTTAAAATGGAGAACTGTGAATAAAATATTTTCTTGTCCACATGAGGAAAAATACAAGATGGTTCGTCAAATTCCAAACGATTCTGGTTCCTTTGTCAGACAGAGAATTAGAGAAACAGGGAGACACATCTGTTATTACACTTACAGGACCACCTGTGCTCCAGGAAGTATAATCTGCAAGCTTCAAAAACAAACCTGTCGTGACCCCTGCGACTCAGGTGAAGGATAATGCCAGATGTCATTACACTAAGCTGAAGTATTTCCTTTGTGTCAGTATCTGAGGACATTTTTGCGCTCATGTCCATGCTATTTCATGTGTGTGTGTGTTAAAACCACAGTAGTACAAGAAGAGAATGGGTTTTTAGCTACCATATTCCATATGGGAAAAAAAAGACACTTCAGTCTTCATTCATTCAATCTTAAATGACTTTTTGCTGTAATCTGATATCGCTCACAGGTGATTTTATTTTTGAAATGTAAAAAACCAAACATGATAAATAAATAAATATTTGACTCTTACACAAAACTCCAAAATCCGAGATCATCACCTTATTTTCAGTGTTTGCCTGATTGAATTCTTCTGTTTTTCAAGGGTCACTTTGCTTTCCTTGTCTAAAACAAAAGGAAAGCATCGTTGATGCCCTAAGATCAAAAGGCATTAAAGGACTGGATACTGTCAGCTGGTGGACCCGGATGTCGTCCCTACATGGGTTCTTGTGTCGGGGTGACAGGAGCCAGAGGACTGGTATCTACATCAGCCCGTGCAGGAAGCTCTGTAACAGCTGTTGGCACCAGCTCATCAGTCAGACCGTTGCTTGACTAGCCAGGTCAGTTCCAATTAAGTCTTCCAATTGTGCACCACTGATGATTACGTACTTATTCATTATCATTCTGATGGAAGGTTTGTCTTCTTTTTTTTTTTTAAAAAGCAATGTAAAAAAAAAAAATCTCAATTGAGTTCAGTATATTGACTGCAGACTGATCAGGTTATCTGAATATAACAGAAGTTATGTGTGGCCACAGGTTTATTTGTATGTATGAATCCAAATGACAGAAAGGTGAATGCACAAGTAAGACTTTGTAAAGAAGACATCCATCAAAACTCCATACAGTATGAACCCAATTCCTTTTCCCTTTTAAATAACTCTGGCTTCATCTACACTGCACCATCTAATCTGATCTGTTTTCTACCAAAGTCACACACATTAAGTTTATACTGGTAAAATATAAAAGTAGCCTAGTAAACAGAGTAAATATGCAGATTTAGTCTAGGTTGTTCTGATCTGACCTTGTCATTGGGCGGCAGTAGCTCAGTCTATTAGGTCCTAGACTGGGCACCAGAAGTCTCCGGTTTGAGGCCCGATACACCTGTTGATACAGGTAGCTCCGACAACGAGTATGGACATGATCTGAAAGAAGTTATACAAGGAAAATATGATCGGCAGGAGATAAAACGATTCCTACAGAATACGAAAAACACGAGGGCCAAAATAGACCATTTCTTTCCTGACCTCCAAATGTTTTTAGATAGCATCCATCATCATGTAAGAACTTCAGAAAAATGTGATTTCTTTATGTCCCAAGATGTCCATAGAATGAGGAAACTCATAACTAAAATAAAGAAGCAAGAATGCCGAAAAACATAACTGATCATTGATTTTTTCTGTGTATCTTACACCCTCTTAAACATGTGCAATTTAAAAATTGGCATTTTAAATTTGAATGGAGCGAGAGACATGACGAAAAAAGCCTCTGTTTTTAGTTTAATAGATGTTAAGAAGTTAAATGTTTTATTTGTCCAAGAAACACACAGTTGACTGGAAAAAGAGAATGGCGCAGTGAAATGTATTTCAGCCACAAAATCAACACCACGGGTGGAGTGGGGATTTTATTTTCATGTCCGTTTAAACCCCGCTCGGTCTTGGTAGATGACATTATGCTGGGACACGTTTTAAAAATCAGAGCAGAGGTTGTGTATGCCCCACAGTCGGGGCATACACACAGATGTGTATGCCCCGACTGTGGGTACAGACAGAGTGGCTTTTTTGAACACTTTAAATGATGAAGTTCAGAAATGCAGCATAGACGAGCACCTGTTTTTAGGAGGGGATTTTAACTGCAAAGCAGACCCTGCTTTAGACTGGAGTCACCCGGAACTTCAGGCAGAATCAGTCGAGACCATGAGGAATTTGATAAGAACAAATGATCTGACCGATGTACGGAGGACTTTTAACAACTCAAAACAGCAGTACACATTGTCAGGGTATAGGGAGACAAATCTATCTAGACTGGACAGATTCTATTGTTTTAACCACCATCTTACTGTTTTTAAGAAGTGTTCCATCTTAAAAATCAGATTCACAGACAGTGCACTGCTGTATTTTTATAAATAACTTAAGAGCCAGAAGTGTGTTCTGGCATTTTAACGTCACACTTTTATCTGACAGTTGTTTTAAAAATGCCATATTGCTCTTTGGGATGATTTTACAAAAAAAAAAAAGTGACTAAAGCTCTCTGCAGCAATGGTGGGACATAGGCAAATACCTAATAAAAAATCTATGCTTGCAGTACACTTGAAATGCCTCTGGTGACTTGGTCAGATCTAGCACAGATCTAAATAAAAAAGTGGCCAAACTGCAGCCAATAGCAGAGTCCACAGGAGACGAAAGGCATTTTTAAGGCCCTCAAAGACCAAAAACGTGCTTTGGCTGATCTCCTGAGCGTGTCCGCAAGGGGTGCCATGGTACGAAGTAAGTTTAACAACATCACTATGATGGATGCTCCCACTCGTTTCTTCTTTGGGTTGGAAAGAAAAAATGGGCAGGGAAAGAGGTTCACTCTCTTCAATCTGTAGAGGGAATGGTGCTGGAGGACAGTGCAGAAATGTGTACATACTCGGCAGTTTTCTATGAAGAGTTGTTTCACTTGGAATACTCTGAGAAACCTGAAATATTGTCATCCTTTCTATCTGGTCTGGTGTTGGCGGATCAAAACCGCCACCTAGATGCTGACATCACCCTGCATGAGCTGTCTGAAGCCCTGCAGGGGATGAAACTTGGTAAGTCTCCAGGCCTAGATGGCCTGCCCATTGAGTTCTACAAAGAATTCTGGCAGGTGATTGGTGAGAATCTGCTCTGTGTGCTCAGGGAAAGCATGACGAGAAGTCGGCTCCTCTGCAAGGTCTTGGCCAACAGGGTAAGAAAAGTGATAGAGCAGTTTGTTAATGTGGACCAGACTTACTGTGTACCGGGCAGGCTAATCACGGATAACATACATTTAATCCAAAATGCATCAGCCAACTCAAGTTCATTGGGCACAGAACTTGGTCTTATTTCCATAGACCAAGAAAAGGCTTTTGAGAGAGTTGAACACTCGTATTTGTGGCACACTTCGAAAAGTTTCGGTTTCAGCTCTAACTTCATTGCCAAGATTCAGACCCTGTATGGAGACATTGAGAGTGTACTTGAGGTTAAAATCTGAGGTATTTTACTAAAGAAAAGACCAAAGGATTTTAATTCACTTTATTGGATTTTAAAAAAACCTGTCATCAAAGGAGGACTTTTAACATGAAAGACATTGCAGGAGCAGCAGTAGAAAACAAGTTCATCATGGCTAAAATCTCCACCCTTGGGTGTGTGGTGGAGTTTTGTGGACACATTTTAGAAGATGTTGCTGCTCTGTCCTCCACTGTGGGTGTGATGTCAGTGAGGCTCGTTGAAAGTCTGCTGGGAAGCTGGAGGAGCCGACTCACCTCAAAGCAAATAAATTTGATCAGTTTTTATTGTACAGGTCTTTTAAATCACAATGTTGCCGATCCTTTCCCAGTGGAGAGCTTGTCTCCTTGTTTTAATGACTCTGTGTCAGACCTGATCAGCCCCACTGACAGCAATGGTAAAAACATGTACAAACTGATGGTAAAAATTTTAAACAAAGACAAACTTAAGGATTGGGCTAACACACCATGGAGGATTCACCTCGGTCTGGCACCGGGCGTGAACCCTTCATGGGAGTCTTTCTATAAGTCACCATTAACCAAAAAAGTTGGAGATCTCCAATGGAGGGTTTTACATGTTGCTGCAGTGGCCGTCAACAGTTTTATTTTGATTTTAAACCCAAATGTGTCAGAAAACTGTCCGTTCTGTTCTTGCAGAGAAACTGTTTTCTCTGCGAGAACTCTGAGAGTCTCTGAGAGTCCACCACTGTTTGGTGGACTCTCAGAGGCTCAAAAACCTGTTCCTGTTTTTAGAGGGTATTTCTCTCGTTTGGTCTTGTTTTTAAACATACAAGTCTATACAATTGGTTTTAAAGGCAGGAAAACTCCAAAAAAGGAATGGCAGATTATTTAAGCAGGAAAAAAAAGGTCGAAGGTTCTTCGGACTGTAATGCAGAAGTCATTTCAGAGAGAATGGTCCAAACGAGAACTATGATTGATTTTAATTATTACAAAGCAATGAACGATTTGGAAACATTTAGGAACTTGTGGTATGTCAAGAATGTACTGTGTTCTGTGCTGAGTGAGACGCTTGTGTTGGATGATTGGATAATTTAATTTATGTATACAATATTTGTTTAGTTTATTATTTTTTCTATTATTTATTCGTTTGTCTGTTTGTGAATTCCTTTTTGTGTGAAGCTCTTTTAGTTTTGTATGTGTGTGATTAAGGGTAAGGGTTTGTGAATTTGTGAATTTTTTCTGTGAATAAATGTGATTTTTTAAGAAATCTGTCTTTCATTTTCATGTAAACAATATCTTGTTCCTTGTTGAAGATCTACGACAGATTTTTCTGACCTATCTGTTGGCTCCCATTTTACACAAAGCCCCTTGTATCAAACTTCTCCTTCATATAAAATCAGCCCTTTGAATAGGAACTTTCCTCATCTGTAAGGAAACATGTAATCAGTGTTGTCTCACCTCCCCTAACCACTGTTAGCCTGTATATGATTAAATATACCTTATGCTCCAGAGAGAAGTGGTAATGTATTTTCTGTGTATTCATTTACCCAAGTATCCAGGTTTAAAGCATTGTGAGTGATGATAAAAACACTGTATTTATAAATGACTAGTCATTAACATCTTTGTGTAGGGTACAGTGTAGTGTTAGCTGTATCTTCATGTTTACAATACAAGAAATAGGGAAAAAAAAATTACATTTAGATATAAAATTCCTGTCATATCTGGTTTCATTTCTGTGCAATTTGCAATTGTCTCAAAATTTGTTAATTTAATTTCTCAAGATATATTAATTTATTAATTTAGTCAAGACATTAAACTTCTTGACATTCCAACCTTGTCAATCTTGTCTCAACCACCAGGTTTCATGTTAGTTATTGTCTGATAGTGACTGCTTCTACAATAATACTTTTGTGTAAATGAGCATCAAGGAAGCTGACATCTCATTTGACTGTGAGAAAGATGAAGACGAGGAGCTGCAGAAAGTTAAGATCAACAACCTTTCCAAGTTAGTGACACTTCATGATCACAAAATCTTGTCTGCTGTCTTCATTTTCAAATGAGTACAATACTCCACACTGTTGTTTGTTAGTGACAAATGATTTGTTGTCAGGTTGTCAGTTTGCTCTGAATAATTGATTGGTTTGACAGTTACATATCACAATACCAGGGCACAAAGGGAGATAACACCAAGGATCCCTGGTAGAAATAATATCATGCTACAAATACCTGTCAACATCCTGCTTTCTTCATCTTGCTGTTTGTCTCTGTTATATGATTACGTAAACTTTTTTTTACATGTTGGTATGTGAGCCTAAAAAAGCATGGATTGGGCATAAAAGCTTAATAAACTGTTTATAAAGGCATATGCTGACAACATATTAGCGGTAACGTGGAAGAAGAGACATGTAAGACAAATTTCTGATAAGAAAATGAGGATTACATTTTTTTTTGCAAGTTTTTGGTCTAGGTTTGTTAATCTTTTCTTTGTTTTACCACTGATTTCACTCAACCCTTATTTGCCTTCTTTGTATTTAGTACTCGTAGTTTCCAACTTACAGTTCTCAGTTCTTCCAGCTGTCAAGCCTTTTTATCTGATCTCTGTGTTTTCCCAGTGCCTCTGTGTTTGTATCTGTTTCTACTGTGATCTTCGTGTTCTTTCATCACCTACTGACGTTTTGTCTCATTGTTGCATTGATTTACTTGGACATCTAATTATCTTTAGTTACACTTTTTTTACTGTGCTTTTTGTTACTACCCTCTGCTAAGCTATTAAAGCAATCAGCTGTACATTTTACACTCATATGAGTTCATGTCTGCTTCGGAGTAGTTCAATTTAATCTTACTGGGATGGTAGGAAGTGAACAATAATGGACAGCATTTGTTAATTTTGATGATAAACTTCATGAAGTCTTATGTGTATGTGTGGAGTGGAGAACTCAAAGTAAGTATTGACACACTTCAGAAGGATTTGTCCACCATGCTAATATAATGCTAACTCCTGTCTCTTAGTCATCTTACCATTGGTCTACTATACCCACCTGTTCATTGTTTTTCATTAGTCACAGGTATCTAGTGTGTAATAATAATAAAAGAGGAAAGATGGTGGCCCACAATCAAGACATAAGGTGGTTAAAACCCTAAAGATCATCTATGTGGGACAGGAAGACTCATGAAGTAGATCCATTTCATGCTGATAGTCATAACCGGGTCGGCAGTGGCTCAGCAGTAGAGCAGACGTCTTAAGGCCAGACATCACCCAGACATCGGTGATGCCAAGGCGCCCTTAAGCAAGGCGCCGTCCCCCCTACAAGCTGCTCATTTGGGGCACACCCTGAAGTTGCAACCCTTCACTCTGCCTCCCCATGTACTAATGGTTGTTGTTGTACTAATTACATGCCTACAGGCCCCTAGTGTGTTGTGTCTCTTTAGGGGCCTGTGCACAACCTTGTATTCATGGTCTGACATACAGTATATGCATGCATGAATGTAAAGAGAATGTCCCTGTAGGGGTCAATAAAGTTGACTTTCTTTCTTTCTTCTTCTTATTAAGGCATCCAAAGCTGGAAAATACAGTCCAAATGACTGATGAAGAAGGTTCAACTGAATATTTTTTCACTTGCTAAATAGCACTTCCACTTCAAATTATTCCTACTGTTTTTTTTTTACTGATGTTTTCCCTGCCCATTGGGCCATCTTTTACTCATAACTAACCTACAAAAAATAGCAAGGATAGTAATTAATGCCAAACCTTGAAGTGCCATTCAAGCCATTGTGATAACTAAATATTATTTCATATGAAAATCATTTCTATACATTTTCTTGAGAGCAACAGTTTTGAAAGACAGTATGTTGGCATTTAAAAAGAAACTACTATATATTTAAACACAAATTTGGGCTACGTGGTCATTCATCATTTAATATCCAGATTTGTCTGTGCAAAGACCAAATAGACCAAATAGGTTGCTTTTTAAGTTTAAAATACATTTTTCATTATTAAATTGAAGGCAACTTAATTAATCTTTGTTCTCGCAGAGCAGCATAATTAAATGTGTCCTTGTTTCATACTTTTCTGGTTATTTGAAGAGGTTCAAACTTCAACTACAGGACAGAAAACTGAATATTACATGCAACGATATTCCAAGATTACATTTTAACTTCCAGAGAAAGTGTAAAGTGTCTATAATGACTGTCATTATGGAGCATTTGGGGATTCATTTATCTCTGTCCCTGGTCTAGGGGAGCAGCTTGCTTTGTGCAGACACTGCTGCCCAATGACAGATATTATCTTCCGGGAGTTATGTTCCCTTTCAGTGCCAACAATATAACTTTGTTCTGAGACTTTTATTAGAAAACTGCAAATATGTTACGAAAGAACACCTCGTATAATCCATTCACGACATACCCATCACCAGGACTGCATCAACATTACATGCGCAATATTATGATCACGCCCTAAAGCATCTGCGGTGAATATTTTCTCGTCAACATTTTGGAACACATAATTATAAATTTGTCATTTTCAGGGACTTACACTTAATCAGTTCACCCAGGCATGCAATAATCAACCGTAGGTATAAATTTAGTTTTTCCTTTCTCAGCCAGGGTTTGTTTCAGTCTTTTTTTTTTTTTTTTAATGAGTACTGTTTGCAGATGTTGCAAAAAGCTTGTTTTCAGGGGGGAAGCTCTGATGAAGTCAACATTCAACCCTTAGCAGTCAGTGGGAATAAATTTATGTATGTCAGAAGATGGATGAATTTAAAGGTAGAATGATAATTTTTTTTTCAACAAGTCAACAAATTAACTCGATAAAAATATCAATATACTGAAATGCTTACATATTGTATTATAAATACTACACTTATAGTTGTTGCACTGCCCCCAAGTGGCCATATTGTACAGCTACAACTTAGTCTTAACAGCTAACAACCATGGTGTTCATACTTTGCGAATTGTCCTCTTGTGTTCTTATAAGGTATTAAGTGAAAAGATGGACATAACAAAAAATACATAACTGTCCATCATGTCAAATTTTATCAATGCAGTCTGTGCAAACAACTTTTCCCCATTTTCAGTTCGAGTTTCCTTTGAGCACTCCTATCATGCTCAATGATCCTGCATACATTTGTCACCTTGACAAATGACTGCTGTCAGCATTAAGTATTGCCGACCTTGACATGGAGGTTCTTTGGTGATGGTCAGGGTGGGAGATGGTGTTTGTCTTGTCCCTGTCTGCACACATGCACATAGGGAAAGATATTCCATGTATGCTTTACAGTCTGAGGGGGTAAAGTATTTGTGCATGTCACTTGGTATAACACAAATAACCTGAGAAATATTTCAGGCAGAATAACATATAAATGTCAAACCCAGTTCAGACTTTTTATTGCTTCGCTCCCAGACATCTGACCAACAGGAAATTTTCTTTTCCTTTATTCTTACGCATTCTTGTGTATAAGTATAAATCATAAAGACATAGTTTATAAAATGTATCCTCTCTAAATTTGGGTTCCTTCTGCCGCAAGCCAACTCTACAGTTGTCTTGGATTTGATTTAAACCCCCCTTAAATTCTGCTTTATCATTTACTGTGATGTTTAAGGGTCTAGTTTCGTTCAGAGAGGGAAAATCACTTGACGTGAAAAAGTAGTAAATGCTGTTCATGATCTCTCTCCTCCTCCTCTCCTTTCCCCTTTTTTATTTAATCACTTGAGGAGAAGGGGACATGAGACACTCCCAAACTAACCTCTCATTGGCCAATAGGCATTTTGGAAAATATTTTTAACAATTGAAGCGGGAGGGAAAGAGCAGAAGTCACTCGCAGCAGACTAGTCTCTGAATCATTTCTGTCAGCAGGTGGCACAGCGACAGGCTTTGTTACATTAAATACAGAGAAAAGACTGAAAGAAAGAGTGAGGAAGAGAAAGATCTCCTAAAGGGTAAGTCAACATGTAAACATTATCATTGATTATGGGTAGCTTTTGTTCACTTCAGTGCATGTAATGTATTTAATGACATTTATAAGCAGATAGTAGAAAAAATGCAACTACGTTTGATGACTTCATGAGACTAATTTACACATTTGTTCATGTTGTTGTGCAGTGCATCAGAGAATGCTCATATATTGATTCTGAAGTATATGTATTTCTACAGGACTCCAAATGAACCATTTGTAGGTTTTCTTTCTTTTTCTATAAAAAAAAAAAAAAATTCAATTACTTTGGCAGAGTGTCTTTCATTCCCATCTTTCTCTCCATCCATCTAAAATTCACTTTAACTTAACACCTGGAATTTATCAAGAGTCCCAGCTGGGACTGAGCCTGTGCTTGTTATAGTTTGACCTTGCATGGAAGCAGTTCAGAAAAAAAAAGAAAAAAAAAAGAAAAAAAAAAAGAAAAGAGAAAGTTCTTGGCAAGCGATAAATATGATTATTAGGCCTCACAGAAAGAAGTGATGTGTTAATGAAGAGATGTTGAATTTGAATTGTCTCTCATTAATTAGAATCTCTGAAAGTGATGGATATTATTCAGCGGTGTAAAGTCATAAGAACGTCAACCTTCATTCTTTCCAATTTATGTCACCATATACTTTTATTTCAGGGAAATCATGTAATCCTTTTTCATTTGTATGATATATGGTGTAGGTACTTTACAGACTACAGAATTTACCATTAAAACATGTAGAGTATTATTAGTATTTAAACAGGTTAAATTAACTCCGTCTCAACCAAACTCAAGATTAACAATGACTAGCATCATACATCAAAACCGAAATAAATACATAATCAGAAAAAAATCCAATAATTCAAATACCCATGATTAGGCATGTTCCTCATAATAAATAAAGTCATTTCACATATAGACGTTTAAAGTATTGGACTTTGAACCTTAACAATGTAACTATAACAGAATATTTTTATAGTATGATAATGCTACTTTTTGTATGGTAATTCTACTTTAAATGCATACTTTTAAGTATGTGAATCCTTCTTGATACTGTTGTTATAATGTCTAAAAAGTAAAACAAAAATACTGAATACCTTTAAATTGTTATTTCAGTTCAGTGGTCTGTACAAAGGTAAACTTTGCATCAGTTCAAAGCTGCTTTAA
This sequence comes from Antennarius maculatus, assembly GCA_013358685.1. Classification (NCBI taxonomy): domain Eukaryota; kingdom Metazoa; phylum Chordata; class Actinopteri; order Lophiiformes; family Antennariidae; genus Antennarius; species Antennarius maculatus. The sequence continues at coordinate 6,825,505 of CM023619.1, read as the reverse complement.
CATAAATACAGCAGCTATGTTATTTTCAGTTTGAAGAAGCTGTGACTGTTTTTACCTTTTAGAGACGTATTTGAGCTTATTTTTATGATTTGTGTATCCTGTTAATATCCACATGACTTTGTAGATAATACTATAATGTAAAACTGTCCATCCCAATTTTCCTTTAAAATAACAATGTGCATATTTATAATAGCCAAGTCCTGGTGTGATATGTATTCTCATTGGGCTGTCGATCGATTGATTTATCTTTAATGCTACTGTGCAGGCTTGGAGAATACACAGGAGTCCTCCTGAAATGAGCTGCAGATGTGGGTCCTCAGCCGTGTAAAATATGGGGAGAGAGGGAGAGAGAGAGAGAGAGAGTGTGTGTGTGTGTATGTGTATGTGTGTGTGTGTGTGTGTGTGTGTGTGACAGAGAGATAGCTAGAGAGAGAGAAAGAGAGAGAAAGAGATTTTTGATTTTGATTTTTGACATCACATGTATTCATAAAAGTCAAAATACAAAATAATCATGTTGACTAAGAATCCAAAAGAGATTCATGTGAAGAGGATTTTCAATATTACTTTGCGTTTTCTGAACAAAGAAACATTTAACCTTTTAACATTCATCAAACTATAAAAACAGACAAAATTGAAAGAAAAGACAATTCAATTATCCGTTGTCTATAGAAAGAGAGAGAGAGAGAGAGAGAGAGAGAGAGAGAGAGAGAGAGAGAGAGAAAGAGAGAGAGAGAGAGAGAGTACAGACACACATATGTTTGGAAATTTTTTTTAAAAAGACATTTCTGTCCTTTCTGATTTGGAGCAAAATGTAAGCCATCAATATCAAGTAATTTAAGGCTTGAGAAACTTTACTTAAACTCCTATTACTGGCCAAACACATACATGTTCAGCATAGGCAAACAAATATATTCTGCATAAATGACCATGTCACATCTATTAAAGTAACCAGCAAATTAAAATAACCAGCCACCTTAAAGATGTATGAAATAAAAAAGAACAGATGAGTGTCTTAAAATGCAAAGTGTTAAAGTAAAGAGCTGTCAGTAAAATAAATCCACAAGTAAGTCACAGATCCCCGAAAACTCAACTTAAGCATTGTAACAAAATATTCGTACATCTGGAACCGTGAAAGCCACTTAAAATGTAAAAAAAATATTTTCTTAAAGTAATTTCTCGGTCTTGAACATTGGTTCTTTGATTAATGCCAGGTTGGTTTTCATGTGCTAGCCGCAATAAGTGGAACAAAGTGTCTTAGGTTCTGATGAAAAGACGTCCTTGTGGAGGTCCACTTGAGGTTGGTATGACAGCAGGAGGCGGACAGAATCTTAGTGATATGTGGGCTGCTCTTGGATGATAATTACCTTCAGCTTCTTCTTTTTATTAGTATAGATTCTTTTTTCTTTCTGTAAATGGCTGTGAAAGTAAAAGAAAAAAAAAAAACAGAGGGACCTCAAGAAGTTTGCATTAACTCACAAAGGCACAGTTTCTTTTTAAAACTTCTGTTCTCCTCATCCACAGGTTTGTAGGTTTGGTCCAATGAGATTTGTCTTGGAATGAAATCATAAACTGTGTTCATCTGAGGTGTAATTGCTCTCTAGAGAGGATGGGCCAAATGTGCACAGACTGGCTAAGACTCCTTTCCTTCTTCTACTCATCCCACTATCTGTGTTCCCATGTTTTAAGACTTTCACCGGTAGTTTCCCGTTCCCTTTCTCTTTTGATCCCAATGTTTAGTGCCTATACATTGTTTACCCGAAGAGCATACAGTGATAGTTTTTAAAAAGCCTTCAGTAAAAGTCATCTGTGGATACACATACTGTAGCAGCCCATTAACTCAAGCCCATTAAACCACTGCTGTTACTTTTAGATGGGATCTTCTCTCGTCTCAGCAAACTATGAAAGACAAAGTTCTCACACATTCTGTACGCACATGGGCAGAGTCCCACAAGTTGCCTTCTCCAATGTAAAAGAGTGAACACACGTCACCAGATAGTCATCAAACACTTTACAGGTCCATTGACATAGCTCTGCTTTGACATGGAGAAGTTATTGTGAGGAAGGAATTTTGACTGTGTTTATGGACATGCTGAATTTTACTTGAGAGGGTTCAAGAGCCAGGTTGAAATGCCGTCTGGACGGGACACAATCAAGGCCATTCTGTTTCTTCCTTAAAATGTCAGCTTTGTGCACAGTGAATAATGACATGTCAGCTATCTTTAGATTATGAATGATGTAAATGTTTGTTAAAGGTTCTAGTGCATTGAGAACCATCCCAGATTCCTTCTGTTACCTGGAAAAACATACAAGAACTTTTTGTGCTGCTTTCCACCACGGCAGCCATAACTGCATTTAGTGGTCTATCAATTCAGTGGTCAATCATACTCAACGACATATCAAAAGTATTAAAAATGTATACCAGGCTGACAGATAAAATCCACACATCAGTCAAAAAAACCACGAAATACTGTGTTATGTTTGGTTTTAACTGGATTGAACATCTCTTAAGGAAGCTGTCACTATGATCAGTTAGGCTCATGGGACTGCTAACGCACAAGTTAAAAATGGATGTGTTAGTGGTTCAAGTATGGCATGTGGGCTTTTAGGTTTGTGTGGCTGGAACACTCTTAAGTTTTATTACTAATGTAGCCACCATGACTGAGCGTGTACACCACTATCTTTATCTGTTCAACCATCTAAATTATCTGTACTTGTACCTGTACTCAAAATGGGCGGGGCCTAAACCTGAAGTGGGTGTGGTTTGACCAGAAATGAGCGGGGCTTAAATCGGTACATTATCTGAAATTGATATGGATTGATCAGAAGTTGCTATATTTATTGTTTATTTTAAAACTATTCACAGAACGGCCTCAAAATTGAGATTAAAATCAATGTTTTTGATCACTAAAGTAAGAGAACTATTTACAGAATAGTTTTTTATGAACTCAGAACATGAAGTGCATTAATGAATATAACACATGCAATAGGAAATTATGAACTGCAAAGTATGCATGAACAAGAATTGTCATATTCAACACAACTTTCTCATTTTTTTCTTCTTTTTCTTTTTCTTTTTTTTATTTTTAGAGAAAGAAAGAGAAAGAGAGTATGTGTGTGTGTGTGTGTGTGCGCGCGATATATAACAGTTAAAATATTTATACAGTTTATTAATTATTAATTTGAAATGAAGTGAGAAAGTGTCTAACTAAGAGCAAAACAAAAACAAAACAAAACAAGAACAAATGCAGTCAGAGACTGCAACATCCTGCGACACCCCTGAATTAAAAATTTTATCTTGACCTTACTTGCATAAGTCAAAGACCAAAGCTAGAGGTCTGACCTTCTTTCTTGGATCAAAGCAGTAGCTTTGATCTACGGTCTTACTCACACTCGCCTTCTCTCTCGTCTATCTTATCCAGTTCCTGAGTGTAACAAAAGTTAAAATTTGCATTTGACCTGGTTTTCTCAAGGTCAAGGTCATCATCTCATTTTCATCCCCTTTGCTTCCTGAGTAATATGCTTTTTGTTTCATCTTTTTGTATCTGTGATGGTTGCGAAGATATTTGGTGGACTAACGGACGGACGGATGGACAGACGAACGGACTAACAGACGAACACACAAACGCTGACAGTTACAATACACCACCACTTTACTTCCTTTTTATTTATTTTCGGAGTCTGAATGCTGTTTTATTTTGAAAAATTACCCGATTCTCTGTTACATCAATCTATGTCAGTGGTCCCCAACCACTGGGTTGTGATGAGACATTAGGTACCGGGTGGCACAGAAAGTTTGACTTTCTGTGTACTGATTATCAGTCTAAAGAACAGTCTTTAGACTGGTAATCAACAGTCTAAAGACAGTTTTATTTTGAAAAGTGACTTCTAGCAGAATGATGCACAGACGAATGCACGCGTCTGTCTTGCTTGACAGGTCCCGGTCACGTGACAGGTTACCAGCCATTACCCCTAAATTAAGTGCCCACAATTGCGCCAGTGTTCTGGATTAAAGTCATGGCGGATTATCCTGAGATTGCCCCAAAAGTATCGAAAACCCTGCTTTCATTTCCAACTTTTTGTCTTTGTGAAACGGGATTTTCTGCAGTGACCGTAAAGAAAACCAAACTGTGGAGTCGACCGGACGTCTGAAACACACTTCAGGTGTCATTGTCTCCCGTTACCCTTATATCAGCAGTCCTCAACCACTAATTCTCATCATTGTAATTATTATTATTTAATTGACTTGTTCATCCTTTTATTGGAAATGATCAGTATTTCTCTTATGTTGAATGCACTGATTGTAACTCGCTGTATTTCAAAACAAACCTCATCAGTGCAGTCACTTCAATCGAGTTTTTAATATACAGTAATTATTTCTTACAATTATTTTGTTTACAGAGATGTTAATTATCGATTCATGAAAAAAAGTTTTTTACTGTCTGTTAATGTCTGCATTTTACATAAAACCACTGCGGATGACTTATTATTAGACTACAGCTGTCCTGGCCTCATTAACGGTTATCGAGTAAATGAAGGCCAATCTGTGAAAATATTGTCTTAGATGAAAACGGTCCGTGCGCTAAAAAAGTTAGGGACTGCTGGTTATGTAGAATGACGAGTGTAAATTCTATTTTACAGAAAAGGCCTTTATTAATGGCTGGAAACAGACATGTCAAGGAGCGGGCTGACACACAACACACACGGGCATTACGTCGTACACCTACAGACTTGCCATAAAGCAATGTCGCAAGCTTTGACGAATTTTACTCATATCATGCTTTATTCGTACTGGATACTCGTCTGAAACGAGTACCCGGCTTAACCTGAGTCGACACATTATCTTGCTTCAGGTGAATATTTAAACTTTGAGAAATGACAAAATAGGAGCATATTACTGATATTACTGTCTTAATTAGTCAACGCTTTAAGCAGTTTAGCTCGCAAAGACTTATTGCTATTTGATAGTTAACAAGTTAACATCAGTGCTATTTGGCTAAGTCACTTAACAGTATATCAATAAAACACAATATGATAATTGTTTATTTCTAACAGAATAAAAGGGGAGAGAGAGAAGAGTCTGTGGGAGAAGAGAGACTAGACCAGTGAAAAAGATGAGACAGATAGAGGCCACCAAGCAGGGCAGAAGCATCTGAAGATACTTATTTTGATTCAGGAAGGAAAGACAAAGGTCCTAACTGATATCTTAGTGTCTGATATTAGTATCTCCAAAATCAGTTTAGGCCACAAAAAGGAGCCTTCCAACCAAAATGTTTTCACAGTTTTACACAAGATAGTCCTTTATTAGTTAAATTGGCAATGATTCATTCATGATAGATGCATGATAGATGGATACTTAATAGACCGACAGACAGACTCAGAGAGACAGACAGATGCTTTATTAAACCTGAAAAGAAATTATGCACCATCTACTCTCATCCAATCATACATTCCACACAATTACACATACCACACCACAAAGACAGTACAGATCAAGAAATATAAATACACAATAAGCATACAGGTCCAAGAAACATAATGCACAACTGTACAGACAAAGACATACCACAGAATACTAAGAATTTCACAATTTCACAATTTTCCAAGATACCAGATCCCTCTGGATCCCAAGCTACATGCCTACATGGTGGACAGGAACATCGATCATAACACAGGACACGACATGTCATCATCCCCATGACACCCTGGTACCACCCCATTAGATCTCAAGTCCATCACCTCCCCCCACTCATCCTCAGGTTGAAAACCTTCCTGACTTTGATGCCCCCCTCCTTCTTTCTAAGAGTCTCATTTTACCCTTGATGGCACGGGGCACAACAGAGGTCTTCAGTCTCTCTGTGGAGGAGCTCAGTGACAGCAGTCTGCCGCAAGAGCTCCACTGCTGGGAAATCCAGCACCATTTAGTAATAGTAAGGAGTACTGGTGGATCCTGTGATATTGGGGGTCCAGTGAGTGTTTTGGGTGAAATGGGTCCAGTATGTGCAGGGTGTTCTAAAGTGTGCTTCAGAGTAGTACAAGAGGTAAAGGGAGAGGAAGCGAAGTATAAGATGATCATTCGGGCCAAAGGAGATCTGGAATAAGGATGAAGAAATGGAAGGGGAGTTGAACTAGCTGAAAAACCTGTTCAGTTCATCTTGCTTTCTTGCTCCATGTTCCCTCCAACTGTACAGCACCCTATGCCGTACCCAGTGATGGTCTTCATGGTCCTCCTCAGATCTCCCGCACCTGGTTGCACCCCAGCTGGTTCTCCAGATTCCTGAGGGAGGCCATTTTGCCCTGAACTCCTTGTTTACTCAGACCTTATTGTTTGCGTAGCACCTGACTGTACTCACAGGAACCACCATGTTACACAGAAGTTTGTATTATCTGTTTGGCAGTGGGCCCCCTTGAAATCCTTCCCATCTTCTTCTTTTAGTCCTTTGCAATCTTAGATGTTGTTCTGCCAGTGTCTGGCACAGGATACAGCTGATGGGGTCGGGTCAGCCACGTCCTGGGGGCTGCACTGGGGGCACTGTGGCATTCCAGCAGATGGGGCATTGTCTTTACTGCTCCACAGCCACACGAGTCCTCTGTGAGGTAGTTCCATGCCTTCAACAGTGCTTTGCAACTACCCTGCTTTACCCGCAGTCTTTTGAGGGTCTTCCAGATTAGCGATGGGAGGTCGTGTCCGCTGGCGAGGCATTCAGTCGGTGTTATTCCTCTCTCCTTCCATTCTTGAGCTTGGGTGTTGGGTTGGTGCCATTCTGCGCTCAACATGTTGGCCTGGGCTGATTCCTTGGTATACTGAAGAGGGGACTGTGCGCAGGAAACTGGCTTTTGATTTTAGTCTGAATGGGGCTACTGTGTGTCCATACAGGGGGTGCCTCATACCAGACTCCTGTGCTCTCCACTCATCTTGTGCAACAATAGAGCGTCTGATGTTAGTGGGGTGCCCTACTCTGTTTATTGTCACTCGCACAGGAGAACCCCACGGTCACACATTTTATGGACATCACGCAACTACGTCACAGAACACATCACTGCTGCGCCATCATAACACTGTGCCACAACTTTTTCCCAAAAACGTTCATATTCCTCGAGAAATAAAACAGTAAGGGCAGCAATGTCATCGGCCCACTAGCCACTAGATACATCCTTATATTTGACAAAACGCTCCTTGACACCTGATTCCATTACATAACGCAGGACAAGTGCGAGCTGTGTGGCGCTACCTTTGTCTGTTGTCTCATCCACCATTACAGCGACAAAAAGCACTTTTCTGAGTTCTGTTTTGATCTCTTCTGCAATCACTTCTGAAAGAGCATGAATGAGGTCATTTTGTGTTTTGTCATATGTCCCAGTAAACACTCTGTTGGCGGACAAGTGGTAATGCAGGTCTGAATCATTCTCAGCAAGAATAGAAATAAGTTCAATGTATTTGAGTACCTGTTCACTGAGCTGAGAATCCACTCCGGTGTCCCCAAAAGTTTTTAAAAGCACGGTAGCATGTACATGTCCAGTCTTGCTTTTGTGTCTCGTTGCTGCCTTGATTAAACAATTTGTTTACAAATCCAGTGTGGCTCCAAACACCAAATCCATCCTTTGCAAACAAAAGGCATTCCCAGCAGAACAATTACCAACATCCCTTGGAGCCTGTCAGCCACGGGCACCGCTTGTAACAGTTGTCTGAAAATTAGTGGACAAACCTTTTCCAGCCTTGGGCAGGTTACCTAGTTCATGGATTGGATGACCAAATCTTCGTTTCCTCCTCCGTTAGCTATCATGGAAGCAAAAAGCAAGTAGATTTTCCAGGTTCAAAACGCGTGTAGATTTCTCGCTAAAGCTCTGCGCTCTAACTATAATGATCTGCGTAGCGCTGCCTTCTCAGAAGTAAGTATCCAATCACAGGACAGATGCATGTTAGGACAATGTAAGGTCAGCTAGAAGTTCTACAGTCGCCAACTTGTGATCTGATTGGCTATCGCATCTGTCTGTTGACTACATGTGCCCATTCACTCACAGTGCAGAGACGCCTGCATTGCTCATTCTGAAAACCCGGGGCAGATTTCATTCAACCTGCCAGGTTGAATCTGGCAACACAAGCTAGCTAAATTCTGATTGGATAAAACCCCCTAACCTAAAAACAGAACACTGACCCAGTTTTGGCCCATGTCATATTATATCCCTATATATATACAGTCAAATTCCACAGGATACTACTGTAAATATTGCTATGTATTTAATATATATATATAAGGAAAATGCATTAAAATAACACTAACTATTAACATAAATATTATCATGATTTCTGGTTATGTTTGGCCAGCAAAGAAGGCCTTGCTGGCCCTGGGTAATGGTGTATTGCTGCACTATCTATGATGACTAAATGACTTCTTTAAACTAAATGAGATTAAAGTATATAAAATAGAACAAAAAGAAAAAAGATTTGGACCTTTAGTCAGTTAAAACAACAAAAGTTAAATACATTCTTAAATTAAAAGAAGAATCCTCAAATAAATTAATTTAGATTTGAAATATAAATAGCATTAAATAGGATTGAGCAAAACATGGTAAATGTATTTTGTTGTGTCTACATTTACTGTATGTCATACAGTAAATGTAGACTTCTTAGTTATATAAATATACAAACAATTCATTTCCACCAATGAATAAAAATTGCTGCTATGGGCCTAAAACACCAGAATATTGACAGTACAATTCTCTGCCATGTGTGTTTTTAGCCTACTTCAGACAGTCATGACAACAAAAAACACGTGCTCTACCCCAACCACCCCACCCCTAGAACTACCACTGCTTCAAGACATCCATCCATCCATCCATCCATCCATCCATCCATCCATCCATCCATCCATCCATCCATCCATCCATCCATCCATCCATCCATCCATCCATCCATCCATCCATCCATCCATCCATCCATCCATCCATCCATCCATCCATCCATCCATGTTATTTCATTCTCGCTATGAATCCGTCTGTATTTCTTTTCAATACCAGAAAGTCGGTGGCCCTCTGTTATTCTTGGAAGGCTACAGTGCTGTGCTATCACCTCTAAGAGAAAGAAGGAAACAGAGAGCATTGAATAAAACCTTGACAGAGACCTATAAACATAGTCGTTAAGCATCTCTATGTGACAGCTCTTAGAGTCTTTCCACACAAGTATAGTATACTGTCTGTAATGTGGCTAACTGCTTGGCTGTCACCGATCCAAAACACTCCTTCCATCATTCCAGCGATCACATTTTCACACTATCTCACTCACTTAATCTCGCTCCCGCTTGAGGATTTTCATCTCAATTTCCCTTCATTTCCAGTTTCTTTCCAGCTCCATCTGTTAATATCTCCTTCACCTCATCTTTAGTCTTGGCTATTCTTAAAACCCCCAGTAAGGATTTGGCCACCACAAAGGGTCAAAAACGTAATTTCCTAGTGATGTCATATGTTCAGTTTCTTGCACTGGCACCAGACACAAGACTCAAACTTTTAAAAAGAAGACATTCACTGACAGCTAAAATCACCTAACAAGGTCTGTCTTACTGAGTTACACTCAGGGAAACAAGTCACGGTAAATGCATATCTCCTTGAAAAGGAGTGAAAAATTTGAATCACAGAATGCATTTGATTTAAATCCCAAGTATCAACTCACTGGAGTTTGTTGTTTTGAATCCTTGTAGTTATTGAGAATGTATAAAACCCACCACTCCAAAACTCAAGAGTCCTCCAAATCTAAATTGATGTTGTATACGTCTATAATACCATCCTGTCTTCTGTGGTCTTCACAGTTTTCTTTTTGGGTTTACCACTACAGTCAAAATCCATGGGATGCTACTCTACATATTGCTATGTAGTTTCCATCATGCAACACTAATTGCAACATTTACTGTATGAACCTTATGTCATGGACCACACAAGCTAAACACATTTAGGTCAGACGTTTTCTCCATAATAACACACATTTTCATACCAGAATAAGACTTAAGTCCCCCCACATATGAATACTGATGGTTACATTAGGCCTACCGTTTTGAAAGTATCTAATTTTATCTTCCCAGGAACATGACATCATTGTCATTAGGCAGAATGACATGATTGGATTTCTCTGCTTACTGAAGTTCTGAAACACCGAATGAGCTCAATTCAGCAAAATGATGACTGCTCACTTTCTACTTCCATTATGTGGAATGAGAAACCAACACACACACACACACACACACACACACACACACACACACACACACACACACACACACACACACACACACACACACACACACACACACACACATACACAGGTTACAAAAAGGTTTCCTGAGATTGAATATGCAGCTGCACCACCATGAATGCAGTTAAATGTTTGAAAAGCCCAGACTGATCTTTACATCCTACATACTCACCCATGACAAACATCTTGGTATTTGGTTTAAAGTAATTCAAGTCAAACATACAATATTTACACAAAAACTCTATCTATCATTATAGATTGAATAAATATTTCATAAATCATCAATCATTTTATGTCCCATTTGAAACAGGTATCTCAATTGTTTCACTGACGGTTGACAAAAGTCAAAGATTATCTGTATTTTTATCTTTTTCTCTTATTCCCTAGCCATGACCAACAGACTCAGATGGAGAGCATTGTGCTTTCTGGCCCTACTCTGCATCATCTCTCCCTTCAGCTCTGCCGAGAACCATCTAAACCCCTCGGTGCCTGAACAGGGGGTCACGTTTAGCCATGTCTATAAAATTGACCTTCCTGGGAGTTCCATGTGTAATCTTGAGCCGGTGCAAACCCAGGATGACACAGGTCATAAACAAATCTAAAAATCTGATGGAGAACTGAAGCATTATTTAACACATGGATTATGAATGAAATATGAAAATAACTTGTTGATGACTGTCATATTTTTGTATGATTACAAACAGGAACCGTTCCAAATGGAGAGGACAACATCATCTTCAGACACAATATCAGGTTGCAGACACCAAAGTGTGAGTGTGAGGAGTCAGAAAGCTTCAAGTCACTCTTGTACAGAGTCAATGGACTGGAGGAGGAAGTTAACTACCTGAAGACACAGTGCACTCAAGGATGTTGTGGAGGAGATGGTGCTGCAGGTAGACTGTCATGGCCTGATATAGTTGTGAAGTCAATTTTTGACCTGCAATTTAGAGGGCAAACAAGTTGGAAGAGAAGATAGGAGTCACATGGAGTCTTATTCTACTTGTCTGAAAATGTTTTTCTATGAGTCATTACAAAAAAGAAAGAATACAACTAATTACTTTAACTAAAGGGACTGAAATTAAGATAAGATACAGAAGAACTTCATACATGTTGAGATTCTTCCTTCAGAAGTTACAGTACTCAAAGTAATTAATTAAAAAAAACACATAATTCTGAAACCTACATTTCATCCTATAACTATGAATAATTTGCTCACCATCTGCACAGTAACAGCTCTCGAATCCTCCTTCTCAAGGAATGGACACAAGTTGTAGCGGCCATGGTACCTACCAACACAACACGTGTAGCTGTCTCTGTAACCCGGGATGGGAAGGCCCAGATTGCTCCGACTCCACCTGCCCTGATGAGTGCAGTGACAATGGCCGATGTGTGAATGGGAAGTGTGTATGTTATCAGGGCTACAAAGGAGACAGCTGCAGCCAGGTGATGTGTCCGGACAACTGCAATGATAAAGGCCACTGCATTGATGGAAAATGTGAGTGCTTCTCCCACTTCACTGGTGATGACTGCAGCATCCAGAAGTGTCTCAATGACTGCATTGGTAACGGCCAGTGTGTGGATGGCCAGTGCATCTGCGATGAAGGCTTTTATGGGGAAGACTGTTCATTAGGTAAGCTATTCAAATACACAACAACACAAACACAATTGTTTTATGGTGTGCATCAGACGGGGCATTGTGGCTGAACCTAGTAGAAGGAAGATCCCAAAAAACTAGGAGATATTTGGATATCATATACACTATTTATAGTCGTATCTGTGAAGATCACAAATCAATACCAGCACAACAATTTGTGACACTTGTGGCACTGCCAATAATTCAGATATAATGTCACAAAAAAACAAATATACCTGTGATCATACAGATATTCTGTCCCTCATGTGAATCTAATATTATTTCTCTAAATTCTATTTAAATAAACATATTTATCATGACATTGTCATGTTTTGTCATGTCTTTTTGGAACAATGCAAAGTGGAATATAAAAATCGCACATCAATTTTGGTCAGTAAATCTTGAAAAAAAAAAAAGCTCGCTAGGTATCTGCAGACATACGGTATTTTTTTTTTTTTTTTTTACTGTAGGCTGGTGTTATGCTATTGGGAACATTTCCAGTGTACCTGTTAGAGTAATTGTCTCTGAGAAAGCATGGTCTTTTTATGAGTGTATTATCCAGGGTGCAGCTTAATATACCTTTTATGACCCAGGTTTACACTTAGTTTGAGAATTACCTTTCACATTTCTATTTAGTCACCTAAATGGCTCTACTGACATTAAGCTGTGAATATTAATTTCTACCTCATGGAAATAAACAGATGCTTAAAGGAGCTTTGGGACTATTAAAATATAATGCTTGTCCCTTAAGCTCAAGTCACCTTCACATAAATTTATTTCCTTGAGTAAAAGTTTTTGTAATCTACCTGTATCGATTCTTAAGCGTTCCATCAATCAGTTTATACTTATAACATCTGTTAGCATCTGTTCTGGTTATGATGAATCTTATTTTCCAGCAAACACTTCAGCCCTTCATAGAGAGATCTATAACAGCACTCAATAGAACCATACAGGCACAAATGCAACAGTGCCCTGCAGTCTCCTTTAATTTAATCATGTCTTATCCAAAATCAAGCTCATAGCGTTTTGAGCGTAATTTACAGGGCAAAGTACTCTTTATGTAAACATAAAAACCCCTAATGCATTTCACTTGTGCATTATTTACAGAGAAATTAAATGCAGTGTCAGGAATGAAAATACTCTGCATCTAGGATTATTGAAGAAAGAGAAAAACAATCCCAGAGCTGTACCTTTTATCTAAATCCACACCAAAATTTATGGATCTATTCTGGCCGAAGACTCATCTTCTCATGGTAACTTGGTAGTTACTTTTATTTTTCCATAACCTTACTGACAAACCAACCACCCAACCAATCACCTAGCCAACCAACCTTTCCATTATAAGGAAAATATTTTTTTTAGTGTCATCATTTATACTTGTGTTTTTTCTATTATCCAAATTGCATTAAACACATAAATGCATTCGGTTTGAGCTGCAATCAAATTATGGAATAATTAAAATTGAAATTGAACCTGAGAGGACCCATGGTGACACTGGTGTCACACGCACTTCGAATGTCCTTCTCGTTACAAAGCTTTATGTCTGATTTTAACTCGTTAAGTACCTAAGCGATATATACTCAACATCCTGGTATCATGACCATGTGACAGTCATGTGTCTGCGACAGAAAATTATCTCTCAAAAATAGTAATAAAATGATAATAAAATAATAATAAAACTAAGTTTTATTGTTCTGAAAAAAACAGAAATGTGTTCTATATGGTCCAGTTGTCCTGTGGTAAAATCCACATAATTTTCCTGTAAGGATAAATGGGTGTGGGTTCTCTAGGGTTAAGTAATTTCACAGCCCATATCAATTTTAAATTTTTTAAAAACATTAAAGTAATGAAAATCAATAACATCATATTTGATTAAAAAAAACAGTTTTGATTCTATAAACATTGCCAGCTGATATATGATTGTAGCTTATTTCACCCACAATTACTGTTGAATTCCAGAACAATAAAAACAAAACAAAGGAGAATCTCCTAAAAATTGATATAAAATGTAGAGAAGAGCCACTGTGTTTGTTGTGGGAATACTGTAATTAAATCACAGCTAAAAAAGAACAAGAAAAAATCTATATGTGCCCATAATGTTACAATATTTTAAAAAAAAAGTTTTTGCCAAGGTAATGTTATTCACTGACTTGTATGATACAGTCCACAATCAAGCATTATCCATCATTACCTGACAGTAATAAGGGACAGTTAGTATAATCTAGAGATTTTAAACTGTGAATGCAACAGTCTAATGCTTTCTTAGTGGCAGTTATGTCTATGGCGACCTTCTTGTGCAGAATTTAAAGCATCTCTCCAGTTACGTATTTAGGAAATAGCAGCTGATGGGACTGTTTTAGAGACCTGAACCTTTGACCGCTGACAGCTGTGACCTGTAGATGACATCAGGTCACATACTGTATACCACAGGATTATACATAAGAACTCCCATCAGTCTTTTGGGAATACATCTTTAACCCCCTAAGAGGAATCATTTCTCTTTGCATGCACTCTTCATCAAACCACTATTACTGTATTGCATTGTACAAAATTGCATTTTATGGAAATTTAGGGCTGCAAAACCAGAAAGGGGAATAGCAGCAGCAAGCCATACAGCAGCTAATAATGTGACAGTTAATTTAAAGGAGATTTTAAAGTTTTTGTTGCATTAAAACTGCACAAAGTTTAGTTTTGCAGAATAAGTTTATTGTATATATGGCAACAATTGTTTTTGTTAAAGGTATTTCTTGCTCTACATTTGACCAAAAATAGAGTGCAGACACTTTATACAAGGGATTTTCAACAACTGATACAAGTTTTGATCCACTAAAAGAAGATCTACAACAAGTTTTAGAACCTGAACCAGTGATTTAGAAGCTGGAATGGGAATATACTTGGTTCAGTCTTTGCAGCAGTAGGTCAGCTCTGTCAGCCTGGATGAGGATTTTGCTTCTGTTTCTCTGCACAAAGAATGATCTGCTGCTCTGAGTGTAGGTGCTATTGGAAGTAATCCAAAATCAATAGTGACGTTGCTTATCAGGGAAATGTTGGGGAGGAGGCATAGGGGTGTTAAAAAAGAGATTATGTTGATTTTTGTGTCAGGAAAAATAGTGATAAGATGTGTAGTGATATGTGTGTACTTGCCCCTAAACACACCCACACACGCACAAGGGGCGTGCAGGCATGCAATGTATACATTGAGAAGCAGAGTGACGGGCAGCCCCGTTTTTTTTGGTGCGCCCCAAATGAGCAGCTTGTAGGGGGGATGGGGCCTTGCTCAAGGGCACCTCAGCAGTGCTTGGGAGGTGAGCTGACACCTTCCACCATCAGCTCACATTCAGAGGTGACTGGGCGGGAGTAGGAATTGAACTTCCAATCCTGTGATCATTGGATGACCCGCTCTACCACATCCATTGTGTTGGATTTTCTATCCCTTACATCTATGTTTTCAGGAGATTTAGAGCAGTGGAACGTCAATAATGGAACTAGTTTTGCAGTCTCATCTATTGCAGTCTGATCTATTGTCCATTGTCGGATCTATATGTCACACAGCAGGCGGGGACAACCCAAAAGCACAACAGTAGAGGTGAGTCAGAATCTAAAGTTTTAATAACAGGCAGCGTCTAAAATAATCAAAAGGTAATCAAAAACCAGGCAGGTAGTGGGCAAACAGGTAGAATCCAAGAAACTAGCAAAATCAAAACATGCTAATCACAAGAACAGGAACCGTGGAGAGTAGGACAAGTAACTAACAATCTAACAAAAGCATTGACAGCACCCCTTACAAAAAGATAAATTGAGGAGAGACAAAAACAACAACAAAAAAAAGAACTAAAAATTACTAATTCTTCCTATGAAACAGTGGTTGGCCTGGTCCTTTTTTTGTCTGCTCAGCTGTCCCACCGCATCTTTGGACAGGAAGAGTCATACGTGGTTTGCAGCCAGCTCAGGTCTCAATGAGGTAAATCATTGACAGATCCCATTGCTGAAGTCTGTGTCCTCCAAGAAATGACAACTAGTGATGTCCCCTTTGTTCCGGTGCTCCAATACACGCCCCGAACTCGGTGGGCGTTCCCATGTGAAACACTGCTCCTGAGCCTGCTTCAAACATGGTAAAACCATGTGACTGATGACGTTTGACACACCAAGTGCTCCGAAACACTAAGCACCCCATTCACCAGGTGAAACATTTTAGTTTTAGTCCGGATCAATGGGCAATCCGAAACACTGGCCAGTCACAGATGTGTTAGAATGAATGAAACAGTGCGGTGCGCTGCTTATTGTGTCAATATGCCTTGGATTGATCACATTAGCGTTTCGATTGTTGACAGACAGTTTTTGTCGTAATTACTTTACAATGGATCCAACCAGAAAGAGATCCCAAGTCTGGGAACATTTAGAACTGGTGTCACCAAACGAAGTACATTTGAATTTCTAAGAAACTTATTTTCAGGCTCTATTGCTCACACAGTAGAAAATAATAAACCACACACATTTCATTTTTAATTTGCAGGTGAAGTGTTTGCTTTGTTCCCAGCACCTGACATACAGCAACAACATGTCGTCAATGATGAGGCGTTACTGAGCCAGACATGAGAATGAAGCCGGTGGTGCTGCTGTGATGACGTCCGGGAATTCCGACTTTTATCTCACAACATAGACCTTGTTTTTTTCCAGTGACACAAAATCATCCTATGTAACTCACGCACACAAACACATATGTATATATTTATATTAAATATACATACATGAACATGTAATCTATATCTCGTTATTGAACCCTGCAACGACCAATGATCACAAAACAATTTCCTATGATATAAGGCTACAATATAGCAAGCAAGGATTAACATATATGCAATACAGGAAACGTCAAAGCGCTGTTTTCTGGGCTCATTGACTGTTGTGTGGTTGCAGTACAGTCACCCTGCCAAAGAGGGCGTCCACATTCTCAATGAATGGGGCACCAAGCAATGAAACTGTTTGCGGCACAATCGTCGCAAATGGTTCAAAGTCCCGTGGGGCGACGTCACTAATGACAACTATCCTGCAGGAAAGTGAGCCCAACTCACACTACCAGCGAACAGAAAACACAAGGAGAGTCTAATCCTACAGTCAAATATTTATCACATCCTAATTGGACCCAAGACCACATGTGATCTGGCCCTTAAGTGGATGTGATGTAGCTGTGTTGTCTGCCTGCCTGTGTAGGTTCCCACTGTAATAAAATAACCAAAACTAAGTCAACAGCTACCACACACAGCTCTAAAACCCTCATTAATGCCCACTGGTGGCACACCTCAGCTAACACATCTAGCTCGAGTTGCAAATCACTTTCAGAATATGGAAGGAAGGGTAAGCAAATACACATTCCACCAAAATAGCATGCACCCACAGCAATAGGAACATAACAGCTGATATGTCTAATGTTATAATATTTGGGAACAGATGGCAGAACTAGAAAATAGAACACAGAAAAATAACAAGAGAAGAAAATGTTCAGAGACACAAAATATGATTAGCTTTAATTTTACAATCTTAATATGTAACTAATCATTTCAGCTGCTGAGTAATTTTATTTTAGGTAAAAGATTTTTGTTGGCTGTGCTCAGCACAGCAACAGAGGGATATTAATTGTTACTGGATGGAACAGGACCATGGAGGGAAACATTTTCTCAACCAAACTTGTGGTAAATTCCTCCCTTACTCTAAATCCTTCACTTTTCAACTTGGAGTATGCTTACATTTACTGTTGTGCTTCTCCAAATGTACCACCAGCCACCATTTATTTCCGTGAATCGTACCCACTAAATGTACAGAGAAAGCCTCATGTCCCAACACTGCTGACTTGGTGTCTTCTCATTTCTGGCTGCTGTATTGTACTCCTCTGCAGTTACATACCTGGTATTTCAGCCCCTGACATATAATTTCCAATGTGGAACCACCGAAGGCCTTGTATAACCACTTAAAAGCAGCATTAGGTTTCCCAATTTCCATCTCAGATTTGGAGAGAAACCTCACTATTCATAATAATCCATTGTTTTTGTCTGGTTCATGAACTCTGTCATGGTCTGGAGGAACGGACAGGTAGGAGAGAAGAATGCCCATTAGGTTTTTAAATGGTTATAACAGAACTGTGTTCTATGTTATTTCAAGTCACAGGCAGCCATTGGTTGTTTTCTGTTAATTTTGTATACTATAATGTTTAAAAACATGAAATCCAGAAATCCATCACAATGAACACCAGGCCTGCTTTCAATCACGGGGTTTAAATGACTGTACATGGAGTCTCTTGAAAACATGTCAGATTGGTCTGTTTTCTGCAAAGTGTTTTCTGTAGTTCACAAATCAACTTTTTTAGCTCATTGGTAGCCAGTCAGTGAAGGAAATGTAGCTTGTTTGGTCAAAGCAAAAGTGAAAAATGTTAGCAACCTAACTGAGATGCTAATAGCTTAATGTCATTTATTTTTATTTTGCAGTCATTTATACTGTAGTTATTATGGCTGCACTGCCAATAATAATGCCAATGCAACTGTGACCAAAAACTAAAAGACTACTTATTCAGAGTATGTGAAGCACATTTTAAGTCTCCACATGCTTCCATTCATTGAAATGAAATGAAATTAAATGTGCACACCAGTGATATATTTAATAGTACTCTACTCAAATAACCAATAACCTTTATTAATTATTGTCTCCTGTTTCAGTTTTTGGCCCTCAGGGCCTGCGTTTAGTCCACTTCACTGATGTTTCCCTCCTGGTTGAGTGGGATCCAGTTCATGGGGCAGAGTATTATATTTTGGCATATCATCCAAAAGATAAGGAGAATATCCTGCAACAAGTAGGTTTTTATTGTTTTTTTATATGGGATCTTATCCCTAGATATGTGGAAAAAAAGCAGGGCTGTATATTTCTATAACATATTTCAAAACTTCTGACTCATCTGACCTAGATTCAAGTCCCCAATACAGAGAACTCCTACCTTATATCTAGACTGTCCCCTGGGGTCACCTACATTGTCCAAGTGTGTGCTGTCATCAAAGAGCTCCAAAGTGAGGCAGACAAGATTGCAGCTACCACAGGTGAGAACAGCCCTTAAATGTTTGATATTCTTGGGTAAATGAGCATGAAGCTGAATAATACCCATTACCATTGAGGTGGAATGAGAATGGGTGCACATTTTACCTTGAATGTGTCTGTGACACAGGGCAAAGGCATATGTTACCTATTGAAGTTCCTCATAGGAAGGTAAGATAAAGAACTGGGTGTTCTAGTTAAATTTTCTGTTAAATGATTTCGTTTAGGGTCAAATTTAAACATGCATCATGGAACATAAAAAAATACAGCAAGCTATCAAATGATGGAGGTTTTGAAGGTTGAGATTGTAAAGGAAAGTGGTGGGAACAATTTATAAGAATTATAGACATGGAAGTCATATGTGTATTTACTATATTTACACATTAATTAAAATTTGTTCTCCTTATGCTAAATTGCAGTTAATTGTGACGATAAGAGAACTTTTCATCATTGTATTTTTTATGATTTGGGCAAAAATCATGTATTAAAAACCAAATTTAGACCCATCATTACTGTAAATTGTTTCATTAAGCAGTGGTTTGAGAAAGATAATTACAAGGAAATATCTCAACAGATTTAATGGATATCACACTTGCTCAGAGATGTGGTACAGACAGAAGTGAAAAAAAGACGTTACCAGACAGGATTGGTGGGCAAGACAGACAGAGATTTAGTTGGACTGTAATGTGTGTTTAGCTTGGTTAGCTATGGAAAATCTCTTAGACCGTACCAATCCCATATGGGGACAAGAAGCCATGCCATCATCTGGCTTGAGGCTGTGTGAGCAGTACACAGCATGAGACACATATTTCTCAGGCTACAGTTTTCAACTTCAAACTGCAATCTAGAAAAGCTTTTCTTTATCCACCATGTTTCAAATATTATAAATGGTACCTATGTGTTCATGTAGTAGCATATATATATATATATATATATATATATATATATATATATATATATATATATATATATATATATATATATATATATATATATATATATTGATGGCTTTGCTCCTTCTCTCCCAGAACTAAATCTGCTGATAATCCAAGTATAGAACCTCAGAGTAATGTTGTAATGATAGGTTGCATATTTGCTGCATTATTCGGTTTAAACATATTTAGTGGATATTTAGATGCTTTTTCTACTGTAATACACTGCAATTTTTTAAAACAAAAAAGAAACCAAAGAATACAAAATGAAGCTCATATCAGAGTAGTATCAATCAGCTTTTACTTATACAGTGCTTAATCATACTCAAGCACACATCAGCTGATCAGGGACGATACTTGTGATTTAAGGATCTCTGTAGCTGGTTTTCCTGTTTAAGGGCCTTGGTCAACTTGTTATCTGACCTGTATCTCTTCCAGATCTGACCACTATTGATGATGTCAGAGTTCTTGGCCAGACAGAAGTCTCTGTCCAGGTGGACTGGAGCAACCCAGCCGCCGAAGTGGATCACTTCAGGCTCACATACACTGATCCAGAAGGACAGCAAGAAGTGATGGACATAGAGAAGAGCCAGGAGGCACGCGTCCAACACACAATAATGGGTAAATATTGTAAGAAGTACTTGTATATTTGAATTGCTGAATCAGAGCCTTTCTTTTTCTTTCTTTCAAAACTTGCAGATATCTGTATGTGTGTGTGTGTGTGTGTATGTATTTTATTTTGTTCTGTTTTAACTTGATTCCAATAAGCCGATAAGTGTATAAAACAAACTTGTTCTAAAGTTGATGTCAGTGACACATTTAAACACTTGATAATAATTGTTCTCACAAAAGTAATTCCTCTATCTCATAGATCATTTCAGATGTGATTTTGTGCAACAAGTAGATAAGAAGAATATTGTGAAGTTTAAGAAGAAAAATGTTAAAGAGTTAAAGATGTCTTGAAACACGAGTTGTGATATCATACAAATCTTACCTTAAATCCAAATAAAAACAAAAAGTTTTTGTGGGAATTCATAAAGTTAGTTGAAAGTGATAAGATTTATATTTTGTATTTTTGTTCCGAAGAATTTTTATTTCATCGTTCACTCACCCTAAACCAATGTAGCCGCAAGAGGGCACAAGCCAGTGTCTTATTGTGCTGGTCCCAAGCCTAGATAAATACAGAGGGTTGCATCAGGTAGGGCATTCGGCGTAAAACTTTTGCAAAATCAAGCATGCGAATCAAACCTGTGACTTCCATACCAGATTGGTCGAGGCCTGGGTTAACAACGAATGCCATCGGTGCTGTTGACCTACAGGGTGCCAGTGTAAATTGGACTACTGTTGGTCGAAGAAGGAGAGGAGGAAAGTGCGTTCATAGGAAGAGAGAGAAGAGGAATGCCAAGAGTATAGAACTGAGAGTAGGGACGTTGAACGTTGGAACTATGACACGAAAAGGGAGAGTTGGTTGACATTGTGCAGAGGAGGAAGGTAGACATACTGTGTATCCAGGAGACCAGGTGGAAAGGTAGCAAGGCTAGAAGTTTAGGAGCAGGATTCAAGTTGTTCTATCATAGTGTAAATAGGAAAAGAAATGGAGTATGAGTTATCTAGAAAGAGGAGTTTGTTAGGAATGTCCTGGAGGTAAAAATAGTGTCAGATAGAGTGATGAGTCTGAAGCTAGAAATTGAAGGTGTGACGTTCAGTGTTGTTTGTGGGTATGCTCCACAGGTAGGGTGTGAGCTGAAGGAGAAGGAGAATTTCTTGGTTGGACTTTGACGAAGTGGTGCAGAGCATACCTAGAAGTGAGAGAGTTGTTATTGGTGCAGACTTCAATGGACATTTGGTGCAGGAAACAGAGGTGATGAGGAGGTGATGGGCAGGTTTGGTATCCAGGAGAGGAACGCAGAAGGACAGATGATAATTGACTTTGCAAGAAGGATAGAAATGGCTATAGTGAATACTTTCTTCCAGAAGAGGCAGGAACATATGGTGACCTATAAGATTGGAGGTAGGAGCACACAGGTAGACAACATCTTGTGTAAACAGTATAATCTGAAGGAGAGCAGTGACTGCAAAGTAGTGGTAGGCAAGGGTGTAGCCAAACAGCATAGGATGGTGGTGTGTAAGATGACTGGTGGTGAGGAAGATGAAGAGGACAAAGGCAGAGCAGAGGACAAAATGGTGGAAGCTGAAAAAGGAAGAGTGCTGCATGACTTTTAGGAAGGAGTTAAGACAGGCTCTGGGTGGTCAGCAGGTGCTGCCAGATGACTGGACAACTACAGCTAATGTGATCAGGGAGACAGGTAGGAGAGTACTTGGTGTGTCATCTGGAAGGAAAGTAGATAAGGAGACTTGGCGGTGGAATGAGGAGGTACAGGAGTGTATACAGAGAAAAAGGTTAGCTAAGAAGAAGTGGGACACTGAGAGGACTGAGGAGAGCAGACAAGAGTACAGGGAGATGCAGCGTAAGGTGAAGGTAGAGGTAGCAAAGGCCAAACAAGGGGCTTATGATGACTTGTATGCTAGGTTGGACAGTAAGGAGAGAGAGACTGATCTACACAGGTTGGCAAGACAGAGAGACAGAGATGGGAATGACGTACAGCAGGTTAGGATGATTAAGGATAGGGATGGAAGTCTATTGACGGGTGCCAATAGTGTGATGGGACGATGGAAAGAGTACTTTGAAGAGTTGATGAACAAGGAAAATGAGAGAGAACAAAGACTAGAAGAAGTGGCTGTTGCGGACCGGGAAGTAGCAAAGATTAGTCAGGATGAAGTGAGTAGGGCATTGAAGATGATGAAGAGTGGAAAGGCACTCGGTCCTGATGATATACCTGTAGAGGTTTGGAAGTGCCCAGGAGAGGTGGCAGTAGAGTTTCTGACTGGGTTGTTCAACAGGATGTTATATAGTGAGAAGATGCCTGAGAAATGGAGGAAAAGTGTGCTGGTGCCCATTTTTAAGAGCAAGGGAGATGTGCAGAGCTGTGGCAGCTACGGAAAGTTAAAGCTGATGAGCCGTACAACGAAGTTATGGGAAAGAGTAGTGGAAGCTAGAAGCAGAAGTGAGCATTTGTGAGCAGCAGTATGGTTTCATGTCAAAAAAGAGTACTACAGATGCAGTCTTTACTTTGAGGATGTTGATAGAGAAATACAGAGAAGGCCAGACGGAGCTGCATTGTGTTTTTGTAGATCTGGAGAAAGCTTATGACAGGGTGCCCGGAGAGGAACTTCGGTATTGTATGAGAAAGTCTGGAGTGGCAGAGAAGTATGTTAGAGCGGTGCAGGACATGTATAAGGACTGTAAGACAGTGGTGAGGTGTGTTGTAGGTGTGACAGAGGAGTTCAAGGTGGAGGTGGGACTGCATCAGGGATCAGCTCTGAGCCCCTTCTTGTTCGCTATGGTAATGGACAGGCTGACAGACGAGGTTAGACAGGAATCTCCATGGACTATGATGTTTGCAGATGACATTGTGATCTGCAGTGAGAGCAGGGAACAAGTGGAGGAGAAGCTAGAGAGGTGGAGGTTTGTCCTGGAAGGGAGAGGAATGAAGGTTAGCCCTAGTAAGACAGTACATGTGTGTGAATGAGAGGGACCCAAGTGGAAGAGTGAGGTTACAGGGAGAAGAGATCAAGCAGGTGGAGGATTTTAAGGACTTAGGGTCAACAGTCTAGAGCAATGGAGAGTGTGGAAAAGAGGTGAAGAAGCGTGTACAGGCAGGATGGTACGGGTGGAGCAAAGTGTCAGGTGTGATGTGTGATAGAAGAGTTTCAGCTAAAATGAAAGGAAAGGTGTACAAAACTGTGGTGAGACCAGCGATACTGTTTGGTCTAGAGACAGTGTCACTGAGGAAAAGACAGGAGACAGAGCT
Organism: Antennarius maculatus; assembly: GCA_013358685.1. NCBI lineage: Eukaryota > Metazoa > Chordata > Actinopteri > Lophiiformes > Antennariidae > Antennarius > Antennarius maculatus. The sequence goes on along the minus strand of CM023619.1, from coordinate 6,801,751 downwards.
GGAGGTAGCAGAGATGAAGATGCTGAGGTTCTCTTTGGGAGTGACCAGGAAGGATATGATCAGGAATGAGTACATCAGAGGGACAACACATGTTAGAGGTTTTGGAGATAAAGTCAGAGAGGCCAGACTGAGATGGTTTGGACATGTCCAGAAGAGAGATAGTGAATATATTGGTAGAAGGATGCTGAGTTTTGAACTAACAGGCAGGAGGCCTAGAGGAAGATGTAGTGAAAGAGGACATGAGGGTAGTTCATGTGAGAGAAGAGGATGCAGAAGACAGGGTTGGATGGAGGCAACTGATTTGCTGTGGCGACCCCTGAATGGAAAAGCCGATAAGACAACCCTTTATTGTACCACAGTGGGGAAATTTTGTGCGATTGCGGCAGCGCAGGGGGTGTGAGTATGTGTCATATATACATACTTAAATAATACATACACATTAACATATGTAGCATATGAAATATACATATTCACATATGATAAACATATGTATTATATTATCATCAATTTACAATTCACATTAGCACTACAGACTGCAAACTACAGATAACAGATTACATTGGTCATCATCCGGCTTTCAAATGTGATATTCTCTGAGTGGTCTGCTGGGAGGATTGCTGGTTGTACAGCCTGACGACTGTGGGCAGGACGGACCCGCGATAGCGTTCCTTCACGCATCTCGGGTGAAGCAACCTATCGCTGAAGGAGCTCCCCTGTGATTGTTGCGTTTCCTGGGAGTGGTTCTTCATCAATGAAGATCTTATAAATCTATTTATTGACAACATGAAAGTAATGAATGTTTTATATGAAAAACAACACGAGGTGTCATATTACTGTTTTATAAACTGGCTGCAGTTTGTTCCATGTTTCTTATTTAGAATTACAGAAAATGTATCCTATCTGCAGGTCTGTTTCCAGGAACAGAGTACAAGATCTCAGTTCAAGCTGTCAAAGAATCCTCAGAGGGAAAATCTGTCTTTGTTACTGGTGCAACAGGTTAGTGTCAACTAAATTAATGTGTTATAATGTGTTACTCATTGACAATCACGTGAGCAGTTGAGCTCATAGGACTAGATGGTACAATCCCTTAGAGTGATCAGCACTTACTCATTATTATGTACCGATCAGTCTAAGGGATTGATCAACTCATTATTATGTGCTGATCAATCCCTTAGACTGATCAGCACATTATGAGTTAGTGGAGATTGGGGGGTTGAATGCTTCATTGGGGTCTTCAGGTGGGCACCCTCCTTGCTTGGTGTTTCGCTGACACCAAGGTGGTGTCCTGCAGAAGGTGTTGTGGGTCTGTCGCCTAGCTCCCAGGTGTACCCGCCTCTGCTTTCACCCCTGGGTGTTCATTTTTCAGCCCAGCTGGAGTCCTTATATCTTTATCCATAGCCATCTGCTGCTTCATTTGGCAGTCTCAGACAGCAAATTGATGGCTCTTTGTAAGGTTTGCCTTGCACTCCAATTCCTTTAAGGAGCTTGGTTGTGGTTGTGACAATGAAGCCTCTACATCCAGCTTCAAACGGAAGCACCTGGGCGTGCCAGCTGCGTTGTTCTGCCTCGGCTGCTATTTCCATGTTATTTTGCATTCATGTGCTTCACAAGCTGTGGCTTCCCAGTCAGTTCTACAATGAACACAGATTTCTGGGAGGTTGAACACAAGACCAAGTCCGGCCTGAGGCTTGTTGTATGTATATCAAATCAGAAAGCACAGAATTGGTCCAATTCTTAGGCTACCACTGGAAGGGAATTGCAAAGACTTGCCGACTTATGTTTGTGCCGCATTCGTTGAAAATGAATGAATGAATGAATGATTGAATGAATGATTGAATGAATGAATGAATGAATGATATATTAAGGACACGATTCGAAAATCTATGTTCCATATTGCCTGTTATGAATGGACATTATCAAAAATAATGTTGTCTTAAACAATGCTAATAATAATGTCAACAAGGAGTATGATTATGGTTTAATGACGGCAGGATGGAATCTATGGCCTAATAAATTAAGCATACCCTGGAAATGACATAGATTTACATTGGCAGCTCGTCCTGACATCCATAACTGAAGAATCGTTCATAAAGGCATACCAGAAACTTATTATCCCCCACCCCACTTCATCTTCTTTAATTTCCTTCTGTCTGTCCTGTTCTCAGTTACTTTTGCTCTCATCCACCCTCAGAGGTAATATAGTTCAAAATTAGTGTCAAGGTTGATTGCTCTTTGATTCTTAGACCTTGAGGCAGTCAATTTAACGGTTTTTAGTCATCAGTCTTAGGAAAGAATTTTCAAAAGTAACCTCGTCTTTTGTAACTGATCAGGTGCCCAAGGGACCCTGTCACCGCTAATTTGTTTTCCTGTGTGTCACCTACTCATGCAGTAATTGCACATGTATGTTTGAGATAGGGAATGTGTGTCAAAGTGGTAATCTACACCATACAGCTGTGGCTTGTCTTCACTCCACAAGATAAAGTCCTTCATTTAGGTGGTAAAACGGTTTAGAGATTCAGTAGGATACACACACACACAAACACTCAAACGCTTTGCCTTACCTGTCCCAATGTTTCATTTAGACTGCGATAGTTTCACTGTTTCTCGACGACTGTTGGGAAACAACATATGTCCTGTCTGTCAACATCTGTTGTTGTTGCCACTGATTTTTGTCCCATTTGCAAACACTGTGTTTTAAATTCTTCGCGATGTTTACCGGTCAATAGGATCAGCCAATGTAGTGTTTACATAATGAACAATGGAGTCACGTACAGCTGAGAAAGCAGCTGAATGCTCAGCTCAGAGAAATCAACAGTTATTAACAAGAGAGACATACACGAGAAAAACAAGAGCGAAATACGTAGTAATGAAGTTACTGACGGAAAAGTTTCAGACTGACGACAGCTCAGACACTGGATCAAAACCAACACCTGTGAACGCATGGGGGGAGGGAGTTGTTGATATGGAAGGCTCAGGAGGGGGGAGGGCTGTGGAGATAGGGAGCTGAGAGCCCGTTAACAGCCCGTTTGGGGCCGGAAGCGATTTTATCAATATTCAATCAAAGATATTGAGGACCACGAATCACTTTGGTGCAAGACATCTCAAATACAGTGTAGTTGGATATCTGGCCGCTGAATGACACAAATTAAACAAAGCATAAAATGGGACCTTTAAGGAAAGTGCATTAAAATATAATTAACTTTTATCATAAATATTATCATGATTTCTGATTATGTTAGGCCAGCAGAGACGGTCCTGCTGGCCCTGACCGCCCACCACTGAAAAGTAGAAATATGGATATTTATAGTGATGTATTGAAGTAGTACTAAAATAGTGTCTCAAATGGTCTCAGTGGCTATTACTGTAAATTCACTGTATGAATATAAACTTTCTCTGCAGAGGCCATTGTTGACTCATTTTACTATAAAATGCGCTCTTTAAATTTATTGTTTGCGTTCATTTTTTCCTCTTTCTTCCTTCTTAATTTCATCAAGTTATACAGTATATTTATTCATATTTTTAAATCTGTATTGATGTTGTAAATTCAGATTTTTCTCCATTTTGTCTTGCCACCATAAAAAATCTCGGTTTTATTGATGATGCTGTGAATACTGCTGAACATGGTGTTTGTGTTTGCTGTGGCCTTGTAACTCCTATTTAGTATTCATGGCTAGATTTCCTCTTGTGCATCTTGTGTGGCTCCATAAATCATCTTCTCTCATTCTGTGGTATTTTGGATTTATGCTGGTGTTGCAGAATATGCAACATATAGACATCTACGTGCACATATGGGATTCTGTGGGAAATCCCATATGTGCAGAGTTCAATAATTTAATGACAGCTAATGTTTTGAAAAGATTAAACAAAAAACAGAACCCATGGGATTTGTACTTGAAGCAACTTTATAGTCACTAACCTGCCAAAAGATTATAAGGTGTACAGTGCGCCCTCGTTCTTTGAGGTTAATGCGTTCCAGGAACCACATGCGATTAACAATTTCTGATTTCTGACAGATATTTTCCCTTTCCTCAATTTGCAAACTTCCTATATGTTTTCCGCTGCAGGAAGGCTGTGGAGCTGTGAGGCTGCAAATGATGAACGACAGCCTGTTACTGTGCGCCTTGTGGTCACTGCCTTTGCAGAACACGCCAAACATTATGGATAAGCTGTTCTCCAAATGGCTGAAGCCACAGCTCATGTTCTGTAGCTCAGTAGTTGCTGTCACTATGCAGTTAGAACATCTGGTGATCCATCATACACTGTAACTTTAGCTCAAATTCAAGTCTCCCTCAGAAAGTCATAACGGTCAGAAAATTACATTAACCCTAACCCTAATGTATCAGAAACACAAGACAGCAACCATGCCTTCGATTGGAACCACATGGTCTGGAGAGGGCAACAGAATAAGTCCAGAGAGACTACAGGATAATCAGGCATAGTTAAACACAAGCTCTACAGATGGTTTGAGATCAAATAGCATTTAAATATAATTTGTAACTAGCGGGAACCCCTGGAAATTCCACAATAAAACAATAATATCAGACTTCATACCAAACAAATGAAAAAAAAAAGTATTGTTATTATAAACCAAGCACACCCAATGTAGTCAAAAATCAACGTGGTGACGTAACGACTTTGTGTTGGCAAACCATGGATTGTGCTGGGTGGGCATCGCGAAGCCATAGATGAATGTTAGCAGGCTAATTGGAGAAAAAAAGCTAACTTATCTTGAGATTGGGAAAGGGGCTAACGTTAAAGGAAAAAGTACCTGTCAATAGAGCAAGTGGAAAAGAAATTTTAGAGAAGTGATAGCTCTGTTAGCTGACTACATGAACAGAACAGTATGTACTTAATTAAAGACCGTTTTTGTCAGATGCCCGAGAAGCATTTTGGATACTACATCGATTGTCCCATTCCAAACGGAAACCATAGCTGGACAGACTGTTCGTGCTAACAGCTAGCTTCACTCAGAATTTTTTTGCCATTTTCTGTGTCGTTCCTGCTGCTTGGGTTTTCTGCTCAAAAACATGATATATTTATATATGTGTGTGTGTGTGTGTGTGTATATATATATATATATATATATATATATAAACGTTATGACTCAAAGAAAGAAACTGATGGACAAATATCCAACTTTCAAGCATGTTTATCAATGTGTCTTCGATGTAGAGCTGTTATACGTCAGAAAATAGCTGGTTTTATCGCTGTCCATTCTGTGTGTACATGTAGACACGGGTCATACCCACTAACGTCACAGTGATTTTTGTCGCACGGAGACGCCCCCTGCATAGAAAAAGTTTTGGTTACAGTGTCCACACGACAACGCATACCCAGCGTTTTCAAAAAACGTCACTTTGGCCAGTGTTTTTGTCCTGGATATCTGCGTTGTCGTGTTTACAAAAGGGGTAACCGCAACAAAAAGCCTTGCTGCCCAATGCCTTAAGCCATATTGTTCACGTGATTCCTTCTGGCAGATGCATCGTGGTTGGTTGTGCACTTGATTGACAGGTAGTGGGTGGAGTTAAGAACCGTGACAGCGTGAGGTTTTCAAGTGAGCTTATTTTAATATATGCTGTAGGTGTGGAGATGACGGGCTAAAAGCAACTGCCTTCAATTCAAACTGTTAGACACTTTAAACTTCCAATTTTAATTTGGGCTGTTTCACTGCTGTGACTGTTTGAGTGTTTCAGACCCATTCTTTTCATTTACTTCGAATGAACTCCAAGGGTGTCTGTTGTCAAAATCTTATCGTGTATGTTTTACAAACAAAAAGTATGACATTTAATGTGAAGAAAAAGGTTTTTGTTGTGCTGAAGTTAATAAAATGCGTGGACAGCAAAGTGTGCCATTTTTATGTATATTCTAAGAGTCATAAAGTAAAATGTGTGACAATCACTTCCAAGCTACTGCAAAGTTACAATACAGCCTGACCCATGCTGCTTGAACGTCTGCCTGCTTAGACTCACACAGTTCTGGTGGGAAAGGGTCAAGTGTTTCACTAAAATGTGCTGAGTAACTTTGAGCATCCCACAAAATATATTAGAATAAAGATTAAGTTTTGTAAAATTAACATGAATGTTAACGTATTGATGTTCTATTTATATTTTGATGGATGTGTAATACCAACTGACTCTTTTTTCATTATCATTATTTATAGGCTTCAGTCCAGTATTTAACCTTGGACCAGCATTTTGATGAATAATCCTCTTCTTTTAATGTGCTTAACTGAGTTTTTCCATTTTTAGGCTGAGGTAGGGTGCCCTTTAGGTATTTACACGACAGAATAACCCTCATTTTTAGGCATAGGAGGAAACACTTGATCTCAAAAGGAGCTATTATAAATTCCTTTTGTGGTGTAGCTTGTGACAGACTGTCAAGAGAAGCTCCCATGAGGGTGGAAACGTGTCAATAAGGGCAAAGAACAGAGCTGAAGAGAAGATATGCAGTTGCATAGATTCTTTCTTACTCTGGATGTGTTACCAATCACTTTTTCAAATGCAGACTGCACACTGATCCTGACTGAGCAGCGGCCACAGTTAAACAATCAAAAATGATCTTCTTCTTCTTCTTCTTCCTTTCCTTTTGGCTTTTCCCTTTAGGGGTCGCCACAGCGAATCAGTTGCCTCCATCCTACCCTGTCGTATGCATCCTTTTCTCTCTCACAAAAACTACCTTCATGTCTTCTTTCACTAAATCCATAAACCTCCTCTTTGGTCTTCCTCTGGGCCTCCTGCCTGGCAGTTCAAAACTCAGCATCCTTCTACCAATATATTCACTATCTCTCCTCTGGACATGTCCAAACCATCTCAGTCTGGCCTCTCTGACTTTATCTCCAAAACCTCTAACATGTGTTGTCCCTCTGATGTACTCATTCCTGATCCTATCCTTCCTGGTCACTCCCAAAGAGAACCTCAGCATCTTCATCTCTGCTACCTCCAGCTCTGCCTCCTGTCTTTTCCTCAGTGACACTGTCTCTAGACCAAACAACATCGCTGGTCTCACCACAGTTTTGTACACCTTTCCTTTCATTTTAGCTGAAACTCTTCTATCACACATCACACTTGACACTTTTCTCCACCCATTCCATCCTGCCTGTACACGTTTCTTCACCTCTTTTCCCCACTCTCTATTGCTCTGGACTGTTGACCCTAAGTACTTAAAATCCTCCACCTTCTTGATCTCTTCTCCCTGTAACCTCACTCTTCCACTTTGGTCCCTCTCATTTACACACATGTACTCTGTCTTACTGCGGCTAACCTTCATCCCTCTCCTTTCCAGGACAAACCTCCACCTCTCTAGCTGAAACTCTTCTATCACACATCACACCTGACACTTTTCTCCACCCATTCCATCCTGCCTGTACACGCTTCTTCACCTTATGGTTGATTACTCTGATTTATTTCTGTTAAGTTTCTCAGTTAACCCGAGCAATAATTAACATCAAATAGCAAAACATTCAGTTTAGCATTCAGTGTTGCCATCGGTAAATGCTTCTGCCTTGCTGACTTGTTTCTGATGACTTTTTGTTATTTTTTTTTCCATTTTATCAGACATTGACATGCCTAATAACCTAATCACCACTGATGTAACAGAAGACACAGCAACAGTTTCATGGGATCCAGTCCAGGCAAGAATAGATGGCTACATGTTGAGGTACATCTCTGCAGATGGCACCAGCGCAGACATACCCATTGGACGGGAGAGTACCTCATATAGGCTTGTAGGTTTGAGGCCTGGCATTCTTCACACCATCTACATCTGGGCCTACAAGGGAGACAAAGTCAGCAGAAAGACTTCCACACAAGCTGAAACAGGTAAACATCATATTCTATCCTGCATCACTAGAGGACCGATTGATATTTTTGGATTTCCGTGTGTGCCCACAACAATTAAAGCTTCTCAGGTGACCTTTATACAGTATAATGATAGACATTTAACAAGACATTCACAGTCTGGTGTTGAAACAGATTTTAAAAGCATTCCACAACAGATTTGAGAGATAAACTACGTTACACAATGCTTTTGTTTGAAGACAGTAGTTCAGACTTTAATAACCAAGGATTCACAAAATTATCTGATTCTGAAGTCCCTCAAGTGTTCCCAGGTACTTGCTTTGTTTTTTTACATCCTTTGACTTAATGCGTCTCTTTTTCATAAGCTCCTGCAAGTTGCTGTAACCTCACAAAGTTCTGAAGTACTATGGCCCAAGCATTTCCATTTGAACTTCTCTAAGGTGGTTCAGACATGTTCCTTGTCTTTTTTTAAAAAAAAGTAAAAAGCATCACAGGAGACATTTTCGACTTAGTAACTAACTATCTGCTCTTTGCCTTACTGCTAACAGGGAATTTTGAGCTCTCTCTGAAAACATTTTAACATAATTAGGATGGACACCTCATTTAAAGGTGGTTTTGTTTATCCTGGTGCTAAATGCCTGAAAGAAGTTTGAGAACTTTGCTTACTTGGCAAAGCAATTTTCTTTTTGTTCCTGTCTATTAATCTTTGTTGTTTTGACGCTTAGCAGCTGAAATGGACCAGGTAAATACTTTTGAGTGCTGACTGGGGATCATCCAAATAGCTCTAAAAAGCCAGTTGAACACAGGGAAAAATGTTCAGGAATTCAACATGTTCAATGGAAAAGGAGGAAAGAGTTGCCATGTTTGATTTTATTTGATTATTAATGTCAACAATCATAACATTTGATATGAATAACATTTCAATCAGCTTGTCGGACTGGCCAGCCTTGCCAGAGGTACGATTTGTATTCTACTGAGAGTCTTTTCATGCTACCATTGCACTTTCACTATCTATTCTTTGCATTGATAGTTTGCGTGTTTTCATTAGCATAGTACACAAGAACACCGGCTTTCATGTATGGCAGATGTGATATAAAGTCAAACGGACTAACTGAAGGTTTTCCTTTAACAGTAAAACACCTGCAGAATGTAGAATGTATCCTCTAACCTCTTAAACAATGATTGGAGGTCATATGTTCAAGTTAACTAACTATATTTTGATGTGAGCAGGTACTCTGTTTGCTGACTTCCTTCACTAGTCTAACCATGAATCCCCACACAGAAATGGATGCTCCTACTAACATCTCGGTCCAAGATGAAACAGAGACCAGCCTCAGGGTATCCTGGGATCATACCCAGGCAGACATTGATGGCTATGTCTTGACCTATAGCTCCTCTGAGGGCTCAAGTGAGGAAATCCCAGTTGGGTCAGACAGATCTTCATATATACTAGTTGGCCTAAAGCCCGGAGTCCTCTACACTATCCACATCTGGGTCACCAAGGAGACCAAATCCAGCAGAAAAATCTCAACACAAGCAGAGACAGGTCACAAAAATACTTTCTGTAAATATCAAAACATAATTAACTAACCTGCTAATACCAAAATTGGGACTGGTATAAGGTGAATCAAACTCAACGATCTGATGAAATCAGGTTTATGCATTGACTTGATGGATGAACTATAAACTGGGATACTGATCATCTGTAATCTGGAGTTTGCATCAGTAGTGTATTAATATCCTGTACTAATATCTCCATCTAGAACTGGATGCACCTGCTAACCTCTCAGCTCAGGATGTGACCGAATCCAGCTTCAGCCTATCGTGGGATCCAGTCCAGGCTGAAATAAATGGTTACGTCCTAGCCTACAGCTCATCTGACGGCTTTAGTGAGGACATCCCTGTAGGGCCTGACAGGACCTCCTACATGTTGACTAGTTTGAGGCCTGGGCTTCCCTACACTGTCTACATCTGGGCCATCAAAGGGGATAAAGCCAGCAGGAAGATCTTGACAAATACTGAGACAGGTCTCAAATTTATTATTTTTATTACATTTCAATACATTATATTGTATCCTCAAGCTCACTTTAATTTGTTATTTTTACAGGACAAATCTCTTGAAAACCTCAAAAGTAAAATGAGCTTCTCATATGGTAAACTAATCAGAATCAGCCTGTTCAAAGGTTTTTTCTGATGCATTCAACTGTCAGTATATCCACTGTCTTGTCAAATTCTTATGCTGTCACAGCACGCAAAGCGGTCCAGACATCTTTTTCCCCCAATAACTTATTCCAATTCTTCCTGAGCAGACCCATGCCAGCTCAAAGATGTATTCATACTGAATGAAGTCAGCCAAAAAGAAGGGGAACCTTATGTTTGTGGCGGATTACAAATTGACTCTGGAAATTGTTTTGGCTCATTGTCTCATCATTAGTGCAATCTGAACTAGAACTAAGGCAGTCAGAGACTGCAACATCCCACGACACCCCTGAAATCAAAATTTTACCCTGACCTACTTTCAGGGTAGGTCAGGGTAAATCAAAGCATGTAGATCAAAGCGCTAGCTTTGATCAAAGCACTAGCTTTGATCTATGGTCTTACACTGGCCTTCTTCCCTTGTCTTTCTATCTTATCCGGTTCTTGAGTGTACACGAGTTGAAATTTGACCGTGACCTAGTTTCTCAAGGTTATCTCATTTTCATCCCCTTTGCTGCCCGAGCAATGTGCTTTTTGGTTCATCTCTCTATCTGCAACGGTTGGACAGATGGACGGACGGACGGACGGACACACAAACACTGACAATCAGAATGCATCCTCTTCGCAGGATGTAAAAAACGATCTGCCTTACTCCCAGTGTGTTCCCTTTCTACTCCACTGTGTATGAAATCAGAATTACCTCAGATCCCTGAGACAGCTGCCTACCTGGTTGAAAAAGATAGGACACCTTTCACCAGAACATTGGAAATGCTTTGAAGCACTCTTTCTCAAGCTTGACAGCCTGCTGTCACCATGTTCTTGAGGTGTCATGATGATAAGCACTCATCACCTTCTGACCAAAGAACCTTGTAGCTGCCTCCATGATTAATATTTAGAGCAGAGTCAGTGTGTGTTTATATGTATACACACATGCACACACACACACACACACACACACACACACACACACACACACACACACACACACACACACACACACACACACACACACACACACACACACACACACACACACACACACACGTGTGTTTGTATATCCATGTATAACATGTATGTATATGTATATGTATATATATGTATATTTGTATGCATTACATATATACACTTATTTATCATTTACTTTTCTTGATAACTAGAACAATACATCTTGTAGTTTTCATCAGTAGTTTATTTACCACTAACATGCTCCTTTAGAACTGAATAACCCTGCTAACCTCTCAGTCAAAGATGAAACAGAGTCCAGCTTCAGCCTGCCATGGGACGAAGTCTAGGCAGATATCGATGGCAACATCCCTGCCTACTGCTCCTCTATGAGCTCAGATGTGGAAATCCCAGTTGGTTCTGACAGCACCTCCAACAAGTTGACTAGCCTGAGCCCTGGGGTCCTCTACTTTGTGTCTATTTGGGCCATGAAACAGAACAAATCTACCAGAAAGATTTCAACAAAAGCAGAGACAGGTTGCTACACTATACGTAAGCAGGGTTTATTTGACTAATAGTAAAGCTTCCCTGTCTTTTAAAATAGCAGTTGATAATTTTTAAAATGTTAATTTCCTCACTCTAAATGCATATTTTGTATTCAAGTAAAACAGTGGCATAAGAGAGTGGCTTCTTGGAGTCCCAGTTTATTTATTTATGTCTTTTTTTGGGGATGACGCGTGATGCACCAGTGATGTGTCCAAGTGCACCCCGCCTCTCAAGGCAGTGAGCTGAAATAGTCTCCGCAAAGTGGAAAAGCAGCTGGAGATGAGACGATTACGGTGACCTCGCCTTCAAGAAATTGAATGGGTTGATGTTGTGTGGATTTTTTCTTTTTTGGTGATTATAACCTGTTGTCTGTTGCTGTAAAAATTGATCAACCTGATTTCAAATCTCTGTAGGACGAAACACACTGAAACAAAAATTGGATAAAATTTAGAAGTCAGGATATACACTGCCTGGCCAAAAAAAATTTTGCCGTCAAAAAAGTCACAACCTCTCATATTTTATTGAACTGCATTTAGCTTTGATTAAAGCATGCATTAACTGTGATTGTTATCTTGAAATATGTCCGTGCCTTTGGAGACAAAATAATCCATTGATGGAATAACCTGGTAACTCATTATATTCAGGTAATCAGCTGATCTCATTCTTTGAACACATACTGTTGCTGAACCTGGAATATGCCCGTTCAGGTCAGGATTCATTGGGCTAAAATTGTGAGGGAGAGGTTCAGGGAGCATGAGACATCATTTTCATACATGGATTGGCCACCACAGAGTCCAGACCTTAAACTTGTTGAAATTCTTTGAAAGAAGAATTTCAATGAGTGCTGGAGATGGCTTTATATAGTGGTCAGATCCCATCGTCATAAATGCAAGATCTTGATGAAAAATATGAAAATATCGCATCACTGGATGGAAATAACTCTTGTGATATTGCATTAACTCATCAAAACAACATCACAGTTAATGCATGCTGTAATCAAAGCTAAATGCAGTCCAACAAAATATGAAAGGGTGTGACTTTTTTGACGGCGACATTTTATTTGCCCAGGCAGTGTATAAGACGTATAGCCTATTGTGGGATTTTGAAATGACGAGGGAACACACATGGAATGCGCTAATGACTTCTAAAAATATTTGCATACACAAAGCAAGCCTGGCCACTTTTCTACTGGTCTTATGAGACCTCAGTCAGAGATTACTGAAAAGATTTTTCAGTCTCTTTGGGTTATTTCATGCATCTCTAGTTCAGGGAAAAATTGAAGATGGAAGATGATGGAGCAATAAATTTTTATTTTTTTGCCATTGAGAATACAGCTTACCTTCATAATAGTGTTATGAGATAATACAGCACACTTTCATATTCACTATAGTCAGTTTGTTAGGTAATTATATTATTGTGGTAGACCTTATGATATCATCACATCCTTTAATGTGTTTGATAATTAACTTCAACCGTAATAAAACAGTGCATTTTCTAGATGCATGCAAAACCAAGAGAATTTGAGAATTATTTATTCATTTTTATAACATTAAAACCACCTGGAAACACTGAAATGTAGGCTCTGATAGCAAATATCTCCCACGGGCTCAGCCAGGCTAGCAACAGCAGCAACACATGGTGAATTTCTTACGACAGGGGTATCTTTTTGTGAGCCAGATTAGGTGTACAATCACCTTGCACCTATGAGTGGAAGCCCAGTCTTTTTCAATTAGGCAGCAGAGATTGCCATGATAAATCTGTCTCCTCATAGAAACCATCGGTAGTTATAGTCTTCAGATTAGAAACATCACGTTTAAAGATCCTATGGGAAACGGAAAACCAGTGTGTAAATTTATTGAACCCAGTAATAAGCTCCATTAATATGTCAGTAAATACCGTCTCAAATCAACATCAGCACTTCACAAACTAATATCTTACAGAATATGTTTCTTTGTTTAAATAAAGATAAAACTGGCAATTGGATGATTTTTTACAATCACAAGAAGGTAGTTCTTTTCTCAGAAGAGGACTCTAAGTTGAGGGAGAGGATGATCTGAACTGATGTTGAACGTTGCAGTGATATATACCTCCTCTATTGTCTTTAGCCATGGGTGATTTAGGCTTCCACTGTTACAGCAGAAAATCGGAAATCAGTTAATTGTTTGGTGAACCTCTAAAAAATGTAAAATAGTTGGAGAATAAGTGCCTGCTCATCTCCAGAGGAAAATTATGACTCTGCATGAGTGTGGTTTAAAACCACTGATTTATTTGAAAGACTGTAATCACCTTTAGAGTCACACACAGGTGAGTTTTTTCCTCTTTTAACCCAATCCATAGCAGCATTCATAATGAACTGATATTAGAAATGCTGTCTTTGTGCTATTATAAATTCTCATATAAACCCACAGACATTGATGGCCCTGCAGACTTGAAGGCGACAGACGTAATGCTGAACTCTGCTGTTTTGACATGGATTCCTCCTCTGGCTGACATTGAGGGATACATTCTCACCTACAGAGATGAAGATGGCAGTATGGAGGTATATAGCCATGACTATGATGTTTGCAGATGACATTGTGATCTGCAGTGAGAGTAGGGACGAGGTGGAGGAGAAGCTAGAGAGGTGGAGGTTTGTCCTGGAAAGGAGAGGGATGAAGGTTAGCCGCAGTAAGACAGAGTACATGTGTGTGAATGAGAGGGACCAAAGTGGAAGAGTGAGGTTACAGGGAGAAGAGATCAAGAAGGTGGAGGATTTTAAGTACTTAGGGTCAACAGTCCAGAGCAATGGAGAGTGGGGAAAAGAGGTGAAGAAACGTGTACAGGCAGGATGGAATGGGTGGAGAAAAGTGTCAAGTGTGATGTGTGATAGAAGAGTTTCAGCTAAAATGAAAGGAAAGGTGTACAAAACTGTGGTGAGACCAGCGATGTTGTTTGGTCTAGAGACAGTGTCACTGAGGAAAAGACAGGAGGCAGAGCTGGAGGTAGCAGAGATGAAGATGCTGAGGTTCTCTTTGGGAGTGACCAGGATGGATAGGATCAGGAATGAGTACATCAGAGGGACAGCACATGTTAGAGGTTTTGGAGATAAAGTCAGAGAGGCCAGACTGAGATGGTTTGGACATGTCCAGAGGAGAGATAGTGAATATATTGGTAGAAGGATGCTGAGTTTTGAACTGCCAGGCAGGAGGCCTAGAGGAAGACCAAAGAGGAGGTTTATGGATGTAGTGAAAGAGGACATGAAGGTAGTTGGTGTGAGAGAAGAGGATGCAAAGGACAGGGTTAGATGGAGGCAATTGATTCGCTGTGGCGACCCCTGAAGGGAAAAGCCGAAAGGAGAAGAAGAAGAAGAAGATAGCCATGAGGTTTTTGTCGCCTCGACAGGCCAGTTCTCACATCAGAGATAATCTGAAACACGGCATATATTTGCTTCATTGTTTTATTTTTGTGCTAAAATACACAATCAACGTAGAAGGTGGGTATGATTAGTTTATTTTCCAAAGTTCACAATTTGTTAATGAAATGATGAGCTATTTGTATTTGCTTTAATTTAATCATCACAGTGCTTCATTAAATTGGAGTGAGAACACAGTCATATGGAAAACCCACTTGGCCTTCAAGTGAAGCATGCAGATGCTGAAGTATACAATGATCTGAGAAAACTACATCCTTAGCTATTTGAAATGAACTGAGGCTCCATTAGAAGTGAATCTTGAACAGGCACTCTGTAGAATGCTGACCTCTTTTGGTCAGAAATAAAATTAATCTACTAAAAGCAATTTTAAGTACATGGATGAGGTGACTTATATTCTGTTTTTCATCATTTTATTGAGATAATATTATTTATAAGGTTCACTGGAGCTAATTTACTCCTGTTCCTAATTGAAGTTTAAGACAGCTTCAAAAACTTGATAAATGGCTGCATTCTTTCACAACTTCTGTTCATTGCGATTAAACGTAGATTGATTGATTTATGTGATTACCATTATTTTTGTTTACTAGACAGTTGAAAATCAGCTTGAAACCAGTGAGAGAAGTTTTTCATTGTCAGGCCTGAACACTGGGAAGAGATACATCGTCACCATCATGGCCTACAGAGGACAAAACAGGAGCAAGGTGATCCAGACCATCTTCAAAACAGGTCTGCGATCTTCCTCTGTCGAACCAGATCCAAAGATTGAGTATATGATTCTGTGTCTTTTATTTGTTCTTTGGTTCATGTTGCATTATTCCACATCATTAATGTTAAATAAATGTTAATACTCTTGTCACATCCTTTTCCTCAGTTGGTCTCCTGTACCCCTTTCCAATGGACTGTCTTCAGATCATGAAAAATGGCAATAAGAAGAGTGGTGTCTACACCATATATATTAACAATGACCTTTCCAGACCTACTGAGGTTTACTGTGACATGGACACTGATGGAGGCGGCTGGCTGGTATGAATTATTGATAAATTGTAGAGATTAAATTATGAAAAACTTCAGAAATATTTTAAAGTTTGTGGACATTGATGAAATGATATATTGTTTTAATATCACCCATAAAAATAGACAGTTAAGTACATACCAGTAAACTTCACTGATATAAATGATTATATAAACTACTGGGTTCACTGGCTATAGTAACAGAGAAGCCTGTGAACCCAGTAGTATAATCTCTGAAGAAGTCATCCTGACTGCGTCCACATAAAAGCCAAGTTTCTGTGTAATATAGCCTCTGACACTTTTGACCAATCTTTTTTAATCTCTTTCTTTCCCATCTTTATTGAAACGGTCTACTTATTCACCCCTTCATTGATGTGGCTGACAGTTATTGCTACTAGAATTGTTGTGGCTGGAGTAGCTTGTAATGCTTGCATCAAATCTGTCTATGAAACTGCACTCTCTGCCTCCAGGTACTCCAGCGACGTACCGTTGGCAAGCTGGATTTTCTAAAACGCTGGAGACAGTACGTAGCGGGTTTTGGCAACATGACAGAGGAGTTCTGGATCGGTAAGTGCCCTAATGTCCTGTCTGTTCTCTGCAGATATTGAAGCATGCACTTGTGAAGAGTAATGGAGCATTTCCACTCTCTTTGGCATTTTCTGTCTGAATGTTCCCTCAGGTCTGGAAAAGATATATGAGCTCACCAACACACCTACTCAGTATGAGCTGCGGTTTGACTTGGGCCTGGGCTCGGAGCAAGTCTATGCTGTATATGATGACTTTAAGATTGCACCTATCAAGCAGAAGTTCAAACTCACCATCGGCAAATACAGGGGAACAGCAGGTGGGCCTTTTGCTTCAAAAATCTTTTAAAAAAACAAAACAAAAAAAAAAACAGCAATACAAAAATCTAAGATTGAGAATTCTACAGGAGAAGCTTATATTTTCTTTCTGACAGTGTGTGAATCACAGAGAAGAGGAGAGGGCATGGAGGGCAATGAAGGAGACTGTGGTGGGAATATTGGGTTTTCAAGATTTCGGTGGGGTTCTGAGAACGCAAATATGAAACAACAGAAAGTGGCTTAGACTTGTTTCAGATTCTTACATCCAGAGGTATAGAGAGTACCTATATTGGGAAGGCTGTATTTGAAGGATGGGTTTTAGAAGGCTTTTAAGCTAGACAGACACAAAAGCACAGCAAGTGGGAAGCTGTGTCTACACATACCACAGTGTGCTGAAACAACATATGCTCGATCGTGCTATATTCTGCCTTTTATCACCTTTTGCCCATGGAATGAAAACAAGCAGCAGAAGGAAAATATTGAGGGTAAAGGAAAGCCGAATTGCAGACTTTGCTTGCAGTTTTGCACAAATTCAAAAATTGTTAAGTAAGTAAAGTCAGTTTTTAATAATTACATTATCAGGAACCAACATTTGCCCCTAGATACTATACAGCATAGGATGGTGTCTAGCTAAACAGAAACAAAAAGAAAAGAAAGAGATCCAAGCAGAGACTTATGTTGCTTGGGGTGACTGAGGATCAGTAGGTAAAAGCGTTATCCAGGTGCTGGAAGGTCAGTGGCTTGAACCCTGGTTCCCTCAGTCTATCTGCTGATGCATCCTTGAGCACAATACTTGATCTCAGCAACCCCCCACCCCTTCCCCCCAGAGACCATAAAGGCTGCTCACTGCTTCTCAGGGATG
This sequence comes from Antennarius maculatus, assembly GCA_013358685.1. Taxonomy (NCBI): domain Eukaryota; kingdom Metazoa; phylum Chordata; class Actinopteri; order Lophiiformes; family Antennariidae; genus Antennarius; species Antennarius maculatus. The sequence continues at coordinate 6,784,144 of CM023619.1, read as the reverse complement.
GGTCAGATTCAGAAAACAGATTTCATTACTTTGCACTGTGTGTATTTGTAAATGACAATAAAGTGTCTTCTCTGCTAGGACAGATCAATGTGCAACAGTTGCTATATGTACCAAATATAAACAAAAATACACCTTGATACCACAAATAGAGATATTTTGTTGTTGATGACCACAGGTGATGCTATGACCTACCACCAAGGCCGCCCCTGGACTACCATTGATTCAGATAATGACATCGCCCTCAGTAACTGTGCCCTGACCCACCGTGGTGCATGGTGGTACAAAAATTGCCACCTGGCCAACCTGAATGGCAACTGGGGTGACAGTAGGCACAGTATGGTGAGTATGTAGAGAGGGAGGTCTGCTTTGGATCAAATAAGGGCAAAGGTGTCCTATTTGTACTTGTCTTTCGGGTAGGATGAAATTCTGAGATTGTTTTAACTCAATTAATATGAGTTTGAAATGTCATAAATAACAAAACAATAAAACGTAAAACATTGGGAATCAGAAACATGATTAAGTATCACCAGACATAAGAGGCTTCGATGGATTAATAGGTTACTCTGATGGTACAATGAGTCTTCAAACCAATAGGAGGCACACTATGAGGCACATTCACCTTAAACCAAGACACCATATATCATGTTCTGGATGAGACTTTCATCCTTTACTATTAACATGGTTTTATTCTCCAGTTCTTAAATCTGCACAGAAATTCAAATTTTTATATACTAATGATTGGTACTCATAAATAATGAAACAAATGGATTCCAAAATTGTTTTGTTATCTGTTTTTGCCATTTTGAATTCCTCACAAGTTGGGAATGTCAGTGTTGTTCTTGATTGATTAAGCAGTTAATGGAGCCTTCAATAGTTATACTGTAGTTAATAGTTTCACAACAGGTACTCACAACTACTTCTCCTGTCAATTTGTTGATATACAACTTAAGCAACTACGGTTGCTATTTGGATGACTTTCTAAACATATTGCCAATAAAAGAGAGATAAACAGAAAGGAGGTGAGAGTGTGCTGTGTGATTTGTTAGTGGTTACTGAAAAATACCAAGGTATGCTGTATTGCTAAGTGTAAAAACTATTTGGGCAGCAATTTTTATGTGTTTCCACTCTAAGTCTTCATTAAGGAAATTTTTTCAAACATACTAACTTGGAGTCAGTTATCTCAAAAGCTTTCACTCCAGCCCATCACATCAGTAGCAATAAGAAAATATATTTCTCATTCTGGCTAAAAACTGTGTTTTTGCTTTTTATGTTGTTTTTTTTATCAAGCTGAAGGGGTAAGAACAACAGTTATTATGTCTAAGAGAGTGTGGAACTGAAGGAAATGCCAGGGGAGATCTCTACTCTTGTCCAGATTTAATCCATAATATTACAACGGTACATGTCTCCTGCAATGTTTGTTGGCAAAATGCAATAACGGTCAAAACAAGTTCAGCTGCACAAAATGAAGCCAGTGCGTCCTCGCACAGTACAGTGCATCCTCGCACATTTGCTCATCAACGCTTGCGACTTCACCTCATCGTTGAGTTTTGGTAGGTAGTCATGTGATACCGTATGCGCATTCTATTGGCTGACCGCCTCCGGAGGTGCGCTATATTCCATGACTTACGTGAGACACAAAAGTGCTTTAAACAGTCGCGGGAAGAGGTAATACAGATAGAAGGTGGTTTAATATCGGTATGGGGAGGGTTCATAAACGTTTAAATAGTAGATAATTGTTCTATCGTGGAATTTGTTAATTGTGTGTGGTTCCTTGAACGCATTACCTGCGAGGAACGGGCGCTTACTGTATTAGTGTTTGTCAATCTGACTGTCATGTCGGAAGACCAATTCTCTCTCATTCGTTCTTTTGCCCCACTTTTCGCCCTCAAAACATAATTTGCTTCTCCTCTTCTCTTCATTTTCTTTTCATTATCGCAATCTGTTTCTCACTCAATCCATCTTTTCACTGTCAGGGAGTGAACTGGAAACCATGGAAGGGCCACCTGACATCCCTCGATTTCACTGAGATGAAGATCCGACCTGTGGGAACCGTGTCCAGCAAGAAGAGACGGTCATTGATGACCCGGAAGAACAAGACCATAAACCTGCAGGAGAAATGATGGCATAGCCAGATGTTTCTTGCCATATACACATTCATATACACAAAAATGCCATATACCATGCCATATACACAAAAACTGTAGGGTTTTCTTTGGTCACATAACTGTGCCTGAACTCCGAGATAATTCACACAGACTATTATGGCAAAAAGAGAGATTCTCATTAGGAATAGTAAGTTATTATCTGTTTATATTCAGGAAAAAAAATTATCAGAAATCCTGGTGTGTATTGTCACTATGGGAAAATGGTGACTAAAAACATTTCCTTGAATTTGTTTTGAAGTGAACTGAAGTTAAACATGAATAAGTCTCTCGGTTATGATAAAAATGTGAATATAAATCAGCGAACAATAGATGCAAGTTAAACAGGGAAATATAAAATATTAAGTTGAAATAATGAAATACAGCTTTTCTCCTGATACAATTGTGTTATTTTACATCTTGGCAGCAGCCAAGATTTTTATGTGATAATCCTTTTTTCTGTGCCCTATGACAAATTTAAGTAGCAACATAAGTGTATATTTGTATTGTCATAGTAACATAAATGTTAATCAAGAAGGTTTTTGATTTGTGTGTTTTGTTTTGTTGAGTTGTTAAGGTGTAGACATATTTTCATGGACGGAAAAACTCAATGCACTCCAAAGAGACAAAAAACAAGCAGACCAAGAACAATATTGTCGAATACACACCACACGAGTAGCATTTGAGAAATGATCTGGACATGAACAGAAAATAACAATGGATGTACTGGAAACACAATGCAAACCAAACACACTGCAGAAAACCACAGCACATTACAGAAAAAGGGTAGAAGATACAGTTACCATAGTAAAAATGGTAAGTGCATCTTACTAAAAATTCACTAACATTTTATGAATACATATTTGATTATTTAAAATTGAATCTTAAATCTGCTTAAATATGTAAAAATAAGAATAATTAAAAAAAAATCAACTTCTGTTTGATCTGATGAAGTCTCCATAATTTCGAGCACACTGGTTCAGTCCCTCTGCCCATCACTCCAAATTTTGACAACACTAGAGACCCTTGCGTCCTGTTCTTGATAACACTGATAACACTAACAGCCTCCATCCTTTTCCCTCTGGAAGACAAACGCACTGGAGCAGCCTCTCCTTACAGATTCATAGGTTGGTTGGTAGGATGGTTGGTTGGTGGGTTGTTGGTATATTGGTTGGTAGGCTTGTTGGTTCATAGGTTGGTTGGTAGGATGGTTGGTTGGTGGGTTGTTGGTATATTGGTTGGTAGGCTTGTTGGTTGGTGGGTTGTTGGTTTGTTTTTCTGTTATTTTTATTTGATTTGTAAGTTATTGGTTTATTGGTTAGTGGGTTGGATAGGTAAATCATTGGTTAACAATTTTTTTTGTTTGTTTCATTGTTAGTTTGTTTGTTGGTTAGTTGGTTGATTGCTTGTTTGTTTGGGTAGGTGGATAACAGGTTGGCTTATTAACTGGATGGTTGGTTAGGTTTGTGGGTGTTTGGTTGGTTGGTTTGTTGATTAACTAAGACTTGAGATACAAAAAACTAATGACGAGTAAAACAAGTTATTCCATTTGGTATAATGACCCAATACAAGGCTACTTAGAGCTAGTTGCCAGGATCCTTATTCAAGGATCCTTGAATATGAAAGAAGTGCTGTCAAAGTCTCAATGAGATGCACCTTTATTGTAGAAAAACTGTGTTTGCAAACGTATTCTGTTTTTATTAAGGTCCTAAACTGTGTCACCATTTTTTGTAATTAGGGTTGCAAGCCCTAATTAAAGACCTCACATACGACCAGTGTTTGAAGCCATGTTCAGTTCAACAAAGTTAAGCTGGAATTTCCATGAGGTGCCATCATGTACTTCAAATGCTAAATTTCTAATTGGTGTTGCAGCATTTTCTGTTTCATTCTTTCTGTCTGTCTCCCGGTGGTTGTGCCCAACATTATATTTGAGCTCACAGATATACATAGTTTTTACTTGGGTAGAAACTTGGGTTCAGAATGATGTATATTTTCCATGAGAGAACTCCCATGGAGGGGCTTGTCCTTTGATGTCATCTGTTCTTCTTCTTCCACACCATTATCACGTTTTTGCTGCTTGGGGCACAGTCTTTCAATTTAATGAGTTGTTTGCTTGAGAAAATGAATAAGGAAATATCAATTTAAATAAAATATTTGATTTAATATTTCATAATAATTATTTTGTATCTCAAAACAATTCGTATCTAATAATAATCATGTACTGTCTCAGCTTAATTATAAATCTTCTCAAAAAGAACATGACAGTATCTCAAAATAATGATTTATTAGCTCATAATAATCAATATAAAATATAAATTCTACATTTTCTCAAGTGCCACAACATCACTTTATCTTTTCACAAAATAATAATGTTTAAATAAAATAATGACTATATATTTATTGTGTGATCTCAGTATAACAAGGTGCCATCAAATATTTACACATTGTGTTTTACACACTGTGATTAAAAAAACATGTAAAGCAAACAAACAAGCAGAGGTTTGTCAGATCATAAGAGTGAGCATCTGCATTATTGAACAAATTTCCCAAAATGCATATCTAAGCCCTGAACAAGAAATTGGTCTTCAAGCCAAACTGATTTTTGTGCATCAAAGATTGCTCGGCTATGGCCGTTAAGAGGATGATGAGAATTACATGTTCATGAAAATCACTGGAGGCAGGAAGGCCAATTAATTTGAGTGACTCAGCAGCTCTGTTCTCTTTATGTACCCAATTTATACCATGAAAAACCCAGTTTTATTTGCTCTGATTTACTGTAGTAAAACTTAGCATAATGGGAAATTAAATAATTCTGAGCCATCTGTAGTACGTATCTTGTTATATAAAAGTAGTCCAAACAAATTTAGTAATTATTTGGTTTATTTTTCCTATGTTTCAAAATAAAGTTTTTTATAAGTTGTATGAATGTCGAATACAGTGAGCCCTCGATCCTCGCAGGTAATGACTTCCAGGAACCACACACGACTAACGAATTCCGCAATAGAGCGATGAACAATTTATCTTATAATTTAAACATTTATGACCCTCCCCATACAGATATTAAACCACCTTCTATCTGTATTACCTTGTCCCACACTCTTATCGACTGTTTAAAGCGCTTTTGTGTCTCACGTAAGTCCGAGACTCACGGAACATAGTGCACTTCAAGATGCGGTCAGCAAATAGAATGCGCGTACGGTATCACGTGACTGCCTACCAAAAATCTGCGATGAGGTGAAATCGCGAGCGTTGATGTGTGAATGTGCGAGGGCATACTGTACGTAATTGTAAGATTGTCTGAGCACCCACTGTGAATGAAGATGTCTTTACAATAAATGACATTCACACAAAAAGATGATTTTACGTCAAAATGTAAGGCTCTTTTAACTTCAGTTTACATTAGAAATAGAAGGATGGGATTTTGCAAAGCTAAAAGCATTTTTTTTTTTTCTGCCCCTGTCAGATCACACTTGTACTCTCCTTTATCATGTCATCTCTACATGTCAGGAAGAATTATGGATGCAGCGTTAACAACAAAGCCCAGCCATCCATATAATTAAAAAAAGAATCACCTCAGCATTTCTTCAACTGTGAAACAACAAAAATTAGTCCTGAATATAAAATGTCATACAGAATTGGATGCAATAAAACAATGCTATCAAAAATGGTGGCAGAGTTGTTGTTTAGAGATGACAACTTTGTTTTTTCTGATCACAGCAGACAAAAAAAAGGGAAAATAAAGGAAAATACACTTGTCTCATGTTCCTGCTTTTTCTCCCATCAGCCTCATGGAAAATATTAATTATCAAGTGTGGAGTTAAGGTTTATATACAATTCACGGGTTATTGGAAGACTCGTGTAAATGCAAATGATGCTAATGATAAAAAATTGATAGTCAGCTGGTAAGTGGGTGCAGTAGGGAGACAAATAAATAAATATTGTGAAATTGAAGTACAGTCAAAAGAAAAAAGTGAGACCTTCAAAAAACTGCAGTTAGTTACTGTCCATCATCACAGGGGTAATACAAGCAAGATGTTATGATGCAATGCAATGTAACACTAGCAAGATATAACACGTTCACTAATTTTTATATATTTATTTATTAAATTATTTGGAGAGAGCAGGATGTCTTTTCCCCATCTCCAGTTTTCATGCCAACCATAGCTAACCGACAGCTCATTACATTCATATCGAGCTGCTTATTAATGCTTGAAAAGTAAAGAAATATTTTTTGGAATCCTGAACTATTCTTTAATCTTACCTCCCTTTTGCCTTCTCAATCTTTTTTTTAAAAAAAAAAGAATTATTTAAGGTTTGTCATCATGTGTAATAATTATGAGGAGAAACATATTTTAAATCTATTTGACAAAGCACATTCAGACATTCAGCCAAAAATATATTGATCTATTATTTCTTTGAAAACATCCCTTTTTGGACCAACAGGTACATTTTTTTTTTCTTAAATGTGAATGAAAAATAAATCCCAATCCCCCAGTGGAAATTCTATCCGTCTGAGCCTTTTCCCAACAGCACTAGCGCAAAAACATCAACTTAGTGCCAAAGTAAGCTAATGCATGAAGATGATGATACTACTGAGATACTTCTACTTAATTGGGCTTTAAGATGTCATACACTTAAAAAAAAAAAAAGCCTTCAGGCACAGTCCACTTAAGACCCAAATCAGCTGCTTATTTTTAGGGTCTTCTTCATTTGATATTTAAAATAAATACGATGTGATATGATGAATTGCAACTTGCTTTGAGTACTCTTTAAACCTCTAATTTGATTACATAACTTTGAAAATGCAAATTAACTTAACGAAAGGCTGCTGTGCATGCCGATATTATTGATGCTCATTACAGCCCTCTTTCCTTTGTTTGAGTTGACTCGACAATCCTAAAACATTGGTCAGAGATAATGATAATGATCAACGATTTGGTTATTAACTTCCTTTGTTAAACCCTGTTAGCTCAGGGTTTCTGCTTTAGGCTCTGTGTGTGTTCCCATAAAAAGGGATGTTTCATGAGTCATTTAAATCTCCTATGCAAAGCACACCAATTATATACCCCACCCCCACCCCCACTCCAGTCAAGAGGAACAGGTTGTTATAATAGAGTTCCATGAAGAACCTGAAGAAAAATATTACAGTAAAAAGCAAAGCAGTAAGTTCAAATAAGTCCAGAGGAAATTTATTTATAAAGAACATTTATTTATTACTTTAATTACTTTGACAGATGCACACTGTGGAACTCTTGGACTTTAACTAACTTTAACACATCAGAAGCAAGGTTTAAAAAATGACCCGTAGTTGTCAAGTCATCATTCAGTGTGTAGATGGTATGAAGTATAATGTTTTAAGGGTTGCTACTGTATTACCTGCAACAAAGGGTGAAAGATGGTTTTCTGCAACAAAGTGATAGGTTCCTGTGGCAGACAGGCTTGACAATGCATACAGTTTGTGCTACTGTAATCACAAGGCTTCATTTGGTCACATCATAGAATACAGCTCACCAACCCAGACAAGAACCCATATTGTTCATAGAAGATATAATTGGGAAAACACTTAATCCTGTATTAATGGAACAAAAGAAGACTAAGAGTAAGAATAAGAACTTCAGAAGACAATGTAGTGCTCAGGCAATTCTAAGAGGGAGTGATAGGTTCATTCCTGTATATAGGCTTACTCCTAACTTACTCCAACGTTTAGGAGCAATTCTTATCTGATTCATGATGGTTAATGATGATGAAAATACCAATCTAAAAAATGAATCCAGTGCAGTCTTGAAAATAAGTTTACTATTTGCTAAGTGAGTGTTTTTCAAAAAAACAAAAAAATTAAATGCGTTTCCTTAATGGCTTCGGTGAGGTGTCTGCGTTGGTGGCCTATGCCACAGGAGATGCCATGTAACACGCAAACTTTTGCAGATATCTGATATTTCTTCCACATATTTGTACCACATACTAAAATGTTCATGTGTCGTAAACCCTGTCCACATACAGTACATGTGCACCCTGTTTGTATGTTAGAGCAAATATGTGACCACTACAATGTGAATAACTTTGAACAACGCCTAATGCCCCCTTTGAGTCCAAGACTGTTGGACTTACACATTTGAAACTCTCTGTCACCAACACTGCAGAGAAGTGATCTTAAAATCTGTCCGTTAGAAAAATGAAACCAATCCATCAATGCTTTAAACCTGCAATCTTTCTAATGGACAGCTGGGTGTGACTCCATTGGTTTCAAAGCAAAGTTACATTGTATTCTTACGAGAAAAATCAACCCACTTCTCACTCATTTTATTACCTACGTAAACAGTTTCCCATTGTTTTTATGGTTTTACTTGTTAGTTTCAAGTCTTTTTAGCATGGCATCCATCTAGCAAATTAGTTAGTAAAATTGTAATAAAATAAATAAAAAAGCAGGTTATTCTTCAGAGCATGGCTACTTACCGATCGACAAGTTAAAAACACATTGTGTCTGCAGCCTCTCAATCAGATCCAATAATGGAGGTAAAGGTGCAGCAACACATAACTCACGTGGCATCAACATCCTGTCCAAATCTAGTCCCTTGTGGTTCCATGAAATCAGTGATGGTCATACCACCAAAATTAGGACCTCAAATTGCAATTCACCAACCAATATGTCAATCAGCTCCTTTGAACCGACAAGGCCAGAAGTAGCAATATCATTCTGAAAAATGGCATCCTACACCATGGCCAAGGTGAACCTGTCAGGTGTCATCGGTCCTGTCTTGACAGAAATCCACAAGTCTTCTTCAGCACTGGCTGAACTTTTTTTCTTCTTCGTTTGTGACCTCAGCGCTGCTTTTCTGCGTTTGCAGCAGCAGCAACAACTGCAGTCATGGCGACAGCAGCAGCAGTGACAACACACGACCAACATTGTGAAAAGGATCAGCAAGGGAAGAGTCAACAGGACCCCCAGGCAGATGGTATTGTAGACACCCTGGTTGTGCTTGTCTACAGCAAAACTCCAAAGCTGATGGAAAAATTCCTGGATTCTGTCTGTTTCACCATCCATGGCTTTCAGATAAGGAGCTGAAGCTTTTAATCGGGTCTGTATAGAAGCTGTAAAGATTTAAGAAATCCTTTCAAGTTTGTGACATTATAAATTTGCCTATTAAGCTAAAATAATTAAATCATTAATTAATAATTAATAATCATTAATAATAATTAATTAAAATAATTAAAGAAATTGTTATCTTACTTTAAATTTCCTTTATGAAACCTCCAGCTTTTAAGATGAAATATATGAAGTTTTACCCTTAGTGGTAATATGACTTTGAATTAAAACAAATTCCAGGTCAGATATGTCTGGACAGATTAGGATTTAAACAGTTGTCATAAAACACATCACAACCTACTCATGTGGCAGGTTTGTGCTCAGGATTGTTTTGTTTATGCTAAATGAAAACATAAAGCATTCTTCAAACAAATTCCAAAGACCAAGAAGCTTCTTTGTTTGTTGGAAGGTTTTTTCTTATATCCTCCTATTTTGAGGTTCTTGATGAAGGAGGAAAAAGGTCAAATCTGCACCGCAGCTAAGTTTGTTTGTGCTGTTATCCGGTTACTGTTCCTTTGCTCTGTCTTCTCTTGTAGTCTTACCAGTTGTGCTTTAGTTCAGTATGATCAAGATGTGGAAAGGCGCTTCAGCTTGAGTCTGTGGATCAAAAAAGAGAGAAACGTGATCATGGAATCTTCTTTTTTTTTTTTTTGCTAACTGAGCTCATTTTCCCCTGCCCTTCTTTTCTCTTCAAATTCATCTTTCTGTGTCTGTCTTTAATCGCTCTACTTTCCCCCCTCTCATCCATGTCAGCTTCAGATTTCCAGCTTTCCCTTCATCAATAATGGACAGAAGGCGTTCTGGATTCAGGGCAAATCCCTTTCAGAGACCAACTGATGAACGTGCAAAGACAGAGAGAGAGAAAATAGAGGGGACGAATGTAGGGAGATTTTTGGGGAAAAGCCAGACAGAGATGGAGGTAACCAATTTTTGTAAGAGCCCTGCTGAGAGGAGACTGTAACACAGGACAGAAGATAGGATGGAAGCTCCTCTCTAGGATAATTCTGAATATACCTGGCTAATGATTCCAAGATAAATGTGGTGCATTTTAAGTTTATATAAATGTCTGATTGTAACATTTTCCTCTGTCCCTGTGATGACAGCTCCTCTTAACAGCTCTCCTAGAAAAGAAAGCAGAGGTTTAGTTTTCAGGTCTGCAAAATAAATGTCAATCTAAAACCATATTGTTCCCTTTCTTTTTAAAACTATAGACATTTTGATTAGGTTTATGGCCTTGAGGCAATCTTCTTTTAAATAGTGTTAAACAACTGTAGGTTTTCAAAACAAATTTGACATGAATATATTCTTTGGATTCTATATAGCTCAAGGCTAGAAAAATCTTTATAATCTAAATGCAGGAAGGAGGAAGCTTTTCATCTCACATGTGGATGCTTCTCAGACAGAGTGGTAGAGAAAGAGTGGTGGATGCACCTGCATGTGGTGACCAAATCTATTTGGTGTGGCTGTTGCCATGCGTTGCATCTCATGTGTGAAATTGGTTTACCCGTAGAGAGACTGCTAAATTTACTCCTGCTCATTTGCTCAACAGTTGAGCACTTAAAGCTAAGCAGTTAGAGTCATTTGCGATGACAGTGATGGTTCAGAGAGAACAGAATCATATCTGATTTGATCACATGGACCTTCAAACATGGCACATGTACTTAAGAGGCAATTGAGCAATTTAATCTTTTAGGCTGCGTTCAAACTGCAGTTATATTGGATATCCTTCCATGTCCGATTTTTAGGGCTGACTATTCACACTGGCCTTGTTCAGACTAGTCGCCTATACCCAATTTTTAGCCCATCTAGATTGATTTTGCATATCTTGTTTGTAGTCTGAACAGTCCCATACAACATGATAGCCGATATTTGCGGGACGGAATGAAACCACGTATGGGAGGTAGTTTCGTGTCTGATATGGACAAATGCGTCTTCAGTATGAACAGCTCTAAACAATCCGATCGGTTATGGCGGACCATGATGTCATATTATAGAGCGGTAAAAAGCGGAAAAAGAAATTGACAATGTCTGGTGTATGTGAGATTTTCTCCACCTCTACCAGACAGTGATATCGCCAATATGCAAAGGTAGCAAAACTTCATGTTCGTCATTTTTGTTGCTGCCGTCGCAATTATATGACCTCACACATTACACGCACTGAACAACGCCTCTGCCCAGACATCGTTTGTACGACAACCTGTCAGATCGGCCGATAATGTGGCCCAGTCTGAACAGAGCCAGATCGCATTTGGACACTTGCTAAACATAGTGCATACTGGGAAAGGGCATGAGAGGAAGTGAGAGGAGAGTGTGGCGTCTTCTTGTGTTTTCCATTCTGTTTTTTGCTTATTTTTCATGTTTATTCACATTTCTTTTAATATAGTTTAATCACAGTTACGTTTGGGAGTTTGTGGGTGTTTTGGGGGAATTAGGGGGCAATCCGGCAGCCCACAGAAGTGACATGTCGGTCAGCTCAGGGTTCGAGAGGCTGACGCGTCGGCATGCCATTAAGCTAGCACCGGCAGTCACCTGTTCGATGGAAGAGGTAAGTTTAGCGGTGGGAGAGAAGGTCGGGTAAGGTAGTATAAAGTCTGCCTTCCGAATGAACAGCGCGATGGTGATATTCCTTGACAGCGTTGAAAAGGTGAACCAGGTAGTTGAGAGCGGTGTGGTGACTCAGAGCACCTTCACCCCCATCCCATCCACACTGGCGAACCCCGCTAAGAAGGCGATTACATCGAACGCACCACCGTCCCGGAGAAGGAGTTGTCTCAACACGGTCAACTCCAGTCTCTTATAAAAATGATCCGGCTCGGCTGCAAAAGTCCCCACATGAAACATGTCATGTCATCCAGGAGACAAGTTCTGATGGTTCCTAAAAAAAACGATGAATAGCTGAACATCGCGCTCATGTTCAGAGTGAACAACTTTTATTACACGGTCCATGTCACTACTGAGACCACGAAGTGCTTCAAGTGCGGGAGGGAGAGACATCTCATCCGTTCCTGTCCCGAGAAGAATGATGAGAACCAGCAATCAGCTGCTGGGCAGCAGATGGCTGAGACCGGCAGCCATGGTTGTTGAGCGGCCGACAATTGGGACTGCTGCGGAGATGGGGGCTGCAGCGTCCGCTGCAGAACCCAGGAAAAGCCCCGTTGCTTCTTTCTCGGCTGCAGCCTTCTAGTGCTGCAGTCCCTGTTCCACGACCACAACCACAACGGTTTCCAACCCCGTCCCCCACTGACTTGTCGATTACCAACCCGGAGCCACAGAGTAACACGCGGGACACGGGTGATTAAACAATGGCAACACAGGTAACCGACACACAAAGCACGGATAATGTTATTTATAGTTCACAGGGTGATTTGGAGGAGGATGATGGGGCCAGAGGGACTGCTGAGTGGCAGGGTCTCCACTGGAGGAGGAGGAGGAGGAAGAGGACATGATAATGGATTAGGATTTTTTAAAAATAGCTTCAAAAAGAAAAAACTCAGATACAAGAAATAGTAAAGGTAAAAAAGTTGCTGAGGAAGTAAATAAAAAGAAACCAATTTATTCAAGTAGCTCTGACAGTGAAAATGAAAGCAGTCTAAAAGAAGCCATAAACAAAAAATATGATTCACAAAAAGGTAAAAAAAAAAAAATCCTGCATGATACAGAGGACTGATGGTTAAAGTGGAAAATTTCTTTCCTGACCTCAACATGCTTTTAAATATTGTCCGTTTTTATTTAAATAACCCAGAAGGAAGTGAGCAACCAGTTTTTACCAGGGCTTTGAACCGGTTCATGGAACGAAAATGAAAACCGGAAACTTTTGGTATTTTGGCAGGAATGAAAACGATTTTTAAAATATTTTTTAATGTTCTGGAACAGAATTGGAACAAAAAACAATTGTAAACCGGTTAATACCGTTTTTTTTTTTTCGTTCTTTAAAAAATATTTGACCTCATGTTTCACTTCGTGTCACTCACTGTTCGTGGGATGAGAGCAGAGAAAAGTAGCGGCTATCAGCAGCAGTTAAGAAAAGGGAAGTCTCCGAGTCACAATTTTATCATAACAGGTAAACACTGCAGTATGTCAGTCTTAAAAATGTATGATTTAGACATTAACTCATTAGCTGCAGTCATTTTCAGTGCAGTGTGTTCCCGTACTGCCAGTGCTTTGTAGCAATATTGAACTATGGGAGAAGCACAATGAAGATCTGTTGTTCAGCAATAAATGAAGTGGCGAAAGTTATTCTGGTCTTATTTCATGTAGTGTCTAAGTAGGAGGCATAAGCCTTAACTACAGTGATATAACTTGCATAAAGCAGAGGTGTAGGGCTGTGGTACCGTTTTACTGTAGGGTAGGGGCATATTTATAATTATAGTTTATAGCAGTGGTTCTTAACCAGGGTTCGATCGAACCCTAGGGGTTTGGTGAGTCGATCTCAGGGGTTCGGCGGAGACGGAGGTCAAGAAAAACACCCGACATGATGTGTTGGGTGTTTTGCCGAACATACACAAATCACTGTGTACGTTTGACACATCGTGTCAATTCGTGATGACACGCCCCCTTTAGCCATTACTGGCTGCAGGTGATCACGTGACGCTACATCGATTAGCCTACCTGTGCTACAGGGGATTTTGCGCACTCGGTAGTCGATTTATGCCTGTCATGATGGAACGTCGGGCGGCACGGTGGCGCAGTGGGTAGCGCTGTCGCCTCACGACATGGCGGTTCCGCACACTTTGTGCGGCGATTACATGCTCTCCGTGTGTCTGCGTGGGTTCTCTCCCGGTTCTCCGGCTCCCTCGCACCTCCAAAAGCATGCACTTCAGGTTGATTGGCCGGTCCCAAATTGCCCGTAGGAGTGAGTGTGTGTGTGCGTGGTTGTATGTCTTTGTGTGTGGCTCCGCGGTGCACTGGCGTCGTGCCCGGAGTGTCCCCCGCCTCACACCCTATGCCGCTGGGATAGGCTCCAGCTCCCCGTGATCCGCTGCGGTGGATACAGCGGTGGTAATATGAAAATGACTGACTGACTGTATAACGGAACGTGATGGGAGTCAGCGTTCTGCATGATTTGCAATGTCAAGTTGATCAACTTTAGTCTCTCACTGGCAAAAATAAAGGAACACTTCCTTAAGCTGCATGGAAAAGAAAAGAAACAAATTTTGCGGTGAAAATGACATAAGAGTAGCACTTGCCAAGGTGAAGCCACACATATCAGAGAATCAGACAATCAGAGTCTTTATTTGTCATACTGACACACGTTTCCACAGTTGACAGCACGAAATATGTCTCTGAAGGTCCCGGTAAGCCCGGTCGATAAATAAGATAAATAAGTTAAGAAAAACTAGATAAAAAAAGTTAAAAAGGCAAGACGAATAAGTTAAGAAAACCTAGGGAAAAACAAAAAGTTAAAAATGTAAGATAAATAAGAAAAGAGACCAAAGAAAAGTTAAGATGTAAGATATATAAGTTGAAGTTTAAAGTGTCTGGACAGCAGAATTTAGTTCGAAACAACAACAACAACAACAACGCAGCAGCTCAAGTGTGTAGGTGCTCCATATATTGCACTTGAAGAAGCACCATATTGCACTGAATCTCCATGTATCTGTGGTGACACACGGGGCGTCATGAGGGTGACTACAGAATATCAGATATCGGAACTGGTCACCAAATAAAAACAGCAGAAGTCACACTGATTTGCAGGCAGGTCATTTCATGTGAGTTCAGCCACTGTCTTGGTTTCGTTCTTTGAAAAAGGTGACACTTATGCACAATTCATTAAATACACCAGTAAAACATATACTTATGTCTTAAATTTGAAAAAAAAAATTTTTTACTAAAGAAGGGTTCGGTGAGTGAGCATATGAAACCGCCAGAGTTCGGTACCTCCAACAAGGTTAAGAACCACTGGTCTATAGTATATAAACTAATTGCTTTAGTCCTTAAGTTACCATATTTTGAGCACCATTCAGCTCATTGTATAAATAGGCACAATCTAAATAAGAGTATATTTCTGTACTTAAGCGGACACATGGCGCACCTTATTGTTCGGTGCATGCTAGCTAATGGAAGCAAAAAGGTGACTGTGGTTGAACTATGTTGTACTACGTATTTAAATTTCAAAAAAATACACCGACATTATTTTTTAAATATGTTTTAATTTCTTTATTTTTTTATAAATCTGTGCTAAATCCTTTGAAGTCCTCATCTTCGGTCTGCATTGAATAGCTCGGCAATTTCACTATCGCTGACTGTCACGTTTCCGGGTGGCTGTCCGGTAATGATGTCGGCTTTTGCAAAACATCGGACAAAAGTCGAAGCAGACACGT
The DNA here is from genome assembly GCA_013358685.1 of Antennarius maculatus. Taxonomy (NCBI): domain Eukaryota; kingdom Metazoa; phylum Chordata; class Actinopteri; order Lophiiformes; family Antennariidae; genus Antennarius; species Antennarius maculatus. The sequence continues at coordinate 6,768,599 of CM023619.1, read as the reverse complement.
TTGTCCAGGATCCACAATCCACCACATATTGTGGGGGTGTAACTCGCTGGGCAATGCCTCCCAGTCCTGGTAAACGTGTATTCACATCTCTCATCCATCACTCCACGACGCACGCAGCTTAACTTTAAAGGCTCTGTTTACACCAATGTCCAGCGGTTGGACTTCTTTCGTTAATCCTCCCGGAATGATGGCAAGCTCCGGATTCAGCCGCTTGACGCGTTTTTTTCTACAGAAGCGGTGGTGTGGGCGTGCATGGAGTCACGGATCAAGAGAGATGGCGTAGCTTGAAAAAAAGCCACCCGGTCTCTTTACGTGAACCGGAACAAACGCGGAACTGATAGCCTGGAGTTTACATCTTGCGTCGTAAGCGCGTCTCTTCGCTGACGCCATTGTCGGGGGTCTTCAGCCGAACAAATGCGGTTATGCAGCATACATGCAGTACAGTACCGGCATATACTGTATACTGTGTACCGGTGCCTACCGGAAGTGTGCCGGACGTATCCTCGCGTCATGTTCTCTGATTGATCTATCGCTGCCGGCGTACGTAGTGACGTATTACGTCCTATGTCGGCGGACAATGGCCAATCTGGTAGATCGCTGACTAAAATCACACAAAAACAGATTTTTACAGATTTTGGAACTCAGTGAACACATAAGACGTTTAATATTAAAAGGCACAGCATTGATTTTTGAGAAATTTTAAGGCTTTTAAGCGCGTCTTATGGTACGCAAAATACGGCACCTACATATTTGTATTACAAGGAACGTTATTAACCGGTTCAGGAACTTTATTTTCTTGTTCTAACCGATTCAGGAACGACAGCTTATGGGTGGAACACAAAAACGGAAATGTTATAATTCCATTTCTGTTCAGAACGAACTGATTGGCAAAAAATTCTGGTTCAAAGCCCTATTTTTTACTGAGCAAGAAGTTTTTAGATTTAAGAAATGAATGGCAAAAGTAAAAAACGTGGTTGTGGCTAACGAATAGTTGTTTTTAAATTTTGTCTGCCTTATTAAACCTGGGTTTTAAGTACTTGTTTGTATTTAGCACCATTTTTTACATGTGCAATTTTAAAACAGGCGCACTGAACATTTATAGAGTGAGGGACATGGAGAAAAGATCCTCTGTTTTTAGTTTTACCCTAATAGCCCTATGATGCAGAAGACAGGGTAAGATGGAGGCAATTTATTCGCTGTGGCGACCCCTGAGGGGAAAAGCCAAAAGAAAAGAAGAAGAGCCCTACGATTGTGCCCCCATGATCAGATGTTTTTAAACCATTTTTAACAAATAAAATCTGTTACGTGGATTGGTTTGCGCATGTTTACGCGACATTATAGATGTGAAACTGTTTTCCAGTTTTTATTTTGAGCCAATTGACCCTGGAAAACCGGAGATATGATTGTTTACATTTGATCTAAGACAAGCGGTTCAAATGGCTTCTTTTATTGGTCTAATCAGATGGCAGGCACCGTATTTCTGTCACTGTAGTCACCATTGTACAAGCGGGAATTCATGCATTCACGTGATTCAAACACTGTGGCTTTAATTAGAAAAACTCCTTTGAAGAATGGCACAAGTGACACAAACTGTATATAGTTATGTTAGAAGCCTATGGCAACCTTTTTATGTGCAATAAAATACAATTTTTCCATTTTTGAATTTGACTGTGTGTCTATTTTGCCCCAATGTGTCAATATAGTAAGTTATATGGAAATAATAACTATCTCTTCATATAGCTTAAGCTGTGCTGAAGATAAAAATACCAATCATGGGTATGTTAAATCATTTTTAATATGGTATATAGAGACAAATTTCAAATTTACCAAAAAATGTCCCAAATAGGTCAGGGCTCTAAGGGTTAATATAATAATAATTTCATTAAATTAAATTATATAATGAACACAATATACATTTATAAATACATTTGATTTTTCCTGTGTTGCCATTTTTCTTGCCTTTCGTATCTTTGTAGATGAGCATATTCAGACCTGAGAAAAGAAACCAAACCTTCTCAACTCCTTAATCATTGTTCAAATGTATGCTACCTTCACTACGCATTTCTCTCCAAATGTTCTGTTCCCTATAGCTACTTATATCCACTTCACTGTGCCACACACATACAGTCGGTGTATTCATTAAGCCTAAGGAGACAGGAGCATTTTCTATATTTCTGTTTACAAAGCAATACTTGGTAAAGTGCTGAACACCTCCTCACTCAAGAACAACTTCTATGATTTCTCCCTCCTCTCCATAGCTGCTCCACCACCTAACTGGGATTTCCATTTTCAACTTTCACCTACTGCGTGCCCTGCTTGTATAATGTCCACATGTAGTCTTGATGATAAAGTCTCGCTGATAAACCAGAATTGATGGTCTGCTGTGATATCTGGACACCGGTCTAATTGCAGATCACATCCACATCATCATTTGGAACTCATATATATATTGAAGCCTGTGAGGGGTCTTAATAAAATGTGTCATTATATTGTTATCATGATACTGACGTGTGAAAATCTGCCTTTGAAAAGCAGGAACACACATATGTCCACATTTTATTTTTCATTAAAATTGCCACATTCTGAAACTCGCCTTTAAGCCACAGTGTATCCATTGTATCATTACATCACGCTTCAAACCAGTGATGAATTGTGGTTGTCAGTGTCCATCCGTTCGTTTGTTCATCCGTTAGTTAGTCCACCAAATATCTATTCAACCGCTGCAGATAGAAAGGAGAAACAAAAGCACGTTACTCGGGCGGCAAAGGGGATGAAAATGAGATGATTACCTTGACCCTGAGAAAACTAGGTCAAGGTCAAATTTCAACTTTTGTACACTCAGGAACCAGATAAGATAAAAAGATGAGGGAGAAGGCCAGTGTGAGTAAGACCGTAGATCAAAGCTAGTGCTTCGATCTATGAAAGTACTAGGTCAGGGTTCATTCATTCATTTTCTGCCGCTTCATCAGCCGTAGACACGGGGAGCTGGAGCCTATCTCAGCTGGAACAGGGTGTGAGGCGGGGGACACTCAGGGCTCGACGCCAGTGCACCGCGGAGCCAAACACAAAGACAAACAACCATGCACACACACACACTCACTCCTACGGGCAATTTTAGGACCGGTCAATCAACCTGAAGCGCATGCTTTTGGAGGTGGGGGGAAGCCGGAGAACCCAGAGAGAACCCATGCAGACACGGGGAGAACATGCAAACTCCGCACAGTGCTGGACTCAAACCTGGACCCGCTGTGTTGTGAGGCGACAGCGCTACCCACTGCGCCGCACGTAAAATTTTGAATTCAGGGGTGTCGCGGGATGTTGCAATCTGTGACTGCCTTGTTCTCGATTGTTTTCCCTTTGGTTAGTACATGCTGTTTATATGAGCTTGGCTGAGCAGCTGCAGCACCTTTGTGTGCACTCTGATATTCCTGACATTACGAAAACACTGTCAACATGAAAGGCCAGAATCACCAGACAACATGTCTGCAAGGAGGGACACGGAGGCAGGATCACAGAAGTTGGAACCACCAGCATGAAAAGCACAACTGATGCTGGTAAAGTCATTATCCGTTGTCATTGTGATGTGTCTCTAAACAGGAAACGTGATATGCCAAACAATGGTAAACAGAAAGGAAGTATGAAAAAAAACTTACATCATCAGTGTTTGTTTTCATTATAGTGAGAATTTTAATTACAGTTTAGCAGGTTTGTATACCACATGACAGTGGTATTTGACATGTGACAGGAATCATGCTGCAGTACAGTAATCCCTTGCGCATTCGCGCTTCAAGATGCTCGGCTTCACCTCATCGCAGATTTTTAGTAGGTAGTCATGTGATACCGTACACGCATTCTATTGGCTGACAGCATCTGGAAGTGCGCTGCCTTTCCAGACTCACGGAACGCAGCGCACTTCCATGTATTAAAGAAATACTTAAAAGCGCTTTAAACAATCTATAAGAGTGTGGATAAAGGTAATACAGATATGACGTGGTCTAAGATCTGTATGGGGTAGGTTCTTAAACGTTTAAATTACCGTAAATAATAAAATAAATAGTTTGTTGCAATATCGCGGAATTTCGTTACTTGCGGATGGTCCTGGAAAGCATTAACCGCGAGGAATGAGGGATCACTGTATTATGCAATAACAGATGGTTTTAAACACTGTATGTTGACAACACAACAAGGTCGATTAGCAACATTTATTTTAGGGTTATTTTATAACCCTGGATCATGTCTGGGGCAGCAGTGGCTCAGCAGTAGAGCGGATGCCTTATGTGCAGACATTGCCCATACCTCAGTGGTTCGATTCCTGCTCCCGCCAGACATCCTCAGAGTTTCAGGTGACAGTGGGAGGTGTCAGCTCACTTAAAGTCACTGCCGAGGCGCTTGAGCAAGGCGCCATCCCCGCCTGCAAGCTGCTCATTTGGGGTACACCCCGAAGTCGCGACCCGCCACTCTGCCTCCCCTATACTGCTTGGACTAATTGCATGCCTACAGGCCTTTAGTGTGTTATGTTTCAGGGGCCTGTGCACAACATGATGTGTGCTTTGACTAACACAAACACACACATATATATACTGTATATATACTGTATGTGTGTATGTGTGTGTGTGTGTGTGCATGTACTGTGAGTGTAAAGATAATTTCATTGGAAGGCCATTCCAAGCATTTGACGAGGTACTTTGCATTTTCATCAATTGTGCTCTCTTGGAACTATTCAAATCCAGGAAAAGCCCTAAGCTGGGAAGCACAAAGCCAGGAAGGGCCTGAGAAAAATGTTACAATTCCACATAGTTAGCCCCTGCTGCTTTTTAAGAAAGATGTGTGACCTAAAAGACAAGCTTGTGACAGAGGGTGCAGAACATACATTTAATGACTCACACCAAAGCATGGAAGTCAGAACAGATTCCTCATTTATTTGTCAGTATTAAGCATTTAGACCCATTACATTTGACTTGAACCAACTAGCAATAACTATGGAAGCCACATTCTTTGTAGTTTCATTTTTTAAAGAAATGACAGGAGCTGTTTTGGATTATTAACTGCATAATCATTGAGGCCAACATAGGAGGAGAGCAGTTCTCCAGTGAGTGAGTACATAATCCCAGCACAGTTCAGACTTGTTTCAACTAGGCCTGAATCACTGATGACATATTGGAGGACATTCTTACAGTCAGAGCAGTAGGGAAAAAAACTTTCATATGAAACTCCTACTGTCATCAAATAGAATGGTACTGATCAGAGCACATATAACCACCGAGGTCCATCAGCCCCCTTTAATCTCACTGTTTTAAAGAAAATAAAACTAAAAACTTGAGCATGATTGCTTTATCTAGATACGTCCCCATGAAGTGACGGATTTGGGTTTAAGACTCATCCTCACTGTAGATTTAAGAAAAGTTTTTTCTGTAGTTTTTCTCTTGGGTTAATGCAGTAAATGTAGACATGCTTAATGACAACAAATGGTAATGTTAATTTGTTTCTCATCCTGCATTAAAATGAAATTCAAAAATAACAACAACAGAAGAAGTAACACCAGCAAAGCTTTTTCCACTAATGTTCAAAGCACTCAAAGGGAGGAATACGCTTCAGCTTGTAACTATAACTTATTAAACATCCTGTCAAATCCAAAATAAATTTTCTAAAGGAGTTTTTGCATGGTAGTAGCAATTTGGCCTCTGTTTCCCTCACAGTCACACAGCAAAAGCATTAATAGTCTATATAAATCACTCAGAACAAGTTCATAGCGTTCTAAGCTGCTGGCACTGAGGATCTCTTTGAAAGCAGCATCTTACCCCTCAGGCACTTGTGAAGTGTCAGGTCAGCTCTCTGCTCCTGTCTAATCCAGTCAGCTGCTAAAACATCTGTTGGTTCTGTTTTTGCATCACGCGTTTGCTCTCCTCTGGTCCCCCACACCCAGACATCTTGACAAGTCTTCACTTTCTGTTCCTGTTTCCCTCTCTGCCCTTGTTTCCCGTCCTCCTCCTCCCCCTCCTCCTGCTCCCCCCCTCCTCTTCGCCCTCCTCCCCTCTCTCTGAGTAAGTGTTTGGGTCACGTCACTGAACCTGCCCACTTTGTGTAAGAATGGGCCCTCTGTCTGTGCTTGTGTGTTTCCTGCCCTGTGAACTGGATTCTTGTGGTTGCTTTACTTTACTCACACAAGCACAGAGTGATGTCAGGCAGCAAAGGAAAGTTAAGCAAACTGAAACAGAGAAAAACTGTGTTGTGATTACTTCTAGGTGACAGTTAAATACGAACGAGATATGAAAGAGGTCACACACGCGCATGCACACACGCACGCACGCGCACACACACTCACACACGTCACATAGACACACACCCACACACACACACACACACACACACACACACACACACACACACACACACACACACACACACACACATACTTTTAATACGCCTTTGGCAGTTGATGCACACTCAGTTCAGTCGAGCAAAAGAGGATTTTTATTCAAGTCGGTGAAAGGAAACAAAGTCTATTAACTATCGGCTCCTTCAAGGGGTGGATTAATGTGAACATACTGTACAGTAAGCCTGAAATATGAACTCATACCAGGTAGGTCAACTGAATTTCCCTTAAAAATAATTTTAATATATATGTTTCCTACTCTGCTGTTTCTTTTATAAAAATAGTTTCCAAATTCAGCCACTGAATAACACAGAAAATAAGGAAAAAGAGGAATCTCACATTTGATTCTTCCTTCACGACTTCCTTAAGTCGTGAATACTCTTCACCATTCATCTAAAGAGATCACCACTGGCATGACAAAACTGCCAAAGCTCCTGTAGTTGCAAACATTTGATAGTGATTCAGGCAATAAACTTGAAAACAAGGCCATCTGACTGACTCTGCAAGTGGAGAGTTATTTCATGGTGACAGGGCACGTAGACACAGGTACGTCTGAGCCATCTTAGACAAATAGCAGCTACCCCCCCCCCCACACACACACACACACGCAGACACACACCGCTAACACAGATAGAGCTGTCTGACAGGCAGGACATGTGCTGAAGCTATATCACAGATGCTTTTGAGGCGCTATGATACGCAGACACATCCTGCAACAGCTGATTAATTATAGTGTAGTAGCACTTCCCCTTGATGGAAATCCTTCTTTACTGTAGTTTATATGGAAACGATTGCGGCATATATTCTACCTGCTTCTGTATGTTTAGCATAAGCATAAGTCTTCCATAGACACACACACACACACACACACACACACACACACACACACACTTTCATATGTTCAGGGGTCATTGGAAAATATCCAACTTTGTCTTCTTTTAGCTACGGAGAAGACACAAGAAATGATTTTAAGAGGCCCTGAGATCTTGTTGCGACAATGCCTCTTTCCATGGTCTGTTGTAACTCAAAAACATGAGGCTGCAGTGACTGTTGCAAAACAAATGGGTTTTGGTTCCTGGATGAAGGCATAATGAGGCAAACTGTATAATTCATAGCTCCATGATACAGACTTTATTCCACTTTTATGTTACACATAAGGATCCTATTGTACCTTAACTCTCCTCTGAGGATAACTTATGTTCAACTTGGAAACCGCGCTACCAATTTACACCTTTTTGACACTATACTATAACAGACCCTGGCACCCATCGGGTTCATTGATACCTCTTCTCAGTAAAGGTCAACTCCAATGTGTAGCTGAACAAATTGCAGGAAAAACCACTGAGCACTGGATCACCGTTCATGCAACCACAACAACATAAAAAGCGACTATGACATGACAAGCAGCTTTAAGGAAACCCTTGTGGAATTCATGTGACCGTGCAAAAGGGCACTACAAATCACTAGAGTTGAAATATGACTGAGAATGAGCCCCACGCTGTGCACCGAGTTCTCAAATATGAAAAGAAAAGTTACTCAACGTTTCCTCTAGTGGACTCTAGACAGGTTTCCAGAAATAGGCTGCTAATAAAACCCTTCTTCCCAAGAGACAAATGTTAGCAATGATTCACAGCTACAAAATGTTTGGACCCAGTGCTGTGAAAGCAGCCAGAGAGCACAGCAGGACAGACCTGATCCCTCTATATAAGGCAGTGCTTCTTGCTCTAAGGAAAAGACATTATTGAAGAACTGTTAGTTGGCATGTAAACCAAAAGCTTTTAAAAGGGCAAATGATTCTATCCATGAAGTCAAACTCAGCTATTTTTAAATGTAATTGTGTAATACAGTCGGTGTTAGCATATGACACACAGTTTTCTGGATCGAGTATATTAAACAATCTGTTCTTGGCTTTTGAGGAACAGAGGTTTGACTTTTCTACTGCATAAACCATGGATCAGTTTTGGGATTTTCTAAGTTCCTCTTTGTTCTAGGTTCCTCTTTGTTCTGATATATTGTAAATGTTTCAAAATACTGCAAAGCAAAATGAGATACATGTTAGCCCAGTGGTGGGCCGTGCATTTTACACCTAGGCCCTCAGTGATGTCCTACTTAGTCAAACTTGCATTAATACATCCCATAATGTTGTAAGTGGCTTCCACCGCTGCCATCAATGTAGCGTTCAGGACTGACGTGTTTATAATATCTCTCAAATTGGACAAAAACCATCACTTTCGAAGAGGCCATCAGTTGTAATCCTTTTAGTGTCACTTGCACAGAAGATCCTGCAGCTTCACCTTTATAGATGTCACACAACTATGTCACAGAACAAAACCGACAGCAATGACCATCATTTATGACACCACAGATAGAGAAATGGTTAATGCGTTCCAGCAACCACCCACAATAACGAAATTCTGTGATATAGCGACAACATATTTATTTTATTATTTATGGTAATTTTAACGTTTATGGACCCTCCACATACTGATATTAAACCACCCTCTATCTGTATAATCTTTTCACACACTCTTGTAGACTGTTTAAAGCAGCAGTCCCCAACCACCGGGCCATTAGTTACCGGGTTGTGGGCCATTAGGATGCACAGAACGCTTGAATTTCTCTTTTTTTTTATTGATTATCAGTCTAACGATGCTTTATTTTGAAAAGTGACTTATGTGCGGAATGACATATAGACAAATGCCTGCGTCTCTGCCTCTTGACAGGTTTCGGTCACGTGACAGGTCACTTGCTGTTACCCCTTTGGAAAGGGGAAAAGGCCCGATGAGGAAACAGAAGAAACTACGACTTCCAAAAACACAAAATCTTCATTTAAAAGATAAATTGAGGAGTCCTACTTACAATATGGGTTTATTCCTACAGGTGAATCTTATGCGCTGAGCCCGCTGTGTAGAATATGTGGCGACAAGCTAACAAATAAGTCAATGAACCCTTCAAAGCTGCTTCAGCACCTGGAGATCAAAGCACCAAAGCATTAAAAGACAAAGCTTTGAAGATTTTTGAGAGAAAAAACATGAACACGAAGGGCAGAAGCCATTACCGATGGCCACCACATCAACAAATGTGAGCGAAATGAGAGCGTAATACTTAGTGGCTAATCATATTGCTAAGCCGAAGAAACCTTTAACTGTTGATGAAGAATTTATGCTGCCCGCCGCCATGGACATTTTCCCTGAACATTTAATTGAACACTAATTTTCACTGATAGTATTAGTTGATTGACTTGTTCAACCTTTTATAAAGGAATAATCAGTATCTCTCCTACGTTGGATGAACTGATTGTAAATATCTGTATTCCAAAATAAACCTCATCAGCGTAGTCACTTCAATTGGGTTTTTCATTCTAATTATTTATTAGATAGGATTTTCATTTTAAAATTAATGTAGATGTCTGCTTTTGACATAAGACCACTGTGGATGAGTTATTATTAGAGTACATCCGTCCTGGCGGCCTTTTCCTGGCGTGAAAATATTGTCTTAGATGAAACCAGTCCATGGCGCAAAAAATGTTAGGGACTTCTGATTTAAAGCACTTTTGTGTCCGCTGCGTTCTGAGACTCACGAAAAAAATCAGCGATGTAGTGAAGCCGCGCCTGTTGTGCGCGATTGCGCAAGGGATTACTGTACAGAAATGCACTCATACACTACTAGATGTTGCATCACCTCTATGGTGTATCAAAACAGGCTATTTTCCAGCAATCACGGTGTTATCATGAAACAAGTCTCTTAAATATGAAAGATTAAATGAATAAAATGCTTGTACTCACCAAAGCAGCAGTTCAAACAGCTTATTTAAACAAAAAAAAAATTCTCCTTTCTTTCCTCAAGAACACTGATGACTTGGTTGTACAGTTTATCCATGTGTTTTAATTCCAGCAACAAATCCAGCAACAAATTTGCTAGTTCAGGGATCAGCCGACCTTGCATAGCATCTGATTAACGCCATATACCTGTATATATTTATATATATATATATACATATATACTGTATATGCACTGTACTAGCAGGTACCCGTGGAAATTCCACAATTCCACAGACTTCCACAGACTTAGTTTTCTTTCCCGTCACAAGAAAACAAACCGCTGTGTCTGACGAAGCCGTAACAGCTCCGTGTGTGTGGAGGGACGGACGCAAAGATGAAGGCCGCTTTGGCGTTAGGGTCCGGCCAACAGGGCAGACGCCAGCTTCGTGAGCTCGGTCATGGTGAATAAAGCATCGGGGTTCCCCACACAAGAACGTGAGGTCCATCACAATCAAACAATATAAACCGTTATTTTTGACGAAGCCAAAACGGCTCTGTAAGTGAGAGACATCGACAAATGTGAAGACAGGAGCTAACTCGACTAGCAGCCCGAACTTCCAGGTAGTTTCTTCAATCTAACATCTAGATTGAAGAAAGCTCGCTTAAAAAAGCAAAAAATATTGGAAAGTAGGATTAAAGAATTGGAATTACAGCATAAACAAACAATTCTGTACTACTTAAAGTGAAAAAAATTAGACATCAATTGGATGAAATCCTGACATATAAAGCAGAGGGTGCCTTGCGTTTTATAAACCAAAAATATTATGAAAGTGGAAATAGAGCAAGTCGCCTGCTAACATTTCAGTTTAGAAAGGCCCAATCAAACCGGATTATATCCAAAATAAGACACCCGGTGTCTAAACAACTACTGTACTGGTAAAACCTGCAGAGATAGCAGAGTTAGAGGGACTGTTGATATCATTGTGAAGACATTAGTATCGCTTAAGAGCATGCAACCTTGCAACTACTCTTTGGCTACTTGCAGGGGAGGCCACATGGAGGCTGTCTTCTTCTCAAGCTGGTTTCCAAAGCGGTAGGTCAACAACAGTCCAGGTGACCCTTCTGTGCCAGGAATAGAGGAAAGCTTCCAGGCAGGAGAGAAGGCCGGTGCTGTCTTCCTGGACCTCACAGCTGCATACAACACTGTCTGGCTGCGCGGGTTCCACATGAAGCTTCTGAAGGCCATCCCAGATAAGCACATGGTGAGCTTCATCATGACCATACTGAGCAACCACAGCTTTCGGCTCCACACCAGCAATGGCCAAAGCAGTAGGGTGAGAAAGCTCAGGAACGGCGTCCCGCAGGGTTCATTACTGGCGCCACTTCTGTTCAACATCTACATCTACGACCTACCCGAAACACCATCGTGGAAGTACGGCTACGCAGATGACCTGGCCATCTTGCTCAGAAAGTCATCTTGGGAAGGAGCAGAGGAGGGCCTTTCTGAGGACATGAACATCCTGTCCTCAAGTATGTTGAAGGTGCCAGTCCTTCAACATACTTGAAAGACTGGCACCTCAAGCTCAGTGTTGAAAAGACTGTGTCAACAATGTTCCACCTGTAAAACAAGGAAGCCAACTGCAATATCAACATCATGGTTGACAATTTCCCGCTACAGTCCAAGTCCTCCCCGACATACCTCGGAGTCCTTTAAACAACATCTGGACAGTGTCAAAGGCAAGACCATCGCTCATGCCGCACTGATACAGTGCCTAGCCGGTACCACGTGGGGAGCCACCACCAAGACACTGCGTATCTCCACTGAGGCCCTGGTGTTTCCCTCCGCTGAGTACTGTGCCCCAGTCTGGAGCTGCAGCCCTCATGTTAAGAAGCTGGATGCTGCCCTCAACACTGCCCTGCAGATTGTCTCTGGATGCCTACGAGCCACCCCAACCAACCAACTGCCTGTCCTCGCCGGTATTGCTCCTGCAGAGGTCAGACAAGAAGTAGCTATGCTTGCCCTCGCTCGGAAGGCTCAGCGGTGTGAATCCTACCTCCTCCACAAGGTTGTCACGGAGACACCACAGCGGTCATGCCTCAAGTCCCGGCGCCCCTTTGCCACAAATGCCTAGGAACTGCTCCGAACAACACCAGCAGACACCTCCAAGGCTTCCTGGGTGAAGGCAAAGTGGAGGGACTAGTGGAAGGCAGCCATACGATCACGGCTTCACCTATTCATTGAGTACCCAACAGATGTTCCTGGCCAGCATCTACCCCGTAAGGAGTGGACAACCCTCAATCGCTTGAGGACCGGTGTGGGACGCTTTGGTGCAGCAATGCAGAAGTGGAGTCTCACAGAGAGTGCCCACTGCAAATGTGGAGTTACACCACAGACTGTGGAGCACGTGACTACCAGCTGCACCATATACCAGCCACCAAATGGAGACCGTGGCTTAATAGACTCAGACAGTGACACACTGGACTGGCTGGAGGTCTAATGACATACGACAGAAGAAGAAGAAGGAAAATTCATTAAAATATAATGAACTTTTGGCATAAACATTATGATTCCTGGTTATGTTAGGCCATCAGAGATGGCTTTGCTGGCCCTGACGGCCCACCACTGTGTTAGATAATGTTCTTGATAGCCAAAAAGATTAAAATTTATGGTCGCAACAGCAAATAATATGGCAAATAGAAGAAAATACAGATACTTTGTGCTTAAAGTTAGATGAGAAGAAATCACTCATGTCGGTCTGGTGAATACTTAGCTTTGTCTTTCAGGTGTTCCATTGACATTTCTGCACTTGTTATTTACAACATTTGTAATGTGTTTTTCTTATTTAATTTGTTTAAACAGCAATTTTGACATGTAGTGTTGGGAAGATTTGATGACTTTTGAACATACCCAGGCTAGTTGTTCGCCAACCTCTGTTGTAATTTATCTCTAATCAATTCTAATCAAATTCACTTGGCAACATAACAAACATTATTTTAATGTAGTGAAATCTAAATGTCATATTAATAAACATGTTATTTTGTATACAGCTGAGTGATTAAATGGAATGACCTTGTAGATAAATTGCTGCTGAACAATAACAGTAGTTTCTATCTTTTACAGTCAGATGTCTATTATTTCCTGTAAACCCAGTGTGATGGTCTTACAAGGACACAGATGACATAACGTAATCATGTGGTCATGGGATAAATGTGCACCAAAACACAGCTTCCTCTTTCTGTCACTCAGAGTGATTAACCTCACACAACAGTGGCTTAAATAACATTTTAAAAGAAAAAAAACAAGCTTCTAAATTCCAAATTTATAGCTAAATGAACATTTTCATTGAGTTTGAGTAGCATTTGGACAACTGAGTAAAAAAAGAAAAAAGTAGTATTTTCTTTTACGGTGAACTGCAACCACTGAATAAATCATCTGTTAACAAACCAAAACCTGACTGCAGCCTGACCATTCTAACCCACTGAGCTGAACAGAGCCATTGACAGAAACTTGTGCTTGTCACATGCTTATGATTATGCAGATACTTTTTGCAATGTTATCTAATAGTAATGAATTGGTCTCTTGAGTCTAATGTGACTATGTCACTCCTTAAATTGCACATGGCAGACATGATTTTGCACATCTAAATCCCTTTCTTTATTTAGTGAGGTGTGTGTGTGTTTGTGTGTTTTTGAACCAAATAAAGTACTCTCAAATGTGCAAATGTGACCTCTCTTGCAACAGCTTGAAAACACGATCCCTCAAACCATCCTGTAGGAAATGTGATAAAGTATGTAACTCTCTGCTGAACTCATTCCTCAGGTCGCTGCAGCCCAGCAGTCTGACTTTCATGTCTGCCAGTCTCATATCTGAATGGCTGCTGAAGACTTCTGTGTAGTTCAGATGATGTGACACTGTTGACACTGGAAAAACTAAAGTTTTCTATTTTGCTAACAGCCACGAATAAATAAACTAGTCAGTCCGGTGTTTTTGTAGAGTTATAACCCACTGCTTCAAGCTGATCTATTTGAGATGTAAGTGATCTATGTAGTGTGTGATCCATCCAGCGGTTTGATTTGTGCTGGGTTTTGTGGATGTCACATGAGCATCTGTGTGATACAAATCTAAATACTGTATAGGAAAGTGAAAATCAAACAGTACATGAGGTCTTTCCTAACAATCAGCTCTGCTTTGGTTGTGTACAGACAAGTATCTGTTCCTCTGTGACTTCATGGAGTCTCATACATTCTAGCACTACAGCTCTGAGAAATAATAAATGACTGATAAGCAGGACTCCTAATTAAGCATCAATGTTTATGGTGCTATCACAGCGAAAATGGAATGGAGAGATCTGGGTTGCACCTCCCTCTTATTCAGATGACTGCCAGGGAATGTTAACTTTCTGGGTTCAGTGAGATGTGAACTGCGACCCTATGAGTGCAGGACATGGCTTACAATACCGCTATTCACCAATCTCATTCCCATGATGGAGGCATTTCCATGACATGGTTCCTGGACTGAATCTGTGTCCACCTCTTCAATAAAATCATCATTATTATCTCTCCAAGTTCTGTGGTGGTGGAGGAGAAAAGGTCCTCATGGTATGCCGTATGATAGGCTTGGAGAAGGTCACTAGATGGTTCTAACAAGCTACAGATGTACTCGGTCTGGCATCCTCTTCGGATATTTCGTCTGGCTGAGCTTTTCAGCAGGTCTGTAAACTTGGTATAGTTGTTGGGGTGTGGTGGGATGCTGGGGATTAAGTGTTTGATCTCCTGTTGGTACAACAACCAGTCAGCTTTCTGAAGGTTGAACCTTCTACGGAAGAGGACGGTTGTTGCTTGGAGGACAGATCGGATGGTTATGGTGATAGGTCGGTGTCGTCTGTACGGGATGCGGTCCAGGACCTCTTTCCCTGCTCTTGATGCTAGTTCGTCGCTCACACAGACAAGGTCTGGGTTATATCCGTTTTTCCATCTGCCGCTGCGGAAGGATTTCGGCAGTTTGGCATCATGGATCAGGGTCAGATGTCACGACTCAAACCAGGTTTCGACTGCATCTCCATCTTGGTCGTTTTCCTTATAGCCCCACAATGTGCTATGGGCAATGAAGTCACCGATGCTGATGTGGAATTTCTCTTGCATCTATCTCGCAGTTCGCTGTGGGTAAAAGGGCTTTGAGGGGGTTTATACACTGCTGTGACAAAGACATTTGGGAGGGCAACTGTGATGGTTTCCATTTTCCCTTTGGTGGTATAGGTGCAGACCTCTCGGATTGTGAGGTTTGGTCTGCTGAATACGGATGATTCATACTGTCTGTGACAGATCTCCGCCACCAGCTTCATTCCAGGCAGGGTGGGTCGGTGTTGATCAGGGCGTGAATGCACACTATGTTGAAACATTTCACCACTGTCACTAGTATGCCTGCCTTGCATCTGGAGAATCCGTCAATGTTGATTGAGACGATTGCTAGCGCAGGCCCCGAGGGGCGTAATTATCTCTGCGGCATGTTTGGCGTTGTCATTCAATAGGTTGCTCAGGTAGGTATACAGATATTGGCCTACTGGTGGTAGTCAGATAGTGATATTGGATTATACCACTCAGCGTTTCCCAGGCTGCAACACGAGGAGGTTTCTGTATCACCAGCCCAGTTGCTTTAGTAAAGTTAGGTTGTATTTGGCTAAAGAGGTAGCACATTTTTATTTTATTTACAGTTGCTTATGAATATGAGTGAAGTGCCATATTGATACAAACTATATTGGTCCTGATGGGGGAATTGCTTTTTGTTATAATATAATAATATAATATAGTATATTTCGTTATACAAAGTCTTCAGGCCCTCAGTGCAAATATAGTTATCCGGGATTGTATCCATGTTTCACCGAAGCAGACTGTGTGAGCTTAAGCTCCCTGTCTTGATAGCCAGTGTGTGCATAGACACAGTTTTAATTATATCCTCTCTAAATTCATCTATTGTCTCCTCCACTTAGGAGACAAAGGATTTGAGGAGAATAATGGTGTGTTTTTCTTGACAAATCCTACTCGAGGTTTACCAATTGGTTTCACTTCGATCAGCTGATCTAATGATCTAAGAGTCACATTTGGCTGACTGTGAAAGTAGCTTCATGATTACCATGGAGAAATTAATAGTTACAGTGTATAATGAAAAATGAGAGTGAAAAACAAGAGAAAAATAGGAGGGAAAAACGTAGTAACAATGTTATTGAAAGTTTAAAAGTTCTGGGCTAGCATGAAGTGCAAGTGGATCCAATTTTCAATTGAAGATATTGAGGACCACAAATTAATTTGTGCCAAGACATTTCGAATACAGTATCTTTGGACATCTGGTAGCTGTGTTACACTAATTTAAAAAAGTACAATATGGGACCTTTAAGCTAGTAGATTCTTCTGGATTTAATTCTGGTTCTTATAAAAAAAAACATTTTGTATCTCATATTCTCAGAGAGAAAATGCTGCAATAAGGGATTTTTTTTTATGTGTACATTTTTGCTGCCTTGCGCTGTCATAAAAAAAAAATCCCTGAAAGGTCCCATCAGAAAAATCATGAAGTACCCGATGGAGACACTGAAATTTCGCAGCATTAGAGTTGATGTCTTGCATTCAACACATCATCTTATGTTTGGAGTGCTGACAGGATGGGCATCCCAGAATAGTAGCTTCAGTCACTTAAGGCCTTAGCTGTACTGCAGTCCAGAAAGAAGCTGTCACAGTCCTATTCTTTACAAATTATGTCAGGGTTAGTCACAGGCGCTGTCAATGCTGCCGTGCTTCCTAATGTCCACTACCATGCATAATGGTAGTGGATACTGAAAACGCTATAAACACTTTACTTTCTTATGCCTATTTATGCCTTTTTATTTGTATATTCTTGGTGGGTTATTTTTTTATTTTTTCGAGGTGTTGGTGCTTTTTCTGTGTGCTATTGCGTGCTCACTGTGCTGTGTGTGGTGCGATGCAGAAGTTAATTTCTCTGACGGAACCTCCTTAAAGGGATCCTATTATGAAAATAGTGGTCCTTCCTAAACCGACTAAGTCCTAGAATCTGGTGAACAAACGCTTCCTGCATCAATAGATATTTGGAGTTTTAGAAATTCATGGTCCGGACCGAAACAAAACGATCGGATTTTGCTAGAGTGGTATTTGTGACATCACAAAGGGTGCTCTGTGATTGGACGGAGTGATTGACGATATTGATTGGCTGACATGACAAAGGGCGTGGCAATCCCTGAGGGGGGAGTTCGTTCAGGTTATGGTAGCATTGTGCGGTAATGTCCTACCTCAGAGCTACACATTGAAAGTTCCTCACAAACTGTTGAACTCAGTTGGCATTTGGCTAACTAGTTAGGTCCACTTCAGTCATGTGTGTGAGTGTGTGTGTGTGCGTGTGTGTGTGTGTGTGTGTGTGTGTGTGTGTGTGTGTGTGTGTGTGTGTGTGTGTGTGTGTGTGTGTGTGTGTGTGTGTGTGTGCACGCTCGTGTGTGTAGTTCATGATTAGGCATGATTAGGCTAGGTGTATGGTAATGACCTGGCTCAGAGCTACACACTGAAAGGTCCTCACAAGCTGTTGAATTCAGCTAGCATTTACCTAACAAGTTAGCAGTCAGGTGTGTGTGTGGGTGTGTGTGTTTCCACCCAAGGCTATCCCAAGCATCACATGATGAAATCCCCCCGATGAAATAGCGTCCTGGCTCCCCCTTGCAGTAGCATTGTTGTAGTATTTCATCGATCTCTAGTTGTGATAGCAGTTTTCAGTTACGCATGTTGGAACACTGGGCTGTTTCTTTGTTAGCCTTGATTGTGGGTTTTGAAGCATCCATTGGTCCCACTTGCGGCCCATATATCCCCTCTCTCTGGGATTACTCGTATAGTAGCATTCCAGCAACTCCGTATTCTCCGCCCTTGTCCATGTATGTCTTGTTCCAGTAATGCATTTCTCATCAGATTGAACCGGTTCACCTTGTTAACTCTGTCTTTATTATGTTCGCTCATGATTGAGGTAGGCTGGTATTGCCTAAGGACCCTGGAGGCAGGACAGTCCACCAGACATGGTGGACACTCACCATCCCAAAACAGATTCAGATTCAATAAACAGAATAAAAGAAATTTCAGAAGAACGCACAGCAATAACAAACAGCGTAATGATAAAATATGTTAATGATCACATCATGGAGACAGGAACAACAAAAGGCCATATTCTCCCAGTAAATCAAGAGTAGTAACCAACAATCAAAATCATTCCATTTACTACTTCATCTCAGAAACAGGTTCTGACTGGCCAACATTACATTATCATAGCTGTTTGGCAACAAAGATGGTTGTTTTTTTTTAAACTTTACAGCACAATCCCATTTGCATCTAAACATATCAGAGGATTTTACAACCTTTTTTTCAAAGACCGCTGCACCGCTGCATCCAGGAACAGCAGGAGCTGCCGCATCCTGAGCTTCATGAGCCCAGTTTCTGTCACCTCTGTGAGGGTCACACATGTGAATTACTTTTAGAGGTAATGGCTGGTGGGTGAATTTTAACGCTAGACAGAGCCAAGCTACGAGCTTTTCCCTGCTTAATTCGAATAATGTAATCTGAGATAATCACACTCAACAGACAAATATGGTGACATGGATCCTAAACAAAAACAAAAAACTTTAACAACACGAGTCAGCATGCACTCACATGCACATAGGTGTAATGATGACTGATACTACCATGATACAAGGGATATACACAAATGCAGTTCAGCATATTGCACCAGAAGCTTTTATAAAGGCTGCCACGGCCAGTATGTGCAGTGTAGGTTTGCATCATGTCCATGCAGGTCTGCTAGGTTTCTGCCTGTGAGCATAGATTAGAGGTCTTGGATCCAAAACCAACTGGCAGGCTATGACGGCAGCTTTCACTGTTCACATGCTACTGCTGCTGGCCTCATTTTTAACGGCTTCCAATTAGACGTGAAGACACTTTGAGAAGTTTGTGACATGGAGCCAACAGGCCCTTGGTAGTTCACTATCCTACAGGAGTACAGAAGGGTTGTTACGACAACCACAGGTTAATGTTTGTAATGTACAACGTGACATCAATAACTAGAAAACTGAGAGAAAGGGCGTGTTCATGCAAAAATGTTTAACAAGGAATGTGAACACCTCTCCATATACTTTAACCCACACAAACTCACATCTGACAACTTGAATATATTTTTAGTAGCACTATAGAAGCAGAGCCTACCTGCTGCATACCATTTCTCTTGACATATGGTTGTTATTAACTCAACACCATATCAACTTATTCTTCATATACAATAAATAGGCTAGGACTCATACATTTTTTGTTTACCTTTTCCCATTGCTTTTGGATTCTTACATCCCACTTCAAAGTGGTGACGTCAGCGTTTGTGTGTCCTTTCATTCGTTCGTTCATCCGTCCATCTTTTAGTCCACCAAATATCTTCACAACCGTTGCAGATAGAAAGATGAAACAAAAAGCACATTACTCGGACGACAAAGGGGATGAAAATGAGATGATGACCTTGACCTTGAGAAAACTAGGTCAAGGTCAAATTTGAGCTTTTCTACACTCAGGAACTGGATAAGTTAGAAAGATGAAGAAGGCCAGTGTGAGTAAGACCATAGATCAAAGCTACTGCTTTGATCTATGAAAATAAGTCAGAGCACTAGCTTTGATCTTTGACCTATGCAAGTAGGTCAGGGTAAAATTTTGAATTCAGGGGTGTCACGGGATGTTGCAGTATCTGACCGCATTAGTTCTTGTTTGGCATTGAAATTGGCTGTATATATCTATATATATATATATATATATATATAGATATATATAAATTGGCTGTATATATTGGCTGTATATTGGCTGTATATATACTGAGTCTGTATAACAGTGTTTGCTCGGATTATTTTTCATCAGTGCACCAAACCTGTTGCTCTCTCTTTCTGTCATCTCCTGTGTGAGTACTGTTTGCCTGCATGAACTGCTCACACACACTTGTAACCCCCCCCCCACACACACACACACACACACTCACTGTAATATCATGTCTACAACATGTGTGCTTGTTTTTCTAATCCAGTCACATACTAACTCTCCTCTCATAACCATTAGTTTGAGTTTGGCTGCAATAATGATTATAAACACAGTCCTTTGAGCTTGAGCAATATAATTTCACATTGTTGCCTGAATATATAGTGAACAAGCAAGTTAGCTCACGTTACACAAGGCAAAGTTAGCATTATTGAAGTTGAATATTTCAGAAGATTTTACACCTGCATTAGCTTGCTTCACAACTTCTCTTAGACAGTAGAATGTGTCATCTCTTCAATCACACCCTATCCAGTCATTGACATACATTGACTGGTCAAACACTTCTTCTTGTGTTGAGACTGTACCACATATGTGCGACTGAACCCAGATATCACCAGCCTTTTGCATGAAGTGGCAAAAGAATAAAATAACGCAATGAAATTAAGGAAAATTAAGAAAGAGAAGCAAAACCTGTGAAATCGGACTATTTGAATGTTTTATTAATATGTAGAAAATGTATTAAAAAAGGAACTATATAGTACATGTTTAAATCAAACTAGATCTAAATTTGACAGGAAAGTTATCCAACATCAAATCCTTAGTTTCAGCATATACGTATGAGCGTCCAAATATTCAAGATCACATTTGTCAACATTTACATCTCTATGGCAATATTTCAAATCAATTCAATTAATACAGCATCTTCCTTATATAACAAATACCACCAGACATATGTGATTATATAACTTAAATCGCTTGGAAAAGGAACAAATGAAATAAAGTCTTTTATTTTCAATACTGTAAAGGAAAGTCTGCCATTCTGCAGTCATTGAAGAATAAGTAGCAGTGAAATGGAAATGGGTTTTATGTACTGTGAAAAGTTCAGTGGATGGTAATGCAGCAAGTGTTTTCCAGTATTTAAAATATTTAAATAATGCTCTTGAGAAAGTTGATTTCACCTAGCAGACTAAAAAGTCAACATTTTACATGATGAAAAGAAAAATACAGTACAAAGTGCAAATTTAATTTCCATTTATGTTTCAGCAGGAAACCAAATACTTCATATTAATACTAGAGGGAAAACATAATTTTTTTTAGAATATCAATAAGAGAATTCAGGTTACTTCTGTGTTTGTATTTCCTGTCATGTCTAGAATTGCTCTAATTCTTGGTTACTTTTCCTGAAAGCTCTCAATTATAAGCATTATTATTTAACTTTTAATCTGCAAATGTAATGTTTCTTCTGGTGACTGACAGAAAAACTTATCATAAAAATATTTTAAATATCTCTCAAATGCCAGATCAAAGGTTTTCAGCGCACCTCAAATATCCTCCCAAAACAAATGAAATTCTGCTCATTTTCCAAAAGCCTAACGACTTCAGTTGTTTGTACAAAAATGCACTGAGGCAAATTTCATCTTAGTAGTTACTGAAATTAGTATGCAGACTTTAAATCACAGGGGAAAATGGATAACATTGGAGTTTGAAAAGTTCACTCTGACACTGAAAAATAAGTCAGGCCTTGAAAAAAGTCACATGTTCAAGTGGTTTCTTTGTTAAATCACATAGTTTCCAAAACTCTATTTAGAATGCGTTCCACCACACAAACCAGCTTAGTAAGGAAATGGGTCATACCAAAAATAAACACAAATAATATTTGTTATTTACTGTCAGGCTCTTGATTGCAATTTATTCAACATGCAGTAGTTTCCATCAGAGCCTAAACACACAATGGTTACATGGTTTATGGGAAATACATCAGAAAACTGTTTGTTTGCACCTAAATGGGAACACATCAAACGTCACGTTGTCTTAAAGGCTAAATGAACTTAATATTAAGAGTTTATAGTTACCAATCAGGGTTCACATCTAAAAAAGGACAAAAGCGACAAAATTAAAAACACATATGATACAAACCAGGTTCTCTGAAATATTTGAATAAAATAAATCCAAAAAGTTGAATAAAAATGTAACATCTAATTAATATACTGACTATAAAATCAAATGCTGCTTGCGAGGATGGTTACGTTAATTTTTCAAGGATCACATGCATTTTGTTAGTACCGATGTAATGAAACCAGATAGGAGATTTAACCGGTGGTTTTACCATTAAAATACACAGAGTTTCTTTTTCATCCCACAGAGGAGGCAGAAAACTGCAGTCCACTGAACACACTGGCATTGAAGACTTTGGACAGCACCGTCACAACTGAACAGAACAAAGAGCTTGGTGGGCATGCTGCAGATAATACCTGCCTTGGTAAAAGAATAGTCTCTTGTTTCTGCCGGGGGCTTCAAAAGTAAAGGGACTAAAAGGAGAAAGACTTAGTTTTACTCTGCCTACTGTTTTACTTTCTTTGTTACGTTCAGTTTAGCTCGTAGAGAGACGCAAGGCTAAAATATACACTGTGCCCACCCTAATTTTCATATTCAAGGATTTAGTGTTCACATTGCATAAAATAACGCCAGGGGACGTGATTACCATAACATCCCTGAAAAGAGAGAATCTATTAATAGAACTGCATCAGTGACTTTGGTGACGGAACTGACTATCATCTAGACCAGGTCTGTTTTACACATACCTCTGGTTAAATCTTGATTCTATTCTGTCATCTCTGCAAGCAAAAACAACATCTTCAACAGGGGTCTACCTAATATTAAGCATTTATGATGTTCTTGAGAAAGAAAGCCAGGAAGTAATAACAAATGCCCATGGACTGAAGAATTTCAGTGATTAATGGAGTGATTAATGAAGACCTTTGTTGTGTTCCCACTCGTAGTGCAAATGCTCTTTCACTGTGGCTTAAAATAAAGTTGATGGTTTTCATTTTGATTTTAAACACCACACAAAGAAGATCGGAATTAACAGTAACACAGATCAAGAGGAATAAAATAAAATACACAGTAATGGAGCTGTTGCTGGTGCACTGTTTCGCTCAGGTTTTCGCTTTTTGATGTGTATTTTATCTTGTATATCCAGTGTTCGGCATCATTTTTAATAACTTAAATCAAGGCATCAAATCACATTAAACAGATGGACCTTTATCACAAGATCATTTATAAAAATATATATATTACAGATAAGGGGTATAAGGACATATACAGTATTTTTTTCAGTTAAAAGTAGTAATATTTCGCAACAATTAAAATAAGAGATCTTCTGTAGGGCATTTCCGAGCCTCTCCCTTGCATTGTAACGTTAGGCGAATTGTACAGTTAAACAAAAACATAGCTTCTTGGTTTCCCTTTCCAGTTTGTTTTGTTTTTAAATACAGCAAATAGAGCCATTGTAAGTCAAATGTTTAATTAATAACATACAGTGTTCTCCAGTGTTCTCGGGTAGCAGTACAACAGGAAAAGACAGAAGTAGAGATAGAGTTTAAATGTTGTGTCAGTCTTTCTACTCCATTATTTCATCCCAAGTCAGAACAGTTTGTGTTTTGTTGGGAGTATATTAATAATAATGTCTTTTATTGTTAGTTTTAATACTGGTATTTTGTGACACCAATTTATTTTGCCTCATTAATGGTATGAAAAAGCACATCTGTGAGGCACACAGCAGAATCTCGTCACTGAACATCGTCCAAACTCTGGCTCCTTGGTGGTGGTATTGGTTGTGGTTTATACTGGGACAGACCGCCTCCTCTTGCTGCTGATGCTGCGGAAGTTGAATGGCCTCATCTTCATCTCCACAAACGGAATAGAAAACTCATGGCCTTTCCAGTGGTACCAGTTAATTCCCTGTAAGAGCAAAAAAGTGAATGCAGAAACCATATGAACCAGCGAGGGCATTTGAGAAGAAGATAGAATGTAAATGTAAAATAAAAGGAGCATCTGTGGAGGGAAATAATAAATGTTCAGAGAAGTCAATTCAAATCCTGATTCAAGAGCCGGCACTATTACAAATTTAGTGCAATTACAGTTTCACTCTTACCCTTCTAAACCCCATTGCTACCAAAACATTCCCATTTGCAGTTGAACTGTGAAAAGCAATTTCTCTCCTGTGTTTTATGCCTTTCAATCTCCACTCTGACCCAGTCTCATTTCATATCATCAAGCAGAAAAGAGAAGAGTACAGAACAGAGTGAGGGGAGCACAGATACTCCAAAGCCTTTGTAGTTCAGTTTAATCACAGCCTCACACAAGACCTCACTCTCTTTGTGGTGTTGTATGAGATTCACACTAGCAATGTGAGTGAGAAAGAGAGAGAAAGAGAGAGAGTGAGAGAGAGAGAACACAGTGCCCTTTTCATAAGACAATGCTCAAAACCTCCACCGATTGTTAATAACTAAAAAAAAAAAAAGCCATCGTCTAGAATGGGGTGATCATTTCACATCTTTCTATGATTCATATGATCATGACACCTAATACAAGCCTTGTCCTTTAAATATTCAGATATTGACAAGTGTCATACACCCACATCGTGTACTCAAATTTAACAAGCGGTGTAGCATCCTTTTAAGTTTGACCTCTCATTACAGGTCCTCCGCAAAGCAAATCAGTTCATTGTCTGCAGGCATTTTCAAGTAATTTGATTTAAAATTCTGTGACACCTCTCACGATAAGAAATTCATTCATGGTGGCGTAATCATGATGTAATCAAATATCACAGGTTTGATTTAAAGGGACAGTAAACTCATTTTTAAGTGACATATATGTTGTTCATCATTATGAAGAGTAGAAGAAACATTTTTTTTTTAGATGTCTAGCATCATCCCTTTGGTCAGAAAACCTTAAAATTTGGGTTGCAGCAGCTTCCATATCCACTGGTCACGTGGGGGTCATACGTCATTGGCGACATACTGTACTTCACTTCATCAGTCAGGGCAGCCATTAGAACACAGTGCGATCACCGAAGCCATAAACCCGGTAAAGAACATGGTTACCTGTGAGGTGAATGGTTGTGCCAACAAAACACAACATAAACACAAAGATAAGGTCCTATTCTTTTCAGAATACCTCTGGGAAGCTGTCCAACAGTAACACCATTCGTTGCTGTTGGACTATGTTATTAATTCCACACAGTCCAACAAATGGCGGCTAGCTCAACGCTAACATACTATGGAAAATCCAATCTGTCTCTGATCCTGCAACTCATGGGTGCGACCTGAGGGAACAGTCAGGATAAAGATACTGTCACGTCTCTGGACTATTATTATCCTGTTTGTTTTCCGGTCACTAACATATCATGCTATTTCAGATTCGGTCCCACTTGCAATCAGTTCATTCCCTGAATCTGCCTTCCCTTCGCTCACCTGCAACCACTCCCCTAATCTGTCTCCCCTCAGTACTCTGCCAGATTGCTTAGTGTCCGCCCTGACTCTCCAGCCTACGTTTCCTGCCTGCTTTCGTGACTGTGTATGAATCCTGTCTGCCCTCTCGACCCAGCCTGTTGTCTGCTCCTCATCTGATTTGTCTGCCTGGTTTGTTGATTGTTTCGTGCCTGACCCTGCCTGATTCTGGACTCTACCATTTGCCTGTCGTTTATTGGATACCTCTGCCAATCGGACTGATTATTTGGATCCTGACCTATGCCTGTATTATTAAAATCTTTTTTGAGTCTTTACCCGCCTGCTACTCTGTCGTGCTTTTGGGTTCCCCTTGCCAGTCGTGTTCGAGTCGTGACAGATACCTGCTCTTTGACATGATTATATTTGTTTTGTTAGCCTGGAGGGGTTAATAGTCAGATTTAAAGCATGTAGTGTCAAAGGGCAATGGCTTTCTGATGAAAAATGTAGATTATTTTCTCCTGAGTTACTATTTCAAACCAAGGACTATTAATGTCTTGGTTGATGGGAATTTTGGTGCAGTAATTTAATCTACCAATGTGTGTTTAGTTCATGTCCTTTCTTTCTTTCACATCTGTTCATAGAATTTTCCTGAGTTTCACCACCTGTGTTCCTAGTCTGTACTTTGTGTATTTTTGATTATAACAAGATTTATATTTGGTCCTTCACTCTATGAATTATTCCCATATGAATTATTCTATGGTCGACTGTTTCATCTTGACTTCCCCTAACATCCACGTCCTTCTTGTGTTGAAATCTTGCACCACATCCATGCAAGTTTCTTAAAGTTTATTTAAAAATTTTACCTAAGAGAAAAAAAAAAAGACTTTCTCAAATAATCTATGGGCATTGCTCGTAGCTATTGCTAAGCCTCAGATTTCCTGTGTGGTCATTTAATTTACGAAATTATAAATAACACATAAGCACAAAACTAAAATAACAAAGGTATTACTTTGCCCCAGGGATGAAGCTCATCAGCCTTAAGGCCAATCTTTATGTGTCAAACTATATTTTGTTATTGTGCCGCATATCACCAAAACATATTTTCAGTTTAATTAACACAAATTAATTGAAACACCGTGCCACGGCGGATACAGCGGCGGTACATGAAAATGTAATTGAAACTTGGGCCAGAGAGTTCCAGGTTTCTGGGCCCCTTGTTTTACAGAAAAATGGGTCCTTATCATCCCAGATAAAGCACCACAGTGTGTTTTCATTTTGTTTTATTTCCTCAACCAACCCTTTATTTCTTTGTTGAAATAGACAACCTTTGTCTTTACTAGTAGATTAACTCCTCTTTCTCTAACTACCATACTGGATCACTCACCTGACTGTGTTTTGACTCGCCGTATTTGCCATTGAGGTTGGCACGGTGGCAGTTTTTGTACCACCAGGCTCCTTTATAAGATAAAGCACAGTTAGTAACAGCGATGTCATTGTCCCTGTCTTTTGTAGAGAAGGGTCTGCCCTGGTGGTAGCTGAGAGAGTCACCTGGGAGAGAGAAAGAGAGAGAGCGTCAGTAATAAATGAGCAATGTTGACATGTGGCTGCTGTGAATAAGGACATAATGAGGGGACGTAAAGGACAAAGCAAAGCAGAAATGTGATGGAGGGACATGCCAGGGAAGGAGAGGTAAAGAGTCCCGCTAGAGGCTCTCTGAATTTTTTTAGGCAGAGAGAATTATAATTATCAACAGGAGAGGATTATGGGTAATTCCAGCATATGGTCATGTTGACAGAGACACATAAAGAGCAAGGCATCTTTCAGGCAGCAGGGAGGGAAAAAAAATGAAGGATAGGAAACGAGGGTGGAGAAAAATGGCATATGGCACTGAGGAATCAGAATGGACACGTAAATGTTTCAGCCCATAGTACATTACAATATCAACCTCAAAGACAGCAAAAACCCTCCCATTTTAATATCCTTACTAATCATTTATGTAACGTACATGGGCCAATCCACACAGTCACAGTTAAATACCAAATAAGGAATTGCAATTACAATAAATATTTCTATCACATTCAAAAACATACCAGCGGTGCCATTGTACTCTCCTATCCTGAGCTTGTAGAGGTTTCTTGCATCTCCAATGGAGAATTTATCGTAATTGGCGTAGACCGACTCTTGTCCATCCTTCATGTCGATTCTCAGTTCATAACGGCCCTGAGCAGCAATCCTCTGAATGTTGTCTAAACCTATGCACAAGAAACAAAGATCTGATTGTATTATTGTACTGTTTGCTTCTATCCGAGAATTAAACCAATATATATATGTGTGTGTGTGTGTGTGTGTGTGTCTGTGTGTCTGTGTGACTAAGACCGGTTCTAAGCAGAAAATATTTTACCCCCTTACTACTCAATCATCAACAGCAGCCCATCCATACTTTTTTGACGGGACAGATGCTATTAAAATCAATAAAAAGCAGGAAAATTATATAAGTCCTGGAAAGTAGGACATCTGTACTACATGATTGGAAAGCAGATAAAATCTATGTTATAACCTAAAGGCATTTAAAGGGACAGAGGAAAAGTAATTCCTGTAATTAAATTGTGTTTAACACACACATTTAATTTCCATTGTAGAATATCTCTGTGTTATCATCAATGAATCTTGCACCCATTTTTTTTTTCCTCCAACATTTTATGGGATCAGCTGCTCTATTCTAAACTGCAGTGACTAAAAATGCATCAACATAGGTTTGCACTCTATTACACTATTAACTAGCGGGAACCCGTGGAAATTCCACCATAAAACAATAATACCACACTTTGCTTTCTTTATTTTTCTACGCCGTCACAAAAAAACAAACCGCTGTGTTCAACGAAGCCTTAACGGCTCCGTATGTGTGGGAAGGACGAACGCGAAGACGAAGGCTGCGATCCAGGTAGACGCCGGTTTTGTGAGTTCGGTCCTGGTGAATGAAGTTTGGGGTTCCCCACATGAGGTCTGTCACAATCAAATAATAAAAACCGCTATGTCTGACGAAGCCAAAACGGCTCCGTAAGTGAGAGACATGGACAAATGTGAAGAACTAACTCGGCGAGCAGCCCGAACTTCCGGGTATTACAATCTCCCTCATATTTATTACCAGCCTCTCTCACATTTGCACAGAAAAATGGAGTAATAAAAAAACAGAGCTAGAGAATGGGATAATGATCATATATCACACACATACAAACCACTTCCACTCTGTTATTGCGTCATCAAAATGACATTGTGTTCAGCATGAGATTTTGGCTGAGGTCAGTCAGTAAGGAGAATGAACTACACTCCAGAAGCAATAAAAAGTCCTCTGTACAGCCCTTACATAATAATGAAAGCTTAATTTCTATATTCTTTAGTGCTGGCCAGTTAAGTAGCTTGACTTTTCAGAGTTTAGATAGATTTAATATGAATATCTATAGTACCTTGCTGTTAAATATATTACTGTTCTAAGTGTAGTGGAATCTATTAGCTAAATGTTCACTATAATGACTCCAGGGCTATGAGAGTGGCGTGTAATCTGTCGAAAGATAAATGTGGATCAAATGGCTGATGGCCACTGCAGTTACCATCTGTATAATGATACCATTTACTTTGTTCAGTGACATTACATTTTAACAATGATGCTTAAAATGTACTACATTTAAATGCTGGGTAAACATATAAACTGAACATAACACAAAACATAAAGAACAATGGAGTGAATGGAGCTGCAATGAATAAACAGCTATTTAAGGGACATTCACAAAAATGTTGGCATATAGAGTCCTAGTCTTAAATCTTAAGGGTTTGACAGGAGCACTATTATTTATTAGTGTTACTGCACGTGATGAACAGGGGTGGTTTGCAAACGATTGCATTATGGTATTTTTCATGTCTAGACATCCCACACATTTTGAAAATGGCTTGAGATTTGAAGCTCATTAGGATCTGGGTCAACTCAGTGAGCAGCTAAAACTGCAAAAGAGGCTGTGACACACTACTAAAGAGGAAAACAAGGCAGTCACAGACTGCAATATCCCGCAACACCCTTGAATTCAAAATTTTACCCTGACCAACTAGCATAGATCAAAGCTAGTGCCCTCACCTACTTTCGTAGATCAAAGCTAGTGCTTTGATCTATGGTCTTACTTACACTGGCTTTCTTCCTAGTCTTTCTATCTTATCCGGTTCCTCAGTGTACAAAAGTTGAAAAATAGACCTTGACCTAGTTTTCTCAAGGTCAAGGTCATCATCTCATTTTCATCCCCTTTGCTGCCCGAGTAATCTGCTTTTTGTTTCATCTTTCTATCTGCAACGGTTGCGAAGATATTTGGTGGACAAATGAATGAACGGACAAACACACGAACGCTGACAATTACAATACATCACTGCTTTGAAGCAGGATGTAATCAAGGAAGTCTAATTGAATATATAATTATGACATTCTTACATCTTGCAATTCTGAACAAATATGTGTTTAAATTGAAATCATGTTAAAAAAGAAACTGCTCAGCCCCGATGAAAAAATTATGGTCAAGGAGCTTCAAGAGAAAAATGCATGGATCAACCAGGTCTATGCAGGTAGGCAATACAGTGAGGCCTGGACAGGTGAGAATACATTCATGTCTTCCCAGGACATGAAGGTCCCCAAGGCTCTGGTCTAGAGAGCCATTGATGTTATGAGTAAGGTCTGGATGGTCAACATAAGACAAGAACGTAAAGTTTTTTTAGGTCAATTTTAGGAGCCAAACTTTTATATGGTGGGGAGCGCTGGGAAATGACTACCACCAATGAGCCCCTAGACGGCTTCTGCACTTGCATGTTATCAGCCGCTCTAAATATCAGTTGCAGGAACCGTATCCCCAACCGAGAGTTTAATGGACATCTGTTGAGGGTTTCAGACAGAGGTGCATACAGACAATTGGCCACTGTCATATTCATGGTGAGCCTCCTGTCCACCAACTGATTTTGTGGGAGCCCCCATATGGCAAGTGAGAAGCAGGTTGGCCATCACAAACCCTGCTAGAGACACAGATGCAGGATGACAGGGCAGCCACTCCTGTATCATCTCAATCCACCACCAAGTCT
Source organism: Antennarius maculatus (assembly GCA_013358685.1). Lineage (NCBI taxonomy): Eukaryota > Metazoa > Chordata > Actinopteri > Lophiiformes > Antennariidae > Antennarius > Antennarius maculatus. Next base: position 6,738,081 of record CM023619.1, on the reverse strand, counting down.
TCTTGTCTACTTTCCTTCCAGATGACACACCAAGTACTCTCCTACCTGTCTCCCTGATTACATTAGCTGTAATTGTCCAGTCATCTGAAAGCACCTCTTGACCACCCAGAGCCTGTCTTAACTCCTTCCTAAAAGTCATGCAGCACTCTTCCTTTGTCAACTTCCACCATTTTGTCCTCTGCTCTGCCTTTGCCCTCTTCATCTTCCTCACTACCAGAGTCATCCTACACACCACCATCCTATGCTGTTTGGCTACACTCTTGCCTACCACTACTTTGCAGTCACTGATCTCCTTCAGATTACACCGTCTACACAAGATGTAGTCTAATGTGTGTGCTCCTACCGCCACTCTTATAAGTCACCCTATGTTCCTGCCTCTTCTGGAAGGTAGTATTCGTTATGGCCGTTTCCATCCTTTTTGCAAAGTCAACCACCATCTATCCTCCTGCGTTCCTCTCCTGGATACCAAACCTGCCCATCACCTCCTCATCACCTCTGTTTCCTGCACCAACATGTCCATTGAAGTCTTCACCAATGACAACTCTTGCATTTCTAGGTATGCTCTGCATCACTTGATCAAAGTCCAACTAGAATTTCTGCTTCTCTTCCAGCTCACATCCTGCCTGTGGAGCATACCCACTAAAAACATTGAACATCACACCTTTGATTTCTAGCTTCAGACTCATCACTCTATCTGAAACTCTTTTTACCTCCAGGACATTTCTAACAAATTCCTCCTTCAAGATAACTCCTACTCTATTTCTCTTCCTATCTACACCATGATAGAACAACTTGAACCCTGCTCCTGAACTTCTAGCCTTGCTACCTTTCTATCTGGTCTCCTGGACACACAGTATGTCTAACTTCCTCCTCTGCATAATTTCAACCAACTCTCTACCTTTTCATGTCATTGTTCCAACATTCATCGTCCCGATTCTCAGTCCTATACTCTTGCCGTTTCTCTTCTCTCTATTCCTACGAACACACTTTCCTCCTCTCCTTCTTCAACCAACAGTAGTCCAATTTCCACTGGCACCCTGTAGGTGAACAGCACCGATGGTGGTCGTTGTTAACCCGGGCCTCGACCAATCCGGTATGGAAGTCATAGATTTGTTTTGCATGTTTGGCTAAAGCTTTATGTCGGATGCCCTTCCTGACACAACCCTCTGTATTTATCCAGGCTTGGGACCGGCACAATAAGACACTGGCTTGTGCCTTCTGCGGCTACAGAAGACATTTTGACAAGCAACAATTGAAAAAACAAGGTGGAAATAATGAAAGTGATGAAAACTGGGTTTAATTTACTTCCTTCAGAGTTTTAATAATGCATTATTCATGTTGCTTACTGTCACTGTCATATCTGACTGGAACACTGGAAGAGCACAAGAGCCTATGTTAATCTTATTAGCACCTCTGCTTTTCCTGTGTTTTGCAGCGATCTGTTCAAAACCACTGGTGTACGCCACTGAATAAATGGACAAATGAAGTTATATATAGTTGGCTTGACATTTTGTGCAGTATTCTGCGGCTGACGTGTTTCTTGCTGGCATGTAATCAGTGATTTGGCATCACCAGAAAAGCTTTCACAAGAGTAAAGAGCAGCTCTTGAGCCCTCATATCCTGAGGTTACATTAAGCTGCTTTTATGCACTGAAAGGACAGAGGACAGTCTGTGATAGAGGAAAGATGAGGGGGTTGAAAGTGCATCCTAAGGCACTGAAAAGTAAAACCAAACCCTGGAGGTGGAAATGTCCAGGACTGGTATGTAGAGAGAGCAGATTATTGCTGTATCAGCTCAAGTGGAAAAGGCTCTGATGAACTGGTGTCCTCACTAAACGTAGGCATCTTTAGCTCTTAAGGTACAAACAGAACTATTACAAATCTGAAAGATATGAAGTTAATGTGTAACACAATGCTGCTACATAATGCCTGCAGATTCCGGTCAGACAGCTAAAACTGTCTGTTGGTTTACAGTTAACCATCTATAGTTTACAGAGTTATGTGCAAAAAGGACAGTTTATCTCCTAGACGGTGTATAATATCATCTTGACATACAGTATCTGTCCAATAATTCTCTCGGATACAGAAAAAGGTAATCTACTAATTTACATCAGCAGACAACAATCCAACGTTTTCTGCTGTGACAGAATATTAACATTCCTGTTTGAACACCATCCCAGTGCTGGTGCACTAAAACTGTCATGGGGAATCAATTAAAATAGACATCACCACAAACTGCTGCTTAAAAATGAACCAGTGAAGGACCAAATCTGTAATTGCAGGCTTTATAACACATTCCATTAGATTCTCAGCGCTTGTTTACGATGGCTCCAATCTATTATCTTTTTAAGCTTTCACCTATCATAGCACACTCAGACAATAATGGGCAGAAGCATGCCATGGCTATCTCAAATTATGATCTGATGTGTCAGCTGGAAAGTAACAGCCCTCCCTCTGTTATAATGTGGCGACAATACAGGCCATAAAATTTCTCCAAGCGTTATTTAATGTCTTTAATCTAAAAGTTGAAAGAATATTCTTCTCAAGGTCTTGATTCGGTTAATGAAATATTCATGTAATATTTCCCTTTAATCATCCGGACCAAAACAATAACATAAAAAGTGGCCCATGAAGAAATATGACTCATTTGCACATTTTATAATGAATCTAATTAATGTTTCATAATGAGATTTTGTTTTTAGCAGTCCATCAAAACAATGGGGATTTTCGGTTGTTTTGTCTTTGAGCAAGGATCCAGCAATGAATCTGATAGACAATGTGAAGTTCTGAAAGATGTAAGAAAGAAACCAAAAAAACTCCAGAGTAGATGGACTGCGCAAGATATGACAAATCACTCTTTTCTCCATAAAATCGATGTAATAACTGAAACCAAGTAAAACATTTGACCCTGCATTGATTGTATCCATGTAAATCCACTCTAGTCAAGGAGACATTCATGTCATTTCATTCATTCATTTTCATGTACCGCCGCTGTATCCGCCGTAGCGGGTCAAGCTGATAAACAGAGTAACACCGCTTTCATAAAACTGGAACACAGATTGAACTAAATAGGTTGGATCTCATGCAGTACAAGAGGAAGGACATAATGTTTAAATGGCAATAGTTTTTATCTCTTATCCTGTTAGTCCTAGTGCCAGATGCTAGATCACTGTTGTTGCCTCAATTAAGTAGTGCTTTAAAATCATGGCTGTCCTGACTTACATAGTATGCTTATATGCAGTGAAGCATTCATGGAATTTAAAGATAGTAGAAAGAGTAGTTTTTGGCAAAGCAAAGTTATCCCTATATTTTTCATTTGAAATGATACCTCATGCATCATTTTTCTTGGTAATTTATCTCAGTCTCACCGAGCCAGAATTCCTCTTCCAGGTTTCCAAAGCCAACCCTATAGTCACTCCACTTCCTGGAAAAGTCTGTTAGGCCATTCTGACGACGCTGGAATACCTGAACGACAAAGATGAGTATACATGGTGACTCAGTTATTTAAATTAAAATAAATGACAAATGACTGTGACCAAGTTACAGTCGACCCACTACAATTATATTTTCTCACATGTCTTCCTTTGTCTAACCTAACTGACACAGTTCTTCACTGCTGCACTTGTGACAGTTCAACTATTAAAAAGATTTGTCTCAATGACTTACTATCCATCCTCCTTCATCAGTGGTCATGTCGCAGTACACCTGCACACCCTGGCTGGGGTCTCTGTTGATGTAAATCGTGTAGACACCACTCAGCATTTCTCCATTCAGCAGGTGTTGAGCACAATTCTGAGGTGTTGCAAATAGACGACTCCCTTGAAAAAAGCAAAGTAGGCATAACGACAAGTTACGATTTGCAATGTTTTTGATTTTTACATGGCATTTGGGGAAAAAATGTATGCTTATCTTCAACAGTGTGGTAATTAGTGTTATTATCAACAATAGATTAAATAGTTTCATGTAATGAGTTATTTGTAGCGATGAGGGCACCATCAGTTGTAGTTCTCATCAACTCTAACTTTTAAGTTATAGTTCTTTTTGTGCCCAGAAGTTTTCTATTTTTACTCTTTGGTGCTTTTCCAGTCATGGAAAAGCACCAAACAGCAGAGAGGAATTAGCTGAGGAATTAGCTATTGGATTGCAAAACAGACCTGGAAGACATGTTTAGATCTACCTAATATTCATTTCAAGACCCTATCTGCAAGAGAAAGCAGTGCTAATGTCTATCTAAGCAACTGTTTGCTAACAAATACCAGCTTCATAAGGTGATGGTGTTGTGTTTACACCTTGCTTTGCTAAACCCATGTGACTAAAATACCATTTAAATTCAAGCAGAACTTTAGTCCTTTCATCCCTCTTTCTACTGTTGCGTTCATTTCTTGATTTGTATGAAGGACTTGGACATGTACTTTACATTTCACATGAACTGCAAAAGAGTAAAAAAAATCATTATCCTCAGCAGCCTTGCGTCAGTATCATACCCAGCAACCATGAGAACCCAGTATTAGATTATCAGTAGGCTTGCAGTCAGTCGCCTTGCAGGTGCAGCCTAATGGAAAATACCTCTTACAAGGATATAGGGAGGGCAAATAAAAACTGTGTCTGACTTCTGGGACCCATTATTGTGTTCTTTTAGTAATGATGACTCTTATGTAGAATGAACTGCAAAAGGGGAAATACAGCCCAGAGGGCAAGAAAATTTAGCAGTTGGAATTTCCTTCCAAGCTTAAATCCAACACATTTCCATTATAGTGTGTTTGTGTGTTTGTTTGTTGTGTGAGTGTGCGATACCCGTGATGAAGGTAGTGGAGACTACAGCACTGGTGTCAAGTCCTCTTGCAGCTTGGAGCTTGACTGTGTACTCTGTGGTCTCAGCCAGTCCCTCCAGTCGAATCCATGTGTCTTCTGCATCCAAGATCAACTCCTAGTGTACAAAATTCAATTCACATACAATTACAATATGACAGATTAACATTTTTTCTTTTATTAACACTAACTCTAACCCCAAACAATTACTGTTAATTTCTCATAAACCTCAGGGTTAAAACACAGTAATTAGAATCCCCACATGCTTTCTAACATTAACAAAAATTACAGCACAGCAACAAAGAAACCTTCAAGCTATTTTTGTTCAGGAAACACACGACAGCTTTCTTTGTGTTTGAGAAGTATAATATTCTGTGTCTGGCAACACTGCAGTATAAGTGAAATTTACTTGGGAGAAGTGGAAAAGACATTGCAATTTAAATATTGTATTTGTCACGAAGTGAAATATTACTTGTAGAAGCCAATTTCCTTTTTTTCATACAGCATTAGGAAATAGCTTTTAATATTGTAACTGACATTTTTTTTCATGTTGTTGAAAATGAAATGAATTGGCAGTAAAGTTTTTGTTCAACTGACTGCAGAACACATTGCCTGTATTTTGAAATGTGTAAAGAAAATACAAATAGAGGACCTGAGGAAAGCAAAAGAAGAGAAGGGTGGATGGCTGGGGGGCAGCTTCATGGAGACAATGTGATAAAAGACGCTTATCGGACAGCTGAGCTGAGAAGCTGCCAAGAAATCAGGAAACAAACATTTCTATTTTTGGTGAAGAAGTCATAAGGGTACAGTTTAGTTACACCCCTTTATTTTTTGATAAATCCACTTTTGTTGAGCCTGTCTTAAGGAAGCAAGATGTTTGAGATGTTCCTTTTTAAAAATACTTTGTGTAACCTCAGAAATTGATGAACATGAGCATTTTTTTAAAATATATGATCCCCAAAGGGAAATTAAGATGGCACACTCTTGTAACTTTGTTAATCAAACACATACACATACACACACATTATATATATAAAAAAAAAAAAAAAAAATGTCCCTCTCACCCTTGTCGGGTGGTATCTGTGTGTCATCCTCAAGCTCGGGTCCTCTACCAGAGGCCTGGGAGTCTGAGGGTTCTGCGCAGTAGACCCTGCGCAGTATATATATATATATATATATATATATATATATATATATATATATATATATATATACATATATACACGCACACACACACACACACACCACCCTACACGGGTGAAAGGTGTGTGTGTGTGTATATATATATCTGTGTGTCATCCTGGGAGTCTGAGGGTTCTGCGCAGTATCTTAGCTGTTCCTAGGACTGCGCTCTTCTGGACTGAGGCTTCAGATCTTGTTCCAGGAATCTGCTGGAGCCACTCTTCAAGTTTGGGGGTCACTGCCTCAAGTGCCCCTACTACCTCAGGGACCACATTAACCTTGATCTTCCACATATGTTCCAGCTGTTCTTTCAGCCTTGATACTTCCATTGCTCTCTTCTGCTCTTTGTCCACCACCACTATGTCCGGTTGGTTAGCCAGGAACTGTTTGTCAGTCTGGAAGCTGAAGTCCCACAAGATCTTAGTCTTGTTCTCAACCATCTTTGGTGGTGTGTCCCATTTGGATTTGGGTACTTCTAGTCCATACTGGGTACAGATGTTCCTGTACACTATCACAGCTACTTGGTTGTGCCTCTTCATATATGCTGAGCCGGCGAGCATCTTACACCCTGCTACCACATGCTGGACAGTCTCTGGGGCTTCTTTAAATAGCCTGCAGATCTACTTTGGTAGATATCGGCCTCTATTGCTCTTGTACTTAGAGCCTGTTCTTGTGCTGCCATGATCAGTGCCTCTGTGCTGTTTGTCCAGCCATTGGTAGGTCTTTTTGATATTAGCCACTTCCTTTATCTGACTCTGGTACATGCCATGTTGGGACTTGTTCCTCCATGTTGTCCCAGCTGGCATATGGCATGAGGCAGGGGAAACTCCGGGCACAATGCCAGTGTGCTGCGGAGCCACACACAAAGACAGACAACCACGCACACACACGATCACTTCTACAGGTAATTTGGGACCACCAATTAACCTGAAGCACATGCTTTTGGAGGTGGGAGGAAGCCGGAGAGCCCAAAGAGAACCCATGCAGACACGGGGAGAGCAAGCAAACTCCACTTAGGAAGCAACACTGATTGACAATCAATTTCACATGCTTTTGTGCAAATGGAATAGACAACAAGTGGAAATTATAGGCAATTGGCAAGACACACCCAATATAGGAGTGGTTCTGCAGGTGGTGACCACAGACCACTTCTCAGGTCCGATGCCTTCTGTCTGATGTTTTGGTCACTTTTGGGTGCTTTCACTCTAGTGGTAGCATGAGACGGAGTCGACAATCCATACAAGTGACTCAGGGAGTGCAGCACATTGTCATGTCCCCGAACAAATAAGTTTCCATTTGTTATTGTTTTTTCCAACATATTGTGTCACTCCAGATCCATATCGTCTCACTCCAGAACAAAGTATTTAGTAAAAATATTTCATTCACTCAGATCTACAATGTGCCGCCGATCTTACAACATTGGATGACCCACCCTACCATCCGCTCTAGCACTGAGCCACTGCTGACCCATGGACTTGAGCATGTGCTTGTCTAAGCGTGCATTTTTTTGTGGGTATATGTATTACAATTTGCCCTGGATACACATTAAATATGAACATATAAAAAATGAATTATTCAGTCTGTTTGAAAAAAAAAAAAAATCCCACATTTTCAGGCAATGTGTCCATGTGAATTATGGAGAGAAGCAGATGGTAAATGGTGTCTCCAAGGACCAGACATTTTTGCACCAGGATCTCAGGGTCAAGATAGGATTTTTATTGAAGGTGATGTGGCTCCATCCTACCAAGAATAATATACCACTTAATACACCTATCAGTAATCAGGTGGTTTAATGATTAAATATATATGTGTTGGTGTATGTAATGGAGGGGATCTTTACTATTCCAGACATGAAAATAATCAACAGGAAATTGTGACTTTAAAAACTATTATTTAATTGTTAATCAGATAAGAAACTAATGTCACTCCTGGTTTGTATGAATTCTAGAAGTCCATCACCTCTGTAAAAATGGAAGTTGGCATGAGTCTCAGCAAAATGTTTCAGATTACAGCTGAGATATCACTGTTACATGTTTTCATCAAAATCACATGAGTTCTGTGTCATCGTCATTTTCTCCCGCATGATCTTATCTCAGTGAGTGGGTTGGTGGTCATTCACACATTTGCTATCACTTACTTTGGTGAAACCATTATCTTATTGAGAAAACAAGTTATGATTTTCCTTGATGTCTTTTCACTGCTTTGCTTCAGCAGTATGTGAATCTCCAGTTTCTTTAAAGTAGCCTCAAACTGTCGCTAACAGAAACTGCCCTCTCTTACATCTCTCTTTGCCATGCAAATAGGCCACTCTGTCTGGAACACTGGAGAGGGAGGGTTGGTGTTTACCCCATTATTGGAAGAACTTTGGGGTGGAGTCAGAGTGGGATATGTGAGTTGTCAAATACATTTAATGTACATTAAATGTAAAGTCATTGGTGATAGGTTTGATGTAAAAAAAAAATGATTTTTTTAAGCAACCATGAAGAAACTCAAAAACAAATACAAAGACATTATTATGACACTGTGATACATGTACGATACATAGCCCAACTATATCACTTGAGAATCAGACAAATTTGGTTGGTTGATTGGTTATATGAAACATTCTCAGCATCAATGTTACTCTATTTAATATTAAAACATCAATATTGCAAACAGCAAGTGGTACAAAATAGGATTTCCTGTCTTGTGAGATAATTAGTACACTCTGTGTTTATGTATGAGGCAAATATGTTTGCTATTAGAAATAGAGCTTTAATTTCAGTTAGACATGAAAATATACGCATGCAAATTGTTGATTTAGTATGGATTATATACAAATCATTCAAATGAAGTTATCGGAAAGAGTAGTTGAAGCTAGACTAAGGGCAGAAGTGACCATTTGTGAGCAGCAGTATGGTTTAAAATCAAAAAAGATGACTACTGATGCAATATTTGCTTTGAGGATGTTGATAGACAAATATGGAGAAGGCCAGAGGGAGCTGCATTGTGTTTTTGTAGATCTGGAGAAAGCTTATGACAGGGTGCCATGTATGAGGACTGTAATACAGTGGTGAGGTGTGCTGTGGGTGTGACAGAGGATGGAGGTTCAAGATGGAGGTGGGACTGCATCAGGGATCAGCTCTGAGCCCCTTCTTGTTCTCTATGGTGATGGACAGACGAGGTTAGACTGGAATCTCTATGGACTACGATTTTTGCAGATGACATTGTGATCTGTAGTGAGAGCAGGGAACAGGTGGAGGAGAAGCTAGAGAGGTGGAGGTTTGTCCTGGAAAGGAGAGGAATGAAGGTTAGCCGCAGTAAGACAGAGTACATGTGTGTGAATGAGAAGGAGCCAAGTGGAAGAGTGAGGTTACAGGGAGAAGAGATCAAGAAGGTGGAGGATTTTAAGGGCTTAAGGTCAACAGTCCAGAGCAATGGAGAGTGTGGAAAAGAGGTGAAGAAGCGTGTACAGGCAGGCAAATGAAAGGATAGGTGTACAAAACTCTGGTGAGACCAGCGATGTTGTTTGGTCTAGAGATAGTGTCACTGAGGAAAAGACAGGAGACAGAGCTGGAGGTAGCAGAGATGAAGATGCTGAGGTTCTCTCTGGGAGTGACCAGGATGGATAGGATCAGGAATGAGTACATCAGAGGGACAGAACATGTTAGAGGTTTTGGAGATAAAGTCAAAGAGGCCAGACTGAGATGGTTTGGACATGTCCAGAGGAGAGATAGTGAATATATTGGTAGAAGGATGCTGAGTTTTGAACTGCCAGGCAGGAGGCCTAGAGGAAGACCAAAGAGGATGTTTATGGATGTAGTGAAGGAAGACATGAAAGTTGTTGGTGTGAGAGAAGAAGATGTAGAAGACAGGTCTAGATGGAGACAACTGATTCACCCCTGAAGGGAAAGGCCAAAAGGAGAGGAAGAAGAAGAAGTGTCTACTGTAAAATTTCATGAAAAAAAAAATTAGAAACAAATCATAGTTTGGAATACAGATTAAAAGGCTAAGCATGGGATCAACGGCTTAAAAGGATGTAATCATTCCAGGTATTCCAGGCATAATGACCATAAAATGCGCTTGCTTTGGGAAGAGTGGAAGCTAAAAATCTCAATTGTTCTGCGTTGCTTTCTTTGTGCATGAGTGACACCTGATTATCAAGTCATTACCAAGTCATATTGTGTTCGTGTGTGTGTGTGTGTGTGTGAGAGAGAGAGAGAGAGAGAGAGAGAGAGAGAGACAGAGAGAAAGAAATATTTTATTTTTAAAATCACGTTTATTAATAAAGTTGAAATACAAGATAGTCACGTTGACACAAAATCCAAAAGAGATTCATGCAAATAGGAACTCACATTTCAAAAACAAATTATATGGAATGTAGGAACATAAGCAAATTATATGTGAATAAAACCAAGAGAGAGAGAGATGATTGTAATGGATCATTATTTCATCAACTGTTGGATGTGAGGGTGTTTTGACTTTTTATACGCTCTGCCTACTTTGGGAGGCATTTCAAGGGTGTATCTGAGTACACACTATATGCCTGTTTGTGTTGAAGACACTCACTCACAAATCAAAAGTGATTCTTCTGCAGAACGTCTGGGGTAATGACAGTTTCATAACAAGCCTAGCACGTGTCACGCAGCTTTTACTAGCATCCTTAATCACTGATACGCTGCCATATAAAACAATTAAAAAAATAAATGATGTCTCTTAGAACACATATTAAAGTAATATTGTTAACCAAGCTTGGTTGTTTTATTCTTCTGTCATGTGGTTGCTTGTGTGTGTGTGTGTGGGTGTGTGTGTGTGTGTGTGTGTGTGTGTGTATGTGTGTGTGTGTGTGTGTGTGTGTGTGTGTGTGTGTGTGTGTGTGTGTGTGTGTGTGTGTGTGTGTGTGTGTGTGTGTGTGTGATCAAGCTAGTGATGGAAAGATAAAATTTGAACCTAGATATGTTTGTTTTGACTCTGCTTTAATGTTCTTATCCTGAACACTGTTCAATGCTGGATAACTGCATTCTCTATAATACATGCTCAATGAAATATCATCCATGCTTGCAGTAACAGCATGGGTGCTCGACAGGATTTTCAGAGCCACAAAAGGAAACATATTCTAGCTGCAGAAAAATTTAGACATTTGCAGCATGCAGTATGTCACCATTGTGTGATTGTGTGTGTGTGTGTGTGTATGTGTGTATCTGCGTGTATGTGAGGAAGCATGATGGTTGAGCTGCATCACTTACCTTTTGGCTGCTGTCAGTCGACTTGTAGATGAGCATGTAGTTATCTATTTCAGTGATTGGTGGTTGCCAGGAGACGAGAGCACTACGGTGATTCACTTCACTGGCTGTCAGGTTCAAAGGTGCATCCATTGCTGCCAAAATATAAAAAGTGCGGGGAGGGGGGGTATGTTAATTTGATTGCTGTGTTTCAACTGAAAAGGGACAGGAAGTGGTTGCTAATTTGATAAAAAGGTGTATGCGAAAGTCTTCAAGATTTTCAAGCCATCCATGGACGATAGAGGACAGAAAGGATGACGGATGTAAATAACATGTAGTATGGATGGAATTTGTTTTGGTGAGGGCGATGGTCTTTACCTGTTTAGTAAAGTCAGTTCAGTAACATTAACTCAGGAGCACAATATATAAAACACTTTAACTTACAAAACAAATCAATCTCGATATCTTTGACTTAATATTGATAAATCCTCTTCCGCCCCAAAAAGCTCTGTTTTAATGGGGTGTAGCTCTCAGCTCCCTATCAACGTTTCCCTTCCCCTTGCGTTCACGTACGTTTGTTTACTTGCGCCACTTCAACATGCCTGCATTACAGATCGATCGATCAGCATAGTCTGGAACTTTTTTAACTTTCAGTGCTTCGCTGCTACGTATTTTGCTCTAATTCTTCTTGTCTTTTACACTCCTGTTTTTCATGATATAATGGTTGATTTGTTGGCGCTAAGCGTGGACCTGCTTTTCCATGTTCCCAAGTCTTTGCTGAACAAAAGACTCGTGGCTCATTGCGTAAACATGATGAGCCCGGTCGGTGAGATAATTACATCCCGCTTCAAAGTGATGTATTGTGATTGTTAAAGCTGGCTTTTCCAAAAATCGTCATGGACAGTGGCAGACCATGAATAACACGGGAGCTAAGCTAACGCAAACTAATAAAATATGGGATTTTACCAGTAAGGCCCAGTTTATCTCTTGTATTCTCATGTGTGTGTGTGTGTGTGTGGATACACACAGCTCTCCGATCACTTAGAAGAGCTAAAGCTGCTTTCATTCACAAAAAAAAAAGACAAATGTTCTGAATTAGTAATAAATGTGCAACTGGTTATGTGTTCGCTGTGATAGCCTCGGGAATACACACACACAGACACACACACATACACACCTGACTGAAGCAGCGCTAACTAGTTAGGCAAATGCTAGCTGACTACAGCAGCTTGTGAGGAACTTTCAGTGTGTATCTCTGATCCAGGTCGTTACCACACACTGGTACTATAGCTTGGTCATGAATCACACACACACACACACACACACACACACACACACACACATACACACACACACACACACACACACACACACACACACACACACACACACACACACACACACACACACACACACACATATGTGGATCTAACACTAGTTAGGTCCACATACATGACTGAAGTGGATATAACTAGTTAGCCAAATGCTAACTGAGTTAGAGTAGAGAGTAGACTATAATTTTATTTATCCCTCACAGATAAGTTCAACAGTTTGTGAGTTCAACAGTTAAGTTCAACAGTTTAAGTTAAGTTCAACAGTTTGTGAGGTTCAACAGTTTGTGAGGAACTTTCAGTGTGGGAGGACCACTATGTATATGTAAAGGCTTGAAAAAGTGTGATAGGACCCCTTTAAGCACAGAAACAGCAATGGATCCTGTTCTCAGGCTGACTAGCATGCTGTGCTGATTCGGCCTGAGTTTTTGGATAAAGAAAGCAGAATAAGGTTCACACAACTCACAGCTAATCCTCAAATGATGAAATTAAAAGGTAAATAAACATGTATATTTCTTTACAAATAGTATGCCAGTGTTGCCAAAGGTCACCTTTGAATTAATTATTGAATGAGTTTTTTCTTCCACTATTATTGCTTCACTGAATCAAGATTTAAAAGAATAAGATCATGTAATTTTTCTCCTTTTGCAAGGAATAACCTTCATTTTCTTCGATTTTTAACTGATTTTATTTTCCTTTATTTGAAAGGTTTGCCATATATGCGCCCTTGCACATTCGCACATTAACGTTTGCGACTGCACCTCATCACTGATTTTTGGTAATTAGCCAGGTGATACTGTACGCGCATTCTATTGGCTGATGGCATCTGGAAATGCGCTCGTTCCGTCAGTCCTGGACTTTCGTGAGACACAAAAGTACTTTAAACGGTCGATAAGAGTGTGGGAAAAGGTAATACAGATAGAAGGTGGTTTAATATCAGTATGGGGAGAGTTCATAAATGTTTAAATTACAGTAAATAATAACACAAATAGATTGCGATTTATTAACCGCAAAGAAAGTGGGCGCACTGTAGTGTGAAATGGAAAATACCAGGTAAAAGAATGCACTAAAGGTTCCCAGTTGAAATCAGATTTGCAAGAATACTAGCACATTATGTGCATGAAGTCTTAAACCAAGGACTTAAGTCCTTGGCCTTACAGTAAAGTGTTCCAAATCCTTCAACAAATTAAGTCTGTTTTCTAAAAAGTTAAAGTAAATGCTTTAGCAACAGAGTTCTGCAAATGTTTTTATTCAAAGTGGAATAAATTATGCATATATTGGGAACTAGTTTTCTCATTTGCAGATAAATTACAGCACCATAAAGGTATATTTGGGATTAAAATAAACAACAGGGTGAAAGCTAATTGTGATAAACGACTGTGTCTTTCAGTGCAATTTTGTGAAACACGCCTTTGGCAGACGACATCAGGCAATACTCGTGGCTCAGACTGTTATTAGAGTTGGTGATATTTAGAAGAATTATGTTTTAATTAATGAAGACAGATGATGTGCCAGATCATTACTTTTTAAGCAAATATCATAATATTGATGATGGGAAATTTCTGTATAAATACTATGATGAAAATTTAATTCTTGAGGTGAATGAAAGCCATGATCAGCAAGCCCACCCAAGTTTTTGCTGCATATTACAATATAGCATTCAAATATCTCATTGGTCCTCAATAGAATTAACTAATGCTTGTTTATAATACCTTAATTGGTAGTTTATAACCACATTACAAAGACACAAACCTTAATTTCCCCGCCTTACATCACCCTTTATGACTCAACATCCGATGTTCCGACGTGGAAACAGAAGCATTCACACGGTGTAGCCTTGAATTACTGTGCCACATAAAATAGATGACATTCCATTTGGGGAAAAAAAAAGCAGTTTCCAAGAGTTACATCATGACTCTTGGGTACAGCATCAGTCAGTCAGTATAACAGTGCTCTGTGTAAGGGAGACAGGGCCTCTGACATGAACGAAATGCTACACTTGGTGTGCAATCTGACCTCTCCACTGTGAAAATGAGATAAAGATTCTTGAGCCTTAGCTCAACTTAAATGAACTTCTCTGAAGGGCTTAAATGGCCAAAGGCTGAAACTATTCACGAAAGAAATCAAACCCTACCTTCACACATACACTTTGTGTGTATGCGCACTTATGGAAATATCAATACCAGTTCAGTAATTAAGAGTGTGTACCCATCTTGATAACCTCCTGACAGATTGAGGACACTTTCACTCTGACAATGATATGTAGATTCTCAGTGTGTGACACAGGGATTGAAGTAGTGAGGAAAATGAAATTGCCCAAGCAAGAGATGCTGAGTTAGGTTGAGATAAACGTGCTAGTGGAAGTTCGCTGCGACATGCCAATCCCTCCTCTCCTGCACATTCTCATCTTAACTTACCTTGTCTGCATCTCATTGTTTGCTCATTGTCCCTCTTCTTTTGTATGCTTGCCCCTATTCCCAGATCAATCTAGGGTCTTCCTCTTCACCAATCTGCTTATCTCCATTTTTGCCTCTGTCTCTCTCTCTTGCTTTTGATCTTTTGTCCACCTCCTACTCTCCTCATCTGACAGGCTGCCATTCTCGCTCAATATGCTGGAGATTGGAGAGTTTATTTTCTGTTCTTGTCCTCCCATCGACTTGATGAGAGCTGTTGCAGCATCATGTGCATGTGGGGGATAGATGAGAGAAGAGGCTGCAACCACAGAGGGGCTGCAACCAACCTCATTTCACTTGTCTTCATTCTTTTTCCAAGTCAGTTTGTTTCCCTGTCCTTTTTTCTTTCTCCCTCACTCTATGACTCCAATTAAACTGTTGCATGCCGTGTGCCCACATAGGTGAGTAGGTGCTGCCAGAGTGCTGCTGGCTATGAAACTCTATTTTCAGATGTGGATGTTTTAACAATGGAGCTGAGATGAGAAGGTTTGGCTACATTTAATGTCTTATTAACTTCCAGTGTAAACAATGTGAGAAGTAAGCACATGCAGAAACAGATAGGAAGGGAAGCAGTTATTTGTTGCAAGAAGAAGAGAAAAAGAAGAGGCAGATATATTTTCAGACTGATTTTCAAATGAATGCTTCCACATGGATGTCAAAAATGGGAGTCTTTCGTTTTGTCTTTAGTCCCACTTAATCAAACAATACTTGACTGATTTTTCAAAAGAGCAAAGAAGAACAAAGGTACAAACCTTCCTGAAGTAATTTCTTGTATTGTCATGTATTTTTTGATTGCAAATGCTTCTTTTGAGGAGACAGAAGCCACAGATATCAAGACTAGAAAGTTCCTCACCATGCATGGAGAGTTTCACCCCAAGTCCAGCACCCTGAGGCTGTACACTAAGAGGAGAGAGGGAGGCATCATGGCATCGTAGAAAATCCAAGAGTACATCAGGAAGATGGCCCCAAAAGATGAACTGCTCAGTGAATGCTTTAGACAGCAGAAACCTGACGAGAGAGTGGAGGAGGAGGAGGCAGAGGAGTCAACATGGAGGGACAAGCCCCTACACGGCATGTACCACCTTCAGATAGAGGAAGTGCCTGATATGAAGAAGGCCTCCCAATGGCTGGACAAAGCTGGACTGACAGACAGCACAGAGGCACTGATCATGGCAGCACAAGAACAGGCCCTAAGTACAAGAGCAATGGAGGCCAATATCTACCACAGCAGATCTGACCCAAGGTGCAGGCTATGTAAAGAAGTCCCAGAGACAGTCCAACATGTGGTAGGAGGGTGTAAGATGCTAGCCGGCTCAGCATACATGGAGAGACACAGCCAAGTAGCTGTGATAGTGTACAGGAACATGGTACCTAGTATGGACTAGAAGTACCCAAATCCCAGTAGAACATACCACAGAAGGTGGTTGAGAACAATAAGGCTAAGGTTATGTGAAACTTCAGCTTCCAGACTGACAAACAGCTCCTGGCAGAAGAAAGCAGTGGTGATAGATGTGGTGATTTTAGCTGACTCTAACATCAGGAAGAAGGAACACAAAAAGATTGATAAGTATCAAAGAACAGCTGGAACATATGTGGAAGATCAAGGTTAATGTGGTCCCCGTGGTAGTGGGAGCACTTGGGGCAGTGACCCCCAAACTGGAAGAGTGGCTCCAGCAAATTTCAGCAGGTGACAAATTATCAAAACAACTTTAAAAATCAGGTTGTTATGTCACACTAATAGGCAACTTAGTCAGTTTGTCACTGATATTTCATGTGTCTGGACAGCGAGAGGAAGTTTAAAAATTAATCTATATTAAAGAACTTAAACAAATACCATGAAACAACAGTATAGACTTCATGGCAACAAAAGTTCTATAAAGCACATAGAAGTGCAAAAATGCATCAATTGCCTGAGGAACAAAAATAGTGTTTCTGTAATAGCAGCAATCTCAGCACTTGGTGAACGACTATCAGCCACAGCTCCAAAGCTGCCTGCAGTAATGATCTCTGCTGCTTCAAAACTTGCAAAGCACCTCTCAGCAAGTGGGCTCAGACACATCTGAAGGAAAGAAGTACTGGTGCTGCAGCGTATAGGCTTATAGAGATACCCATGGCAAAATCCCTTATTTTCCACCCATATAGCTAAAATATCAGCCTTCAGGGAGCTGTCTTACTCTGTGTTGAACTCCTGAGGCATGGAGGCCAGACAACAAAACAACTCTCAGCTGTGGTTAAGAGGCTTGGGATTGGAAAAAAAAAAAAAAACACACTGAATGGCTGAGGCAGCCTCGGCCACATTTCGATATGAGTCAGACACTCTTTTCCTTCCTTTACTGTGTTCAGCACGGAGCTATCATTCCTTCAACGGAGTCAAAACCTGACAAGAACAACTTTCACTGAACTTTCACCTTTTGTACAATATATAGACCAGATGAAAAAAAAATACTGGATGAAAATCCACTTCCATTTTGGTTATGAAGAATTTGAGAGAGAGCATAACAGCAGAAAAGACAGAAAACTTTACGCCTGTAAAATATTGTGTTGGAGACTGGGAGGTTAAGACGGACCACACTGTGGTATAGGTTGTTCATCTCTCGGTCAGTTATTTTAAATACCACCATCAATATCAGCACTTCAAGTAGTCTGTTACAGTTATTTTAGTCTATTACAATTTTTTTTTCATTTTAATTAGATGGCTTTTAAAATGTTTCTGCTATGCATCAACCTTCATTGTATTCCATATATGCTGTATATAAATGCAACAGTAAGCAGTTATTCTTGACTATGTGACTATGTAGGCAGACAGAGGAGAAAAACAAAAGACTAATAGAGTGAATGGCCGGCGGAGACAGAAACAGAGAAACAGTTGTGACAGCCTCAGACAGAACGGTTGAGCAACCTGATCAATCGTACCTTCCTATCAGGGTCTTTCCCAATATGACATTTTCCACCGGAACAGAACAGCCTGAGCAAACATGATATGTGAGCAGAGTCAAACAAGAGCTTTGGGATTTTAATTAGATTTAGATGGAGGAAAATCTTGAATACAGGAGAAATAAAGACAAAAATGTTCCTTAGCAGAAGCATCAGTCTCTTCAAAGATGAAATCTAAATATCATCCTTTCTGAATCTCCTTCCTATGACAATATTCATTGCAAAAAAATATTGATAAAAGCCAATACAAATGAGCTATATTCCACTAATAGCATATTCAATACTATTTCTTTCACTATGTAAAACAAATTGAATTGCCTCATGTGTTTCTGACCACAATTGAGGAATTTGATCTCGACAAGAATAAATTTAGTTTATTCCACACCAGGAGAGTATCAAGGCAGTCACCCATTGTTGGCTAATTCGATAACATATTGTATTCAAAAACAAAATAGTGGTTTTATTTTTTTAATTTTTTTGGTTTACACCATGGTTCAGCCTTGATCACAACAAGTGCCTTTGCTCACTCCATGATATTGCTCAAACAACAATTTCCCGACTTATCTATTTTACATGAGAGAATCTAACAAAGGCACATTTTATTTCCTGTGTAGAGGCTTGGACACATGCTGTACCAAGCAGAGCATCTGTTTCCAAATTCGAATCACCTTAAACTGCAATGACATGCTTGTAGGCACACCTAATTTTCCAAAGCCCCATTTATGTTTTGAAGTCTCTGCAGCACAGATTCTGTTTCTGTTCTGAGCAGTTTGTCTCTGCTGCAGTACAGGACATGTAGCTCTGGTTGTCCTTGGGGGATTATGTACTCCTCTGCTGATAGAAAAGTGTGTCCTTTTTCATCTGCAAGAAATCTAGAATAAAGTCTAGAGTGCTCCAAGTCAGCTAAACTGGAACAACTCCTTGACTCCTAACTTTTCTCTTGATGCAGCAGACCACAAAGGTGAACACAATTAGAGACATGGGTCAACTGGAAGTAAAGCAGGCAAAAGGTGATGAGTGGCTTTACAGGTTAATTCTCATGACAGCTTATGGCTTTGCCCATCTCACATTTTATTTAATACCCCGACCCCTGTGACTGTGGAACGACCGAAATAAAGGACCAAATGTGTGAGTGCACACTGACTGACAAGGATAAAGCTGGTGCACAGGACAATGACCCAAAATACTCAGGCAAAATCTGTACAAGCAAAATGTTGATCACCTTGAACAACACCAATAAAGCATGGTTTCAAATAGGTAGCATGAGTAATGCAAACACCTCAACGCTCTGAATCTAGTGAACTTTCACCTTAAGGTAATCTAATCAATAAAATAATGATAGTCTGCTGACACCATCTGAATAAAAGGAGAACATACGTGTTTGTAGGTTAGTGATGACAGTGCCGCTGGTGAGGGGTCCTTTAGTGGCATAGAGGGCGACAGAGTAACTGGTGCTCGGTTTGAGGTTGGACAGCTGGTGCTCCTGCTTGTTGCCTTCCACTAAGAAAGTTTCCGCAGTCACTGGAAATCAGGAGTACAACCACTTATGTATGCATTTACTAATTCATGCAACTTCATATATAGGCTTGTCTAAACACGTCGACATGATTTGGGGGTATGGCTGAATATAATTTACTTATAGTAAAACACTCATGATCACTGATCCTATCTAAATGCATGTTAAAATTCAGATGCAGATACTTTCATGATACAGGTATCAGTCTGACCAAATTAAATGAAATACGTACAAATAAAAATAACCAAGAAAAATCTTCCAATCTGCATTTGCAGTTAAGAAATGGCCTCTGGATTGAAAACTTTCTCATGAAAAACTCGTGAAAATTGTTTGACTTAAAAAAGAATGACTATTAAAGAAATATAATATAACTTCTGCAGTAATAAAAGTCCACAGAGTTTAAGTTTTATCTTACAACAAAAGTCATGAAAGCACTCTGTGTGAACTTGGCAGACATTGTGACACTATTAATCTGTTCTATCCAACTCCATGAATTGTCCTGGAACAAACATTTTGGAGAAAAGTTTCTTCAAAATGTGTCACATCTTTACATCTTGTACCTGAACGACTTTAAAAAAAAAGCAGACCAGTCACTTCTATGTCAGTGTAAGATTGAAATCATTTAATTGGGCTGCATGGGTCAAACAACCCATTGGCAACAAGAAGTTGATAAGTAAATATATATTTTCACAGTACCATTTATGAAACACAAACATGACACATTTTGCAAGAGTTAGGAACTTTTAAGTTATCAACAACATTATTTGCGATTTGACGTCCCATAGTTGAAGCAACTGAGAGAAAACAACATGGTTGATTTTATCAAAATGACTCAATTAGTCTACTTGTTTTTCGTCTATGGTTTATCAATCAGTCACTGTCTAATAAACAGCAAATTAACAACATCCTTCAGATCAATATTCACTCACCCTGGTTGTGTGTGAGGGTCAGCACATAGTTGTCAACACTGGAAAGAGGGGAATTCCACTTCAGCAGGGCGCCTTGAGGAGTTATGTTGAGAGCTGTCAACTCAGCTGGCATGTCCATCGCTACAATGACATCACAGCACACAGTTAGGGAGCCAGAATCAAGGAGGATTTGTTAAAGGTCCCATATTATGCTTTTTTAAATTATTGTCATTCAGCTGCCAAATGTCCAACTACACTGTATTTGAAATGTCTTGCCCCAAAGTGATCCATGGTCCTCAATATCTTTGATTGAATATTGATAAATCCATGTCCGCTCTCTAAAGGTCTGTTTCAATGGGGCATAGTTCTCAGTTCCTTATCTCCACCTGTCCCCCTTTGAGCCTTCCCTATATCCCTCCCCCCTCTTAGTTGACCAATCAACACCTCCTTCCCCCACACATTCACATGCGTTTGTTTTCTTGTGTGCGTGTGTGTGCTTGTGTACGTGTGTGTGTATACAAGCAGCTCTCCCATCACTTAGAAGAGCTAAAGCTGCTTTCATTCACCAAAAAGCATACAATTCTTCTGAATTAGTAATTAATGTGCAACTGGTTATGTGTGTGCTGTGATGCCAAGGATAGCCACACACAGACACATACACACACACATACACACCTGACTGAAGTAGCGCTAACTAGTTAACCAAATAGTAGCTGAATTCACAGCTTCTGAAGAACTTTCATTGTGTAGCTCTGATCCAGGTCATTCCCACACACCACTACGTAGCCTGATCACGAACCACACACACACACACGTGCACACACACACACACACACACACACACACACACACACACACACACACACACACACACACACACACACACACAAACTGAGTGAAGTGGACCTAAGTAGTTAGCCAAATGCTAACTTAGTTCAACACATTGTTTTGATTCGGTCCAGGCCACGAATTCCTAAAACTCCAAATATCTATTGATGCAGGAAGCGTTTGTTTACCAGATTCTAGGAGTTGGTCGGGTTAAAGAGGACCACTATGTATATGTAGAGACCTGAAGAAATGTGATTTTCATAATGGATGATGATGATGATGATGATGATGATGATGATGATGATGATGATGATGAATTACGGTACTTGTTTGAACAACTGATTGTTCATATGTACTAATAAGATTACTGTCTGGCTGGGCAGTACTCATTCTCATTCAATTTCATGATATGAAAGTATAAAACCAGTCAAATAAAAAATTGGTCTTCTCTCCTTTGTAAAGTTTTATGAATTAACACAAAAATGGTAGAACTGAGTCTTAAAAAGATTTTCATTTCGCCACTGGTGGATCAACTGCCAAGAGATGCAAGACAATTTTTAGCCAACTTATGTTGAATGAAGTACGATGTGAAAAATGATATTCTATCCGAATCTGACTTTAAATTGAGACACTTGGGTTTTGCTTTCATACTGTAACACTCAGTCTCCCAGAATTCTGCAACTACAAGAACACTCATATCAGTGTCTGTGAACCATAAGCAAACAACTTGGCATCATAGCATCAGTGTCTCCAGCTGGCTGGCAGCCATCACAGCATTTTGGATTGTTCATAATCGTTAATAATCTTCCTTGTTAAGCAGGAAGATTATTAATGATGACACCAATGTATTTTCAAGCAGGACACTTGTTTTTATTTCAAAGTTCAAATTTGGATGTGTAATTGCAGAGTAACTATGTTGTGTCAATTAAATAAATAAATCACTCAATCATTATAGTTTTAATGTAGTGTCTTGGTGTGTTTTTACCTATTCCACCAATTTATTCTTCGATATTTTAATGATAATCCAAATTGTACACAAATAATGTCCAAGCAGTTTAAATGACTTCCTATGGGAGTTTTGGATTGAAACCCTCAGATCTCTTTTGTGTTTTGAAATTTTAAAGATTACAGAATAAAATATACACACATTTAGGAAAAGTCAGGGTCTGATTGGTGCATTGGTACAAATGTTGGTACAAATTTTGAGTCAGAATGACTGCTTTGGGAGTTCTATTGTTAAAAATGATGCTCTGACTCACTTTTTGCACTGTTTTCTCATTCCTTTCATCAAAGAGACACTCGGCACTATGGGAAAAGCAGTAGAAGCCCTTAGATATTTTACAGATCCTACTGTTACCTTGTCCCCATCCTAACTTTACTGTCAGACTGCTGAACATATCAAATTGAGTTTGAATTTAATTTGACTTTTAACCACAGTGTTTGAGCTTCAATTTATCGTCAGGCGTGTAATTATGGCACAACAGTGAACATGACAGGAGAACACGGAACAATTTGTGTGCTTAGACGAGGCAATTAATGCTGCCCTGCTCCATCTGAATAAAAAAATTGAAGCGAGCTTATTAGCATGCATAAACCAGCTTGTGTCTAACTTGTGGCAACGACACATGAACAAACTTTATTAAAACCATTACTTTAATTGCAAAAGGTGTAAGTGAATTTAATGGAGGGTTGCCAAGTCAATTTGATCAGTAATGAGATGGAAAAATTAAAGGT
The DNA here is from genome assembly GCA_013358685.1 of Antennarius maculatus. Classification (NCBI taxonomy): domain Eukaryota; kingdom Metazoa; phylum Chordata; class Actinopteri; order Lophiiformes; family Antennariidae; genus Antennarius; species Antennarius maculatus. The sequence goes on along the minus strand of CM023619.1, from coordinate 6,715,186 downwards.
TATCGAGAAAAAACAAAACAAAAAACAAACTAGCGGGAACCCGTGTAAATTCCACGATAAAACAGTAATATCAGACTTCACAACAAACATATGGAAACAAATGTATTGGTAACTAACTAACTAATCGCAATCTAACTAATCGTGAGATTGCGAAATAAATTAACGTTAAAGGAAAAGGCACCTGTCAAAAGAGCAAGTGGAAAAGAAATTTTAGAGAAGTGATAGTTCTGTTAGCTGACTACAAGTCTGTAGTTATTTCTCCTCCTAACATAGTAGATAACTTATGCCATATTTTTCACGTGATTCCTTCTGGCAGATGCACCATGATTGGTTGGGTCCTTAATTGACAGGTAGTGGGTGGAGTTGGTGACAGCGTGAGACTTTTCAAGTGAGCTTATTCAAATATATAGGTGGGGATGAATAGGGCATCCTCCTTTATCATGCAGGCTCAGTGATAATCCAATCACTTCTCTCCATTTTCTGATTACATTGGTGAATCACAGGCTCGAGCCCACTATGTAATGCACACACTGAAAGTCAAGATCAGGTGGCTTAAGTTCATGTTTGAACTCAAGGAAAGAAAAGGTTTGGAGAAGAAACAAAGGCTGCTCTGGGACTAATGTCTGGGGCTGTGGTTCAATCAGACACTGATGAGAAGCTCTGCACCATAAGTTCTTGTGTGTCAGCTGCCAAATACACTACATTTCAGCACAATTTTGGCACAGTCCATCCACGAATGCAGTGCTGGCACTGAAACTGTAAAATTTAGCACTGAAAGAACTGACAAAAGAAATGCTGACATTGAAACATTTCTCTCTAACAAGGTCAAACTGACACTTATTTTTTTCCACTAGCAATATAATATAATACAATATAATATAATATAATATAATATAATATAATATAATATAATATAAAAGTATGGGAACCCGTGGAAATTCCATGATAAAACAGTAATATCAGACTTCATACCAAACATATGAAAACAGATGTATTTGTATTATAAACCAAGCGCACCCAAGGTAGTCAAAAATCAATGTGGTGACGTAACAACTTTGTGTTGACAAATCATGGATTGCGCTGGGCGGGCATTGCGAGGCCATAGATGAATGTTAGCAGGCTAACTGGAGAAAAAATGCTAACTGATCGTGAGATTGGGAAAGGAGCTAACGTTAAGGAAAAAGGCAACTGTAAAAAGGAGCAAGTGGAAAAGAAATTTTGGAGAAGTGATAGTTCTGTTAGCTGACTACATGAACAGATCTGTATGTAGTTACTTAAAGACCGTTTTTGTCAGATGCCCGAGGAGCATTTTGGATGTTACATCGATTGTCCCATTGGAAATGGAAACCATAGCTGGACAGAATGTTTGTGCTAACCAGCTAGTTTCACTCAGAATTCGTTGCTGTTTTCTGTGTCATTCCTGCTGTTTGGACTCTGCTAAAAACCATGAAAATTGTTGGAACAGTTATGACACTCTAAAATTATGTTAATTGGGAAGTCCATGTATAGTTAGTGATGGGCAGATGAAGCCCCATAAAGCATTGAAGATTTTCATCCCAATTTGTTCACAGCTTCATGAGGCTTCATTTGCTCTAGTACGACATCTACTGGATGCTAAAATATCAGTTGGCAAGAGTTTGAAGTGTGTGACATTTTGCAGAAAGCCTGTGAATAAAAATGTCAGCAAAATAAGGAAGTATGCAAAACATGTATATTTTAGTGATGGCAGTACACTGTGTGTGTGTGTGTGTGTGTGTGTGTGTGTGTGTGTGTGTGTGTGTGTGTGTGTGTGTGTGTGTATAAAAATTAAAAAAATCAAATAAATAAATCTATTAATAATTCTGGTATGGACATTACTTTTGTTTAACTCCAAATGCTTTCACAAGTATACAGTATACACACACACACACACACTGGCAGAATGGAAAATGATCATTTGGACATGACGAAAATGAAAATACAGTAAACATGTACAGTGAGGGAGGGTGGTTGGGGTTGGGTTATGGACAATGATTGTGCTTTTGTAACGTTGAGGTATAGTCAGTGATTTGTCCACTGTGGCAAGTCTTCGGTGATTTTTGTTTTTTAACAATATTTCCCCTGCTTTAGAAAACACCCGCCTTATATCTCTGCCATAACTCGCGGCACAAACTGAACTACTACCTGAATCAGGCCATGTCCATAAGTAGCCGCATATATGTGTTGATCAACACGTTTATAAGCATAACAACTCCGAGAACGGGACCGGGACGTGTGGAAATTCACGCCATTCACTTTATGATTCATAAAGAAAGAAACAGGCAAACAAATATCCAACTGTCAGCATGTTTATCAACGTGTCTTCGACGTGGAGCCTTTATTTATTTTATTTTTAATGTAGTGTACTTTAGGAATCCACAAAGGGAAATTAAGAGCACACTCTAGTTTTGAACAAACACATGCATATATGGGAGTGGTGGGAGGAAGTTGGAGGGAAAAAATAAATAAATAAATAAATTTGTGTCCCGTTCATCATACAACAACAACATACTACAGCTACACAGACACGGAAAGAATATACAAACTCCCCACAGAAAAGGATCAAACTGGAACCTTCTTGCTGCGAAGCAACAGCACTAAAAAATATCTCTCCTTTTTGATGTTCAGATTTTTTTTTTTTTTCATTGCAACGGAGGGTGTGTTTTCCTCTGCTCTTGTTTTTTAGCAGGAAACATGCATGGAAAAAATACAAAAAAAACATTATGGAGTGGATCTGGATAAATGGGCAGATTTACTGCAAAATTGCAAGGCCATTTTGGACCTTTTTTTTCCAGCACTTTTCTGTCTAAACCACACATATATTCATCACACCAATTAGGCTAGTTTAATCATTGGAATTTTGGCTTGGATTAAACCTCATTTAAAAGGATGCTGGGCCTTGGCAGAGGAATATGTTCTATTGAGTGCCCTTCTAGTTCATTTTCATATAGAATTGTACTCCCTCATCCATCTTCAGTGATCTGTCTTCAAACACCTGTTTTAGGAAGAGTAATGATATAAAAGGGGTCCTGACACTTCCCCAATGAGCGCCCTCTGATAAAAGGATCCACATCCTCCCTGTAGAGTCCCTTCCTAATTCATCTTAGATTAGCACTACTTGCTACACCAGCAAAATGAAATATGGTTCTATGCTTTTCCATTCCCTCTCACAATAACTGCTCAGGGAGCAAAGAAAGCAGAAAACTGTATTTCACGTCATTATGTACTTAGTCAGGAATTGCTGGATTATTCTTCAAAATCCTCTGTTTTTGTATTGTTGTTAAAAATGGCATTAACATGTCCCTAGTTAGAAACAGTGCAATGTGGACAAAATGTTTTACACCATTTCTAACAAGCTTGACATTGTAAATGGGGAATTTTTAAAGGGTTGTGAATAAATAGAGAGAACACACATGAATAACAGATTGAAAATGAGAGAAAGAGACTCCAACCTTTTTTCTCTGGACGGCGTCTTGTAGGGAATCAGCTCTCATTGACATGCATACACACATTCTGTTCTCAATCTCTGGGCTCCATTCACCCTCTCTGTCTCTCTCTCTGTCACACACACACACACACACACACACACACACACACACACACACACACACACACACACACACACACACACGTATTGTGTATGCAACATCACGAGAGTGTCTTAATCTTCGGTTTTCACAGAGAAGATCTGTGTCCCAAATGTGTGTACGAGTGAGGTTTTAGGTTTTCTTGACTTTTTTTTCTGAAAGCATGAATCTAGAGAATTCCGACCAGGACACTGCTAGGGCGACACAGGGAGAGAGGGTGAAGAAATAAGGTATGAGGTAAGTAGGAAATAAAAGGATAGGAGGATAAAAACACAACTGATGAAAACAGAGGAAGAGTGAGAGAAAAACATCAGAAAACAGAAAGATAGGGAACAAAACAGGTGAATTGAGGAGAATTATAGAAAAAATAAAGCTAGTGAGGAGATAAGGAGAGTTTCAGAGTGGGTTAAAAATTTCCATCGTTCCTGTAGCAGCAATTGTTGCACCATCCGCATTGTCGGCTGCACCATTATGGCCGAGATGACTGCATGAACAGCACATGATGCTACATTGCTGAAATGCTGTGGCCTCTATGCATGTGTGCACCTGTTCACTAACAAGTTATTGCATATTACATTCATTGAGTGTCTTAAATATGTTAATGTCTGTAATGCCAAAGAGAAAGGTATTGATGTTGTAGTGATAAACAGGTATTAAGTGAACATGTCAGGGTACAGATCATTTTTCACTGATAATTTCAAAAGACCTCTTATGATTCTGAAGAAATCGCACAAGGCCGTTTTAATTTGTTAACTTGTGAAATCTTCCCTCTTGTCTGTGTGTTGCATCTGCTGCTCTTTTAGCACAAACAGTAAATCCAAATGAGCAACTACTACTATTGTTGTGGCAGGACAATTATTCTGAAAAGATGATACAGAGATTTGCCTCCATTGCCGCCCACTCACAGCAGGACACGTAGCTGAGACTTGTAGGGAAATGAGTGGGAGGAATGTGGTTTGAATGCAGTGCAAAACGTTATATGATACAAAGGATTACAAGAGCACATTGAAAGTATGTCAGAAGGTGATTAAGCACAGAAACACAGTCATATGGCAATAAATCCTACCTTCATTGGGGTTATATTACATCTTTGAGAGGTGCTGGTTCAACAAGATAACGGACCCCCCCTTTGTCCTTGGACCCGTGTCACCACATGGAATGTCCAGACACTCTTTCGCCCCGGAGCTGCCACTCTGCTGTCCCAAGAGCTCAGCTGCTATAACATCACCCTGGTAGGGCTTTGTGAATTACGATGGCAAGGCAATGGCAAAACAACAGCAGGCGACCACTTCTACATCTGGAGTGGCCCCGAGAGACAGACAGGCCTCTATGGCATGGCACTTGCTTTCCCAAAGGCTCTCTGTAAGTGCCTCATCAGTTGGACTCCTCTGAGCAACAGACTGTTTTTGGCCCGCTTCCTCCACTAACGCGGCAAGATGACGGCGTCTATGCTCCCACCGATGTCGCTGATAAGGATGCGAAGGATGCCTTCTTTGACCAACTCCATCAGGCTGTTGGACAAGCCCTACCACACAAATTCACCATTATTCTCACTGACGCCAATGCCATTCTTTCCAGCATGATCGGTCCACAGGCTCACCTGTCGGCACAACCTTTGCTGACAGACTTACAAACGACAGCGGTCACCACCTTCTCCTTCACTGCCACTACAACAACCTCTGCCTTGCTGACACCTGGTTTCCCCAGAAACTGATCCATCACTGGACATGGTATAGCCCAGATGGCTGGGGACCACATCCTCATCTCCCGACATTGGAACTCGTTTGTCACCAACTGCCATGTGTACAGAGGTGCCAAGCTTGGCCGCACTGCCTACTGGTGGCCCATCTTAAGTTAAAGCTGCAAGCCAACCAGCACACCAAGACTCAACCTCACCTGGATTCCTCCCTACTGATCCAAGCATTGCCACTGAGTTCAGTTGTCCATCTGCCGCACCTGTGATGCCCTGGCCACTGATAAAGTGATAGACTGGCAGACCGTCAAGGATAGTTAGCTTATAATCTCCTTGGATGCTCCCGATCCTCCCCCAAAAAGCCTCGGATATCGCAGACGACACTCCAAATCATCAACCAGTGGTGCCAGGCCAGGCTCCAAGGCGACCTGACCGGGTACCGGCGACTGAACAACCAGTGCAATGTGGCCATAGCTGAGGACAGAGAGAAGTTCTGGGAAGCAGAAGCTGAACACCTAGAGTCCGCGACCAATACCAACAACATGAACCGTGTCTTCACTAAGCTGCGCCGTACCCACAGTGGCCCACGCATCAAGACAACCATGGTGAAAGACTCTGGGCCAGTCCACACGGTACTGGAACTTTTTGAAAACGCAACTTTTTTCATCCCGCATAAAAAAGGTTTTGCATCCACACGACAGCGTTTTCGAAAAAATCTCTGTCCACATGTATCCGCTTCGGTGCGTTGATCAACACATTTATAAGCAAAACCAAGAACGACAGGAGAGAGGACCGGGACGTGTGGAAATTCACGCCGTTCCTCCTGGAGGACGACCTCCATCAGAGTTCTGCCACCAGCAGGCAGCACATCCCGGTCTGACCCAGAACTGGCGTCAGCACCTTTGGTGAGGAACATGAATGAATGAATGAATGAATAAATAAATGAATAAATAAACTTTATGACTCATAAAGAAAGAAATAGACAAACAAATATTCAAGTGTGAAGCATGTTTATCAATGCGTCTTCGATGTAGAGCTGTTATACATCAGAAAATAACCAGTTTTAGCTCCGTTTGTACATGTAGACACGGGTCACATGCATGATGTCACAGCGGTTTGTGTTCCATGGACATGCCCCCAGGATAGAAAAAGTTGCGGATACAGCGTCCACACAACGACGCAGACCCGACGTTTTCAAAAAATTTCACCTTGGCCAGTGTTTTCAAAAAGCTGCGTTTTTGTCCCGGATATCTGCATTGTCGTGTGGACAGAAGGTGTAACCCCAACAAAAAAGTTGCGTTTTCAAAAAGTTCTGGCACAGTGTGGACGTGGCCTCTGATGGCAACATGATAACTGAAGCAAACTACCTCTTGAAAGAGCACTTCAGCCTCCTTTTAGAGACTTAATAATAGGAAAGCCCTCCAGCATCTGTGCAGTAACGGCTGAGATGCTAAAATCTGGCAGTGACAGTATTGTTGAGTGGCTCACCCACACCTTCAACCATGTGTGGAAGACAGAGAAGCTTCCCAGCAACTGGACCAGAGGAGTCCTCCTACCCTTCTGGAAACGTAAGGGTGACAGGCTAGTCTGCAGCAAACACAGAGGCATTACACTCCTCTCCATCCCCGGCAAGCTCTTCACCAGGATCACCCGTGCTCTCCCAGCCATAAGAAGTCACTGCTGTCTCCAGCAGGCTGGCTTCATGCCTAACCACGTCACTACAGACCACATCTCCACCTTTCACCTGCTCATATAGTAGACCCATGAATTCCGCAAAGATCGCCATCTATACATCGGGTTCATCGATTTGAAGGCTGCCTTTGACACTGTCTGTCATGCCTCGCTCTGGAATATCCGACAGACCCTTGGAGCATCGCCTAAGATTGTTGCCCTCTTGAGCTGCTCTACAGCAACACACAGAACCATCGAAAACATCAAGTGGCCCCAGGCGGTTTCCAGCAAAGTGCTTAGAGCCCACATGTGCCAGCCCAGAGCATCTTGCCAGGCTGCGCAAAGTCGCACCCGCTGGTTTGGTCATAATCCTCCGCCTTCCCCCGATCACCCAATATGAGTCATTCTCCAGTTTGACCCTAAGGCGCCAGGCTGGAAACGACCTCAAGGAAAGCCCCGCACCCGATGGCTCGACGTTGACATCATTGCGGGCGACCTCCGACAACAGGGAGACGCTGTGGATGATGCAGAGCAGCTGGCACAAGACCACCAGTGCTGGAAAAAACTGATTCATCTGATTGGCTCAACGCACAGGGACGTGACTCCTCTCCTCTACTTCATTTGACTCCTGCTAATGTTATCTTGCAAACCCTTACCTGTGAACACGGACGTAATGACCAATTTGCTCTCCTGACTTCCTCTGACAGCATTGAGGCTGATATCATATTCTGTAGCAGGAAAAAGGCTGGACAAGGTGTAGTTGGTCACATCGTTGTCAATCACCAGGCTGTCAATACGACCTACAAGGAGATTGTAATCAGAAATGCTGCTTGTCATTCCTATGTTTCTTCAACTATGAGGGATACTGCTCGGTCAGATGGAATGCGTTATGTTGTAAGTATTAATCATTGCAACAATGTAATTAAAATTAATAAAATCACATAGATAAAATTGTTTAATTTAGGTATATCAAATCCCACGCTCATTTTACTGATATGAAAATATAGATTTATGCTACTCTAGTTGGAAAATAATGTTAATGGTATTATTAGAATACATGTGTAAAAAATATGTTACCTCTAGCTGACTGGTAGGACAGCTTATAGTATTCAAACAAAGCCAGTGGTTTGATCCATGAGATGGTCACGGAGTCTTCAGTCACATCTGACACTGTCATCTCCTTCGGTGGGTCCATCCCTAGATAGATGACGGTACATGGAAGAACTTTATTTTTGGCAATGGTTTCAAACAATGTCTACAAAAATAGTTTCTTTTCAATATTTGTTCTGATTTCAGCTGTCTCATAAAATGTTCAGGTATTACATTAAAACACAAAAGAATTAAATCTTGGGTGTTTGTCTGACCTTTGATTTAAAATGTCTAACCTCTCACTGCATAATCTTTCATTGCATCTACATGAACATATCTGTCGCTTTTAGTCATTTTAAATCTCTAAAATAACTAAACACCATTCAAACATACTCAAGATGAATATATTGCTTCCCCCCATTCTCTTATAATTTGTCTCATGTATCTCCAGTGACAAGCTGCAGTGGAAAGGTTATAGTGAAAAACAATATGAATGCACAATTAATCTGATGAGATGTCCTCAGATATTAGATTAAGCAAAAGAGGGATAAAGGTGGTAAGAGAGGGGCAAAGAAGAAGACCAAAGAGAAGAGGAGATTAAGGGAGCAATCCATCACTTGGTGTGGACAAGGAATGAAAAGAGCAGAGCTTGCTAATCAACTTCTCAGCTCCCTCTTATTAATATATCATTTGGCTTTGAACTCAGTGTGACTTACTATTAAAACACTCATAAGATACATGCATATATTACTTATTATGCTTTCTTCGGTGAAGATGAGATGAGAGTTATTTCTTAATATAGCTGTCTTGTGATTCTATTGATTTCTTCCCTCTGAAAGATCAAAATTCAATTTGCTTTGTGTAAGTTTACAAATGAAAATGACACTCAGGCTTAGTTACATTAAAGCATCATTTGTACAGACTGTAGCAGCTCGTGAGAATCAGTTTGATAAACCAGACCACGCACCATAGCAGTGGTTAAAACACAAGAGCACAGACGCTTTCAAATGGTGATGAGGTTAACGCCAAGGAAGGAATGCCAGAATTTCTTATCGGTACTCACATTGAAACCTGTGAGATCGAAATTTCACTATTGAAATCTTAAGAGTGGGTGAATGCAGAGAGAAAGGGCATTTAAACTACTGAAACTGGCTATTTATAGTCTCTTTGGTGCTGTTGACAAGAAAGAAAAGGGAATGAAACGTACTTTATTGATCTCACGAGGGAGAAATTATCTTTTCCACTCATTACTGATATACATGCATATATATATTGCCTACCGGCCCCTGAAGCAAACACGACCACACACAAGGGGTCTGTAGACATGCAAATTAAACACGGTGGGAGGTAGAGCGGCGGGCAGCTTCAACCAAGTGCGCCCCCAAATGAGCAGCTTGTAGGGGGGAACGGCGCCTTGCTCAAGGGCACCTTGGCTGTACTCAGGTAGTGAGCTGACACCTTCCAATGTCAGCTCCCTCTCCAGGTGGCTGGGTGGGAGTGGGAATCGAACCGTTGATCTTGGATCTTAGGACGACCCGCTCTACCGCTGAGCCACTGCTGCTAAGTCAGTATCTCCATTGTTCTATGCTGACTTTTGTCTCTCATCCATTTGTATTCAATTCTCCTGATTGTCCAGTGATTTTTATAATGAAAATTAACAAACAAAAGTCAACATAATTATCTTTCTCTGTCTTGCCCATTGTCTCATTCTCCGGCAGGTTATTATAGTAACTTCATTTATTCCCTCCCTATATGTTAATAATGCTCTTGCTATCAAAAGAAATATGCCTTGGAGGTCATTGATACATGGAGGTAGTTACTAAAAATAAATATGTAATGTCAAGATATTAACAAATAAAGACAAAAACTTGAAGAATCATTGCTGTGCAGTTGACAGAAAAACTTTTAAATAAAGATATTATAGATTATAAATAAAGTTGATTGATTGATTGATACATTGTGAATTAGAGAGAAGACTTCAAAGAAAATCAAGCTATGAAAATTAAAATATAATTGTCTTAAATTCACTCATCTTCTCTCTGACCATGTGTGAGTTTAATTATTCATGTATGTGCAATATTTATCTCATGTACAGTAGCTATAATATTTATCTGACATACAGCAACTCAGCAATATTTATTTAACACTTTTGAACTGTTGCATTAATATTTCCTTCTGAAAAGGACAAAATTACCTTGAATATTTTTTATAAATATATTTTATATTTTGTACATTTTAACTTGTTTCATTTAGTTATAATTTCTGTAAAGTCTACTCTTATTCTGTTTTTTTTAATAAATGCCCCACAGGAGCATTTTGTTGTATTCGATACATCGTATTTGATACAATGACAGAAAAGGTTATTCTATTCTATTTTATTGTAACACTAGATCATTGCAGGAACTGGCCATTGAGTCAGTATGAAGCAAACTTCCGCCACAGAACTGACACTAGGCAAGAAAAGAAAAGGTGGCTTTCCTGAGTTTTTGTCCTTAGGTTGAGTAAAAACAGGGGAAAATAATACCTCCAAGACAGATGTGTAATTACAAAAATGATTGTATTGTGTTTATCAGCAAATTGAATGCAAACAACATTTCTGCGAATGGATATTTAATTAAAATTTCTTTGCATTTCCATTTAGAGCTTTACTTTTCCCTCTGAGTGAAGCTAATTGAAGGAATATTTTTGTAATGCCGGTGGAACAAAACAAGCTATCTAACAGTATTCCTTTTACATCAAAGGAGTGGTCACGATTATTTTTCAGAAATTTGACAATTTGTAGACAAATAAACTACTCAATTTGCACAGTGATATGGGTGAAACAGTGACGTGCGGTCAGGGGAGGCAGGGTAAGGCAGGGAGGCACAGCCTCACCTGCCATCATGAAAGAAAAAAATGAAAAATGGAAGAAATAAATTAAATGGTTATACTTATCCAATGATATGTATTATAAAGTTAGTTTCCGTTTAACGTCACCAATTTTAAGTTATTTTTACTCAAAATCGCTGAATTTCCACATTTACCGCTGAAATACTGAGCAGAGACCTGCGGTGAGGCACCAGCCAGCCGAGCCTCACTATGGATTGCGCAGTGGCTCGACTAGCTGTGCTGGCATGCTATACAGTGAGACCGTAATGCTATCTCTCTATACGTTCCTATTAAAACGTTTGCTCTATGAACTAAATTCTCATAATTTAGCTAATGTATGTAATGTACAGTGTTTTTGGTCAAAAACTGCATGTGTATAATGTCTTTCATGACTTGAGCGGTCCTGAAACTACTGGGACAAGGCATGAAGTGAGGCACGCAGTTCTCCAGCCTCATGGTAGGGGATGCTGGTTATCCCAGGGATTCGGCCGAGGATTCCTCTTCCTCGGTTGTAGAAGAAGTGACAGCAACTACAATCTACAGTATAGTCAGCAAGTAAAGTGCAGCCATTCATTTGTTTTCCGCTAGCCTTGCCTTACTTTATAAGTAAACGTAACATATAAGCAAACATGTAGGAAACAACATGACGTTTTTTTTCATCAAATGTGCTAATTGTGTGTTACAGTTTTTATGTGTAAATAATTCTGCTCTGAGAATATTGCTGTTGCTAATTAAATGGTGAATAAGCTAAACTGTTGGTTCATATATTTGTGAATCTAATCATGAAATCAGTGCCTCACCAGCCATGACACTCACCGCACGTCACTGAGGTGAAATAATATAAAAAGGAAAGCAAACATGTATGACATTTGCATTGTGTCTGTATCCTAACCTGAGACGTCAGTCAGCTCACCTGTAGTGAGTGATGCTGTAATGGGTTCAGAGGCACTATCTCCTTGTATTGTGATTAGACTGATGGTGTACCGAGTGGATGGCAGCAGCCCCTGGACCAGTGACCTTGTCTTTGAGCCATCCAATGTCACCTTAGAGGTGTCTGTACCATCGGCAGAGCTGTAGCTCAAGATGAAGAGGTCAGCAGGCGGGGCCGGGGCAGTCCAGGTCACTGAGGCAGAGTCTGACGTCACCTCTGACAAGAAGAGGTGGGTTACCGGTCTGATTCCTGATGAACAAGGGTGTAAAGGTCACCGGAGGGTTTCCAAGAAGAGATTTAAAAGCCAGGAAACAATTATGGAAAAGAATGGGAAACAATGACTGTGTTGCTACAGAGATGGCAGACTTGATGATGAATCAAAGCAGAGCTGGATGTAGCAGCAGATTGCTTAGCCTTGGGGGTAATCTTGATGAGGAAGGTGAGATTCATAGCAGACCACAATCATGTAGAAGTAATGATTTAACTGGTCACAAAAAAGAAAAATGAATGGTAATATCAGCCATAAAAATGGAGATTTGATGGGACCGTTCACAAAATGAAAATGGAGAAATGATGACGACAGCAGATGCTGTTGTCAAAATGCATGACTTGGACAACAGACGATGGGACAAATGAGAACCGCTGCAACAGCTGACAAAGCAAGAAATGCGAGATGATTTGAATTTAATTAGCCATGTGTGGCTAAATAAATAGCATGGAAGACACTGTGAGGATTTCTCCAGATTAAAGGTAGAGCTTTTGTAATCGATCATTTGAAACCTGCACTGTTACAACAGCCTGCACTCATGTTCTCTTTTAGTGGTTAATGGCTACATTTTATGGCACATTTCTTTCACCAAACAGCAACATGCATTAATCTTGTGTGCAAGCTGCAGAACAACATCATCCTATTCTTCTAGTGTGCATTTAGTGTGTGTCCTTGGAAGTTTTGGAAGACGTAATAGAAATAACACAAGTACTTACACTACTGTATACTGTACAGCAGACACAGCTGCAAAAGAAGGTGGTTGGGTGAGACCTAATGTGATGGCCATGCTGGTGGTCTTATGAAAATGCAGAGGTATTGTGGAGTGATAATTCATTTTCTGTAGCTCATAGTGTTACTTAAATACTTTTTGATTTCAAAGCAGAAACACTGTTGAACTTTACAGGTAAAGGTCAGGGTACTTGTCATTAGGCATGCAATTCAGGCTATGGAAAGTAAAATATCTTTTGTTCCAATAAAACAAACAAAAAACAAAAAAACAACAACACAGACCTTAATTGTATCAGATTTGGGCTTTTGGATTACAATCCTGAAAATAAACTGATGTTAAAAGTTTAAAACTATAAATTATGCAGAATGCATCTTGTCTAAATATGGGTTTAGTTCCATAATTTGTAACTTGCTGCAGGTCATCAATTTTGAGACATATTCCCACAGGAGGTACTACAAGTATCCATCTGTTACGAAAGTGCAATCACAGTGTTAATGGACAAAAAAGACTGACATTAAGTTGTTAATAGGTCTTGGAAAAGTAAAATTAATGGACAAACCAATTAGTCATGGTTGTCTCAGAGATATGAAATGCAAAAATGATTTCACTGACAAATGAATTAAGAAATAAAGTTTGCAGGACACTGCAGAAAGCAACGGCATTCAGTGACAGGGAAACAGTTACTTCTCCATAAGCAGCCTGGGTTTTATATTTAATCATTGTCTTTTGTCCTTATGATGAGTTCACAGGATTGTAGAAACAGATGTTGCCAATATGGCCAAGTGAACAGTAGATGAGAAGATGACAGGCAATTAATTATTTTTCTTCCTGTGATTCTTCTTGATTTATCATTTTCACCATTCCCTTCTCCAGATGGTTTGTCATCTCTGCTCTCCAGATGGTTAGTGTGGAGCTACTAAGAAGCCACAAGTATCAAAGATGATGAATGTTATAATGATTTCAGTGATGATAGATGTGATTTTGACAAGTGCTGCGATGGTCACAGTAAGACGCAAATAGATGATGAAGATGATGATGAGAGGAATCCTGAAAAGAATAGCAAATATGACAGTAGGTAAGCACATGGCCGTCATCGTGACACCATCCTTTCTGACACTTGGTGTGGTGATATCAAAGAACCAGCAGGGCTGCATGATTGAAAAAGATCTGACATACAGATGAGCAGACTCACAATGTTCTGAGGAAAAGACAACTTTTCACACGACTAAAAAGAGAGATGTGTGAATAAACAGCTGAGTATGACAAAAAAGTCGATGTATCAGAAGAAAAAGAAACACATACATTCATATGCAAAACAGACTTGCAATTAGAGAACATTCACAACAACCTCATTAGCTGACTTGAATAATTTACCTCCTCTAATTGCTTCTTCAAAGTCTTTTAGGGTTCTCCATTTCCTTAAGCATGACTCACCTTACCTGCTGCCACGCTTTATTTAATTACCATCAGCATTGAACTTCATTACACACCAATGTTGTTAAGAGTGTTCTCAACATCTCTGCGGTAATAGGTTGATCGTTCATGGCTTTATCTGAGCAAAGTAAACACTGCTCTGTCAGATAATTGAGTGGATTACACAGAAGCTGTATCAAAAACCTTGACAATCTAGCAAAAGTTTATAATAGCTGTTGCTAACAAAAACCAACAGGAGGACAGCTAAGAATAATGCTATCCAAAGAAAGACTGATATTGGAATATGTTGTTGTTCTCTCTATACCTGTGAAGGCATATACAGTAGCTGTATTGCTCTGCTGTCTCCCTCTTCTTGCTGCTACAGTGATGGTGTATTCGGTTCCAGGCTCAAGGTCTGTCAGAGTGGTGGTGGTGACATCCTTAGGTATTGTCAGCTGGAACAAAAAGGCATAACTCAGGATAAATTCTAATAAAACCTTGTTGGTGCTTAGAATGACATGAATAGGTAAAAGTCACCCATGTGTAAAGCAATTTCTATGTGCTAGAGTACATCTGTTGTTCAATTTAAGTTTATTTATTGTATTCTTTACCTCACTGGAGATGCCAGAAGACGATGTGTAGGTGACCATGTAGTGGTCTATGGGTCCCTGGACCAATCTCCATACCATAGTGATGGTGTTATCGGTAGAAGCCGTCACAGTTAGGTCCATGGGCACATCCAAACCTGTCAGAGTTTTTTTTTTTTTAATTATTGTTTGGTTAAATTTCCACAAATCTGTTTTATCTATGTTGAACTTCAAATATAATTGCTACACATTCTTATCTACTTGCTGCTCCTGCAGCCCTGATATCCAAAACTGGACTGTAGAAGTTAGTAAACAACAAAAAAAAGGCGGAATTACTGATGTAGAAATTTAAGTCAGCTTCATTTTTAAATGGACATATACTGTATATTAACATATGAGCCCACAGTCTGAATTTAGTAGTTTGCATTCTTTTTTTCCTTTTGTTTTCAGCAAAAATCAGAGGACTTGCCAACTGAATGACAAATGTATGATTCTCACCTAGTCTAATTTGCAGGAACCCTCAAGCCTGCAGTGTTTTTAGAGTTTCATGTCAAATTTAGATTTCTTTTTCTGGAGGGACGGGGGGTGGGGGTGGTGGGGTGGCTTGTATAAACCCGCTGTTAATAAAAATTATGCTTTCAACAAGTCACACTCAATAACGTGATTGCTGCTGGGTGATTGGAAGGTGGTGTCGTCATACTATTTAAGGGTATTTGAGAAAGCTGTCATTGCTGCACCTCATTTTCAAAGTTCAAAATGACTGCACAAAATAGTGGAGAGGAAAGAGCTTATCCCCTAATGAAAATGGAGGTATATTTTTCCAAAGTGCAAACCACCTTCAGCCATTAAAACACTAAATGTAAGAAAGATTATGCTTCACTTAAGACGTGATAGGAAAGATTAGCAAGACACCTCCATGCATTAATAACGCAAACGGAAGATTAAGGGAGTCCTTTTTCAAAAGTCTTTATTCATTTCTGTCAAGTAAGACACATTAAATCGTAGTTGATCAATTGCTAAGATAAAGAGAGGGTCAGAAGCACAATAGTATTCATGAACATATCTTTGAAATTCTTTAATGAAAACTCTGACTTAAACTAGTAATATAATATATAAAATTTTAAATGTAAACAAAATTAATTTTCCATGATTTCAAGTAGGTTTTATTCATTAGAAAAGAATCAGTTTTGGCAAGCAGCATGAAACTTGAAATACATTAGTCAAATTTCAAGCCAAAGTATGAAATAATTTTAGTCACAGGAAATACAGATTCTTTCATCTCTTCAGTTTTCTCAAGTCCATGCTGATGTGCCAAAACACAAGGAACAGAAATGTAACTGGTTTACTGCTTTAGATCCAATGAATTATAACTCAAATAAACTGTCGTGAGAATCTACAAAGCTAGAAAAGCTAAGAGCTGTAAGCACCACCTTTAAAGTTTCTGGGTTTTTGGAAAGTTGCAACCCGTACAGAGAATGTTTGGCGGATAAAATGATGTCTCTGCAACTTAATTTAGAGCATGGTCCCTGCAGTGGTTGAGGATCCCTGGGGGAAGTTTCTGCAGTAGAAAAGCTGCTATGGACAAAAACAAATGGTCTAACAAGACTGAAAACTGAAAATGTTCACTCTGTGAACATTCACTCTGTGTTTCTACATGTATGCATCAAGTTTTTTATATGGAGGTGTATAAACAGTAAAATACTTGCCTGTCCTGGCATTTATTGTTGCTGGCGTACTCTGGTTGATTCCTTTTATGGCAGAAATGCCAATGCCATACTCTGTGCCTGGCAGCAGGTCTGAGATACAAAGACAGAGAGAAACAGTTTGAAGATTAGAAGAAAATAATACAAGCAGGGTTACATCACAGTCTCCTTCTTCGATGAGCAAATGAGAAAGAACACAGCGGACAAATTACATGTACATCAGTGGAGAGGTCAACGCCAATCCATATGTAGTTATATCATAAAATCAAAGAAACACGTTTTATTTTTTGCAAACCTTATAAAGGATAAGTTTCTAATCAGCATAGTGTATTCACAGTGAGTTGCTCAATCTACAGAAGGATTATTAGTACAGTGAGAATGTGGGTGGGAGAAAATGAGAGTGGATGCAGCATTGATTGCAAATGCCCTGATGAACAACCCAAAGACCATTCACTTCTATTCTTATGCTGGTGGTGCCCTTTCCACTGCTATGTCTTTTCAGAAAATGCATCCCAGCTGACCCATCCTTTCTGACAGCCCTTCAATATGCCCACAGGACAACAAGCATTTCTACAAATGCAATCAGTGGAGGATGCTGCCGTGTAAAACACACAGGCACTTCTTCATTTCTTCATTGCATATTAGATGTACTGTGATACTGAGGGCACAGGAAAAATAAGAAAAAAGGAAAAAAAAAAAACGTACTGAGAGATCTCCACAGATGGTAATGCTAAATTATTCAAGACAGCACGACAAGGCAAATTAATGAATGAATAAATGAATAAAAGAAAGAAAGGAAAGCAACAATACTTCTCGCTTACCGGTGAGTGTGGTCTTTGTGGTGGCTCCCTCATTACGGGGTACGATCACTTTATCATACTGGTCTCCGGCTAAAGTGCTGTACACCACCTGGTACCCCTCCACCTCCATATAAAAAATGTATTTAGATGTTAACATCACAAACTGAAAAAGACACAAGTGATCTTTCCACAAAACAGAAGAAAATACAAGATAAATTGAGCAAATTGTGAAATACAGTTTTCAGTACCTGAGTATAATAATGGACTCAAAGACAACATTTTGCAGAATTATTTGTATGAATAAATTTGTATTTAAAGAAGACCCAGAAGGATTAAGAAGACTGATTGTGTTTTTTTTTTGTGAGCCTTTGCAATATTGTAGCGACTACTATATTTTGATGCATGTTGGGTAACATACTAAGTGAAAAATTTCACCCAGGAAATTTGTTTGTTGCTTTCCCTTTATTAGCATTTATCCAACTCGTGAAATCAAGACTCAAATAGGTGTGATGATACTATCTGTATTCAGCAAGAAATGGGAAGAAATAAAAACTTGCTTTTGTGCAAGTATTTTGAATATTGCAGAGGTAATTCACAAAAACAAAGAATGTTATTGTAGTTAACAATATTTATTACATTGCACTATTTTGCATTCTACTCAACTTTTTTATGAAAAAGAAATACAATTATTTCAGTAAATTTTAAACTATCACTATAAAAAAAACCACGTAAATCTGATATTTAGTTAATCATACTTCATTGTGGTGTCCTATCCATTACAAACTATCAATGGCTTACAAACAAATCATTAACATGATTTTGTTCATGTCATTTGATATCATGTCTAGTTACCTCAGCCTCACTGTTATCCCATTCTAGCTCCAGGGTGGTGGAGGTCTTTGACACGAGTCGCAGGTTCTTGGGGGCATCAATCTCTGAGAAGAACGATAGAGCTGACAATGTTGGGGACACTGAGACCAATTCTCAGGGATAATGAACAATTAAAAATGATCGAAAGTAGATACAGCTGGTGTCCAATTTTTTGTTTATCGACATCCTTTTCCTATCAATCTGGCATCATTTATGTCCACTCAGCAATATTAAGCTCAGAATTTTTGAAAACATAAGCAAATACTTCAGCTACACCTGAAGCTGATATCAATTTAATGAGAGTTGTTGTTTGCTTGCAAAACAAATTAAAATAATGTCTTCACTAATTATTTACTTTCCAACCCTAAACCAGATGAGAAAATTACGATAAACAGATGTTCACACCCACTTTCAATCGGCATAAACAATATAACATACAGTACACCATATGTCATTGACTGTGTTATCCTCAAAGGTACACAATCACAAACACCACTAAAACCACATCTGCTTGGTATCAGACCTCACCGGTAGTAAATTCAGTGGAAACAGATCCACTCTCATTTCCTTTCCTCACACCACTGACAGACACCTCGTACTGCAAGCCAGGACGCAGAACCTGTGAGGAATTAAACAATGTGTTTGATCCATTTTGGGAGATGTTTGCCTTACTTTATTTAATCTTCAGATTCAGAAGAGATGTAGACTGTGAAATTAGATCATTTAACATGGATGAACCACACAAAAACACATGTGAGTACAATGCAATAACTCACTTTCTTAATCCAAAGATAAATGGTTTAAACAGTGAGAAACTGGCTTTCTGTCCCAGAATGACAGATGAGTCTGCATCACATGTCTCTATGGTCACATCCATGATTCCACGGAATGATGAATTGTACATAATCACACAAAAAATATACCACACTTACCTGCAGGGAGTACTGACTGAGTGAGGGCTGCAGGCGGAAGGTGGTCCGCGGGCCTTCTCCTCCCACCAAACCGTAACGCAGCACAATCTGATCAATCTTTGCTTTTGGTGGTGCCCACTCCACAAATGCTACGGTGTCTGACACATCACGCACAATCAGCTGTGTGGGGCCATCAATCACTAAATTAACAATAACAGACAGAAGCGTGATCATTGCAAGACTGTTACTGTTGTTACACTCAGAGCAGCCTCTAGGGAATGGTCATTTTGTCATTGGCTCTACAGAATGTAATGCAGCACTACTTTTGGATCTTCACGTTGTTTGATATTCATTTTTACAATATAACACCAGGGCGGCTCAGTGATGTAGTGGGTGGCACTGTCGTCTCACAGCAAGACGGTTCTGGGTTTGAGTCCCGCTCCGTGTGGAGTTTGTATGTTTTCCCTGTGTCTGCGTGGGTTCTCTCCGGCTTTCTCACACCTCCAAAAAAATGCACCTAAAGGGAATTGATCAATCGCAATTGCCCATATGTGTGAGTGTGTGCGTGAGTGGTAGTCTGTCTTTTATGTAGCTCTGTAGTGCACTGGTGTCGTGCTCAGAGTGTCCCCGACCTCTCGCCCACAAGTCAGCAAGGTTAGGCTCCAGCAATCTCTATGACCCATTAAGAGCAGAACAAGCAATAGACGATGAATGAATAAATGATTATAACACCTGCTATTCGGTTAGATCCCAAATCGTAACTCTGGATAATTGGCTCTTATAGGGTGACCCAAATATAGGTCGATTATCAATAATAGAATAATGATTATTTCTTCAAATCATTATTTGACCAATAAAATGGAGGCAACTGATTTGCTGTGGCGACCCCTGAAGGGAAAAACAAAGGAGAAGAAGGATTATTTGACCAATAAAAGAATGAAGTGTCAATGACTTTTTTAAACGGTCTTGATGGTGTCATGACATTATATACTGTATTTTGGCAATCCAAAATTTAGACTAAATACTACAATACTAAAACCACAAGAGATTAGGAATTGTTATGACACATGACACTGCCTCAGTCTCACTTCTTTTCCATGAATAACTGTTATTATTAGAGTGTATAGAGATGTTAACCATCCCTTGTGTTTCGTCTTATACTTTGTGCTGTACTGTGATGTACTGTCTGTGTTGTACTGCCTGTTGTACTGTCTACTGTGGGTCAGAGAGTACTGCAATTTCATCTGTGCCATATGTCGTGCATATATGGTACATTTGACAATAATGCTGACTTTGACTTTGACTTATATTTATGGTGGTGAACAAGCATAGAAGACAGGAAATTGAAGGCCTGAAAATCCGACCCCCACTTCAGCGGCTGGGGCTAAACATTAAACCTTAACCTTTAGACTGAAATTCTGTGTGGCCTACTCTCTCTCTCTATCTCTCTTCCTTGCCCTGCCCCTGTCCCCATTGTATTACCTTTCCTACCCAACCAGTCAAGGTGGATGAATGCCCTCAAGAGTCTGGGTCCTGTCCAGAATTTCTTCCTCAGTGAGAGAGTTTTTCCCTGCCGCTGTCGCTTATGCTTGTTCTGTTGGGTTTCTCTGTCTGTTAAAGCGCTTTGAAATGTCTGCTGATGTGATTAAGCGCTACACAAATAAAAGTTTGAATGATTGATTGATTGATTGATTGATTGATTGATTGATTGATTGATTGATTGATTGATTGATCGATCGATGGAAGCAGAAAACATTTAAAACATTAAATGTTTTCTGCCTCCATCATTTTCTCACTGCAATCAATACTACAAAAATGCAAATTGGGGTGGCAGTGGCTCAGTGGTAGAGCAGATGCCTTGAAAACCAGACACTGCCCAGCCATCGGCGGTTCAATTCCCGCTCCAGCCAAGACATCCTCCAGTGTGTGAGCTAACGGTGGGAGGTGTCAGCTCACCTCGAAGCCACTGCTGTGGCACCCTTGAGCAAGGCATCATCCCCCCCACAAGCTGCTCATTTGGGGCGCAATCCGTCACACAACCCTTCACTCTGCCTCCCCCCATATATAATATATATATATATTTATACTGTATATACTAATTGCATGCCTACAGGCCCCTAATATGTTGTGTGTTTGTTCAGGGGCCTGTATACAACATACAGTGTATATGTACAGTACATGTCTAACTGTATTTGGTGAGTGTAAAGAGAATTTCCCTTTTGGGGATATATAAAGTATGATTCTTCTTCTTTTTTTACAAGTAAGATAGCTCACTATTTAACTGCTTCCATCACAGCTCATAAAAACCTGTATCTGATGATTTTTATTTCAATTCAGATGGGGGATTGAGGTGGTGAGTGGTGGTGGTGGTGGTGGTGGGGGTTATGTGGGAAATGCCTGTGGGCAGAATTGAATAATTGTCTCAGCTTATGTGTCTTTCATTCTAGCCACTGTGGTATCTCGGACCCATTAAATCATGTTTAACCACTTGCTCAGTTTGGGTAGTGAGGTCTTAACTTGAAGTAAGATTTTATAGGAAAAAGCAATCCTTATCATTTGACTCACAGAAGTTAAGTTAAAAAATTGGCCTATAATCTTCTGTTTTACTTGATGATATTCTTAAGGCACATAAAGGTTGAACTTCAATTAAAAGAAATATTTACACTCTGGATACGTCCCTATATTGAACATATCAGACCCGACAGTAAGCTCTATATAGGATAGGCATCATTAACCTTTTTCAAAGTTTCTCTTTGTTGTTGTAACATTCCACTGAGGAAATCCATATCAAAATATTTGACAGAAGACACTTGCAATCAAGTCCGAATTTTTGCCTATGACCTGGATGATACACTCATCCAGGTCATAGGCAACTTCGCTCAATTTATATGGTTCCAATTCACAGCAAAAGCTATCCCACACTCCAAAAAAGCAGCTACAAAAAACACTTTTTATTTTGTAGAGACCCAACAAGCACTTAACAGCAGTGAAGTAGACCTCACTTTTAGGCCTTGTTGATTCATATATCACACAGTGGCAAAGATTAAAATGTGTTGCAATGTAATGTAGTAATTTTCCCTCACTGTATCTGTGAGGATTTTTAATTCTAACCTTTGGACATGCAATCTAACTGGGTCATGTTCGTAACTCCAGTATGGAAGTATATGTGAAGTTGTGGCAATAAGGCTGGCAATGTCTGCCGTGGCAGTTAAAAGAAGTCCTCAAGCCTTTTGGGCTTGATTGACCCTAATATCTATTAAAGTAGCATAAATACCCCCAATTGGTAAAAGGGCTGCAGCTGAAGTGGTTACAAAAACTTGTCTATAGAGAAACCTTTGGAATCATGGAATCAAGATAAAGCAGGGCTTGACTTGGAGTGTGTTTAGTAGGTCATACTGAATATATTGATGAAAAGCCCTTTCAGGAACTGATGTTAACAGTCGTATATTTTCAATGTTGTGTAGAGGGATTGTGTGACTGCCCCACAGCAGTATGGTGTAGATCTTAGCTGAATTTTGTGAAGGTGCTGGGCAGTGCCCATTTAATGTGCCTGTCAATTTATGTTTCAAAATGTTACTTTGGGTAGTGGAACAATAAAAACTCATCAAAGCTACTGAGAATGCTCCTTTGTAAGATGGTTGGACTCAATCTTCCAGATAAGGTAAGGAGCTCATTCTCTGCACGTTTGAATAGAAAGGAGCCAGCTAAATTGGTTTGCTTAGGATGCCTCCAGGGCTCTTTCTTTGCAGGTCATGTCCAAAGCACCCTTGAGGGCAACTCCAGGCTAAAACCCAGAAACTTTGGGAATGCCTCAGGGTCTTCAGGATGAATTGAAAAAAATCCTGGGAAGAGTGAAGTGGTAGGAAAACAGAGTAATTCACCAAAGCATTTGCATTGCACATTTTCATTGTTAACGTATCAATGTAAATATGAAGGAATTCCAGTAAAGGTAATGGGGTGTTTATTCATTCGTTCATTCATTTTCCGTACTGCTTTTTCCACTTACATGGGTCACGGGGGTTTGCTGGAGCCCATCCCAGCGGATTTACGGACATCTTGCCAATGCATCATGGAACCACACGAAAGTTGAACGAGCACTCATGCACACACTCATACCTGCAGACAATTTGGAACCAATCAATTCACCTAAGCTTCTTGTTTTTGGAGGTGGGAGGAAACCAGAAAACCTGGAGAAAACCCCACGCAGACACAGGAAGAACAAAAACTTAGATCCGTCTTGTTGTGAGGCGACAGGGCTGCCCACTGTGCCAGTGTGCCTTCCATGGGGTGTTAAAGAAAGTGATAATTGTCACACTTTTCATTAATTCGTTCATTACTACTTTCCAGAAAACCTATGGTGTTTGCTTTAACTATTGTCTTTAAAAATGCTTGTGTTGATGCTTAACCGGCATCAATGTAAAATTTCCAAGAACTTATTGGAATAATTATCCAATTATGTGTGGAATAAGTGATGAAATATCATGTTACAATAATTAGTTCAATTTACATATGTTAAAATGGATGTTAAATTCCTTGCCGCTATCAAAATATTTATTGTCAACTCCTGTCCGTATGAGTAACGAATGTAAATAATATATGTATTTTATGCACTAAGTCTTATTCTTTGAAGGGTTCCTTTTAGCTTGAGGTCTAAATAAGTTCCAAACTCAGGTTTGAAATACTGCATAGTACATAGTCCAAGTTGTATGAGAAAATGGCCCTTGGCTATCCTTCAAGTAAACATCCAGAGAAAGATAGTCACTGAGAGCACATTCTCACATTCTCATTTCATATTTTTCTGGGAATTCTGATGTCACAAGCCCCCATCCGCCTGTCTCTGAGTTAACATAAATATTTCTTGCGATTTATAGAGTAATTTCAAATTAGTCTTTTCTTTTTTCCTTATCTAATAAGGTGTCCCACAGTGGACCGCCATGAAATATTAATGGATGTTAATATTGGATGGTATGAGTTATTAATTGATACTTAATTACAGCCAGTGGAATGAACAAATACTTGAAATAAAATTAACGCCGTTTTGACTGCAGCCATAAAGTGTGAATTGTTATTCACAAGGTCTCAATTGAAGCGTGTGTGAAACTTTTGAAAGTGCTAGAAATAGAGCAATACAGTAATCCCTTGCACAATCGTGCATCAACTTCACCTCATCGTGGATTTTTAGTAGATAGTCACGTGATACCGTACGTGCATTATATTGGCTGACGGCATCAGGAAGTGTGGTGCGTTTCGTCAGTCTCAGAACGCAGCGCACTTCCATGAGACACAAAAGTGCTTTAAACAGTCGATAAGTGTGAGAAAAGGTAATACAGATAGAAGGTGGCTTAATATTAGTATGGGGAGGGTTCATAAATGTATAAATAGTTTTTTGCTATATCGCGGAATTCGTTATTCACGTGTGATTCCTGGAACACAGTACCATGTTTGGTACTTCAACAAGAAATAATTTGATTACTTTGCAGCAAGGGCAGTAAAAATGTTGTGAAAGTTCGGGTAACGTGGCAAGTTGGGGCAACGTGGCAAGATACTGATAAACTGTGTCAAAACCAGCTACAGCAAACATGCCCCTCAAATCAGAGTTAGACTGCAAGTTATTTGAAGTTGGATGTTTTTTTTCTTTGGTTTTCTGTTTGTTTTTTAATTTAGTTTTTCTTCGGACGTTATTACAAAAGACTTCACACCTTCATCACATTTGCGACATCGACATCAACAGCAACATCCGAAAAAAAAGGGGCTCAAGGGTAGAAGCCATTAGGCTTGTGAAATTCCCATTACCCAGAATCAACAAACACCTCTCTCATTACAATATGTTGTCAACCAACTCAGATAAATGCTTTTAACCAGTTCATACATTCAATTTTGACAGACGTTCATACTCTTATCCACTTCCAGATATTCGCCTATGTCCGGTATACAACCGAGATCATGACCATGTTTACGTTCTTCCTAGGACCAACAAAGTTTGATAACATTAAAGATAGTCAAAACAAGAAGTTGACCTTTCCAGTGTTCTCCACAAGAATATAATTAATCTCCCTCAGCAGACAGTGTTTATCCAAGAATTAACCAGTTTGTAACACACTTTAAGAATTTCACATTCCATTATATTGTCAACATATATCGACATACTCTTTAAAATCTCAAACTTAATATTGATGCAGAAATCCATGTCTTTGTTTTAAGTAATCTGTCTTTTTGACATTAATGATGTTGAATGGTTTTTGAACTGTTCTATGTAATCCTTGATGTGTCTAAAATTGGTGTAGCGTTCCTACTATTGAAGTGATTCTGTTGTACAGATCTTTGGTGTATTCACAACTTGTTCATCTTTATTTTTCATACTTCACCAACTTCTCTGCACTCCTGATCATCATTGTTTTCATCTGCTCCGGAGAAAGCCCCTTTGTTTTGAAGACCACTTTCATGATGTTATCCATTTTTAATGCCTTGCAACACAAAGCCTCCTGATGCAAAATACAGTGAAAAGTTTAAAAATCACAACCTCCATTTGGAGTCTGCACTTTCTCTCTGAACTTTGTCACAACACCTGCGTTTCTCCCAACCATTGAGGGTGAACCATCTGTAGCTGTGCTGACTAGTCCACTTCGAGCCTCCCCAGTGCGTCAATGAGTGTGGTGAATATTTTAGCTGTTGGCACCAACTCCACGAAGACTGTCATCAACTTTGTGGATTAAAATTGCCAGTTGCGCAACGTCAGCTTTTGTCAACCAAAAACAAAAAAGAAATAAATGACTTTACTCTGCACTTCAATTGGTTGTCCGAATCCACCGAAAGATCAGAAATGTCTCCAACAAAATATTCAGAAATATCTTCTTGTCAGGAAGATATTTGTAAAAGCCCGGCACACAACCTCCGCAGCCTTCAGCATACACGTTTTTTCAAATTCCCCCTCAATTAATGGCTTTGAAGCCACTGCAGTTTCATTAGCTATAATGTAAATGGCTTTCACTGCAGCATCATCAATTTCTCAGCTACGAGCCAACACAGAACGCTGTTTCTTCAGAACCGCAAATAATTAACTAATCTAGTCCATGAAAATTGTCGTATTTGTCGACATGAAGAGTCTCATAGTGGCGACAAAAGTTATATTTTTTCAACGCTGAAACATGCTGTGAACACACCAAACACACAGCTTTCCCATTCATTTCCATGAATAAATGGGAGGATGACCGTTTTTCTTGTAAAACTCTGCAGTCTGCATCCACTTCTCTCTTTTCTGACAGAGACATTTTGAGGCAAAGAGGGCGCCAAAGCACGTAATGTTCAAATTGGTCAGGCAGAATGACAAGCTAGCTCTGGACTGGACGTCGCCTACTTGTTCAGCCCCAGTATAGTTTGCTTGTTTAACAGAATTGCTAGCACCCACTGGACACATTTAGAAATTCTTTGCAAAAAGTCAGCAAGGGGTGTCAAACATACAGGCAAGGGGTGCTTGAGGTGGAATAGTTAGCTGGATCATTCCTGCAGGCGTACAATATGTTTGACATCCCTGACCTAACCCTAAGATTTATCCTTATATTTACCAATAATACATACATGTTGTGACAATAGCAGTGACTGGCTGGCTTCGGCCTTGGTCCCTCAGTGCCACCAGGTTAACAGTATACTCCTCCCCTGGCCTCAAACCAGTCTGCACAAAGGAAGTGATAGTGCTAGGCAGCTGCGCAGTCATGCCTCCATCATTATCCTTGGGAAAGACAGAGAAATATGAAGATAAATGATCTGATGAGATGAAAATAGACTAAAATCACATGTTGTTTTGCATACAATCTCATTTACTCTGTGGTTTAAACTTTTACTCTCAATGGAGCTAACTGATCGGGCAATACCATGAAAACAGCCATGCCTCCATTTACATCTGTGCAGTAGATTTTATGTACTACATTTTTTGTCTTTACTAACTTTTCTTCAGACTTATTCTTTTGGATGGTATAGCAACATTAAATTCCCAAATAGGGTAACTTTGCAGAAATGAGCGTGCATGCTACAGATATATTTTCTTGGGCTATGTTCTGCAGTGGCAGCACTCTGCACATTTCCAAAGACCTGCCAGTTATTCATACAGAGCTGCTGCTATTCCCAGCTGTTCTCAGAGAGCGAATGTTGCACATGCACGTTCTGCCGACAGACAGATGTTGCACCTGCTTTAAGAGCCCCGAAAGCCTCCGGAATAAGCAGAATATCTAACAGTTTGCTACTTTGTGAAATTAAAGCTATAATTAGGGATACAGTCAATTCAATCAGTTCAACTGAATTATAGAGTAGGTAGTAACACAAAACAACAGCAGCAACTGTGTTCAATATCAATGATAGCTCAGTGAAATGAAAGTTTTCATTCATTCATTCATGTTATGTGCCACTTATCCTGTTTAGGGTTAGCTTTGGGGTGGAGTAAGGCTATCCAAGCTTACATTGGGCAGGGGCTGAATATACCTTCGACATACTGCCACATTGAAGGTAATGCTGACATACAAAATTAATCATTCAAGTATATCACACGTACATCTCCTGCATCCGTTTGCTCAAAGTTATTTATCTTTTTTTGCCATAGAAGAATGTTTTGGTACTTTTATCACCTAACTTTTATTGAGGTCACCTCTATCTATTTGGTTAATTTAGTGTTTCAGGTATTAAAATCTGTCCTTTCAGGTAAGACTGCATGTCCTTTTTTTTAAAAAAAAAGAAGTGGACAGAAAAACATTGATATTCCATAATAGCATTTCAGTGTGATTAATTTTCAGTTTTCTTAATGGGTTTCTTGTCCGTTTCATATTCTTGCATTGGTCTATCTGTCGTGTGTTGTATGCACCATTGGATAGACCATCTTTTCTATTTGTTATTGTTTTTTTGAAATGAAACTAGCCTTGCATTTCAAGAAAGTAGAGAATGATGCAAAGTTACAACCTGTAAGGAGTAAAACATACAAATTAGTGTACTAAAATGTAGGTGAAAAGTCAGAAGATGTTTGAAGAATAAATACGTATATGCATGTACCTGATACTCCAACTTAAGACAGCATTGTACTGAATCATTTCCCTCTTCTCCAAAATTCAAATAAAAAAAAACAAATTTTCTCTCTCCTTTTCTTGGATTAAAAAACACTGAAAATTAAGACCACACATCTGACTTCCATACAATACTGTAATAATAATTAGATTTTCATTTGCAATCCCTTCTCTTGTCATCCTTCATGCTACATAGACAATGCGGGAAACCTCTATGTTAAAAGCTGGTAACACTTAACAGAGTACACATTATTTTATATAAAATGGCAGCAGTGACAGCTGTTGCAAGTGAGATCTGTGGATCATCAAGAGTATAAATGAATACCTTTTAATTGAATATTTTAAAACCATTTTTAAAAGTTGTTTAATGTAGCCGCAAGAGGACACAAGCCAGTGTCTTACTGGGCCGGTCCCAAGCCCGAATAAATACAGAGGATTGTGTCAGGACTTTTGCCAAATCAAACATGCAGATCAAATCTGTGACATCCGAGGCACTGGTTAACAACGATGTTGTTTGCAGTTCACATTGTGATCTGTAGTGAGAGCAGGGAACAAGTGGAGGAGAAGCTAGAGAAGTGGAGGTTTGTCCTGGAAAGGAGAGGAGTGAAGGTTAGCCGCAGTAAGACAGAGTACATGTGTGTGAATGAGAGGGACCCAAGTGGAAGAGTGAGGTTACAGGGAGAAGAGACCAAGAAGGTGGAGGATTTTAAGTACTTAGGGTCAACAGTCCAGAGCACTGGAGAGTGTGGAAAAGAGGTGGAGAAGTGTTACAGGCAGGATGGAACGGGTGGAGGAAAGTGTCAGGTGTGATGTGTGATAGAAGAGTTTCAGCTAAAATGAAAGGAAAGGTGTACAAAACTGTGGTGAGACCAGCGATGTTGTTTGGTCTGGAGACAGTGTCACTGAGGAAAAGACAGGAGACAGAGCTGGAGGTAGCAGAGATGAAGATGCTGAGGTTCTCTTTGGCATTGACCAGGATGGATAGGATCAGGAATGAGTAGATCAGAGGGACAGCACATGTTAGAGGTTTTGGAGATAAAGTCAGAGAGGCCAGACTGAGATGGTTCGCACATGTCCAGAGGAGAGATAGTGAATATATTGGTAGAAGGATGCTGAGTTTTGAGCTGCCAGGCAGGAGGCCTAGAGGAAGACCAAAGAGGAGGTTTATGGATGTAGAGAAAGAGGACATGAAGGTAGTTGGTGTGAGAGAAGAGGATGCAGAAGACAGGGTTAGATGGAGGCAACTGATTTCCTGTGGTGACCCTTGAAGGGAAAAGCCGAAAGGAAAAGGAAAAATGTTTAAAAGTTGTTTGCAGCAAACATTTAATATTAAATCTGTTGTGTATTGATGGTGACAAATCTCAGAAGAAGGCATCTCAGACCCACAGATGAATCAATGATACATTTTGAAGCTTTATTGATCCTATATACAGTATAATATAGATATATCAACAGCTCTTTGAAATGTGATTGATTTTTCTATCATATGCATGCCTGATTTGTTACACTAGATTGTATCTCAGTGGCTCAAGTAAGAAAGATAAATCATTTTTTAGTTGCTTCTGGAATCTGTCTGGTATTGTCTCTTTTACCCAGGAAGACAGAGGGAGTCAAAAAGTGCAATTTTGAATGGTGTTATAGCCAAAAGGCTGACTTAACATCAATTCTTTAACCTGCCAGTTTGACATTCAAAATTTTAATCTTTCATTCCAAGTTTAACGTTCTTGTACCGATCGCTACAACTCCTAGTAAATACCATCAGTCTATTTCTTCTACAAGTTGTAAAACCTGAAAATTTAATAATGGTATTGGTGAAAACCCAAAGGCCAAAATAGCTTTTGGTTGCAATTTAGGATTCCGTACTTCGATTCTGTAGTTCCACCTGAAGCTCATGAGGTTGTGACTGCCAGTAATTTCAGATGAAACTCAGAATGACTTCATTCTACAGCTAATAGCATTGCAAGGGCAGAGAAAGTTTTCATAAAAACACAAGTAGTGTTGCATCCAGAACTGATTATATTAAAGTTACGACACAAAAAAGATGACAACCTGATTTAATTTAATTCCTGCCTTGCTGACTGTACGGTGTTATTTTATTTTCGGTGTGATGTCCAAACTAAGGCAGTGTTGTTACCGGTATGAAGAAAAAAAAAAAAAGGTTTTAAGTTCTTTGATGTGTTTGGGGGGGGGATTTTATTTATAGTTATACATCATTGTACATGCTTTTTATAGTAAAAATAAATAAATGTGATTAGTTTTCATGAAACATGTCCTCCCTAAATGGCACGTTTTCCAAAATACTCAGAAAAGGCCAAACTGTTTACAGTATTATAATAACCACAGAGCAAGGCATTATAAATCCAGTGGCTGATAATAATGCCAGCAATCACAGTCAATTGGAATTTCAAATCCTGCTCTGAAAAAGGACTTTAATCTGATTTGTAGTAATGAAATCTAATCAAATAAAAAACAATGAGAATGATATGAATGCAGTTGATGTGGTCTATGATGAAGATTCCATTTGTCTTACAGACAAGGGTTAAGACGAAAAAATGCGTTTCTTACTCTCAATACAGGCAAAATAAATTTCAAAAAGGGATTACAAGAGCACACCTTTCATGACTGTGTATGTTCTCATTCGTCCAGGTCATGGTTGTCCAAAGTTGTTCAAAAAATCCACTGTAGTCTAGTGGATTGATTTAAACAGCTTTGAGCACACTTTCATGTATGAAGAATGCCACAGATTTGCATGGCGTCATCGTGTCTCCAGACTAATGACAATTTGATGACTTTCACACAAATCACAATGCTGAGAATACAGTAACCCATAATCATTTCAGCTCATATTGTAATATGTTTTGTTTTTATAAAGTATACTGATTTAGTGGTGACTAGATTAGATTAGATTAGATATACTTTAATGATCCTAACTGGGAAATTCATGGCACACCATTTCATTGGTATGCCAGATACATATTGCGGCTGTTTCTAACAGTCTTAATGTCAGGTCCCGAAGCTCATGCTCCTAACCTCTGTTTTTTTTTCCAGAGTATTGAATTTTCTGTTTGTTATAGGCCAAGCTTTCATGCCTCCTTCCATTGCCAGATTGTCAAAATTCACAATCCCCATTGCTGGATTAAATCCACATGGGGCAGAACTGCTAAATCATAATATGATTTCCCCTGTGGTAAAAGGGAGGACAGGAAAAGCAACAAAAGGCTGAGGGAAGAATATATTGAGAAGAGGATAGGGTGGAAAAGAAAAGTGAAGGAGAAAGATAGGGAAGGAAGGTGCTTTTGGGATTGAAGGGAAAAGACTGAAGATCATGACCGAAAGGTGGTGGAAGAAAAGTTAAGAACCCAGATAAAATAGGAGGCTAGGGAGTGATGTGAAAAGGGCATGAGGAGACAAGGTGGAGAGACATCAAGGATTGGCTAGAGGTGCTGAAAGCAACAAAATGCATTAGGAAGGGCAGTGTTTTTGGTTCAAGTACACTCTATACATGAAACACAAAGAAAGCATTTGAACATCAGATTCAGAACATGTCTGGTTAAACCAAGGGGTAACATCCCATGAGATCACTTTAAATGAGAAAGACAATTATTGTGAGATGGCATGAGATTAAATTGTCAAGAGTACTTGACTATGGTGGGAATAGAATTAGATATAAAAATGTTTTTCTTTGAACCTGGTACTCCTATAGTTTTAAGGTTAGTCTGGCAAAAAAGTTTAATGGATCATTCATTTATTATCCAGTAAGCTTCTGACAATCCGCATGTCTAATTTCATGAGCATCAACTTGAACAAAACCCCAAGAAAGCACAAAGTCATTTTTATTTTTTTTTCCATGGAGAAATTCAAAGTCATTCAAAGGCTGCAATGTAGTGATCTGACAATATAAATTTTCAATTGAGAATAGTTTGCTAAATCAGAAAGCAAGATGAAGCCTTGAAGGCTAAGGCAGACCAAAGGTTCACACAATGTTACCTTAGGAATGAAGCTGATCTCCCACCCATCAAAGGAATAGTAAAAAGGTTTCCACTGGATTTCCACTGACGTCTCTGTGATGGATTTGAAGACTAACCCATCCGGATTGGAGAGATCTAGAAAAGTAACCATAGACATATTATTACTAATGCCAAAGATGTCCACAGCTGGACATTTATTGTTTTGTTTTGTTTTTTTATTCTGCTGTCACCATGTTAAATAATGCCATTTATTCTGATTATAATGGATTGTGTACTAAATCTGCATAGAAAAAAAAAAAACAAACATTAATCAAAAGCTGTTGAGTTTGTTAAAAAAACGGTGAAAACTTACTTCATAAGACAAATAGCACTCTTTTTCCTGCTTGGGATGATTTTTACAGTATTGAGACCTCTGAGTCCTCATAAATCTTTCAAGATAATCAAATACTAGGCTTCATAATTAAGTTTAGCAATGACGAGCTAACAAATCATTACAGAAATGAAATATGGTTGCATCAAATTTAATTGCCTTACTTTAAAGGGGTCCTATTATGAAAATCACACTTTTTTAGGTCTCTACATATACATAGTGGTCCTCCCTAACCTGGCCAACTCCTAGAATCTGGTTAACAAACACCTTCTGCATCAATAGATATTTGGAGTTTTAGGAATTCATGGCCTGGACCAAATCAAAACGATCGGATTTTGCTAGAATGGCTTTTTGTGACGTAAAGTACGTCACAAATGGCGCTCTGTGATTGGACAGAGTGATTGACAATATTGATTAGTTGACATGCCAAAGGGCGTGGCATTCCCCGAGGGGGGAGTTCGTTCAGCCTACGGTAGCATTGTACGATAATGTCCTAAATCAGAGCTCCTCATAAACTGTTGAACTCAGTTAGCATTTGGCTTACTAGTTAGGTCCACTTCAGTCGTGTGTGTGTCTGTGTGTATTTATGTGAGTGTGAGTGTGTGCACGCTTGTGTGTGTGGTTCGTGATCAGGCTACGGTACCAGTGTGTTGTAACGATCTGGATCAGAGCTACACACTGAAAGTTCCTCATAAGCTGTTGAATTCAGCAAGCATTTGACTAACTAGTTAGCAGTTAGGTGTGTGTGTGTGTGTGTGTGTGTGTGTGTGTGTGTGTGTGTGTGTGTGTGTGTATGTGTGTATATGTGCATGTGTGTCCACCCGGGGCTATCTCCGGCATCACAGCGAACACATAACCAGTTGCACATTAATTACTAATTCAGAACAATTGTCTGTTTGTTGGTGAAAGAAAGCAGCTTTAGCTCTTCTAAGTGATCAGAGAACTGCATGTATCCACACACACACACACACACGTGCGCACGAGAATACAAGAGAAAAACTTGGTCTTGACGGTAAAATCCCATGTTTCATTAGTTTGCTTTAGCTTAGCTCCCATGTTATTCATGATCTGTCATTGTCAATGACGATTTTCAGAAAACACAGCTTTAACTATCACAATATATCACTTTGAAGCGGGATGTAATTATCTCATTGGCTGGTCTCATCATGTTTATACAATGAGTCACCAGTCTTTGCTCCGCAAAGACTGGGGAGCACGAGGAAGCAGGTCTACGCTTAGC
Source organism: Antennarius maculatus (assembly GCA_013358685.1). Classification (NCBI taxonomy): domain Eukaryota; kingdom Metazoa; phylum Chordata; class Actinopteri; order Lophiiformes; family Antennariidae; genus Antennarius; species Antennarius maculatus. The sequence goes on along the minus strand of CM023619.1, from coordinate 6,681,425 downwards.
GCCGACAAATCAACCGTTATATCATGAAAAACAACAGTGGAAAATACGTGAAGAAATAAAGTGAAATACATAGCAGCAAAGTTACTGAAAGTTAAATAAGTTCCAGACTATCGCAATCGATCGTTCTGTAATGCAGGCGCGTTCAAGTGGTGCAAGAAAAAAAACGCACGGGGGAGGGCAGTGTTGATTGGTCAGCTCAGAGGGGGGAGGGAGATAGGGAAGGTTCAGAGGGGGGAGGGTGGAGATAGGGAGCTGAGAGCTACGCCCCATTAAAACAGACCTTTAGAGAGTGGAAATGGATTTATCAATACTCAATCAAAGATATTGAGGACCACGGATCACTTTGGGGTAAGACATTTCAAATACAGTGTAGTTGGACATCTGGCACCTGAATGACATGAATTAAAAAAAGCATAATATGGGACCTTTAAATTCTGCCATTACTGAAAAACTGAAGATAATTTTACCCGCAATGCTGAAATAATGGAAACACATTACAGATAAGCTTATAATGTGGAATGAATGAGATGAGTGTATTTGCTACTAAAAACAATATTTTTTTTTATTATGGCATAAACTCATGTGTTTCAGTCATGTCATGATGACTTGACTTCAACCAGGGAGTACATCATAGGTTGTTCATATTGTGTGTGTATTAGATTGAGAGTGACAGTAAGCAGATGTTACAGAAAAGAAGAACAAAAATAGCGCGCTGAAGCAGGTGGTATTTTCACACTATTTACACTAACAGTAGGGAGGATTTCATCTAAAAGAAGTGATAGAATTGGTTTTGTGTGTGTGTGTGTGTGCGCGCGCGTGTGTGTGTGTGTGTGTGTGTGCGTGTGTGTGTGTGTGTGAAGATTCTTGTACAGCATCAAATGAGACAGTGAATCCCTTTGTTTGAGCTACTGGGCTTAGGTGTTTCATTTATATTCTGTTAGCCACAGGCCAAACATTGCTTCAATGGAATATCCTTCAAATTCCTATGACAACATTTGTCCAAACAACCCAGAGGAGTGCACTTACAGGTTGAAACAGTGATGCTGGCAGGGACGCTGATAGAGTTGTTGATGACAGCAAACACATTGACATTGTACTCTACGCCTGCCTCCAGACCTGAGATGGTGCAGGCGGTAGTGTTGCCAGGGATCCTCATCTCTAATTGGACACCTGACAGAGAGACATGTTAAAATGAAATACATTAATGCATGAACACACTTTTTTGTACAGTATAGTGCAGTAAGTCAAGACAACTTTCTAATTTCAAAATAACAAGTGCAACTTTGCCCTTACCTCCTGCACTGCTTGGCGTATAGGTCACTAAGAAATCTGTCAGAACAGCTGAGCCGTCCCACTCCAAGTCAATAGTTCGATCAGTCACACCTTGTACCCTTAAGTTCATGGCCGGCGCCACTGACAAAAGAAAAAAATTCAGCCAAAATTATACTTAAGAGTTCCCGTGTTTTATAACTTAACATTATTACTTATCTTATTTCTTTGTGTATCACCATTATTTGGTCTGACATTTATAAAATATGACAACAATATTATCTGCTACCATAGTAGAAAACTGCCAGATTGCACTTGCCTGATGTTGAAATGACTGACACATTCCCTCATTCATTCATGTCTAGCACTTGTTCCACTTATGGCAGATCACAGGGATCGCTGGAACATAACCCAGCTGAATTTCAGACGAGATGGGGGGATACTCTGAGCATGACGCCAGTGCACTACTGATCCACATGAAAGAAAGACAGACAACCATTCACGCACACACTTACACCTATGGGCAATTTGGACTGATCAATTCACCTAAGCTGCATGTTTTTGGAGGTTTGAGGAAGCTAGATAACCCAGAGAGAACCTATGCAGACATAGGAGAACGTACTAACTCTACACAGAGTGGGACTCGAACCTGGAATTGTCTTGCTGTGAGGGGACAGTGCTATCCACTGTGCCTCCCATGACCAGTACAATAATAATGAATAATTACAGTGTCTTTAACAGAAGGCTAGCAAACTCATTTTTCTCTCTGTTGTGTTGTGTTGTATAGTGCAGGTAATGATGTACTTCACTGGATGTCTTGGGACATACAGTACAGTGGTATGAAAAAGTTTGGGCACCCCTGATAATTTTCTAGATTTTCCTTTATAAATCACTGGTGGTTTGGATCAACAATTTCAGTTAAATATATCATATAGCAGATGAACACAGTGGTGTTTGAGAAGTGAAATGGAGTTTATAGAATTTACAAAAACTGTGCAATGATTATTTAAACAAAAGTAGGCAAGTGTATAAATTCGGGCACCCTTGTTGTTTATTGATTTGAATACCTTTAGCACTAATTATTGGCACACAAAATTTGTTTAGTAAGCTCATTGACCCTTGATCCACATACAAAGGTGAAGCCAATCATGAAAAAAGGTATTTACGCAGTCAAATTTTAAGTTGTTGTCCTCTTTGCATTTTCTATGAAGAGTGGAAGGAGGGAGTCTCAAAACAACTGTCAAATGACCTGAAAACAAAGATTGTTCAACATCATGGTTTAGGGGAAGAATGCAAAAAGCTATCTCAAAGATTTTAGCTGTCAGTTTCTACTGTAAGGAACATAGTGAGGAAATGGAAGAACACAGGCATAGTTCTCCTTAAAGCCCGAAGTGGCAGGCCAAGACAAATGTCAGATAAGCAGAGGCGACAGACAGTGAGAATAGTCAAAGTCATCCCACAGATCAGCTCCAAAGACCTACAACATCATCTTGCTGCAGATGGTGTCACTGTGCATCGTTCAACTATTCAGCAAACCTTGTGCAAAGGGATGCTCTATGGAAGAGTGATGCAGAAGAAGCTTTGCCACAAACAGAGTCATTAGAGGTATGCTAAAGCACATTTGGACAAGCCAGCTTCATTTTGGAATGAATGCTCGGACTGATTAAACTAAAATTGAGGAATTTGGACATAACAAGGGGCGGTGCGCATGGCAGACAAAGAAAACAGTGTTCCAAAACAAACACATACTACCCACAGTAAAATTTGGTGGTGGTTCCATCATGCTGTGGGGCTGTGAGTCCGGTGCAGGTACTCGCAATCTTTTTAAAGTTGAATGTCGCACAGATTCCAGTCCGTATCAGCAGATTCTTGCAAACGATGTTCAAGAATCACAAAGCTGGAACAAAAGTTGAAGTTACGCTGGGGCTGGATACGTCAGCAGTACAGCAACCCTAAACGCTGTTCCGATTCTACTAAGGCATTAATTTAGAGGAACAAGCAAAATGTTCTGGAAATCTATTTCACTCTCGGACGTAAATATTGTCAAAAATTTTTGGGTGAGATTTAAAGCGAGCTGACCATGCTGGCAACCGTCAAACTAACCAAATTGGAGAAGTGTTGTGAATTCAAATAGTCAAAAATAACCAACCACAATCCAGACCCTCATTGGAAGCTATAGAAAGCATTTAGTGGCTGTTATTTCTGCAAAAACAGACTCCACTAAATACTGATGTAAATTTTGTGTTGGGTGCCCAAATTTATGCACCTGCCTACTTTTGTTTAACTATTTACACAGTTATTGTAAATCCTATAAACTCTGTTTCACTTCTCAAACACCACTGTGTTCATCTACTATATGATATATTTAACTGAAATTGTTGATCAAACCCACCAATGATTTATAAAGGAAAATCTGGAAAATTATTAGGAGTGCCCAAACTTTTACATACCACTGTATTTCTTGCAACTAGCATTGAGCTACACAGAAGCAATTCACGTCTTTGTCAGGGTAAGAATTAAACAGAACTTACATGACTTCTGGACATTCAATTTAATGGCAAAGATGTTAAGTAGATCAACACAAAATTATATTAAGAAATATTAGGAAAGTTGGCAAAATGCTGCATAAATTGAAATTAGCAGCACACTTTTGGGAATAACTCGAAGTAGGTCAGAGATTTAACTTGCAATAACTCATCCTTAACATGAAAAACTTCCAATACAGCTAAAAATATCAAAATGCCTTAACTCAAATGAATCACTGAAATTATTTTTGTTTTGTGATTACTACTAAGTCAAATTCCTAAGTAATGAATATCATTGGCTAAAGATTTTTTTATTTTTATTTTATATGCACTGTGTCGTGCAAACAGTAACAACAGGAAGTCCAGGAATGTTCCGTCATGAAAAGACAAAATTAGTGCAGAATTCCAAATGCTGAGATTGATGAATGTTTATATTCAGATCCTTTTGTAATAAAGTCAAAATACACTTTATTTCTATTATCTGGTCTCAATAAAACTCAAATTCCAGGTAACATAAAATATTTTTGCTGCTCATTTCCCCAAAATATTTGCCATTATCACCCTTGCTAAAGAAGGTTCCTGCCTTCTCAGATTTTAAATTGAGACAACAGGCAGGACTGCGCGGTCCCTATGCATCCCAGCCTTTAAAGAAAATCGGTTGGTTGTTTATATAAGAGGGAGAGGCATTCTCATTCATTCGAGGTGAAGTACAGATAGTCAACCAAAAAGCCTGAGAATGTGGTATTGAATGTATAAGTAGGGGCATAAAGAAGTGTTAACAGCTAACACTGCCAAAAAACAAGAAGATTCAGGCGAAAGGCAAATAGAGGGGGTGGAAGGTCCAAAACTTTTTTTCAAAAGAAACGACAAAATAGATCGAATACAGAAAAATGCTAGAGTAAATGAACAGAGAGGTGGTTAAGTGAGAGAGAAAAGAGGAGAGATTCAGAGAGCAGTGAAGGAGCAGTGAGTGTGAGGGTGTGATAAACAACATTCTCACCTCTGCATACTGTAATGCAGGAATCTAGAGCACAGCACTGACTCATCCACAGGGATAATTTGGACACAAGTCGCCATTTCAACTCATCCTTACACAATTGAAAAATGGGCACATGTTGTATAATAGGTTGCAACAATAGCTTTCACTTCAAGCTACATTTATCTAATCTATTCACTCATTCATCGTCCACCACCTCATCCGCTGAGGCGGGTCGCGGGGGTGCTGGAGCCTATCCCAACTGATTGAGGGGTTGAGACGGGGAAAAGTCCGGGCACACTGCAGAGCCACACAGAGACACAAACACGCCCGCACACACTCACTCCTACGGGCAATTTGGAACGGCCAATTAACTTCAAGCACATTTTTTTGGAGGTGGGAGGAAGCCCGAGAACCCGGAGAGAACCCACGCAAACATGGGGGAGAACATGCAAACTCCGCACAGAGAGGGACGCAAACCCAGAACCACTTTGTGGTGGCACTGTGCCACTCTTATCTAATCTAACCTAATCTAATCTAATGTAATCTAATCCACTATAATATAATTTACTCTAACCTAATTTTATTCTGTCTATATAGTGCCAAATCACAACAGGCAGAAACCTCGAGCAGGCCCCACTCCTGGAGGATAGTTGTCTGACTTGACCACTTGGGGTTACAGAGAGAGACAGACAGAGAGAGGGGGGTGGGGGTACAAAGGGGAGAGAAGGGGGGAAATAGTGGTAGAAAAATGCATGCATAATGAAGCTGTTAAATTATCAATGTGTCTCAACCCCGCCACATTTACGAAAGAAATATATTAAACAAAGGGGCAATAATTCACAAGGATGATTAAAGGATGTCATGTTAGAGGATGAAGAGATGAGCTGCTGGAAAGTGAAAACATTAACGGTGATGGACAAACTCTCATGGGAGGAAAGACATCAACAACATTAGATTATTTCACAACTTTTTGGTAAATACAGAGAGACTGAACATCTCATGTTGTGTTGCGATGGGAAAGGTCATCAACAAGCAGCTACTTTGTATGCAAATGTGTTATACTGTATGCTCTGCTGATTTTCTTGACATTTTCTAGTCGCAGAGTATCATGAGAGGCTACGACCTTTGCAAATGTACCAGTGTGAGACCGTACAACAGTTGTCAGCACCTAACTCCATCTCGTTGTATAAATTTCTAATTCAAAGTTAAGCTTAATGACATTTGGATCTTAGGCATAGAATGAGTTTTAAGAGTCTCCTCTCTCCCCAGAATCTTTTTGTGCAAAAATGCCTACATGTTATAAATGATTTTACATATACACTCAAATGATGGTGGTACATACAGTTCTCACGATACGAACATCCCACTTATGAAGATTTATAAATACAAACACGCCACCATATCCAACTACTATAGTTCCCCTTTCTGCTCCAGACCACACCGAGCAGCACCGCTCCATACAAGTGAAGTATGGAGCAATGACAGCCCTGCTCGCCGACAATAACGCCTCCCTCCTCCTATTCCTCTGCTCTAAATCAAGTTACATTACGGTAAATAGTATTTTATTTCATTTATGTGTTGTTTTTATGTCCTGTAACTGTTTCTGGTAAGTCATAGAAAAAAGCACTTTCATCTTTAGAATAGTAATAGCAGATTCAACCATCCATCCATCAATTTTTTTCTGCTTCTTCTAATTTTTGCAGGTCCCGAGGGCGACTAGAGCCTATCCCAGCTGACTATGGGCGAAAGGTGGGGGGACATTGCTAGCACATCGCCAGTGGACTGTAGAGCCACACAAAAGACAAGCAACCATTCATGCACACGCTCACTCCTATGGGAAATTTTGACATGACCAATCTAGCTCAACTGCTTGTTTTTAGAGGTAGGAGGAAGACGCAGAGCCTGGTGAGAACCCATGCAGACACAGGAAGAACATACAAAGTCTTCACAGAAAGAACTCGAACCTGGACAGGTACAGCGCTACCCACTGTACTCAGCATACAAACAGCCTCTCAGAAACAATTGTGTACACTATTTCAATTTCTCGTGGTTCTTACATCATGGTTTAGTTTTCTCAGGCCGGTGTAAAGCTTTCCCAGTTTTTGTTTCAAAAGGGCAGCTTTGTGAAGGCTATTCAAGAATCTCCCCTAGATTATTCAAATCTCATATGGACTAATTAGTACAATACCATAGGCAGCTGAAGCAATATCCACCAAGCCACAATTCTTTACAGGTAAAACTCCAGCTGACAATGGAGGTCAGGGAAACACTAGAGGGCCAACCTACCTTCAGGCAATTTTACATATTTGCAATTCTCTTGTTGATTGGAAACAAAAACCTCCACATTCTGATTTTTAACGCAAATCATTTCCAGTTTCCACTGTTATTTATTGCTGAAATAAAACCCATCATGCTATGACTTTAAGGTGCTTGACCTGCGGTGAAGAGTCATTTGGTACACTGATACCACAAGGTAGCTTGGTAGCATAACTGAGGTTAAGCTGAAATGCCCCACGGGATTTGCATGGTAAAATGGAAATTAAGTGTCTCATCCTATACTAATGTAAGAGTCCTACAAGGAGGCAGACATACAATATGCTAACATATGAGCATTTTCTTCTGGCAAAAAGGCAACTCAAAACACATACTGTCAGGACACTACTATACGTAAAAAAAAAAAAAAGAGGAAAAGTAAAGAAAAGAAAATGCTGTGAAATCTGTATAAGAAAGGGATCAATTGTGTTTAAAGGCCGCATTGGGATCAAGAAATATGTGGGAAATGTTAATTTCAGTTTTCGACACTCATGTACAGAAGAGGTCATTAGTACATGACTGGCATCTCAACTTTTCTGCTGTTGAATCATTAAAGATTATCATTATCCTAGTAGGCTGAAAATATTTGTTTTTTCCATAATTTACATAATTGAAGCAAAAATGCATCCCATTTTTGTCAGTTTTTGATAACATGAAGCACTTATGCTCATCACTGTACTGGTCTCTGGTAATTGAACTGCCTCATTTTGTATTCAGTAAAATATTCCGTATATGCATTGGCTATTTTAACCTCTAATTGCAAATAAATAAGCAATAGGGATTACCTCACCTGGTTTGAATATTAAATGACAGGACAGTAAGTCATAAACAGCTTCAGTAATTTGATTTGCCATCCCTGTGTCCCTGTTGCTCACGCCTCTGTCATCATCTTTCACTTTGTTGACAGCTGCCTCAAATGGCCATGGAGGATCTGATATGTTTTAGTGTGAAGAGGTGAGCTTGACTCTGAAAATTTCTCTGCTGCACCTGATGTGACAATTCTCTCCACGGATGGATGTGACTTTTGACAAATGAGTGTTGTTACACTTTAGACTGTCCCACAAGGCCCATGCCCTGCCACCTGTGTTGGAAGCAGTGAGGTATTTATTTTTCAGGGACACTAAAATGATGAGGAGAAGGAGAAAGCTTTTGCATTCTTAAATCCATGCAATAAATCAGATCTACATCCTCTGCACAGCCGCCAACAAAGGTAAGAACATTTTCTTTCCACTTGAAGACTGCAGTAGGTAGTTCAATTAATTACTTCCTTATTACTGGTTCCAACAGCAAATTTCCTTTCATAGTGTATTCAGTTCGGAAACAAAGAATCGATTGATTAATTCATCAGTCACCAATTAATCTTCGGAAATCATTGTCTGTCACTTAACTATTTACTGTTTTTTGCAAGTGAATTGCTACAGTGTTTTATGTCCTTATGAAATTTATATTATTAGTTTTATAAGTGTCGTGTGTCAGATCTTAGTAAGCATAGCTGCCTTAGCTTTATAGTGTTTATGCAACACTGTATAGTTTCATAATAGTAGTAATAGTCCAGAGTTTATTCATCCACCTCCGTACAAAATGCCGCAGTAAATATGTTGTGTTGATTAAACCTAACAGCATAAGAGTATCCAAAGCTAGCTTTTCTAATTTCACGAATACCTTAAGGAAAAGCATATCCCTTTTCTTTGAGGGTCATTTATCATGTGAAAAAATAAATAAATAAAAAAAATTATCATGTGGTACAAATCCAAATCACAAAAACAAAAAAAACCAAGAATCAATGCGATCACAGACTGCAACATCCCGCAACACCCCTGAATAAAATTTTTTACCCTGACCTACTTGCATAGGTCTAAGATCAAGGCTAGCGCTCTGACCTACTGGCATTGATCAAAGCACTAGCTTTGATCTTTGGTCTTACTCACACTGACCTTCTCCCTCGTGTTTCTATCTTATCTGTTTCCTGAGTGTACAAAAGTTTAAATTTGACCTTTACCTAGTTTTCTCAAGGTAAAGGTCATCCAGAGTTCATTTTACCTCAAGAAAGTTGTGCATCTCAGGGATGTGCTTCAAGAAAAAATTGTGCATCCCAACATGACGTTTCAGCATCCCAAAAGTAATAACAGAATATATGGTAGAAGTGTATGCAAGGATTCAGTTTTGCCAATTGTAGAAAATAAAAACTAAACATAAAGAAACTGCTAATTTAAATGATTTTATTAATAATGGCGTCATAACTATTTATGTAAAAAGAAAAAACAGTAAAATTATATTTTACTTCTATCAAAATGTTAAAGCCTGGTAGTCATTAAGAAACTGTTTTAGAAATAGAAAGAAAGATAAAGTCATTGTCACTTGGTTTTTCTCCAACTTATGCATCTTTTTCAAAAGCGTGGTGATAATCAGTCAATCAATCAATCAAGCAATCAACCTTTATTTGTATGGCTCTTAATCGTATCAGCAGACGTTTCAAAGCGCTTTAATAGACAGACAAACTCGAGTGTCTCGCGCGAGATCAAAAAATAATGTCGATTTCCGGGTTCGAAATTTAAGTGGAGAAATGGCAAAAATGTGAATATTTTTGTTGAATGGAAGTGCATTTAACGCTTGCGTCCCAGGGACGCACGCTGTCTGACAATTGTGCATCCCCGTCAAAAAATGTGCGTCAAAGACGCAAGGACGCACGCAAACGAGAACACTGGTCATCATCCCATTTTCATCCCCTTTGCGGCCCGAGTAATGTGCTTTATGTTTTATCTTTCTATCTGCAACGGTTGCAAAGATATTTGGTGGATATATGAACAGACGGACGGATAGACAGACGGACGAACGAACACTGACAATTACAATACATCACCGCTTTGAAGCGGGATATAAAACCTAGCACACTGCATAAAGAGACCCCAAGATGCCTTTTGACAGAGTAGATTGGAGCCTGTGGCAAGAAATGATTTTTTTTTGCCCAAATAAACCTCAGCAACAGTGCCAATTCATTAAGAGAAAATATACTTGTTGCAAAAAAAAATATCTCAATAGAGGGACTGTATCTAATGCTGAAACTCCTCTTATACTGACCAAGGACATAAATTTTTTGAGTCAAAGTTTACTGGGATTCTTTTTAGTTTGTAGGCTGGTTTAAAGGAAGAATAAAGTTGGTAGAACTTTGCTCATTTTGGAAGGGATCCGTGTTACGGGCAAATACATATTTTTCACTTCCAGGGAGCAGGATCTAGCTGTAGATTTTTCCCCCCTTCTAATTGTAATAATTTTAGTTTATTGCAAATAAAAATGAAAAATCTAGTATCTTTTCTTTGACTCTTCTGTACAATGATAACGGTCATCTCACTGGTATTATGAGGTCTGGCATCTCTCACTCTCCTCTTGACAATACCCTAGAAATTCTCGACAGGGTTCAATCAAAGGAGTCAGCTGACCAATGAAGCGCAATAACACTATGGTAGTTTTTGCACTGTGAATAGATGCAAAAGTCCAACTAGAAAAGGAAACCAACATCTCCATAAAGCTTATCAGCAGTTGTGCGCATCAAGTGGTCTAAACTCTAGTAGATGGCGTCTGCAGATAACGATACACTTATATTACATCAAGTTAATCTTTTTTATGTCATCAATGTCAAATATTTGTAACTGTAAATATACATACAATCCCTGTCTGCAGATTTGCACATTTGAAAGAGCAAGTTCCTGAGTTGAAGCAGAACTTTCTAAAAGGACTTTGTTAAGGTACTGGGAGTAATAAAGGAGTTTCTGCTTCTGGGAACCACATTTTGAAAGTCAGATGAATGACTGAAAAAAAAGGATTAAAAAAAGTAGGAGCCTACCAGAGTTGCAGTCATCTCCAGCAAATCCATCCTGGCAGATGCAAAAGCCATCCTTGCAGATTCCTTTCTTACTACAGTTGTTAGCGCAGTACACCATTGAGCAGTCTTCTCCCACGTACCCAGGCCGGCAGTGGCATGTCCCATTGATGCACAGTCCCTGGTCTGAACAGTCGTTGAGACACCTACCAACCATGCAGTCCTCACCAGTGAAGGACTCCTCACACACACAGGCTCCATCAATGCACAAACCACGACCTGAGCAGTCCGAGGGGCACCGTGGTTCAGAACAGTTCTCGCCTCCAAAGTCATGGTCACACACACACTCCCCTTCGACGCACACTCCCTGGCCAGAGCAGTTGTCTGGACAGCGAGGCTCAGAGCAGTTTTTGCCAGTCCAGCCTTCCTCACAGATGCAGCTGCATAGGTCAAAGCTAAAGCTGCCGTGGCTGCTGCAGCCTGGAACAAAGTCCAAACGACCTGGGGAAAAGGTGATCATGCGTTATCACACTGTGTTAAGTGACATAATAAAATATGAAAGGATTACAGCAAGATGAAAGTGATAATTCAAGTTTTGAAAGTTCATCCACTGGATTTTCTCCTCGTGAATATTTTCATGCTAAGAAAAACACTTAGTTTAAATGAAAGATTAGATCTAGGTGGAATGACCAACGCAGCAAATGGTTCAGCAATTATTTAAATCAGATGCAGAAAATCGCTGCACAGCAGTGGGGCAGTAAGGCCATTTGCTTTACAACATTCAGTCAGTTCCAAGAGCCACAGTAAAATCCTCATCATTAACAGGATGAAAAATAATTTTATGAACTTTTCACATATTAGCCTTTTTTATTTACATTGCTAATCAGCTCAAGAATCCAAGAAAAAGCTATTCTAAAGATGTTGTCATTTTAAAATAATGGGAATCTTGGTTAACATGCTTCATGGAGGAGGGCCAATAAATCAATGAAAACTTCATTCAGTCTTGGTCTCATCTTGTAAATTTCCATCTTCCTCACCTGAGTGTCCCTCTCTCATCCTGATTCAGACTATGCCTTCTCGAGATAAAAATATTGTCACAGTAGAAACAAAGCATTTGCCAAACCTATTTTAATGGTGACATTGTGTCAATAGCGCTGATCCCTTACCCAAGTCCACAAACTTTAGACCCCTCTTTTCATAAAGTCAGCAATGCGGAATAACAAAACAAATTGCAACTAGTCACCAAAGTCTTATTGGAGACTCTGACCAAGACTTCACCGCAGGAGAATAACGCCCTGCAGCAATAATTTCCGGTCATATTTTTCTTCTTCATTCATGGTCTAAACAGTTATTTTCTGCGTGTTAGGCCTAAGTAAGTCTTGCTTTATTTTTGTATGATGTAGACACCTCTTTTAGTTTTTTTTTCTTGTCGCTCAAAATGTTATCTTTTCATATATTTAAAGAATATAAAAAAAAAAAACATCCTCCAGCTTTATTCATATGCTTTGCTGTCTTAATTACACAACACTCACCCATAGCTGAGCTCTCACCACAGCATCCAGACCCACACTGAGCTCTGAGCAGGGAAACCTCTCTTTCCAGCATCTCCACCCTCGTAGCGAGTTGCTGAATTATAGCTGTTGCAGGACAACCACACGCAACTTTTGGAATGTTGATGCGGTGCGTGAATGTTACCTGAAACAAGAACAGTTTCCAATTGGCAGCCAATTCATTTATAAACATAAAAAACCCATTCAATTCAGAGTTATGAAACTATCAGCACATGCAAATGAGAACACACATGATAAACAGGGTAATGTGTGATCATTCCGAAAGAAGAGGATTGTTGTTAAATATCCATTTATGTTAATTATGCAAAGCAGCATTAACGTTGAGATGAAAGAGAATTTGACATCTAATCTAATTACACTGCAGCTATTTTTTGAATTCTGCTCATGAATTGTTTGTTCATAGCTTTCAAAAATCATTAATTTACAGCCAACTTACATGTTTATAGTATGTAAATGTCTGGAGCTTAAAGACCAAGGGCTTTTGCCTGATAAAGCATTACTTTAATTAGTTTACACACACTGACATGTCACCATATCAGTGTGTGTAAAGAACTAATGAAACAGATGGTGTCCAGTCTTTGCTACACGATGCAGTCTACTTGAATCGCTTCAAAAATCCTGTTAGGTTTCTCTTCATGTCATCTTAAATGTCATATCATTCTCTATGCTTTGTTATCAAAAACAAAAAAACCCCAAACAAAATATTGTTTAAAACAACACATACTTGGCTGTCAGCATCTAGCGTCTGCTCGGTGTATTCTGTTGGGCCGTCTGGATCCAATTGACCTTCTACAGAAGGACTAGACTCCAACCCAGCATGAGAATCTATGAATTAAATAAAGTTCTTATAAATTTCTGAGAAACAACATATTTTGTAATTCTGAACTAAAGGTGTGTCCAGTACAGCAGATACAAATGCTATGAGTTTAAAACCAAACAGTTGATCTATAGAAGACTTTGCCATCACCTGGGCCTGGTGCCATGGAGGTGTCCAGGTCGACAGAGCACAGAGACTCTAGCGGTACATTGATGTTGTAAACGTGGTTAAAGACTAGGGGTTGCTCTCTCAGGGTCTGGTTGTCTGAGGTGGAGGGAGACTGATCACTCTCTGGAGTCTGTCTTCTCACTCGAGTGGTATGAACCAGCTTGTTGTCTCCTGATGGAGCAGCATGAGACACACTCTGGAGAGAAGCACAACACAAAAAAATATATATACATAATTTGGTGGTTCCAGCTCTTTTTGTTCTTTATATTTTATATTTACAGAGTGATGGCAGAAAGACTAAGAAAGGGGATAGGAAGAATAATGTTTACAATAATGCATTGTAAGTGGGAACTTCAGCTAAAATGAAAGGAAAGGTGTGTGAACTTCAGCTAAAATGACTTCAGCTAAAATGAAAGGAAAGGTGTACAAAACTGTGGTGAGACCAGCGATGCTGTTTGGTCTAGAGACAGTGTCACTGAGGAAAAGACAGGAGGCAGAGCTGGAGGTAGCAGAGATGAAGATGCTGAGGTTCTCTTTGGGAGTGACCAGGACGGATAGGATCAGGAATGAGTACATCAGAGGGACAGCACATGTTAGAGGTTTTGGAGATAAAGTCAGAGAGGCCAGACTGAGATGGTTTGGACATGTCCAGAGGAGAGATAGTGAATATATTGGTAGAAGGATGCTGAGTTTTGAACTGCCAGGCAGGAGGCCTAGAGGAAGACCAAAGAGGAGGTTTATGGATGTAGTGAAAGAGGACATGAAGGTAGTTGGTGTGAGAGAAGAGGATGCAAAGGACAGGGTTAGATGGAGGCGGTTGATTCGCTGTGGCGACCCCTGAAGGGAAAGGCCGAAAGGAAAAGAAGAAGAAGATTGTAAGTGGGAACTTCCCTCAGGCTGGAACACATGTACAGAAGTGTTTCCATTGCAAACAAAACAAGGCAGTCAGAGACTGCAACATCTCGCGAGTGACAAACTATTTGTTTTATTATTTATGATAATTTAAACGTTTATGAACCCTCCCCATACTGATATTAAACCACTCTTATCGACTGTTAAAAGCACTTTTGTGTCTCACGTAAGTCCACGAATCACGGAACGGAGCGCACTTCCGGATGTCGTCAGCCAATAGAATGAGCATCACGGCATCACATGACTGCTTATTAAAAATGTGCGATGAGGTGAAATCGCTACCGTTGATGCGCGAGGGCACACTGTATATCTCATCATGTTTAAGAGATCTTCCAAATGCTGCGTTTCCGGCACCGTGCGCCGCGACAGGTGTTCTACGGGCGACCGGATTTCACCCAAGAACAGGCGATGCAGCAGCTAACATTCGACGGGAAACGACGTGGTCCAGACGCCGCTGCCACTGCCCCCCTCCGGAGTGTTTCGTGTCTCCGCTGCGTCTGTCTGTAAGCACCGACACTAGCAGCCCGGCTCCCACGTCTCAGCGTCTGGAGGAAGAAGACCCCCGCAGTGGACACCAGCGACTCCGTGAAGCCATGTGGCGACAAAACCAACAGCTTTCCTTCGGAACCGCGAAGCGCCACCAGTTTCCGAGTGTCCAGCTCCGCCTGATAGCTGACGTGTCTCAACCAGCCGTCTGATCTGTTGTAAAAACCCGACGATGAATGTCGAACGACATCCCAGAATGTACAGAACTTGAATGTAGGGGCCTACCTCATCTCCTTGGCTTTTGACACCTAGCTGGACACTGAATTTTATTTTATTTTGTCTTATTTTACTGATCTGATTTTATGGCTTTTGCTTTTACCCGTGTTTTATGTTTTTAATTTATTTTACTTAGAATATTTTTAGCCATTTTGTCTTTTATCTATAATGTCTTTTATTTCTTTGTCTGTACAGCACTTTGGTAGACTGTGGTTGTTTTAAAAGTGCTTAACAAAAAAAGTTGGATTGGATTGGCTGTGCACCTAAAAAGGTATAAAAATGAAAATTTCACCTTGACCTAGTTTTCCAAGGTCAAGGTTATGATCTAATTTTCATCACCTTGCCTCCCTGAATATAACGCCTTTTGTTTCGTCTTTCTATCTTATCCGGTTCCTGAGATATGTGCAAAAACATGTACAAAAGTTGAAATTTGACCTTGATCTAGTTTTCTCAAGGTCAAGGTCATCATCTCATTTTCATCCCCTTTGCTGCCTGAGTAATGTGCTTTTCATTTCATCTTTCTATCTGCAACGGTTGTGAAGATATTTCGTGGACGGACGGAAATGTATATCACAGCGATTGCAGCTAATGCATGTATTGCTAGATATAGCTTCAAACAACTTTGTCACAGAGGGTTGTTGCGGCTCATTTAGCATGACATCCTGTGTGTAGGTAGCAGAGTGTAAACCACGCACAAATTTGCCTTTTAAAAACATTAATATTACTGTAAACGTGTGTGGCTAACGCTCCTACAAAACTTAAACCCCTGTTGTTAGCTAAATTAGCAAACAGACTACAGCTTATGAAATTTGTCAGATGTTTCAGTCGGTAAGAAGAATTGTAATTGGAAATTATATTCCTGCTTTTGTCTTCTTCTGCACAATATTGGAACATAAAATTTACTGATAATATTCAGTGGAGCACCAATTTCATGGAGTGTGTTTGAGAAGGAAATTCATGGTTGATGGGGGACATGTGTGCCAACTTTTTTGGTCTACTTTAAAAGAACACAGAGAAAAAACATGTCATTAAAAACACACAGAAAACATGAAGCTAGTGTAAATCTCTGACTCTTTTTGAAGCTCCACCTGGCCAGAATATTGTTTGAGCGGATTTGTGCCAAGAGTGAAGTCATCCCCATGGCTGCCAAAAATAGTAGATTAGAAACATAAAAGGAAAATGAAAAAGGCCTGGGGCAACTGCACTCAGAAATGACTATTTTGTCAGAACAAATTTTACCTGTAGAGCAAGAAGCAAAGCCATGATCCAGCCAGTTATGGGCACAGTGTCCCTGTGATGTTGCTGTGCCAATGGCATGCTGGGAAGAAGCCTTGCTTGTCTTTCCCACTCACACCTGTGGAGAGGTGAAAAAAGGTGGAAAAGTGGGTTAAGTGAAAAAGTGAGAGATCTTTGCAGTTTGCATGTCACTTACAGGAAGAAGACGTAACAGTTTTTGTTTTTTTTTTAATTTATAAACAGTATAGCAAGCGTAGCTATTGCTAAAATGCAAAACATATCTTCTCATGAGTCTTTTTTGTATTTTTCTTTTTCTTGCTTGGATTTGTGGGACCCCGCTGACATCAGCTTATCCTCTGAAAATAACAAATTTATTTCAGCTAGTGTAAAATAATTGGCCTGAGAGAAAAGAATAATTCTTCAAGGGATTGTATAAGTGTTTAGGAACCTCTGAATGTATTACACCACACAATACTAAATATATGATCTTTGCACTTGGGAGGAAGACAAAAACATTTTTGAGGGAAAGAGTTGATAGATGAATTTCTGAAGAGACATTGAGCAATGCTGCTATAATCCTGTCTCTGTTGAGTGGGGAGAGACAAGAACAGCAAGGTGAAATAAAAGCTGCACAGAGGAAGAACAGATTGAGAACAGACAATTACACATCAGCACAGACAAACCAGTGTAGAACTCAAGTTCCTGGTAAATGTGGCTGTTTGAACGTTTTTAGTCTTGTGACGATGATACTGTATGTATCAACCATGTCAGGCAACCTGCAAAGATGTTTTAGCACTCATGGGGACAGCTGGTTACACAACATTAGAAAAGCAATCACATTCAGGGTATATGTGTGTGCGCTCATCTGTCCCGGAAAAAAGCCTGTTGGTGCTTGTGTGTTGGCAAAAGCTCGATCAAGAGTGACATCAAAGTAAACATGTCTCAGATGAGTTTGTGTCGCCCACATTCGAGAGGCCTTTTTTCTTTTTATCACAACAATGCATCTCATGTTGGTGAAGCAGACGGCTCTCAGATGGCTCCTTTTGTGAGGGCCAGATGGAAGTTTTCTTATCACACCTAACTGGCTCACAAATTGTTTGTTATTTATTTTTTTTAATTGTTTAGGGAGAACCATCAGAGTATTTCCACACAAATGGGATTCGGAGAAAATCCCAGTGTGGCAAAACTGCGTTTTCTTTTAAGTTTGTCCCGTCTCTGAGCATTTTTTTTTTAAAATCTGTTTTTAATTAATCTACACTCAGTGTTACATGCAGACTCATTCTGAACATATCTTACTTTGCTCTCAGCAATGAAACCTTGAAAACATCTTTGATTTAAGGAAAAAACAGCAACAGCATATGTGTATTTCCTGTGCATTTTATGTGTGTTGTGAATAGAAATTGTGACATAAATACTTGTGGCACCTGCAGTTCATCATAAAGGAACAATGGGGGACAGGCAGTCGTATGTTACAATACACAGCATGCCTCACTTCAGACACCGTGCTGATGCTTCTAAAAATTACTTTGGCCTTGTTGGAATCAGCTCCCAATACCGCCTGCTCTACTCTGAAGAGGATAGAAAATGTTCTACTTTAAAATCTCCCCACAAGCATGCAGCTGCTGTCTGACAAGACACAAGCCGTTTAACCAGAGAACTCACCAAACAAACGAGAGGCACGCAGATGATAAAGGAGCAAGAAGAGTCAACTGGAACTATGTTGTTCACAGCTGCTCGCCTAAACACTGTCTCTTTGGTAGGATTCAGTACATGGCCACATACATGTTACAATAGATTTAGTGATGACAAATGAGACTGCATTGACGTGTCAAACAATTCTGTACCAAACATGATTGAATACACGTCTCTTGAGGAGCTGTTACCAGTTAACTGTATTCTACTCAAGGTCAATAACCAATAATCAAGATATAAGACCAAAACAAAAAATTGCTACATTTCACTCACCACTAGTTCTGACAATGGCATTTTTCTGAGAAGGGACCTTCAAATATCAGATATTAGTGATTTTTTAAATAAGGTGCATTTACAGAAAATTGTAGCAACAAAATATTTATTAAGTTGTCCTGTTATTGGAAATACTATTTTCCAAGTTGTTGTTTTCTTTTAGTAAACATATATTTGTATGTCCACTGTAAGATCCTCTCAGTTCAAATATACGTTTTTCTTGGCATTTAATTCATCTAAAAACATGTGAACATAAAAAACAAACACACTAAAACACTGACGAGAAATAACCCCTATTTGCTTGTGAATGTAGAACATACTTATTTTGTTGCAAAGTTCAAAGGCTGAATCTTCTGTTTCTTTCAATCTAAATGTTTAGTTTAGTTTAGTTTATTCAGTTTATTTTCTTCTTTCCAGACATGTTATTACAACAGGTTTTACTCTCATCAGTGTTGAGACATCAGCAACATCATCCGAAAAGAAAAAAAAGGTTGACGGGTAGAAGCCATTGGCTTGTGAGGTTCCCGTCTCCTAAATCAACAACATCGCTCTCATTACAGCACATTGTCAACCAATACATACTTTGCATGTCACAAATCAATTTCAATTATTTTATTCTGGTACATTGTTGTTTTGATCCGTCCATTTCGTCCAAATAAGCATGCGTCCTTGCACACCTCTTTATCAAATCTTGAGAAGAGTCCGAATTTTGTTAGTGTTCATTTTGTTATTCCTGTCAAGGGTTGTTTCTGGTCAAATTTATCATTAATAATAAATTTGACCAGAGAGACTTGCTTTGTGTGGCTGAGTTGTTGTTGCTTTCTGTGCCTTCCACACTCCTAATCACTGGCGTCAGCATCACGGTTTCTGGCCTTCACATCCAAACGTTTTCCCCATTTCTCCAGCTTCTCCAGCTTTTGGGTGATATCCTCCTTGAGCCGAGCATTGGACTCCTCATGTCGGTCACTCATCCTGGCTATGGCTTCATTCAGCATGAAGGCCATAGCCTCCTTATACACCCTGGCCGTTGCCTCTGCTGCTCGGTCGGAATCCTCTTGTACTTTGGCCTGTTGCAATCCCATTTTTCTCAGCTTGCGATGCACCATGAAAACACCAAAACCCAGTGCTGTTATCCCGATTGTCATGGTGGTGAAGATGTACACATCCTCGATGTCCTCCACTTCCAGTGGGGCCAAACACATAGTTTTGAAAGTATCCCAGCTGTCCAGCATGTAGCCAGCCAAAAAAGTCCCATCTGGACAATGGCGCTCACCAGTTCCTGGTGGAAAAAATTCTGTCTATCGCGTTAAGTGACCAGCTCAGCAGATTCATCTTGGTTAGCAGACTTCGTATGATGATATAGAAATGTTCATTTAGTAGTGGAAACTCACAAAGACTCTGTTTATGTACAGACGAAGCATATAGCCTAATTGCTATATGTAGTGATTTCCCTGTATTGCTCAGGATTAAAAGGTTCAATACATTATCACATGTAGTCTACTCTCGTGCTATTAATCTACCGGTAGCTTATGTCCAATTTTTTTTTAATTTAAAATTAAAAAAAAACAAAGAAAAAAAACAGCAATACAACCATCACGACTCTATAACCGTGACCAGCACATAAACAAAGAAAAATGGATAACAATGACATAATAAGAAGAAATTAAGAAACGCCAAGCTCTTCCTCTTGCTCAAAGTCTGACACCAGTTCAAACATAAGAGTACACTTTTATGTTTTCTCTAGCATAATGTGTCTCACAGGTTTCACATGTAAAAGTTGCCGTGGAAACATAAAGCCATTGACATAAAAAGTGTCACTCAATCCAGCTGGTCTGAGAACAAGGCTGTTATGACAGGTTGAAAATGGTTCTTTGGTGACTGATCTTTGTGGAACTTGTCCAAAATCATGTCACAGATATTTCATTTGGGCCGCAGGGAATTTTGCTAACCTTTGAAAAGGGGGTATAATATGTCATCTTTAACATTCATGTCCTGAAATGGGAATTTGAATTTTTATTTTATTGAAAATCCCATATTTAGCTACTGGCTTCTCAGGTTTGACTAGCAACTGTACCAATCAAGTCATTTTTTAACGAAAAAAATAGATTTGTCTTCAGTGTCTAGTGGACCGCTGACAAAATGTCAACTAGACATATCTATTTGCTCATGCAGATTATGTGATTCACTCAGAAGCAACAAAACAGCCACTCAATAAATGTGTAATTGTTCTATCACTGACACTGATGCAGCTGCTGTCAGACAAGATGCAGCTGCTGGGGCATTTCTGCCCATCCTGTGGGCAGAAATGCTGCCCACAGGATAGGCAGCATTTCTTCATTAAGATATCTAAAGCAAACACACTTGTTTGAAACCTGCACTGAGGGTTAGTGAACCCTCATTGAACCCTATTTAACTGTTTCTTATATATCCTTTCAGGGATTGCAAAATGTATGCACTTGAGAAAAAATAGCAACCTCTTTCTATGAATTAGTTTCTGATTTAATGAGATCATTAATTATCTCATTAATTCAGCATAGAAGAAAAGAACTTCAGTTTTAAAGAAAACCTGTTTCACTGAATTAAAGCAATAAAAGTATCATTAATTCAGAAAAACAGCAGAATTTTATTCTGTTCATAAAAATGTGTCTCGTAATTTACAGATAATTTTCTGATAATTCAGGGACAAATGAATGTAAAAGGCTGTTTGTACTATAACAAAGTTACAGTGGTAAAAAAAAATAATATATATACAGTATATATATAATGTATGAAGCATAACTCTGTATACATACCCCAGAATAGAGGCACACGCATTAATGCAACTGTTTACACAGTGATAAAAGTCTGAAAGAGGTTTGAAGTCACAGGAACATTTTTCATCTTTGTTCATTGGGTCATGATCTTGATCCCAACTAACATTTATATGTACAATAAGAAGAGGTTTTCATGGCAATTGCATTTTGAGGAGACCCACTTGTTCAGACAGGAGCGAATAAAGACACGCCAGGTGTCAAAAAATGGCGTAACATGCATACATGCACATAAGGCAAACTTTAATCAGCCTTCACATCTACATCCCTCTGAGAAACACACATCCACGGATGTGCAAGCGTGCATATAAAAAAACAGAAAAACATTGGATTGTGTATCAGGTGCTTTAAACTGTTATTTCAATAACAGTCCAGACTGATTTTATAGTAAATAGATGTCGAGATGGCCTGTGTAAATATAGTAGCTAAGCAAGCAAAGTGAGCATATGCATGTATTCATACCTGAAAATGATTCAAACACACACACACACACACACACACACACACACACACACACACACACACACACACACACACACACACACACCCACACACACACACACACACACACATACACACACACACACACACACACACATATATGATGAATAAAAATGGTGAATAAAGGGGTACCCAGGAAATACAACAAGCTCTCCATATCTGAAGCACTCGACTGCCAAAAAGAGAGTAACAGCTCTGGCCACCTGGCTGAAAAGATCCACCAAGGAGGTGGGGGCCAGGAGAATAAAGATGTTCTGGCCACATTTGTCTAATCCGAATGACATCCCTGTCCATGTCGTTTCAGTAGATCCTGGTGGCATAGCTATGTGAGATGATTTCTCACTCATTCCTGGCATGTAGCTTGATGTCATCCATGTAGAGTAGGTGGCTGATTGTTGCCCCATTTGAAACCAGTGTCCATAGCCATGCTTTGTGATGACCTGACTAAGCGGGTTCAGGCCTATGCAGAACAGTATATGCCACACTTGATGTTAACTCTTTATCTTTGACACTCTTTCTTGGATGTCTGTCATTGAGACAGTTACTGGTTCTTGTTCTGGGAAGCTGCTGTGGTCAGTTTTCAGGTCCACTAGCCACTGGGCATCGGTGTTGTGTGATGCTTCTCTTTCCCATATGCACCTCCAGTATTTCTCCACCTCAGCTTGGTGGGTCTGGCGGCTGTTATTTCCCTGCCACTGAGAGTACACCTTTGCTGGTTGAGTGGAGAAGGTCTTGTTTATCCTCCTGGCCTTTATCTCCTTGGTGTATTTCTTCAGTCGGCTAGCCAGATTTGTTTCAGGTATGGAGAGCTTGTTGTATTTCCTGGGTACCCCTTTATTCACCATGTTCCCTTTCTGCAGCTCAGCTAGCTGGCTGACTTCTCTTGGTGTTGCCTTTATCTTGGCCTCTAACCGTCTCTTCCATGGAGGGTATTGCTTGTTATGTCCTGTACTGATCTTATATCCCAGCATCTCAAGGATTACTGTTGCTGTAGTTTGAATCAGCTTGTTGGTCTCAGTTATGGGGGTAGTTGTTATATAAAGTTATAGTGGTAACTTTAACTTTGTGTGTGTGTGTGTGTGTGTATATATATATATATATATATATATACACACACACACACACACACACACACACACACACACACACACACACACACACACACATATATATATATAGTATATGGTCTGTGTACACTCACAGCTGGTCTGTGTACAGCTGTGCCTTTATGTATTACAGAGCGATTCTCCTCTTAGAAATTTGATGAATTCACCCCTGGAAGGACAATACTAAACTATTCAATAAATTGCAAATGCAATTTACAATTTATGCAGTGCAAAAAGGTAAAATTGTCTTCATTTATTTATTTAGCTTATACAAAGAAGGCTGTAAATTCAATCCAAAAAACAGCATGATTTTTATATTAAAAAAGATAACTTTGATCTAGTCTGTCTTCATCTCTGTTGGACTACATTTCTATTTGAGGTGAGGTTTACAATTTATTTTGTTTGAATCTTTCATATCCTTTTCTCTGTGTCTGTCTGTTTCTTCTCCCTCTCTCTTTTTTTCTGTCTCTCTCTCTAATTAAACTGTAATAACAACCATTTTTGTGATGTGCAGTCTTCAGATGAATGATTAAGTGTTTTGTCAGATGTACTTAACACATATGTGATGCTAGACACAAGGAAGTTAACTTCCAAACGGCAAATTCTGCAACTAATTATGAGGAAGGCATACTTAAAAATAAATATGTTACAAACATAAGACACAACATTAAATATTAACTTCATGACACATTATTAAGGTGACTTCTTCAGGCTATCTCTTATTAAGTGTTATTACAGAAGAGTATGCTCAATCTCAATCTGGGCTTGCCTCCCTTTTCTCAATCCTTGGAAACATAGAAAATATTTAAAGACTATAATAATAATAATAATAATAATAATGATAATAATAATAATAATAATAATAATAATAATGTTAATAATAATATTAATAATATTTTAATTTGATATGAAAACAAAAGAAGGGAGATAAAAGCACGGAGAAAGTAAAAGAAAATCACCTGCTGGAAATGATATACGAACCAGTTCCAATCTCCGAATTGTGATTTCTGTTGCATAAACTGCTTTTCTGGTGTTCTTTTTTTTTTTTTTAATTTGCTGAATGTGCCATGAGCTTAGCAAAAATAGCATCAAACTAACTCTCCAAGATCAATTTTACATGGGGTTAAAACACTTTGTGATCCTGGGGACCCAAACTGTTTGAGTCAGTCATAGTCAACTACTGAATAGACTGACTTTTAAGATGTAATAAGATGCACTTAAGGCTGTCCTGCAGCTCCAACAGAAACAATCCTCATGAAGAATGATTGTTGTCTCAAGGGGGCAGAAAAAGAAAGCTATTTTCTATTTTAGCTTAATTGGCTGTGCCAATAACACTGCAGTGTACATGCATGATGCAGAGAAGGAAGATACACACACTGTGTGTCCAGGAGACCAGGTGGAAAGGTAGCAAGGCTGGAAGTTTATGAGCAGAGTTCAAGTTGTTCTCTCATGTTGTAGACAGGAAGAGAAATAGAGTAGGAGTTATCTTGAAAGAGGAGTTTGTTAGGGATGTCCTGGTGGTAAAAAGAGTGTCAGATAGAGTGATGAATCTGAAGCTAGAAATTGAAGGTGTGATGTTCAGTGTTGTTAGTGGGTATGCTCCACAGGTAGGATGTGAGCTGGAGGAGGAGAAATTCTGGTTAGACTTTGATGAAGTGATGCAGAGCATACCTAGAAGTGAGAGAGTAGACATTGGTGCAGAGTTCACTGGACATGTTGGTGCAGGAAACAGAGTTGATTAGGAAGTGACATAAAGCTGATTGGTCGCTCTATGGGCGGCAGTGGCTCAGCGGGAGAGTATGCGTCCTTGGATCAGAGATCGGCGGATTGATTCCCGCTCCCGCCCAGCCACTCGGAGTGTGAGCTGCCAATGGAAGGTGTCGGCTCACCTCCACCCACTGCCGATGTGGCCCCTAAGGGTTTATTTGGGTCACAAAGACTAAGGTTACAGTTAAAATCCTCTAATATATGCTAAAACACTGCTAAAAACACTGCCCCCCATTTAAAACACTGTCCCCATCTGAAAACATATATACAGTTAACCCTATTTTTGCTCGTTGCTCATTTCTGCCAGCATCCAAAAACTGTTTTGTGCCTGTGATTGTAAAAGGACAACAAGGGGGCGCTGCAGGCTGAGTGAGTAACATGCTCTTCACTAAAGTGAAACAGAAAGTAAAGTTCCATTCTGATCGTTCTAGTGAAGACATCAGCCGCGAACTACGGAACATAACTGAAAGACTGAATGTGTTCCTACTGTGTTTCACAGGTAAGAGCTATGAGAACAACAGTGTATAAATGTGCTTACATGGGGATCTGAGGGCGCAGGAGCAGAGATGTGGTTGAGTGTGTTATGAATATGAGGAGTGGGTTTATGGTGTTGAGCACTAGCAGTTAGCGCTAGCAGGCTAACACTACAACACAGGCAGCCACTGTGATTAAGGGAGGACTGTGTGGCGTATATTTGATCACCAGCATGGGCTGTGCCGTTGCTGGTGCAGTGTTGATGTGGTTGGGGAATGTATGAAGATTTGGAGTGTGAAAAGGTAGATGTTGGTTGTTCATGGTTTATTTTAATTATGAATCTAGGTTTGTCCCTGTTGTGTTTTTCAGCTAGTGCAGATGAGAGGCGGGGACAATTGGGCCGTTTAAGTTCTTGAATGTGAGGTTTCAGCTGTAATATTGAAGTTGAATAATTAATTGCACTAAAGGGTTGTTTATTGAAAATGCTGTGTTAAATGTTATTTCTGTATTTCTTTGAGCAGCTATAATAACTAAAGTGAAACAGAAAGAAAAGTTCCGGTCTGATCGTTCTAGTGAAGACATCAGCCGCGAACTACGGAACATAACTGAAAGACTGAATGTGTTCCTACTGTGTTTCACAGATACCCCCCCTTTCCCTGAAAACAAAATAAATGTGTTGCACCGGAGTGAGGAGTCTTCTTCATTACATAAGTGTAACATATTTTGGCGAGCCAACCAGCCAGGAGACACCAGAGGTCTCATAAATAACCGAACCTTCATCAATCTTCTCTGAGATGGATAACAGCCAGCTCTTGCGTGATCAAGTGAGCGCAGCCCTATGGCAGCTGAGGGAGGAGCTTCTCGTGGATGTCTGCAGGTACATGAAGTGCGATGGCCTGGACAGTGGAGACCCCCAAAGTAAGCCCAGAAGGGCACTCATCAAGATGGCGGAGAGCGTGATGGACCAGATCGAGAGAGATCAAGAGGAGAGTGAGATTTGTCAGTATCTAACTGATGTACTAAAACATGTTGAAAAAGGAAATAAAGAATGCCTTCATCCAGAAAAAGAGCAAACTTCAGTGAAGCCTTTCCCAATGAAGGGGCGGGAGGAGGATTACGTCTCACCAAACAAACCAACCCAGAAAACCACAGCCTCTCCACTCAAGAGCCAACCAGAGCCAACGTATACACTGCCTGAAGTCACTTTGAGGAGGGAGTTTAAAATCTGTGGGCAAATTGGAGAAAGTGGACAGAAGGAGAAATTATCCTATCTCAGCTTAGTCCGTCAGATTGAGATGGGAATGGAAAAAGGACACACAGAGAATGAAATTGTGGAAGCTGTGATCAGGGCTGTTAGTCCAGGGCTTCCCTTGAGAGACATGTTGGAGATTAAGCGTGGGCTGACCCTCACATCACTGCTCACCATCCTGAAGGGTCACTACAAGGTCGACAGCTCCACTGATCTCTATCACCAGCTTATAAACATCTCCCAGGATCCTAGAGAGAGCCCCTTGAACTTTGTATTTCGGGCGATTGAGCTGAAGGAGAAACTGTTGTGGAAAGCAGCAAATGAGGAAGATGATGACCAGTACAGCAGAAGCACCATTCAGCACAAGTTCCTCCGCTCAATTGAAACTGGGCTATTGAGTGACTCTGTGAAATTCCATATCCTTCCCCACCTCAGAGACTTGAGCACCACAGATGAAGAATTAATACAGAGGGTAAATGAAGCTGCCAAGGTTGAAAATGAGAGGCAAGAGAAACGGAAACGGGCTAACGCTTTTAAGAATCCTAAGGTGCAGGAACTACAGTCCGAAATCCAGACAGATTCCGCACGAGCTCAGAACCCCCCTACACCAAAAGAATCCAGTGTAGCGGTGGCAGTCAAAACAGTTAAAGGGAAAGAGACTAAAACAGAGGGCATTAATACACCGCAGCTCATGGAAGAGCTTTGCGCAGAAATGAAGCAGATGTTCCTTGCAGTAATGGAGACAAGCCGCCGCCCTCCCGGATCGAGGCAGCGAGGGAGGGGCTGTCAAAAGTGCAGAGAAGGGGGAGTGGGTGAAAATTGTGCACACTGCTTCAAATGTGGGCAAGAGGGCCACCTATCACGTGGATGTAGAGTACAGAGAGCATCGTTGGGAAACGACTAAGGACTACTGAGGCGGGACAACCAGTAGCCCAGAATGAAGCGTCCCAATGCAAGCAGTTTCCAGACAGCCCAAAAACCCTGTTCACGAAAACACCGAGAGAAGTAGCAGCAGAGGCCTCATCAGCTGTAAATATAGTTCAGTATCTACCCCCCAAGCATCAGTCACGATTGGTGGGTCTTGTTGGCAACAGGTGCATGGTGAACAGTTTCATGGACAATCATCCAGTAAAAGTATTGTGGAACACAGGGGCACAGTCCAGCATTATAAATGAGCCTTGGCGGAAGAGACACCTGCCCCACACAATTATCCGCCCTATTTCAGAGCTCTTGGAGGGGGAAACCCTGACAGTCCTCGCTGCCAATGACACCACCATCCCCTATATTGGCTGGATTGAGGTCAGCTTCCGGCTGGACAGTGACTCTCACATGAAAAGCGACCTGCAAGTGCCAATACTTGTGTCCGGTGATCCCGCAGTGGCCAGTGACCCCATCATAGGCTATAATGTCATTGAGGCTATCATCAACAGGCATGAGGGGAAGACTACAGATGGACGAAAGAGGCTGACGTACGGAGTGAGTAAGGCATTTGCCATAACAGTGAAAACTGCCCATAATGTTGTGAAGCTCATGCAGGACAGTGTTCAAGATACAGAGACTGGTGTGGTGCGCATAGGTGGGAAAGTTGTGCTCTTGCCAGCTAATCAAGTAACTACGGTCCACATCCGAGCACATGTGAGTTCACAAGCAAGAGGCCAAGACATGTATTTTTCACCTGACATATGTAATCCCACACCAGAGGGCGTGGTCCTTAGTGAAGTGCTGGTGCGGGTCCCAGAGAGAAAAGTACCGTATGTACCAATACCCATGACAAACAACACAAACCATGTGATTTACCTGAACTGTCATCAAGTTGTTGGGAATCTAGAATCTGTCAAAACAGTGTATTCAGCAGCAATCCAGACCAATGATCAGCAGCTGTCACCTGACCAGACGGACAAGTACAATAGGGCAGCAGACAGGTCACACCCTGCATCACAGTCTGGTAACAAGCAAGAGGAGAGACCGGTGGCATGGGACCCCCCTGTGGAACTCAACCACCTTCCAGAGGGTCAGCAGAGAGCGGCAAGGGCAATGTTAAGAGAGGAGTGTCAGGCCTTTGCATATGATAGTGATGATGTAGGCTACATACCATCTCTGAAGATGCACATTACCCTCAACGACACCAGTCCAGTACAAAAGACTTATATGTCTGTTCCAAAGCCACTCCACAATGAAGTAAAAGAATACCTGCAGGATCTGATGAACAAGGGGTGGATCACCCCGTCACGATCACCTTACTCATCACCTGTGGTATGCGTCCGGAAGAAAGATGGCAACCTGCGCCTCTGCTGTGACTATAGAGAACTAAACCGCAAGTCAGTGCCAGACCGGCATCCCATACCAAGGATCCAGGACATGCTAGATGCACTGGGGGGAAGCTCATGGTTCTCAGTGTTGGACCAGGGGAAGGCTTACCACCAGGGCTCCCTGGATGAAGCGAGCCGCCCACTGACAGCCTTCATCACGCCCTGGGGGCTCTATGAATGGGTCCGCATACCATTTGGCCTGAGCTCCGCCCCTGCAGAATTCCAGAGGAGCATGGAACATTGCCTGGCTGGCCTGAGGGACACGGTCTGTCTCCCGTACCTTGATGACAATCTAGTACACAGCAGCAGCTTTGAACAACACCTGGAGCATGTCCGCTTAGTGCTCCAGCGCTACAAGGAGCATGGTGTTAAGTTAACCCCAAAGAAGTGTGAACTCTTTAAATCCAATGTGCGTTTTCTTGGTAGGTTGGTGACAGGGGAAGGTTACACCATGGACCCTGTGGAGTTAGCACCTGTAATGAATCTGAAGGAAAGAACAATCGACACGGTCGGTGAGCTACGCCAGGTGCTAGGGTTCCTATCATATTATAGGCCTTATATCCCCAACTTCTCCCGTGTTGCCCTTCCACTGTACAGCCTACTGTCTGTCCCAAACTCTGAAGATCACGCCTCTGAATCATCAGCGGGAAGACATAAGAAAACAGTAAAGAAAAAGAAAGGTCAGTTACCATCACGGACACCCATACAATGGACCACCTCTCACCGGGAAGTGTTGAACCAGCTCATTGACACCCTCACAAAGCCTCCTGTCCTTGGGTATCCTGACTTTGCTCAGCCCTTTGTGTTACATTGCGATGCATCACAGATTGGTTTGGGTGCTGTATTGTATCAGCGCCAACAAGGGAAGATGAGAGTGATAGCGTATGGCTCCCGCACCCTGAGCCCGTCGGAGAAGAGATACCATCTGCATTCCGGGAAGCTGGAGTTTTTAGCGTTAAAGTGGGCTGTTTGTGAACGCTTCCGTGACTACTTATTCCATGCTTTGTCTTTTGTTGTTTACACAGACAACAATCCCTTGACATATGTGCTCACTACTGCAAAGCTCAATGCTACGGGGCACAGATGGGTGTCGGAGCTAGCAGATTACAACTTCACCATACGTTATCGCCCTGGGAAAAACAACTCAGACGCTGATGGGCTGTCTCGGATGCCTTTGGACATTGAGGACTACATGAGAAGCTGTACTGCTGAGTCAAGTCAAGAGGCGATCACTGCGACCATGGAAAGCATGATGGTGGAAAGGAGAACCCCCTGCCAAGGGATTGGGGTGGTCCACATGAATGCATTGAGCCTTGTGAAAGACTGGAATACTGGCCAGACTCTCACTCCCGCACAAATACGGAAAGCTCAGGAAGAGGATGAAACAATATCAAGAATCCTTTGGTATAAGTCACAGAATAGGAGGCCAAGTAAGACTGAGATGAGAACAGAACACCCTGCTGCTGCGACACTCCTGAAGCAATGGCTAAAGATCCAGGTAGATGAAGATGGTGTCCTGCGCCGTAGAACCTCCTACCGAGAACAGCTGGTGCTCCCCAAAGCCTACTGCCCACTGGTTTTCAAAGAACTACACGAGGACATGGGCCACTTAGGAGTTGAGAGAACGCTTGACCTCATCCGAGAAAGGTTCTACTGGCCGCATATGCACAAAGAGGTAGAGCATTTTGTTACCAGTGTGTGTGACTGTCTTAAGAAGAAGAAACCACATAGGGAGACCCGTGCACCTTTGACCCCTATCCATACCACCTACCCGTTTGAGCTAGTCTCAATAGACTTTCTCCATTTGGATAAATGTAAGCATGGCTATGAGTACATCCTGGTAGTCATGGATCATTTTACGAGGTTTGCCCAAGCCTACGCTACAAGAAATAAATGTGCGAAAACAGTGGCAGAGATACTCTTCAACGACTTTTCTCTCAAGTTTGGTTTTTGCCACCGTCTACATCACGACATGGGAGGAGAGTTTGAGAACAAGCTGATGACCAGACTGAAGGACCTCTCAGGCATCCAGGGCTCACACACGACGCCATACCACCCCCAGGGAAATGGGCAGGTCGAGCGATTTAATCGGACCCTGTTGTCAATGCTGCGGACCCTAGAAGACAACGAAAAAAGAGGATTGGAAAGGGTCCTTGAATAAAGTTGTCCATGCCTATAACTGTACGAAGAATGAGGCAACAGGCTATACACCCTACTACCTGCTCTTTGGGAGATCTCCTCGCCTGCCAATTGATCTTCTGTTCAACCTCAAAGTTGATGAGGCCCATGACACCTATGAAGACTATGTGAGCAGATGGAAGAGGAGAATGCAAGAAGCATACCAGATAGCTGCCCGAACAGCAGACAAGGGGGCAGCTCGAGGAAAGGCTCACTATGACAAAAAGGTGCAGGGGAGAGACCTGGAGCCAGGTGACAGAGTCCTTATCCGTAACTTGACCCCAAGGGGTGGACCGGGGAAAATCCAGTCTTATTGGGAAAGCCAGGTTTACAAAGTAAAAGAAAGGAAAGGTGACAATGGCAGTCCAGTCTATCATGTTGCCCCAGAAAATGGCCAAGGGAGGGAAAGAGTGGTCCACAGAAACCTCTTGCTGCCATGCGACCACCTACCTCTAGAGCAGACACAAGGTAAGACTTCTCAGCCAAGGCGAGACACCCGGGGGTCCCCACAGATGAAAAGGAGACCACAACGTAGAGAACTACAGCATCCAGATGTCAACAGTGACTCCGATGATGACTCCGGTGCTACCTACAAGTGGCGTCTCAGATCCAGCAGCAGAAACCAGCCGAGGCAACAGTTGCTGAATCCTCGGGCAGAGCCATTCCAGCCGCACCAGAGTCCTCAGCACCCCCTCCTAGAAGAGGATGTGCCACTACATAGCGAAGAGGATGTGCCACTACAGAGCGAAGAGGATGTAGCACTACATAGCGAAGAGGATGTGCCACTACACAGCGAAATGCCACTACAGCGTCAGAAACCTGAACCAGGCCTGGACAGTCATAGGGGTATTGAGTTAGAAGCAGGGCAGTCACAGCCGGCAAGACAACACCCACAAAGACACAGGCAACGTCCGGTGGTACTGAGTTATGACACATTGGGTCAGCCTTCTTTAATTGCCAGACATTGTGACATTAGGGACACTCAGAGTAATGTATGGAAACCCTTATGGCGACCATGGATTATTGAGGGCCAGTATTGAATTTCAGGAAATGTCAGGAGACATTTAATTTTGTGGGGGAGAGTGTGGCCCCTAAGGGTTTATTTGGGTCACAAAGACTAAGGTTACAGTTAAAATCCTCTAATATATGCTAAAACACTGCTAAAAACACTGCCCCCCATTTAAAACACTGTCCCCATCTGAAAACATATATACAGTTAACCCTATTTTTGCTCGTTGCTCATTTCTGCCAGCATCCAAAAACTGTTTTGTGCCTGTGATTGTAAAAGGACAACAAGGGGGCGCTGCAGGCTGAGTGAGTAACATGCTCTTCACTAAAGTGAAACAGAAAGTAAAGTTCCATTCTGATCGTTCTAGTGAAGACATCAGCCGCGAACTACGGAACATAACTGAAAGACTGAATGTGTTCCTACTGTGTTTCACAGGTAAGAGCTATGAGAACAACAGTGTATAAATGTGCTTACATGGGGATCTGAGGGCGCAGGAGCAGAGATGTGGTTGAGTGTGTTATGAATATGAGGAGTGGGTTTATGGTGTTGAGCACTAGCAGTTAGCGCTAGCAGGCTAACACTACAACACAGGCAGCCACTGTGATTAAGGGAGGACTGTGTGGCGTATATTTGATCACCAGCATGGGCTGTGCCGTTGCTGGTGCAGTGTTGATGTGGTTGGGGAATGTATGAAGATTTGGAGTGTGAAAAGGTAGATGTTGGTTGTTCATGGTTTATTTTAATTATGAATCTAGGTTTGTCCCTGTTGTGTTTTTCAGCTAGTGCAGATGAGAGGCGGGGACAATTGGGCCGTTTAAGTTCTTGAATGTGAGGTTTCAGCTGTAATATTGAAGTTGAATAATTAATTGCATTAAAGGGTTGTTTATTGAAAATGCTGTGTTAAATGTTATTTCTGTATTTCTTTGAGCAGCTATAATAACTAAAGTGATACAGAAAGAAAAGTTCCGTTCTGATCGTTCTAGTGAAGACATCAACCGCGAACTACGGAACATAACTGAAAGACTGAATGTGTTCCTACTGTGTTTCACAGATACCCCCCCTTTCCCTGAAAACAAAATAAATGTGTTGCACCGGAGTGAGGAGTCTTCTTCATTACATAAGTGTAACACCGAGGCGACCTTGAGCAAGGTGCTGTCCCCCTTACAAG
Organism: Antennarius maculatus; assembly: GCA_013358685.1. NCBI lineage: Eukaryota > Metazoa > Chordata > Actinopteri > Lophiiformes > Antennariidae > Antennarius > Antennarius maculatus. Next base: position 6,648,520 of record CM023619.1, on the reverse strand, counting down.
CTGCGCAATGGGGGCGCACCCTGAAAGTCGCTGCCCGTCACTCTGCCTCCTCATGTACTGTTTGATGTTGTGTGCACAAATTGCATGCTTACAGGCCCCTTGTGTTCTGTGGTTGTGTTTCAGGGTCCTGTACACACACACACACACACATACACACACAAACCGTAACTAACATAAAACGTACGTCTGAGTGGAAAAGTAATTTCCCCATCTGGGGATGAATAAAGTATACTTTCTTTCTTTCGATGTGACAACACGGCCCCCACTCCATAGGGAGAGGCGTCACATGACAGGATCAAGTCTTTTTGACTGTCATAATGCACTAAGACTTTCAAGGATTGCATGAGGCGCTTGGATTCCTCAAACACTCTCTCTTGCTCTGTTCCCTATCTCCATTTTGTTTCTTTTCTCAACAGTTCATGCAGGGGAGACAACAATGTGGACAAGTTCAGCAGAAATCTGTTATAATAGTTGAGTAATCCAAGTACCCACAGTTCAGTGACAATAGTGGGTGCCAGTGCTTTTTGTATGGCACTGACCTTGTGTGGTAGGGGATGGAGCCCCAAAGCATCCACTTTGTGTCCTAAGAACTCTGCTTCCTGTTCCTGAATTTGTTGCATTTGTTGCATTTGAGGCAAAGGCCAGCCTCCTGCAGCCGCGTCAGCACCAGGCTCAATGTTGCCAGATGTTCTTGGTCACTTCAGCCTGTCAACAAAATATCATCCAAATACACTGCTACATTTGGGATGCCAGCCACTAGACTCTCCATCCGTCTTTGAAATATGGCCGGACTGGAGGAAACCCCTAAAGGCAGACGTTCACTTGGAACAGACCTTTGTGTGTGTTAATGATGACAAAGCGCTTGGATGCTTCATCCAAGATCACCTACTGATAGGCGTGGGATTAGTCCAATTTACCAAATTTTTCACCACCTGACAGTTTCTCGAACAAGTCCTCTAGCTTTGGTATTGGATACTGTTTCAACTTTGACACCAAGTTGACTGTGAGCTTGTAATCTCTGCAGATGCGCACTGAATTGTCAGGCTTTAACACAGGAACAATCGGTTTAGCCCATTCCGAGAATTTCACTGGCTCAATTATTCCTTGATTGGTGAGTCTCTCGAACTCTACCTCCACTTTCTTTCTCATGGCATTAGGGACTAGGCAGGGTTTATAGTACTTTGGAGCAACCCCTTCTTTTACACATATTTTTGCTGGGGGGGCCCTCCCCTGCCAGCTCCTCTTTGAAAACATCCTAATTCTGCATCAACACCTCTTGCAATGTGATGTGTTTCTGTTCTATGCTGTTAACCATAGAACAGAAACTACCATTCAAAAGTTTTGGGTCACCCAGATAATTTTGTGTTTTCTGTGAAAAGTCATACTTTTATTTACCACCATGAGTTGTAAAATGAATAGAAAATATAGTAAAGACATTGACAAGGTTAGAAATAATGATTTGCATTTTGAAATAATAATTTTTTTTCCTTCAAACTTTGGCATTCTAGCTGAGGTAATGTGGAAAAATTTCACCCCACGCTTCTAGAAGCCCCTCCCACAAGTTGGATTGGCTGGATGGAAACTTCTCGTGTACCATACGGTCAAGCTGCTCCCACTAAATAAATAAATAAATAAATTTAAAAAAGGGGCGGCAGTAGCTCAGTGGTAAAGCGGGCGGTAGAGCGGGTCGTCCTATGATTCAAGATCGGCGGTTCGATTCCCACTCCCGCCCAAAAAAAATACCCGGAGGTGAGCTGACAGTGGGAGGTGTCAGCTCACCTCTGGAGCACTGCCGAGGCACCCTTGAGTAAGGTGCCGTCCCTTTTACAAATTGCTCATTTGAGGCACACCAAGAAGGAGCTGCCTGCCACTCTACCTCCCTTGCATGCCTACAGGCCCCCTTGTGTGTGGTTGTGTGTATTACAGGGGCCTGTACACACTAATATATGTATGCATATGATTTGCTTTGATTGACTAACAAAAACTAGAGTTTACGTTCTTAATTTCCCTTCGGGGATTATAACTATATTAAATTAAATTAAATTAAAAAATAACAGCTCAATGGGGTTTAGATCTGGTGACTGCGCTGGCCACTCCATTACAGATGGAGTACAAGTTGCCTGCTTCTTCTCTAAATAGTTTTTGCACAATTTGGAGGTGTGCTTTGGGTCATTGTCCTGTTGTAGGATGAAATTGGCTCCAATCAAGCGCTGTCCACAGGGTATGGCATGGCGTTGCAATATAGAGTGATAGCCTTCCTTATTCAAAATCCCTTTTACCCTGAACAAATCTCCCACCTTACCAGCACCTAAGCAACCCCAGACCATCACATTACCCCCACCTTGCTTGACTGATGGCGTCAGTCACTCTTCCAGTATCTTTTCAATTGTTCTGCATCTCACAAAGGTTCTTCTGTGTGATCCAAACACCTCAAACTTCGATTTGTCCGTCCATAACACTTTTCTCAAATCTTCCTCTGTCCAATGTCTGTGTTCTTTTGCCCATATTAATCTTTTTCTTTTATTGTTCAGTCTCAGATATGGCTTTTTCTTTGCCACTCGGCCCTGAAGGCCAGCATCCCGCAGACGCCTCTTCAATGTGGATGCTGACACTGGCGTTGTGCGGGTATTATGTAATGAAGCTGCCAGTTGAGGACCTGTGAGGCGTCTATTTCTCATACTAGAGACTCTAATGTACTTATCTTCTTGCTCAGTTGTGCAGCGGGGCCTCCCACTTCTCTTTCTACTCTGGTTAGAGCTTGTGTGCGCTGTTCTCTGAAGGGAGTAGTACACACAGTTGTAAGAAATCTTCAGTTTTTTGGTAATTTCTCGCATGGAATAGCCTTCATTTCTAAGAACAACAATAGATTGTCGAGTTTCAGATGAAAGTTCTCTTTTTCTGGCCATTTTGAGCATTTAATCGACCCCACAAATGTGATGCTCCAGATACTTAACCTACTCAAAGGAAAGTCAGTTTTATATGTTCTCTAACCAGCTAAACTGTTTTTAGCTGTGCTAACATGATTGCACAAGGGTTTTCTAATCATCCATTAGCCTTCTCATCCAATGAGCAAACACATTGTATCATTAGAACACTGGAGTGATAGTTGCTGGAAATGGGCCTCTGTACACCAATGTAGGTATTGCACCAAAAAACAGACATTTGCAGCTAGAATAGTCATTTACCACATTAGCAATGTATAAAGTGTATTTCTGATTAGTTTAAAGTTATCTTCATTGAAAAAAACAGTGCTTTTCTTTCAAAAATAAGGAAATTTCTAAGTGACCCCAAACTTTTGAACAGTTGTATACAGCTCATACCATCCATCCATCCATCCATCCATTCTCTACCGCTTATCCGGGGTCGGGTCGCAGGGGCAGCAGCTTGAGCAGGGAAGCCCAGACTTCCCTCTCCCTAGCCACTTCGTCCAGCTCCTCCGGGAGAGTCCCAAGACGTTCCCAGGCCAGCCGGGAGACACGCTGGAGTCTCTCCAGCGTGTCCTGGGTCGTCCCCGGGGCCTCCTCCCGGTAGGACGTGCCCGGAACACCTCACCAGGGAGGCGTCCAGGAGGCATCCTGACCAGATGCCCGAGCCACCTCATCTGGCTCCTCTCGATGCGGAGGAGCAGCGGCTCGACTCTGAGTCCCTCCCGGATGACCGAACTACTCACCCTATCTCTAAGGGAGAGCCCGGACACCCTGCGGAGGAAACTCATTTTGGCCGCTTGTATCCTGGATCTCGTTCTTTCGGTCACGACCCACATAGGTGAGGGCAGGAACGTAGATCGACCGGTAAATCGAGAGCTTTGCCTTTCGGCTCAGCTCCTTCTTCACCACGACGGACCGATACAGAGTCTGCATCACTGCAGACACTGCACCGATCCACCTGTCAATCTTCTGTTCCATCGTACCCTCACTCGTGAACGAGACCCCGAGATTCTTGAACTCCTCTACTTGGGGCAGGATCTCATCCCCAACCCGGAGAGGGCACTCCACCCTTTTCCGACTGAGGACCATGGTCTCAGATTTGGAGGTGCTAATTCTCATCCCAACCGCTTCACACTCGGCTACGAACCGTTCTAGTGAGAGTTGGAGATCACGGCTTGATGAAGCCAACAGCACAACGTCATCTGCAAAAAGCAGAGACGCAATACTGAGGCCACCAAACCGGACACCCTCAACGCCTTGGCCGCACCTAGAAATTCTGTCCATAAAAGTTATGAACAGAATTGGTGACAAAGGGCAGCCTTGGCGGAGTCCAACCCTCACTGGAAACGAATCCGACTTACTGCCGGAAATGCGGACCAAACTCTGACATCGGTCGTACAGGGACCGAACAGCCCTTATCAAGGGGTTCGGTACCCCATACTCCCGAAGCACCCCCCACAGAAACCCCCGAGGAACACGGTCGAACGCCTTCTCCAAGTCCACAAAACACATGTAGACTGGTTGGGCGAACTCCCATGCCCCCTCAAGGACCCTGCGGAGGGTGTAGAGCTGGTCCACTGTTCCACGGCCAGGACAAAAACCACATTGCTCCTCCTGAATCCGAGATTCGACTTCCCGACGGACCCTCCTCTCCAGAACCCCTGAATAGACCTTACCAGGGAGGCTGAGGAGTGTGATCCCCCTGTAGTTGGAACACACCCTCCGGTCCCCCTTCTTAAAAAGGGGGACCACCACCCCAGTCTGCCAATCCAGAGGCACTGTCCCCGACGTCCACGCGATGTTGCAGAGGCATGTCAACCAAGACAGCCCCACAACATCCAGAGCCTTTAGGAACTCCGGGCGGATCTCATCCACCCCCGGGGCCCTGCCACCGAGGAGCTTTTTAACTACCTCGGTGACCTCAACCCCAGAGATACGAGAGCCCGCCTCAGAGAACCCAGACTCTGCTTCCTCATGGGAAGGCGTGTCGCCGGAATTGAGGAGGTCTTCGAAGTATTCTCCCCACCGATTCACAACGTCCCGAGTTGAGGTCAGCAGCGCCCCATCCCCACTATACACAGTGTTGATGCTGCACTGCTTCCCCCTCCTGAGACGTCTGATGGTGGACCAGAATCTCCTCGAAGCCGTCTCGAAGTCGTCCTCCAAGGCTTCACCGAACTCCTCCCACGCCCGAGTTTTTTCCTCAGCAACCACCAAAGCTGCATTCCGCTTGGCCAGCCGGTACCTATCAGCTGCCTCAGGAGTTCCACAGGCCAAAAAGGCCCGATAGGACTCCTTCTTCAGCTTGACGGCATCCCTTACCGCCGATGTCCACCAGCGGGTTCTGGGGTTGCCGCCACGACAGGCACCGACCATCTTACGGCCACAGCTGCGGTCGGCCGCTTTGACAATGGAGGCGCGGAACATGGTCCACTCAGACTCAATGTCCCCCGCCTCCCCCAGAACGTGGGTGAAGTTCTGCCGGAGGTGGGAGTTGAAACTCCTTCTGACAGGGGATTCCGCCAGGCGTTCCCAGCAGACCCTCACAATACGTTTGGGTCTGCCAGGTCGGACTGGCATCTTCCCCACCATCGGAGCCAACACACCACCAGGTGGTGATCGGTTGAAAGCTCCGCCCCTCTCTTCGCCCGAGTGTCCAAGACATGCGGCCGCAAGTCCGATGTCACGATCACAAAGTCGATCATCGAACTGTGGCCTAGGGTGTCCTGGTGCCAAGTGCACATATGGACACCCTTATGTCTGAACATGGTGTTCATTATGGACAGTCCATGACGAGCACAGAAGTCCAATAACTGAACACCATTCGGGTTCTGATCGGGGGGGGCCGTTCTTCCCAATCACGCCCTTCCAGGTCTCACTGTCATTGCCCACATGAGCATTGAAGTCCCCCAGTAGAACGATGGAGTCCCCAGTGGGAGCGCTCTCCAGCACCCCCTCCAAGGACTCCAAAAAGGGTGGGTACTCTGAACTGCTGTTTGGTGCATAAGCACAAACAACAGTCAGGACCCGTCCCCCCACTCGAAGGCGGAGGGAGGCTACCCTCTCGTCCACCGGGGTGAACCCCAATGTACAGGCGCCAAGCCGGGGGGCTATAAGTATACCCACACCTGCTCGGCGTCTCTCACCATGAGCAACTCCAGAGTGGAAGAGAGTCCAACCCCTCTCGAGAGGACTGGTACCAGAGCCCAAGCTGTGTGTGGAGGTGAGCCCGACTATATCTAGTCGGAACTTCTCGACCTCACACACCAGCTCGGGCTCCTTCCCTGCCAGAGAGGTGACATTCCACGTCCCAAGAGCCAGCTTCTGTAGCCGGAGATCGGATCGCCAGGGTCCCTGCCTTCGGCCACCGCCCAGCTCACAGTGCACCCGACCCCTATGGCCCCTCTCACAGGTGGTGAGCCCATGGGAAGGGGGACCCACGTTGTCCTTTCGGGCTGCGCCCGACCGGGCCCCATAGGTGCAGGCCCGGCCACCAGGCGCTCGCCTTCGAGCCCCACCTCCAGGCCTGGCTCCAGAGGGGGGCCCCGGTTGCCCGCGTCTGGGCAAGGGAAAACGTGCTCCACTGTTTTCATTCATCATTAGGGGTCTGTGAGCCGTCCTTTGTCTGGTCCCTCACCTAGGACCTGTTTGTCATGGGTGACCCTGCCAGGGGCACAAAGCCCCAGACAACTTAGCTCCTAGAATCATTGGGACACACAAACCCCTCCACCACGATAAGGTGACGACTCAAGGAGGAGTACAGCTCATACCCAGCTCTTTAATCTAGGATCTGCCTAACAGGTTTGGCCCAGGCCCTGTTACGACCACCACTGGATGCTGCTTGGTTTGCTCTTTGAACTGTACTGTTACTGTACTTCTGCTGCACCTACTGTGGGCACTCTCTCACCAGTGTACGTTTCAAGAGTTAATGAACAATCTTGTAACTCGGGTGTGTCCCCTTCTGCCCATAAGTTAGCAGACTATGTCTTTGATACAGTAGTTAAACTGCACCCTATATCTACTTCAAATGTTACGATGTTACCATTTAGCTTCAGCTGAGTAGTAATGGGGTCTGTTTTAACTACCTTTGGCTCTGATAGATTATGCAGTGTAAACACCTCTTCTTCACTAGAGAGATCCCTAGGAGATTCACTTATGTGGTGTGCAGGCTGTTTTTCATCCTTCTTTACCCCTTTTACAAACTGCTTATGTTTCCCTCCCCCCTTTAGCTGCTGCCCTGGGGGAAGTGTGGATCTGCACATCTTTTTTCACAATCCCCTTTTTTTCCACAGCCATTGCACTTTTCATTGTTGAACCTACAGTTCCGTGCCATATGTTCACCTCCACACCTGTAGCATGTTAGTGCTGTCGTTTTTTCTTGCCACTTCTGTCCTGCTTTCACACTGTGCACTTGAAGTTGAGCTGAGGGCTTGCTTGCAATACTGTCCTGTTTCTGTTGTAGGTCCAGCATGTCCTTGCTTGCAGTCTCGATGGCTTGTGCGACTTTTAATGCCCGCTCAAAAGTCAGCTCCACCAACAATCTCCGCTGGATGCGGTCATCCGCAATTCCATGTTGCGCAGCATCTCATTCAGTTTATCATTGTAATGACAGTGTTGAGCCAGCTCCCGTAGCACTACCACATACTCCGTCACAGTCTCATTCTCATATGACTCATCACCAGGATTTTCTGGACTTAACAAGTTCCTCATTAAACTATATGTTTGGCTGCCAACTGAGCTCAACAATATAGCCCACTTTCTTCCTGCGTCTGTCATGCCATTTGCCACAAAGAAATGTTCCATCACCACGACATACACCCTCCAGACTTGAACCTGGCTGTCAAAAGCCACAAGTGTCCCCATCGCTGTTTTCTTTCCCCGTCGCTGCTACTGGCTCCGTCAGCTGTGTTGTTAGCTAATAGTCTATTATAATTAATAGACTATGTTGTCGTTCAACATCAACCGAGTCCCCCGCGTAGCCGGGCTCACAAGCTGCTTTCTCTGTACAACTCACAGTGAGCTCGCTCCTTCTCCTTGTCGCTAAAATGTAATATCTTGGGATATTACCAGAAAAAGGGACAGAGTCGGGAGGTACGTTTCGTGAGCCTTCCTTTTACTGACCACACTTCTTCACATGTAACAGGGAGGACTTACACAGACAGGTTAAAGGCCAAAACTCCACCCTCAACACTCCCCAGCCTGTGCTGCCACCCCGAGGACACTTACTGCAACAACATAGCAATAACACTCTTACTACACTCTCAAACTGCAATGCAAGTGTCGGTTTGATTATTTCGTTGTTCCGCAACAGTTTCACCCCGGTGACAAAGTTTTGGCATTACTGCCAATCCCAGGCTCTGCACTCTCAGCTCAGTTCTCCGGTCCGCATGAAGTCCGTGAGCGTCTCAGTGAGACAGACTGTGTCATTTGTACTCCTGAGAGAAAAAGCAAAACCCGTGTATGTAACGAATATGCTGAAACGGTATCACTCCAGAGAGAATCCCGATAATACCCCAAAAGTGCCTGAGCCTCCCCAGCCACCTGTGACTCCCTCTAGCTGCACGCTTATAGTGGCGGAGCCCCCCGACCAGTCCGACGACGTGGCTGTACATGCCTCTATTTATCACAGCCCCCGTTTGTCAAACTCAGAAATGTTAATGGTGCTGGCGGATCACTTATCCCACTTGTCACCTGAGCAGCAGGTTGACAAAACAGCTTTAACAGAACAATACTCTTGTCTATTTAGTGATGTTCCTTCCCATACTACTGTCACACTGCATGAAATTTAATGTTGGTGATGCTTGGCCAATCAAACAACACCCTTAACGTGTAAACGCCATTGGGCGTGCAATAATGAGTATTTGCTAAAAAACAGTTTAGCTGTCCACAGCTCCAGTCCTTAAGTTCTCCGTGTCTCCTGGACACTAAGCCCAATGGTTCACCCCGGTTCACAACTGACTACTGAAAAGTCAACGCTGTTATTATCCCTGACTCCTATCCATTACCGAGACTGGAGGATTGTGTGGGTAAGAGAGAGGTTGTGGTCATCCTTTGTGCCCCGTGCCATCAGGGGGTACATTTAGTCTCTTAGGAGGAGCTGGGGGAGGTGGCAAGGTCAGCACGCTGTTGAACGGACGGGAGGAGATGGGATGTCAGCCTGTGCTGCAGTGTAGTGGAGCCAAGGTGTTGTGATGTTGCGATATTGGATAGTGGCATGCCTTACGTTGTAAGAAGGGTGTACCTTATCCACCATATGGGCCTCCTGCTAATTTTCCCTTGCACTTTTATTTATTTTTATTAATGTTATTTTATATTGTTCATATTTTAGTTTTTGTTTAGAATAGGGATAGGGTTAGTGCTACATGTGTCTATTAGTGTAGTGTATGTCTTGTGGTATGTCCTGTGGTGTCACTGTTTTTTTCTCCTGGTGTTTATCCAGTGTTTATTCACTATGTAATGCCTGAGCAGTGGATATGTCCAATTTCCTCTGGGATAACTAAAGTATGTATGTATGTATGTATGTGTTTGTGTGTGTGTGTGTGTGTGTGTGTGTGTGTGTGTGTGTGTGTGTATCTATCTATCTATCTATCTATCTATCTATCTATCTATCTATCTATCTATCTATCTATCTATCTATCTATCTATCTATCTATCTATCTATCTATCTATAACGTAGGTACAGCAACATTCATGAGCAAATTACATTTTCTCAAAGGCTACTGGCAGGTGCCCCTAACAGAGCCACATCTTTGATTTCCACTTTTGTAACCCCCGACTATTTCCTGCAGTACATCGTCATGGCCTTCGGTATATGTAAAGCACCGGCCACTTTTCAGCATCTCGTTAAGATATTGGAGCAGGTGTTCGTACGTCTCACCCACGCATCCCTCATCAAAAATTTGGCAAAATGGGAATTTGGAAAAGCTACTGTCATACTTGGGGAGACAGGTAGGCCAAGGTATGTACTATAGAGGCAAGAAATTTGTGCCATTTCTGAGTTCCCTGTGCCGTCCGCCAGGAGACCCCTGTGCCACTTTCTGGGCATGGCTGGTTACACATTGGAGTTTCTGTCGCAATTTTTCCACCACGGTGCAACCACTAACCAGCCTCCTTAGCCCAAAGGTTGACTTTGTGGGGTCCCCAGAGTGTCAAGACTCTTTCGAGAGGGTAAAATCGCTCCTGTGCCACTCTTCCATGCTCACTGTGCCTGACCTCTTGCGTCCGTTTAAACTCGAGGTTGATGCCCTTGCAATGGGAGCCGGCACTGTTCTGCTGCAGGAGAATGGTATGGAGTAGATCACCCCGTCTTGTACTTTTCACGCAAGTTCAACTAGCACCAGGTCAATTACTCCACCATTAAACAAGAAACTCTTGCTTTATTGTGGGCACTCCAGCACTTCGAATTTTACTTTGGGTCCAGGTCTTTGCCAGTCACAGTGTTCACCAATAATAACCCTCTCACCTTTCTGTCACGCATGTACAACCACAACCAGCGTCTCATGCGGTGGGCACTGATTGTTCAGAGAATGGGGGTCCTAGAACATGTTGGTTGATGCTTTGTCCAGACAGTGAGTAAGGTGTGTTGGTATTTCCCTGAATGCTGAAGTGATCGGAAGGAAAATTCCGGGGGTATTTGCGTAAGTATAGTGTGAATTTGGATGTGCATTTTTTTAAATGTAAAACAGTGGGGTTCCATTTTAACGGGGGTAGTGTTATGGCCACAGCTTATGTCTATTTATATTGTGTATTCATCGCCAACCCTGCCTCTGAGCTGCTGGCACTGCACTGCTCCCGGATACTACGCCCTCCTTCGTCAGTGCTAGGTGCGGTGTCTCTAACACTCCTAGCCATGCCCCTCCGCCATCCCCATCTCCTAATTGGTGTGCTGTTTTCCTGACAGGCTCAAGCCCCGCCTCGTCACCTGGCATGGACACTTTAAAAGCTCTGCAAGCCAGTCAGTCGAGGTGACTGTCTGACTGTGGGAGCATGCCCCTGAGCCTGTCGAACTGTGTCTGTGACTGTGTATATTGAATTTGTTTCTGAGCATCGTGAAGATCCGATAGTGTTTTGTGTTCCATTTAAATATTTTTGTTAGGGTAGTTTAGGTACTTTTGTATTTTATAGCTAGTCCTCTGTTGAACTTTTTGCTATCTTTGAACAGCGCCCAATGGCCTTGATCCTTAGTTTGTTAAAATAAATATTTTAGTTAAAAACTTGTACTTATGTGTGGATAACTTGGGATCTTGAATAAATGTTTGTTCCCCCTATCTGGGTTGTTTTGTTATTTTCCTCAGTCCCTTAGCTGGGTTGTAACAACAGGCAGGATGGAACGGGTGCAGAAAAGTGTCAGGTGTGATGTGTGATAGCAGAATTTCAGGTAAAATGAAAAGAAAGGTGTATAAAATGGTGGTAGACCAGCGATGTTGTTTGGTCAAGAGACAGTGTCACTGAGGAAAAGAGGAGACAGAGCTGGAGGTAGCAGAGATGGAGATGCTGACGTTCTCATTGGGACTGACCAGGATGGATGGGATCAGGAATGAATATGTCAGAGGGACAGCACATGTTAGAGGTTTTGGAGATAAAGTCAGAGAGGCCAGACTGAAATAGTTTGGACATGACCAGAGGAAAGATGGTGAATATAATGGTAGAAGGATACTGAGGTTTGAAATGCCAGTCAGGAGCCCTAGAGGAAGACCAAAGAGGAGGTGTATGGACGTAGTGAAATAGGACATGAAGGTAGTTGGTGTGAGAGAAGAGGATGCAGAAGACAGGGTTAGATGGAAGCAACTGATTCACTGTGGTGACCCCTGAAGGGAAAAGCCAAAAGGAAAAGAAGAAGAAGTGGTAGCAAAACAGAGGTCACAGAGATGACACTGCACAGGATTTCATGAAGCTTTCTGGCTTTATCAAACAAAGCTGATGTTTTTACACAGACTGGTTTAAATGCCTTCTTATCCATTGGTTTATGTTCTAGCCTATTTGATCTTTATTTACGCTTTGTGAACACTAATTCCATACTGTGTGGGAAGTAAGTATTGGGGATAGAGCACAGTGAGAAAGTTCCAGGTTCACTTCCTTTCTGTGTGGAGTATGTGTGTGTATATATACAGTATATATATCAAAGTCAAAGTCAGCTTTATTGTCAAATGTACCATATATGCACGACATACAGCACAGATGAAATTGCAGTCTTCTCTGACCCACGGTAGACAGTACAACGGGTAGGACAACACAGACAGGACAACACAGGCAGTACAACACAGGCAGGACAACATAGGCAGTACAACACAGGCAGTGCAACAAGCAGTACAACACAGACAGTACATCAGACAGTACAGCATGAAGTATAAGACGAAACACAAGGGATGATTAACATCTCTATAAACTCTAATCTCATAGGGGAAGTGACGTGTGCGCAGTCCCTGAATTGACGGGGGGAGGGAGAGATAGGTAGTCAGGTGCTGGAGGGAGGGCAGGGCAGTGTGAGGGTAGAGTTCAGAGCTGTGGCAGGGGGCAGAGCAGGGAGGGAGTTGAGCCTCCTGACCGCCTGGTGAAAGAAACTGTCCTTGAGCCTGCTGTTTTTGGCCCGCAGACTCTGCAGTCTATATATATATATATATATATATATATATATATATATATATATATATATATATATATATATATATATATATATATATATATATATATATATATATATATATATATATATATATATATATGCACACACATACACACACACACACACACACACACAGTGGTACCTCTACTTACGAAATTAATTGGTTCTGGAAGAAATTTCTTCAGTAGAAAAATTTATAAGTAGAGACACGTTTTCCATGCAAATGCCCTAATCCGTTCCAAGCCCCCCAAAATTCAGACATAAATGTTTTATAAAGCATAAAAATGCATCAAAACATGAAACAAATACACGTTACAATTAGATTATTGCACAATAAATGAGAGTTGTGCATAATGTAAAAAACAAAGAATAAAGAATAAAAATGATAGTCATTTACCTTTGAACTTCTCGAACCACCGACGCGATGCCTTAAGCTCTTGGTGTTTTATGGCTTCCTTTTGTTTTAATAATGTCGCGATTTTAGATACATTACGGCACTATTCTTTAACGAGAGCAACCAAACACATCCCTTTTTCATGCTTTTCTATTATCTCTTGCTTTGTTTGTATGGACAAAAAAACTATTTTCTTCGTCTTTTCTTTTCCTCTTTTCTCCATTACTTTCTTGGGGTCCATAGAGAATACTCTAAAAGTTAATATATTTGCGTAAAACTATCAGAACACCTCATGGGTTGAGGGCCGAATGACAAGGACGCTGCATAGACACCTATCTAGCTACACATAGAGGTCCCTCTTAGCCCATGGGATGCTAGGATGCTAGGTAATAGCCAATAGCAGAGTAGCGATAAGACTGTTGCATTCAGGAACCTTTGGGAGCTGTGAGTAGCAGCCCATACTGTATTTTTACCTTTCGTATCTTGAAATTTATTTCATAACAAGAGGCAATATTTTCCTGTTGAGGCGTTTCGTAACTTGAAAATTTCATATGAATAGACGTTCGTAAGTAGAGGTACCACTGTAAGTATGTATATATTGTGTATATATATATATATATATATATATATATATATATATATATATATATACACACACACACATACACAGTGTATATGTATGTAGTAAGTAACTACATACAGTTCTGTTCATGTAGTCAGCTAACAGAGCAATCACTTCTCTAAAATTTCTTTTCCACTTGGTCTGCCTTTTCCTTATTTATTTATTCAGTTTATTTTTCTTCTTTCCAGACATGTTATTACAACATATTTCACTTTCATCAGTGTTGAAACATCAACAACATCCAAAAAGATAGAAAAAGGGTTAATGGGTAGAAGCCATTGGCTTGTAAGATTCCCGTCCCCTAAATCATCAACAAAACGTCTCTCTCATTAGAATATGTAATCAACAAACTCAACAAACATTCAAAGTTTTCAACCAGCTCATACATTGAATTTTGACGTACATTCATACCCTTATCCACTTCCAGATATTAGCCTTTTACCCTAGAGTATAACCATGTTTACATTCTTCCTAGGAACACAAGGTTTGGTAATATAATGGATAGTCAAAACTAGACGTTGACCTTGCCGGTGTTCTCCACAAGAATATAATGATCATATTAACCTCTTTCAGCAGAGAGTGTTTATACAAGAATTAACCAGTCTGTTGCAGACACTTTAACAGTTTCACATGGTATTATATTATCAAAAGATATCAACATGCTCTTTAAAGTCTCAAAGTTAATGTTATCCCATGTTATCACAAATACATGGGGTTTTTTTGTTGTTTGGTTTTTTTTTGGTTTCTTTGTTCATTAGTCCATGTTTCTGACATCAATGTTGATTCTTTCGACTGTTCCATGAAATACTTGATGTAAAAATTGTAGAGCTCCCAATATTGAAATGACTCTTTTGTACAGATCTTTGCTGTCTCAACAATTCTTGTCCGTCTTTATTGCTCATATTTCACCAACTCCTCTGCACTCCTGATCACCATTGTATTCATCTTGTCAAGAGAAAGCCCCTTTGTTTTGAAGAAGATCCTGCAGTTGTTGGTCCAGGTGTTGTCGATCAGCCCATTCTTCTTCAGTTGTCGAGCTTTTTTAGCAATATCAGCATTCTTTTTAGTGAGATTCTCACTAAAAAAAATTATTCTCACCAAAAAAATTCTCACTAAAATTCTCACTGTAGACATTTTTTCCTTTCAGTTTGAAGCCTTGTTTCAGAAAAGCAGTCTTGTGTTTACGATTGTTGAATTTTATCAGTGGTCTCCTACCTCCAGATGGTAATGGGTAGCATGTCTCAATCTGGTCTGGATCTATAGTTATCTCCAGATCCCTCAGTTTAGAACTCACTTGTTGCTCCAGAGATTCGATGTCAAGATTTCTGTAATTGATCGGCTTGATTTTGATTCCAGTGATGACCACATCATTTATACCAATGCTTTGTTCCAAATCCTCCATTTTTTGTTGTCCCTGTTCCAAGACAACATTTTTTTGGTCTTTTTCATCCATATCTTTCTGCATTTTCTTCATTTTGTCCTTAATTTCTTCCAAGGCGTCTAGCACCAGTTTTAGCTTTTCTTCCAACTTGTTATCAAAGTCACTCCCTAACTTATCAAAGTTTCTCTTTAACTCACTCTTTAATTCTTTCATAGAGACCATCTGGTCTTTAGCATCCTCCGATTTTCCTTTTGGTTTCGTCATTTTGCAAAGAATAAGTGAGAGTCAGTCTGGGTATGAGTTAGAGAGATAGTGACAACAGGAGACAGAAGAAAGACGTCTGCCCCCGTTGAGAGCCAGAAGTGTCTGGCTCATGATTAGTTAGCTTTCTTTCTTTCTTTCTAGCCTGCTAACATTCATCTACAGCTTTGCAATGCCCGCCCAACGCAATCCATGATTTGCCAGTACAAAGTTATGTCACCACGTTGATTTTTGACTATGTTGGGTGCGCTTGGTTTATAATACCAATACATTATTTTCATATGTTTGGTATGAGGGCGGCATGGTGGCGCAGTGGGTAGCGCTGTCGCCGCACAACAAGGTGGTTCTGGGTTTGAGTCCCGATCTGTGTGGAGTTTGCCTGTTCTCCCTGCATCTGCGTGGCTTCTCTCTGGGTTCTCCGACTTCCTCCCACCTCCAAAAACATGCGCTTCAGGTTAATTGGCCGTTCCTAATTTTGAGTTTGTGTGTGCATGGTTGTATGTCTCTGTGTGTAGCTCCGTGGTGCACTGGCGTTGCGCCCGGGGTTTGCCCTGCCTCACGCCCTATGACATCTGGTATAGGCTCCAGCTCCCAGGACTCGCGCAAGCGGATTAAGCGGTCAGAAAATGAATGAATGATTGAATGGATCATACCATCAACTTGCATATATATATATATATATATATATATATATATATATATATATATATATATATATATATATATATATATATATATATATATATATGCATGCATATATATATATATATGCATATATATATATATATATATATATATATATATATATATATATATATATATATATATATATATATATATGCAAGTTGATGGTATGATCCACACAGTCTCCTCTGAGCAGTCAAAATGTGTCTGCCTTTTGAACTCTGTAAAACATTCCTATAGGCCCTAAAGGTGCTGGTAACTGGTGGTATCTGAGGCCAGTAACTCTAATTAACTTTTCCTCTGTAGCAGAGCCAAGTCTCAGGCTTCCTTTCCTTTGACAGTACGGATGAGAGACACTTTTATCTCAGGGTATGATGGTGTTTTTAACAGCTTTTGAAGTTAATTTAAATTTTTTGCGATTTCCTGGACTGACTGACCTTTGGGAATGATGGGCTATTGTTTCTTTTGTAAGTAAGCAATCCTTGAGACAACATGGATTATTGCATTTGTTTAGCAAAGTTATATATTGGGAAAGTGCCTTAATAAAGATTTGACAAGGCAGCTGAGTCAATTGAAAAGCAATCCAGATGACTAATAAAGATGGGCCCTGCTTAATGACAAGAGTTTTGACTTTGCACAACAGAAATTGGGGCTATCTCAGTAAAAAGTACACGTATGGTCTCTCTAAAGAAATTCTGTAGAAATATTAAATATGTCTGTTCATTAAAAACAATATATAGTCAAAACATCAAATTTGTGGCAAACAGAATGTTGGATTGTTTTAAACAGCATTGATTTCATAGAACTCATGGCACTCCAGATGGCGGTTGCATAGATGCAGCAGCTTTTGCAGCTAGGAACATTTACACTACTGTAGTTTAAATGTTCAGGGCCCTGGAGATGTAAAAGTAACACACACACACACACGCACAAGAAACACAGGACTGGGAAACAGTGCGGCCTTGCACATTCGCGCATCAACGCTCGTGACTTCAACTCATTGCAGATTTTTGATAGGCAGTCACATGATACCGTACGAGCATTCTTTGGCTGACGGAATCCGGAAGTGCGCTCTGTTCCGTAAGTGTCAGACTTCCGTGAGACACAAAAGTGCTTTAAACAGTCGATAAGAATGTGGGAAAAGGTAATACAGAAAGAAGTATGGAGAGGGTTTCAAAACGTTAACATTTCCGTAAATAATAAGATTGTTGCTCGATCGTGGAATTCATTAATCACGTGTGGTTCCTGGAACGCATTAAGCATGAGGAACGATGGCACACTGTCTTCTTCTTTTCCTTTTGGCTTTTCCCTTCAGGGGTCGCCACAGCGAATCAACCGCCTCCATCTAACCCTGTCCTCTGCATCCTCCTCTCTCACACCAACTACCCTCATGTCCTCCTTCACTACATCCATAAACCTCCTCTTTGGTCTTCCTCTAGGCCTCCTGCCTGGCAGTTCAAAACTCAGCATCCTTCTACCAATATATTCACTATCTCTCCTCTGGACATGTCCAAACCATCTCAGTCTGGCCTCTCTGACTTTATCTCCAAAACCTCTAACATGTGCTGTCCCTCTGATGTACTCATTCCTGATCCTATCCTTCCTGGTCACTCCCAGAGAGAACCTCAGCATCTTCATCTCTGCTACCTCCAGCTCTGCCTCCTATCTTTTCCTCAGTGACACTGTCTCTAGACCAAACAACATCGCTGGTCTCACCACAGTTTTGTACACCTTACCTTTCATTTTAGCTGAAACTCTTCTATCACACATCACACCTGACACTTTTCTCCACCCATTCCATCCTGCCTGGACACGCTTCTTCACCTCTTTTCCCCACTCTCCATTGCTCTGGACTGTTGACCCCAAGTACTTAAAATCCTCCACCTTCTTGATCTCTTCTCCCTGTAACCTCACTCTTCCACTTGGGTCCCTCTCATTCACACACATGTACTCTGTCTTACTGCGGCTAACCTTCATCCCTCTCCTTTCCAGGACAAACCTCCACCTCTCTAGCTTCTCCTCCACCTCGTCCCTACTCTCACTGCAGATCACAATGTCATCTGCAAACATCATAGTCCATGGAGATTCCTGTCTAACCTCGTCTGTCAGCCTGTCCATCACCATAGCGAACAAGAAGGGGCTCAGAGCTGATCCCTGATGCAGTCCCACCTCCACCTTGAACTCCTCTGTCACACCTACAGCACACCTCACCACTGTCTTACAGTCCTCATACATGTCCTGCACCGTTCTAACATACTTCTCTGACACTCCAGACTTCCTCATACAATACCACAGTTCCTCTCTGGGCACCCTGTCATAAGCTTTCTCCAGATCTACAAAAACACAATGCAGCTCCCTCTGGCCTTCTCTGTACTTCTCTATCAACATCCTCAAAGCAAATACTGCATCTGTAGTACTCTTTTTTGGCATGAAACCATACTGCTGCTCACAAATGTTCACTTCTGCCCTTAGTCTAGCTTCCACTACTCTTTCCCATAACTTCATTGTATGGCTCATCAGCTTTATTCCTCTGTAGTTGCCACAACTCTGCACATCTCCCTTGTTCTTAAAAATGGGCACCAGCACACTTCTCCTCCACTCCTCAGGCATCTTCTCACTATCTAAGATCCTGTTGAACAAACGATGGCACACTGTCTATGACAGAAAAAGTGCATTTGTTTATGAACTTGCATTTTTGCATTTCTTAGATTTAAAGGATTCTTAGATTCATTTAAAGGATTCTTAGATTTATTCAAAAGATTTACAGCAGCCACCATCTCCATCTCGGCCTGCTAGTTCACCAACTTCAACTAAATGTCAATTTGACAAATATTCATTACATATTCATTTTAAATTTTTGATATATGTTTTATTAAATGATTAAAACAATGTATGTAACAAGAAGTTGTTATTGACAATAGATACTTGACAAAAGAACAACGTTAAAAACATTTGACAATTATTTAACATTTATCTAGGGTTTCACTCAAATATTCCACTGTAGACTTCGGTAAACTAATCTCAAAAATCAAAACACTAGTCGTTTTATTATTTTTAAGAGATTTTATAATTTTTTAAAAATCAGCAGTCACTGTTTCAGATTTTGGGCAGTATTTCTGTATTGTGCCAGTTCTAACAGGAGCCTCATCTGACTGACAGCTGTAATTATGTTGTACATTTAGACTGCTGCAAGGGGAAAGAGGAAAAATTGAGAAAAAGCCCTCAAATCCCTGCAGGTTAACTGTTTTTCATGCATTGTTCCTGCTTGGTCTTGTTTCTTGTCACACCCTTATCAAACACACACACACATCATGTGTCAAGTTCTGCGCTATGCGCAGAAAGAGAGAGGGAAGTCGATTCTTTCCTTAAGGATAACCCTGTTCACTTTTCCAACAGCTAAAGAAACAGCAGAAAAACTTTTCTTTTTTATTATGAGGCTGCAGGATTTTGGAAACCTCGAAGGAGTATTTATTGTGCCTTTATGACTAAATTGTCAATTTACTGCTTCCTGTCTTTTCTGTTCAATCATGCAAAAAAAAATTATACAGTACAAACAATGTCCTTTTAAGGGCCTGTATGCAAACAAACAAATCTACTTAGAACCTTTCATTCAGTGTTGCTCAAGTCCCTCTTACTTATCAGAAGCGGCGTCATAAACAAAAAGGTTTACTGTGGAATTCTGGATCTATAGATTTTTAACATTACGTAGATGTTTTGTGATATGTTGTCAATTCTTATTGCATACTACGTTTTTACTTTTTTGTCACATTGCCTCACCTCGGTGTGTTTAAAACATTTCAATGCTGGGGGTGGCAGTGCCTCAGCAGTAGAGCGGACGTCTTACAACCAGACATCGCCTCAGACATTGGCGGTTCGATTCCCACTCCCAGCGGTTCGATCCCTACTCCTGCCTAAACATCCTCAGAGTGTGAGCTGACTGTGCGAGGTGTCAGCTCACCTCCCAGTCACTGCCAAGGTACCCTTGAGCAAGGCCCAGTCCCCCCCTGCAAGCTTTTCATTTGGGGCACACCTCGAAGTCACAACCCTGTACTGCCTGGTCTAATTGCATGCCTACAGGCCCCTTGTGTGTTGTGTTTCAGGGGCCTGTACACAACATTGTGTGTGTGTGATCTGACTAATAGACATACCCACAGGAGATTAACATCCCTCGTGGAATATGGAAGGGGTATGTACTGGAAAGCATTCTTAACTATGTGTGTGTGTGTGTGTGTGTGTGTGTGTGTGTGTGTGTGTGTGTGTGTGTGTGTGACAGAGAGGGAGTGTGTGGCTTTCTTTCCGTGGCCACAGGGCATTTTCGATTAGTGCCTCACCATAAGCTCTTGCTGTCTGCCTTGTAGACATATGTCTCAATATGTGGCAGGGAGCTCAGTGACAACAGATAACGCAGCCTTTGGAGCAGCTCAGTGTACATGTCCCTTTACGATTGCAGAGGAGGAATGTGAGCACGTTAACGTAGTCATTAACTCCTGTAACCCATCTGCAATCGTAATCTCCACTGCATCTCCAGCTGCTGAGACCAATAGACTGATGAGCCCTCAGAGATAAGCTGTGAATATGAGTAGCCAGCATGGATGGAGGTATCCAAAGTGTTGCCAGTGGTTTCACATGTGGTGTCACAGATATTTGCAGACAAATATCTGTATATACAGATATTTGTCTGCATATACAACATCTACTGAGGAAGAAGAAGAAGTCAAAGAAGGAGAGAAGGAAAGTGTCTTTATAGGAAGAGAGAGAAGAGGAACGCCAAGAGTATAGGACTGAGAGTAGGGATGTTGAGTGTTGTTGAACTATGACAGAAAAACTATGACAGAAAAAGGTAGAGAGTTGATTGAAATGATGCAGAGGAGGAAGGTAGACATACTTTGTGTCCAGGAGACCAGGTGGAAAGGTAGCAAGGCTAGAAGCTTAGGAGCAGGGTTCAATTTTTTTCTATAATGGTGTAGATAGGAAGATAAATGGAAATGGAGTAGGAGTTATCTTGAAGGAGGAATTTGTTAGGAATGTTCTGGAGGTAAAAAGAGTGTCAGATAGAGTGATGAGTCTGATGCTAGAAATCGAAGGTGTGATGTTCAATGTTGTAAGTGGGTATGCTCCACAGGTAGGATGTGAGCTGGAGGAGAAGGAGAAATTCTGGTTGGACTGTGATGAAGTGATGCAGAGCATACCTAGAATTGAGAGAGTTGTCATTGGTGCAGACTTCAATGGACATGTTGGTGCAGGAAACAGAGGTGATGAGGAGGTGATGGGCAGATTTGGTATCCAGGAGACAGATGGTGGTTGACTTTGCAAAAAGGATGGAAACGGCTATAGTGATGACCAAAACAGGCAGGAACATAGGGTGACCTACAAGAGTGGAGGTAGGTGCACACATGTCGACTACATCTTGTGTAGACGGAGTATTCTGAAGGATATAAGTGACTGAAAAGTAGTGGTAGGCAAGAGTGTAGTCAAATAGCATAGGATGGTGGTGTGTAGGATGGCTCTGGTGGTGAGGAAGATGAAGAGGGCAAAGGCAGAGCAGATGATGAAATGGTGGTAGCTGAAAAGGGAAGAGGGTTGCTTGACTTTTAAGAAGAAGTTGAGATAGGCTCTGGGTGGTCAGAAGATGCGTCTAGATGACTGGACAACTACAGCTAATGTGATCGGGGAGACAGGTAGGAGAATACTTGGTGTGTCATCTGGAAGGAAAGTAGATAAGGAGACTTGGTGGTGGAATGAGGACGTACGAGAGTGTATACAGAGAAAGAGGTTAGCTAAGAAGAAGTGGGAAACTAAGGACTGAGGAGAGTAGACAGGAGTACAGGGAGATGCAGCTTAAGGTGAAAGTAGAGGGAGCAAAAGCCAAACAAGATGCTTATGATCACTTGTATGCTAGGTTGAACAGTAAGGAGGGGGAGACTGATCTATACAGGTTGGCAAAACAGAGAGACAGAGATGGGAAGGATGTGCAGCAGGTTAGGGTGATTAAGAATAAGGATGGAAGTCTATTGACAGGTGTCAGTGGTGTGATGGGAAGATGGAAAGAGTACTGTGAAGAGTTGAACGAGGAAAATGAGAAAGAACAAAGAATAGAAGAGGTGAATGTTCTGGAACACTAACTAGCAAAGAATAGTCAGGATGCAGTGAGGAGGGCACTGAAGAGGATGAAGACTGGAAAGGCAGTCGGTCTTGATGATATACCTGCGGAGGTATGGAAGTGTCTAGGAGAGTTGGCAGTAGAGTTTCTGACTGGGTTGTTCAACAGGATCTTAGATAGTGAAAAGATGCCTGAGGAATGGAGAAGTGTGCTGGTGCCCATTTTTAAGAACAAGGGAGATGTGCAGAGTTGTGGCAACTACAGAGGAATAAAGCTGATGAGCCATACAATGAAGTTATGGGAAAGAGTAGTTGAAGCTAGACTAAGGGCAGAAGTGAGAATTTGTGAGCAGCAGTATGGTTTCATGCCAAAAAAGTACTACAGATGCAGTATTTGCTTTGAGGATGTTGATAGAGAAGTACAGAGAAGGCCAGACGGAGCTGCATTGTTTTTTTGTAGATCTGGAGAAAGCTTATGACAGGGTGCCCAAAGAGGAACAGTTGTATTGTACGAGGAAGTCTGGAGTGGCAGAGAAGCATGTTAGAGCAGTGCAGGACATGTATGAGGACTGTGAGACAGTGATGAGGTGTGCTGCAGGTGTGACAGAGGAGTTCAAGGTGGAGGTGGGACTGCGTCAGGGATCAGCTCTGAGTCCCTTCTTGTTCGCTATGGTGATGGACAGACTGATAGACGAGGTTAGACAGGAATCTCTATGGACTATGATGTTTGCAGATGAGATTGTGATCTGCAGTGAGAGCAGGGAACAGGTGGAGGAGCAGCTAGAGAGGTAGAGGTTTATCCTAGAAAGGAGAGGAATGAAGGTTAGCCACAGTAAGACAGGGTACATGTGTGTGAATGAGAGGGACCCAGGTGGAAGAGTGAGGTTACAGGGAGAGGAGATCAGGAAGGTGGATGATTTTAAGTACTTAGTGTAAACAGTTGAGAGCAATGGAGAGTGTGGAAAAGAGGTGAAGAAGCATGTCCAGGCGGGATGGAACGGGTGGAGAAAAGTGTCAGGTGTGATGTGTGATGGAAGAGTTCCAGCTAAAATGAAAAGAAAGGTGTACAAAACTGTGGTGAGACCAGCAATGTTGTTTGGCCTGGAGACAGTGTCACTGAGGACAAGAGAGGAGACAGAGCCGGAGGTAGCAGAGATGGAGATGCTGAGGTTCTCTTTGGGAGTGACAAGGATGGATAGGATCAGGAATAAGTACATCAGAGGGACAGCACATGTTAGAGGTTTTGGAGATAAAGTCAGAGAGGCCAGACTGAGATGGTTCGCACATGTCCAGAGGAGAGATAGTGAATATATTGGTAGAAGGATGCTGAGTTTTGAACTGCCAGGCAGGAGGCCTAGAGGAAGACCAAAGAGGAAGTTTATGGATGTAGTGAAAGAGGACATGAAGGTAGTTGGTATGAGGGAAGAGGATGCGGAGGACAGGGTTAGATGGAGGCTATTGACTTGCTGTGGCGATCCCTGAAGGGAAAAGCCGAAAAGAAAAGAAGAAGATACAGCATCTATTGAAGTGGTGTCATCTCTCTCGTGTCATAACATGCAGACAGTGGAGAGGAGTCTGCTGTACTTAAATTTTATCTTCCGTATGGTTATATTCACCTTTCTCAGATGATCACCTTTGGTCTTTCTTTGTCCATCTTCTCTTACTCACTACTTCTATATTTTGTTAACTACAGTTACCTTTATCACTATATCCTTTTATCTATTTGACAGGACTTTCAATTTTTCTAGTCCTCTCAAGATTTTCTCCATCCGTAGAACTTTTTTTTTAACCTTTGCACCACAAATCTGATCTTCCTGAGACCTACTGTATAGTGATGTATCTGTCTGATTATTGGGTTTAAGGCCATGGATGGTAAAAGGAGAGACTAAATCTTCCCTCAGCTTCCCTCACTTCATGCTTTTGCTCTCTCTTTCTTTGTTAGCAGTGCTTGTCAATTCCTTACTCGCCCTATGTAAGTAAAGTCATAACCTCCATTTGTACACGTTAGTGTGCAACCACCTCAACATGAACACAAAGCCAATATCAGGCTTTCTTGCATGGGTGATCACTCACTTTCCCTTTTTCTTGTTGGTTTGTTGGACTCATCTTATTCCTGCTCTGCCAACCTAACCTCAATCTCTCTCTCTCTCTGTCTCTCACTTTCTCTCTCTCTCTCTGTCTCTCCCTCTGTGAGAATGGTGGACTGAGTGTGAAGCTGAGAGTGTGGTGAATTGTTTGTGGATATTTTTTGGTACTGTATATTCTGCTTATCTTTTTTCTCTGGGTGAATGAGTGTTGGGTTTGTATGTACGTAGTGGTGTGTATACATTGTAGGGGGTGTTAGTGAAAGGGTAGTGGGGTGGTTTCTGTGTGTTTTGGGGGGTAGTGTGCTAGGTGTGCCATCATGCCCGTGGTGGAGGCGGCTCCAGCCGAGTTTGAGAGACTGACCCATTGTCATGCCATCAAACTCATGCCAGCCGTGCGGTGCTCTGTGGAGGAAGCGGAGCTGGCAGTGGGAGAAGTGATCGGGAATGGCTGTGTGAAGACTGCCGCCCACATGAATGGAGCCATCGTCATGTTTTTGGACAGCACGGCTAAGGTTGGCGAGATGGTGGAGAAAGGAGTAGAACACATTTATTCCTGTTCTACCCCTCGTCAGCCCGGCCACTAAGGTGATTATATCAAACGCACCTCATAAAAATGAAGTCTTAGCTAAAGAGGGGTCATGGTACGGCCAGCTGGTGTCATCCATAAAAATGTCGTTAGGGTGCAAATCCCCTAAACTAAAGCACGTTGTGTGTCATAGGAGACAGTTTTATATGATACTAAAAGACAACACCAGCGATCTGAACCTGTCCTTTAATTTAAAAGTAGACAGTTTTAAATATGTGGTTTTCGCTACATCAGAAACTGTGAAGTGTTTTGGCTATAGGGTGGCAGAACACTTGGTCCACTCCTGCCTGGAGAAGGCTGGAGAGCAGCAGGTGGCTGCTGTTGCAACACCCACCGCTGCTGGTGGGGATCCACCGGCCACCTCGGCGCCGGTCTCGGCTCCGGTTTACCCCAGTGACGAAGAGCACAGCGCGGATCAAGGACCCGGTTGTTCGGGTCCCTGAGGGTTTGGCGCAGGTTTTGACTTGGGTTTTCCTGGTGGGTGTTGGCCCGGCGCTGAGTCCGGCCCCGGTTCCCCTGTTTCCCCTGTTTCTGGATGCTATGGTGGCTTCAGTCCTCGTGGCCACCACCATGAGTAGTGACTCCCCTGCAAATTCCAGTGGTGGCTGTGATGTACAAGAACAGACTGGTACCCATCAGCCAGAGATGGCTGATAAAGGATCTGATAATGATAAATAGTACAATGATATAAACGAGTCCATGGATGATGAAATTATTAACGATGACATGTCTGATGATGAAATATAAAAAAATGTTTCAAAAAAGGAAATATTCTGAATCTGTCCAGACCAGTGTCAAGACCACGAGGATGACAAAGGCATCAGCAGGTTGTTTACTTTCCATTGGAAATAAAAACGTTCTTGGAGAGAACAAAAGGGCCCAGACTGCCTGAGGTCCGAGACCACTTCTCGGACCTCGAGCTGTTCATCAGGTCAGCCAGACGTCTGACCAGGAAGTCTGGTAGGGGAGCAGATGATATGCTCACAGACCAGGAGGTCTAAAAGTTAAAGAAGATGGTTTTCAGAGTGAAGACAGCTAATTATTGAAGATGAAAACTGTTAAAAAACTGTTAAAAATGTCTGCTGCTGCTCTTTTTACTGTTTGGTTTTTTAAATTGTTGTCTGTCTTTCAGCCATGTGAGATTTTAAAATCAGCACTTTAAATGTGAATGGGGCAAGGTCTGATTTTAAGAGAGCTGTCGTTTTTAAATTAATGGAGCTAAGGAGAGTAGATGTGTTGTTTTTACAGGGGGGGTTTTAATGGGGGAGGTCATTTTAACCTATAAATCCAGTTGTAGTTGGGGGGGGTGTGATTCTATTCTCCAGATAATTTTTGCAGAGGAGTTGGAGGATTTTGTTCCAGGTGTTTTATTAAAATTGCTTTTAAGTGTATTTGGGCATCCCACGGAGAGAGTAAACCTGCCTTTAGCTGTATTATCAGTGGTGGATTTTTGGAAAAACCCAAACCAAACAGCTCTGTCAACAATACACTCGCAATGTCACTAGAGATGTAACCCGGTCTATGGGAGACCTGGAGATAGAAGAACTGCAGTTTTTAGCAGAGTCTACAGGAGATTGAGGGTGTTTAGATTCCCCCAAATTTAAAAAGGAGTCTATATCCAACCGGCTGGACATTACAGCACAGGGGGCTCTGGTCAGGTTTCGGTTCCTGAACGCCTCAGCGATGGATGTTCCCTCTCAATTTTTCTTTGGGCTGGAGCAGAAAAGTGGACAACAAAAATCATTCACTCGTTACGTACAGACAGCGGTTCTGAGATCTAAGACTCATCTGACATCAGGAAGTGTGCTGTTGGTTTCTACAGAGACTTGTGTCCATTCAAATTGCCTTGAATGGACACAAAATCCAGAGGTGCACAGCGACTTCCTCAGGGCTCTCCCTCAGGTAAGCATAAAGGAAAACTGTCAGCTCGAGACAGAACTGAGTCTTCAGGAGCTGACCTTGGCTCTGATGAGCCTAGAGCGGCAGAACTCCGGGGGTATAGATAGCCTCCCTGTTGACTTTTACAAGTCATTTTGGTCAATCCTTGGGCCAGACCTGCATCAAGTCTGAGAGGTGGAAGACTGCCTCTGAGTTGCAGAAGGGCCATCACTCTGCTGCCTAAAAAGGAAGAACTCGAAAACCTGTAGAATTGGAGGACGGTGTCTTTGCTGTGCACTGATTATAAAATCCTGTCCAGAGCTCTGGCCTTGAGAATGAAGGAGGTATTAGCATCCATCATCCATCCTGACCAGACTTACTGTGTGCCAAGCAGGCTCATCAGTGACAATGTCACTTTAATTCGGGATGTTTTGGAACTCTCCAGCTCATTGGGTGTAGACACTAGTCTCATTTCTATAGACCAGGAAAAGGCTTTTGACCGGGTTGAACACCAGTAGCAGAAAGAGGAAGGTGGAGGAGGACCTGAACAGTGATGTGGTTCTATTGTGCAAAAAGGTTATCAGGTCCAGAATAATGGTGGATTTCTGTTTTTATAAAGCGGCTGGTGATCTGGACTTGTTCAAGCAGGTCTGGGGGGTCCAGAAAGTTCTCTGTTCGGTAGCAGGTGGAAATTAGTGTACGCTGATGTGATTGTTTCACTGTGTATTTTTATTTATGATTTTATTCATTTAAACTGATCATTAGTCCTTTTTACTGATACAAAAGGGAAGGAAGATGACTGACATTTTTTTTTTTTTTCAAAAATCAAACATCTCTCTTTCCGTCTCCCTGAGACACTGAATAGCATGCAGGACACGGAAAACAGCACAAAGGATGGACAGAGTGATTTGTTGAAGGCTGAAAGGGCCAGAGAGACAACCGCCAGGGTGGTAGAGGGTCTGCTGGAGAAGGATGAGGAGGATAATGATATTGTGATAAACGAGGAGTTAAAGATATAAAGATAGCTGTCCCCCCCCCCGCCCCCCTCGCTCTCTCTCTCTCTCTGTCTGTCTGTTGCAAAATAGACTCTGGCTACATTACAATTCTTTTCTCATTATTCCCATCACTCAGGCCAAATTGTCTTGTCTTTCAGGACCATTGGGCTCTGCTCATTGGCTGTCCCTACAGCCAGAGTGCTACAAAAGTCTTTTCCTCTTGTTTCTGGGCTGTTTCACATCAAAGGCAGGACCAAGAGAT
This sequence comes from Antennarius maculatus, assembly GCA_013358685.1. NCBI lineage: Eukaryota > Metazoa > Chordata > Actinopteri > Lophiiformes > Antennariidae > Antennarius > Antennarius maculatus. The sequence continues at coordinate 6,620,722 of CM023619.1, read as the reverse complement.
AGATTCCACTCTAGCACAAATGACACAACCTCTGGCCACTGTTGGGTGCCCGTTCCATGCAACACACTTTTATCAATTTATCAAGCAGGATGTAATAAAATGTTCAGCTAATCAGTAGACAGTTTTTAGTTTTTAAAAGTTTTTTTTTTTTTGAACGAGTAGATTTCTCTCAGTGCCCAATTTTCACTATGTGATTTGCACAGATAAAAGAACCAAGTGAACAATTTTGCAATATGCGTCATTTGATAGAAATACAGTTTTTTTTTATGCAAAATTTACAAAATACATAAAATTGAAGACAACTGTCTCCATTATAGACAAAGTGATGAATGGACTTTGCTTTTAAATTTTTTTTGTCCTTCAGCCCAATGCCTAACCCAACCGTAGCCAATTAGTCAGTAAGACACAAACTCCATGCTCACGTGGATGAATTAATGTTTAACTGAAGTATCATGAGAGCACGCATTTTTAACTTCCTTCCTTTATTTGTCCTGTATTGGTACTGTATTTTCTGCCATTTTGTGTTAATAAAAATTCTGATTCGCAGCCTCGGAAAACAGCAATGTTTTTTCTATCTCGCAAATGTGTTGCCATCACAGAGTTACACAGCATGGGATATGATTTTAATTGCCCATGACTTAGAAGTATGTGTACTTTATAATATTATGTTAACCAATATGATTAAATCAACTTTACCACATTAATGTTTTCACTAGATTGTATACAACATTCTAGAAAGGTACAAGCATTAGAAGATTGCTAGCCGTTTCTGGGACACTGCTGAGAAGCAAGATGATGCTTTCTGTTTAAAAATAAACTGAGTAGTATTAGATGAAAGCATAGACTGGCATGATTCAGCATATCCTGTTGTGTTCATGTGAACAATCCCAAGACTTTTACATTGAAAAATAAAAACTCTAATGATGAAATTAGTATTTGCTTTAGAATTTGATTCAGTCATAACCTCCAGAGCCAAAGGCAGTGTTACTTCTATTCATAAGAATGTAGAAGCAGGTTATGAGATATAGATTCATTATTAAAAATGCTATGGTTACACACAAGGAAAAAAAAGTAACATTTGTTTCATGAATGCGTCACTTAAAATTGTTCTCCTTTCATTTGTGCAGTGATCAATCATTTATCCTGAAATACTACTACTGAAATATTAAAACAAAGAAAAAATAGCACAAATTAAAATATCTCAAGGGGATGCAAAGGGAGACTGTCTTGGGAGGGTGCTGAGCATAAGTTGGACAAATCCACGTCAGAAAATATCTGATGCTACCTGGTTCCTCAAGAGTTTGTCTCGCAAATGATCTTCATTCACTTGTGAATGAAACAAATAGTTATGTTGCCTAATCCACAGGGTTAGAAAATATTTATGAGGATTTTTGTGTTCTTCATATCTTCTATATATAATTGATCAAAATGATTAATTAAGATGAAACTGGCAGCAACATTTAAAAAAGAAAGCAAATTACAGGAGAGCAGAAAGATACAAAGAAACATTCAGGCATATAATCAAAAGTGTGAAACAATAAATAAAAGGGTTAAACAAAAACTGACAGAAAGTGTGATGGACAGAGGATGAGAGATATTTGGAAAAGGGCACAGGAGACAGAACGACCTATGGAAGAGTGTGAGAGGGCAGATATTTAGGCAGGAAGGGGAAATGCTTCGGTTCTTTTGAGATGCTTTTGAATTCCCTCAGCTATGAGGGAGGAGGAACTCAATGTCTTTTTTCTAGATGACTGTCTGCAGTAGCTGAATACCTACTGCTCTTCTTTCTGCTCTGACACAATGCATGGCTTTTAACAAACTCATTTTCCTTTACTGGACCGCCTGCTGTGGTTATAGGAAAAAAGTGTGTGTGTGTGTGTGTGTGTGTGTGTGTGTGTGTGTGTGTATATATACAGTATATATATACATACTGTATATATATATATATACGTGTGCGTATGCATGCGTGTGTGCGTGTATATATATATATTATATATACTGTATATATACAGTATATTATTTATATATATATATATATATATATATATATATATATATATATATATATATATAAGAGGGAGGCCGTTTTCAAAAAACTTCCCTTTGGCCGGCGTTTTTCGTCCTTCTGGCAGATGTGCCGTGATTGGTTGGGCACTTGATTGACAGGTAGTGGGTGGAGTTAAAACGTGACAGAGTGAGGTTTTCAATTGAGCTTATTCAAATATATAGGTGGGGAGATATATATATCTTTCTCTGTCACATTATCATTAAGTTGTGTTATTTTCCATGCTGGGTCTCTACCATAGAGCACCTGCATAAAATACAACAATGCGTCAGCTGCAGTCTTTTGCATTTCTTTCTCTCAATTCTCTTGATCCTCCCCTATCTTTGTGCTAAGACATGAGCTGAAACAAAAAATAAAAAGGAGATCAAAAAACCTCTGTCTGTCATTTCATGAGCTGTTGATATGTGCAGGTCCCTCTCCAGCAAGCCAATTCTGTCCTTTCATCCTCTCTCTTCAAAGTATTTGTCCACTTGTAGGTAAGAGAAAACAATATTTCTTTGTACCCTTCAGGAAATAGGTGGAGAAAAAAAGTTGTCCTCGTCCCACCTGTGCTGGATGTCTTTCTGTTTCTTTTATGATGTAAAGAAAGACTTAAATGACACACAAAATGCAGCTACAGTCCACTAAGCTGGGTGGCAATGATAAAGCGACTGGGGATGAAAGGATTGACACACTCTTCTGTTGCTGCTGTCTGTTCAGTGCCAACAAACCAAGAGAATAAGTATAAGAGGAACCCCATGAGAATTGCATTCAATGATCAGGAAAACAGCTTGATGGCAAACGGCCATAATGGTAGTTATTTTAACTTACACAGTGCTTAGTTTAAGGCATCTTTTATTGACAGGTATTACTGTGGAATGTGGCTTGTGTTATCATGTAAATTAATACAGTATAATGTAAAAAAAATGTCTCCAAATGCACCTTACATGTGATGTAGTGTTAAATAGTTATTTCAAAAATACTGATCCCAGATTCTACTATTTCAGTGTTTTCTTTGTGAAGCATAGCAACATCTGCTTTGATCTCTATCTGCTCTGTTTCATCAACACATTTACCACTTCATCTCTAGTGCAGTACGGGAAAGGCAGAGAGGAAAATTATCTAAATCAAAATGTCATTGACCATTATGTGTGAAAAATCAAAGAAAAAAAAAACAGCAATCAACAAAGAAACATCGAGTAGATTTCCACTATATCTGCTGGGAAGGAGTAGCCATTCATTAGCAACTGTTTTTCTATAGTAGTTAACCTTCCAAATAATTAATCCTGAATTCAGAGTTCGTCCCGGAGGCTCAGATCGCTTGGACTGACCTGAATGAAGATTAGGCTACAAACCTTTGGGACAGACTGACAAGCCTTTTATTATTGATCAAACTGAAAAGGGATTGGGCAGACTTTAATCACTGATGGGATATAAGGACTAGAAGCAATGAAATATAAGGCAAGCAATTTGTTTAGTCAGGAACCCTTACAATAGGTTTAAGAGTGTAGGCAGAAAGCCACGATTGATTGTCTTCAGGTAAGATTTCCTTCTTGTTTGATAAGCTTTTGGATTTGTTGCATTTTCATGAGAATTTTTTTTTAAAGGTGAGCTGACCCCAATTTTCTTAAAAACCTGAAATAGAAGCCTGGTTCTTGACTGACTTTGAAAAAGGAATCATCTAGAAATCTTTTTCATTACCTTTAAGACACGTCTTGGACTAAGGCCGAGCTGCATCTGAGCTTGTAAGCTCTTCTGAGCCTTGGGCAGCACAGGTTGAATTCCCAAAAGGCAGCAGTTCTTTGGACATTTCACAATGTAAACAGACAACTGTGGATTAAGAAGCTTTCTACTTCAGGGTGCCAACAGCTTTTTTGAATAACCAGTCTGATGATCCATCCATCCATCCATCATCTACCGCTTATCCAGGGCCGGGTCGCGGGGGCAACAGTCTCAGCAAGGATGCCCATACTTCCCTCTCCCCAGACACCTCCTCAAGCTCCTCCGGGGGAGCCCGAAACGTTCCAAGGTCAGCCGAGAGACATTGTCCCTCCAGCTTGTCCTAGGTCTTCCTCGAGGTCTCCTCCCGGTAGGACATGCCCGGAACAGGTAGGTGTTCAGGAGGCATCCTAAACAGATGCCTAAGCCACCTCAGCTGGCTCCGCTCGAGGCGGAGGAGCAGCAGCTCTACTCCGAGCTCTTCCCTGGTGACTGAGCTCCTCACCCTATATCTAAGGGTGCACCCAGCCACTCTATGGAGGAAACTCATTTCAGCCGCTTGTATACGGGATCCTGTTTTTTGGTCATGACCCAAAGATAATGACCATAGGTGAGAGTAGGAACGTAGATTAACCGGTAAATCGAGAGCTTCACCTTGCAACTCAGCTCCTTCTTCACCACGAAAGAATTATACAGCCTCCCAGAATTCTTCCCAGACCCGAGTTTTTGCCTCCGCGACTACTCGAGCCGCAGTACGCCGGGCCTGCCTGTACCTGTCAGCTGCCTCCGGAGTCCTACAATTCAACAAGATTTGATAGGACTCCTTCTTGAACTTGACAGCATCCCTTACTTCCAGTGTCCACCACCGGGTTTGGGGGTTACCGCCGCGACAGGCACCAGAGACCTAGTGACCACAGCTCTGAGCAGCCGCTTCGACAATGGAGGTGGAGAACATGGTCCACTCTGACTCAATGTCCCCAGCCTCCAGTGGGATCTGGGAGAAGCTCTCCCGGAGGTGGGAGTGGAAGACCTCACTGACAGAGGGTTCTGCCAGACGTTCCCAGCAGACTCTCAAAACACGTTTGGGCCTGCCAAGTCTGTCCAGTGACCTGCTCTGCCATCGGATCCAACTCACCACCAGGTGGTGATCAGTTGACAGCTCTGCCCCTCTCTTCACCCGAGTGTCCAACACACGCTGTCGGAGGTCTGATGATACGACAGCAAAGTCAATCATCGACCTCTGGCCTAGGGTGTCTTGGTGCCATGTGCACTTATGGACATCCCTGTGGTTGAACAAGGGGCCTGGCCGGGCTCAGCCTGAAAGGACGACGTGGGCCCAACCTCCGGTGGACTCACCACCTGCCAAGGTAACCGTAGGGGACAGGTGCAGTGTGGATTGGGTGGCAGTCGTCAGCATGGGGCTCAACGACCCAATCCCCAGACAAAGAGTCTAGCTCTTTTCCCCCCACCTCACTGGGGGGAAAGGAGCCAGGGCTTGTGAGGGAGGTTGAGAGGTACCGACTAGATATAGTTGGGCTCACCTCCACCCACAGCTTGGGCTCTGGAACCCATACCCTTGAGAGGGGCTGGACTCTCCACTTTCCTGGTGTTGTTCAGAGGCGACGGGCCGGTGTGGGCTTGCTTGTGGCCCCACAGCTCAGCCGTCACATACTAGAGTTCACCCCGGTGAACGAGAGGGTCCCTGCGCCTTCAGGTTGGGGACACGTGTCTCACTGTTGTCTCAACCTACGGGCCAAATGGCACTGCGGAATACCTGGCCTTCCTGGAGTCCCTGGGAGGAGTGCTCCGACTGGGGACTCCATTGTTCTTCTTAGGGACTTCAACGCTCACGTGGGCAATGACAGTGAGACCTGGAAAGGGGTGATTGGGAAAAACAGCCTCCCCGATCTGAACACAAGTTGTGCTCTGTTATTGGACTTCTGTGCTAGTCACAGTTTGTCGATAACAAACAGTCTAATGATATCCTTCCAAAATTTACTGTGAAAACTGCGAATTATGGTGGTGCTATCTGCTAGTCTTTATCTGTTATCTAAATGCTGTCACTTGTATAACCTGTAACACAGATCAGAATGTCTGCTAATTTACTGTTTTATCTCGATCTGGGTTTCTTTTTTTCTGTTTGGGCTGTTGGTACTGCCATATAATTATCCATCAATCCATCCACTTTCTTGCAGACAAGATGACCTCAATTGCCTCCTATACAGCTGCTCTTCTACTTCGTGGGTCATAGGTGTTATTAGAGCCTATCCCAGCTGACTACGGGTGACAGTCGGGGTATGTCCCAGTGACAGTGCATCGTGGAGCCACATATAAAAGACAAACAATCACGCACGCACATACTCACACCTACAGTCAATTTAGATTGATCAATTCACCTAAATTGCATGTTTTTGGAGGTGGAAAGAAGCCAGAGAACCCGGGGAGAACCCAGACAGACAAATTCAGCACTAAAAGGACTCAAACTCAGAAGCGTCTTGCTGTGAAGCAATAGCGCTCCCCACTGTGCCAAAATGCCACCCCATGTAATTCAAAGGAAATAAAATGAAGAAATGAAACAGAACATTGAGTTTCATGGTCATCAGCTTCCCTCTTCTAATATTATTGGACCTTTCTGACCTATGCAACTACACTACTTTTACAATATAAGCATTAACAAATGATTGCTATGTTTTAAAAGAAACTTGAGATGAGTCACACTCCAAAGACATCCGTTATTGATTGTACTAACTCAGGGTCAAATGGACAAAGGTTCCAGCACAAAGGGTGTGTGGTTAGAATGAAAAGCTTTTCTAGGCTATATCTCTGTACCAGGACATCAGACTGTGATGTTATCTCTTCTAGGAATAGCCTGGTGAAGAGGAGATACAGAGGTCCAGTTCATTAGCAGAGAGGCTGTCACATGAAAGACTTTTCTCAGCAAAATGGTCTTAATCAACCAAAAGAAGAAAGAGAGCTGTCTCACCTGTGAGAAGAGGTATAAATATGAAGGTATAATTAAAGCACAGTTATAGTAAATTAGACATTATTGTCTAGTTCAATGAAAAGTCAATCTTATGATTTGGGTGCAGAGTAAGGAATTCTTCATCGAAAAATTAGTCTGAAGATTTTTCAACTACAGCTTTCCTCTTAATTCAGAAGCTAGTTCATATAACATTCATATAACATTCATTTATTGATAAAATGCTCCGATACAGATATTAGAAGTCATTGTCCAACCTAACTCTTCAGAAATGTAGACATTTGTTTTAAGATTTACCGGGAACCTTTTGAAAGTATCCTCTTAATTCTGTTCTCAGTCATATATTGTGTTCTATAAACTATTTATTCAGTAATTCCAATACTTTGTGTCTCTATCAAGAGGTGCATAAATTGACTGCTTACTTTGTTCAAAATGTATTCATATTTTTTACCCCATACAGGAGACTGAAAACTGCTCTGTCTATTGCTATGTTTGTGTATAACAACAAGAAGAAGAGAGAAATAAGATGACAAAATGCATAATCTATCACATTCCAGACAACAGACAACAAATCCTGCGATATGAACACCCCTGACAATTGCAGTGAAACCCATCTGCTAACAGTCAAAGTTGCAGTTTAAACTCATCTATATCATAACGTTTTCCTTTGTCATACATACAAAATATTTAGTTCTGACAGTAACAACGTACTTCCACATTAAAAGCATATTAGTGTCAGATTGTAGCACTACGTGACAGCAGTATCTCAGAAGACTATGTAGTGAAGATTAACACAGTGGGATTCTATTCACGCTCTATGCTATTTTCTAAATGTTAAATACATCCATACTTTAAATTTCCGAGTCTTTTCTCACAGCTCAGAAATGTGATCAGATACACCAGGACAGAGTTGAGCAGAACATTCCTCTTCAGAAAGAGGAGCTGTTTGTCTGCTGCTCTTCTGGATGCACCATTTTCTCCTAGTGCTGCTGCCATAATCAGGACTGACACAGGCACACAGACCATAATCCCTATTGATTAGAAACCTGAGATCAAACGCTTCCACTGCCGTCACTCTTGCTTTCTATCTCAACTTATAATGCTCCCTTCTTTGAAATACCCTTACTTTGTCTTTCTTCAGTTGCAAAAGGTTCAGTATTTGTAGTTTTATCATATGTTTGAGGCTCTGGTTCTTTTGCTCATACTTTATCAACAAACAAACAAACAAACAAACACACAAACAAAACAAGCAAACACTATCGCTGCATCCTTCATGCATTCGTTCATTTTCTTATCCGCTGCATCCGCTAGCGCGGGTCATGGGGAGCTGGAGCCTAACCCAGCTGGCATAGGGCTTGAGGCAGGGCAAACTCCGGGCGCGATGCCAGTGCACTGCGGTATTGCTGCATCCATTGCAGCTTATTTATCCCTACTGTTAATAAAGTTAGTTTAGCTAATTCAGCTTCAGCTAATTCTGCTAATAACTACACGATGACCTCAGTCAGAAAAAGAACACACTGGGAATATAGACAAAATTATTTTGTCTATTAAACATGATGCTTTATATTTCAACATGTTCAATGATGACAGCAGTGATAAAAGGTGATGGTCACATGCACGCATTAAAATATATACAAGATTTTGCTGCAAGATAAACACAAGCATTGATCTCATAAAACGTTGACCCCCATTCATGGGGTTAAACTATGAGAATACATTACTGAGTATATATATTATATATATATTACTATATATATATATATTAGAATATATTACTGAGCCTGGGTGCACTCCTTGTCAGTATCCTCATATGTTTAAGGTGAAACCACTGGAATAATGAATCTCTGAGACCAGCATACATACACATTATGAAAACGGGGTGTATCTGAAAGACACTAGTGAATCTCACTGTTCAAAATGGAAAGCAAAATGAAACATGCTATCAGTGCAATGTATAAATAAACACAGTAAGTCAAGCATCTTGAAGCTATAATTTGGTAGAATAGAACCAGAATGTAGATGAAATGAAATGGTCATATTGTGGCTAAGGCTTACTCAATCTCCCTTTACAATAACAGATAACAATGCGATTATATAATGCATTGTGATACATTGACCACAGCAAATTCAGTAGGAACATGCCACTAAACAAAGTTTGCTGTGGGAGCATTTCCTTCAAAATCAACAACTTCCCAGAATTTACAGCTCAAGCAAGCACCAAAACAGACTAACTGAGGGTAATATTGACATGATATTGACTCTAACCATTAACTCAGGGCTATTATTGCTCTAATCTATTTACATGTACATCTGGAATTTCTTAAAAGTTTTATGCTATCTTTTTATCTAGCACATTGGTGCACTAAAAAATGTCAGTAGTTACCATTAATCTTTTGATGGGTAAATACATTAATCCATTCATTCATTCTTTTTCTGCCCCTCCATCCACCGCAGCGGGTCACGGGGAGCTGGAGCCTATCTCAGCTTGCATAGGGCGTGAGGTGGGGGACACTAAGGGCATCACGCCAGTGCACCGCGGAGCCACACACAAAGACGGACAACCATACACACACACACTCACTTCTACGGGCAATTTGGGACCGGCCAATCAACCTGAAGCGCATGGTTTTGGAGGCGGGAGGAGGCCTGAGAACCTGGAGGAAGGACATGCAAACTCCGCACAGAGCGGTATTCGAACCCGGACCCACCGTGTTGTGAGACGACAGCGCTACCCACTGCACCACCGTGCTGCCCTGGGTAAATACAACTGAATTAAATAAAAAAATAACTGCACAAGACAAAGTGATCTGACTGATTTCTAATTATAGTGTGTCTGTGTGTGTGTGTGTGTATGTGTGTGTGTGTGTGTGTGTGTGTGTGTGTGTGTGTGTGTGTGTGTGTGTGTGTGTGTGTTACATCTCTCCGCTGAAGTGACTATGCATGTTTTGTTTTTATTAGTTAGCCAGTTGTGGCAATGAATACATAAATGGAAATTAGAGTAAGTTGAGTTATAATTGTCTGATTAGATGTGGTTTTGGTTGATGGATGCACAATAATCCTTTGCACACAGAGCCATCATTAAAGAACATTAAACCATAAAATAGAACATTAACACTGTAGCCAGAGGGAAAAACATTCATTAAAACATCTCAACACGTAGGTGTGTCAGTATGTGTGTACCTGTTTTGCAAGCACTTCTTTTTGGTCGCTGGTCTCTGTGATGCTGCACCTGTCCAGGAGAGGGAGGAATTAGGTTAGCAGGACAGAGACACTCATTTAAACTCTTTCTCCTTTGCACTTCCTGTGATGAAATTTCAATTCCAATAGCTCAATGCTCAGGGTGCTCATGCTATAGTTTAGACATTTTTACTACTCCTACACACTTCATGCATATAAGTAAAAACTGCATAGTTTGGAAAACTTGCTTAACAACAAAACTTTTAAATTGCAGAATTTCGATAGCTTAAAACTGTATTGAGGTGTAACTTGGAAAAAAGAAACCCTAATGATAATTGGCAATATAAGTCAGAATTTCTACTCAAAGACCAACAAACTCAAATGTCTACTTGAAAATCATAGAGAAAAAATGGCGCAGTCACAGACAGTCAAAGACACAGACAGAAAAGCCAAACACCCCACAACCTCAGAAACAGACCTTTTCCCTGCTAAAGAATATTTTTTATCAACATAGAAAAAACGATGCTTATTTGCTTTCCTCGTCATCTGAGCTCCACACTCTCAGAAGCCCACACAAACATACACAAGCCCATCTACACTAACATAAAACTAAGCCCTGCTTACAATTGAGGGTGTCTTGCACAAACTCTGAGATAAAATGACATGCTTTACTGGCACTGTAATTTTTGGCTCAGAGAAACTAAAAACTCCTCTAAAAATGGTCTCATTGTCGCTTGGGTTTCCCTCAGGGCAGATGGATGATTTAGTAAGAAAAAGATCGAGACTACAATGTTTGTTCCTTAGACATTCAGAGAAAGATACTCATCTCTGCTTGTCTTTTTCAGGAGGAGAGCATGCAGGCAAATTCAGACTCTTCATACATTTAAGGGTCATTATAGGAATGTTTATATCTGATTTATTTTCTGGGTGGCAGTAGCTCAGAGCTGATCATCCAATGATCCAAGATCGACGGTTCGATGCCCGCTCCCGACCATTCACTCTTTGGAGTGTGAGTTGGCAGTGGGAGGTGCTAGCTCACCTCCCAAGCACTGCCGAGGTGCCCTTGAGCAAGGCGCCGTCCCGTCCACAAGCTGCTCACTTGGGGCGCTCCCGATGGGGCTGCCCATCACTCGGCCTACCTGTATTTACTGCATGCCTACAGGCCCCTTGTGTGTGTGATTGTTTTATTCAGGGGGCAGTACAAAAACGTATAAATGCATGATTACTAACAGACTAACCACTAGTGAAAACATAATAATTTCCCTACAGGGATCATTAAAGTGTACTACTGAACCAATAGACATCATTGCTTGCAATGCAAGTAAAAATCCCAAATCAAAAAGTATTTAGTGAAAAAAGAAAAAAAGAAAAATTAATGTAATTTAACACATGGAAGATAATGTATAATATTGGGTATTAGCCTTAACCTCAGCTTGATTCTGAACTAAGGCTTCCCAAGTATAACTTCTAATAGCTAACTGAACGGAAAATGTAAGATCATACACAGATCATACACAGGTGATATTTATCCAGGATGGCTCACAGACACTAGTAATGTGTGTATGTGTGTGTGTGTGTGTGTATGAGAGAGAGCGACAGAGAGAGAGAGAGAGAGAGACAAAGAGAAACATTGAAAAACAACTTCCTTTTGCATCCGCAAACACATACAGACATGCACAGATTGGGTTATTGTGTGAGATCTAACATTTCGGTTGTGTTGATGCAATAGATGGATTCGCTCCTACTAACCATTCATCACCCACCACACCAAAACCTGCCTTTGCCCCTATTACGTTGGTGAAAAATGACCATCCTTTTCCCCAAAGAAATACAAGTAATTTACTGTGTCATCACAAAGGTTTCATCACAGGGATCTACTGGAGTTTTTGAGGGTATTTTTTTATTCTATTTTGTGTATCACAACACAAAGTTAAAAAAAAAAAAGCAAAAGTCAGCAGAGCTTTAAATCGTTGTGCTCATCGGAAATGAAATATATTTCAGGTCAAATTAACCTACAAAAAAGTGTTAAAAGAACCTCAGGGCTATTTAACATGCCATTTGAAGAGGAGACTGAAGACATCAAAAGGTGGGGAGCCAACCTCTGCTAGGTTTTCTTTCATTGCAATGCACAATTTAGATTTAATTTAAAAAGAAACTGACATATTCAAAGCAAAGAACACCTTGTTTTTGTTCAAATGGGATCTCTCCCTGAACTGACTTTAATACTGGAAACATCTCATGTTTTAAATTATTCAGTGCATAATGTTTTACATAATTACGAGGTATTCAATTTAGGGAAATAATATTCACAGCAACTGCAGCACGGGCACTGGGACATTTTTCTCTCTCCAGATGTGTTTCAAATGTCAGTATTCATTTAGAAATAGTGACAGCAACAATAATGAAGCCAGCACTGTTAGTGACAGAGCACTGAGCTAATTTATGGGATTGAGGGCAACAGAAACTGAGGCATTTATTATCTTTGCAGAGCAGGAAATTAAGTTCTAATTTAACCTAACTTAGATAGAGGCTACCAATGATATAATGCTTGTGTTTAAACTGTATTGATTTAAGGCAAACCATAGTCATAGTTTTAAGTTTATTATGTATAACATTAAGTTTATCAAGTTCAGCATGTCCTTTCTCAGGTCTTAACAAGGTTTACTTTTATGAAAATGTATCTTCGGGCACGTGGACAAGCAAAGCTGACGAGTAAGGTAGATATTTGGACCAAGGTTCCATAATCAAATTGATCAGGATCAGGATCTGATTCAGCTCATCAGGGGACAGTTATTGACCAGTCACATCGTACATGGAGCTGCCGCTAGCAATTATTGATTAAACTACAGACTAATAACACTATTAATCAATCTCTCATTTAATCTGTAAAATGTCAAAAAAATCAAACAGCAATTTTGCACAGCCTGAAGTAACAATTAAAAGTGGCTGTTGCTCTGATGCAGTGTTAACTTAATGCCTTAATCCCTTCATGACCTTATGGAAAGAAAGAAACAGAAAGAGACACCCTTTTAAGGAAATAAAAATTCATATACAAAGCACAGTTTATGTTATACATCATTTAAAAAAAAAACAATTTAAAAACATAGAGCTTGCATTAGTCTCGCCAATGGAGTGTGTAAAATGTATGAGTTGGTAAATGTGAGTAAACGTCTTAGACAGAGACGTGTCGACCAAAAGAGGTGGGCAGAGCTTCAACAGCTGAACTAATGTGTGAGAGTTTGAAAATCTACACCTCACCAAAAAAACAGGGTACAACAAACAATGTGTGGGTGTCAGATCATGCACCTGTAAATGTCTTCTATATTATCTACAGTGCCTACAGGAAGGGAGCAGAACACTGAAAGTATTCTCCATCCATCCATCCATTTTCTTGAAAATGATAAAACAGTATTCAACTTGTCTTCAGCTACTTTTCTACTTGGCGGTACATGCAGAATTTTCATAAACATTCTATATTCAAATTGGCACCCAAACAAAACACTTTTCTAGTATCATGATATTTTCTTCTCTGACATGACATGCTTTCTTAAAAACACTGCACTGATTTTTAATTAATGGATTAACCAGAAGTTCAAATGCTTGACTGCTGTTACATTTGCATTGTTTGAAACCTTGATACAAGTTAAACTGATCAGCTAAAAAAAACCTTCAAAAGCAACAACATCAACTGATGTCATTTTTCACCAAACATCACTAATGTACTGTAGTTACTAGTGGTTACTGTAATAAAACATATCTAAATATATTATTTCTACACTATTAAACCACGCCATTAGGTTCTCGCCAATACACAGTCAAAATATTAAGAGATTAGGTTGAATAAAGGATGTGCATAATTTCAAATACTCTTAAAAGCATTGGACAAATATTTTGCAGAAAAGCTTCAGATTTCACTGACACAGTAACTCACATTCAACCACAGTTCTTCATTCACACAGCACACCTTATCTTAAAGACTCTCACCACTGCTCAGTTAGCCTCTCTCTCTGCATCTATCTCTTCTTTGCACACTATTTATCAGCGTTTAAAGACAGCAGAGCTGTGGTCAGAGCAGTGCAAAGAGGTTAGAGCTGCAGGTCTGGCAACAGATTTCCTACAAGATGACTGGGATTGTGAGGAGAGCATGAGAGCGAGGTGGACAATACAATTCAGTCAATTTCTTTTGAACCACCCCCAGTGGAAATATGACAAGTGATACAGACCTGAGAGATAGAACCACTTTGTGCAATTCTGACTTCAAGGAAACAGCCAACTGGTCTTAAACTAAATATTGAAATTCAATACTCTGACATCTGAAGCATTTGAAAACATTGCAGTTTTACAATGCAGTACAAATATTATCTCAGGGAATGATACAATGATTATGATTGATTTGCCAAATAAAATTAGAGGCAATGACAATGTCACTTTTATGTGGTCCGTCTGAACTCTGTCTACGTAAGAAATGCCACAGTACCACTGATGGAAATAACAATAACTTCCGCTTATTTTTCACATACACCACTGCATTTAATCACATGTTACCTTACCAGGGTCCAACCTCAAAATTATCTCATTCAAATTCAATCATCACGCAATCCTGCTTACAACATAACCAGACAAACAGCACCAAATCACCAAACTACTTCTAACTCTGCTGAGTGGATGCTTTTAAGAAAGAGATACTGAGAACACAAAATTAGAATCGGTATTATAGTGGCAAGGGAATTATTTGTGTTCACTCAAATTTAAAAGACAGTCTCTTAGGGATTACAATACTGATAGCTTGAAACAAATTTTGGCTAACCAATAAAACTCAGATTTTATCATATATGAAACGGAAACGAAAGAAAAGTGAATAGAAGCTCAATATTGTTAATTAAATTGACACCACATTCATTAGCAGGCTGAAAATCAATTTCTGGTCAGTAAGGTGTTATTCCCGCAGTGCACTGGCATCGTGTTCGGAGTGTCCCCCGCCTCTTGCCCGCAAATCAGCTCCAGCAACCCCCATGACCAACGCCCATAAGCAGATGAATGAATGAATGAAGGTGTGAATCAAACATGTAACATGATTACATTCACACAGCAGTCTGATGGTATCTGGACTCACAAACAAACATTAAATTTCTAATTTATATGAAAAAAAATACAGCACTGAAAATTGAAATACTTGAGCCTGAACAGTCAATAATGTGTACAATCAATTTCAGTGAATAAAGCTTCTACAACAACTGTAAGTTAACCAAGTTTTTTGGTTACAGAAAACAAGATGATGATGATGATGCTGATGCTGATGATGTCACATTCAGCTGAGAAGTTTTTTTAAAGTCTCATAGAGAAGACTTAGTAGAGAGAATTAATCTGTAAATTGAATCAATAGACTTCCAGCTCTCAACAGGAGCGAACGTCTTTCTTCTGTCTCCTGTTGTCACTATCTCTCTAACTCATACACATACTGACTCTCACTCATTCTTTGCAAAATGCCGGGAGGAAAATCGGAGGAGGTTGGGAACAAAAATATGAAGGATACTCTAGACCACATGGTCTCTTCTGTGAGAGAGTTAAAGAGCAAGTTCAAGAGCGGCTTTGATAAGTTAAGGTGTGACTTTGATAAGTTAAGAGTGACTTTGATAAAAAATTGGAAGAAAAGCGAAAACCGGTACTAGACGCCATGGAAGAAATGAAGAATGAAACGAAGAAAATGCAGAAAGACATAGATGAAAAAAAACAAAGAATTGTTGTCTTAGAACACGAACAACGAAGAATGGATTATTTGGAACAAAGCATTCGTGTGAATGTTGTGATCATCACTGGCATCAAAATCAAGCCGAGGAATTGCACACATGCTGTGGACAGGGGGGATGAAACTCAGCACAGGTCACGGAGAGCTGGAGCCTATCTCAGCTGGCATAGGGCATGAGGCGGGGGACACTCCGGGCATGACGCCAGTGCGCTGGGGAGCCACACACAAAGACAGACAACCATGCGCAAACACACTCACTCCCATTTGGGACCGGCCAATCAACCTGAAGCGCATGCTTTTTGGAGGTGGGAGGAAGCCGGAGAACCCGGAGAGAACCCACGCAGACAGGGGGAGAGCATGCAAACTCCACACAGAGCGGGACTCGAACCCGGACCCATCGTGTTGTGAGGCGACAGCGCTACCCACTGCACCACTGTGCCACCTTATATTAACATGTCCGAAAAAAAAAAAACTAAACTACATTAAATCTGACTAAAGTTTAATCATAAGTTAGCATTAGAAGAACATATTTCTTGGGAAAAAAATACCCACATCAAATCAAATTGATTGGTCTACCTGCATTTCAGGGATACCAAAATGTGAGGGTTAAAGGTCCCATATTGTGCTTTTTTTTTTTTAGTTCATGTCATTCAGATGCCAGATGTCTAACTACAATGGATTTGAAATGTCTTGCCCTAAAGTGATCCGTGGTCCTCAATATCTTTGATTGAATATTAATTAATCACTTCCGCTCTAAAACGCTCCGTGTTAAAAGGCGTAGCTCTGAGCTCCCGCTATCAGCACCCACCTCCCCCCTCTGAGCTGCCTCTATCAACACATCCTCTCCCCTTACGTTCACGTGCTTTTCGTTTACATGCACCACATCAACGTGGAACTTTTTTTTAACTCTCAGTAACAACATTACAACGTACTGTGTTTAGCTCTTATTCTTTTCGTGTTTTGCGCTCTTGTTTTCCATGATATAACTGTTGATTTTTCTGCACTAAGCATGGAGCTGCTTTCTCAGTCTGCTGAACGTAAATCATCGCTCATGTAGACGAGACCGGCTGGTGATCGCAGAGATTTCTTTGGAGAAAAACACACAGTGTTAGCACATGGGATAGAAATCAGTTGAGACGAAAGCTGATTGAGAACGGGATGTAGTAATGTTTCCCAACAATCGTCATGGGACAATGAGAGATCACTTGTAAACAACACCGGCTAACACAAACTAATGAAGGGTAAGAGAAAGGATATTGAACTGCTGGCTGTTTCATACTTGATCCCCGTCCACTAGCCTATTTTGCAGTGACGAGGAGGATGTATCAATATAGCACTTTTGTCATATTCATAAGCTACTGTAAATAAGATAGAAACGTGTCTCTCACTTAAATAAAGGCTGTGGCTGTTTGTTAATGCGCGGTAACAAACATAACATAGCTGACTTCACACAGCTTGTGAGGAACTTCCGGTGTTTAGCTCTGACCCAGGTCATTACTACTACACACTGCTAACATAGCCTGAACACTAACCACACACACGCGCACACATACACACACACATACCACTGAAGTGGACCTAACTAGTTAGCCAAATGCTAGCTGACTTCAGTTTGCGATGAACTTTCAGTGTCACTCTGAGCCAGGTCATTACCACACACCGCTACCTATTCTGAACGCACTCCCCCTTGGGGATCACCATGCCCATATCCGGGTGGACAATCAAATATGACCCAGGACAGGTCAATTTACTCTATCAATCGTTCAATTACGTCACAAATTGAACTGTTGAAAATCCTATTCGCTGTTAATTTTTCATTTTTTAATATATCTATTGATGCAGAAAGCGTTTGTTTTTCCAGATTCTAGGATTTGGTCGGGTTAGGGAGGACCACTATGTACAGTATATGTAGAGACCTGAAAAACTGTGTTTTTCTTAATAGGACCCCTTTAAGACCTTGTTAAATAAATAATTTCTTAATGAATTCCTGAAATAATTTTGCCTTCAATTCCATTGTCCAAGCATTTTGTTTTATTTATGTTTGACAGTTGATGAATGTCTTAAAGATGAATGTCAGTTTAAATATTCAATATAAGTATTCTATTGAATACTGATAATGTTTTCATTTATCATCGTCTTTGGAGGTTAGGCTACAGATTACAGGCCTTGCTGTGGTGAATCATAACAGTTTTACAGAAATATTAACAAATAGATGTCGGTCTACTTTAGCAAATAGGTTTCATAATAAGTAGGAACACTGTAGTCGGCATAGCAGCTAAAGTGTGTGCATTTGCGCTAAAACAATGCAGTACAGGAGTCATAGTTGGAGTACACAACAAGTTGATTGGCATGCTAGTCAGCCATACTATGAAAACTGTAATTGAAATGTACGCCAGAGAGCTGGAAGACCTACTAGTGCACCTTACAAAGGTTTTTTGGGAGTAATTCAGGTTCCCAGTCAACAGCAACAACAACAGAGTGACAGCAGTGAAAAACATAAGAACAATTTGTCAGCTGTAAAAAAGGTAAATTCAGATTTTACTACTTAACCCATCTATTCATGTTCCAGTACTTTAGGTCTTTAAACATCGGAAAGATTAACTAATTGAAATAATGGTATTACTGCTATTTAGCTTTACTTGTACTTATTTACATATTGTCTTACTTTTTTACTCAACTTCTGACTTACCTACTTGCCTACCTACAGTAACTACATACTTACCTAATTACTATCCTTCTTATTCACCTACTTAAATAGTTACCTACTTACTAACTTCCTTAATTACTTAATTATTTACTTACTCAGGTAGGTTAGTAAGTAAGTAAACACATAAGAAGTTAACAACTAACATATTAGTCTACATACTAACCTACTTACTTACTTTTTTTACTTGATATAATTTTTTTAATACATTAAAGCATATGATTTAAACTTAAACCCTATGACGCATTGGATCCTCTCTTATATTTTGTGGTATAGAGAAGCACGCGTTAACATCCTCTTGGGTTTGGATGTGATGGTAGGCAGCATGGCCCGGATAAACAGACATCTGTACTCATGAAACTGACCCTTATGACTTAGCTATAAATTGGAACTCAAAACCCAAGTTGCGGACTTCCTTCAGTGATATTTCTTACACAGAGAATGAAGAGTGTGTCTATATCGATTGTTTTGCTTGGTTATGACAATAAATTCTGCCTTGTGTAATGAACAAACTGCATATATACTCATACTGCACAGACACTATAACAGACAGCCATGAGCACATAACTTGATTCAAGATAATTTGTTATTTCGAGGCTATTGATTTGTGAGTGCATCTCTGCAGCAATCAATTTTAACATGCTTCCTCATTCATTGTTTTCTAATGATGTCATCAATACATCTTTAAAGTTGCTGACTACTTAGAAATACAACATCGTTAAGGGAGAATAAAAGTAAGACAGATATGACAAGAGTACCACTGTGACATGAAATTGTTTAGTGCGAGAGGCGCACATATCCCCTGAATATCATCCATCATCCAAGCATCTACAAAAAATATGAATGCATTATTCCATTTTTAAACCGACTTATTTCAACGTTGTTGGGTCACAATATATGCCTCTATTATCTTGCAAAAAATAATGGGCCGCTTCATACAGTATTCAAGGCAGCATATTATCCTATCAGCAGGAGACGTCATTCACAGATGGGGTCACTCGTAATGGGAATTTATTTTCACCGGGGGCTGTTTTCCATGTAGTGCAGCCATGACGCTGCCAGCTGAACTAGGACAAATGACTGTGTCTTAATGTAGCACTACAGTAACCTGGTCTGAGTAGCTAAGCAGCCCCAGCTGAGTGCTTTGGGTGTTGAAATGTTTCCCTGGGCTATAACCACAGGACTGCAGTGTGAGTTACACAGCAAGCAAGTTGTTAACATGAGGTTTCATTTAATCTATTAAAAATTCTGTTTGAATATGGGTATATATTTCAGTTGGGCAGTTTAGGAATACAACATTAAATCACATTTTGATGTGGAACAGGCCTTGTGTGAAATGAAATGAACTTCACTGATCCTCCATAGGGGAAATTATTTTTTCCATTCTAGGATTAGTTATTCGGTTGTTAATCACATGCAAAGTACAGTGTGTCCTCGCACATTCATGAGTCAAAGCTCACGAATTCACCTCATTGCGGATTTTTGGTAGGCAGTCGTGTGATACCATACGCACATTCTATTGGCTGACGGCATCCGGAAGTACGCTCGGTTCCATGAGTCTCGGACTTCCGTGAGACACAAAAGTACTTTAAACAGTCGATAAGAGTGTGGGAAAAGGTAGGTTTGATATCAGTATGGGGAGGGTCATTAACGTTTAAATTACCGTAAATAATTAGATAAATAGTTTGTCGCCCGATTGCAAAATTCGTGGTTCCTGGTTAGCATTAACCGCAAAGAACGAGGGTGCACTGTGTATGTGAATAAGTCCATGACACACACACACGCACACGCACACGCACACACATACACATACACATACACACTTCACAAAAAAGTATTTAGAAGAAACCTCAGTCCAAACCTTTTCAACTTTTCAAATTGAGGTGACCGGTGATACATTACGATCATACAGGGTATCTTAATTAATAACACAAATTAAGTAATAAAATCTATATGTCAACATTCAGGGTGGTGAACTTACAGAAAAAAATTATTAAGTTTGTTCAGTCTCTATATTTATATTAACTACATTCAATATGACAAACATTATTTGCAATGTACTACTTTATTCTACGTACAGAAGGTTCTCACAATTAACAAATGTTGTTTGTGGCAAACTTTCAAATCCTGTCACATGAGCTGAGCTGCTGCAAATATGAAACATAACAGAAACAGAAACGTTTGCACCAGCTTCTTTGCACATGTCAGAGTTATCAAAAGCCTGTCTTTCAGTGCATCTCAAGGGTGGAATAAACTCTTCACACTGTGATAGTAAATAAAGGTAATTAATGCTGGCTTGAATTAAAATTATGAATGATTTTACCTAGATAATGAGAGACTCTCAACAGTTAAGCAGTAAAGCAAGTAATTGCTTTTTCATGGACTCAAGATTTTGAGTTTCTATCATGTGGTGGGAGTAACAAAACCCAATCAAACCCAATGGATGGCAATTAAACTCTTCAGTGAGCTTCCGACATGGTTCGGTTCCAAGATAATCACATAATATACAGTGATCCGTACTTAATTTTCTATCGGTATGTTGATGATGTTTCACATGTAATCCTGTTGAAATTTATTTGTACAAATATGCCTAGAAAAGTAAATAAGTTCATACTTGGATAAATAGAAATTAGGGTTAAAATGTTAAGATTTATTGACAGCAATGTTTTTCTTTGAGAGAAATTAAAATTGGGTGATCGTGTTTTTATAAATAATAGACTTAATATGTTAAATATTTATACATGTGAAAATGCCTTAAATATGTCTGTAATAATAAGAAGGAAGACTTAAGAATTTTTTTGTGGATTTATTTCATTTCTTGAACTTTTATGAATGAGCCCCTCACATCCTAGGTAAAAGGACAAAGGAGTGAGTGAGAAAAGAGAGAGGGAGTGACTATCAAGGAAGATGTGACATAATTTTGTTTTGGCTGTGTGGTGAAACAAACATTTTGTTGGGGCTACAACACTCAAGAGCTGCATTCAGACCTGTTGAACTGAGTATTGTGAAGTACAATAGGCTTGGGTATTACCCACTATTTAATTTTTTTGGTCCCACATTTTTTAAATGTATGTAGTGCAATGTTTAGATTTGATACATTCATTGTTGAACGATTTCTTTCTAGCGTTCAAAGTAAATGTTTACATTTTTTATAAAATGGTTACACTTCCTGTCCACTAAGTTCATATTTTAAGTCGCATAAGACACAAAGGAATTTTGTTTAAGTTTTATTTTTATTTTTTTAAAGCAATATTCCAGCTCTCACATGAACCAGAATACGCTAGGGAGGTGCTACAAGTATAAACCTAGTCCTGCTGCCATGGTTTATACAGGTTTAACCATACAGGTGTAGCTGATATCAGTTTGGCTCTAAGGACCATACAATTCCTGCATTGGCGCTTAAAAATGTGTTCAACCACTCTTTGCCTTTCTTACTGCAGAATACAGTATCAAGTTAAAATATAATGTCCAAGCATTCAAACTCTTTTTATCTTGGCATACTCTTTTCATTTAATACATTATACTTTTTGTATTTTATGAGGACGTAATATTTTTGATTCTATGAAATACTATGTTTTGGTCCAGTCTGACACATCAAGTCCAGAAAAGCCAAAGAAATCCTTTTGAATTCCTGCTGTCTCTTTTTGTTTTGGTCTGAGCCACCCTGTGACTGCTCCCACACTGTGACCTTTCTGACAGCTAGAGCAGATTGCATTGTGGGATAGGTCGCAGCAAATATTTTCTGCTAACAGGTTCTTGTTCCTTTCTGACCCCTTTTTTAATGTGCGTGTATGCCGCTGTGTTTGCCTGCATATCTATGTGGTTGTGGATTTGAGCATCTGTGTGAACCTATGTGCTTGTATTTGTAACCCTGAATGGCTTACTTTTAAAACAGAAATGAAATACATTGTGTGTGTTTTGTTTTTTTTTTCCTTCCCACACTGCAAACCATTTTCTTTTATTATTGTACCTGCACTTTCTTGAACACTGGGTGTGCTTGCACACTGCAACCATCCCCCAGATAAGCATCGACAAGCATCACCAGCATCTATCTTGAGGACAGACTTGCTGAGTGTCTATTACTCCTCAACAGACTGTATAAAACCACAGCAATTAAATGGTTTTGGGAAATCCAGCTGTTCTCTCAAAGAATAAAGGAAAGTGAGTGATCGCAATGAAAAGATTTCAACTGATCCTCTTTAACAGAGAGAAAGAGCTTAATGTCACTTCATTTAAATGACGACACAGGAATTAAAGAGGTAAATGTGGATGTGAAATTTCGGCTCATGCCTCTTCATTGAACAGGCAAGACCCTAGACAGAGCCTAGACAGCATGAGCTGCCGTCTATATGAATTAAAGTCTGCACTTTTTAACAGAAATATAATGTAATTGCTTCTGCTGGAACCACTTTGTCGTTCTGCCCTCCAGAGAGAACCTTTATTCTTTTTCTCCAAACTGTTCAGTGAACAAACACTTTTTGAGTCACTTTATATATTTGTATATATTTTACATAACTGAGGAAAATGGACAGGCCAGTGTCGACACACCTTCAAATGTGTTCCGTAGAACATGTGGTCATCTCTGTGTTTAACAACAGAAAGGAGACACAAAGAGGAAAATACATTTTCAGACATCACTGTGGACTGTGGTAACCAGTCAGTCACTCACTCATAGTACCCAGAGGGAACAAACACAATCAGATGCTGCATCCATCATGATTGTTAAAAACACTGCAACAGGGTCTGTTTTGAAATAACACCACACAGTTGAAAATTACCGTCACGTGTCGGCATGCCTTTTATTTCTCTATTCCCTAGAAGAATTGAATTTTCTTTATCCCCTTGGGGAAATTATTTTTTCACTCTTTGTTATTATGTATTTTAAACATGTGTTTATGTGTGTGCAGGCCCCTGAAACAAACACACACACACACACACCAGGGGCCTGGAACACGGACTGGGCTAGTGCCACCGAAGTGTTCCCTGACCGGCAATCGAACCTGAGTTGGGGCAGTGAGAGCGCCGAATTCTAACCACTAGACCACCAGGGAGACCACTAGACCACCACATGTATGAATAAAGCACTGGGGAACCAATACATTTTCTGCTGTTGAAAACTAGCATGAATGAGTGTTTTTCTTCCCACTTTTATTGATTTTGTTTTCATACATTAGTCTTGGTCGATGGATGTGTAGGTTCTCAGTTATCCAGGTCATGGTTATCCAAAGCTGTTTAAGTCAATCCACTGGACGTTAACAAAGTTCTTGAAGACATTTTGTTTCTTATCCAAACTACTTCTTCAGTTCAGAACTGAAGAAGTCTCTTGAATGAGAGAAGAAACGTCAAGAACTTTCTTAATGTCCAGTGGATTGACTTAAACAGTTTTGGATTAGTCTCTGTCATATCTATATATATACTTTTTTTTTCTGTTTTTAATATTTAATTATAATCAAATTACTACATAATACTTTCTATGTTCTCATGTCTTTGTCATCTACAAGAGTTCAACTCAAAGGCAAAGAAACCACTCCCCAGTAATTGCCGTACAAATGCTATATCTTAGGATTACTAAGTATTATTTCTACTTTGAATGAGTTAAAGAGCAACACTGATGATACAATCTAATAATCATTTTCATGATTAATGAATCTTTAAATGATAAAGGAAATGTTGGTTTACATGATACCTATGTTTACTATTACCAGAGCCATAAACAAACACCACACACACACCTACTGCTACCATTTTACCGTGTTATTGGAGTCATAATGTGAAGCGCTGCCACTTACCCAGATTCTTAGAAGCCAAGAAGCACATATCAGTGAAAGTGAAGAAAAAAAAAACCCATTACAGTTAATTAAGAATGAACATTATTAATGGCTGCCTGTCTCATTACCCAAGCAAATCACATCCTTCGGTGGGCTAATACAGACGCTGAACTATGTAGCCCTTTCTCAAACAATCAGCCTTTCCATCAATCTTTCTCTCCGTCTGACATTGACATCTTTTGTCATCTTTTCTGTCTTCATCTAATTTTTCTCTGTGACTTTTCTCTTGTCATGCCTTCATTTAACTATTCCCTCTCTTACCTTTCTGTATTTCCTCTCTTACCAAGTCATTCTGGGTTTTCTTTCTCAACTCACCAGGACTGTACATTCAATGGAAGCTAAGAACAGATTGATCTATAAACCAAACCCTTCACAAGCATGACTATCTCAAATAATGATGAGGATATTCCTTTTAAGACAAGCCATTTGCTGAGAGAATATATGAAACAAACTGAAAACATTTACACAAGACAAAAAATGTTATTGTCAGAGCCTTCACAGAGCCATCTGTTTCTAATTCTCCATCATATTTTTGCATGAAGACTTAGGAAAATAATATGTGGGCCAGCCAATGTGATTCACATTATCAGGATTATGCTAATTCTACTAATTCTTGCTAATTAGGAAAGTCAAAAGTCAGTCAGGACAAACTCCCTGCATAAATTACTATAACTATAGAAAGAAAGGGACAGTGTGAATAAATCATCCCTGCAAGTGTGTGTATGCTTTTTCTTTGGTAATA
Organism: Antennarius maculatus; assembly: GCA_013358685.1. Classification (NCBI taxonomy): domain Eukaryota; kingdom Metazoa; phylum Chordata; class Actinopteri; order Lophiiformes; family Antennariidae; genus Antennarius; species Antennarius maculatus. The sequence continues at coordinate 6,595,782 of CM023619.1, read as the reverse complement.
GCAGACTAGATACTGAAATGACTGCTGATTTTTCCCCACTGTAGGTAATGTTCCTTTAGACAAAGTTTACATTACCTAATCCAGTAATGTTTTGAAATTTCATGAATCCTAATTACCTTGGTTTCTCCAGGCAAAATTAGTATCAGAACTGAATACATATGATGTTGGGTAGCACTGGCATTTTGTACCTGGGTCCCTGCACTGTTATTGGTTCCAAGTGGTATCCAAGTCATATGATTAGGTCTTTTTTCAAGCCCTTCAGAAAATGTACTTTATTCCAATGGCTCTTAATGTTGGAACACTTACTTTACATTGTTTCCATTACTCAATCATCATTCCAACATATGCAATAGGTGCAAAATTTGTGTTTGAAAAATTGAGGTTTGTATTGAACTGTGGCATCATGTAACATTTTGTTACCCCCAAAAAATGAGTGAGACTACCTGATTAACTGTGACACTCTTGCTGACCTTCTTACAAAGTGATTTGTTTAGACCAAAAGGAGTGAAGTCTCAAGATTTTATCCAATGAGAACAAACATTTTGCCAATAGCTATCTTGATGGGCAAGTAAGCAAACTGCTGCCCCCAGGCAGATCAATGTGTCTTGATTACGCTGCCTGGGCTAAAAAGAATGCAGCGACTTACATTTAATCCGCTACAGAGACTCACTTTCTGGACATGTGCATATTAATAGGCAGAAGCACACATGCAGATGTTCACATATTTGTTTAAGCACAAAAAGACATAGTGACATCACAGATTCACCATCCCACAGGCATCCTTCATCCAGTGGCATTTAGCACAAACGTCAAATAGTGCAGGGCCTTGCTAAAAATCAATGGGCATTTGCAAAAATCAATAGCTTGGTTCCTATGAGAACTAATTAGAAAGGCAAACATGCAGGACTGCCTCCTTCTTCTCTGTCTACCAATGTGAGTTCAGCTAAGTGCTTCTCCACTAGACGTTCAAAGCAAAGATTAAAGCAACAATCAAATTTGTAGACAGGGACAAATTACAGTATGTATTAGTAATGTTAGTCCTAATACAATAACAAGAACATAGTGTAGTTCTGACTTACAAAAAGGGTTATGTTTTGTCCCTTTTCTAAGGATAAGAAGGATTTTTTTGATTGCTTTAACTATTGTCTACATTGTACTGTATGTGTTTAATTCAATATCTTGCTCCAAATGTACAACTATTCACAGAAATTTTTGTGTAGCTGTATAATTAGATTTTTTGGTATGTTTTTTTTTTTTTTGCAAAGAACAGTTTATAACTGGCACAGATGCAGATCCTTGTTTGCTTTTCCACTTCCTTAAATATTGCAGGATAAATCGTCTTTTGACTGTCCTGCTGGTGCCTCAAAGAATAGTAATTGGCCAATAAAAATAAAGCAAAGCTTCCACTTTTTGAAACTGAATCCAGATCTGAATCATAATCCACAAATTGGAGATTAAAATATATATTTCAGGAGGGGTTATCCATACTAGATCATAGTCTGTTACCGGAGAGTTAAAGATATGACACTGCCTTCAATACGTAGCTGGGATTATGGCAGTTCAAAGTCATTCAACAGATTTTATGTATTTGTCATATATTTTTGGAAAAATATCTGAAAGCAATATTATGGAAAGTGATGTTTTAACCTAATAATAATGAACACATACATGGTTAAGAAACAAGTTGTTTGCCTATTTTAATCATTGGTGGTGTACCTGTGAAAAACAATTGTTTATAATTTCATGTTGACAGAGCCTTTATCTGAGCTTGTGATGCTGTGTGATGCATGATGCTGCGTGAGCCATAGGTGCAGCTTGAAGTCTTTTTCTTTCAACATCAAAAACTGTTTGTTGTTGTTTTACCTGTCAAAAGGCTTTTGGATGACGTTTGCAGATGGTGAATCTTGACAGTGTTTTCATGCATTTAGTTACTTTAAAAAGTTCACCCTGACATATCTTGGATAAGCCAATATCGATAGTCTTAATGTCATCTTATATTTTTAAATTCTGTTTTCAACCATTGAAAGATTTGATCTCTTTTGTTTCTGAAATATGGAATCTGAGTTGATTACAGAATAACAATCATGTAATTTTCTCAATTATAAACTACACTTAAACACTTACACCCTGTGTGAAAATTGTTTCTCTGCACTTGACCCATCCCTGAGCAGCAGTAGCTGGGGGAGCAAACTGGGGTTCAGCAGTTTGACATGTCCACTGCAGGAGCTGGTAATAATGCCACCGACCTTCCAACAAGTGGACGGCTGCTCTACTTCAGTCATCCGACGCAATGCTAGTCAGATAGTTGTTTCTATTATTGTCAGTGTGAAATAGGTGGATTGTTAAATGGGTGCTGATTCTAACAATGCTGGGAGGAAGGGTTTTTGCTTGTAAAACTATTATGAATAAGAGAAACAGCAAATTGTCTCCCTATTTACTCATATGTAAAGACAATCTGTATGTGCCGCTCTAAAGTAGTACAGTGAAAAACACAGACGATATGCTTTAGTCAAATGAAGTGAAATCTAGGCTGCAAGGCAAATCAAAAAGTGCAAAGTTGTCACTTTATGCTTAAGTTGCTAATTCTTGACAATTTGGAGGAGACTTGTCTGCCCCAGGCCATGTCTGCAGCTAAACATTTACAACTGGCTGTTAAATTTGCTTCTCTGTGAGCAGGGAATAAAAATGTGTTGGATATTATTCTTGGATTTGCTTGGAAAACAGTCATTTTTATTTAAACTGCCAGGCAGAACTAATGAGGCATCAGGATACAGAACACCCTGAATGAAAATTATGGAAATTTTTCACTGATCAAAGAAAATGTAGGAGGAAAGTTAATACATTACTAATAATATGTTGTGTAAAATTATTACAAGATGATTAACAGCATCTCTACATCATGGAGAAATGATGTTACGCAAAAGGTTGAAACATTCATTCATTTATCTTATAACCCCCTTCATCTGCTGTCACAGTTCGCGGGGTGGTGGAGCCTAACCCAACTGACTGGGGGCATGAGGCAGGGGACACTCCAGGTGTGACGCCACTGCACTGTGGACGATTGAAACAGCTGTAGTATACTGATATTAAACAAAGGGGACAGTGATGAATCAAGATGCCAAAATATGGATTATTGTATCTGGATGTGGAGCGAAGCTAGTGATCAGATAGCGGCCACAGAAAGGGTGTCAGAGACACTGAAGACCAACAGAGAGAAAGGACATTGAATGTGCAGTAAAAAGTACAGCCGTTATTTGTATTTTAGTCAACAGGGTTTTGCCTTAACACTTGTCTAAAGACAGAAAACTGACGAGGCCCTCAGTTGATCCTTTCAAACGTTGGTCTTCTCGATAGAAACTACAAACAGATAGGAGATGTTTCAGAGGATTTGTGTGTGAAGTTATTGGTCACTTCTTTGGTGTACTTTCGAGTCAAGACAAGAAAAGGATTGATACAGATAGATCCAATGTACTGATTGATGCAGAAATGTGATGATGCATTTTTTACCACCTGATTTTACATTTTTTTATACAAAAACTGCAACTTGATAAACTCCCTTGGAGGGGGGTTAGGAAACAGCTTATAAGGTATATTGTTGACATTTGCTCCATTCAAACATTTTTTTTTTCCATCATGGCATTCTGTAACAGCAAGAGGGATGAAGATGAACAGGACACTCTTTGTGTTCACTCTGAAGCAACACTGTTAGATAGTGCAGCTTTACAGGCACATAAATATGTTAATCATCATTTATAACGATTTGGAGGGGTGTGGGTGTGCCTCTGTGTATGCGTGTGTGTGTGACCTTTCTTGCTGTATAAGACGCTCGCCTTAGGAGCTCTTCTTATATTTCTAATTGGACAGCAACATTGTTCCAACACTGGGGGTCAGACTATCAGTGTTTAGTTGAGTACAAGTGTTCATTAAATTTAGGTTTTAAACACCCGTCGCATATACTGTTTGTAGGCATGTATGATACACACATATAATGCTGTTACACTGTTTCATGTTTCACCGCACTCTGTGACTCATTCCACTATGATACAGTGCATTGCTTTTATTTGGGTAAAAACTGATGACTTTGCCTCTGTGTGTTTACAAGGTCAGACAAGACAAGAGCCTGTTTAATGTATTTGTTTATTCCTTAAAGAAACTGTAAAAACAGCTGCAAATACATAAAAATAAATAGCCTGCAAGTGATCCGAATGTGAACTAGGCCAATTGTTGGTACTTTGGGAGTAATTTCACATGCAGGTAAGAATAAACAAATTAACATAATTAACATCTAGGTTAAGATACGATGTAAATTAGCTTGCTTTTTGTTTGCTTGTTTTTAATAGAAATACTGTATAAAGGTTCGCTCAAGTTACAGATAACACAGAGTTTGAAAAAAAAAAATGCAATCAAAGCAGTATAAAGGAGGTCCACATCGAAAATATCCAATTCCCCTAACAGTATGAGCTTGTAAAACGCAGCTGATGAGACACAACAAGAAAACCAAATTTGAGGAGAAGGATTTGAATCGTTCTGTTGGGTGATGACTCACTTTTTGTAACTTCATCAACTCATGAAAAGTGATTAGTAGCATCTGCTGAAAATGAGAATTAAAAAAACTACCAAGGCCAGCTCAATCAGTGGAAAATTGGAGAATCGATATGAAGCTAAGAAGATAATTAATACAGACATGCATCCAATCTCTTTCGAGATAAGATAAGACTCCACACAGCATAAAGCATAACGCACAGTCCTCTGCTCCTGCACTCAAATGTGTGCGTATATCCATCTCTTGTCTTTTTTGTTTACTTACAAAAGATAACACAAAGCCTGTAAAATGTTTCAGAGAGACAAAGAAACAAATATGGGATTTTACAGATGGTGGTTATAGATTATGAATTCCACTAAACACACAGGGAGAGAGGAAATGTGTGACAAAGCTAACATGCATCACATCAGCAAGCGGGAACTTAGGACTGAGTGCGACAGCAGAAAGAGGGAGATGACAGAAGCGTGTGTGGGAGGTGAGATAATGACAAGAATCAGAACATGAAACATAAAGATGATTGGTGACGGATGATTCTAACACAATCCCATCTCTAAAGAAGACACAGTGACCTGCCTGCACGGCGAATCAGATGGCAAGTCCTCCTTTCACTCCTCAACACCGTTCCAATCTGGCACTAGAAGCAGACAGCTGCTGCTGCATGAGACACATTTTACACACAAACTCAGTGTGTTTGATCGCTGACAAGTGGGGTTTTGTAAACCAGCTCCAACACATAGTTCAAGTAAGACATCTCTGCTTGTTGATGCAGTGTAGAAACAGGAGAAAGAAATTCTAATTGGGAAAATGGGGGAAAAAAGTTCAGATGACCTACCCTATTGTTTTTTTATTCATTTGTTTGTAAGTAGGATTTAAAAGAAAATAATCACCACAATTACGTCCGACCATATAATGGAGGGGGATTAACTTCAGGTGTTAATCCTGATTTAGTAGCGCCTTCATCTGCTATGAAACTTGTTATGCGTTCCCTATTATGCTGAGGATACACCTCACACACAAACACACACACACACAAACACACACACACACACACACACACACACACACACACACACACACACACACACACACACACACACACACGGGAGCTGTTACCAAACTAATCGTTATAATGCTGTCCAGCCTAAATTTCCAAAAGATTCCAAATATGTATTGACCTGAAAAAAATGTGTTTCATAATAGGATGCTTCATATGCATTATTACTATTACTGTTATTGAATAGAACCATCTTAGATGAAAAAGGGAGAAAAACATACTTTTTACTGATCAGCGTGACGTGATAAGTAAGCCTGACTGATTAATCTATACAATAATTACTTACTAATCTATTTATTTGTGCAATTAACTTTGAATGGAAATTTGAAATTTGAAAGGAAAAAAACACTGGATTGTATAAAATCATCATAGTATCTTACATACCAATACATTTTCACATTTATCCATTTCACAGTACTTGTTAAATCATTCTCTCCCCCACAGTTGAAATGTTACAACAATTAGAAATATAGCTCCGTGGGTACTGCCCCGGCCAGCTCCAGCCTTCTGTCGGGCGACACACCTCTTATCCATTTGTCCTCATTACAGAATAGCCTACAACTGCCCACCTTAATTCCCCCACCCGTCCCTCAGGGGGCTCTTTTCTACCCCTGCCTGGCATGACTCATTTTTACGACCACCACTTTGGCCCCCATCAGCCCGGGTCACCTGTGCTTTAAACCGAGCAGGACGAGTAAATCTGCCAGCTTTAATTAAAATGGCTTCTTTTGCAGCACATTCACTTTCCCTCCATCATCTTGTCCCTGATGACATAATGGTGCCAGGAACTTCCCCCCACAGAGCTCACTCAAATAGAACTGACCCTCGGTGAAAAAGACATCTGTAGCACTATTTTCAGATGAACCAGCAAGAAACAACTTGATTCTTATCCTCATCTTTTTGCTTTAACCCCGTTTCAGGAAGGGAAAAGATAATTATGAAGGTAAATATGTATTCCCCTGATAGGATGATTTGAAAGAATATGCAAAAAATTGAAATAAAATCAATCATTCTTTGAGTCACACTGAGGCACAGGGTGATCTTCTTTGTGTGTAAAATAAGAAAAAAGAAAAACAACAATGGCAACCTTGCTGTCTTTCAAGGTCAGCCTTTCTCAGAGGAATAACGATTTGTAAGCGGAATCAATGAAGCTCATTGAAGCTGTTTTCTTACAATATTGTTCAGGGAGTAACTTTGGCGCCATTGATTAGCTGATTTATTGCCTGGATCTGTTTAGAGGAGAGGAGAGGGGCTTCAGAAGAATTTTATTGTGTCCAATGCATCAAACATGTGGGAAGTGCTTACCTCAGCAGTTTTACTTTTTACTGTATGAAGAAACATCAATCGAAAAGTGTAGAAAATTACATTTTAAGTAAGTGCTCAATATTATATGTCATAGTGTTATATAGTCTTCACAGTTTGCATTACAGTGTCCAAATTTGTCTAGCAAACCAGCACTGATGTAAGTGAGGTGCTAACACTGCACATGGTTCCTTTCATACATCCATGTCATAACTCCCACCCCTTCTATTTTATTTTCTCTCCTCCAGTCTTGCTTCTTTTTGGCTGCTCCCTTGGTCTAATACCTCTTTTTTCTTCCACACATGTACCCAGCACGAGCCGCCACACCACCTTGTCCATCTTCCTTTCTTTTCTCCTCCCATATTTCAATTTTTTTCTTGTCTGCACCTCTGAAGGGACCGCCTGTCTCCTGACCAGCTGAAGCACGACTTTCACTGGTCAGCGCCTGACTCCTATTATTGGAGGATGATAAGGAGCTTTACTGTCAGCTTGTCAGACTAAAAAACAAACCATTATGTCATTCCAGGCTGTGTTTAAACAGGAGTTGTCGATCATCAAGAAGCGGATAACTGACTTGAAGGATGGTGCACAGTATTCACACTTTGAACTGTCTAGCATGAAGCAGACAAGCTGCGACTGTTTTGTCCATTTGTCCATACGCTAATGGCACTCATGCTCTTTTCTGTTTATTTTAAGACATAGATATAAAAAGAAAAAGAAGACAAAGACATGAGAGCATGAGCAGTACACGGTGTAGGCTTTTAAAGGGCCTCTCATCATTACACTTTCTGTAAACTTTGTTCTGAAAGTCTAGGTCAATAACAGTTTCATTTTTTTCTTTTTCTATCTCATCAAATTCCATCTTATTTTCAGAGCAGGAAAGGAGAGAAAGTCTCTTGGCAGTTGAACAGACCACTCAGCCGCTTACAATGGTAATTACATAATTTGTGATTTTCTCTCCTGTAGCTCTTCAGTCATCCTGAGCAGCGAATAATAAGAACCAGAACAAAACTGACGGGGATGAAAGGATGAGCAGAGGGAGAGGGAGAGAGTGCACCACCTTGAGAATAACTGGATCACCAGTTCAGCACCCTGGACAGCGACATTTCTTGACGACCAAGCAGTTGGAGGTGGCGAGCCAAAAATCTCATCTCATCTGTGAACTCTTGTCTGCTTCTGCCTCATAAAAATTCATGGTAGTTGGGCAGAGATATGTAATTTTAGCAAACACGACCCATCAGATGAAAGTTCATAAAATGAAGCGCAGGTCTTTAAATTATGAAACAGTCATCTAATACTAATATGACCAGATGCATTCCATTTCATTTTCCTCTCTGATTACATTTCAATAGATGTGAAACCCTAGCTTACATCATGGATATAGATTGATTAATACAACCTGTACACAAAGGCTATTGGAAAAAGTGTAAGTGACTTGGTATGATCAACAAACTAGAAACAAAAGAGGTCACACTCAGTCTAATGTTGCTTTGATTGTATTTGCTATCTTTTGCTCTGGCCGTCTGCGACCATACAATGAGATTAGCAATGCTGGGTAAAACATCACAGGCCTTTGTGAAGCAATGGCAGTAAAGCAGGCAAACCTGGCAACCCGTAAAACTGTCAGAGCGACCTTCACTTACCCTCAGTATTGATGGTCCAATCATAGAAAATGAATTAATACCTTCAGGGATTTCTTAAAATGGGGCATGATTCTTGAGTATGTCTAAATAAAGAGGCATTAATCATGTTGAAACTTTATGTCATTGCCCAGAGAACAGCAGCAAATTCCAAACACATGTTTTCCTCAGATCTTCAAAGTGTACATGTTGTGGTCAAAATGATTATGGATTATATGGTCTTGTCTGTATTTATCTTGGTAGAACAGGTCAGAATATAAATTTAGATGAGGTCAGCATTTCAAATGTAAAACCTGTGCTGCCACACCTTCGCAGAAAAGCATAACAGCAGTTTTAGACCATCTTTCACTGCCCCCTCTGAGCCCTGGTTCATTCGATGAATCGTGCACACAATGGTTTAATGGAACCTTGCTACGCTGAACTGCTAATATCTGCATGATGGATGTGCATTCACTCAATTTTTCATCTTCAAATAAATGTGAAATTTGTTGTTATTTTTGGTAGGAAAATTTAAAATTTGTAAAAAGTAATGAAAGTAGAATCCAAGCTTCTTTTTTTTCCCCAAGAAATAATTTCCCATTTGATCTCTTCAAGACTAAAACCAGTAATATATACAGTAATATATACTCCGCCAGTGTGTGTGTGTGTGTGTGTCTCTCTCTCTCTCTCTCTCTCTCTCTATATATATATATATATATATATATATATATATATATATATGCAATTATATATATGCAATAATATATACTCTGCCAGTGGCTCTGCTCTTTCTGCCTCTTTGTTCATCTATCTATTCACCATCTCTAGCTGCTTCTACTATAAATAGATGCCAGTGTCCATCACTGCTTCCTGACTACTAAAAGACCATGTTGTAAATTCTAGCTGTCTGGCCCGTCAGTATTTACTTTAAAATTCTTATTAACTCCAATGTTTAATCATCAGTTTTTCTTGTGTTCATTTTTAAATGACTCAGACATCCTTGGAGATCTGACATACAAAATGAGTTGAAGAAATATTAATTTTTCAGCAAATTACATTTCATAGGATAAAATGCACATAGCCACCATTTTCTTGCTTTAATTTAGGAAAAGTATGTCTGAATGATAAATGGTTTTAGTGTCTATGTCGATTAAACATTATAGCAGTATTATCTCAATTACAGTTGACTACCGACAAGAAGTAAGATTCAATCTACCATGAAATGTTTTTTGATTACTTCAACCATTAAAGGATTTAGTGACAGATTAATTTGTGTTTTGACTGCTAGTTTAGAATCAGATTGCAGCAAACTTCCTGATCATATGTTTCAAATTTATGATAATACTTGAATTTATAAGAGAAAAATTTATCATCTGCTATCTGTAATTTTAATTTAATTTTTAATTTAAATCCTCTGTTTCAATGATATTTACAGACTGAAGAAAAACTTTACATAATCAATTCAATTTTAACACTGTTCAGAAGTGGTAAACTACAGTATATTCAACGTCAGTGGTGGGCCTTGCATTTCACACCTAGGCCTTCAATGATGTCCTACTTAGTCAAATTTGAATAAATAAATAAATAAATCTCATGATACTGTAAGCGGCTCCCATCGCTGCCACCAATGTAGCATTTGAGGAGGCATTTATAACTTCTCTCAAATGGTACAAAAATCGGCACTTTTTGAGAGGCCACAGCCCTTTTTCTTTTATTGTCACTGGCACAAAAGAATGCCGCGGTCACACCTTTTATAGATGTCATACAACTACTGTATGTCACAGAACAACTCACTGCTGCATCATCATAACACTGTGCTGCGACTTTGTCCAGACAACATTCATATTCCTCAAGAAAGTAAACAATAATAGCAGCAATGTCTTCAGCTTGCTGGCCACTAAATACATCCTCATATTTGACAAAATCCACCTGATTCCGTAAAACAAGTGCAAGCTGTGTGCCGTTACACACACCTGTTGTCTCATCCACCATTACAGGGACAAAAGGAGATTTTTTTTTTTTTTATTTCTGTGTTTATCTCTTCTCCAGTTACATCTGAAATAGCATGAATGAGGTCAATTTGTATTTATATTTTGCCAGTAAACACTCTCTTAGTGGACAAGTGATAATGCAGGTCTGTATCATTCTCAGCAAGAAAACAGCAAAGTTTCATGTAGTTGCGTACCTGTTCACCGAGCTGCAAATCCACTCTGACGTCACCAAAAGTTTTTAAAAGCACAGTAGCTTACAAATGTCCAGTCGTGCTTTGGTGTCTCGTTGCTGCCTTGGTTAAAAAATTCAAGTTTACAAATCCAGTGTGGCTCCAAACCAAATCGATCCTTTGCAAACAAAAGGTATTCCCAGCAGAACAATTTGCAGCATCCTTCAGGGCCTGTCAGACATGGGTAAGGCTCAAAATTAGTTGTCTGGGAATGACGGACAGCTCTTTTGCAACCTGGGGCAGGTTACCTAATACAGGGTCATCTAATGGTCATCTAATGATCTACAGGTGACCAAATAATGATGACCAAATATTTATTTTCTCCTATACTTCTACCATTGTGGGAGCAAGAAACAAGTAGATTTGCCAGGTTCAAAATGCATGTAGATTTCTGCTAAAGGTCTACACTCTAACTGTAACCCCACTCTTGTGATCTGCATGAATCTGCCTTCTCAGAAGTGAGTATCCAATAACAGGAAACCTACATGTCAGGTAAACGTGAGGCCAGCTAGAAGGCCTTAGAGTCAGCAACTCTTGATCTGATTGGTTATCCCATCCATCTAATAACTTTATATGCCCCTTCATATAACAGCTGCCTGCATTGTTGACTCTGAAGTCAGTGGACCGATTTCAACCATGCCAGGTTCAACCTAAAAATAGAACACTGAACAAGTGTTGGCCCATGTCATTGACAGCAATTCGATTCCAAATGAAAACTTCAAATTAACTCTAGACTTTTTTTCTGCTTGTAAATGAGATAATGAGGGAATCACACACATCTGGCCTTGGAACACACTTGGCCATGGAACACACATGGCCATGGAACACACTTGGCCATGGAACAGCAGAACAGCCAATTGTCCAATTACTTTAGGTACCTTAAAAAGTAGGAGGCACATGTAGAAACTGTTGGATGGATGTTGGATGTTAACACCCTCAAATTAAAGCTGAAAGTCTGCACTTAAAGCAAGTCTTGTTTGTGTCATTTCAAATCCATTGTGGTGTTGTACAGGGACAAAAAGATGAATATAGTATTGATGTCCCAATATTTATAGACCTGACTGTGTGTGTGTATATATATATATATATATATATATATATATATATATATATATATATTTTTTTTTTTTTTTTTTTTTTTTTTTTATATATATATATATATGGGTTTTTTTTGTCTGAAATGCTGCCGCAACATTTGAATTTCCCAGTTTGGGATCATTCAATGGGGTCCTATTATGAGAATCACACTTTTTCAGGTCTCTACATATACATAGTGGTCCTCCCTAACCCGACCGACTCCTAGAATCTGGTGAACAAACGCTTCCTGCATCAATAGATATTTTTCGGAATTCATGGCCCAGACCAAATCAAAATGCTTAGACTGCTAGAACACTGTTTGTGACGTAATTTCCCTTTTGTGACGTAATTTACGTCACAGACGGGGCTCTATGATTGACGATATTGATCGGTTGACATGCCCAAGGGCGTGGCAATCCTCGAAGGGGGAGTTCGTTTAGGCTACGGTAGCATTGTGTGGTAATGTCCTAGCTCAGAGCTACACACTGACAAACTGTTTGACTCAGTTAGCATTTGGCTAACTAGTTAGAGGTCCACTTCAGTCATGTGTGTGAGCGTGTGTGCAGTTCGTGATCAGGCTACGGTAGCGGTGTGTTGTAACGATCTGGATCAGAGCTACACACTGAAAGTTCCTCATAAGCTGTTGAATTCAGCTAGCATTTGGCTAACTAGTTAGCAGTCGGTGTGTGTGTGTATGTGTGTGTGTGTATGTGTTAGTGTGCGTGTCCACCCGAGGCTGTTCCCGGTATCACAGTGAACACGTAACCAGTTACACATTAATTACTAATTCAGAACAATTGCCTGTTTTTTGGTGAAGGAAATCAGCTTTAGCTCCTCTGAGTGATTGCAGAGCTGCGTGTATCCACACACACACACACACACACACACACACACACACACACACACACACACACATACACACACACGAGCATGCACGATAATCCAAAAAAAAAACTAGGTCTTACTAGTAAAATCCCATGTTTCATTAGTTTGCGTTGGCTTAGCTCCCTTGTTATCCATGAGCTCTCGTTGTCATGACGGTTTTCAGAAAACAGAGTGCAATTATCTCACAGGCTGGTCTGATCATTTTTACACAATGAGCCATGAGTCTTTCTTCAGCAGACTGATGAGGCAGGTCCACGTTTAGCACCAAAAAATCAACTATTATATCATGAAAAACAACAGTGCTAAACATGAGAATTAGAGCGAAGTATGTAGCGGTGAAGTTACTGAGAGTTAAAAAAGTTACAGACAATGGCGATCAATCTGTAATGCAGGCGCATTCGAGTGGTAAACAAAGGCAGGTGAACGTACAGGGGAGGGTAGTGTTGATTGGTCAGTTTAGAGGGGGGAGGAGATAAGGAAGGCTCACGGTGGAGAGCGGGGATGGAGCTGAGAGCTACGCCCCATTAAAACAGACCTTCACAAAGCAGAGAAGGATTTATCAATATTCAATGAAAGATATTGGGGACCATGGATCACTTTGAGGCAAGACATTTCAAATACAGTATAGTTGGACATCTGGCAGCTGAATGACATCAATTTAAAACAGCATAATATAGGACCTTTAAGTATATATCTGTCGATTAATCTACTGGATAAATGGAATCTTATGAGTCATATAAAAAGCCTTAATTTTCATAACAAAATAGACTAAAATTCTCAGTTCAAAACGCTCTGCCCCTTATACCCTCCTGTAATTTAGGTAATATATTATCTATGAATGTAAGAGATATGAACTAACTTTGAATTGGTTCAGCAGATAAATAAAACATGAAAGTCAGGTACATGTACTCATACTGCGGACATGTCTTCCATCAAATAATCAGTAAGTTTTATGAGCAGGTGATCTGTATTTTCAGATTGGGCATTTCGGATGTAATCAGGATGACATGAATATGATATTACATTTAACTGACATCCATGTTAACTGGCAGATTCCTCTCCCGAGTTTTTCTCTTATGGCAGATGTGCGTGTAATACACACACACACACTTGCATAACGTTCCACCGAGCTCATGCAGAGGAATTTGATCGCACATCATCTCAAAACAGAAGAAACCAAATTGCTGTCAAGAAAAAGCAACATTCTATCAATTCGACCAGACACACAGCAGCGACTGAACACTTCATTTATTTTTAACTTGAAAACAAAATCTTTGTATTTCATGACTTCTCCCAAAAAACATTCAGATCTGCTCTACTTTCACTTCACTGATGTAGGATTGTTGAGCTGACTGCACTGATCCTCACCAAGGGGACCAATCACGGCTCCCCATTTCTGCCAGGTATTCGGTCTCAATTCTGCTCCAAGTCTTCAAAGTGTCCAACTATAACTGTCATGATAGAACTTGTGAACACAGTAATAACATAATGCTCAACAATCTGTGTCTCAATCAGAACCCAGGGATTCGGGATGTACCAAAATGACACAGATTTTGGATGTACTCAATCAGTTGGCAACGACAAAGACTGTGATTGATTAATTTAACAAGGTTACATAGTTCCTCTGAAATAAATACATTCTATCAAAGATTTGTCTGGTATTTCAGCTTTCAGAACATCCTTTCAGGAAGGCTGACTCAACACTGAATAATAATCTTTCTTGCAGTCACCCGTTGAAAGGGTCCCAGATACACATTTCTTGTAAATGTATTAAAATTTTAATGAATGATTCTTATGAAGAGAAATAATAAGTAAAACTTCATAGATGTAAAATATTTGATTGATGGAAAGGATGAATGTTGAGGGGTAAATCATTGTTCCTCTTTGAGCGTGAGTAAATTCTACACAATGTCTACATCATCATGAATAATAACCTTGAGTCATTCTTGAGGAAATAGCTTCATCTATCCAACAATCCATTAGTCTCTGAAGACTTTTAAAGATTGTTCAGTCCATTACATTGCCACAGACATCAACAAAATGCCATTTGTTGCATTTACAGTAATGTCCCCTCCAAAGGCCAACATTTGGATTAGATCCCATTTAACAGCTCCGTGGGTATTTTGTTTTTTTGTTTTTTTGTGAATTAATTCCCACAGGGAAATTAGTGGCACACTCTAGTTAGCACATATGCATATATATTAGTGTGTACGGGCCCTGAACACACAAACACATACAAAGGGGCCTATACACATGCAGGAGGAAGTAGAGTGGCGGGCAGCCCCTTTTGTGGAGCGCCCAAATGAGCAGCTTGTAGGGGGGACCGTACCTCAAGGGCACTTGGGCAGTGCTCCAGAGGTGAGCTGACACCTCCCGCTGTCAAGTCACAGGAGCAGGAATCAAACCGGCGATCTTGAAACATTGGACGACCCGCTCTACCGTCCGCTCTACCACTGAGATACAGCCGCCCAAGGTGTAAACAAATTGTAGTTTGTCTTTCATTCACAGCTAAAGAGCAGCCCTGGGGCTACTCTTGATTCATAATATCAGGAGATGTTTTTTATTTATTTATTTTTTATTTTTGGTTTCAAGGACAATCCGGTCAACAAATTGGACCCTGTTCATCCATTATGATTACCATGCATATCCTATGATTGAAATGACACTGGTTAAGTAGCCCCATTAAATGACCCACACACATCTGGCTCAACGCTTGCAGTCAAGAGACGACAGGAAACACCAGAGGACAGCGTTGACTCAGGACATGCGTGGATCCTCTGAGAGCGACACAAAATGAGAGGGCTTGTATTTTTCTTTTGTTTTATTTTGTTTTTTGTTTTTTGAAAACAGCAGGGTTGTCCTCCAGCCAGAGAAAGAAATGATCTATGAATTTCTCATTAGCCCCCCTTGATGACAGACGTACGACTAAATGATTAATGGTCGGTGGAGAAACAGGAGAATTATTGACATGACCTTTTAGGGATGCCCATTCAAGAGCAAATGGGTTGACATTTCTTCGACCGAAATGATCTACTTTGACATTTCCATCTTTTTCTCTTTTTCCTCCACCTCACTCAATCTGTCTCACCCCATCATGAAATCAGTTTGGGAATTATATTACACATTAGAGTCCATGATACAGATCATTTATTGTATTTTAGAAGAATATACGGAGAATTTGCTGAGGGATTTGACATTTTGTGCAATGTATATAATTTGTAGATATTATGGTATTATTCTGCACTCATAATTCCAAGTGGTAAATTCACCTGTACCATTACTCCACTTGAAAAAATATCATCTTCCAAGATAACTTAATGCACATACTTTCATGATGGGGGGATGGGGGGGGGCAAGAAAAGGAAGTCAATAATAGACAGTGTCATCTCAGATTATCAGACATGGTGGATTGGAAATGAAAGCAACAAAGACAAGTAGAGGTTAAAGAAAAGTAAGTTTTCTCTCCTCTACAGATATCATGGAACTAGAACAATGGTAAAGAGACAGCTGCAAGTGGACTGATGCCATACCACTAGGCCCTAGTGCTATGTCACTCTAGTAACTAGGGTGACTGATTGCACTTTTTTTAAGGATAAGGTTAATTTTTAAAGACTGGGTTTTTTTTCCATCACCAACTAGTTGGAACCTTTGTCTTCATTAATATTTAGATATATCTGCTTGCCACAGCTCTCACACAAAGCCCTCAATCACACAGCACTTAAAAATGTGAGGAAATGTCAAGATTACAAGGAAAAGGTATTGAGCATGCAGATTACAGCAGCATCTATCAAGGTTTTAGTTCAAATTTTGCTCCACCTCTTGCCATAAGAGAAAAAAAATCAAAAATTAATTAAACAGTAAGAGGAAAGACAACCCCAACTGAGTGAAACCAGAGTTTGTGTGACACCCATGAATGTGTGATCACATTATGTGGTTAAGTTGTTTCAGTTTTATATGTTTATTGTAAGAGGGGAACCCTTCGATTGAATTAATGTAGGGTTTTATTGGAAATTAATTCCTGTGATGTGATTTCTTGTTTCTGACAGGTCAGTAACAAATGAAATGTCATGTTTTATGTCAGAAAGTGATGCATATGTAAAATATTGTGTGTTGACCATCAAGAGGTTTATTTTGTTTCTTTTGAACATCATTTTTCAAATAGTTTAATCCCTTCAAGAGGAAAGTCATGCTAGCATAACGTAGCTAGTTTGTTAAGCACATGTGTTAAGCATGTATCATTATTTAATGCATTTCAGTTAGTCTTGGACTCTGTATTTATGTTTGTTCATTTCATAATGTTTTTGAAAATATCTTGTATGGTTTTATTTAATCTGCCAGTGGACTTGTATTGCTGTGCTGGCTGTTATAACCTGTTAACAAAATAAATGTTTACATGAAAATATGTCTTGAGTTCATCAAGGAGACGAGTGGATTAAACACCTCACCGTTACCTGTGGTGTGATTTCTTGTTTCTGACAGAACACATTTAATCTGATAAGGGGCCTCAAGCCGGGGCCTGTTACATTTGGATAAATACAATCTATGAGACTAGATTATAAATTTGCATGACTGCGGAATTTAATTATGCTTTCTGGTGCCTTAGCCATGGCCGTAAATACCATTGAGGCCCCCTTTTCAGAAGTCCATAAAATACACGTCATGAAATAATTTCTTAACAGGACCCATGAATTAGTGCTTCAGAAATATTGGACAACGTCAAGACAATCATGCTGATGGGTGGAGTGACTGATCTTATTCCCAAAACAACTCTTTGCTCAACATGGTATTTATCTGATTACACCAATAAAGCAATTTACAGAGGTGGGGCAAGGGTAACTAGAGAAGGTTACTAGTTTCTCCTCCACGATACCCTGTGATTTGTCCTACAGTAGATAGTGGACATTCGTTATGTTGTGTACTGATTCAGGTGAATGAATTTATTAATGAATTTTGGTTGCGGCAGTGGCTCAGCGGTAGAGCAGATGTCTTGAAGACAGATCGCCAAGCCATCGGTGGTTTGAGTCCTGCTCCCGCCAGGACATCCTATGGAGTGTGAGCTGACGGTGGAGGTGTCAGCTCACCCCCCAGCCACTGGGCGAGGTGCCCTTGAGCAAGGCACCGTCTCCCCTACAAGCTGCTCGTTTGGGGCGCGATCCCGTCACTCTGCCTCCCCCTACTGTTTGTTGTGGATGTTATTAATTGCATGCCTACAGGGCCCTAGTGTGTTGTGTTCAGGGCCCTGTATTCAACTATGTATGTATGCATAACCTAAACCATATATGTAACTGCATGCAACTGTAGTGTAGAGTGTGAAAGACAATTTCCTCATTGAGGAATAATAAAGTGGATTTCTTTCTTCTTCTTCTTCTGAGGAGTGATTCATTCATCCAATGTCAGACTTGTAAGCGTAAACTTAAACATGTCTTCTTTTGAATGTAGTTGTGACAAAAATTAAAAGAAGACTGCAGTATTCATAACTCAGCTTTAGTGGATTCAGGGACAAGACAAGACAGAGAAAATTAAGGACAGGAGACAGTAGAGGTGATGAGATGAAGAGTAGGTTCTCACGACTGTGACTGGGATAGGATCAACATTTAATCTCTTCGTTGTCCAACACAAACCAACCTAATCACAATGAAACAATGTGGGCCTGTCTACTACAGAGATGTATGTCATTATAGTGGAATATATAATTGTATTGTACAACAACACAACATAATTATAGCATCACATAATTAATGTCTGACAATATTATTGTACAATACATCTTTCTTTTATTAATGCATTGTTTGAGGCCAATTTCTACTATTTAAACTCAAAATGGTGCAAATACAAAGACAAGGTGTATACAACTGAATGAAGATACTTTTTATGTGCTTTGACAAGTTAGGAGTCACGGGTGGTGAATACAGGGGGGGACAGAGGACAAATCATATGGGACGGAACATTCAATGCAACATTTAACCTGATTCTCATGCATTACTGCCCAAAAGATTTATGCCACTGCACACTGATTTGATTTTGAAGCCCATGTTGTCTGAGTTTTGTCCTCCAAATGTCCAAAGTGTAGATCAGAAAATATATATGAAATTTTGTGAAAAATTCATGCACTATAAATTGTGTGCATGTGAAAGTGGCCATTTAAATAAACCCTGCGTGTATTAGATTCATTATTGAGATGCTTATCTGTGAATGTATGTGAATCCTCAAGGTGCTGTTTCAGAATTACATACTAAAGCTTACACAGATAGGCATTTATTGTGTTTCGTGTCAGTACTTATTGTGATTGATTACAAGGCTATGGATATTATTTGAAGTGATTGAGGACAGGAGTGATGTGTCTCACCCTTCAGTGTAATGGGTGGCCTGGAACTCGCTGGTGTGTTCTCCCGGACATGCATCATAGTATCTCTTGTGATGTGTAATAGAGTGTTGTTCCCAGCTGTGTCATTTCAACATCTCGGCCTTTCTATCTATGTTTACCATTCTATGGGGACACCAATAAAACAATGCGACAACAAAGCATGGAGGCCTTGTTTTGTGTCTCACTCTCTCAGAGCTTTCTAGATTCTGTAATGGCCCTAAGAGTAAAAGTGACTCACAGTTAAGGTTATGAAAAGAGAAGAATCAAATTCAGTTGTGTTTGTGAGTTTGGTTCTCCCAGTAGCCTTTAATCAAAGCTTCACTGTATATCAATATTTCTTTGAGATGGTTATTTTTTACATTTCTTTTATCTTTTTGTTTCCAAGTGGACTCACTAGAGGCCCATTGCTTCTGGAAGTCAAGGGCTTTATGTAAGCGGATTTGCATCTTTTGCCCAAAGAAAAGCACCAAATTGCAGAAAAAAAAAAAAAAAAAATTAAAGTGAAACGTGCTACAAGAAAAATTCCCTCTCCTCAAAAATACAATAACAAGGGAAAGAATTGCTACACAAACAAAAGAAATCAGACCAGCTTAAATACTGTCAACAGAATAAGCATCCATTTTGAGGAGAATTATGCAAGTAAGTTCTATATTAATGATTAAGGAGCATTGAAGGTTCTTCTACAGTGTTTGCTATTGATATGTAAACAAATTGTTTATCACTACAGAAGCAATTGAAATTATATCAAAAGAAAAAAAGGGAGTGCTCATATGTTGATTCATAATATTGGATAATACAGCAATGCAACATGTCAGCGAGCTAAATGAAGTTGCTTTGGCATTAAATGGACAGGAAACTTAATTTTAAGTGACATATATGTTATTCATCCTTATGAAAAATAGAAGAAAAAATAAATTTTATACGTGTAGCATCATCCCTTTGGTTAGAAAACCTTAAAATCTGCGCCACAGCAGCTTCTGCATCCAGTGGTCACGTGAGCGTCATACATCATTGGCAACGAACTTAGCTTGGCAGCCATAGAAGACAATGCGATCAACAACGCGATCAACTCGATAAATATCATGGTTACGTGCAAGGTGAACGGTTGTTTCAACACAACCACAAGAAAAAACAAAGACAAGGACCTATCCTTCTTTATAATACCTTCCGGGGAGCTAGAAGGGAGATGGAGAGCACGGATAAACCGGGTCAATAAGACCAAGGATCCGAGGATCTGTCATGAGCACTTTACCTCGGATGATTTCCAAAGAGATTAGAAGGTGAGATAATTTTCGGACAACCCATAGTATTTATTCTGAATTCCCAAGGTTTAGTGGATAATTAATTAATGTCTGCAGCTACTGGAGGTATTGTATAAATGTTTTTATGATCAGATTATCACGCAATTATGGCTCTCGCGAAAAGTAAACAATATCAAAAGTGATAGACAGGTCATTTTACTGAGAAGATCAGTGAAACTGAAATAAACCATACAAAAACTGCATGTCAGGTCCTGATCTTTATACATTCGTAAATACAAGACATATTAATATAAACTAAAGTTGTTATAAATACCACACGGTCCAACAGTAACGAATGGCGGCTAGCTCAGTGCTAACATAATACGGAAAATCGCATTGACGGGCTAGCGCGTTAGCATTGGTAGCGCCATTAACTTTTCCATACACACAGTAAACCAAAACGGGACATTATAACTAGTTGGATATCTCTGTCAGAATGTGATTCAGATGAAGACACCTGGGATGAGTCGCTAGATGTCCAAACTCTCATCCTCCTTGTACATCGGGTGGTAATTATATGGAATAACTACACCCCCAGGTGGGTTCACTGGGAACTCGTCTTCAGTGTCCGATGACGACGACATTATTTTTGGCAATATTCGGATAAATTATTACGAAAATGCCGGCTCTTTACCTTGTCGCTAGCTTTATCTGCATTGATATGGATTCACCCCGTGGTCTACAGTTGCCTCACTTCCGCTGTCATGGCGTACTCCATAACTTACGATAAATTTCGTTTTTCTAAGTCCCCATTGCAAATAAAAAAATAAAAATGCCATAAAGCCTTTTTTTTACTTACGTATTTCAAATACAGACCCGGTTCATTTTAACTTTACTGTCCCTTTAAGTAAGACACACTGAATGACTAAAAATATATTCCAAAGTGTCACAATTGCATTTTAATGCAGTAACTTAAAAGAGTTTTTTAGTTAAATGAGTTTTCCTTCTTTGAATGTGTCACAATATTCTATGAAAAAAAAAACAAAACTCTACAGTCCTGTTTATTGATTGACTACTGGCTATGACAAACACCCGATAAGAAAGTGGACAGTGGATCGAAGCAACTGATAAATGACTCGTGTTGCCCTCCTGAAAGGTTCGAGCTCTTAATATTTACAGCCCTGAATCTCTATTATGGTTCTGTGATGCTGACCTTGCATCAGCCCCTTGTCTGTCAAAATGTATAAGTGTCTGTGGCTTTTCCATATAACAGTACCAAAGGGTTCTTTTCATCTCATCATCAGACCTGTCCTCCATCAGTAGTGACCAAGGTGTCCCAACCCAACCTGTCTATGGACTTGCTCTTACAGAGTCTCTTGGTACCTTGGGCCCTTTTTGAGAGCAGGTGATTATATATTAATTTAATATTCAGTACTGCCTTTAATATAACAGCATAAGTGATTGCGAATCTAAAGTTAGCTGATTGAGCACTCTTTCCAAAAGTACAAGAGGAAAATCCCGTTCTTTCCTTTCAGTAAGGGATTTAAGGTGAAACTAATCATTGACACTTCTCACCTGGTAGAATAGTTATGCTTGGATTGTTCTCTGGCAGAGTCCTCTATCTGATATCAGAATTTAAGCTAAATGCTGGTGTTTTGTGTTGTTTTTAAAATTGCTTTTTCTCAAAAATTATTCCTCACTAGTGGTCACTAGTCTTGACGAATAGGGCTCAATTATAAGTCATCTAGAGATCTACTGTTTATGCATTCAAATTTAATAACTGATGTAATATTGTCATACAGTGTAGTTACAGCCTATTGTAAAACAAACCAAACTGCTTTGGTGTTAACATCACAGCCTCTACATACAGAAACAGGTCATTTAACAGACGCATGATGGTGTACTCCCACATCCCTAGCATTTTGTATTCTAAGCCAATAGTATAAAATTATGAGGTCATAATTTTACTGTTTGGTTTTTTTTTTGTTTGATAAATGTTAAAAGGTTAGATGTTTCTTTGTTCAGAAAATGCACAGTATTATTGAAAATCCTCTTAGCGTGAATGTCTTGGATTTTGCATGATTATTTTGTAATTTGACTTTTATAAATAAACGTGATGTTAAAAATCAAAAATCTCTCTCTCTCTGTATGTATGTATGTATGTATGTATGTATGCGTGTGTGTGTGTGTGTGTATATATATATATATATATATATATATATATATATATATATATATATATATATATATACACACACATATATACAGTATATATACTGTATATATCCCCACCTATATACTACCTTTCAATCAAGCGCCCAACCAAGCACGGCACATCTGCCAGAAGGAATCACGTGAACATCTATCTATCCTTTTTGATTATCCCATCGACTTATATTTCCTTGATTAAGTCAAATAACAGCTGTAATATGGGCCTTGGCTTGATTACTTCAGATAGTTTATGAACACAAGGTAGCGATCATTCATGCTGTCCCCATTTTATCTACTGCCAGTGTGATTCATGATAATTTTAGGATTTGTCTAACGATACTGCTGAGACAAGCAATCTCACTAGACTGATGCCGCACCCTGTCATTATCTACAAGGCCACCACAGTTCGGATCGGCTGAATCGTCAATGTCAAATCTCTAGGTGTTGTTTTGATTTGGGACAAAACATGTCCTTGATGAGATATGCCCTGCAGAGGCCCCCTTTTGTGTTTATAGGTCGCATCCAGCTGCCTGCAAAAATGGAAAATCAGCATATAAATGAACACTGCAACAGTGCTTGCTAAGAAAAACATCAACCCGCAAGTCCATTATATTAATTGGAATCACCCTCGCCATTGCAGACAGTGACTCCAGTCAGACTGGGGTCGAGTGCTGATAAATGAATGGCCGGAGTATGAATATAGGTTTGGCCAGTGATATAGCAGAACATGTCTACAACTGCCCCCTTCGTTTATGCTGACCTTGTAATTAATCAGACAGGGGACGGGATGGAGAAAATGTATAGGATTCAGAAGAAAAAGGAAGGTGAAGTAGTCAAGCGGGATTTAAGTACAATCAGAATAGACTACACAGACGAATCCTGATTTAACACCAGTAGTTAACAATAGTGGTGTGTAATATCAACCAAAAATTATCTGGGATTATCATTATCTGGGAATTTGTCAATAAGAATATATTCAAACAATTGCTGTCTCTTATACAGACAGTAATTGTTGACTTCTATTGACACCTATATACATATATATAGAAAGGCTCAAAGTATATGTGTACATTGTATATATGTATATACGTATACGTTTTATCTATCTATCTATCTATCTATCTATCTATCTATCTATCTATCTATCTATCTATCTATCTATCTATCTATCTATCTATCTATCTATCTATCTATCTATCTATCTATCATATACGTATACGTTATACTGTATGTGTGTGTGTGTGTGTGTGTGTGTGTGTGTGTGTGTGTGTGTGTGTGTGTGTGTGTGTGTGTGTGTGTGTGTGTGTATATATTCTCTGTATGCTGCATATATACTGTATATATAAATCTTTTGGAATCTTTTGAACATGTTGAAATCAATTTTAAGTTTGATTAGTTTACTGACTGTTTTTTGGTGCTCCCTAACCTCTATACAAAGCAGGTTTTGACAACACAGTAGTTTGGTCAGGTTCTCTACACACTTCTTTGTAGTTAGTAGATGTTTTTTTTGGCTGTTGCTTTTACAGTTGCTGAGTCAAAAGAAACATTTGAAGACATTGAGCACAAGACTTTATCTGGAGAAAATTTCCCTCCTGGCTTTTCACAGGACAACCCCCTAAAGATTACAAAAGCAGCTCCACAAACTTTTCTCCAGGATATCAATGAAGGCTGGAGTCTATTTGCAGCAGTGTGGTTTACTGCCAAATGAACTTAGCAGTCTGATGAACAGTACATTACTGCACACGCTCATATGTGGTCAAAACCAAAACAAAAAAAATGAATTAGTTGAGCCTTAACCCCATCAAAGTGAATGTAATTTGAAAGAAATTTTAAGTCCGGGTTAGGGATTGTTTAGCATTAAAATAGTTAAGTAGCATTAAAGTATACAAGAGATGTATTCACTGATGCTTATATGAAGAGTACTGACCACAACTAAATCAAATGACATTTATAGTGCCGTGATGTCAGTCAAAATTTGCATTTTATCGTTTTTTTTGTCTTGGACCCTGTACCGAATACTAAGATATAAAAGGGCTTTCTCCTCAAATTAAACACTTTCGTTTTGCTCACTATCTCATATATAATAAAAAAAAAACACCAGCGCAATCGCCTCAAGGAAATTCAGTGCATAATGTAAGACTACCAATTAAAGTAATTTTTGCTACCCAGAAACATAGAATGATTCAGTGTTTATCTCAGCATACTGAAGGCCTAAATATTCAAGATTCTGCGTAAAACAAACAGAAGATTAAACTCCTGATGTATCCAACACAAAGCCTGAGGCTTGTTTATATTGAATCACGAAATTCATTGACTAATAAGGCAAAACATTAAAATGTAGCTGCATGTCATTTGCATATGAATTATGTGATTTGCTTTCACAATTCCAAGAATAAATAGGATGTGATTGTGACCTCTAGAATCCCAATTAATCTTAGAAATTATAATATCTAATTTAAAAGAAAAAGAAAACAATTATTAAAACTGCAAACTAATTTTAACTTCAGCTGTTTTATGTCTACAAGTTCTGTAGCGGATCTTATCCAACGCCACCTTTTATTCAAGAAGACATTTTGTGGGGGATGGACACTTTACAGATTTATTAAGCAAACACAAGAGATTTATTTGAACGCCACAAAATAAAATGAAATATGGCACAGTTTAACAGTAGAGCCATAATTCAGTCATGAGAAAATACATTCAGGAACAATCTGATGCTTTACAGGTATTTATAATCAGATGTGCAACTTCAGCCATTGAAAAATATTGCTGATCATGACATTAAGTTATTGTTCTGGGTGTTGGAGCTGAATGCCATCTGCTGATTTACATTATGAAATGCAGTTGATGAATAATACTGCCACATCTCTGTGGTATTCACTGGCATGTTTTAACAGGGGAAATGGTAACATGTTATTCACATCTTCAGTCAGAAATATATTCATACAGCACATTCATTGGTACCATGAAGAATTTAGAAGGTTTTTTAAGAAATTTCTTTAAAAACAGAGAGAAGAAGAAGAAGAAGAAGAAGAAGAAGAAGAAGAAGAAGAAGAAGATTTTTTTTTTATTTTTGCAAAAACACTTTAATCACACTCAAACATTTTACAATTTTACATGAGATGAAAGTGCTTCAAAAATACTAAAAACCAATAAATAAAAAGAAGAAGAAGAAAAAATGTACTTTAAACATCCCATATTATGCTTTTTTAATTGATGTCATTCAGCTGCCAGATGTCCAACAACATGGTATTTGAAATGTCTTGCCCCAAAGTGATCTGTGATCCTCAATATCTTTGATTGAACATTGATAAAATCTCTTCTGCCCACAAAAGCTCTGTTTTAATGGGGCATAGCTCTCAACTCCCTCTCTCTACCCCCTCCCCCCTCTGAGCTGCCTTGATTAATATGTCCCTCTCCCTCACGTGCATTTGTTTACTTGCACCACTTCAACACGCTTGCATTACAGATTGATTGATGGCCATAGTCTGGAACTTTTTTAACTTTCAGTTACTACGTATTTCGCTCTAATTCTTCTCATGTTTTCCACTCTTGTTTTTCATGATGTAACGGTTGATTTTTCAGCGCTAAGTGTGTGCCTGCTTTCTCATGTTTGCTGAACAAAGACTTGTTGCTCATTGTGTAAACTCGATTAGACCAGCCGGTGAGATAATTAAAGCTGTGTTTTCCGAAAATCGTCATGGACCATGAGAGATCGTGGATAACACGGGAGCTAAGCTAACACAAACTGATGAAACGTGATTTTACCGGTAAGTTTTTCTCTGTAATCTCGTGCGTGTGTGTGCGTGTGTGTGTGTGTGTGTCGATACACGCAGCTCTCCAATCACTTAGAAGAGCTAAAGCTGCTTTCATTCACCAAAAAACAGACAGTTGTTCTGAATTACTAATTAATATGCAATCGGTTATGTGTTCGTTGTGATGCTGGGGATAGCCTCAGGCGGACACACACACACACACACACACACACACACACACACACACACACACACACACACACACACACACACCAGACTGACGCAGCGCTAACTAGTTAGCCAAATGCTAGCTGACTTCAGCAGCTTGTGAGGAACTTTCAGTGTGTAGCTCTGATCCAGGTCGTTATCACAAACTGGTACCGTAACCTGATCACGAACCACACACACACATACACACAACTGAAGTGGACCTAACTAGTTAACTAGTTAGCCAAATGCTAACTGAGTTCAACAGTTTGTGAGGAACTTTCAGTGTGTAGCTCTGAGGTAGGACATTACCACACAATGCTACCGTAGCCTGAACGAACTCACCCCCATGGATGCAACGCCCTTGGGTCATGTCAACCAATCAATATTGTCAATCACTCTGTCCAATCACAGCACACCCTTTGTGATGTCACAAATACCACTCTAGCAAAATCCGATAGTTTTGATTCAGTCTGTGCCATGAAAACCTAAAAATCCAAATATTTATTGATGGAGGAAGCATTTGTTTACCAGATTCTAGGAGTTGGTCGGGTTAGGGAGGACCGCTATGTATATGTAGAGACCTGAAAAAGTGTGATTTCCATAATAAGACCTTTTAATGAGGAAATTATTTGTCCTATAAATCATTAATTTATGCCACTCAACAAATGGGCATCACAAAAAGGACATTACATGGTTGTGTAATCTGGCTGCAAAAAGGTACTACAAAGGCGGAATATACAATTAATAGAATATGATTTTTAATGAAATCTAGTGAACTCTTTCCAATAAAAAAATGTCTTATATTGACAAGTTGTCAAGAAATGACTGCAGTCACACAATTTATAATTTGCTGGCTCAGTGAGTAGAAGTCCAGGGTGTTAAAGAGTAAAGCAGTCTCTGCCAAAATTAAAATCAACTTTACCCCTGAGATTATTTCACTTACTTTACCACAACAGACATATTGTTAAACACTGCTGTGATTTAATTAGTGTGCTTCTACTTATCATTCATGATGTTCAAATCCCAAAACACCAGAATGTGCTTTTGCAGGTATTCATGATAAAATAGTCATCTAATGTGTGTGAGAAAGAGACTACAAACAAAGGCTTTGGGTGGTCAGCCAGTACGAGGGGCTCAAAAGCAGTACCTGTTACAGCATCCAAGAGACTACAGCAACATGAAAAGATGGAGAGAGGAGGAGGAGGATAGGTGTGTCACCAGGGCTTGTTTACCCATTTATACAAGCCTCTGGCTTTCTGTTGACTGCTTTGTGGATTACAACAAAGTAATCAAGGCCCAACTTTATTATGGTGTCAGCTTTTGGCTTCAGTGGAAAAGACTTATAAATCTGGCTTCTGTCTTTGACATAGCCTTGCCATCTTGGCCGTGACTGTGCAAAAACATTCAGCAGCTTGGCAACATCAAAGTGGATGGAGGGAATAGAAACCAATTGTAGCTTCTTGAAATTAGGACTCTATCCCATTGAATGAACTCATTTCCTTTCCCACTTTTCCAACTCTTCATCGGCATTAGCAAAACACAGTTCTCTGATGTACTGTATACCACAACACAGATATCCAACTTTCCAAACAAAATTGATGCCTATTTTTTCTTTTTATTCGTAACTTCACAGAGAAGAGCCTTGAAAATAGGAAGGCTAAACAACTGCAATTGTTCCAGTTATGATTTAACTATGAACTTCTTTGTATGGCATAAGTTATCTCTACATGTTTGAAGAGTGTGGACTCATTTGAGGATGCTGAACTCATAAAGCCTGCATGCATAGAGAATATCCAGCTCATTTTTCATATCAAAGTACAGCAGCTGACAAAAAAGACAGGTGGCACCACCAGTTTAATTGACTTTAAAGCTATTAAAATAGAGCTTCTTGTTAAATGTTGCCTGCACAGAAGATTGATTTACTCTGCCTGTTGAAAGCCAGACGTATACACGACCTGCAACAAACCCAGAGTAATATGAGTGTCACAAAACTTTGGGATGCAGGATTTGCCCTCTTTTCCTTATGAGAGATGCTAATGAAACTTGTACAATCGCCTCCTCATGAACACTCATTGATGCACACTTACACACATAACTGCACACGTTTTTTTTTTTTTTTTTTCATTTTTGCCTTCCTCCTTCACATTGAAATCCTCCCTAGGGCAGACTGATAAAATGGAGCTGCTCAGGTGGAATGATTTACCTGTTGAACAGGATACGGTCTCCACTATTTTTCACTAGGGCCTGACA
The DNA here is from genome assembly GCA_013358685.1 of Antennarius maculatus. NCBI lineage: Eukaryota > Metazoa > Chordata > Actinopteri > Lophiiformes > Antennariidae > Antennarius > Antennarius maculatus. The sequence continues at coordinate 6,567,050 of CM023619.1, read as the reverse complement.
CATCTCCCAAAGAGTCATAAAGAGACAGTACACTGTCTAGATAGGACTCATAGCTCATTTATATGACTGCATACAGCCATACTTTATGATGTTTTTTGAACATAGTTGGAGTAAAACATTATATACATATCATAAAGGAAGTTATATAGTCATACACTAAACAATGATTGTGCAAAAATCATCCCTATTATCAGGTCCTCACATGCACAAGACATGTCTTGTGCTGTTTTGAATATAGGGACAGTGTCACAGTCTGTAAGAAGACAGTTGGATTAGGGATGAGCAAGTACAACACTATCTCTATATGTATCTATTCAACCATCTAAATCACATATATCAAAGTCAAGACCCGCAGGCCATATCTGGTCCATGACGAATTAATTATGGCCCGCTGGATGATTTTTAATTTCTATTAGAAGTGGCCCGCAGGCCACATCGGCCCTCTGGTGTTTTGCACGCACCAAAACTACATTACCCACAATGCAACAGTAGTGGAAGTGATTGCAGCGCAGCAAGCGGGCTTTGGGTTTCATTGTGTATCAGCACGGTGGTGCAGTGGGTAGCGCTGTCACCGCGCAGCAAGGCGGTTTTGGGTTCATGTCCCACTCCCGCACGGAGTTTGCATGTTCTCCCCGGTTCTGCCTGGATTCTCTCCGGGTTTTCTGGCTTCCTCCCACCTCCAAAAACATCAGGTTAATTGGTTAATATGGTCACAAATTGACCGGAGGAATGAGTGTGTGCACGGATGGTTGTCTGTGTCTCTGTGTGGCTCCGTGGTGCACTGGCCCGGAGTTTCCTCGGCCCCACGCCCTAAGCCAGCTGGGTTAGGCTCCAGCTTCCCATGACCCGCGACAGCTGATGAAGCAGTCATGACAATGTCAGAGCGTAGGTTGAATTTAGCTACTGCACTTCTCAAAAATAGCTAAAAGGAAGGTGGACGCTGAGAGCAGGGGGTTTCAAGCCAGGTGGGAGTCAGAGTACATGTTCAAAGAGGTAAAAAGTAGACCTGTGTATCTTCTGCTACGTTTGCACGTTTCATCCCCGACGCAGTGCTCCAGCTGCGCGTCCAAGCTGCTCGGACATTTTCTGTTTCATAGCATAGACCTGTGTGAACAATTGTTCTCTCAGATGAAGCTGAACAAAACATCAAAATTGAGCCGTCTGACTGATAAACACCTTCACTCTATCCTGAGGGTTTCCTCAGATCAGAGCCTGACCCTGAACATTTGTGAACTTGCATGAAAGATGAGACAACATCAAATATCACGGTCAGCCTCAGACAAGCGAGCATCACAGAGCAGTAACATATTTCCATTTTTAAATTCAGTTAAATTTTTACATTTGTTTCTACAAGACGTGATGTCTCCTTGAAGGAAGCATTGTTTTGTCTGTGTTAAACCTGCAGGCAGGAGGCCTAGAGGAAGACCAAAGAGGAGGTTTATGGATGTAATGATGCATGCACAATGTTTTTTCAGTTTATAATGCATGCAATTTCATTATGCATTTATCTTAATATTAAGGAAAATATTTTGTTTTTAAAGGACATTTACTTTTTTGCTGTTTGCCTGTTGAAAAGGCCTGTACTCGGAATGGGAGGGACTTAAACTGGAAATGGGTGTGGTTTCTCAGGAAATGGGTGGGGCTCAAATCAGTACATTATTTTAAGTCTGAAATTGATATGGATTGATCAGAAGTTGCTATAAAATTATTGTTTATTTTAAAACTATTTACAGAACAACCTCAAAATTGAGATTCAAATAAATGTTTTTGATCACAAAAGTAGAATTACTTACAGAACAAGTTTTTTTATGAACTCAGAACATGAATACTCTCAAGTGTATGAATGAATATTTACAGAACAGCCTTTTTTGTTTCATATTTCTATCTGCAACGGTTGCACAGATATTTGGTGGACATACAATCGAATGGACGAACACTAACAATTACAGTGCGCCCTTGCGCATTTGCGCATCAACGCTCGCGACTCCACGTCACCACAGATTTTTGATAGACAGTCAAATGATACTGTACGCACATTCTATTGGCTGACGGCATCCGGAAGTGCAATTTGTTCCATCAGTCTCGGATTTCGGACACAAAAGTGCTTTAAACAGTCGATAAAATTGTGGGAAAAGGTAAGACAGACGGAAGGTAGTTTAATATCAGTATGGGGAGCGTTCATAAACGTTTAAATTACCGTAAATAATAAGATTAATAGATCGCGATCGCGATCTTGATTCCTGGAATGCATTAACCGCAAAGAACAAGGGCGTACTATACAATACATCACAGGTTTGAGGCGGAATGTAATAAGTCTCCTGGCCAGAATAGTCATAAAGGATAAAGAATCTTTTTGAGAGGAGGACAAAACGGATGGTCTTGAGAAAACCCCAAACAGAACTCATGACTTGTCTTTAAGAAAACTTTGTTGTGTTCAGTCATATGCCTCCATTCTGCAAAGCTAACATCTGTTGCTCAAATTATACATGCATGCAAAACTAGATGGATTACATGAGCTCAAGCATGAATCCAAGAATTTCCATATCACCCCCTTTGATACTGCCATGCCGTTTAAAATACCAGAGCAATAGCCAACTGTAAAATGTAAAATTTCAGCAGTTGGCAGAATTTATAGTTTATTAAAATTAGTTTCAGTTTCTCATTGTCAGTATTACAAATTCAGTAAGACACATATACAATGACATTACTTATTACGCATGACCCCAAAGCGCTTTGCGCAGATTACACCTAAATCCTGTTTTCACTGCAGATGAGCATGCAGATATCAACAATCCAAAATACAGGACTTGGGTTTTTTTTGAGCGTTAATTGTGTTTCATTCATTAGCAAATGGCTACAGATAGTGGTCAAATTATCACATATTGTTTGTAGGACTGGTAACACACTTTTCTTTTCAATAGTTTCACTTTACTTTGTGCAGGCATCTGAGTGATTTATAACTGCAGTCTTGGCCACTGAACTGCATTCAATTCTCCCATCTCTCACACAGTTTCAAGCTCTCCACTTAACCCCCCACTTAACCACCAGGGAGCCAAAACTGCCTCTGCTTCTTCAAACCTGCTGTAGCTACACCTGTTGAGTCTTTTTCAGCTCTCTTGTCAGAAAAAGAGAAAAGACTGGAAGACAGGCACAGACAAGGAGAGGGGAGTGTTAGAGAGAGAGTGGGGGTGGGGTGGGGGTGCGGGCATCTGAATAAAATGATCTAAAACTCAGTCAAAAATTACATTGAAGTCATGTCCGAAAAGAAAGTATTCAGTTTATCATTTATGTGTCCTTCTTATTATTTTTAAGATCCAGCACAATTGAAACAACAGCAAACCTCTTGTTGAGGGACAGGCATGTTGAGCCTCATCCTTGACTCTCTCCCAACTCTTTGTTCAACACGGCCATTTGTCTGTATTTAAGTAAATACACCATTTTTTAAAGCACCTTTCCTACTAATTTATCCTGAATCACCAGTAGACAGCAGTGCAAGTCTCAGAATTCGAAAGAAAATGTCATTTGGTTTGGGTGGCAGATGGATGACAATGTGAAAGGTGCCAATGAAAGTACAACAGGTAGCATTATTACATCCTGCTTCAAAACGGTGATGTATTGCGTTGGTTTGTTCACCAAATATATTCGCAACCGTTGCAGATAGAAAGATGAAACAAAAAGTACAGTACTCGGGAGGCAAAGTGGATGAAAATGAAATGATGACCTTGACCTTGAGAAAACTAGATCAAGGTCAAATTTCAACTTTTGTACACTCAGGAACTGGGTAGGATAAACCGACGAGGGAGAAGGCCAGTGTGAGTTAGACCATTGATCAAAGCTAGTGCTTTGATCAATAACAGCAGGTCAGAGCACTAGCTTTGATCTTTGACCTATGCAAGTAGGTCTGGGTAAAATTTTGAATTCAGGGGTGTCGCGGGATGTTGCAGTTGCTGACTGCATTGGTTCTCGCTTTAAGATTTGCTTTCATTGGCAAATATTATTTGGTGCATAACTTAAAATGCAGGACAAATTATATGCAATTAAGTTAATAGATCAGGTATATGTTGGCAAATGACACAACTGTTTTTCTACCATCTGAAGCTGGCAATGCACCAGCAGTTCCCCTGAACACACCTCATTTCAAAACAAACACGTCTATGGATGCACAGAAGGGTGGGTACACAGAACCAAACCTTTGGCTGATACTCTATATTTGCTAATTACAGAAAGTGGCACTGGGTGTGAGAATAACAACCCTGTATAATTGCCTCTTTGGAGAAAATAAACTATACACAAACTGCCTAAGTGGTTAAATTTATGGAAAGACTGTCACCTAAAAAATATTTTTGAGGTATTTAATTATTTTATCAGTGTCTTATGTTTATATGACTTTTTTGAATACGAAACCCAAACTCTCTTCAGCAGCAGTGGCTTGTCTGTGAAAATGAGCATACATGCTTGTGTTACTTAAGAAAACCACAAAACCAGTGTTGACAATGTTTAGGACTAATGGTATGAATGGTGAATGTCAGAGAACCCCATTCCCTCTCTCTCTCTTTCCCTCTCTCACTCTCTCTCTTTTTCTCTCTCTCTCTCTTTCTCTCTCTGCGTAACTGTTCGAAGGGAGAGGATGAGCGCTGGCTGCCGGCTGCCGTGTGCCAGGCGGCTGCGACCGCAGGAGGGGCAGTGGCGGGAGCCGCAGAACCAATGGTTGCAGCTACTTACGCAGCTGCGGCAGCATCCGGCGCTGCAACCCGGGCTCCGAGGCCACGGCTTTGTGTGTTTCCAATTCTTTCCCCGCTGGGTTGCCGGCAGCCGACCCGCAGCTGCGCAACAACACGAAAGATACAGGTGACAGTGCAAAGGTTAAACACTCGGGGACCGTAATCCCTCTGGTGTCTTCCAGTACTGCGGTCCTGATTTCACAATCGCAGCCCTGTGAGTTTCCAACTACACCCCCTGCGGAATCGCAGGCCATCAACCCAGAGGTCACGGGTGATAGCACAGAGGTTAAACAGTTGCCAGCCATCAACCCGAAGCCACAGAATATCATGCAGGACACGGATAACAGCACAAAGGATGGTCACAGTGATTTGGTGAAAGCTGAGAGGGCCAAAGAGACAGCAGCCGGGATGATTAAACAGTCGCCGGCCGCCAACCCAGAGCCACACAATAACACATAGGTTGTGGGGGCCAGAGAGACAGCTGCCAGGATGGTAGAGTCTCAGCTGGAGAAAGAGGAGGAGGAGGACAATATTGTGATAGACGAGGAATTATTAAATATAGCTGTTAAAAGAAAACACACTAACACAAATATGAATATAGCGAAGAAAATTGCTAAAGAAACACTTCAGACACCTACTGATATCAGTAGCTCTGAGAACAAAAATGACAACTGTATGAAAGAAGCCGTAACAGAAAAATATGATTCACAAAAGATAAAAAAAATTCCGGCAAGATACAATAGGTTCGATGGCTGACCCCAACATGTTTCTGGTAAGCATCAGCTTTTATTTAGAGAATCAAGATAGAAGTGACTAACCAGTTTTTACAAAGAGGTTTATAGATTGAGGAAACTAAAGACAAAAGTAAAAAGGGATGATTGTGAAGAACAAATAGTTGTTTTTTTGTTGTTGTTTTGTTCTGGTTTTTAAAAAAAAGTTTTTAAAAATGTTAAAAGGTTAGATATGTTTCTTTGTTCAGGAAACACTAAGTACTATTGAAAATCCTTTTTACATTAATTTCTTTTGGATTTTGTGTCAACGTGATTTATCTTGTAATTTGGCTTTTATGAATAAATGTCATTTTAAAAATCAAATCTCTGTCTCTCTCTCTCACACACAGACACACACACACACACACGACTGAAGTGGATCTGACTACTTATCCAAATGCTAGCTGACTTCAACAGCTTAAGAGGAACTTTCAGTGTGAAGCGATGAGCAAGGTCATTACCGCACACTGCTACCATAGCTTGAACGAACTCCACCTTGGGGATGACCTCACCCATATCCAGGTGGACAATAAAATATGACTCAGGATAGGTCAATTTGTTTGGTTTGTTACGTCACAACTTGAACTGTTATGAATCTGAGCATATTTGCTGTGGATTTTTCATTTTTTAAGACGTCTTAATTCAGGAAGTGTTTGTTTTCAAGATTCTGGGATTTGGTTGGGTTAGGGATGAGCACTATGTATATGTAGAGACCTGAAAAAATGTGTTTTTCCATAATAGGATACCTTCAATGTAGGAACCAACTTGGAATTTAAACAATAAGTCTTTAGAATACTTCATGCCTATTTTTGTACTTTGCAGACAAAATGCAACCAGAATCAGAATTAAAACATTCTTTTAGCATGAATAGAGTAAATCCCAGCTAAGCCATAATTAATGGACTAAGACAAACATTCATGGAGTACTCAACTGGAACTTGACTGATATGAGTTAGTGGATTAGTGGAGATGGGCATAATTATAAGTTAAAGGCAGCCACGTAATGGGCCTTGGCATTTTTGAGAATACTTGGCTCCTCCACTATAATTTAATTAAAAAAGACATGAAACAACACGCATTACTCCTTTTACTATATGACTGTGTTGTTAATTTTTGAGATTTTCACTTTATATTACAATTACAAGACATATTTTAAAGGAGATTCGGCTTTCTAAATAACTACATCTGGTACATACAGATGAGTTGCAGCCATTTCAGTGTTTGGAAAAAGGGATTAAAGTTTAATTTCAAGACATAACACAGATGGATAAAACTGTTTGGGAAGACTGACACTACGACAGCACAGTAAATCCCCTTCGACCAATAACAATCAAGACAGGAGAGCCGACTCCATCTCTTGAGATATGCAAAGCGCAAGCTACAAATCTGGTTGGGGATGTGTCAATAATAGTGTCTCATTTTCTCAACAAGGAACTGGTGTGCTGTCCTATGTAACCTGGTTTAATCTTAGTCCCAGCAGTATACTGCAGAGCTGATCTGAGTCAGACACTTTGCTGGAGACAATGCCAGTGGCTGTCAGATAGCTACCCGGCTCTGTGTCTCTGCCTGGGGAAGGGCTGCCAGGACACAACCCACTGATTAGGTTATTTCTGAATTAGATTTTCTCTCCACTTCCACATAGTTGTATTTTTGTAAAGAACAAGTAGAGTTCTGTTTAGAGAAAGAAAAAGAGAAAATATCAAATCAGTCACTATTTCTTTCCACGATTAAATGTTAATTTACAATGCAATCCTGTTAAAGGGGTTAACAGTGCAGTCCTGCCCAATACAAATTGAACAGCAGTGCAGCCTGGGACTAAATGATAAGTGCTGCTGCTAAGGAAAAATCTGCTCTGATGCAATAAACTGGCTATCTGTACTTTAAGCAGTCTGATTCTTAGTCGAGAAAGAATTGTTAATCTAGCACCCCCATACATTTCTACATCTTAGAAGAATGTTATTTGTTGTTTAAAAGTGCCAGCAGCAGCAAAAAAAATGTCTATAAGCTATTACGATAAACTATTGACAGCCAGGATGTTCTTCTTCATCAAATGGGACCTTCTCCTTGTCTTTATGGACTGTTTGTCAAAAAGACAGAATATAACAAAAGTCGAAAAAAAAAAAATCTGATAGCAAAAGGACCAGTAAATTTTTATTTACATAAAATAAATTACAAATCATACCAATTCACACCCACTGAAAGTATTTTTCCATAAAGCATGGCTCAGATGTGACTCAGATGTGACTGCTATGAGTTTTGGTTTGTATTAAGTCATGAAAAAAATCCTACTTCTCACTATATTTTTTTAGTTAATAAACAGTTTCCAAACTAACTCTTAATGTCAAATGCTCATTTCAAATTTCTCTGACATCACCTTGTCCAGTTTGTGAATTTCAGCCCCATTTAGCATTAATCAGGAGAGGAAAAAACATACAAAAAAAATCTAGTCAATTATGCTAATACCCAGACAGCTTGATAATATTATCACTATAACTGCAAAACTGTCCTTCCACACAAGCAGCTCTAATCCTTCACTGAGTGAGGACACCTCTGGTTTTAGGTTACTTGCTCATACAGTAGCTGTTCACTGTTCAAATCATTCATTCATCTTCTTGAAGACAAGGCGATATAAGTCTTCGGCTCTTTATCTGTTTTGTCGTCACAGGTTCAGCTGCAGCCTATCCCTGCTCGTGTACACCCCAGACGCGTCACCTGCGCATCACAAGGCTGCACATTAGACAGACAAGCATTCATGCGCACACTCACGCTTCTGGGCAACTTGGAATAACCAATTCACCTAGATTGCATGCTTCTGGAGGTGGGAGGAAGCCAAAGAACCTGGAGAGAACCCACACAGAGAACATTCAATATCTGCACAGAAAAGAACTAGGCAGTCACAGACTGCAACATCCCATGACACCCCTGAATTCAAAATTTTACCTTGACCTACTTTCAAAGGTCAGGGTCATTTAATAAAAGACCCATGATCCAACATATAACTGGTGCATTCTATTTGTCATCAGATTTAAGAGATGTGTACCTAAAAATGTGTGCAAGTGAAAATGTGACCTTGACGAAGTTTTTCAATGTCAAGGTTGTGATCTAATTTTCATCCCCTTGCCTCCCTGACTATAACGCCTTTTGTTAGGTAGTTCCGGGTTAGTGTCCAACTCTGTGCAGAGTTTGCATGTTTTCCTGTGTCCGCGTGGGTTCTCTCTGGGTTCTCCGGCTTCCTCCCACATCCAGAAACATGCGCTTCAGGTTAATTGGCCAATCCAAATTGCCCATAGTGTGTGAGGGTGAGCGTGCATGGTTGTCTGTCTTTTTATGTGGCTCCGTGGCGCATTGGGATAGTGCCTGGAGTTTGCCCTGCCTCACGCCCTAAGACAGCTTGGGATAGGCTCCAGCTCCCTGTAACCCGTTACAGTGGATAAAGCGGTGCGGAAGATGAATAAATGAATGTTTTGTCTTTCTGTCTTATCCAGTTCCTGAGATATGTGCAAAAATATCTCAGGATAGAAAATATCTCAGACCATAGATCTAAGTTAGTGCTTTGTATTACTCACACTGGCCTTCTCCCTCGTCTTTCTGTCTTATCCAGTACAAAAGTTGAAATTTGACCTTGACCTGCTTTTCTCAAGTTCAAGGTCATCATCTCATTTTCATCCCCTTTGCCACTTGAGTAATGTGGTTTTTGTTTCATCTTTCTATCTGCAACGCTTGTGAAGATTTTTGGTGGATGGACGGACACACTGACAATTACAATACATCACCGCTTCACGGGATGTAATCAAACCTATAACTTTGTGAGGCAACAGTGTTACCCACTGCCCTACCCTGCCAGCCCTGTTCAAATTATGACAAATCAATTTTATCTGTATTGCATAAAATCCCTACAAAACTTATCTACTGCCACGTTCTTCAAGAACAGTTCTCAACCACATTCCATGACCAAGAGCACATGGCAGTGACAAGAAAGCAATACTACCAAACACCCAAGAATGTACTAATAGTCAATTTCCATTGTTTCTTATATTGGAATTTATATTCAATAGTAAATTATCCAAAAAAATAGTCGGCAGATTGGAAATGCATGTTTTGCCTAAAAACATTTAGGAGAGGACTGCTTTCCAGTGACAGCCTGGTTCTTAAAATCCTTGAGCTCACAAGATCCACCACATTTTGAGTCATCAGAATGTTCCAATTAAAAAGTTATCAGAACAGAATGAGCAAGACATTATTGGGAAGGGGGGGGGTGGGGGGGTTATAAAGCTGTTGAAAAAGAGGTGTTGTAAATAATGATGCCACCATGTGTTGAATACTCTCATTGGTAGCAACTTAGAAATCTGATAACCGTTGCTTCCTACACAGCACTGCAGGGAATTTTGATTATCTATCAGAAGACTCAGTCAGTCATTCCAATGACATGGCTGCACTGCTCCCTGTTGTCTGCCTGATAAAAAAGAGAGCAGTGCCATCCCCAGAGGAGTTTAATGATCCACAGAGATACACACGCACACACACTTAGAGGGACAACAATTTATTGATTGCTGTCTCATCTGTCTATAGACTGGAAACAAGCCTCTAAGCAACACAAAAATTCGGACAGTGATCATTTGTTATTTAACAGACAGGGCTGACACCCACCCACATGCATTCACCACACTGTCCCTTATTTTGGCACATTTTATACACATTCAGTGAGAATTGCCCAGACACACACAAATGACTTTCGCACACTCGCAAATACAGACACAGTGTGTCTGATGTGGATGAGGGAACAAGGGGGTTTTTGTCCTTGTAAATTATGTCTGGTACTGGACCATTTTGGAAGAGGCTTTGGCAGAAAGAGATTGTGTGGGTATTTGAGAGAGAGAATTAAGGATAGCAACGACGCAACGTTCAGCCAAAGAGAGGCATCACCCTTGCAACTTCCGCAGGTTTCCAGTGTGCAGCATGAGAGCCACGTTCATTGGACAAAGCCATAAAATACAAGTGTGCAGCATTAAATGAAGCCATGGAATCAAGCCAATGTGAAATCACACAACTTGAATAGTGTCAACAAGACATCTCAAGGTTTTGGGCATTAGTTTGATGAGGCTGTCTGGCTGTCTGGTCAAAGAAAAAACAGTGGCACAAAACAGTGTGAAAGAAGATGCCAGAGGAGTGAAGGGAGAGGCGATTTAAGATTAAGTGAGGAAAAAGAGGGTGAGGGCACATACTGCCACTGTGACTAAATGGCACAATAGAACAAGGGAATTAGTATCCAAAGTCACCATTGTCAATAAGTTGTGACTATGAGTATTATCAAAACAAAACATGAAGCAATTGTTTAAATTGTTCCAACAGGTCTGAGCTGCAAATTGTTCCATTCAGGCAGTAATTTGTTTTGTTGTTTTTGAACCACATTTGTCACCTTTGAGGTTTTTCCCATTTTTTTCCCAAAAACTTATATTGTGTTCTCTAATTTAAGGTTTAATAATGATAATATTATAATTTATCTCTGATGAATAGGAAAACATTATCATATTCAACGACACCTTCAATTGCAAAATTCATCCATTTTTATTGAAATATATTTTTAACTGAGTATTAAAAACAGTTAATTGCTTAAAATGATCAAGATGGTGAAATTATTTGCTATTTCTTGCTTTGTATATTGCTATCACAAATATTGTAAACAGTCGAAAGCTTTATTCAGAGGGGAAGGAGATGTGTTGCTTGCAGTTACCCCTTGTGGGCTAAATTTGAGAAATCATTATAGATGTCATAGTTATTGAGGGCAACCACTGTAAGTCTCCAACTGCTCTACACAATTAAAATCCAGAATCACTTTGAATTATAAAATTAAAAAGTGAAGGTCTGGAGTAGGGACGAGCGAGTACACTACTATCTCTATACGCATCTGTACCTGTTCAAACATTTAAATTATCTGTATCCTTATCCGTACAGTACTCGGAAAGGGCAGGACTTAAACCGGAAGTTGGTGTGGTATGACCGGAAATGGGTGGGCCTTAAATTGGTACGTTATTTTAAGTCTGAAATTGATATGGATTGAACAGAAGTTTCTATATTTATTGGGTTTTTTTAGCTATTTACAGAACAGCATCAACATTGAGATTCACATAAATGTTTTTGATCACAAAAGTAAGAGAACTAGTTACAGAACAGGTTTTTTTATGTGCTCAGAACATGAAGTGCACTAATGAATACAACGCATGCAATGGGAAATTATGAACTACAAAGTATGAATGAACAAGAATTGTCCTACTCAACACAACATTCTAATTCTTTTCTTTATCTTTTAATTTTTTTTATTTTTAGAGCAAGAGAGAGAGACAGAGCATGTGTGTGTGTGTGTGTGTGTGTGTGTGTGTGTGTGTGTGCGTGTGTGTGTAACAGTTAAAATATCTATACAGTATACAGTATAAATTATTAATTTGAACTGAAGTGAGAACGTGTCAAACTAAGAGCAGAGATTCTCTGTTACATCCGTCTACATCAGTGGTCCCTAACCACCAGGCCGCGACCCCGTACCGGGTTGCTGGACATTTGGTACCGGTGGCACAGAACGTTTGGCTTTCTTTTTTTTATTGATTACTAGTCTAAAGATGTTTTATTTTGAAAAGTGACGTCCATGCGTCATTCCGCACAGACGAATGCATGTGACTGTCCCGCTTGAGAGGTCTCGTTCACGTGACAGGTTACCAGCCATTACCCTACCTCCTGCCTTTGTGAAGCGGGATTTTCTGCAGTGACCAGAAAGAAAACCAGAGTGGATCGGACGTCCGGAACACACTTCAGGTGTCATTGTCTCCTGTTACCCCTAGATCAGCGGTCAGCAACTATTAATTCTAAATATTGTGATTATTATTTGATTGACTTGGTCACCCTTTTATTGGAAATTATCAGTATTTTCCTACGTTGAATGCACTGTTTGTAAGTCGCTATATTTCAAATTAAACCTCATCAGTAGCGTCACTTGAATCGAGTTTTTAATATAATTATTTCTTTACATGTTTCATTTACAGAGATGTTGATTATCAATTTATGAAAACAAGGTTGTTTATTGTCTGTTGATGTCTGCATTTTACATAAAACCACTGCAGCTTTCCTGGCGTCATTAACGATTATTGACAAATGAATGCCGGTCTGTTAAAATATTATCTTAGATGAAACCAGTCCGTGGCGCAAAAAAGGTTGGGGACCGCTGGTTATGATGATTTTCCTTCAGTACGAGCATGAGTTTTGATTTGTGCTCGTACTTGTCAAAAATGCTTTATCTGTAAAGGATACTCATCTGAAATGATACCTGGCTCAACCCTAAATTTGGAGATTATATTATGCCTTTATGTGTGACTTAACCTTGACAAATTTCAAAGGTGATCCCAGAAGGTAAGACATAGAGATGTGTTGGGATTGCAAGGAGCAATGCATGAAACATATCAAGATAAAAAGATGGCCCTTGAGGTGTCATTCAAAACTTTGAAGAGTGAGAAGGTGTGAAGGGAACACAAATATTCAAGTTAGAAGAGATACAGAACAGTAAATAACCTTTTTGCCTAGGGCTGTATCAACCCAAGATACACTTAAAAGATCTAAAGGAAAACAAGAGCATGACTCTAAATGAGGAGACAGTAAGGAATAGGAAAGAAATGCATCATTTGCACCACTGCTTTCAGCAATCAAACTTCAACCTAGGTGCTGCAATCTAGCTTCATCAGGATTGCCATGAAGTAATACTCTGATGCTGATGATATCATGAAATAAATTTTTAAAAAATTGATTGTCTGCTTCATATACCATGTCACAACGTAGGCGTATGACAGCACAACTGGTCAGCTGGTACATGGTCCAACTATGAATACGCGGTACACTACATGTTCAGCAAATCACACAGACTAACATACAACAGATTTTGATTGAAAGACACCAGAATCAGATTCAACTTGGAAACTGACCCTTTAACAACACCAACAGGTGGGGCTTCATTTCTGTCTTCATCTCTTGTTTCTGTCCATTCCTCGTATGAAGAATGATACTGTCAAACCAATTGCTAATCCAGTGCAAACTGAAAGACTCCTGACAACAAATTAACAGCTGAAAAAGAAAGTGATGATGAAGTATCCAAAATTATCAGAGAAGGGCTAACTGGTGTCAATACAGCAACAACTGGTAGAGGTCAGGGAAGATAAGACATTAAAAAAAAGAAAAGAAAAACATTTTAAGACACATCTTTGGACAGTTTTGGATGCCACGTTTTTCAAGCAGAGCCATTGCAATTCTGCTACTATCCATGAAAAAAACGTTTTAACTGGGGAATTTACACAAAGTAATGCATTAGCCATTCATACACCCCAATCACAATAAAGCAGTTGTGTGTATCTTTTGATGCTCAGGTTTCCCACTGATAGTAAGTCACATTTACCTCCTGTCTCAGGCTCTTATTGTGAGTGCAGGTGTTGACCTTGAGAGGAATACACTACATTTTAAAAACATTTTAAAAAGCAATAATTAGACTTTAACATATGTTGAGAGTTGCCATCATTAAAAATCCTTTACCAAAAATTGTTTTTAATTATGAATTCAATAAGTTGAATTGAAGTTTCATGTTTGACCTCTTACTGAAATGTGGAAGTCAGGTCTCTGTTGTCTACATTCTTATTTTCAACACTATAGATTCAATTTTCCCTCCAGACCAAGAGAAACTTCTGATTTGATGCTCTTTCAAGTGCTTTGTTTTCCTCAGTTGCATCAGCCACAGCAAATCAATTGCAACAAAAGTGTCCTTAAGAGGAACTCTAACACAATACCCCCTGACAGGTAAGAAGTCCTGAAACCCTGAAATACATTGGAGGCACATATACACTTTTGTTTGCACTGTTGTTTCCAAGATTTCAGACTTTGTGCAGCCATAGCCTCTACAACCGAATGGGGCTTGAATATTTCCAGATTGTAATCTCAAATGAGTGACCTTTGAATTACTATGGCTTGGACTACAATGGAGAGTAAAAGACCAATTAGAAAAGTCTATGTTCATACACTTGCACACATTGTTCACAGGCATATCATAATGTGCATGTGTAAATAGACCTAGTATACACTGATGAACTGTAGAGCATTTCAAATTAGATCTTCTACTTAAAACATGGTTGTGAGACAATGTAGCAGGGACCTGTAGCTGTAACAAAAGGTGAATGCAGAATGTCCAATGTTCTGTTAAATATGGAATTTCACCCAATTTCAAGCATGGCTGCCTCAATAAGATTCATGCATCCCATTTAAACGTTCCTCCAGAAATAACATTTATCCAATTTGTTTCATGGCTTCCTGCTTCCATGGTCTCGCCTCACACATGCCTGTGGCACCCAACTGTGGGAGTTTGGGTTGTTGAAAGTAAACTGAGGTTCTAAGACATGGAATTCTTGATCCACTTTCGGAAACATATTTGTGGGGTAATCCAGCATGACAGGCATGAATAATACACAAAAATGATAGTTGAATGTTTGATATTAGGTCTACTCTTGACAATGTTCTACTAACACTATGTCATTTTCTGGGGCGGCAGTGGCTCAGTGGTAGAGCGGACGGTAGAGCGGGTTGTCCAATGTTCCAAGATCAGGGTTTCGATTCCCGTTCTCCACCAAAAATACCCAGAGTGTGAGCTGACAGTGGGAGGTGACAGCTCACCTCCGGAGCACTGCCAAGGATCCCCCGAGCAAGGCGCCGTCCACCTCACAAGCTGCTCATTTGAGCGCTCCACAAAGGGGCTGCCTGCCGCTCTACTTCACATTGTATGCTTTCAGGCCTCCTTGTGTGTGGTTGTATGTATTACAAGGGCCTGTACACACTAATATGCATGCGTGTGACTGACTAACATACTAAAGTGTGCAATCTTAATTTTATAACAGTAAATATTTTTTTTTTTTTAATTATATTAATACTTTATAGTGTGGCAATTATATCTCACAGCAATTTGACACTTATTGGATGGCAGGATATGCTTTACGTGAAAGGTTTCAGGTGTTCATATTACTGTATCAATGAGGTAACCAGACTTACATGTTTTGTGCCATTTGGCGTTTCATTGATGGCTCCTTACAAATATCAACTTACTGTACCAAGCAACTACTTATTCAGCATATTTTTTCTAGCTTTACTTCCCCCGCCATCACGCATGGTGCTGTTGGATGTAAACCATCATTGTTTCCAGGCACAGGGCCTATCTCAGCAGCAACACACAGCAAAACACAGAATCCTCCAGCTAACAAAAGCAGCTCATCCTATTCTGCTACATCCCTGCACTGCTCATTTTGCTAATTAAAAGTGAACTTGGTAATTAACCGCCTCGTCTCATTTTTCCGAGGTGGTATATTTATCTCCCACAATACCATGCTTATGTTGTCATACAATGCCCCCCCCACAAAAAGAATACAGTGACAGCATTTGTTTATTTCTGTAACAATCCCTCACTCTAATTCAAATACTGACGAGGAGGTATTTATATTCAAAACCATCACAAACTTGCAATGGATGGAGATGAGTCAGAAGGTAAAGCTTGTAATCTGTTACGGTTTTCTGCCTTATCGCCAAAACACAACTCCCTCTTTTGACATAACAGCTTATCTCTAGTTAATACAACATTTTCATTTGCAACAAAGGAACAAAAAAAAAATTTCCAAACAACTTTATTATGCAGAGAACACTGGTATTCTCCAATGAAATGGAAATTTTTAGTGATAGCCTTTGCCATTAATAGTAACAATAATCAATTACTTAATAATCATCGAATCATCGAAATTTCTTTATTCCACTAATAATTCACACTCCTGTTTTTATTGATACAAGGCCGTGTACACACGCACACACAGACACACACACACACACAGACACACACACACACACACACACACACACACACACACACACACACACACACACACACACACAAACACATACACAAGGCATGCAGATAATGTGAGGTAAAGCAATAGGCAGCTCTCACTTGAGGCCAACCAAATCAGCAACTTGAAGGTCGGTGCCTTGCTCAAGGGCACCTCAACAGGGCTCAGGAGGCAAACTGGCACCTCCCAGCTGCCAGTTCACACTCTGAACATTTTGAATCACATGGATTTTGAACCAGCCATCCTCCAGTCCCCAGCCCAAGACCTAGTGGACTGAATACTGCCTTACTGCCGCTACTGCCACCCCATTAGTTATTCATTTTAAAAGCACTGCACCGTGTCATGTTCTGGGTCTGACTATTTTATTTGGTCTCTCTGTCATGTTTGACTGATTCTTTGGACAATCTGCCTCACATTTCACCATCCAGTTAGCCATAGGTTTATAATAACTATTACTGAACTACACAACTTTTGTTTCAGGACAATCCACTTGGGTTCATTTCCTCATATCATCTTTGCATGTGCTTAATAGTGCTAGCCCTGGGTGGCCAGATCTTTAGAAATTTCCCATTACTCTACACTATATCAGTCCTCATCTCCTGAGGTGTAGCAACAACCAAGTATGCCTGCTATTACAATTTTCCTGAGCTATGGCCGTGTCCTGCTCCTACTACGATTTAGAAATGTGCGTATACCAATGTGGTGATGTCTCTCATCCTAAATGTACTGCAGCAGTCTTCAGTGCCCATGCTGCTGACATTTCCATCAACTGCTTGTCATTGTGTTGCAGCGCTTCATTAAGTATGAGCTGCATCAGTCAGCTGGTCCTAAGCTGGAAGTGAAACCAGGTCCCTCGCTGCATTGATCTTCAGGTAGTGTGTTCCACTAGACTCCTGTACAAGGATTAAACAGCTTTCTTTAACAGCTCCACATGCTTGCCTTCAAGGCTCCATTTCCCTGACTTGATGTCTGTCAGTGGATAGCAGTACTGAATTGCAGCTCTGCTTGCTGATCCATGCTCAGATATCCAGCCACTGTTTGCTTTTTGTACACCCCAGCAAACAGACTCTGGTTTTGACATCCAGTCTTAATACCAAGTCCCATCTTCACAGAGGGAACTTGATGTCCTCAGCCAAACTTCCAAACTAGTTCTGTCTTTGCGGCTGGCAAGTAGTCCAAATTCAAAAAAGCATGTGTCTGACAGCCTTTCCAGAGGTTCAACCTTCACCACCAGTCTTGCTGTTCTACTCTTTCTGCTTCTGGGTAGTCCTTCAAAGCTGATTTACCCATTTCTTCTCCATCTTTGACAGGCGTGTTATGCCTCTTTCAGGGTACAACATATCATAGTTTTACAAGATACCATAATGAATTACAAGTTCAGCAAGAGAAGCATAGGAACTAAATAATTTACATGATTCCAAGCCAAGCTTCCAATTATTATCCCAGGGTAGAACAACAAAAAGAATGTTACAATTACCTTGGCAAGTTGTGAGGTGATCAGAACTTCTTAAGATTTTGCTGTTTCACAGATGCATAATGCTGACTTGTGCAATGATAATTGCAGACCAATATTCCTTCTGAATAGTTTGGTGGTCTCTATAAAGGTTGATGATAGATTCAGGTAAACATGCAAGAGCACAATAGAACTACATTGAATTCAGCAGGAACAAACCTAATTACCTGTAAATGAGCAGCAGAACACTCAAACTGGGTTTATTTAAGGCACATATGTCAAAGTCAAGGCCTGCAGGTGAGATCTGGCCTGTGGCGAATTATTTATGACCCACGGGATGATTTTTAATTACTATTAGTACAGGCCATATTGGCCCGCTGGTGTTTTGCACGCACCAAAACTACATTCCCCACAATGCAACTGTAGCAGAAGTCACTGCAGAGCAGCAAGCGACCTTTGGGTTTCATTGTTTATCAGCAGGGTGGCACGGTGGTGCAGTAGCACTGTTGCCGCACAACAAGGCGGTTCAGGGTTAATGTCCCGCTCTGTGCGGAGATTGCATGTTCTCCCCGTGTCTGCCTGGGTTCTCTCCACATCGTGTCGGGTGTTTTGTCTTGACCTCCGTCTTCGCCGAACCTCTGAGACGGACTCACCAGACCTCTAGGGTTCGATCAAACCCAGGTTAAGAACCACTGATTTAGATAAAGTAAAAATCAGACAAGCTACAGACGGGTTGTTCAACCCAGTCAGACGGGTTCAAAAACCCGTGTTCAACAGGATCTTAGATAGTGAAAAGATCCCTGAGGAATGGAGAAGTGCAGTCGGTCCTGATGATATACCTGTAGAGGTTTGGAAGTGTCTAGGAGAGGTGGCAGTAGAGTTTCTGACTGGGTTGTTCAACAGAATCTTAGATAGTGAGAAGATGCCTGAGGAATGGAGGAGAAGTGTGCTGGTGCCCATTTTTAGGAACAAGGGAGATGTGCAGAGTAGTGGCAACTACAGAGGAATAAATCTATTGAGCCATACAATTAAGTTATGGGAAAGAGTAGTTGAAGCAAGACTGAGGACAGAAGTGAGCATTTGTGAGCAGCAGTATGGTTTCTGGCCAAAAAAGAGTACTACAGATGCAGTATTTTCTTTGAGGATGTTGATGGAGAAATACAGAGAAGGCCAGAGAGAGCTGCATTGGGTTTTCGTAGATCTGGAGAAAATTTATGACAGGGTGCCCAGAGAGGAGCTGTGGTATTGTATGAGGAGGTGTGGAGTGGCAGAGAAGTATGTTAGACCGGTGCAGGACATGTATGAGGACTGCAAGACACTGGTGAGGTGTGCTGTAGGTGTGACAGATTAAAATATTAAGAAAGCAATCAGATGACATTCAAGGTGGAGGGACTGCATCAGTGATCAGCTCTGAGCCCCTTCTTGTTTGCTATGGTGATGGACAGGCTGACAGATAAGGTTAGACAGGAATCTCCATGAACTATGATGTTTGCAGGTGGCATTGTGATCTGTAGTGAGAGCAGGGAAGAGGTGGAGGAGAAGCTAAAGAGGTGGAGGTTTGTCCTCGAAAGGACAGGAATGAAGGTTAGCCGCAGTAAGACAGGGTACATGTGTGTGAATGAGAGGGACCCAAGTGGAAAAGTGAGGTTACAAGGAGAAGAGATCAAGAAGGTGGAGAATTTTAAGTACTTAAGATCAACAGTTCAGAGTAATGTAGAGTGTGGAAAAGAGTGACCAGGATGGATAGGAGCAGGAATGAGTACATCAGAGGGACAGCACACATTAGACGTAGGTCAGACTGAGATGGTTTGGACATGTCCAGAGGAGAGATAGTGAATATATTGGTCGAAGGATGCTGAGTTTTGAACTGCCAGGCAGGAGGCCTAGAGGAAGAGCAAAGAGGAGGTTTATGGATGTAGTGAAAGAGGACATGAAGATATTTGGTGTGAAAGAAGAGGATGCAGAAGACAGGGTAAGATGAAGGCAACTGATTCGCTGTGGCGACCCCTGAAGGGAAAAGCCAAAAAGAAAAGAAGAAGAATTTATGTATTCTTAAACATAGCACTGTTCTGTGTCCCAGGCACTTTTGACCAACTGATGATTGTGACCAGTCAGTGATCTTAAGTGTTTCATTTCACCTTTCATGGAATTTCAACAAAACTAGAACCAAAGCAGTTACAGACTGCAACATCCCGCTGCGACCCTGAATTCAAAATTTTACCCTGACCTACTTGCATAGGCCAGAGATCAAAGCTAGTGTTCTGAGCTACTGTCACTAGCTTTGATCTATGGTCTAACTCACACTGGCCTTCTCCCTCGTCTTTCTATCTTATCAGGTTCCTGAGTGTACAAAAGTTGAAATTTGACCTTGACCTAGTTTTCTCAAGGTCATGCTTTCATTTTCATCCCCTTTGCCCCCCGAGTACTGTGCTTTTTGTTTCATCTTTCTATCTACAATGGTTGCAAAAATATTTGGTGGAATAACGAACGGACGAACACACTAACAGTGACAATTACAACGCCACGCCTCCTTCAGTCTGCCCCAGGGCAGCTGTGGTTACACACGTAGCTTACCATCACCAAGTATGAATGAGGAGTGAATGAATAATGGATCCAATGTAAAAGCGACTTTGAGTCTGTCCAGAAAAAAGCGCTATATAAATCTAATCTATTATTATTATTATTATTATTATTATTATTATTATTATTATTATTATTATTATACAGCATCGCTTTGAAGCGGGATGTAATGAAATCAAAAAACATGACAGTGTGTAACTTTACCCAAAGAAAAGCTAAAAAGACAAGCAGAGTCAAATCAAATCAAAAGTCAATGCTACATAATAAAATGTTAATTTAACGTATCGCTGCATTATTTAAATGATATTTACTTTAATATGTTGCATACAAAATTGTTGTTTGCTGCAAACTGAGCTGCAAATATTCAACACTATATAACGCTATATAAGTCAAGACTGTTCATTCAGGGAAATTGACATAGCAAATCTAAGCTGTTATGCAAGGACTTCGCATCAAGAAAGAACAAACTGATAAATTTTTAAGTGATGTTAATTTTACTCTTTGGAGTCACTTGTTTTAAAATATTTTAAAATATCTCATGTGAAATAGTAATTCATTAAATTTACAAGACATTTATCTCTTAATATGTAGAGGTATCCAATATTATTGAATGACCTTTAAAAACATATACTAAAGAATTATTCTTTAACTATTAAATAATTATTCTTTAATTATTATTAAACACAAAGAAATGCCATAAACTTCATGATAAGTTATGCAAACTGCTAAAATAAAGCTCTGCTCAATTATCAACAAGCCAGTGAAACCTTTCACTGAGCTGTTTTGATCTGTGTCCAACAAGCTTGATTAGGACAATGTTCTCTGCCAGCTTTAGCCAACAAAATAAAAGCCTTGAAAATTGACTGCAAAGGGGGACAAAGAAATTGAAAGAGGAATCAAATGGGAGGAATTGTGAGGGACTGACAGATGGACAGAGAAAATGAAAAAATTAAAGGTCACTGAGAGTGCCTCCGGGTGGACACATTTTGGTCTTTTTAGGAAAACTTACCATTGGCCCACACAATCGAGTGCCGTGTGTGTGTGTGTGTGTGTGTGTGTGTGTGTGATATCAACAAAGTATGCATCTATCTATATATCTGTCTGTCTGTCTGTCTGTCTATTTATCTAAAGTCCATCCAACAGATGAAAGCTTCTCACAAGACAGGGCGTACATCAACTAAATGTGCTACATAGACTTTGATTTTTCAGTGTGCAGCTCAATCAGTATTCATCCTGAAACTTAAATTAATTAAACAACCATTTGGTAGGTCTGTAGTTTCAAAGTGAGAAAATTAACATCACAAAAAATATGGTACTGTGATTAAAGATTTTCCATGCTAATAAGATAGAAGCCCTGAAATTTCCTTGTAAATTGTTTTAAAAGTAAATGTGATTTTATATTTGTTTTCTGTTATAGCATTTTTGTTACTCATGTTTTGTTTTGTGTTGCTATCTTAACAACTTAAAATCTGAGTAAGCACGTTGAAAGAAGAATATGTGCTACGAATAACCCTTGTATTCCTTACGGAGATCAAATTAAAGGAAACCAGTGACACATTTTTTTTACCATGTGCCATGCACAGGGCAGAGACACAGTTTGAATATGTTAAATTACCAGGCTATTCCACTATAATACTGGATGTACTATTTGCTTTTAGTTTTTTAGGGCCACATCCTTTCCCAAAACAGCATCTTCTTTTTTGTTGTATTTAACCACATGTGTCAAAATCACTATTACAATATTATTAATTCATGACAAGACTGCATGTTTCTATTTCAAGGTGCATTCTGATACAAAGCAGCCTTTCCTGGCACTAACTCATTTGTTAACTAGCTATTTGATTTGGACACAGGTTTTGGATTCATATCAATATCACGCATTTCAATATCATGCAACAACTGTATCACTCTAAACAGGTCATGTTTTCAGTCTCGATTGTCCATTTTTCTGATAATTTATTGTATTATAGAAAAACTACAAGCCAGATTTTCATGAAATCTAGTGAGTGTATAGCTTTGGCAAATAGAGAACACTTCTGGCAGATTTGAATCACAGCACAGATGTGCTAATTATATTTTCACTTTCAAGTTGTGAACAACTGATGGGGTAGATTGGGACAGTTGCATGTTGCGGTGAAGTTCTTTTATGACTTGGCAGGACTAAATTCTAAGGAGGTTTTTTTTTTATCAAATGGATATCTACATGGATGCAACACTTTAATGCAGGAGTTCTAACTCTCAACTCTTGTCTAACTCTGGCAGCATTACAAACACTTGTTTCAGCAATGAGCCAAAGAATTTCCACAAAACTGAACATGAGCTCAGTGTGTGAGACCAGATAATTATCATCACCGGATGAATAAAGAAAATGAATTTCTTGTTCACGATTTTGTTTGAGGTAATTTGATTCTATCCCACTTCAATTTTGGTTCAAATGAAGATTAAAATATTTTCTTTGTAATATTTAATGAATATGTATGTAATGAATCACCTACACATACAGTATGTATGTCAAACATTGAACAGTATGAGACCTTGTTTTGTTTTTAATGTACTTAAGAGATAGAGTAAAGCAATCTCAGCAAGGCGATTAAATATTTCAGTTAAAGCATTACTGCCAATTAGATTAATTAACAGCAGGGGCAAAGCAGCTGAGAAGAATGCAAATCTGACAACATAAAAGCATGATACAAATGAAGAAAAAATAAGACTTTAAAAGACCCTTGAGGACGAGTGAGTGGTAATTTGGAAGATATCTACTTCTTTCTTCATCAACTTTGAATGTCTCCACGGCATGAATGATTCCATTTTCTGTCTTTAGACTGCAGAAGCCTTAACATAAGTGATCACTGCCTGCATCCACTGATTACAGGTTCAATAGTAACATGATGTAGAAGGATGAACTTAATAAACATCAAATATTATCAATCGCCGTTTTAACTGGATACAAGTTTGATAAACGGTAGTACAGTAGCACTTGTTTTATATTACTCATGTTTATAACATGGCTCTCCACAATAATAACCTGCTGTATCTGGCAGGACATTCCAGACGCACATTTGAGTTCCCATTCAAAGAGGTCATAATAACCTTCTTCACTAAATAATCTCTTCTTCTTTCTTCTCGATTCAGCTTTTTCTCTTCAGGGGTCGCCACATCTTCGATAAATAATCTAATGACCTTTAAAAAAATGACTGTGCACCCTTAAATATGAATTCCTATTTCAAACCTTTCATGATTTTTAATAATATCCTAATTTAAATCTGGGATTGTCAGGAATAATATAAAACACCATCTATGAAATGCTAGTTTTAATTATCCTGAACTCAATTTGGATTGTGATTGTATTGAAAGAAGCATCTAAATAAAAGCACTACATTGCTTGCAAACCCATAATAATTTGAATGTTTTATCTGGTTTTTAGGTGATTTTCTATTTCATGAATGTACTGAACAGACGACCACTACCCTACAAAGTAAAACTCCTCTTATTTTTCCCAAGCTGCCAAAAAAACAGATGACTGTCCCAATAACTAAAATACACAGGCTATACACAAGCACAAGTTTGGAAAATAAGAGCAGCAAGAGCTAAATTTATCATCACATTTATTCATTAACCCCCTGCCTTAATTTGATTCATGTAACTGATTCCCAGTGATGCCAAAATGTAAACTTTATTCTAAGCAGTTGATTAATTTGCAAAGGACAACAGCAGCTTAGACAATTGTTTAGTTTTAAAGTCATAGACACCACATTACACTCTTGCATGCAATCATGGGACACTCCATTCTCTTCGATCACTCTGTCAATTACACAGAGGGAAATCAGGGAAGAAGAAAATGAAGGGAGTCAACAGCGCGTGGAACATCGATGTGTCCAACCACCACTGTCTGTTTAAGTGGAATTGACTTTTCCTCATTTCCCAAATTACGCATATCTGACTGGCCCACTGCCGCAGGGGCTACAGGAAGCACAGGGACAGAGTCACTCTCACACACACAAACACACACACACACAGAATCAATGATGTCTGCTTAATTATTGGGTGAATTTAATCAACGGCACAGCAGTACTTACTGCCTTGTGACCCAGAAGCAGTCACTGTC
The DNA here is from genome assembly GCA_013358685.1 of Antennarius maculatus. Classification (NCBI taxonomy): domain Eukaryota; kingdom Metazoa; phylum Chordata; class Actinopteri; order Lophiiformes; family Antennariidae; genus Antennarius; species Antennarius maculatus. Next base: position 6,542,518 of record CM023619.1, on the reverse strand, counting down.
ATTTGGTTTCCTACAGCTAGCATTTAAATACCACCACAATAATTAAGAGGACAACAATTTAATTGTTTCAGTGGTGTCATGGTAACAGAAAAACTGCCTCTATATTATCTTGGTTCTTAGGTCACTTGCTCACCTTCAGGTATTTCTCTGCTGTTGCATATATTGTGTTTGTGAAAAATAGTACTATAATACAAATGCCACAAATCCTGTGGCACAGACAAAAGAGGCACTGACTAATGAGGCATGTTGTCTGGATTATATTTTTTTAATAAATGTGAATTAATATTGCTATCCTGCTGAACTGCTTTCCAATATGTCAGTTCATCATCACTGAGATAGGGTGTCCAGTTTACTTTTCTGTTCTTGCTTTATTTCATGCATTTGATTTTCTCCTGGTTTTTTGTTCTTTTTGTTGTAGTTCAGCTTTAATGTATACATAGTTGTAAAGGCAATGAAGCCATTGGCAAATTGTTCTGCTGTATTCTTCTTCTTCTTTTCCTTTCGGCTTTTCCCTTGAGGGGTCGCCACAGCGAATCAATTGCCTCCATCTAACCCTGTCCTTTGCATCCTCTTCTCTCACACCAACTACCTTCATGTCCTCTTTCACTACATCCATAAACCTCCTCTTTGGTCTTCCTCTAGGCCTCCTGCCTGGCAGTTCAAAACTCAGCATCCTTCTACCAATATATTCACTATCTCTCCTCTGGACATGTCCAAACCATCTCAGTCTGGCCTCTCTGACTTTATCTCCAAAACCTCTAACATGTGCTGTCCCTCTGATGTACTCATTCCTGATCCTATCCTTCCTGGTCACTCCCAGAGAGAACCTCAGCATCTTCATCTCTGCTACCTCCAGCTCTGCCTCCTGTCTATTCCTCAGTGACACTGTCTCTAGACCAAACAACATCGCTGGTCTCACCACAGTTTTGTACACTTTTCCTTTCATTTTAGCTGAAACTCTTCTATCACACATCACACCTGACACTTTTCTCCACCCATTCCATCCTGCCTGTACACGTTTCTTCACCTCTTTTCCCCACTCTCCATTGCTCTGGACTGTTGACCCTAAGCACTTAAAATCCTCCACCTTCTTGATCTCTTCTCCCTCTAACCTCACTCTTCCACTTGGGTCCCTCTCATTCACACACATGTACTCTGTCTTACTGTGGCTAACCTTCATCCCTCTCCTTTCCAGGACAAACCTCCACCTCTCTACCTTCTCCTCCACCTCTTCCCTGCTCTCACTGCAGATCACAATGTCATCTGCAAACATCATAGTCCATGGAGATTCCTGTCTAACCTCGTCTGTCAGCCTGTCCATCACCATAGCGAACAAGAAGGGGCTCAGAGCTGATCCCTGATGCAGTCCCACCTCCACCTTGAACTCCTCTGTCACACCTACAGCACACCTCACCACTGTCTTACAGTCCTCATACATGTCCTGCACCGCTCTAACATACTTCTCTGGCACTCCAGACTTCCTCATACAATACCACAGTTCCTCTCTGGGCACCCTGTCATCAGCTTTCTCCAGATCTACAAAAACACAATGCAGCTCCGTCTGGCCTTCTCTGTACTTCTCTATCAACATCCTCAAAGCAAATACTGCATCTGTAGTACTCTTTTTTGGCATGAAACCATACTGCTGTTCACAAATGCTCACTTCTGCCCTTAGTCTAGCTTCCACTACTCTTTCCCATAACTTCATTGTATGGCTCATCAGCTTTATTCCTCTGTAGTTGCCACAACTCTGCACATCTCCCTTGTTCTTAAAAATGGGCACCAGCACACTTCTCCTCCACTCCTCAGGCATCTTCTCACTATCTAAGATCCTGTTGAACAACCCAGTCAGAAACTCTACTGCCACCTCTCCTAGACACTTCCAAACCTCTACAGGTATATCATCAGGACCGACTTCCTTTCCACTCTTCATCCTCTTCAGTGCTCTCCTCACTTCATCCTGGCTAATCTTTGCTACATCCTGGTCCACAACAGTCACCTCTTCTAGTCTTGGTTCTCTTTCATTTTCCACGTTCATCAACTCTTCAAAGTACTCTTTCCATCTTCCCATCACACTGCTGGCACCTGTCAATAGACTTCCATCCCTATCCTTAATCACCCTAACCTGCTGCACGTCCTTCCCATCTCCATCTCTCTGTCTTGCCAGCCTGTATAGATCAGTCTCTCCCTCCTTACTGTCCAACCTAGCATACAAGTCATCATAAGCTTCTTGTTTGACCTTTGCTACCTCTACCTTCACCTTACGCTGTATCTCCCTGTACTCCTGTCTACTCTCCTCAGTCCTCTCAGTGTCCCACTTCTTCTTAGCTAACCTCTTTCTCTGTATACACTCCTGTACCTCCTCATTCCACCACCAAGTCTCCTTATCTACTTTCCTACCAGATGACACACCAAGTACTCTCCTACCTGTCTCCCTGATCACATTGGCTGTAGTTATCCAGTCATCTGGAAGCACCTCCTGACCACCCAGAGCCTGTCTTAACTCCTTCCTAAAGGTCATGCAATACCCTTCCTTTGTTAGCTTCCACCATTTCGTCCTCTGCTCTGCCTTTGCCCTCTTCATCTTCCTCACCACCAGAGTCATCCTACACACCACCATCCTATGCTGTTTGGCTACACTCTCGCCTACCACTACTTTACAGTCACTGATCTCCTTCAGGTTACACCGTCTACACAGGATGTAGTCTACCTGTGTGCTCCTACCACCACTCTTATAGGTCACCCTATGTTCCTGCCTCTTCTGGAAGAAAGTATTCACTACAGCCATTTCCATCCTTTTTGCAAAATCAACTACCATCTGTCCTTCTGCGTTCCTCTCCTGGATACCAAACCTGCCCATCACTTCCTCATCACCTCTGTTACCTGCACCAACATGTCCATTGAAGTCTGCACTGATGACAACTCTCTCACTTCTAGGTATGCTCTGCATCACTTCATCAAAGTCCAACCAGAATTTCTCCTTCTCCGCCGGATGCCCTTCCTGACACAACCCTCTGTATTTATCCGGGCTTGGGACCGGCACAATAAGACACTGGCTTGTGCCCTCTTGCGGCTACATTAAATTGTTCTGCTATATTAACTATATTAAATACATGAAGGGCTCAGATTTTCTCAAGAGCCCTTGATGTATTTCAAAATGTGAAGAATGTTTTGAGTTTCACTCATTTATGCAGTTACTGCAGATATCCATTTCATGTTTATGAATAAAGTTAAAAGCGGTCATTTGTTATGTAGATGATTGCGAAGTATTCTTTCCTTGTCCTGCTCCCTTCATGACAAATTTTACACAACATCCAAAAACACTCTCCTTACATCAGTAAAAAATAAGGATGAACATTGAAACAATTTCATATTTGTGCCATTCTATCAATAATTATTAAATATACAAGGGCTTGCAAAAACAGATGGGAGAAAACAATTTAAAAAAATGAAAAATCATTTCACATGAAAAGGAGGATGACATGAATCTAGAGTGGAAAAAGTAGGCAAGGATTTTCTGAATTGATATGTCATCTGTGGTCATATGTCAACCATAGCAGTGACTGATTCAAGACAACCATACACTGTCAAAATTCAAGGCAAGCATGCATTAACACAATATACAGCATAATGCTCTATTATGCTTTATCCCAATTTGTATTTTGAGAAATGACAAAATGGATAACATTTCTTTTATACTGCAATCCAAATCTAACTACGGGCACAAATAAAATAACCGGTAACCTTTTTGCTATAAATAAGCTAATGAAGTAATAGGAAGTTGCCTGCCCTCCATTTCTGTTTTTGTTTCCTTGTCCCAAGTGACTCCAGCCCCATCCTCTGTGCCCAGAAAAAAATCATTTTAAAGTTCAAGAAAATAGCATAAGATAGTGAGATGATAGTTAAACTCAACTGCTCGTGAGACCATAGGCCTTGTAAAACGATCAAGATTGGATCAATGAGAACAACCTCCCCATACGTGATCTCATTGACCAAAAACAGAAGGCTCGTTTAGCATGGGAAAGCCAACTAACACCTAAAAGCAAGAAACCTGCTTTTCGTAACATCAAGGCTACAGCTCAGCGCGCCATTCCGAAGCTTCAGAACAACTGGTGGGTTGAGAAAACCAAGGAGATCCAAGGCTATGCCGACCATCACGAGACAAAGAACTTTTTCCAAGCTGTCCACACCATCTATGGACCGACACATTCCCCCTCACATCCTCTAAGCTCAGCTGATGGTCAGGTACTCCTGAAGGATGAAGATGCTATTCTTTTCCAGTGTAAAGAGCACTTTGAAGACCTCCTGAATTGGCCTTCCCAAGCCTAAGAAGAGTCTCACATCCTCTCTTGAAGAGACTCGGGAGGCAATAAAACAGATGAAACCCAATAAGGCACTTGACCATGATAACATGTCAGCTGAGCTTATCCAACATGGTGGGGACTGTCTCCTGAGGCATATCCATCTCCTCTTCCTGTCGATTTGGGAATCAAGCATGTCCCCCAAGATCTACGGGATGCAAGCATCATCATTTTCAAGAAGGGCGACCATTCTGCCTGTGGAAATTACTATGGTATCTCCCTGCTCTCCATCACTGGGAAGATTTTGGCAAGACTCCTCCATGAGCACCTCCTTGACCTCTTCTGCCAGTTCTGCCAGAGTCTCAGTCTCAGTATGGTTTTCGACCTGGTAGTGGAACCACAGACATGACCTTCTATGCATGTCAGCTAGTCGAAAAAGCTAGGGAACAACAGAAACCCATAATGATGAATTTCTTCGACCTGTACAATACAAGGCCTTTGATTCCGTCCCCCGTGCAGTCCTTTGGGGTGTGCTTGAAAAGTTCAGCTGCCCCCAACACTTTGTCCAACTAGTACAGTGTCTGCATGAAGATAAGAGGGCCTCTGTCATCTACGGTGCTTCTGTTTCCAAGGTGCTTCTGTTGAGACTGAGTTCTCCCAGAGTCACAGTTTATAGAGCTGTTGTGATTCCAACCCTTCTCTATGGATCAGAAAACTGGACCCTCTATTGGAGGGTCAAGACCTTGGATAGGTTCCACCAACAAAAGTTGCTGCTCAAAAAGACCCGGATCCCTGTAGACAGCCGACAGTCCCTGGCAGTGGACCTCTCATCCTCGCGTGGCACAATCACCATTGGTTGTCAGAGATTTGAGACCGAGCACAAACAAGCAGCAGAGAACAAACGTCAATGACGACAACACCTGTTGTTACGCCATTCACCTCCAACACTTCTGTGCCCAGACTGCCCCTGGGTTTTCCATACACACCTTGGACTTCACAGTCACCAGCAGGCACACAGACGTAGAACCCAGTTAGGTCAACTAGTCCAGAAGGAGAAAAAATAAATAATGGAGAACGGATCCTCGTTTTTGAGGCTGCCATGATGATGATAGTTAAAACACCTATGTTGCAAACATTTTACATTCTAGTTTTGAACACTCAGACATGTTTTACACACACACACACACACACACACACACACACACACAACATATATAAAATGCAGACACCATTATCGTACCCATCACTTTACCGGCGAGACACACATGCAGAACATGCAAAATGTATGTTGTGAAACTAAAAGTGATACTATCCTAATAATAATAGAAACTGTTTTCATGATTGTTATTTGATACAGGAGTTTATGCTTGTCTACAATGAACTAAACTAATATTTTTAACCTATGTTTTCAGCATATTTGAACATAAGTGACCCTAGATCAACTTGTTGAATTTAATAAACATGATGGATTCAGATGCTTAGGTGAACAAACAACAACATAAGGTGAGGTGTGCAGATATAAGCAGGAAATTAGAGTAATTCTGCAAAGATACAAATAATGTAGCCGCAAGAGGGCACAAACCAGTGTCTTATTGTGCCTGTCCCAAGCCAGGATAAATACAGAAAGGTTGTGTCGGTCCCAAATTGCCCGTAGGAGTGATTGTGTGTGTGCATGTTTGTATGTCTTTGTATGTGGCTCCGCGGTGCACTGGCGCCGTGCCCGGAGTGTCCCCCGCCTCACACCCTATGCCAGCTGGGATAGGCTCCAGCTCCCCGTGACCCGCTACGGCGGGTACAGCGGCGGTATATGAAAATGTATGAAATGTATGTATGTTGATAGAGAAGTACAGAGAAGACCAGAGGGAGCTTCATTGTGTTTTTGTAAATCTGGAGAAAGCTTATGACAGGGTGCTCAGAGAGGAACTGTGGTATTGTATGAGGAAGTCTGGAGTACCAGAGAAGTATGTTAGAGCGGTGCAGGACATGTATGAGGACTGTACGACAGTGGTGAGGTGTGCGGTAGGTGTGACAGAGGAGTTCAAGGTGGAGGTGGGACTGCATCAGGATCAGCTCTGAGCCTCTTCTTGTTCGCTATGGTGATGGACAGACTAACAGACGATGTTGTACAGGAATCTCCATGAACTATGATGTTTGCAGATGACATTGTGATCTGAAGTGAGAGCAGGAAACAGGTGGAGGAGAAGCTAGAGAGGTGGAAGTTTGTCCTGGAAAGGAGAGCAATGAAGGTTAGCCACAGTAAGACAGAGTATATGTGTGTGAATGAGAGGGACCCAAATGGAAGGGTGAGGTTACAGGGAGAAGAGATCCTCCAAGAAGGTGGAGGATTTTAAGTACTTAGGGTCAACAGTCCAGAGCAATAGACAGTGTGAAAAAGAGGTGAAGAAGCGTGTACAGGCAGGGTGGAACGGGTGGAGAAAAGTGTCAGGGGTGACTTCTGATAGAAGAGTTTCAGCTAAAATGAAAGGAAAAGTGTACAAAACTGTGGTGAGACCAGCGATACTGTTTGATCTAGAAACAGTGTCACTGAGGGAAAAACAGGAGACAGAGCTGTAGATAGCAGAGATAAAGATGCTAAGGTTCTCTTTGGCAATGACCAGGAAGGATAGGATCAGGAATGAGTACATCAGAGGGACAGCACATGTTAGAGGTTTTAGAGATAAAGTCAGAGAGTCCAGACTGAGATGGTTTGGACATATCCAGAGGAGAGATAGTCAATATATTGGTAGAAGGATGCTGAGTTTTGAACTGTCAGGCAGGAGGCCTAGAGGAAGACCAAAGAGGAGGTTTATGGATGTAGTGAAAGAGGACATGAAGGTATTTGGTGTGAGAGAAGAGGATGCAGAAGACAGGGTTAGATGGAGGCAACTGATTCGATGTGGTGACTCCTGAAGAGAAAAGCCGAAAGGAGAAGTGAAAAGATACAAATACTACTTCCAAATCATGTCTCGTGCTGAAGCTGTTCCACATGCCTCGGGGCACCTTATTGGATTTCAAATGACGAAAAACCAACATTGAATGTCTGTGACCTTCAATCCCTCTGTCAGCAGTGCATAAAAGCTTATAGGATGCTATGAAGCATTTTACTACATGGGCTCAGGGACACCGCTATCAGTAAACACAGTTCACAGTTCAAACACAAATGCAGGACAAGTCCAAAATGGCATTGAGGATAAAAAGAAGCAGTAGTCTGTCAGCTGGTGGAGCCAGTCATCCAATAATTGTAAGATTGGCGGGTCAATTCTCAGTCCCACTCCCCTTGTAATCTGTCACTGTGTCCTTGAGCAAGACACTTTACCGTCCTGGCTTCCAGTGAGGGACTGACTGGTGTGTGAATATGTGTGATTGTTCCAGTTGCTGGTCAGAGAGGCCGTTGGTGAGGATTTGCTGCCACGTTTCTGTCAGTCTGATCCAGGGCAGCTGTGGCTACAAATGTAGTTTACCATCACCATGTATGAATGAGGAGTGAATGAATAATAGATCCACTATAAAAGCATCTTTGAGTCTCTACAAAAGCAATACAGTGCACCCTCATGCATTCGCACATCAACTCTCGCGACTTCACCTCATCGCGGAGGCAGTCACGTGATATCGTACGTACATTCTATTGGCTGAAGGCATTCGAAAGTGCGCTCGGTTCCATGAGTCTCGGATTTACGTGAGACACAAAAGTGCTTTAAACAGTTGATAAGAGTGTGGAAAAAGGTAATACAGATAGAAGGTGCTTTAGTATCAGTATGGGGAGGGTCATAAACATTTAAATTACCGTAAATAATAAGATAGTTTGTGACTACCGCAGAAATTGTTAATCGTGTGTGGTTCCTGGAATGCATTAACTTCAAAGAACGAGGGCGCGCTGTATATGAATCTAATCCATTATTTTATAAAAGGTATATGCAGGTTTGGAGACAATGAATGTGACCATCCAAAAGTCTTTGTCAGGGACCTCCCCGGATTATTCCAGAAAGACAATGATGCCATATGACATTCTTTGCAATAGCATGACTTAAAGCAGTTCAGGCATTAAAAATGTCCGGCACATCGTGAAGCATTAAATAAACAACAACTGGAAGACACTGAACGCCTTCAATAAAAGAGCCAGAAGACATTGATATATCATTTTGGAAAATTTACAAGTATTGACTTTTGGTTTGATACGGAAATGAAAATATGTTAATTAAAAATGTGTAAGTGCCCATTCCCTTACTCAAAAATCTGTATTACTTAAAAATCAGTGTTACTCAGCTGAGCCAATTATTATGTATATCCTATGCAAACCAACTAATAACTTCTAGTTTGCCTGTTAAATATAAAATATATTTAGGATAAATATTCTATGGAACAATAGAATAAAGTGTCACATTGTAACAATTGTTCAGTGTGTGCTAGGAATGGCAATTGCTTTTTGTGTGTGCTTAGGGCAAATTAAGTTAATGGCACTATTCTGGCAAATGGTAGACAGATGGAAGGTTCAGTAAGACAAATAACAGACTTAGTTCTTAATCACATGTGCAATTAGCTGGTATGTGAGAGCGCTGGTTTGATTGGTTTGTTGTAGCCGTGTTTCATTTAAAAAGTGGTTTTAGAATCAAATTAGTCTATATCCTGGAGCAAGACAAAGAAATACATCTCTTTAATGAATAAAACAAAGCTGAAACACATCAGCCATGCAAGTACATTTTTAACAGGATTGGGCCAACATGTATTTTGATCTGGGAGTAAAAATTGGATCAAAAAAGCACTGGGAAAATATAGAGAATGCATTTGTTGGATAAGCTGCCTGTGCATTGTCCCTTATTTATATTTATTCTACAGTTTATACGCCAGTGTTCTTGTACTTTGTATTACAACATTGTCTGGATAGCCTGTCAGCGTGCACATAACATCATCACATTCATTAGAGACGATAAGTTAACTATAATATAGTTTTTACTTTTGAAAATTACCTCAAGCCATTTCCTATCAAGCCATCTATTATACATAGATGTGACCATTCTGATATGAGAGTAAATGTCTGATTTCACTCTGAGCTGACAAATTGAAATGTGTTTATTTACAATGAGCTCCGCTAAGAAGACAGCTACTGAACATATTTGAAATTTGGTCTTGTCTCAGACTGCAGACACACAAGTGCACAAATAAAGACATGAGATTCCATTGTATACAGCACCTGTGATTTCTGACATTATGGCAATCAAGTCATAAAATCCCACAGAATAATTAAAAACAGCACCTGGTGCACCTGACTCCTGCATGAAATAACTGATGTCATTATTTGAGAAAGTAATTTCAATCTAAGCCTGAACTTTGTTTTGCCTAAGTTAGAAAATTATGTTTAGAAGTTCAACAATTAGCTTAGCACATTCAACTGTTTTTATGTATTTCAGTGTTTAACATAAAGAACTCTAAAATTTTTGCATCTGCTTATGCTTTTATGTTCTCATGAGGACTTGATTTTCTAGACAGTATTTAGGCTTGACACAAAAGATTTCAACATAGCTTTCACAGTTTCATAGTCTGGTGTTCTTTTCTTTTCTCCTTTCTGACTTTGGGCAAAACATTAAAAAGACATGTTAGCTGGCTCGAAAAACACAAAATGACAGGCAATATTTTCAGACATTTTTCTGTACTTTGCTTAAACATATGCAGAATTGACAGTTAATTAATAATTTCTTATGCTGTGAGTTTACTTAGAACAAGAGCAGACAGCATCCATGTAGTGGGAACCATCTCTATTAAAAATCAATAATTAATAATTTCATGCTGAAAGTTATCAGATTTTCTGTGCTAATTAATTGGCAAATCAGATTATTTGTTCGCTGCAGTAATAATGAAGTCATCATTTCTCCCTTGACTACTGCTTGTCTTTTAACTTGGAGGAACAAAGAAAATCATGAAGAGTGATACTTCTTTTCATAGAGACTATTTTCTGAGTTGAGTAACTTCAGTAAAAGTGTAAACCAAAATTTTTCCCAAGAGTCCAAATGACAAGTTCATAAAGCTTCTCTACAACTACACAGAGACAAACTGCAGAACCCTTTCCTTCATCAGTGTGACTTTCTTTAACAATGCCAGTCACACATTTTAACATCTGTACTTCACAATTGTTCATGCGTTCAGAGTGTGTTGAATGCAGGTTCCATCACCTGAGGCCTCGGGTGCAGAGAGCTCATGCTGCAGAGAGTTCATATGGATCTGGATGGCGGGGAAAGCAGTGAAAATCATCTTTGATTTCTCTAGTGCTTTTAACACCATTCAGGCCGGAACTTTTTGAAAACGCAACTTTTATGATGCATTTACGCCTTCCGTCCATACGACAACGCAGATATCCAGAACGAAAACACAACTTTTTGAAAATGACGGGCTAGGTGGATTTTTTAAAAATCGCTGGGTCTGCGTTGCCGTGTGGATGGTGTATCCGCAACTTTTTAAAAACACTGACGTCTTGCCTGCGACGAAAACCGCTGTGACGTCATATTTATGGGCCCGTGTGTACAAACATGATGGATGTACGAACCTTGTTGATGGCAACATTCTTGCAGGCGTTTAGTGACAACAAAACACGGAGGATACCTATTGGATAAAATTTGACTCAATACTGCCACCACAGGCGCAGTGGGTAGCGCTGTCGCCTCACAACACGGTTGATTGGCCGGTCCCAAATTGACCGTAGGAGTGAATGTGTGTGTGAGTGGTTGTTTGTCTCTGTGTGGCTCCGAGGTACACTGGCGTCGTGCCCGGAGTGTCCCCCGCCTCAAGCCCTGAGACTGCCGGGATAGGCACCGGCTCCCCCGTGACCCGCGTCAGCGGATTAAGCGGGTTAAGAAAATGACTGACTGACTGCCACCACATGGTTTGGCATGCTTATAGCCGTCTTCGAAAACGCACTGATGCGTTTACGTGTGGACGGAGATTTTTTTGAAAATGCTGTTGTGTGGACACGAATCGTTTTCGATGCGTTTTACGGCAGTGCTTCGCAATTATTTTCTGGTACGTGCCCCCCCAGCAAGAAGAAAACAATTCACATCCACCATTCTCTGCTGCGACTATAAATAATACAAATTTTCTATAAAGTTGTTAAAAGGACACCTTGGCATAGCATTGTCTCCTTGTTAACATTAAAGAAAACTAAAAATGTAGTTCAATTTAAAGCAAAGAATAATTTTGTTATAAATTGTTATAGACTAAAATATTTTAGTCTATAACAGAAAAGATTTTAAGTGCATCAATTTACCTCACATTACAAAAAAACTGTAAACATTTTTTGTTTATACTGTAAACATTTTTGACCAAACTTATTGCACCATTTGATACTGAAAAATAAAATCAATAAATAACAACAAATTCAGTTCAGCAACATTAACTGAGGAGCACAATTTATGAAACACTTTAATCTACAAACAAAAAATACATAAAACAATTTGTGCTGTTTTTTGTTTTTTTTTTTAACCAAAATGAGAAAGTCAAGATTAATGGCAATGAACTCGTTTGGGCAGTGCACAGCTTGTCAGGTGTGATGCATGATACTGAACTCTCAGCTCCTGCTCAATGTTTCAGGTCCTCTGCTATGGTGGGGGGGTTTTCACTGAACGATTTGGTACGCCACCTTATATAATGCTAACAGCTCGCTGGTTTACTGAAGTAGCGTTCACAAAGGGGATGATTGTTGGCAATATTCAGCACATTTTCGTTGAAAAACTCCAGCGGCTTATCAACGTGATTGGGGTGCAAAGTCTTTATGTGGCACCTTAATTTATTAGACTTATACTGTCCATTGCCAGCATTTTTAGAAACAGTAAACACACCGGTCTTTCGTCACAGTGAAGCCCAGGGCTACAGATGTTTCTTCATAGTTACTCGTTTTAGCTTTCGAGTGACTTGCTTTCATCTCATTAGCTTCGTCTGGCTCCACCTTTCTTTTCATCCCTGTTAAAACTGTTTTCATGTTGTCTCTTTAGGTTTTCTTTACGGCACTTCATATCACCTAATCCTACACCATAGAGCTACTACTCCCTGCACACACCTGACAACGAGAGTGCCACTGCTAACTACTGTAGTGAATGTGCAATTATACTTTATTCTAGTACAGCGAAAAAAAGCATGTTCCCCGTGGTCACACGCATCGCACCTAGGGGGCACGCCACACTGTTTGAGAAGCACTGGTATACCGTAACATTCTTCACAGGATGCCTGGAAAGGGTTTTATTTCACAGCAAACAAAAAAAAGCAACAAATATCAGAGGCTATCTGGAACATGTCTTTTTCTCTCAGGAAATGCATGTAGGGATGTGCAGGGACATGCAGACACACAGGTACACACAGGGATCTACAATATATAGTAAATATACAGTACTTATGAAATGGTTTGAAAGAGAGAACGTTGAAGAGGAAAAACGGAAATGGAAAAATATTGAGGGTTACAGAGAGATGGTGAGATAAAGAGTGAGAAAGAGACACACGCAGAAGGGAGGAACACAAAAGCTAACAAGAACCAAGGCAGTCAGAGACTGCAACATCCCGTGAAAGGTAGGTCAGGGTACCCTGAAAGTGGAACCTGAAAAGTGCATAGTTTTGACCTTTCAGGGTTGGTCAAAATTATGCGCTAGCTTTGACCATAGATCAAAGCTAGTGCATCTGTAGATCAAAGCACTAGCTTTGATCTATGGTCTTACTCACACCGGCCTTCTTTCTCGTCTTTCTATCTTATCCGGTTCCTGAGTGTACAAAAGTTAAAATTTGACCTTGATCTACTTTTCTCAAGGTCAAGGTCATCATCTCATTTTCTTCCCCCTTGCCGCCCAAGTAATCTGCTCTTGGTTTCATCTTTGTATCTGAAATGGTTGCGAAGATATTTGGTGGACATACGAACAAACAGACGAACGAACACGGACAATCCCAATATATCACCGTTTTGAAGCGGGATGTAAATAGCAGTTCAGGTGCAGAGATTCCAGGTTGGATTCAAGTTTATTTGATAATGAGGATCGTCAGAAGGCCTCGCTTGGCTTGTCTTAACTCTGGGGAGGACTGGCCGATGCAAAAAAAAAAAAAACCCAGAAGATTCCAAAGGCAGGTGCTTGTAAAGAAGATATATCACACACTGACTGCAGAGGGTACTTCTTAATGTACGGCAGCATGCCGTGGATCCTAGAAATGGAGATACTTAACCAAAGAGAAGACTACATTGACCTATGAACTCAGAGGATTCTGCTTGAAGAACAGTGGCAATGAAAAAAAAACAACTGAATTTGAAGTAAATACCAAGGTGAATGTGCCTCTACAGCGCTCTGTGATGCGATATAAATCAGGGACTCACTTCAAGCGTGACATCCCAAGTGGGGAGTTTCCATTAAACATGCGGAACAGAAAGAAGAAGGAAATGGCTCAAATGACAGTAAAGCTCACTGGTCTTAAAACGTGTTTCTGCCATTATTTCAAGAGTAGAGTTTAAATTTCTCATCTCATTTTAAAGTCCTCTGAGCTTTGTCATCATCCCCTCTCTCTATTTGCTGTTTAACACACAGTAAAGCAATGCTTCCTGGAGGCTTAAAAACAATCTGAACTCCTGTAATCCTTCTATAAATAATATGTGATATACACATCCTCTTTGAGTGACCTCTTTATGGCGTAATCGATTGTGTGGTTAAATCAAAGGACTTCAAAACAGTTGAAAAATACAAACACCCATCGTCAGGGGTCCAAACTATAAATACCTGCTTGGGCATCCCACCATCAATTCTTGTTTTGCCGGTCTCAGCACTGTCAGTCTACACTGTTGGGGGGCTGCAAATGCAAAATTTACAACATCTCGCTAGATCAGGAATTCCCAGCTAGCAAATGTGGCGAACTTGCTGTTTCATCAGCCAGTCTGTCATAGTGTGACTGTTTTTCTTCATCTATTATTTTTTATTTGAGAAAGAGCAAACAGCTCATACGGTGCGCAGTGTGAGCTCTGAGGCGTTCAAACAGACGAGTGTCTTAATATGATCAGCATAATTGACACATTCATCTGTCTCATGGTAATAAAGTGCTTTGTGGACAAGAGATCAACAATGGAGGGTTGTAAATGTTCACGTTGTGCATTGTTTGGAGTGTTTGGAAAAAGAAACTCAATTTAGACTCATAGTAAAAATACCTTTTTACAAAAACAAAAAACTAAATATAATTTAGTATCATTATGCCAGAGGCAGAATTCGCAATACCAGCACAATGAAAACCTAACATGGCAGAAGTAGGGAACATAGAAAATGGGGTTGACAATTGATAATTTTATTCTGTATATGACATTAATTGCATCTGGTAGCACTCACAATTTCAACTCCATTGGCAAAAAGATGTGGAAATGTGCAACAGGGAGGTCACAGTGTTGACACAGACATTGGACAAATGAGAACATTCCTGTCGCCTACTGTCAGCTTCTATTTGCTGCTCCATATGACAATCCACCTCACAGTCAATCTCTTCCTCTGAGTGTGCATGTGTGCTGGTGAGCCTAGTCTAATATAAAATGGCCTCTGACTTTGAAGGGCAGGTGCATGTGTGTCATCTCTTTGATTTTCATATTGTGTCCCACTCTAACGACAAACGCACTTAAGCAGAAGGCAAAAGAGCAGAAGCAGGATCCTCACGGGTTACTCTGATGAATTTGTCTCTCTCACCAAATCAACACTCCATGTCCGACAAGCGTCCTGCTGCTAGAGCCAAGAAAGTGGAAATGCTGAAGGAAGGGAGCAGCCACTGTTGGGGTAGCCATTGTCAATACGCAGGACAGCAGCGGTGATGGTGATGATGGTACTGAGGGTAGTAAACTTTAATTTTTTTATTTTTTTTTTATACCAGATGTTGCTGGATGAAATTCAAGCTAGCACCTGCTAGCTTGAAAAAAAACACTAAGGAGATGTTTATGATGACAGCTTTGACATAGACGCTGGCTTAATTTACACCAATCAATAAACTAACAATCCAATCTAATCCACTAAAAGTGGAGGCTTGAATCTTAATGTGTTTGCATTTGTATATTTTACAATGTCTTTAAACTATTCTGTTCCTATACAAAAATTAACATGATTGGAAACATGATCAAATGTCTGTGCATTCAAGATGATTCACACTGATCTGCTCTACACTTTCTGCTTATCTTTGCAGTGCTTTTCAACATACATCCATTTTCTTATAGGCAAAATGACTGCAATCATCTCATCTACAGCAGCTTTAGTGCTTTGTGGCCACGGGTGTGCTGGAGCCTATCCCACCTGCCTACAGTGAGAGACAGTGTAAGCTCCAAACTCTACAATCTGCAGGCGACGGCAACGATCCTGTAGGCATGCAAATAGGGAGAGGGTGATGGTAGAGTAGCAGGTAGCCACGTTGCATTGCGCCCAATATGCAACTTGTTGGGGGGAGGTGAACTGGCACCTCTCCAACTGCCAGTCCACCCTCCAAACATCTTGGTCCACATTTTGCTTTAGACCCAGTGGACTGAGCTACTGCCACCTAAAGAACTCCTCATGCACACACAGTTTAGATTAGGCAATTTAGATTGATCAATTCACCAAAGTTGCATATTTTTGGAGGTGGTAGGAAGCCGGAGAAACCAGAGGGAAGCCAAATAAACAAGGGGAGTACATGCAAACTCCGCACAGAACGGAATCTTCTTGCTGTGAGGTGACAGTACAACCCACTGCGCCACTATGCTGCCCGCTTTTAAGTATATTTAAGCATCTGCATTTTCCCTCAGAAAGTGGTACAACAGAGTTCAAAGTTTGATAGACCTAATAAAACCCAAGACAAATAATCAAGGAAAGCAAAGCAGAGAGCAGAAAAGGAAGATGCTTGGGATTGGCATCCTTCATGAACGAGAAGAGTGGAAGGACAAAAGAAGATCTATTCTCTGGGCTCTGTACTTCCTTTAAATACTTCACTGTGGATTAATGTCCACAAAGGGCATACTACACAAGCAGAAATTAATAATTAACATATAATGCAATTACAATGTTCAGTGCTCATGTACCTATAAATTCAGAATGAAACTGGGTTTTTGTGCTGAAAGTTGGAACTACAGTTGAAAGAAGTTTCAGTCATTGTGAAATGAAACTTCTGTCCTCTCCCTGCAGTTTATTTTCTGCTGCTGTGTTTGAAAATGTGCAGCATCTGATGGATGGTGCAGTCAGCCGGTAATGAGAGCTGGATATGTCCACATTTAGCTGTCTCTCTAACGATAAGTAATGATGGTAGCTTAGTAAATGCAATTAAGATTGGCTCACAGAAAAATAAAATTCCCACAGAATGAAGTGCTATGTAAATTATTAATTAGCACATAAATTATTGTGATCTGGTTCAGATGCCTATTGACCCTCACCTGAATCTGAATGATACAGAATAAGTAGAAAGAAGAAACACAAATCTGAATGTGACCAAACAGAAGAAAAAAAAAAAGCTCGCTCCTTTTGCAATTTATTGAAACACATTAACACTTAAATTCACTAAATGTAAACTCTGATCCAAGGTGAACAGTGAAAAGTTCAAGCAGGAACCTACAATCAACAAGAGATAACATTTTAGGGTTTTTTTATTTATTCAAATTGTAATTCAAATTCTCAACAGAGAAATCTGTGTTTAATTTGAATTTAAATTACACAACCTATGTACACTTCATTCATGAAGGATTAATGTTTCACGGCCCAACCAAAAGTGTAATTACTAAAGTATGTTACCCTTTGTGTGTGTTTCTGCAGTGTGTGTGGAAAAACGGTAGCGAGTAATTAACAAATTAAAATCCAAAGTGTGGTAAAGACAAGTAGGGACAGAGAAAGTTAGCTGTGTGCAAGATGAGGACATGAGGTAAAGGAATAAGATGACCTTTCAGATTCAGAGTCTCTGCTTAATGACACAGAAGCCACGATGGAGAGCGAGAAACCCAAAGTCTGAGCAAGATATGATGAATCCAGAGACCAATAACCTCAAGCCTCCCAACTCACAGCCTACGCACCCACAGTAAGGAGGAAACCTGACTCAGAAATTAACTACTCAGCTCCAAACTGAATTTGTGCCTCTCTCTCTGTCTCTCTCTGCTCACATTTTTCCTTTTTTAAGCCTGGTGTTTACTGTATGTCACTTTACAACACAATGTCAATACACGATGCTGGATCTCCCATCCTGTTCCCCTGCTGTGACCGTGGACAATATGTCCGGCTGACTTTGACAAATTAAACCAACTCAATATATGGCAATAACCTTCACAGAGAGACATGGAGGAAAAGGAGGAAGTGGGTGGTGATGGTAGGGGTGGGGGGAGGGAGGAAAAACAGCAACTGAAAGACAAACCAATAAATGCACAGATTGATAATGGGACATTTTGTGTATGACATGGTATTTACAAACCAGGTAAAGCATAGCAATACAATACAGACAGTGCACCAGCACTCTAAATGCCATCATAGTTAATAAGCTAGTTCTGCCAAAGCACATTGAATTATTTGTGGAGGAAAAGTGGCTAAATGAGCTTACTTCAAAAAAGCAGTCGTCAACAAACTTTTTAATAAGTGATGGAAAAACTTCATTTACAAATCTTCCAATTCATATTGATTACAGGTAGTCCTCAAGATACGAACATCAAACTTACAAACATTCATAGATATGAACAACTATGAACCACCATATCTGAGTATCTGTTCAGTTTTCCTGTCAATGCGTCATCTGCATCTTTTCCATCCTTCTTTTATCCACATCTCTGTAAATTTCGGAGCAGGGAATGAACACACAATGAATTTTTTGTGCACGGGGACGTTCACGATCATTGATACTGCCAACAATTTTGGTCAGGTTCAAAGTAAGTGCCAGCAACATAGATGGCATATTTCATTTTTTATTTAATAATAGACAGGGTTGTCCCCCTGTATAAGCAAAATGATGTAGGAACCAATGTTGGCTGACTTAGATTTGTGTCCAGAAGCATTAACGTTTTTTTGACCACTGAATGCTGAAGTCTGAATGTTTTGCCATTTGATGTTAACTATTGGTCAAATTAACTGAGAAACGTAATGGAAATATACAGAGTAATCAAGCAAAGGTGGTGTGACATACTTTTGATTACAAGGAAACGCATCAGCGCATCATTCATATGAGTGCGGTGGAATACCTCACTAGCTTAAAGCTTGACATAGTCTCTGCACCTCCCAAGGATAAAATTCATTCATCAGAGGTAGAGATGTAAAAATGATATTATGGCACTACAGCATTTTATTTCATTTGTGTGTGTGTTTTTTTTTTATGTCCTATAATTGTTTCTGGTAATATTACAATATTTGTCGCAGACAGATATAAAATCCAGTAAAATGACATTAATGTGATTTTTATTTTTCTGTGTATTTTTTGGAAAACTAATTTATAATCAAGAACGACTTACCTCTGAGGTATACCTGTATTTTATTTCATTTATGTGTTATTTTTTGTCCTGGAATTGTTTCTGGTAAATCTTAGGGAATAGTACTTTTGTATTCAGAGCAGTAATGGCATTACATGACCTTAAATGGCAATTGTAAATTAAAATTTAATAAATAACGACTCACAAACAACTTAGCTACAACTACCTTTAATAGAATGTAAAAGAAGATTTGAGAGATACTGTAACTAGATTTGAACATATTGTAAGACCACCACACCTCGGTGAGAAATTATCAAATTGGCATGAAAAACAACACAAGTAATATGTATTTTTAACAACCAGTCAATTTCTGTTAAATGAGACAAAATTGTGAAACTAATTCCATAATCATTAATTTAAACTCAGCAGTACCAATCTAGAAGGACAAAATTCTGACACAAGTTATCTGTCTAGAATGTCCCAGCAGCTTTGGGCAAATATACTTCCCGGGGCTGTTGTGACAAATTACTATAATATGGCATCACTACTCCAATTAATTTTCCCAAGGCAATTTTATATAATGACTCTATTAAATTGCCCAAGTGGCAATAATTCAGACATGTTTCACAAGTAACAACAGAGACATTTTCCAACACACACATGCACTTTAGCTACAAAAAAGAAATGAGCAAACACACAAATCAGCAGGACTGAGGTCGTTTAGAAGCTATTGTTGTGTTCCTCTCTGCTCAGCATGATAACGGGTTGATTGATATCAAGATTTCCCAGTTAATCACCTGGCTATGACTATCACTGCAAGCCTGGCAAGTGATGCTAAACTGCAACAGCAATGAAAACAGGAGACACAAACATAAAAACATATAGAACTGTTCAAGAGTGAAGATACAGGACCTATATGCATGCACTCTGGTGTGACAAGTAGAATGCACCTGCCAAGCGTCCATCCCCATTCCACACAGACACAAGTTAACTCACCTGCTCTGAGTGACCAGCTGAAAGCTTTCAGAGCTTTTTTAGGTAATCTGCTTCCCTCTTGCTCTCTTCACTCTCTCTCAAGCTACTTTGTTTTTGTGGCAGTACACAGATGCCCTACCAGGCTCCTCACCGTTTTTGCGCGGCTGTAAGTGCATCAATCTCTCTGCCAAGTGGTACGTGGTTCTGCTGTTTCCACGAGTCTCAGATGTGCTCTGTCCTCCTCGCCACTCAGTCCGCCTCGCACAGCTGCAGAGGGAAATATGAGGACAGGCAACGTGGTTGAGTGCTGCTACAGTCTCCCTCTTTCTCCCTCTCTCTCTCTAGTGGTTTGAGATGCTCTCTTCCTCTCTCTCTCTTTCAGGTTGTCAGCTGGTAAGATGCTCACTCCCACTATCTGTTCAGTGCATCAGTCTTCCGTGCTGTACTGAAATGCGTGCTATCTCCCCATCTCTTTTTTGCTGTTTCTTCATTGATTCCTCTCTCTTTCTCCCTCTCATTATTGATCGGCGTATGTGTGTCCTTGCTATTGCGACCTCTAGTGGCTGCCTTCTCCGCATGCTGCATATAGAGTCAGCTTCTAATGTTTCCCACAGAAAACGTGTGCTGGCGTTGTGAATTTATCTCAGTATGTGAGTTGGAAAAAGAGGAGCAAACAGAAATAAAGTGATTGTTAATATATGTACATCTGAATAGAATTACATGTAATGATTTTTAATAGTTGATTAGTCTTTTTATTTATCAGTTGATGAGAACACATTCACTTTTTGTTTGAGGTGAAATGAACTTATGAATATGACAGTCGGTATCACTAGTCAGTCAAAAAAAGCTATTCAGCTTCCACCTGAAAAACAGAGCACAGGAAGAGAACAGAACGTCTCATTGGGACAGACACAAACTCTCAAATCAACCCCATCCTCCATCCTGTGTACCTTGGAGTCACACAGTACGCTTTCCTTCAGAACCCACCTTCAGAACACCAAAGCCAAGGTCAACACCCGCAATAATATTCTGTGCAAATTGGTGAACTCAAAGTGGGGTGCTGATCCACCAACCAACTGTACCACAGCCCTAGCCCTGTGTTTCTCCACAGCTGAGTATGTGTGCTCAAGCTGGAGCCACTCCCACCACACCAAACTGGTAGACACGGCCCTCAACGGCCCTACCGCTTCATCACAGGCTGTCTAAACAACACCAATTCTGTGCCTCTATACGCACTGGCCAGCATTGCCCCCTCTCACATCAGACACTCCATAATTGCACAAGATGAGTGGAGAGCAAAGGAGTCTGATATGGGGCACCGCCTGTACGGACACACAGCACCCCCATTCAGATTAAAATCCAGAGCCAGTGTCTTGCAGACAGTTCCCCCTCTTCAGTCTACCAAAGAATCAGCCTGGACCAACATGTGGAGGGTGGAATGGCACCAGCCCAACACCCGAGCCCAAGAATGGAAGGAGAGAGGGATAACACCTACTGAATGCCTCACCAGCAGACACAACCTCCCATGGTCAACCTGGAAGACCCTCAACAGTCTGTGAGTAGATCAGGGGAGGTGCAAAGCACTGTTGAAGGCAGGGAACTTCTCCAACCACCCACGCTATGCCTTAAACTCCTTAAACTTCCTTTTGTTTTAATAACGTGGCAATTGTAGATGCATTATGGCCATATTCTTTGGCGAGATCAACCAAACGCATCCCTTTTTCATGCTTTTCTATTATCTTTTGCTTTGTTTGTATGGACAAAAAAACTCTTTTCTTCTTTTCTTTTCCTCTTTTCTCCATCACTTTCTTGGGGTCCGTAGTGAATACTCTAAAAGTTAATATATTTGCGTAAAACTATCAGAACACCTCATGGGTCGAGGGCTGAATGACGAGGACGCTGCATAGACACCTATCTAGCTATACACAGAGGTCCCTCTTAGCCAATGGGATGCCAGGATGCTAGGTAATAGCCAATGGCAGAGCAGCTATAAGAATGCTGCGTTCAGAAACCTTTGGGAGCTGCGAGTAGCAGCCCATACTGTATTTGTACCTTTCGTAACTTGAAATTTCTTTCCTAACTAGAGGTAATATTTTCCTGATGAGGCTTTTCATGAGTAGAAAATTTCATATGTAGAGACAGAGGTACCACTGTAGTAATAATTACAATAATGAGAATTTTGGTTGGTGACCGCTGATCTAAGGGTAACGAGAGACAATGACACCTGAAGTGTGTTCCAGACGTCTGATCCACACTGCAGTTTGGTTTTCTTTACAGACACTGCAAAAAATCCCGCTTCACAAAGACAGGAGGTTGGAAATGGAAGCAGAGTTTTCAATACTTTTTGGGCGATCACACCATAATCTGCCTTTACTTTAATTAAGCACATTGGCGCAGTTGTGGGTGCTTAATTTTGGGGTAATGGCTGGTAACCTGTCACACGACCGAGACCTGTCAAGTGGAACAGACCCAGTGGTCGGGGACTCCTGACGTAGACGGATGTAACAGAGAATCTCTGCTCTTAGTATGACACTTTCTCACTTAAGTTCAAATTAATAATTTATGTACTGTATAGATATTTTAACTGTTAGCATGCGTGCACACACACATACATACACACACACATGCTCTGTCTATCTACTGTATCTCTCTCCCTTTCTCTCTCACTCTCTCTAAAAATTAAAAAGAAATTAAATGAAAAAGAAGAGAAAACATTACAATGTTCTGTTGAGTATGTCAATTCTTCTCAATTCGCATGCATACTTTGTAGTTCACAATTTCCTATTGCATGCATTGTACTGCATTCATTAATACACTTCATGTTCTGAGTTCATAAAAAACTTGTTCTGTAAATACTTATCTTACTTTTGTGATCAAGAACATTGATTTGAATCTCGGTTCAGAGGCTGTTATGTAAATAGTTTAAAAATAAACAATATAGCAACTTCTGATCAGTCCATAACAATTCCAGTTTTAAAACAAGAAACAATGCAGTCAGTGACTGCAACATCCCGCGACACCCATGAATTCAAAATTTTACCCTGACCTACTTGCATAGGTCAAAGATCAAAGCTAGTGCTCTGACCTGCTTTCATAGATCAAAGCACTAACTTTGATCTATGACCGTACATCAGAGTACTAGCTTTGATCTACAGTCTTAGTCACACTGGCCTTCTCTCTTGCCTTTCTATCTTATCCGGTTCCTGAGTGTACAAAAGTTGAAATTTGACCTTGACCTAGTTTTCTCAAGGTCATCATCTCATTTTCATCCCCTGAGAGTAATGTGCTTTTTGCTTCATCTTTCTATCTGCAACGGATGCGAAGATATTTGGTGGACTAGATGATAGATAGATACAGTAGATGGACGGACGGACGGATGGACAGGCAGACAAACAGACAGACAGACAGACAGAACACTGACATCACAGGACATACCACAAGACATACACTACACTAACAGACACATGTAGCATTATCAGGACATATGCTAAATTATAACTAAAATATAAACAGTATAAAATTAAATAAAATAAAATAACATAAATAAAAGTAACAAGTGCAAGTGAAAATTAGCAGGAGGCCCACATGGTGGGTAAGGTACACCCTTCTTACAATGTAAGGTGTCATTGTCTAATATCAAACCATCTAATATCTAATGTTTAACTAATATCTATCTAATATCACAATGCTCAAAAATATAAGGCGTCACTATCAAATATCACAACATCACATCACCTTGGCCCCACTACACTGCAGCACAGGCTGACATCCCATCTCCTCCCCTCCATTCAACCGCGTGCTGACCTCGCCACCCGCCCCCGCACCTCCTGAGAGAGTCATTGTATCTCCTGATGGCACGGGGCAAGAAGGGGGACCTCAGCCTCTCTGACTAACAGACGGTCTAACAGACAAATATACAAACACTGACAATACATCACCACTTTGAAGCGGGATGTAACAAGGCAGTCAGAGACTGCAACATCGTGGGATTGTTTAAGTCCCACCAGTTCCGAGTACAGATACGGATACAGATAACTTAGATGGTTGAACAGATACAGATAGTGGTGTACTCACTCATCCCTAGTCGCTGGTGTCATTAATGTAACATTCCTCACCACATAGTTACCAATGCCCAGAGTGTCTTTTTCTGCGGTATGGGAGCTGCACAATGGGTCATCTAGGCTGCCCAGGGGATTACTGGCTGTCCCTTTCACTCCCTTGAAGAACTGTACAGTACACGCTGCACCAGAAAAGCAGTGAACATCACAAAGGACACGTCACATCCCGGTCACAGCTTGTTTGAACTGGTGCCATCAGGAAAACGGTTCAGGGCAATATAAGCTAAATCCAGGAGGCTGAAAAAGAGCTTTTATGCAATTGCAATAAAAATGCTGAATTCTGCCAAACTGCTGTGAAATATGTTCACATACATGCATCAGGGCCTCTGTGCAAATTAACATTTAGCATTCATTTAACATTCATTATCTATAGTGTGTATCATTACACACTGTGAATGTATGTTAGAATGTTTGCTCGAAGTCACCCTGCCCTTTTACCCTGTTTCCTTTACTCTGTTCTTGTGCTGTTGTGTCTTCTATTTTTTTATTAAGTCCCTTTTATCTGTCTCATATCTGTTCTTTTTAATGTATCTGCATCGAATGAATGAAGGGACCCAATTTCGTTGCTTGGATTTAACAATGACAATTACAGTGATTCTTGATTCTACTTGATTTTTGATTATTAACAACAAGGTGTATATGGGAAAGAATAATTTGAGGGCTGAATATACGACAGCAGCCTAGATAAAGATCCATAGGGTGCCATTAGCCACGTGTAGACAGAGAACTTAATGCTTGCAGTCACAACTGGGGATCACTTGCTAGTGTATGGAGGGATGCCCACAGTGAGATAATTAGAATTATTTAAATATAAAAAAGTCACAACTCCAAAGCTGTTTGTTTTTTCACTTATATTACACACCACAATGTATATTTAAAAACTAAATTATTTGACTTAAAGAATAAAATCTGTACAAACATAAGGATTCTACTCTTTATAAGACAGTACTTCAGTAATTATGATGATAGATAGATATATACTTTATTAATCCCGGAGGAAATTGTACTTGTACTTGTACTTGTGTGATACTTGTACTTGTATATAAAAAATGAGTCACTACAGATGTACAAATTTTTAAAATTTTGCATGCAAGTGATATCTTAACGTTTTGCAACTATTCATGAAAAGAAGTCATATAAATTGGGAACATCAGTTGTAAATAAAACAGTAATACTCTAAAAGTGTGCAAACCATCAAGCTCAAGAATATAAGAGCGACGACTACAGAATACGTTAGCACCCATTTTATACTGTCATGGATACACATGATGCTTTCATATAAAAAGTGATCATTGCTAGACAGTCAATCAGGAGAGCAAATACTGCTAAAATGAAACACAGTTTTAATCTAATGTTAAAGACGAGAGTCAAAATTATCTAGACATTTCTTTTTGGGGATGTGCTCTAATATTTTGAGGATTAATCCCCACCACACACCAAACCTTCCAGCAAGCATTAGAAGATTCTGTCACTGTGTTGTGTCCTGTTATAATGCTGTTACAATGATTGACCGACTATGGGCGCTATGATTGAGTTGATTACGGTGAATAAGAGATTGAAACAAAATGAGGAAAATAAAGAGAAAGCAAGTTGTACATACTGATTTCTCTCGGCTGCTTAATTTACTTTTCAATGGCATAGAATACCACATTTTTGGCGACGACGATGTCTGTTATTGTCCTCCTACCTGCTGCATCCTGCCTTGTCCAGGTGAACCTGCTATGCCATTCCCTACGTGGATTAAAATGTTTGAAATTATATGCTTTTCATCGTTGCTGACACATGGCCAGAAGCCAGAAAAGATGCTGTCCTTCTTCATGCACTTAGAACTGAGGAACAACGATCATTTTACTGTCTACTGGAGCCAGGTACAACTCTTGCTACTGCCGTATTGGCACTTGAGAGACATTTCATTCATAAAGTTAATGTGATCGTGTAATGCCATAAATTTCGCCAGAGAGCACAGCGACCAGGTGAATCCATAAACCAGTTCCTAGTTTCTCTGAGAGAGTTAGCAGGTTTTCGTCACTTTGGTGAAACGGAGGAACAAATGATTCATGACAACTCATTGAACGCGCTGCGAATGCAAAATGGAAGAGACTGACTTTCACTAGAAGCCGATCTCACACTGGATACAGCTACTACGCTGGCTCTGCAGATGGAGTCCGGGCTACGAAATGCGGGACTTTTCTCTGAGGACACGAACAGCTCTACGACTGCGACTGCATTGGTCGAGGCCATACTCTTCTTTTCCTTTCAGCTTTTCCCTTCAGGGGTCGCCACAGCCAATCAATTGCCTCCATTTAACCCTGTCTTCTGCATCCTCTTCTCTCACACCAACTACCTTCATGTCCTCTTTCACGATATCCATAAACTTCCTCCTTGGTTTTCCTCTAGGCCTCCTGCCTGGTAGTTCAAAACTCAGCATACTTCTACTAATATATTCACTATTTCTCCTCTGTACATGTCCAAACCATCTCAGCTTGGCCTCTCTGATTTTATCTCCAAAACCTCTAACATGTGTTGTCCCTCTGATGTACTCATTCCTGACCCTATCCATCCTGGTCACTCACAAAGAGAACCTCAGTATCTTCATCTCTGCTACCTCCAGCTCTGTCTCCTGTCTTTTCCTCAGTGACACTGTCTCTAGACCAAACAACATCGCTGGTCTCACCACAGTTTTGTACACTTTTCCTTTCATTTTAGCTGAAACTCTTCTATCACACATCACACCTGACACTTTCCTCCACCCGTTCCATCCTGCCTGGACATGCTTCTTCACCTCTTTTCCACACTCTTCATTGCTCTGGACTGTTGACCCTAAGTACTTAAAATCCTCCACCTTCTTGATCTCTTCTCCCTGTAACTTTACTCTTCCACTTGGGTCCCTCTCATTCACACACATGTACTCTGTCTTACTACGGCTAACCTTCATTCCTCTCCTTTCCAGGACAAACCTCCACCTCTCTAGCGTCTCCTCCACCTGTTCCCTGCTCTTACTACAGATCACAATGTTATCTGCAAACATCATAGTCTATGGGGATTCCTATCTAACCTCTTCTGTCAGCCTACCTCACCATGGCGAAAAAGAAGGGGCTCAGAGCTGATCCTTGATGCAGTCCCACCTCCACCTTAAACTTCTCTGTCACACCTACAGCACACCTCACCACTGTCTTACAGTCCTCATTCATGTCCTGCACCACTCTAACATACCACTCTGTACTTCTCTATCAGAATCCTCAAAGCAAATATTGCATCTGTAGTACTCTTTTTGGCAAGAAACCATACTGTTGCTCACAAATGCTCACTTCTGCCCTTAGTCTAGCTTCAACTACTCTTTCCTATAACTTCATTTGATGGCTCCTCAGCTTTATTCCTCTGTAGTTACCAAAACTCTGCACATCTCCCTTGTTCTTAAAAATGGGCACCAGTGCAGTTCTCCTCCATTCCTCAGGCATCTTCTCACTATCTAAGATCCTGGTGAACAAACAAGTCGGAAACTCTACTGCCACCTCTCCTAGACACTTCCATCAGGACTGAGTGCCTTTCCACTCTTCATCTTCTTCAGTGCCTTCTTCACTTCATTCTGACTAACCTTTGTTACTTCGTGGTCCACAACAGCCACCTCTTCTAGTCTTTGTTCTTTATCATTTTCCTCGTTCATCAACGTTTCAAAGTACTCTTTCCATCTTTCCATCACACTACTAGCACCTGTCAATAGACTTCCATCCCTATCCTTAATCACCCTAACCTGCTGCATGTCCTTCCCATTTTTGTCTCTCTGTCTTGTCAACCTGTATAGATCAGCCTCTTCTTCCTTACTGTCCAACCTAGCATTAAAGTCATCATAAGCCCCTTGTTTGGCCTTTGTTACCTCTACTTTGATCTTATGCTGCATCTCCCTGTACTCCTGTCTACTCCTCTCAGTGTTCCACTTCTTCTTAGTTAACCTCTTTCTCTGTATACACTCCTGTACCTCCTCATTCCACCACCAAGTCTCCTTATCTACTTTCCTTCCAGATGACACACCAAGTACTCTCCCACCTGTCTCCCTGATCACATTAGCTGTAGTTGTCCAGTCATCTGGAAGCACCTCCTGACCACCCAGAGCTTGTCTTAACTCCTTCCTAGAAGTCATGCAAACACTCTTCTTTTTTCAGCTTCCACCATTTCGTCCTCTGCTCTGCCTTTGCCCTCTTCATCTTCCTCACCACCAGAATCATCCTACACACCACCATCCTATGCTTTTTGGCTACACTCTCAATTACCACTATGTTTGAGTCACTGATCTTCTTCAGATTACACCATCTATACAAGAGATAGTCTACCAGTGTGCTCCTACCTCCACTCTTATAGGTCACCCTATGTTCCTGCCTCTTCTGGAAGAAAGTATTCACTATAGCCATTTCCATCCATTTTGCAAAGTCAACCACCATCTGTCCTTCTGCATTCCTCTCCTGGATACCAAACCTGCCCATCACCTTCTCATCACCTGTTTCCTGCACCAACATGTCCATTGAAGTCTTCACCAATGACCACTCTCTTACTTCTAGGCATGCTCTGCATCACTTCATCAAAGTCCAACTAGAATTTCTCCTTCTCTTCCAGCTCACATCCTACCTGTGGAACATACCCACTAACAACATTGAACATCACACCTTTGATTTCTAGCTTCAGACTCATCACTTTATCTGACACTCTCTTTACCTCCAGGACATTTCTAACAAACTCTTCCTTCAAGGTAACTCCTACTCCATTTCTCTTCCTATCTACACCATGATAGAACAACTTGAACCCTGCACCTAAAATTCCAGCCTTGATACCTTTACACCTGGTCAACCAACTCTCTACTTTTTCTTGTCATAGTTCCAACATTCAATGTCCCTGCTCTCAGTTCTATACTTTAGGCAATCCTCTTCCCTCCCTTCCTATGAACACCCTTTCCTCTCCTTTTTCGACCGACGGTAGTCCAATTTCCACCGGCACCCTGTAGGTGAACAGCACCGATGGCGGTCGTTGTTAACCTGGGCCTCGACCAATCCGGTATGGAAGTCATAGATGTGATTTGCATGTTTGATTTGGCAAAAGTTTTATGTCAGATGCCCATCCTGACACAACCCTGTATTTATCCGGGCCTGGGACCAGCACAATAAGACACTGGCTTGTGCCCTCTTGCGACTACATTGGTCGGGGCAATACTGAAACAGCCAATACGCTACTGCCTTAAAGAACCACAGAGAGAGGAGCCGATGGCTGCTCAACCCAACGCAACGCAACTCACCGCGTTTGCTACATAAGTGGATCTACTAACCATCTTGCAAATAGACAGGTTTGTCCAGCCTTCAAAACAACTTGCATTGTTTTGCAATTTGTTTTTGGGGACATTTTTTCAAAAGTGTGCACGTCTGCACAAAAGGATGAGTGTGAGATTGTGATAAATGAACTGACTGCTGTATATATCTGATACTGTGCAAGATAAAATTGTCTGTATGGTGCAGGTGGAAGCAAACAGACATATTCATGACATTAAGCTAATTGTAGACACAGGGTCTTCTGTTTTGATTATACCAGAGAGCATTTACCAAACCATATTCCCTATGTGTAGCCTTTCTGAGCCAAAACTGAATTTATTCACTTATTCCAGATAGTATTCATGTGCATTACACATGAATATTGATGGCACTAAGGTGGTTACAGCTACCAGCTCTGGTAACATTCCTAAGTCACAGAACGTAGTTACAATGACACAGGTTCAACAAAATGCACCAGACATTCATGTACAAGTGATTAAGTGCACAAAGGGATTTTTACATCAAACCAGAAGTGGTGCCTATGCAACAAAAATTGAGATGAATTCCATTCTCTGTCAGGCTTGCTGTGTCTGAGGAACACAAGGACTTACAAGAAAGGGGCATTATAGAGTGCATTGATGCATCTCCATAGGTCTCACCTATAGTTGATACTAAAAGGAAAAATGGAGGAAAACTACTCACATGCGTTGATCTTAGAGGGCCTATCAAAGCCATTATCAGTGATCATCCCTTACATCACATGGATGAACTCTTCTCTGAGCTGTAAGGTACTAAAGTTTTCTCCACAATTGATTTGTCCTGTGCTTACCATCAGCTGTTGCTGCATCCAGACATCCATGATATAACTGCATTTATCACACATGATGGTCTTTTTCATTTCTGTCAAGTCCCCTTTGGCTTTGCATCTGCCCCTAGCGCAATTCAGAAAATGATGAATACTGTATTTACAGGACTTCCTGGTGTTCATATCTTGATGATATAATTTGCTACGGAACTACTCAAGAAAGTGATGATGCCAACCTGAAGAGGGTGTTGAATGCTCTGAATGAGGCTGGATTGCAACTGAACATGCAGAATGTAAGTTCAATCAGACTTCACTATGTTTCCTAGGCCACACCATATCCAAACAGGGTTTTCACCCTGATGCATCTGATCATGGACTAGGAGGTGTAATTAGCCAACTTCATCCAAGCAACATAGAAAGAATTGTGGCTTTTGCATCTCCTGCAGAGAGAAAATATTCCACAGTTGAACGTGAAGCACTTGCATGTGTATGAGCTGTAGAAAAGTGGAGGACCTACCTTTGGGGTCATCACTTTGTGCTATGTACAGATAATCAGGCTCTTGCAACAGTGCTCACGTCTAAAGGTAATGACTGAGAATTGCTAGGTGGTCAGCAAGATTGCTTTGCTGCACAAATGATATGGCTTACTGTCCTGGAAAGCTGGATGTGATGGCAGACTGTCTATCTAGACATCCTCTGCCACTGGTGAACCTGGTATGGAACTAGATGTTGTAGCTACTGTCTACCAGGAATCATTCCATGTCATTTGTTTGTCTGATTTCACTGCTGCTTGTGAAAGTTGCCCAGAATTGACTCAGCTACATCAGCAGATACAAAAAGGCTGGCCAAAATGCAGATAAAACATTGCCAATGAACTGATGTCATATTTTCTGATACAAGATGAACTTGCAGTCAGATAACACACTAATCATGAGAGGTACAAAACACTTGATTGTTCATACATCACTACATTCCAAGGTGGTTGACCTTGCACATGAAGGACACCAAGGTATAGTGCGCACCAAGCAGAGATTGCATAAAATGTATTGGTGGCTGCAAATAGACAAAGATGTGCAATCCAAAATTTCGTCATTTGTACCGTGTCGGTACAATGACAAGACAGTGAAAACTGCTCTTGCTCCATTGACTCCCATCGAATAACCAGATGGGCCATGGTAAAAAGTGGCGATTGATATAACCGGGCAATATGAGAATGCCCGGTTACACTCACAGACTATTGCAGTTAGTGGCCGGAAGTGGCATATGCATCTGATGTTACAACAGGAGTGATAATTTGTTTCTAAGAAACAGTTTTCAGTCGTGAAAGGAACCTGACATGTCTCGTTTCTGACAACGGATGCCAATTCACTTCCTGCCAATTCGCAAAATTTTTGAGAGAGAGATTAAACATGTGTGCTCCCGTGTATACTATCCAAGAGCAAATGGAGCAATAGAGAGATTCAATAGAGTATTGAAAGATTGCCCATATGACAGCTGACTAAATACGTAAACCATGGAAACAAGCTGTGACAGAGTTCTTGCAGATTTATCGTGCAACTCCTCCTGCTACTACAGGAAGTACTCCTTTTGAGTTACTGAGAAACAGAAAGATGCGTACAAAACTAAATATTCTTCCCATCTCACTGAATTGTGCGCAACACAACCTAGTTAAAGAGATTGTGAAACAGAACCAACAAAGGATTAAGAAATGCAGACAGAAAGAGAGGAGCAAAAGCGTCTACTTTGCAAGTGAATGATACTGTCTGTCGACCTGAACATGTACACAAGGGATCATCAAAGTTTACAGAACTAATGACTGTAATTAGAAAAGTTGGACCTAGGACATATCTGCTAAGTGATGGAAGAAAATGGAATGCGCCAAAGCTGACACGCTTCCCAAAAGGTGCATTAGTATGTACTACTGAAAATACTGACACGCTTTGATGAATTCAAAGAGAACGCAGAGAATCCGAGGGAACATGAACCAGTTCCTAGGCGGACTGACCAAGTCAGAAAACCACCACAGTGATTAGCAAATTTGTTTACAGGAAAGTGAAATTCTAAAATACTAATGACATGAACAATAATTCTTTTGTTCTGTTTATACAAATGTAATTAATCATTAAATTATAAATTACATTATTGTTTACCCCGTCACATTTATACATACAAAGTTATCACTTCGGAGGAACGGTAGTGCAGTGGGTAGCGCTGTCGCCGCACAACAAGGGAGAACATGTAAACTCCGCACTCTGTGTGGAGTTTACATGTTCTTGTGGTAAAGCCAGCCTGCCCTTACCACTGAAATGGGTTTATTATTTTTATTCTAGTATATTGTAATTTATTTTCGCTCCACATGGTCAGCACCTACCCAAACATACACATGGCCCAACCTGAATCAGCTGTGAATCACAATTGTTTTCAGTTTGTTGCAATTTTTATT
The DNA here is from genome assembly GCA_013358685.1 of Antennarius maculatus. Lineage (NCBI taxonomy): Eukaryota > Metazoa > Chordata > Actinopteri > Lophiiformes > Antennariidae > Antennarius > Antennarius maculatus. The sequence goes on along the minus strand of CM023619.1, from coordinate 6,510,205 downwards.
AGCTCATATGTACATTTCATTCAGTTTATAAAAGACACACAAAGCATCCGATTAAATCATTTATTTAAAGTCAAATCAAACAAATGCTGTGATACTTACCTTCTGTCCTGGCATAAATTGTCTAAAACATCCACACCTGGTGACCATGAACATTTTATAGGGAGGTGAAAATGATCACAGCGTACCACTGTGAAAGGGGAGTTTGATTTTTGTTAAAAAGTATTAATCGATGTTACCAATGTTGTGATTGCTGAATTTCAGCAGACGGTTCACCATGAGTACAGGAGTTGTATCATGTGTTTTGAATTTTTTTTTTTTTGTTCATCATTGTCACCATAATTATGGCTGAATTTGTGTTAGGTTCCCTAGAGAGGACGGTTGGTCATGACCAGCAGTATAAAAGCTCTGACCGAAAGCATGGTGAAAATTTTTTTTTTCTAAACTAGCTCAAGGTGGAGGATGTGCTGCTGACAGTACATGTTTTTTTTTTGTTGTTGTAAGTAGAGAAATAAATTTCATTGTCTGCATAGGCTCTCTCCGGGGTTCTCCGGCTTCCTCCCACCTCCAAAAACGTGCGCTTCAGGTTAATTGGCCAGTCCCAAATTGCCCGTAGGAGTGAGAGTGTCCGTGTTTGTGTGTATATATGTTGGTCCGCGGTGCACTGGCGTTGCACCAGGAGTTTGCCCCCGCCTCACGCCCTATGCCTGCTGGGATAGGCTCCAGCTCCCTGAGACCCGCGCAAGCGGATGCAGCGGGTAAGAAAATTAATGAATGAGTTATCACTTCAAGAAAAGGGGAAATGTTGTGTCCTGTTATAATCCTGTTACAATGACTGTGGGCCCTGTGATTGAGTTGATTAAGGTGGACAAAAGATCGAAAGTAAATGAAGAAAATAAAGAGTAAGCACGTTGTTCATACCGATTTCTCTCGGCTGCTTAATTTACTTTTCAACAGCATAGAATACCATAGGTTGTGTATTCCTGCTGACAAATGACAAAAAAGGAAAAAATGACTATCATTTCCAAGTGGTTTTGTCTATAATGACATTTTTCCCAATAGGCTACCCGTACACATTGTCTCACTCAAATTCAAACACTTCCGTACATGCACAGAGATTTATAGTAACAATTCTACATTTCTGAAAATTCTGAAGATTAGACAAGAATTGGTGTTGTAGGGTGAATAATAAATCGTGCACTGTTGTTTTCTTTTGTTGCAAGACAGACATTGATTTCCAAAAGGCAATAGCAAAGTTTAGTTTTTCAAACTGCCATTTCCATCTAAATTGGAGTATAACACAAGCTACAAAAGCTGTAGCTGCACAACTTGGCGCATAACGCTGCTCTAGTGGTTTTCTGGCTTGTACACTTCTTCCAAGAAATGGTTGTTGAGAAATAAAGACAACACCAATTACCGTATCCATGTTATAGAGGTATTTATTATGTAATTATTATTAATGAGATCTGAGAAAGTGATTTTCATGAAAATGTGATCGTAAGAAATGATTTCCATCACATCAAGATTTCTTAACGTGATGGAAATCTTTCTGCTGATGGATTTCTTTCTGCTGTGGCCTCCTCTGTCAATTTTCTTCTCCCTCGTATGTCATCAACGAAATCTAAATATGTCTTGTTGATGTGACGCTGCTCATCCTCGAGAGCAATCGCCCAAGGCGAGACTGTCTCCATTTACTTGAAACTGAAAGTGATGTTGTCTAAATCGGACTTTTAATCCCTTTTTAGAAGCAGTCTGATTATCCTTACTACTACTGAATTTCCTCCGGGATTATTAAAGTATCTATCTATCTATCTATAAGCCCTATTTTGCTTTTCAGTCGAATGACTGCTAAGTAAAAAGCCAGCATGCTGCCTGCATTGTGAATGGACAATACACAGTGACATCTGGGAGGACAATTCCATTTTAGACCCAATCATTCTTCCCACTAAAAGCTCCAAGTAAACAGCACTGAATAAGTAACTTCTATTATTATTGTTATAATTATACAAAGCGGAGGCAAGGGCATCACAAAGGAAATCATGCTCAGCACTGTCCTGCTGTTTATGTGTGTCTTCAGGAGGATCAGAAGTGCTGACTGGCAATAAAACCTCCCACACTTCAATCAATAAAGCTTTCCAGTTGTTTAACGTCAGCCGTTGCGTGTGCCAATGAGGCTGTTTTACACACACTCACATAGTGAGAAAGAAGTCAGGGGAATCTAAAAATGTTAACAAACAATCCAGCAAGATATTTGCTGATATGCAGTAATTATGTGGGCTTATCGATGGTTTGGTATTCTGCCATTCCACATATGACACTGCCCAAAAAATTACATACAAAAACAAAACAATGTGAATCTGTCCAACTTTGTTGTACTTTTGGATCTTTCACTGAATTATGAGGAGGATATCTGTTTCTCCACCCATTCTTCTTTTGGCAGTCCATTTATGTGTACAAATGCTGCCACATGCTAAATTCTAATAATAAAGCATACAAATGTATGGAAGCATTTGTATGGAAACAATGCCAGTTCATCAACACTTTCCAGAGAAATTAAAGTAGAATCAAAACATCCATCACAGGATGTAAATGCCAAGGGAAAAGATTCAGCTTCTAAATGAGGAAAAATCATTCATTGCTTCACTGAATTAAACATGAAAACATGTCTTGTCTTGTAATTACAGATCTACCGAGTGCTCAAGTAATCTCACATGTCTCCGTACTTCCGTTATTTTTAGTGCCAGAACTGGTACAGGGGTGTTTGGCTATTTAGGTATAAAAAGCAAAGACAAAAATTAAACCAACCGGCTTTCATGTTCAGGTATATTTTTGCTCAAGAATACACTCTAAAAATGATTCAAGGACCGAGTAAGTGTGAGTCTTCTTCTTCTTCTTTTCCTTTCGGCTTTTCCCTTCAGGGGTCGCCACAGCCAATCAATTGCCTCCATTTAACCCTGTCCTTTGCATCCTCTTCTCTCACACCAACTACCTTCATGTCCTCTTTCACTATATCCATAAACCTCCTCTTTGGTCTTCCTCTAGGCCTCCTGCCTGGCAGTTCAAAACTCAGCATCCTTCTACCAATATATTCACTATCTCTCCTCTGGACATGTCCAAACCATCTCAGTCTGGCCTCTCTGACTTTATCTCCAAAACCTCTAACATGTGCTGTCCCTCTGATGTACTCATTCCTGATCCTATCCTTCTTGGTCACTCCCAAAGAGAACCTCAGCATCTTCATCTCTGCTACCTCCAGCTCTGTCTCCTGTCTTTTCCTCAGTGACACTGTCTCTAGACCAAACAACATCGCTGGTCTCACCACAGTTTTGTACACCTTTCCTTTCATTTTAGCTGAAACTCTTCTATCACACATCACACCTGACACTTTCCTCCACCCGTTCCATCCTGCCTGGACATGCTTCTTCACCTCTTTTCCACACTCTCCATTGCTCTTGACTGTTGACCCTAAGTACTTAAAATCCTCCACCTTCTTGATCTCTTTTCCCTGTAACCTCACTCTTCCACTTGGGTCCCTCTCATTCACACACATGTACTCTGTCTTACTGCGGCTAACCTTCATCCCTCTCCTTTCCAGGACAAACCTCCACCTCTCCAGCTTCTCCTCCACCTGTTTCCTACTCTCACTGCAGATCACAATGTCATTTGCAAACATCATAGTCCATGGAGATTCCTGTCTAACCTCGTCTGTCAGCCTGTCCATCACCAAAGCGAACAAGAAGGGGCTCAGAGCTGATCCCTGATGCAGTCCCACCTCCACCTTGAACTCCTCTGTCACACCTACAGCACACCTCACCACTGTCTTGCAGTCCTCATACATGTCCTGCACCGCTCTAACATACTTCTCTGGCACTCCAGACTTCTTCATACAATACCACAGTTCCTCTCTGGGCACCCTGTCATAAGCTTTCTCCAGATCTACAAAAACACAATGCAGCTCCCTCTGGCCTTCTCTGTACTTCTCTATCAACATCTTCAAAGCAAATACTGCATCTGTAGTGCTCTTTTTTGGCATGAAACCATACTGCTGCTGACAAATGTTCACTTCTGCCCTTAGTCTAGCTTCCACTACTCTTTCCCATAACTTCATTGTATGGCTCATCAGCTTTACTCCTCTGTAGTTGCCACAACTCTGCACGTCTCCCTTGTGCTTAAAAATGGGCACCAGCACACTTCTCCTCCATTCCTCAGGCATCTTCTCACTATCTAAGATCCTGTTGAACAACCCAGTCAGAAACTCTACTGCCACCTCGACTAGACACTTCCAAACCTCTACAGGTATATCATCAGGACCGACTGCCTTTCCACTCTTCATCTTCTTCAGTGCCCTCCTCACTTCATCCTGACTAATCTTTGCTACTTCCTGGTCCACAACAGTCACCTCTTCTAGTCTTTGTTCTCTCTCCTTTTCCACGTTCATCAACTCTTCAAAGTACTCTTTCCATCTTTCCATTACACTACTAGCACCTGTCAATAGACTTCCATCCCTATCCTTAATCACCCTAACTTGCTGCACGTCCTTCCCATCTCTGTCTGTCTGTCTTGCCAACCTGTATAGATCAGTCTCTCCCTCCTTACTGTCCAACCTAGCATACAAGTCATCATAAGCTTCTTGTTTGGCCTTTGCTACCTCTACCTTCACCTTACGCTGCATCTCCCTGTACTCCTGTCTACTCTCCTCAGTCCTCTCAGTGTCCCACTTCTTCTTAGTTAACCTCTTTCTCTGTATACACTCCTGTACCTCCTCATTCCACCACCAAGTCTCCTTATCTACTTTCCTTCCAGATGACACACCAAGTACTCTCCTACCTGTCTCCCTGATCACATTAGCTGTAGTTGTCCAGTCATCTGGAAGCACCTCCTGACCACCCAGAGCCTGTCTTAACTCCTTCCTAGAAGTCATGCAACACTCTTCCTTTTTTCGCTTCCACCATTTTGTCTTCTGCTCTGCCTTTGCCCTCTTCATCTTCCTCACCACCAGAGTCATCCTACACACCACCATCCTATGCTGTTTGGCTACACTCTCACCTACCACTACTTTGCAGTCACTGATCTCCTTCAGGTTACATTGTCTACACAAGATGTAGTCTACCTGTGTGCTCCTACCACCACTGTTATAGATCACCCTATGTTCCTGCCTCTTCTGGAAGAAAGTATTCACTACAGCCATTTCCATCCTTTTTGCAAAGTCAACTACCATCTGTCCTTCTGCGTTCCTCTCCTGGATACCAAACCTGCCCATCACCTTCTCATCACCTCTGTTTCCTGCACCAACATGTCCATTGAAGTCTGCACCAATGACAACTCTCTCACTTCTAGGCATGCTCTGCATCACTTCATCAAAGTCCAACCAGAATTTCTCCTTTTCCTCCAGCTCACATCCTACCTGTGGAGCATACCCACTAACAACATTGACCATCACACCTTCTATTTCTAGCTTCAGACTCATCACTCTATCTGACACTCTTTTTACCTCCAGGACATTTCTAACATCCCCGCTCTTCACAGCAAGTGGTGATCGAGGGCAGGGAGGTGGAGGTGGTAAAAAATACCTGGGGCTGCACAGACTGGACTTGGCTACCAACTTGGACTCTGTGTAGAGGAAGGGACAGAGAAGGATGCACTTCCTGAGGAGAGTGCCCCCTCCAACATCTGTTCTATAAGCTTCTTCAGATGCTCTATCAGTCGATAATATACAGTGTGCTGTGCTACACTATTGGGATGGGATGGTGATGACAGAAAAATGGACATGGAACGCCTGAACAGACTCATCCACAGAGATGGTTCTGTGGTTGGGTAGAGACTGGAGTCTGTGGAGACAGTTCTGGAGAGAAGGAACATGTCCAAACTGAGATCAATTCTGGGGAACACCAGCCAACCCTTGCACATTGCTTTCTCAGTGTGATCAATCATTTCTTTGTAATACATAGCAGTATAGAGGGCAGCACTTCGAGCGTGTTACTCTGACAATTGTAACAGCATTTTGTCTTTTATACTTGTTCAAGCCTATTCCAACCACAGATTTACATTTTACAGCACAGATGCCCCCCTCATTTCCTGGAGGAGTTATCAAACTTTATTTTCTCCTGTGAAATGATCTTTTTAGGGTCAGTGGCTTGCCCTTTAGAGTAGGAACAACCCTTCTGCACATTTTCTCCCAAAACTTTAATGCAAACATTTTCTCATACTGTCTGTCTGACTCTCTGTCTATCTGTTTATGAATCATGCAATATTCACTAAATTTACATTTAGGAGAGCAAATGAAAAGCACATACAAGCACCAGCACATTTTTATAATTTTTAATCTTTAAATCAATCCACTTTAAGAAAGTTTCTTGAAGACGTTTCACCTCTCATTCAAAAGGCTTCTTCAGTTCTAGTGGGGGTTGGTCTTGTCTCAGCTTATCAAACCTTGAGGTGTGGTCAGTTCTCTTCATATTCCAACGATCTTGGTCGAAACCCATCTGGCTTCTCAATAATGGTTGATGGGAGTGTCAGGGGGTGTCAAAGGCACTCACTGAAATGAAAGTTTCACCGAGCTTTTGTTTGCTAATGTGTGTCATTAGCATGAGACACTTCACCTTGGTTAATCTGCTGAGTCATTCTTTTGGGGAGTTTTGAAAGGATCTAATTGCAAATAGGTGAAAGGTGATGTCGCAGACCCCCCCACCCCACCCCACCCCACCCCCCGTTCAGAGATGCCTTCTCTACTTTGACATGGATGGCTTCTTTCACTCCTTTCAAACTATCTGTCCTCCATGTCCAAAATATGAACATTGGTATCTTCCCTGAGGTGAAAGAAGACTCCAGAATCTTGTCTTGACGAGTTGGCTCTTCTGTGTTGAGCAATGCGCTTGGGGAGTGGCTGTTTAGTTTCCCCCATATAGACATCAGAGCATTCCTTGCTGTATTTAAATGTATATACTAGGTTGCTCTTCTGACTGGTGTGCAGTGTTTTGGATGGACCAGTCTTTGTCAGGGTGCTACTCAGCTTAAAACACACAGGAAAGTACTGAGTGTGTGATTAAAATCGAATACTGTGAAGCTAGCAAAATAGCAAATAGCATGTATGAAATGTTTAAATCTTTTCAAAAATGTACTTCATACATCTTCTATTATAAAAGAGGTAATTCTTGAAGAACAACTGTTTGTTTCCTGTCATATACACTTGAAAGCACAGTTATTATGTACTGCATTTGTTAATGGTGCCACTGAATAAAAAAATCTGTCAACGACAATTAATCAACGAATTAATTACAATAACAGACTACAATTCAACAGGATTGATCAGAAATAAAAAAAAAAACACAATTTATTTTATACATTTGCTCATGTATTTGAAATACGTTACCTGCTTGTTCTTTAATATGGCCAGTTCAGTTGATGACAAATACACTAATAAGAGCCTTGTTTCTGCTTGATAACAACTGTCATAAATATTCCTAAAAAGCCTGTTTGTCGCTCTATATGGGTGGTACCAGATAAAAGAACATGTTTTCATATTGTCAGGGACTTGAGCTGCTGTGATCAGATCTAAGTAGAACAGAAGAGAGATGCAGATTTGAATATAACAACACTAATCATGTGAATGTAATTTAAATTCCGCAGAGGATTGATGGTAGGACGAATTTGCATGTGAAAGTGAACACAATCTCAAGAGCAGTGATGCTACATTACATCCAGGCTTTTCCAGTTGCCTACAAGTATTTTCCTCTCGCTCTGTGATGATCTGCGTCTGCCATGTCTGTTTTGCCTTATTTATTTATTTATTTATTTTTTATATATATATATACTGGTGGCACCCTCTCCAAGGAACCATCACTTTATCGTGGTGGAGAGGTTTGTGTGCCCTAAGGATCCTGGGAGCTATGTTGTCAGAAGTCTTGTACTCCTGGTAGGCACCCAAGGCAAACAGGTCTCAGGTGAAGGACCAGACAAAGAATGGTTCAAAAGATCCCATGAAAAATCAAAAAGGGAAAAATGTGACCCTGCCCGGAGGAAGCCCGGGGCCCACGTCTGGAGCCAGGCCTGGTCAGCGAGTGCCTGCCACGGGGCCCGGCCGGGCTCAGCCCAAAAAGGTAACGTGGACTCTTCCCACCCCTGTGCACCCACCACCCGCAGGGCAGAATGATGGGGTTGGGTGTGGTGGACCCCGGTGGTCAGGGAAGTCGTCCGACTGAAGAAGGAGGCCTTCAGGGGCATGTTGTCCCTGGGGACCCCTGAAGCAGTTGCAGGGTACAGACAGGCTAGAAGGACTGCAGCCTCGGCTGTGGTGGAGGCAAAACAGGGTGTGGGAGGAGTTCGGAGAGGCCATGGAGAAGGACTATTGGATGGCACCAGAGTTGTTCTGGAGGACTGTCCGACACCTCAGGAGGGGGAAACGAGGGACCATCCAAGCTGTATACAGCAAGGATGGGACACTGTTGACCTCACTGTTGACCTATGGTCATGATCGATGGGTCATAACCGAAAGAACGAGATCGCGGATACAAGCAGCTGAAATGGGCTTTCTCAGGCGGACAGCTAGTTCTAAATGTTCCCAGACTTGGGATCTATTTCTAGTTGGTTTCATTGCAAAGCAATTAGAAAGCAAACCGTCAGCAATTTGAACCCTAATCTGATCGATCCAAAAGGTATTGAAACAATAAGCAGCATACTGCGCTGTTTCATCCATTTTAATACTTCTGGGAGTCGCCGTTGTTTTCGAATCCTAGCCCACTAATCTGAACTACAAAACTGGTTCACCTGGGGAATGAAGAACCTGAGTGTTTCAATCGTCATCGTTCACATGGTTTTTCCACGTTTGAAGCAGGCTTCAAAGCAGTGGTTCAGAAAAAAAACATCAAGCGAGTCTGGGGCATGTATCGGAGCGCCGAAAAACAGCGGACATCACAGTAAAATTACGGAGGGAAACAGCTTGAATTATAGTTTATTAATTTATTTTATTTAGGCGCAATCCAGCGGGGGCGAAGCGTATATGTTAGCAGCTGAGAATGGAGTATGAAAACATCGTTCACACAGGTCAGACTTCTGCATCATCTCATTAGGGATCCTCCTCATCCTCATTATGTTTGATAAGCTGAGGAGCAATACATTGAAGTTATGGGAAAGAGTAGATGACGCTAGACTATGGGCAGAAGTGAGCATTTGTGAGCAGTAGTATGGTTTAATGCCAAAAAAGAGTACTACAGATGCAGTATTTGCTTTGAGGATGCTGATAGAGAAGTACAGAGAAGGCCAGAGGGAATTGCATCGTGTTTTTGTAGATCCGGAGAAAGCTTATGGCAGAATGCCCCGAAAGGAATTATGGTATTGTATGAGGAAGTCTCAAGTGGCAGATAAGTATGTGAGAGTGGTGCAGGACATGTATGACGACTGGAAGACAGTGGTGAGGTGTGTTGTAGGTGTGACAGAGGAGTTCAAGGTGGAGGTGGGACTGCATCAGGGATCAGCTCTGAGCCCCTTCTTGTTCGCTACGGTGATGGACAGGCTGACAGACAAGGTTAAACGGAAATCTCTATCGACTATGATGATTGCAGATGACATTGTGACCTGTAGTGAGAGCAGGGAACAGGTGAAGGAGAAGCTAGAGAGGTGGATGTTTGTCCTGGAAAGGAGAGGAATGAAGGTTAGCCGCAGTAAGACAGACTACATGTGTGTGAATGAGAGGGACCCAAGTGGAAGAGTGAGGTTACAGGGAGAAGAGATCAAGAAGGTGGAGGATTTTAAGTACTTAGGGTCAACAGTCACACACATGTACTCTGTATATGTGTGTGAATGAGAGGGACCCAAGTGAAAGAGTGAGGTTACAGGGAGAAGAGATCAAGAAGGTGGAGGATTACTTAGGGTCAACAGTCCAGAGCAATGGAGAGTGTGGAAAAGAGGTGAAGACGCATGTACAGGCAGGATGGAACGGGTGGAGAAAAGTGTCAGGTGTGATGTGTGATAGAAAAGTTTCAGCTAAAATGAAAGGAAAGGTGTACAAAACTGTGGTGAGACCAGCGATGTTGGTTTGGTCTAGAGACAATGTCACTGAGGAAAAGACAGGAGACAGAATTGGAGGTAGCAGAGATGAATATACTGAGGTTCTCTTTGGGAGTGACCAGGATGGATAGGATCAGGAATGAGTACATCAGTGGGACAGCAAATGTTAGAGGTTTTGGAGATAAAGTCAGAAAGGCCAGACTGAGATGGTTTGGACATGTCCAAAGGAGAGATAGTTAATATATTGGTGGACGGATGCTGAGTTTTGAATTGCCAGGCAGGAGGCCTAGAGGAAGACCAAACAGGAGGTTTATAGATGTAGAGAAAGAGGACATAAAGGTAGTTGGTGTGAGAAAGGAGGATGCAGAAGACAGGGTTAGATGGAGGCAATTGATTGGCTGTGGCGACCCCTGAAGGGAAAAGCCGAAAGGAAAAGAAGAAACATGCTTAATCTTTTTAAGGTGAACATGGGGCTAGATTATTGAACAAACACGTGCCCTAGTTCATTTTTATGAGTGCAGGCAGTTACCATTACCTTGGAGAGCATGTTGCTGTGAGAAACATTTTCCACACAAGAGATTGATAATATTTTTCTAAAATAGACCCATAGTGATGTCTGCAGTGAAAGAAAACCTTTCCACTCATCCTTCAAGAGACGGCCATGTCCAGTCCAGAGAGAAACTTTTTGTAGTTGTTGATGAGCTCACTTAGAGGGACTACAGCCAACTGTTGGCCAGTACTTACATTTTAAAAAGATTTAATATGTTCATGGGTAGTTTTCAACACATTTTGTTTTGCGTATTTGTTAGATGTGTGTTTGCTTGCCTGGTCAGGACGTTTTTTCCAAGCAGTGAAGGACAGAATTCAGTTTCAGTGAGTGAGAATGATTGGAAGGTCATCGCAAAGCAGTATCAGTCCCATTCTTAGCTCGCATACTTTATGAGATGTGAATTACCAGAAAAATCTATATATTTATTGTATAAATTAATACAAGCAAACCTTGGTTTTCGAATGCTTTAGACATTGAACAAATCGGAATTCGACCAAAAAATTCTGATTTTTTTTGTCTTAGAAGTCAAACAAAATTTGGATGTCGAAAGCGAAAAAAACGCAGTAACATCCATCCTCCTCCTCTCCCTCTCCGACATTCACGTATACAAACTGCCCACCACCACAAAGGTAAAAATTCTTATCTTTATTGTTCTTATTAGATTAGATTAGATTAGATTAGATTAGATTAGATTAGATTAGATTAGATTCAACTTTGTTGTCATTACACATGTACAAGTACAATGTAACGAAATGCAGTTTGGCATCTAACCAGAAGTGCAATTAGTTTGAAGTACAATTACAGGATATACAGATTGTCGCATATGATATACAGTATATATATACATGTGTGGTGCTATGAACAAACTATACAAGAATATACATAATACAGTATACAGGTTATTCGAATATATATAAAATGCAGTGGTTATCAATTGTGGAAAAACATCAATACACAGGCTAAAGTGCAGTGAGTATAAGTGGACATAATATATGGATATATGGATAAAATGAGTGATATGAACATGCTATACAGAAGGACTATGGACATATTTTACAGATGAGAAATAAATACACTATACATATTATACAGATGGATAACAGTTTGTTGTGGTGTGAACATACTATACAGGTTTAAGTAATTTGGACATATTTTACAGATGGGAGAGAGATGTGTGGAGATGTGTGGAGGGGTCAGCGGGGGGCAGAGTTAAGGGCACAGGTATGTTTTAACTGTGATGTGCTTTTTATTTTAATTTACTGTATTCAATAATTTGCATTCCATTGCCTATGGTACAAGTTACGGTACCGTAAACCTCTGTCCTAAAGACAACGGTAACACGAACCTTAGGCTAACCTGATTAAGTCGATGGTTTTTTTTTTCTTTCTTTCTTTCTTTCTTTCTCATGTTTGCTTCTTTCTTTTACATTTATTTGATATGTTTCATTACTATAGAATTTGATATATAAATGACATCATGAAATAACATATAGTACGTGGATGCAGCGAAAGAAAATGGATGAATATTATGTTGAATAAAGGTAGTTTTCTAGCGTCTTGGAACGGATTAAAACCATTTATATTATTTGTAATGGGAAAAATGTATTTGGAATTCGAACAAATCGGTATTCGAACAGCCTTCCGGAACAAATTGTAGTCGGAAACTGAGGTTTGCCTGTACATGTTTTTTATTGGATTTCATGCAGCCATAAATAAATGCCCTACTTCAGGAGAAATTCTGCAGAGAGAAGCAGGAGGAAACGTTGTCCCACAGGGTGCCTAACTAAATTTGCCAATAAATGGAGGAATTTTGGTTGTTTTATGGTCATGAACATATTTACACATTAATATGACATCTTTGCAGGGTGAATAGTCCAAAAGAATGTAACCTGTGTCCCTTGTATTTTATAGAGTTAAACAAGTGTTGTTAACAATGGCTCCCAGTTTAATAGTGTAAAGTTATGAGATAAATATAGATACTCCATAGTTACTGGAATTACTGTTATAACAGCTTTTTTTTTCTACTTTTGGGTGTCTGAGAAGTTCATTCATTCATTCATTTTCTGCTGCTTCATCCGCCGTAGCGGGTCACGGGGAGCTGGAGCCTATCTCAGCTGGCACAGGGCGTGAGGCGGGGCACACTTCGGGCACGATGCCAGTGCACCGCGCAGCCACACACAAAGACAAACAACCATGCAAACACACACTCACTCCTACGGGCAATTTGGGACCGGCAGGAAGCCAGACAACCCGGAGAGAACCCACACAGACACGGGGAGAGCATGCGAACTCCGCACAGAGTGGGACTCAAACCCGCCGTGTTGTGAGGCGACAATGCTACCCACTGCGCCACCGTGCCGCCCTGGAACTTCATTCAGTCAGTCAGTCAGTCAGTCAGTCAGTCATTATCTTAACCCGCTTAATCCGCTGACGCGGGTCACGGGGGAGCCGGTGCCTATCCCGGCAGTCTCAGGGCGTGAGGCGGGGAACACTCCGGGCACGACGCCAGTGTACCGCGGAGCCACACAGAGACAAACAACCACTCACACACACATTCACTCCTACGGGCAATTTGGGACCGGCCAATCAACCTGAAGCGCATGCTTTTGGAGGTGGGAGGAAGCCGGAGAACCCGGAGAGAACCCACACAGACACGGGGAGAGCATGCGAACTCCGCACAGAGCGGGACTCAAACCCGCCGTGTTGTGAGGCGACAATGCTACCCACTGCGCCACCGTGCCACCCTGGAAGTTCATTCAATTAAAAAAAAAAAAAATATATATATATATATATATATATATATATATATATATATATATATATATATATATATATACTGTATATATATATTATATATATATATTAGTCCCCAAAGGGCAATTGGAATTGATATTCTTGATATAGATTCTGTGTCCTGCACAGAGTTTCTGCCTCAATGAGGGAGTTTTTGTCCGCTACTGTTGCTTATGCTTGCTCTGAAGGGTTTAGTCGGGTTTTTCTGTCTGTTAAAGCGCTTTGAAATGTCTGTTGCCATGAATAAGCGCTATATAAATAAAACTTGATTGATTGATTTTCTTGAATATGCTTGTTCTTTGATATTCTTGCACAGTTGTTTATATCTGTTGTTTTTGTTGCTATTATTCCCACCTATATATTTGAATAAGCTCACTTGGAAAAGTGTCACCCTGTCACCAACTCCACCCAATACCTGTCAATCAAGCCCGTCAAACCATGGCACCCAACCAATCACGACGCATCTTCTAGAAGGAATCACGTGAATAATAAGGCGTAAGGCACCTGCTATGTTAGGGGAAGAAATAACTATACATGGCCTTCCCATAATTTTAGAGTGTCATAATTGTTCCAACAATTTTCATGTTTTTGAGAAGAGAGACCAAACAGCAGGAACGACACCGAAAACGGCAACGAATTCTGAGTGAAATTAGCTGGCTAGCATGAACAGTCTGTCCAGCTATGGTTTCTGTTTGGAATGGGGCAATCGATGTAGTATCCAAAATGTTCCTCGGGCATCTGACAAAAATGCTCCTTAATGGGACAGTAAAGTCAAAATGAACCAGGTCTGTATTTGAAGTACATAATCAAAAAAAAAGGCTTGGTGGCATTTTTATTTTTTTTATGAGCAATGGAGCCTTAGAAAAACGAAATTTATTGTAAGTTATGGAGCGCGCCATGACAGCGGAAGTGACACAATCATAGACATTGGGGTGCATCCATATAAATGCAGATAAAGCAAGCGACAAAGTAACAAGCCAACATTTTCACTATTATTGATCAGGATATCGCCTAAAATCATGTCATCATCATCAGATGCTGAGGACGAGTCCCCTGTAAACCCACGTGGGGGGTAATTATCCTGGATAATTACCACCCGATGTATGTGGAAGATGACAGTTCGGACATCTCGAGACTCATCCCAGGTGGCTTCATCTGAATTGGATTCTGACAGAGATATCCAACTAGTTATAATGTCCTGTTTTGGTTTACTGTGTGTATGGAAAAGTTAATCGGACTACCGATGCTAACGCGCTAGCCCGTCCATGGTATTTTCCATATTATGTTAGCATAGTGCTAGCCGCCATTCGTTACTGTTGGACTGTGTAGAATTAATCACAACTTTAGTTTATATTAATATGTCTTGTATTTACGAATGCATACAGATCAGGACCTGATCTGTATGCATTGTATGTTTTATTTCAGTTTCACAGATCTTCTCAGTAAAATGACCTATCACTTTTGATATTGTTTACTTTTCGCGACTGCTATAATCGCGCGATAATCTTGTCATAAAAACATTTATACAATACCTCCAGTACCTCCAGACATGAATTGATTATCCACTAAACCTTGGGAATTCAGAATAAATACTATGTGTTGTCCGAAAATGATCTTACCTTCAAATTTCTTTGGAAATCCTCCGAGGTAAAGTGCTCATGACAGATCCTCGGATCTTGGTCATTTTGACCCTGTTTATTCATGCTCTCCATCTCCTTCCTAGCTTCCCAGAAGGTATTCTAAAGAAGGATAGGTCTTTGTCTTTTCATCCTGTTGTGTTGGCACAACCATTCACCTCACAAATAACCATGATATTTATCGGGTTTATCACTTCAGTGATCGCATTGTGTTCTATGGCTGCCAAGCTAAGTATGTCGCCAATGACGTATGACGCCCACATGACCACTGGATGCGGAAGCTGCTGCAGCACAGATTTTAAGCTTTTCTGACCAAAGGGATGATGCTAGACGTATAAAAAATTTTTTTTTATTTTTCATAATGATGAATAACATACTATATACAGTATGTCACTTAAAAATTGAGTTCACTGTCCCTTTAAGTAACTACATACAGTTCTGTTCATGTAGTCAACTAACAGAACTATCACTTCTCTAAAATTTCTTTTCCACTTGCTCTTTTGACAGGTGTCTTTTCATTTAACGTTAGCTCTTTTCCCAATCTCACTATTAGTTAGCTTTCTTTCTCCAGTTAGACTGTTAACATTCATTTACGGCTTCGGAATGCCCGCCCAGCGCAATCCATGATTTGCCAAAACTAAGTAGTTACATCAACACGTTGATTTTTGACTACCTTGGGTACGTTTGGTTTATAATACCAATACATTTGTTTTCATATGTTTGGTATGAATTCTGATATTATTGTTTTATCGTGGAATTTCCACGGGTTCCAGCTAGTTCAATTATTGTATTAAATTTGTCTTTGACAAAGAACTTTATAATCGTCCTTTCTGAAGTGATAGCTGAGTAAAGCAAAGGATAAAAAGCTCAGTTGTTCAGACAGTACAGAGGAAACAAAATTGGGCCAGACCCTGCTCCTCCTATCAAATAAGGGACAATTCATCAGGTTTCAAATCTGGTCCTTCTGAACTGGCAGCAACTGTCAGGCAACAGAAATCCTACATGTTTTATCTGCCTGCCTGTGGCTCAGTGCGTTTCTTATCTATTTATATTGTGTATCCCTCTGTGACCCTGCCTCTGAGCTTCTGGTACTGCACTGCTCCCAGATGCTCCACCTCCCTCGTCAGTGCCAGGTGCGGTGTCTCTGGGACTCCTGGCCATGCCCCTCTCCCATCCCCATCTCCTGATTGGTTTGTCATCTTCCTGACAGGCCCAAGCCCCACCTCGTCACCTGGCATGAACGCTTTAAAAACTCTGCAAGCCAGTCAATCGGGGCGACTGTCTGACTGTGGCAGCACGCCCCTGAGCCCGTCAAACTGTGACTGTGACCTTTGCATGTGGAATTGGTGACCACCTCTTTGTTAAGAAATGATAGTAGTGACGGTGAGATGAACCCTTATGAGGCTCCGAACCATTCCAGGCAATTGGTTTGAGTAATGGTTCATTTCTTGATGCTTCATGTGCACACAAAACCACCTGCTGGCCTTAGATACAATTACAGGCAGCTGTTGTGTCTTTATGTATGATCCATTCTGACATGTTTTGGCTCTTGGAAATGACTATGTATTTCAAACAAAAAATGTATGACCAAATAATTAATTGACAAAGTGTGTGATAATGTATGATATAAATGTAAATATACAGTGCGCCCTCGCGTATTCGCACTTCAATGCTCACAACTTCACCTCGTTGCGGTTACCAAAAAGGACGAGAATGTGTTAATACTGAAGTATTAACACATTCTCGTCCTTTTTTAACAGAAGACAAATGTCACACTCTGCATTCCACCAGAATGTGAAGCAGTAAGAGAACAATTAGTAACATACAATACTAACCGATCTTTGTTTTCAATTACTTAATTTATTTTTCTTTTTATCAATTAGTAACTCCTGTGTGTATCATGTGACTAAAACACACATAAAATAAAACTTGAAATACCTTAAAGAGGTTATAAGCAGTACAGCGTCACAGCCATTGATGTAGGAACTAAAGCAGTTTTGGCTATTACTGTATCAAGGAAACCCTGCAAACGAGCTACATGTCAGCTCTTGATTTCAGTTCTTATATAATATAGGTATACGCAATGGTATGAATATTCTTCTCAACTGTTTTTGTAACGTGCATAAGCCGATTTACTCTTTTATTTACATAAAATTTTTAAATAAATTTCCTTATTTAACAGAACCTGATATAGATGAGAGCGCATTTATGTGCGTGACAAGAGCACTATGTTGGCGATTAAACAACTGAGTAGTCAAATGTATACTTAGTATTTACTGTACAACATCAAACATAATGAGGATGAGGAGGATCCCTAATGAGATGAAGAAGTCTGACCTGTGTGAATGATGTTTTTATCCTTTGTTCTCAGCTGCTGCCATGTGTGCTTCTTCCCCGCTGGATTGCACCTGAGTACATTAATTGAATATTATTCAAGCCGTTTACCAACTGTATGTAATTTTACCGTGAGTGCAACGGACTATGTTTACGCATCGACTTGAGCAGCAATTCACTCCCACGCCATCTCTCTCTTCTTTGCAGCTGCAACGCTGTTCCTCTTTCTTCTGAAAATGTCCTCAAAGTCTTCATATGCATAAATTAAAATCTGTAGTCTGACTGCCGTTAAGCGTTGCGGTGCGTGTCTTTTCCGTTGTCATAGTGAATCGTTGAATTGGGGCTCCATTGATGGTGTCTTTTTTTTTATAGTTGTCGCACATGTTTAACTGCGGGTCAACTTACTCTGGGTTAACAAAACTAACCCTGAAAAGCATTTGTGAAACCAAAATCCCTGGTTTTCCAAGTTCAGGGTAAGTCAACCCAAAACCATAGATTTACCTCAGGGTATGTTAACCCTGCCTTCGTGAAATGGGCCCAAACTTTCTAGTTCTTCCTCAATGTGAAGATGGAAAACCTTTATCCTTGTAAAAGCATGTTAGTAATTTTTCATTATTTAATATAAAGTACTTTAAAAACAGAATTTTTTTATTGTTCGTGTTATTGCTATTATTAATATTTATCTTGCCAGTTAGTGTGTCCCGGAAGACAAAACAGTCATCCACTCATTGACAGTTTAGTAGTTTGACTATTGATTGACTATTGATTAGTAGCTCATGCATTGCTACATATAAAAGCCTCTGTGTAGGGGCGGATCATGGCTTGTGCTGTAATGCACCGCAGGTCTACAAAGGTCTAGAAAGGTGCCATTATACCAGTAGCAGATGAGGATCCATTATTTCCATAGCACTGAGGCAGTATGGTGACATGCACCTACTTAAATATTCAGTGTAATAGTGAATATAAATGCATTACTGCCTGCATAGCTTTCTATGCAAATTGAAAAATGGTCCAATTAAAGTGATTCCTCTCTGAGCTCCTGCTGCATTTCCCCTTGAAGTCTATGGTGTTGACAGAAGCAGCAGAAGAAGAGGGGTTTTCCCCACACCATCACTTTCAAAGTAGTTGACATTTCTGGAATAAGTTCCCTTTTGTCAAGTTTGCAACTTTCCATCAACCATGGGTTTACAGTAGCACAATTATTCAAACACACAAAAATAGATTCATGTTTCCATATACATCTTATCTCAGGAGAGTGAGGACAGAGAGAGAGATCATCTCAAATGCAGAAGATGTGAGCGAAGAACAAACTAGTGTCAATGTAAGAAGGGATGCTTTTGCAATGGTCTCCTCTCTTGCCTACATTCAGTCTGCAGCCACAGAGCAAATGCTCTCACCAGATGACCGTATAAGCAGCGATGAACTGTGAAGCACATTGAACTCATTTTCCAGTTCATCACAGAATAACATGAAATTTGAAAAATTGCACACAAAAAAACTCCAAATCAACAGCTGTGTTCCAGTTAATGTTCTGCTGTTTGTTGTGAGTTTTTTTAATACAATAAAATGCACTCATTTATTTCATTGTACTACTTTTATAGATATGGCCAAATAAGATGTATGAGATTATCCGGTTGCGGAAAATGAAAGTAGGACAAAGGTAATGTCTCAGCTCCCTTAGCCTATATAACAACATCTATCAGGAGATGGAGGACCCCCCCACTCCCCCCAGCCACTGCAATTTTTATAAATGAAAGCAGTAATTACTTACATGTGAACATCATGCTACTGACAGCTGAGACTGCAAATATCTAAATAAAAACCAATTGAGATGCCGAGGTGTCAAATGGAAAAGTGACAACTTACGTGATGCTTTCATGGAACACCACTTTCTCAGAGTACTCAAAACAAGCTTGTGATCATACAGTCATTTGATGTCAGGTTCACCATCAAACAGCTGACAGAGAAACACAAAGAATTATAATATATAGGTAGTTGGCAAAAGTCATATTGTGTATCATTGTTGGTTTGCATGTACAATTTTTTAGAGAGCGAATGCACTGTTTACATGATGTGCTTCAAAGGGGAATTTATTTGCTTTAGTAAATGTATAAATGGGTATAAGGGTATGAATTGCTGCCAATGTAAATACAGAAAATAATAAATAATACAAGTGTAGCTCTAACAAAAGAAAAATACTGAGAAATGGCTAGAACAACTACGATATATCCACCAGAACTTTCAATTCTGGCATTTTTTAGTTTGTGTGTTGCTTTTACGACACATATTCTCGAAAAAAAATGACTTCAATAAAAATATCTATGAATCAACATAAATACAGCCTTCATGACAACTGCCTGGAACAGCAAATCAAATCATTAATATTATCATGAGACCAAAAGCTGCTAAATTCCCTGCTTAATCGCTGCAGCTGATCATCACCTTTTGCTTAGCAGCAGGACAGCTGTGCAATGTTGATCTGGTGACCTGGTGACATGCAGCTGTTTGCACTGAGCTCAACCTGACAGACGGGGAATTGTTTTTAGTTGTGCCAGTTAGTTTAATAAGTATAAAATCTAAGTATCTCCAAGTATATCCCGATAAAATGTTAGCAAAAAAAAAAAATCACAGCTGTGAAGTAATTATGTTTGATTGTGCAGTGTATGATATGTAAACAGTCCTGTTTTAGCGGTCCACTTTAATCTGTTGTGGTGGGGGGCAGTGTAACTACAATCCAAGCAACGCATGGCAAATATGTACTGCAGAATAAATTAGAAAAACATTGATGTTAAAAATATCCCTATCTTTATGTGTCAATGTTCTTAAAGGCAAGTACATTGTTCTCAACATCTGCTGGTTTTTATTTTAGCAGTTACATGAATATATTGTCCAACTGTCTCCATATTTGTTTATGTCAAAGATGTTGGATCTTCCCTGCTACCTTTATGGATGATGCTAACATAGAAGATGCATATATGATTGTGGACACTGAAAGCCACAACAATTGATAGGTATGCATCAATTCTCATAAGAGTGCCTGAATGTTGTCCTAGATTCTTGTTAAAACTGCAAACAATACATTAAATGATTGAATGTCATATCTGATTTTCATAACCTGCAAGTAATTTTTCCCTGGCATTTTTTGATTTTTTTTACCATGCACCTATCCCCAATTGAGCTTTTAATATACAGTATATCTCCAATAAGGAAAATACATCTGAGCAAAGAGAACAGAAAAAAGAGGGGTAAACAAGAAGACAGAAAAAATAGACAGGGAAAAAAGGAGATCAAACAAGAGGTGTGAAATGAGAAAAAAAATCAATAATAGGTGATGATGAAAGAAAAATTAACAAAGCTAGCTGAAAATATGAGAGATGTCATATGTTCTAATCAGCTGCTCATATGTATCCAACAAACACATTTTCATTGTTAACTTCTTATCTTTTCACTCTCTTTCACTCTTTCTGCAGCTTTTTCTTCCTGTTAGGTTGCCCCCCTCATTCCCATCATTCTGCACATTCAGCACCATCAGCCTCAGTCTCAGCAGAGTTAACCCACCACCAACATCAAGGTCTGGACTTCTTTGGGGGACTCTAGCATCAAAAAATAAAAATCTGGCAGGGTTTATCACATTCATATTACAAGCTATTATAAACAATTATCTTTGTTTAACTCACTTTCATCTGCAAAGTGAAATAGAGTGAGCACATTTAGATGCAAATAAGTTGTGGCTCAAAATTTGAACATCAACGTTATCACTGGGAGACACGGTGACACAGAAAGAACAGTGGTCTCTAATCAAAACACAGATCCAGATAAGCAGCTGAAGACGAGATAATTACTTATTGTCCTGTCTTCAGTCAAATGAAAAAAAAATGCTTGTTGTTTAACCGGTGAAACTGATTAGGTCCTTCCTTGATGAGTATTCATTTAATTGGTCAAGTCTAGAGGATGAACAGAGCTGTTTAAGACATTCTGTCTCTTTGTGTGTGTGTGTGTGTGTGTGTGTGTGTGTGTGTGTGTGTGTGTGTGTGTGTGTGTGTGTGTGTGTGTGTGTGTGTGTGTGTGTGTGTGTGTGTGTGTGCGCATGGTGTGAGAGGGGATAAGAGAATATCACAAAATATATTGAAGAGGCAAAGACTCAAGTGCAAGACGAATGCCGTTCTGAACAGCTTAGTGATGTGCCAGGGGAGAGAGCTCAAAGAAAATAATTGGATTTCATTGTGGCCCATAGGAAAAAAAACTGAAAAACAGATGCATGCTGCCTACTTTGAGCTCCTACAGCAGGTAAAGGTTGAGACATGTCCCTTGAAGAATTTATGTGACACAAAAAGCTTTGCATGGGAATAAAAAATGACTTACTTTTGATAATAGAGGAAAGCTCACAGTGCTTCATTTGAGAATCTGTGCAAAGTTTATTTTCCAATGCTTCATAATGTTCAGAGATGCACAAGTTCTTATTTTTGGTGGCTAATTTATTATAATAAGCATATATTATAAACACCTGCTCTTGACTTTGAGAGCAGGCCTTATGATGATGTTGTGAATTAGTATTCATTGAGGCTATGGCATGCCATAATGATGCCCATAATGATGAAAAGTCAGAACTGTGGTGTCTGCATCAAGAGAAGTTGCATCTCCATTCAACGCATCCGTCTAAAATGGTCATTTATTTTACATTCCTCTCATATGATATTGTATGTTTCCAATAACTGCTGTGGAAATTAACACTGGTTCGTAACTATATGGGAAACCAAGTAACGTCAACAAAATCAACAGATTTTGTTTGGTTCATTGAGATATCAGTAACTTTCCTTGTTTAAAAAAATCAAAGCTGACACAAGTCATGCTTAATTCTTTGGATACTTTTAAGGCAACAAACTGTTCATGTAGGATGTTGTAGGATGGAAATGTGGTATCACAGGCGGGACATGTTAAGTGAGTGTCCTAGTTTAAGTACCACTATTTTTTTTTTTGCATTTCTTTTACAAGCATGCACCACCAGTTTGTTGTTGCATTTCAGTAACAAGAGATATTTTTCATATCTTCAATCCTAACATCACTTACATCACATTGGTCAGTCAGAGTTTCATGTGTGTTGTGCTTATTGGTTCTAAAGTAGACTTAAACCAGTGCCTCAACCAGATATAAAGCTCTAGGACTTAAGTCTATAACTTTAAATTTAGTGCGGTCCCTTCTGAATCCAGAACTCTGTCCTTTTACATCTTCAGTCTATTGTTGTTTTTCTGTTTTTATGAGCCTGATTTGGTGTATGACTCAACTTTTTGCTTTCACATTTCAGAGATTTCTGTGTTGGCAGCCCAGAGACATCAAGATGCTCCCCCCTTTTGATTTTATTCTTCTCCAAGTTAGCTACTGTTGACTGTTTGTAAAGGTTTCTGGTTGTGGATTGTATTACTGACAATCTAATCTAATCTAATAATATAATAATAATAATAATAATAATATTATTATTAATAATAATAATAATATAATATAATCTAATTGTATTACTGACAATCTACTAACATCACATGCACATATTAACTACACATTAATTATTGTGGTGGCAGATTATGTAACTTTGTACTATATATGTTAGGTTAAAGCAGTTGAGAACAGAAAGTTTTGTGTTTTCTTATGCTTCATATTCATTATATCCTTCTACTGGCAGCAGGAATGGAGTTCCTGCTGGTGGCCTTCTCAGAGTGCTTCTCAGAGTGCTTCTCAGAGTGCTTCTCAGATATGTTAGATAAACATGCATTTGTGATCAGGAGTCTAATTTTAATGAATGCTATGTTTGTGCATTTTGAAGGTATTTGGTTAACTGCATGGGAGTAGTCAAGCCATTTTAGCAAACCCTTTGCTAATGC
This sequence comes from Antennarius maculatus, assembly GCA_013358685.1. NCBI lineage: Eukaryota > Metazoa > Chordata > Actinopteri > Lophiiformes > Antennariidae > Antennarius > Antennarius maculatus. The sequence continues at coordinate 6,487,020 of CM023619.1, read as the reverse complement.
TAACAGCTCATTGTTCTGTTGCTGCGACAGATGAACAGGAAAACTGACAGTTAAGGTGTATGACTGTTAAAGTACTGCGTGTGATGCAATTTGTGTATGAAGTCTGTTAGGAAGTAAGCTACATTAGAGGAGCCTATTTTATGTTTTACTATACTTGTCAGTGTTTACATACATGTGAACTGCAGTCATGCACGATATTTTTTTTTTTATTTGTCAATCATTACATGCACAGTCTAACAAAAGCATATTTTCATGCATCTTTACTCTATTACTCCATTTTACATTATTTTTTACATAATCTTGAGAGCCTTGTTACAATTTATTAAATATAAAAGAGTTGTCGGTGAGAGAAGCTTCTCTTCCATTTTCCTTTCAAGTCTTGTGGTCAGGGATCTGTATTTGAACCTCTTAAAAATGTTTTCTTGCCATAGATTGAATTTAATCTTCTTCCTCAGACAATTGCACTTCTACGTTAGATATACAGTACATTTCATGTTATAAATATTAGTGTAGATTTCTAATAAACATTAACAGGAGAGTGAATAAATCTTGCTGACAAAAATATCTGCTCTCCAAACAGACCAAGTACACAGCAGAAGAAAAACAGCTTTTTAGCAGTCTAAGGCATAACCATCTTGGGACACACATATTTTTACAGTCTATTAATCGATGAATAATTAAAGACTCACAGTTACCCCAGAGGAGATCAAAGTAATACAGTAACCGAGCATAAAAAGTGAACACCTACACAACATTTACAAATGACACAACAGAAAGGGTCCAGAAGAGGCTGCCACACTCCTGATAATGTTTAATTGGAAGCGAACACAGAAAATCCTTTTCCACGCTTTTTTTTTTTTTTTACTCCAAAGAGATGGAGATCAGCTTTCCTTTCAGTTCCCTTCACTGTGGAACTTTCATGTCTCTTGACAATTACGACTCTTGTTTGTTTTCCCTTTACTAACATATCTGTCATTCCAGATCCGGTCCGTTTTGCAATCAGCTCATTCCCTGTACCTGCCTTCCCTTTTCTCACCTGCAGCCACTCCTCCGATCAGCCACCATTCTTCATGTGTCAGCTCAGCCCTCAGCTCTCTGCCAGATTGTTAGTGTTCGTCCAGCCATTGTATCTGCCAGTCATTCTGTTTTGTGTGTTAGACTCTGCCTGTTTCAAGACTCTGCCCGTTTGTTTGCCGTCTGTCCGATTTCATCTGCTGTTTGGACTGCTGTCCCGAAACCTAAACCCTGCCTGTATGATTAAACCTTTGTGAGACTTGACCCGCTTTCTGCTCTGTCTTGCTTTTGGGTTCTCACCACCAGTCTTGTTCGATCAGTGACAAGAACAGAGTTTTCATCCCTCTTACACATGAGGCTATTAAGATCATTTGTCATTATCCTGTCACCATCATAAAGCAGCAGCCTTGAAGATACTTTTTTCCTTCATTAGTTTTTCTGCTTTTATTTTTATTTGTTTTTTCAATTTTGTAGACAGTGGAGAGATCCCCAAACAACAGCTTTTATTACTGCTTCTCTTGCTTTGAGATTTCAAATGCTCACTCACAGCGCCGGTGACGGCAAACAAGTGCTTCTGCATGCAGATGATAAAAACAAATAGTTTCCAATCTCATCAAAGGCAGAGTGAACTGAGATGGATTCTGAGCCAGGCTGCTGCCAGCATGAAGCAACTTGCAAATAAAGAGACTGTGTATTTTCTCCACATTAATGGCTGCTCTGTTGTCAGATGGAGAAACTCCTTCACTGTCAATCTGATTTATATTCAAATCTGTTGGTTCAAATATGGGTTATGGGCACTGATGTAAGGGTGGTGGCAATTATGATTATGAAGATGGTGAAAGCAAAGAAGGAGCAACAAATTCTAAAGCAAAATAGCGAAAGAAAAATTACTCCCTATGTAACAGTAGAAATGCTGAAGGATGTAAAGTGCATACTGTGCTACTTATTTGAATTTTAAATGTGTGATGATCTGATGAAAACAAAAGGATGCATGAGAGAAAGTAATGAGTTCCTCCCAAAATGCACGGAATTTGTTTGCAAAATCAAAATAAATAGGATGTCATCAGTTTTAATGTCAGGAAACAGGGAAGCAATTAGGGGACATGACCAGAAAATAAATAGGACAGATGTTTGTTCACAGCTTACATTGTGATTTATCAAAAACAACAGCCGCAAATATTAACATTAGAGATGGGTGTTTTCTATTTAGGTGTGTCAGTGACCTAGCGTGAATAATATCAGAACCACCTTACTGGCATGCATAAATGGAACAGGGTCATTAGTATCAATGGTTTTGTTTGAAAGGAGTTAAGGTAAGTTAAGCACTGCCGCCTCAAAGTAAGACAGTTTCAGGTTCGAATCCTGTTCTGTGGGGAGTTTGTATGTTTACCCTGTGTCTGCATTGGTTCTCTCTGGCTTCCACCTCCACAAACATGCACTTCAGGTGAACTGGTTGAACTTGAAGTCCCACATGATCTTGTCTCTGTGATTCTTAATCACTTTTTGATAGTACCTTCCACCAAAACATGGATTTCTGATTAATAGAAGCATCTTTACACAGCATTTGGATCAGGTTTGCTGTGACAGACCCTGGGCAGTATAGATTGGATGCTTAGGGCCTGCTCTGGTGATACCATGATCACAGGCTCTGTGCTGTCCTTAAGCCACCTCCTTTCGCTAATGTAGAACATCCCATTGATGATATGGATACTCAATTATACCTCCTCTTCTTTGTCACCACCTTCGCATACTTTTTGAGACATTCTCCAGAGGGTAAGCAATAGCAGGGAACATCTTCCTGATACTGACAAGTTACTGATGCCGCATTGCTTATCTGAGCTTTAATAATCCTCACCCTCCCTCATTATTTTAAAAAAGGCCCATTTTGAAACATGTACACAAAATACTCAAAAAAGAGTAGTTTTTTGTCCTTGATCCAACCTTCATCCAGGTTTTGTGGATGTTTGTCTACAGGTTTTTGTGTTATGTTGTTGACATTAAACTAGCAAACAAGCAGACAAGGGTGAAATCAAATCATTTTCAGAAATGATGATGTAAGGACTGCCTCCACAAAAGACAAATTCATCACTGTATGGTAAGAGACACTGCTCAAACACGAAAGAGGTGTCTCAACATTTAATCACTTTAATGTAGCAGAGACTAGTTCTTCTCAGTCATAAAGCAAAACTCAAAAATGTTGCAGGAAACATCGTTTCTGCAGCATTATCACACAATTATCTCCTTTCATTTTATTTTTGTTACTGGTTCCATCAGACAATCTAGTATACAAATAAACACCCTCTCTCACAGAGAAATACACACACACACACTGACAGGTATTATTATAGTGTCAGTGTGCAGTCACACATTTGCACACAAGCACAGACCTGAATTCCAAAAGGATTATTGTATCAGTTCACCAAATAAAGTGGAGCTCCTGTTCAGGAACAGACAGGGAAAGAGAGTAAATAGGGCTCTGTAGATTGAATTCATATTTGTGAAAACTTGACACCTTCTGATAGAGCGAGTAATTTGGTTATAATTAATTCAGATGTTATTGCTTGCTAAGCCTGCATCTTTGCCGTACAAACGATTTGAGGATTAACTCTTATTTTGAATAGAGTGTCAGTTTGAGGGGAAGGCGATGCTTATTACAGAGGAAGATTGTCATTACGGTAACACCTGATAATGGGTATAGTTGAAACAGATTTATGTATCTGTTAGTAGGATTACATAGAAAACTACTGCAGAAATTATCATTAAATAGCAGGAGGCACCCACTAAATATTGGAATGGATCCGCAGAGAGGGTCTTATCGAGGGTTTCTTATTCTCTTTCTTCTACACCATTTCCAGCTCATTTGCCTAAACTATCTGATGGATTTTGTTGAAGATAAACTACTCAACTCATTAGTGTGAGACTGCTTGGCTGGATGGGGTATGCGCCAGTGAATAAACTATTACATTTGGAGTGGGTCCAGGTAAAGTGGTGGTAAAGAAGGCCACCGATTTGCACAAAATACAACCATACACAACGAAACACTCACTAGATTAAAGTAAGTTAACGTTAAAATATTTTATCAAAGTAGAAACTATGATCTTTTGAGTACAAAGAGTCTGTATAAGTGCATCAAGCTAACTCAAACAGAAATCTAACCCACCCACTTTGTTGACCGCTAAAATGTACTGCAGATAAATACTTTCTTTTTTCTTAAAATTAAACAAAATATATTTTCAGTTTTTCTTGCTTTCAATGACAGCCATGATTCCAACTAAAGCGTCCCCCTACAGATATGAGAGATAAATCTATTTTCCAATCCAACTGGAAAAAAAAAAGGAAGAGAAAGTATTACCTAAAATATAGAATTCATCCTTTAGGGAGACATGCTGATTGTACATTTTGAATGTTTAAAAAACAGCAGGAATGACAATATAAAGGTTTGATGTATTCAAGGTCCTTGAAGCATGCGTGAATTAATCTCACAATTCCCAAATGCAATTTGTTGTGTTTGCTGCATCTGGTTCAAGACCATTGTGGACTAATAATGTGAACAGACCCTCACAAGTTGCTCATGGGCCGCTATGTGGCTGCTCGACGATCTACATTATCCTCTCCCATTTTGCATGCTTAAAGGCCCCTTGTGTGTGTGTGTGTGTGTGTGTGTGTGTGTGTGTGTGTGTGTGTGTGTGTGTGTGTGTGTGTGTGTGTGTGTGTGTGTGCGTGTGTGTGTGCGTGTGTGTGTGCGTGTGTGTGTGTGTGTGTGTGTGTGTGTGTGTGTGTGTGTGTGTGTGTGTGTGTGTGTGTGCTCGGACCTGTAAATATGTCTGCGAATTTAGTGGGAAAATTATTTCCCTACAGAAATTAATGTAGTATATAAAATAAAAAAAATTGTATAAGAAAACCAAGATGCTAATCTGTGACCTTTGGAGGTGTTGGGAGGAGGCCCAGCATTTGGGCCAAGCTGAGCTAATAATTTTCTGGAGGAGAAGTCTGATCACTGGAATTACAGCACTCTATTCACAGTGTGCAAATAATGGAGCAATCAGTGTATTCTTCACTGAGCAGAAATGATTTGCATTTCTGCTGAAGTGTTGACTGAAGATTCTCCTGAGAAAACAGCAATTTGTCTACACCTTAAATTAGGAGAGAAACACACAGCGATGTGCAAAGTTGATGGGAAACCTGATTTTGTTGCTCATTTCAGGAATCAGATACGTAAGCAGGAATCAAAAAGATGAAGGTGGCTGTGTTTCAATGCAACAGATGGCGAGAGGTAATGTAACATGTGCAAATTAACATATTACCTGATATGCATTGTGGAGGTGAAAAACAAAATTATTTACAAATAACATGGATTACATGTTAAAAAAAATGTAGTATTTTAAAAATTCTCAAATTGTACAAACTTTTCATTGAGTACTGAATACTGTTGTAGTTACTTTTTTCTCAGTGAAACTGAGCCCCAAAAATCATTCTGATTCCTGTGGTGTGTTGCCTCCTGGTGTTGAAGTGAGCAGCAGGGATTTCTGCTGCCACTGTGTAACGCTGGAGGGCTTTTTCCACTCACCGGTGGCCGACTGTGTGAATGTGTTGTGAGCTCTGTTTCGACCGGCGCGCCTTTGCAAAGCTACAAAGTTTTCAGGGCAAACTCTCACCTGGATGAGGTCAACTTGATTATCCATCCCTCACATGTTAAAAGTGCATCCTGAGGTTTAGGACCAGCATATGAAAGTGTGAGGGCCCTTGAATACATTAAAGGTCCCATATTATGCTTTATTAATTCATGTCAATCAGCTTCCAGATGTCCAACTACAGTTTTTGAAATGTCTTGCCCCACAGTGATCCGTGGTCCTCAATATCTTTAATTGAATATTGATCAAATCACTTCCGCCCCGAAACACTCTGTGTTAAGGGGCTCTGAGCTCCCTCGATCACCACACCCTCCCCCCTCGGAGCTCCCTCTAATACCAACCCGCCCCCCTGAGCTCCTTCTATCAACACCTCCCTCCCTCCTCCCATTCGAGTGTGTTTTTTCTGCCAGAGTCTGGAACTTTTTTAACTTTCTGTAACTTATTTTTCTCATGTTTGTCTCTCTTGTTAGTAACTGTTGATTTCTCTACGCTAAGCGTGGAGATGCTTTCTCAATCAGCCGTACGTGACTCCGTGGCTTCATTGTGTAAACAGGGGCTGATCCTATCATCTGTTAACGTCGCAAACAATTTAAAACCCAATGTTTGCATATGGGACAAAAATCAGCAAGACGACAACAGGTGTTTACTGACAGGACGTAATTAACACTCTTTCTCGACAATCGTCACGGACAATGAGAGATCGCTAGCTAACACCGGGGAGCGAAGCTAAAGCCGTCTAATGAAACATGGGATTTTACCGGAGCGTATGAGTACTGTATATTGAACTTTTGGCTGTATATTGAACTGTTGGCTGTTAGGCGCCGTCCCTACTTTCCCTACTCTGCGTCCAATAACCTATAGTGGATGCTCTCTCTCTTTCTTCTCTCTTTCTCTCTTTGCATGAATCTAGTTTTGGATTCTGTGTCAACGTGATTATTTTGAATTTTTACTTGAATAACCGTGGTTAAAAATCAATCAAAAATCTCTCTCTCTCTGTGTGTGTCTGAGAACGTATCCACCCTTGTCTCTCACAAGGCTCTAAATGACTGATAATTTCACCTCTTGATTTCTACCTGGATTATTTCAAATGCTGGGTTTAGGTCAGTTGACTGGTGACAGTGAATATCTGTTAGGCTGTAAATAAAAGCTGAGGCTGTTTGTTAATGAGCGGTGTTGTTGCTTTGGCTACACGAAGCTGTCTTCACTTTGACGCTGAGGATACACCTTGGGCGGACACACACATACACATGACTGAAGCGGAGCTAACTAGTCAGCCAAATGCTAGCTCACTTCAACAGCTTGTGAGGAACTTTCAGTGTTTAGCTCTGAACCAGGACATTACCCCACACTGCTATCGTAACCTGAACGAACTCCAACTCGGCAATGACCATGCCAATATCTGGGTAGACAATTAAATATGACTAAGGATAGGTCAATTTGGGCCTGTTTGTGACAACAAAAATGGTGCTCTATTAAATCCAATCATTTCTATTCTGTACGGGCCATAAATTCCTAAAATTCCAAATATTTATTGATGCAGGAAGCGTTTCATTACCAGATTCTAGGAGTTGGTAGAGTTAGGGAGGACCACTATGTATATGTAGAGACCTGAAAAAATGTGTTTTTCATAATAGGACCCCTTTAAATTCAAATTTACTGGAATTACAGTGACCTTTGTACTAGAAGTGTTGTATTCCTTGCTGTTACATGTATTTGTAGAATGGTAGGGGTTAAAGGCTTGCCAGCAGTCTTTTATGTTAACATAAGATAAAAACTAGATACAGGTGGTCTGGTTGAGTCCAAAGGTAACTAAATCCAACCTATTCGCTAACATGCTGGTAAATTAGCAGCTTGTTTAATTTGAGTTTCCTGTGTTAGAAACATCTGTTATCCTCTATCTTCATTCCATAAATTTACTTTAATTGAGAGACTGCACTTTTGGCAACACGCCACGCTAAAAGCACATTCTGTTTAAAACAGTTCTTATTTCTTTGTGGTTATCACAGGATGAAATTTAAAAGATGCCAACCCTGAAGAAATGGCAGATGAACCAAGGAGAAGCAGTGATTAAGACTGTGTGAACACTTTTGAAAGCGAAGTGTTAACCACAGAGAGCAGAGGGAAGGAGCAGCAGTCAAGGCGTGAGCCAGACCCTCTGTTCTCACGTGAGATGGCTGTAACTTGGACACTTGGCTGCTGGGTGGCATTAGCAGTAATATGCTGTGTGTGTGTGTGTGTGTGTGTGTGTGTGTGTGTGTGTGTGTGTGTGTGTGTGTGTGTGTGTGTGTGTGTGTGTGTGTGTGTGTGTGTGTGTGTGTGTGTGTGCGTGTGTCCGTGTCTGTGCACGGGCACACACAAGAATTTCAAGCAGTCAAGATATATTTTTCCATTTAAAGACTTTTTTATTTTGCACTTAGCTTGAAGTCAGTGGAAGCTGTCATTGATTCTCTACCTCAGTAGACCTGCAGCTTGAATCTAAAGATGGCTATTAAAAATTCATTCATGCCTTCTTCTCAAGGCTATAGAGGAGTCTCGGGCTGCAGCCAATGGCAGGATACATTAAATGAAAAGCAAAAAAGTCCCTGTAGAAGTCACCAGTTCATCACACCCATGACTATAAATGACAATGACACAGATGTCTTTAGACTGTATGAAAAACAAAACAAAACAACAAGCATGGGTGCACACTTGTTGTAATGGGTCCATGGTTTCACACCTGGAACAAACATATATTTTATCACATTTACAGAACACATTCTTTGTGATGGTCAGACACCCAGGGTAAGATAGTATAGTGAGTAATATCATATAAAGGCATTAAGGCAAACATGTTAGCACACATATCCAGCAGATAACTTTAACTGTCAACAAAAAGTCACATCTCAGACCAACTGAAAGACGTCCAGAACGTTTTACTCTAATTTGGTCTCCACCACCCACCTCACGTGGCTTCTTAGCTGCTTAAAGCTCCCCCTCCCTTGCTGGCAAGCTTCATACTTTGTAAGTCTACCATTTGAAGATGAGCAGGTTGTGTGCAACACATAAATCAATGTTTGTATGAGTAAAAGCAACACACAGGTCTGACTGGACGTTAACTTGATGAGGGCTGTGGGAATTAATGAAACGATGAAGTCAACGGTTATAAGACAAGCAGAAGGAACTGAAGTAGGGCCGTGAAGCTAAAGGCACCTTCACATTAGGTCATAATCCTGTGTGTCATTGAGAATGACTCATTTAATACGACACAAAGCTCGATGTCATCTTGAATTGTTTTCAGTTCAGGTTTTCCACAATATTTCTGTGTCACAGAACCTGTCAGTTTAAATGTGTGGTGTGGTCAGTTTATCTGAATTGGATTGTGGAATTTTAATATCCTCAGACTATGACATTGCAGATAAGAATCTTGAAGGTCAGCAGTGTAGTTTTTGACTTCAACAGTTGATTGAAATTTAGACGCTTTTGAAGACATAAAAATAAGATCATCAAATTTCAGGAACCGTGCGGTTAAAGCAGATCACAGAGATGAATAACGCTTTTTTTTTTCTCACCTCAATCATTAATAAGGATGCACTATTACTAAATTTACTTAAATGTTTTCTCACACAGACAAACAGCATATTTCATGAATGTTTGTAGGTTTAAAATAATAAAATTATGTTTTACATAAGGGCAAATGAAGCCATTAGCAGTTGGACATGACCAACACAAAAACATGATCTAAAACTTTTTTAAAAAAATTACATTTGAAGCTGCTATTGAAACTGCTGCCCCCGCGACCCAACTCCGGATAAACGGTGGAAGATGGATGGATTGTTGGACATACAATTGAACATTTAAAAAATATTTTATTTTCTTTGTACTGCTGTTCAATAAAATAAAGATTAATTGTGCAAATATGATGAAAGCTGAAGAAATATCCATGAAGCAAACGCAAAGCAATTTTTATCCAGGGTAAAACTTGTTTCTTGCAGAGGCTACATCCAGTGACTAAGATGAATGTTTCAGCTACTGGGATTCTCTCGCTGCTAATAAGAATTTCTCACTTTCTGCTTGTGTTGATTGGTCTGATGTTACTTTCATTCACACCATCAAAGAACACTAAAGTCTTGCACAACATCTCAACTCTACCCCTCTGGGTAACTAGAAGTAGAATGTTGTATAAGGATAATGCAACTCCACATTGATGAATTACACATGCTGGTTTCAGAAGCTGCATCTAGCCCATCATGGATATCTGCAGATCCAATGGGAAACAAAGCTCTGATGCTATACACTTTATTACATATGAATAATGAAGAAGGATGAGCTAAAACATGCTGTACTGTCAACTGCTGACTGTAGATCAGATGTGGTACCACAAATATTTACTCTGAACTCGGAACAAAGTTTTCATTGTTGGTTGTGAATTTAACTGACATTCTGTGGAATATTAAATGTTCTGTTTGTGGCTATATTTTCTCATCTGCTGCAGTTCAGAAACTCTCAACAATAAACATTTACGTTGACAAGAGTTCAGGTTTCTATGACTTTAAATCACAGGGGAAAATGAGTGCCACTTAGATTCATCCGCTGCATCAATGCAGGCATTTTGATTTGCTGTCCATCATTTTCAGGTTCTTGGTCTTCTGCCATCTGTGGCAACGTGCTTTGATTAATAAAATCTAAATGTCGATAAAGCCTGTGTGTGATGAGTCTTATTCTTCAAAAATGAAAAGATTCTAAGTCAAGTTACGTTTCCTCTAAGAGGAGTTAGTTCAGGTGGTTCAGACTCCTTGTGATGCTGCATAGCACTCGTTTCTCTAAAATTACACCAATTATGGCTGACTGATTCATGCAGACACTGGAGGAATTCTAACATGGATTGACGGAAGCAAAAAGCCCAGTGCATGTTTCCACATTTCTAAATGTGGCCACTAAAGGTAATTTACACCATCAGCAGTAACATTAAAGAAATGGGAAATCTGTGTCTGAAAAAGCAAGTATTTTCACTGTACTTTACATTTACCAAAAAAGGACTTCTGCACCTAATATCAAATAATTGTCTGTACTTTGAAAATCTGTCAGTTTTGTCCAGAAAAGTGAATGACAAGTTTGGATTTATCTACAGATTTACAGCGCCACCCACTGGTCCAGAGGGAGTGGTACCATGACAGGCTGTAATTAAAGGTCCCATAGCACACTCTTTTTAATTAATTTCACGCAGCTGCCCAGTGTCCAACTACACTGTATTTGAAATGCATTGCCCCAAACTGATCCGCGGTCCGAATATTTTCTATAGAAAACTGATGAAAGGAGCTCCCTGTCGAAATGATCCATTTGTCTGGGCTAGCCATTAAATGCTAATGATCTCCCTCTGCAACATCTGCTACACATGTTACACATGTGGTGCACATGCGCCAGCTCCAGTGCTTATACTTACAGTGAATTTTCCTCTATTTTTCCTCTATTCACTCTTATTTTTCATTATATCATTGTTAATTTGACTATGGTTTTGACGGTAGTAATGAAGCTAATTTCTCAGTCGGCCAAACCTAACTCTGATGATTTTTGAAAATACGAGATCATCTGATCAAACTGAGACCGACCGGAGGACTTGTGGAGAAAAATATAGCGCTTGCAAATGGGAACGAAATCAGAGGACACAGTGGATGAGTATGGAGAGGAGTAAGCTACGCTGTTACTCCTCTCCATAACGCTGTGTTCACAACGCTACCTGAACAGATGCTTCACTTAGGGGATGACCACACCCTTATCGCTCGCGCAGATGGACGAGAACACCTCCTGGACATTTTTATAGACGTGGACATTTTTATAGACATTTAAGTTGATAGTGGACCCATTTGTTTTCCAAACTCTAGGAGTTGGTAGTGTTTGGGAGGGTTATTATTCATATGTAGACACTGAATGTGTTTTCATAATTGGACCCCTTTAAGAGTGAATGTTGTCACCATGATGCATTGTATAAACTGCATATATACAAATATATATATACAGTATATATATATATATATGTATGTACCACACATGAATACGTAAGTGGTATTTTTGGTAGTGTTTTTTTTTTTTTGCTGGAAAAGGAGAGAAATATAATGAAGATAAATGAAGAATTTTGAAGTAGAAAGGAAGTGAGAGGAAAAGAGAGAATATACTTGTGTCACCACCCTAATTAGTCAACCTTTGGCTGTTTGATGAAGGACAAACCATCGACACAGACAGTGCTGTGCCTGCAGGCAATGAGAAAGGCCAACATACACACAAAGATACACACCGTCATTCACTCTCCATCACACACATTCTCGCATACACGCACAACTTTCTGCTGCATTGTGGTCACTTCAGTGGGCAGCTACTAGAACATGACTTTCTCTTTAATGCATTGGTTTCTATGGTGGAACTGCATGTCAGCCTCTAGAGTGCTCTCTACTGCCGTAGTCCATTAAGGTCAATTCAGTGGTGAGTCAGTGTAACTGAGAGTAAATTATCTCTGAACTCAAGATGGTTGTTAATCAGCTCCACCTGCTGACCACTGCTAGAACATCCTGTCAATTCTTCTATTCTAAAAGAGCCCAGTGGTAAAAAATAAATAAATATGATGACATACAGTGGCATCCAGGGAAGGATATTATCTGTTTGAAATATGAAATTTTTATATCCAATAAGTAGAAAATCACAATTATCTGTGTGTCCATGGAAGTGGATGTTATTCAGCACCCAGTATATTTTTAACACATCATATAATTGGGTTACTGTCTCTTGTGACTGTTTTGGTTGTAAGTCAGTACATAAGTTTTATATTTATAAGCTGTTCATTTAAGATGTACATTTTTCTGGAAATTAGCTGTATTTTGAGTTACAATAATAATTATTTTTATCTTATTTAGATGTCAAACACAGCAAAGAATGATGCGGCCTACAAACTAGTCAAGGAAATTCGGTTAAGCTCCAGTGATGATAAGTGTAGTGATAACAGTGATGATGAGTGGCTGCCAGAGAGGAATAAAGGCATAGAAATTGAGGATGACGGAGATCCAGACAAATCACAAAGTGTTTCTTGATGACTTCTACAGCATTTCATCATCGAGGCCTTGACAGACCAAAGCATCTATTTCACAGGTACATGTAGAGCAAACAGGCTGAATGGAGCAAATCAGAAACTCAGAGACAATTGAAAGAAATGGGAAGAGGAGCTTCCTGTGTTGTCACCAATAATGCAAACATCACTGTCACATGTTGGCTCAAAAGTCCAGTGAGGTCTTGTCCTGTGCTGGCCAGTCTTTTTTGACCACACATGTTGCCAACAGGTGTGGTCAAGAAAGAAAAACCAATGATGATGCTCCAAAAACCCTTCTCTGTGGCCCTTCATAATCAACACATTGGTGGGGTTGATCTTGATGACCAATGTTTGCCAATGTACCCCCACAGATGTTGAAACCAGAGGTGGTACATCTGAGTGTTTTTTGTTTTTTGTTTTTTGGGTTTTTTTTTCATATTTTGGAGGTGACCATTGTGCATGCCTGGTGCCTCTCATTGATGTCTGGTCTGGAAAAGATGAGACTCCTCGTCTTCAAAGCTTCTGTAGCTCATGCACTGATAAATAGTGGCACCGTCAAGCAAAGCAAAAGAGTGGGACCCTGTGGTGTATTCTTTCTTCTTCTTCTTTTCCTTTTGGCTTTTCCCTTCAGGGGTCGCCACAGCAAATCAATTGCCTCCATCTAACCCTGTCCTTTGCATCCTCTTCTCTCACACCAACTACCTTCATGTCCTCTTTCACTACATCCATAAACCTCCTCTTTGGTCTTCCTCTAGGCCTCCTGCCTGGCAGTTCAAAACTCAGCATCCTTCTGCCAATTTATTCACTATCTGTCCTCTGGACATGTCCAAACCATCTCAGTCTGGCCTCTCTGACTTTATCTCCAAAACCTCTAACATGTGCTGTCCCTCTGATGTACTCATTCCTGATCCTATCCTTCCTGGTCACTCCCAAAGAGAACCTCAGCATCTTCATCTCTGCTACCTCCAGCTCTGGCTCCTGTCTTTTCCTCAGTGTCACTGTCTCTAGACCAAACAGTATCGCTGGTCTCACCACAGTTTTGTACACCTTTCCTTTCATTTTAGCTGAAACTCTTCTATCACACATCACACCTGACACTTTCCTCCACCCGTTCCATCCTGCCTGGACACGCTTCTTCACCTCTTTTCCACACTCTCCATTGCTCTGGACTGTTGACCCTAAATACTTAAAATCCTCTACCTTCTTGATCTCTTCTCCCTGTAACCTGTGGTGTATTCTTTAATACACGTAATTGTTTAGTCTGCTCACCCCTCCTGGAGTAGATGGGATCGCCCAGGAGCAGGAATCCTGGAGGGATCTAGTGGCGATGTAACATGTTGTTCAATAAAGCCGACAGTGACAGTAATCTCATCGTAGCAGAGTCTGTGTTTCATGTTAACAAAAGTATAACACGACATGGCATCAGAAGACTACGAGTGAGCGTTAGAGTTATGTTTACTGATTCAGAAGACTTTCAAGAAAGTTAGTGACAGACACAAACAAGATGCTAACGGGACGCGATGAGGCGAGCCCGACAGCCGGCCACAACGGTTCAGCGTCGGGAATACTACATGCAGCATTCAGCCGCCATAGCAGTTTGACTTCAGCAAACCCCAGGAATGGGAAAGGTGGATTTGGAGGTTCAAGTGCTTTTGGCAAGCCAGCAATCTTCACCCATCCTCCGAGCAGAATCAAGTGAACACTCTCAAGCACTGTATGGGCGAAGAAGGCGGATGACTTCTTGAAAGGACTGCATTTGTCATACACACGTCAGATGCAGTACGACGTGGTAAGATAGATAGATGGATAGATAGATAGATGGATGGATGGATGGATGGATGGATGGATGGATGGATGGATGGATGGATGGATGGATGGATACATAGATACATAGATACATAGATAGCTACTTTAATAATCCCGAAAGAAATTCAGAGTAACATCTGCTCTCAAGAGAAAATACAAATAAATACACATAGCAGTGACTGACAGACGAAAAGACATTACCTAAATTACGTAATTAACGTAATTACATAATTAACTACAACAACATTACACGTAAATAAAAAGGAAGCATAAGAACGTGAAAGAAGCATAATAAGACATTGAAGGAGCATAGGAAGAAGGTATAAGAATAAGTTGATGAACCGAACTGTAAACTGACACCAAGGACTCCCACAAAGTATTCCGCAGTGCATCCCCAGTGCATCCCAGGCCCCCATAGTCAATCCCCTCTCGGCCGACCTTGATGACCCTGCGGCTTCAGCTTTGCCCCCCCTCCTTCTGAGTGAAAGGTTGTACCCTCTGATGGCACGGGTTACAAAGGAGGTCCTGAGTCTCTCTGTTCGGAGCTCAGTGACAGCAGTCTGCCACTGAAAGAGCTCCTCTGTTGGGCGAAGGTGGTGTGCAGGGGGTGGGTGGTGTTCCCCAGGATCAATCTAAACTTGGACATAATCCTCCTCTCTAGAAAAGTCACCACCACCCCAACACACAATGGCGTAGGACAGCACACTGGACACAATGGACTGGTAGAACAGTCTAACCTCCACCTCCTTACCCCCGATGACCACTGGCTGTGGGGAGGGGGGTGCCCGCTGGAAATCCAGCACCATCTCCTTGGTTTTGGTGACGTTCAGCTGAAGCTCATTCTGCTGACACCACCCCACAAACTCCGTCACCACCCTCCTGTACTTTCTCATCACCCTCCCTGATACATGCCACAATCGCAGTGTCGTCCAAGAACTTCTGCATGTGACATGTATTCAAATTGTGTTGGAAGTCCATCGTGTAGAGGGTGAAGAGAAGGGGGGAGCGTATGGTTCCCCGTGGAGCCCCTGTGCTGCTGGTCACCACTGATGACAAACAGTCCCCCATATGGACGTACTGGGGTCTGTCTGTTAGATAGTCGGTGATCCAGCTCACAAGGTAGGGGTCCACAGCCATGGATGATAGCTTCTCCTGAAAGAGCCAGGGCTGGATAGTATTGAAGGTGCTCAAGAAGTCGAAGAAGAGCACCCTTACTGCACAGCCCCTGACATCCAAGTAGGAGAGAGCCCGGTGGAGGAGGTACAGGATGGCGTCGTCAGTCCCAATCTGAGGCCAATAGGCGAACTGGAGAGGGTCCATCGTGCCTTGCACCTGGGGACGCATGAGCTCCAGGACCAGTCGCTAGATGACAGGATTAATTGGAAAGCTCATATAAAATATATACAAAGTAAATTATCAAGAAGCATTTCATTTCTGAGCAAAGTCAAACACATTCTGGACCACAGATAACTCCACTTTCTCTACTGTTCTCTCATTTTACCATATTTACATTACCGTGCAGAGGTCTGGGGCAACACATATAAGTGTACAATAAATTCATTATCCATATTATAGAAAAGAGCCATAAGAATAATTTATAATGTCGGTTGCAGAGATCACACAAATCCACTATTCTTAAAATCCAGAATATTAAAACTTACTGACATTATTCATTTTCAAACAGCACAACTCATGTACAAAGCAATACATAAGACACTTCCTGGTAATATTAAAAAAATGTTTTTCAGTAGAGAAAGGAATTATCATCTGAGGGGGGAGCACAACTTAAAACATCAGAGGGCATGTACAACAATGAAAAGTTTTTGTTTCTGTTTGTGGAGTGAGGGAGTGGAACAGGTTGGGTGTGGAACTCAAGCAATGTCCAAGCATGATCCAGTTTAAAAAGTGCTTCAAGCACATGGTTTCACTGGGTACAGGGGAGGGGAGGGGGTCTAACAATAAGGTGTTTGTTTGTTTTTTTAATTAATTCTATTTGTTACTTACTTTTCTGTTTATTATCTTTTCTTGTATATATGTTTAAGACTTCATTTGTTTATTTATTTATTTTTGTACGATGCACTGTATTAATTTTGTACTATGCACTCTATTAATGTAGCCACAAGAAAACACAAGCCAGTGTCTTATTGTGCTGGTCCCAAGCCGGACAAATACAGAGGGTTGCATCAGGAAGGGCATCCGGCATAAAACTTTTGCCAAACCAAAGATGCAAATCAAAACTATGACTTCCATACCGGATCGGTCGAGGCCCAGGTTAACAACGACCGCCATCGGCGCTGTTGACCTACAGGGCGCCGGTGGAAATTGGACTACTGTTGGTCCAAGAAAGAGAGGAGGAAAGTATGTTCGCACAAAGAGAGAGAAGAGGAGCGCCAAGAGTATAGGACTGAGAGTAGGGACGTTGAATGTTGGAACTATGACAGGAAAGGGTAGAGAGTTGGTCAACATGATGCAGAGGAGGAAGGTAGACATACTGTACGTCCAGGAGACCAGGTGGACGGGTAGCAAGGCTAGAAGTTTATGAGCAGGGTTCAAGTTGTTCTATCATGGTGTAGCTGGGAAGAGAAATGGAGTAGGAGTTATCTTGAAGGAGGAGTTTGTTAGGAATGTCCTGGAGGTAAAAAGAGTGTCAGATAGAGTGATGAGCCTGAAGCTAGAAACAGAAGGTGTGATGGTCAATGTTGTTAGTGGGTATGCTCCACAGGTAGGATGTGAGCTGGAGGAGAAGGAGAAATTCTGGTTGGACTTTGATGAAGTGATGCAGAGCATACCTAGAAGTAAGAGAGTTGTGATTGGTGCAGACTTCAATGGACATGTTGGTGCAGGTAACAGAGGTGATGAGGAGGTGATGGGCAGGTTTGGTTTCCAGGAGAGGAACGCAGAAGGACAGATGGTAGTTGACTTTGCAAAAAGGATGGAAATGGCTGTAGTGAATACTTTCTTCCAGAAGAGGCAGGAACATAGGGTGATCTATAACAGTGGTGGTAGGAGCACACAGGTAGACTACATCTTGTGTAGACGGTGTAACCTGAAGGAGATCAGTGACTGCAAAGTAATGGTAGGCGAGAGTGTAGCCAAACAGCATAGGATGGTGGTGTGTAGGATGACTCTGGTGGTGAGGAAGATGAAGAGGGCAAAGGCAGAGCAGAAGACGAAATGGTGGAAGCTGAAAAAGGAAGAGTGTTGCACGACCTTTAGGAAGGAGTTAAGACAGGCTCTGGGAGGCCAGGAGGTGCTTCCAGATGACTGGAAAACTACAGCTACTGTGATCAGGGAGACAGGTAGGAGAGTACTTGGTGTGTCATCTGGAAGGAAAGTAGATAAGGAGACTTGGTGGTGGAATGAGGAGGTACAGGAGTGTATTCAGAGAAAGAGGTTAGCAAAGAAGAAGTGGGACACTGAGAGGACTGAGGAGAGTAGACAGGAGTACAGGGAGATGCAGCGTAAGGTGAAGGTAGAGGTAGCAAAGGCCAAACAAGAAGCTTATGATGACTTGTATGCTAGGTTGGACAGTAAAGAGGGAGAGACTGATCTATACAGGTTGGCAAGACAGAGAGACAGAGATGGGAAGGACGTGCAGCAGGTTAGGGTGATTAAGGATAGGGATGGAAGTCTATTGACAGGTGCCAGTAGTGTGATGGGAAGATGGAAAGAGTGCTTTGAAGAGTTGATGAACGTGGAAAAGGAGAGAGAACAAAGACTAGAAGAGGTGACTGTTGTAGACCAGGAAGTAGTAAAGATTAGTCAGGATGAAGTGAGGAGGGCATTGAAGAGGATGAAGAGTGGAAAGGCAGTCGGTCCTGATGATATACCGTAGAGGTTTGGAAGTGTCTAGGAGAGGTGGCAGTAGAGTTTCTGACTGGGTTGTTCAACAGGATCTTAGATAGTGAGAAGATGCCTGAGGAATGGAGGAGAAGTGTGCTGGTGCCCATTTTTAAGAACAAGGGAGACGTGTAGAGTTGTGGCAACTACAGAGGAATAGAGCTGATGAGCCATACAATGAAGTTATGGGAAAGAGTAGTGGAAGCTAGACTAAGGGCAGAAGTGAACATTTGTCAGCAGCAGTATGGTTTCATGCCAAAAAAGAGCACTACAGATGCAGTATTTGCTTTGAAGATGTTGATAGAGAAGTACAGAGAAGGCCAGAGGGAGCTGCATTGTGTTTTTGTAGATCTGGAGAAAGCTTATGACAGGGTGCCCAGAGAGGAACTGTGGTATTGTATGAAGAAGTCTGGAGTGCCAGAGAAGTATGTTAGAGCGGTGCAGGACATGTATGAGGACTGCAAGACAGTGGTGAGGTGTGCTGTAGGTGTGACAGAGGAGTTCAAGGTGGAGGTGGGACTGCATCAGGGATCAGCTCTGAGCCCCTTCTTGTTCGCTTTGGTGATGGACAGGCTGACAGACGAGGTTAGACAGGAATCTCCAATGAGTGAGTATGAGTACATCAGAGGGACAGCACATGTTAGAGGTTTTGGAGATAAAGTCAGAGAGGCCAGACTGAAATGGTTTGGACATGTCCAGAGGAGAGATAGTGAATATATTGGTAGAAGGATGCTGAGTTTTGAACTGCCAGGCAGGAGGCCTAGAGGAAGACCAAAGAGGAGGTTTATGGATGTAATGAGGGAGGATATGATGGTAGTTGGTGTGAGAGAAGAGGATGCAGAAGACAGGGTTAGATGGAGGCAATTGATTTGCTGTGGCGACCCCTGAAGGGAAAAGCCGAAAGGAAAAGAAGAAGTACTATGCACTTTATTACTATAAGTAGGGAATTCAAGCTAATAGAGAAGTGAAGTAGGGGTAGGAGTAAATAAGCTAATGCTTCATCCTACTCCTTTTTGGGCATGTTTTGTGTATTATTATAATTATTTTTGTCTTGATCATTATTATTTTTGTCTTGATTGTTGTTGTTATTCTGCACATGTTCGAAATATAGCATTCATCCATTCATTCAAAGTGTGGATTCGTTTGTGATTGTTGTACACATTGTCAGAGCATTGCAAGTATGGTGCCCTGCACAATGAATTAGTAAGGGACAGAATCGTCGTTGGACTAGCCGACATAAGATTGTCTGAACGCATGCAGATGGACATAGATTTCTCCCTGGACAAGGCAATTATCACGGCAAGGCAGAGCGAAAAAATGAAGCGCCAGCAATCAAGACTTCGTGGTGTTACATGTGCTACAGAAGCCCACTGTGTTGGTAGAGTGGAAGCACAGCCTGTGCTTCCTATTAACAAAAGTCTAAAACGACACCCCACCACCTGTGATGCGGAGAACAGTCACCAAAGTAGCCTGTGAGGTCAGGGTACCCCTGGCCCCAACTCTCGAGGTGAAAAATGCCAACAGATGCCATGGTGCTGTATGCACAAAGAAGATCTAATGCATCTGCAAACAATGCTGTGTACCACTCTGTGCTCTGAATGCTTTGCAAACTTTCATATAGCCTAGGTGCGATGAACATAGGTGTTTGCGGAAATGCAGAGATTAAAATATCAGTGTTGACATTTCCCACAAATGTTTCAAATGTTTTTCAAAGCATAAATAGATAGGAGGGTTTGTATTTTTTACAATACAACACAAGTTTCTTCATTTTTACAGTAGGTTCATAATGCTTTATGTTGAGTGCTTAGGTGAATATAGTCCACTGGAATGGATATGTTTGTAACTTTATGATAAAATAATATTTTTGAAAAAAAAAAAAGTTTAACATTGTTTTTCATGTCCTAAGAATATTAATTACCCTTGAGAAAAAAATCTTGACAAGGCTTTCATGGTGCATGCATCAGATGGATAAAATTACAGATGTCAAAGCTGTGATCACAAAATTAAACCACCCTCCTTTTCCCGCCTGTCATTCATCCATCCCTCCTCGCATCCGTCTCTTTTTCTCCACCTGGCCTGAGTCACAAGGATGGCTTTGAGTGATGTGATGGCTGACACCGTGCAATTCAAAATGACACCCCCTGCTTTAACATCCTACCCCACACATGCAAGCGCTTCACATATGCTGAAAAAGAGGTAGGAAAATGTTTTCAGAGAGCTATTGATCTGTCATGTATCCAGTAGGACAGTAATGAATTCCCTGTGACACCGACCTGTGGAAGGGCAAATGTACGGTAAATTTCCAAAAAGTATGAAAGATTTCTGACATACTTGTTATTTACCGAGAAGTTGTTTTTTTACTGCATGTGACAATATAGCACTGTTGAGCTGTTTTTGATTGTTAGGTTTGAAGCAACAATTTAGAATGATTCTCATGACTATAAACACACTTAAGAAAAGAAGATACTTCAAATTTAACCTAACTCTTTATCTTTCTGTCCTAAACACCAGCTCACTTATGAATGCAAAAACTCATGAGAGATAAAAATTGATTTACTTCTTTCAGTGATCGTAAGTCAGGAATAAATGTCCTCTCAGGTGTTAAAAACCCATCAATTTATATGCTGTTAAAGATTGTAACTGGAAGGTGTAAAAAGCATCTTTGGACTGATTTTTATTTTAAATTACATGCAAAATAATTGAAATGCTGTATGTGTTAGTTACTCATTGACAGTGAAAAGCTGACACTGAATTTCTGCCAATATTATTATTCTAAAATATTCAGACTAGCATTTCTCTACTCAAATGTTTGACAGAGTACATGTGTGAATGAGAGGGACCCAAGTGGAAGAGTGAGGTTACAGGGAGAAGAGATCAAGAAGGTGGAGGATTTCAAGTACTTTGGGTCAATAGTCCAGAGCAATGGAGAGTGTGGAAAAGAGATGAAGAAGCATGTACAGGCAGGATGGTGCGGGTGGAGAAAAGTGTCAGGTGTGATGTGTGATAGAAGAGTTTCAGCTAAAATGAAAGGAAAGGTGTACAAAACTGTGGTGAGACCAGCGATACTGTTTGGTCTAGAGACAGTGACACTGAGGAAAAGACAGGAGCCAGAGCTGGAGGTAGCAGAGATGAAGATGCTGAGGTTCTCTTTGGGAGTGACCAGGAAGGATAGGATCAGGAATGAGTACATCAGAGGGACAGCACATGTTAGAGGTTTTGGAGATAAAGTCAGAGAGGCCAGACTGAGATGGTTTGGACATGTCCAGAGGACAGATAGTGAATAAATTGGTAGAAGGATGCTGAGTTTTGTAACCTGTCTCCGGAAGGCGTAACATAACTGACTGATATTGCTGGCAGGGAACATATTTACAGGACTCAGGAGCCAACCATGTTGTGACAGTTCCTTCTCAAGGACCTCGTCGTTGAGGTACGGTTGTACGTTTGATATGATCACCGTTTTAATCTTGTTAGCCATGGGGAGGATGGGGGTGAAGTTATTCTTAATCCCCACCTCGCTCACAACTACCTGGTGCACCTTTTCACCTTCATCAAAAAAATTACTCGCGCTTTGTTCATTCGGGAGCCTTCTTTAACACTGCCATACCCGACCTGCTCTACCACCGGTAAACACACCTGGTGGGAGAGTTGGGCAGGGTTAGCTTGATCCCAGGCTGGCGAGTGAGGTTCGCGAGTGTGGCTTTTTCTTCCGCAGTTGCCCATCTTGGGGCTACCATATTGCCTCCTAATTTCTGCAAAAGCCCCAAAAACTACCAAATGCAACTGCAATGTTACCGTCGCTAACTGAAATTGGAGACACATACATACAAGAAAGCAAAAAAAAAGACAGAGTGAACACACATGCAAAGACGCCACAGTCTCGTCTATTCCTCTCACAAACTCCCAAAATGTAACCGTGGTTTAATTATGGTACACAAAAGCTTGTACACATATACAAAAGCAAAAAAAAAGAGTGAAAAGACACATTCCTTCCTCTTCTCAGATCAAAGCAGAGAGAGAGAGAGAAAGAGGTTTACTTTTAGGACTCGTCAGAAGTCCCCATAATAAAAGGGATGGGGAGAGAGAAACTAAGAGCAAACCTTGAGCAGCTCTGAGCTCTCAGCATGAAGAAGCAATGTGTGGAGAGAACTAAATTATAATTTCAAACATTGCTCCCATTTATCTCTTCTCTTCCCCCTGCCTTACTCATTGTTGTTCTCAACCTACCCACCATGGCCTGTGCTTTCACCACTTCAGCCTGAAAACTACATTCGTACTTTCATTGTTTTTGCTCAATACTTTTAACTGCACTGTGATAGCTTCGCTCTTAAAATGTCATCATGCCTCTTGTTTTTTGGGGGGGGTTTTGGCCAAATGAGATGACAAATAAATATAAAATGTTACATATTTTAAACATTGTTCCTTCAAGCTGAAGTGCCATTTATCCACTTGTTTGACAAACTGGAGTGAGTCAAGTGTTTTTTAATAACTCATGATGTCACAGAGGGTTTCATCACTTATCAGTTGTTGGGTTTTTTTGACAGATCTCCCATTAATGTTTAATAATAATTCAAGCACATTATTAATTACTTTAGGAAGACATTTACGTTATGGAATCTTAGCATTGATGTGTGTGCTCTGAATTTTTTACATTCATTCATTCATTCCACCCTCTTCATCTGCTTGCGCGGGTCACGGAGAGCTGGAGCCTATCCCACCTGGTATAGAGCGTGATGCGTGGCAAACTCCGGGCGCGACGCCATTACACCGCGGGACTCGAACCCGGAACCGCCTTGCTGTGCTGTGACAGCACTATCCACTGTGCCACCGTGCCACCCTGATTTTTTTTTTTATTTATCATTTTTGAACTGCACTGCAGTCTATTTTGATGGTTACACCCTGGGATTAGGCCATTATAGTTTCATAAAATCGTGTGATGATTTCTCCCTAACTGATCATAGTGAGGTATTCAAGTGGTCTGTTCATTGGTTGATATTTTATTTGAGGTGTTCTATGGACATATTCTACATTAACAAATGGATTATCTCCATTTATCTCCAGAAAGGCCAGACTGAGATGGTTTGGACATGTCCAGAGGAGAGATAGTGAATATATTGGTAGAAGTATGCTGAGTTTTGAACTGCCAGGCAGGAGGCCTAGAGGAAGACCAAAGAGGAGGTTTATGAATGTAGTGAAAGAGGACATGAGGGGAGAGAGAAGAGGATGCAGAAGACAGGGTTAGATGGAGGCAATTGATTCGCTGTGGCGACCCCTGAAGGGAAAAGCCGAAAAGAAAAGAAGAAGAAGAAGAAGTTGGTTTGCTGCAGTGACTAATTCACTTTCTAAGACAACTTCACTTTGGCCTCGAATTTTACAGTCACATGTCCATTAGGTGTCACTGCAACAATCAACAGTAATTTAAATATTATCAGTGAGGCAGCATTCCAATTATTTGACAGGGATTCAAGCGAGGAGTTGACATGATTAACAGACATAATTGAACCTAAAAGTTCATTCTTGACCTTGGAAATCTGGAGTCCTCCAGGTCACAAAAATCTGTGGGAAGCTGAAGCTTGAAGCTTTGCTGTTTGTTGATTAATAGCTCTTTACAGCTGAACA
The DNA here is from genome assembly GCA_013358685.1 of Antennarius maculatus. NCBI lineage: Eukaryota > Metazoa > Chordata > Actinopteri > Lophiiformes > Antennariidae > Antennarius > Antennarius maculatus. The sequence continues at coordinate 6,463,062 of CM023619.1, read as the reverse complement.
GATGTGGCATTAAATGCATTTTATACCACTGGAACCATTGCTGCCCTTTATACAAACAAAACTTTGCCTGCAACAGTGAAGAAGCCTCAAAACTGGGAGGGTGATGGTATTTTGTGACATGAAACCCACACAGTTCAACAGTTGATAAGATTTGTTTACTTGATAAACTCTGAAGTTGTATGTTGTAAATACATTCTGACTCATATTTCTTTCTTTTTACTTTCATACAAAAATTCAGTCTGACAGTGGAAATTCATCTGAGTGTTCTTCTTCTTTTCCTTTTTGGCTTTTCCCTTCAGGGGTCGCCACAGCGAATCAACCGCCTCCATCTAACCCTGTCCTTTGCATCCTCTTCTCTCACACCAACTACCTTCATGTCCTCTTTCACTACATCCATAAACCTCCTCTTTGGTCTTCCTCTAGGCCTCCTGCCTGGCAGTTCAAAACTCAGCATCCTTCTACCAATATATTCACTATCTCTCCTCTGGACATGTCCAAACCATCTCAGTCTGGCCTCTCTGACTTTATCTCCAAAACCTCTAACATGTGCTGTCCCTCTGATGTACTCATTCCTGATCCTATCCTTCCTGGTCACTCCCAGAGAGAACCTCAGCATCTTCATCTCTGCTACCTCCAGCTCTGCCTCCTGTCTTTTCCTCAGTGACACTGTCTCTAGACCAAACAACATCGCTGGTCTCACCACAGTTTTGTACACCTTTCCTTTCATTTTAGCTGAAACTCTTCTATCACACATCACACCTGACACTTTTCTCCACCCGTTCCATCCTGCCTGTATACGCTTCTTCACCTCTTTTCCACACTCTCCATTGCTCTGGACTGTTGACCCCAAGTACTTAAAATCCTCCACCTTCTTGATCTCTTCTCCATGTAACCTCACTCTTCCACTTGGGTCCCTCTCATTCACACACATGTACTCTGTCTTACTGCGGCTAACCTTCATTCCTCTCCTTTCCAGGACAAACCTCCACCTCTCTAGCTTCTCCTCCACCTCTTCCCTACTCTCACTGCAGATCACAATGTCATCTGCAAACATCATAGTCCATGGAGATTCCTGTCTAACCTCGTCTGTCAGCCTGTCCATCACCATAGCGAACAAGAAGGGGCTCAGAGTTGATCCCTGATGCAGTCCCACCTCCACCTTGAACTCCTCTGTCACACCTACAGCACACCTCACCGCTGTCTTACAGTCATCATACATGTCCTCCCGAACTGTATTGAGACTGAAGGGAAGGGTCCATATTTCCCACCTTGGTCTGTCAAAGCAGTGAACATCACTTTGGCTGCTTCATGAAAAAACACAACAGAAACTGAAGTCATGTTATTCCATCAAAATACTTTAGCTGTAGCATTTCTTGACAATACATGCATAATATCAACTTAAGCAAATTTAAAGTGGAATTAGATGAATTGGATCCCTGTCATTCAGGGACAAACTGTCAAAACAGGAGCCGCTTCAAATTCAAACCTTTCCAACAAAGTTCAGCTGTAGGTATCCATCTTTGTTTTTCCAGCTCATGTGTTGGCAAGGAATATTGGTTTTGAGTCCAGTCTTTTCTTTGTCTCCAAAACTGTGACGTGCAGGTAGTGATGGGTCAATGAGGCCTTGTGAAGCCTTGGCATGTTACCTAAATGGTATTGATACTGCGTCTGTACTGAATCACTGTATTACTCAATACGGACACCTGCTGGATTGTACACATTATTGCAGCAACCAACTTGAGAAACTCCACTGACATACTGATATAATGACCTAGTATATAACACAATTTATCTTTTAATTCTATTTTTTATTGTTGATTTTCAGACTTTGATGTGAACTTGAACAAGAACGGTTTGAAATCAAGACTAAGTACGGTAACTCCCACCTATTTCACATTTTGCACGTCTAACACTGCTCTTCAACCAGACTTGATATAAGTACTGGGATTCAGAGCTCAGTTTCACGCTTCACGTCATTGTCAGTTATTTATCTGTTGTTTTGTTATCAGAGCAACATGTCTCTTATCACACATACTATATTTCACATTTGGTTCTGACCAGAACTGAAGAAGCCTCTTGGCTGCATCTCCCTGTACTCCTGTCTACTCTCCTCAGTCCTCTCAGTGTCCCACTTCTTCTTAGCTAACCTCTTTCTTTGTATACACTCCTGTACCTCCTCATTCCACCACCAAGTCTCCTTGTCTACTTTCCTTCCAGATGACACACCAAATACTCTCCTACCTGTCTCCCTGATCACATTAGCTGTAGTTGTCCAGTCATCTGGAAGCACCTCCTGACCACCCAGAGCCTGTCTTAACTCCTTCCTAAAGGTCATGCAACACTCTTCCTTTTTTAGCTTCCACCATTTCGTCTTCTGCTCTGCCTTTGTCCTCTTCATCTTCCTCACCACCAGAGTCATCCTACACACCACCATCCTATGCTGTTTGGCTACACTCTCGCCTACCACTACTTTGCAGTCACTGATCTCCTTCAGGTTACATCGTCTACACAAGATGTAGTCTACCTGTGTGCTCCTACCACCACTCTTATAGGTCACCCTATGTTCCTGCCTCTTCTGGAAGAAAGTATTCACTACAGCCATTTCCATCCTTTTTGCAAAGTCAACTACCATCTGTCCTTCTGCATTCCTCTCCTGGATACCAAACCTGCCCATCACTTCCTCATCACCTCTGTTACCTGCACCAACATGTCCATTGAAGTCTGCACCGATGACAACTCTCTCACTTCTAGGTATGCTCTGCATCACTTCATCAAAGTCCAACCAGAATTTCTCCTTCTCCTCCAGCTCACATCCTACCTGTGGAGCATACCCACTAACAACATTGAACATCACACCTTCTATTTCTAGCTTCAGACTCATCACTCTATCCGACACTCTTTTTACCTCCAGGACATTCCTAACAAACTCCTCCTTCAAGATAACTCCTACTCCATTTCTCTTTCTATCTACACCATGATAGAACAACTTGAACCCTGCTCCTAAACTTCTAGCCTTGCTACCTTTCCACCTGGTCTCCTGGACACACAGTATGTCTACCTTCCTCCTCTGCATCATGTCGACCAACTCTCTACCTTTTCCTGTCATAGTTCCAACATTCAACGTCCCTACTCTTAGTCCTATACTCTTGGCGCTCCTCTTCTCTTTCTTCGTGCGAACGCACTTTCCTCCTCTCCTTCTTCGACCAACAGTAATCCAATTTCCACCGGCGCCCTGTAGGTCAACAGCGCCGATGGCGGTCGTTGTTAACCCGGGCCTCGACCGATCCGGTATGGAAGTCATATGTTTGATTCGCATCTTTGATTTGGCAAAAGTTTTACGCCGGATGCCCTTCCTGACGCAACCCTCTGTATTTATCCGGGCTTGGGACCGGCACAATAAGACACTGGCTTGTGCCCTCTTGCGGCTACATTGGAAATTCATCTGAGTGTAGTTCATGGAAAAACTGGTGCCACTCCAACAAGGTCAGGCAGGGCTACTGATAGCCATGTAATAGTGCTTATCAGCCACCATTACACACACGTATATCCTTTTAAGAGATCAGCAAATGGACTCCAGTGGGAAGGACAGCAGGTATGTCCTTGGTTTAATGGCAATGCAGGTTGATAGAACCACTGCTGCAGATGCCATAATGTCCCTGATGTATCACATCCTCCTCTGCCATTCGCTACGCAGCCAAGCAGCAGTATGTATGCCATAAGGTCATTGCTGTGATTTCACTGGTTCGATCATCGCTCAGAAAAAACCCATGGACCTTGAAGGAATGTCATTTGAGAGTAAATAATATTTGAGCTCAATGTATCAGTCATAACTTCGACAAACCTTTGGGACACGGTGGCAATTTTTACAACGGTTATCCCAGACAGTATGCTCATCATAAATGTGAGAGCTCTGCAACACCCATATCATTGAGGGCGACATTCTCACGGGGGTCCTGGTTCTCACCTCTCCTGAGCGGTACATCTGGAAGTTGTTTGTTTTGACCGGTCACGCCTCCCACAAGCATGACATCTATTTTGAGAGGGAGGGATAAAGCAGGGGCTCTGGGAGCAGAATGACAGCAGCAGCCATAGTCAGGATGAAGATCATGCAAATGCATTGACATGCAGCGATAACCCCGGCACTTTCTTCACTGTTATCTGTACTCAGCGGTAGTATTTAGCCTGACAACCCCTTCTTTGAAAGCGTATGATATTTTATACATATTCATGGTTCCTCTGTGTATTCCTCTCATGACCTTGGATACTTATGCTCATCTGTATTTCTCTCTCTCTCTCTCTCTCTCTCTCTCTCTCTCTCTCTATTTGGCCTTCATGAATAAACATAATTTTAAAAATAAAAATCTCTCTCTCTCTCTCTCTCTCTCTCTCTCTCTCTCTCTCTCTCTCTCTCTCTCTCTCTTTCTTTCTCCCTCTCTTAAACACAGTCATAAATATTTCATCTGAATAACCTGTGCTGACTCACGGAATTCACACACATGGGGCAAAGCAATGTTGCAGACAGAATCAGCAAAGAAGCATAAGATGTGGGATTGATTAAAAAAGTAAACATGTATCTAGAGAAAGGTAACACATAGGGGACACACACCATAAGAGAGGAACAATGGAATAACTCTTGAAAGGGTGGTGAGGGAATTTACGTTAACGTTGAGGACTGAGGTGACATGCAGACGGATGGAAACGAGGGAAAATAGAAGTGTTTACAATGTTGGCGGTGTTAAAACGTCACTCAAGTGGATTTTTGTAATAAGGATAAGATTGTTGGCACAAGAAGAGAATTGATGGAGATGTTGGTAGAAGTGTTCAGATCATAGTTGTTAATCATCTGCATACAAAAGTCAGATTTCACAGTGATCTATCAAGATGCACATCAGAGTTGTTCTTTAAAGTATGACAGGGAAACAGTAAGCTGACTGAAAAACAAAGAAATGTGTTTGTAAATGTTACAGAAATGGAGGTGAAATGTGTTCTAGATGGAGGTTAAACCAGATCAGAGCAGGTAGGTTTAAATCGCTCCTCTTCTAGAGTAATAAGTGGGTCTTAAGAATATGACGTTAACATCTTTGTTAGACTGTGTTTCAGCAAAATGCTGCCTTCAGCTAAATTCTATAGTATTGCTACTGTAGCTCACAGCTACAAAAACAAACTGATCTATAATAGACTGCACACTCAGTATCTCAGTTTACTAGTTTAATGTTATCATGTCACCATTTCACAGTTATGACTTGACAACCACGAAGGATGATGCTCACATTATTAGTCTATTTGGTTGTACACAAAAGTGACACTAGATAAATGTCTGACTTCAATAGTAATTCACTAAAAGTGACAAAAATTTCTTCCTGTTGGTGCTGGAGGAAAATAAATCAGGTGAACAGAAGAATTCATACTATGGGCACTAAGAGTGCAAACACATTATACAGTGATCCCTCGTTACTCGCGGTTAATGCGTTGCATAACCGCCCCCAAGTAACAAAATTCTGCGATATTGCGACAAACTATTTATTTCATTATTTACGGTTACTTTACTATTTACGGGAGGTGTCATATAATCTCCCAAGCACTGCCGAGGCACCCTTGCGCAAGACACCATCCCCATTTACAAGTTGCTCATTTGGGGCGCACCAGGAAGGAGCTGCCCGCCACTCTACCTCCCACTGCATGCTTAGAGGCCCCCTTGTGTGTGTGTTTGTGTGTTTTACAGGGGGCTGTACATACTAACATATATGCATGCGTTTGTTTGAAACTGAGTGTGCTCTTAATTTTCCTTTCGGTATTACTATAGTATACAAAAAAAAAATTTAACGTGTATGAACCCTCCGATAATGATATTAAACCACTTACTATCTGCATTACCTTTTTCACACTAATAGAATGTTTAAATTGCTTTTAAGTGTTTCTTTAATACTCGGAAGTGTGCTGTGTTCCGTGAGTCTCGGAATGCAGCACACTTCCGGATGCTGTCAGCCAATAGAATGCGCGTACAGAATCACGTGACTACCTACTAAAACTCTGAGATGAGGTGAAGCCGGGCATCTTGAAACGCGAATGCGCGAGGGATTACTGTATATCAAAATGAAGTTAGATGCAAAATTAGAGTGATGTAACTGATTTACCTCTGTGTCATTTGTCATATTAAAGCCTAGATGTACACAGACAATAGAGCGTTAGAGTGAATGCAGATCCTGGAGGGACAACTTCATTTGATGTGACATGCCGGTAAAATGTAACCTGTCTGTGTCAATTTTTATGAACACAGTCGCCTCCAATGGATAATTCTGTCTCAGGCTGCCGGGGTCACGACACCCTGGGGGGTTCTGCCTCCCTGATTTCCCATAGACTGCCAGTCTGCATATGTGTATTGTTCTTCTGAGCACCAGCCATTAATATGTAAGATGTTAAACTTTTTGATTTGGATAACTGGAACTCAACAGTGGGAGGCATATGTTGGATCTCTCTCTCTCTCTCTCTCTATCTGTCTGTCTATCCTGTCATTTATCTATCACTCTGTCATCTTCTGAGAAAGAGGGCCGCATGATGATCAAAGATATATTATTGGAATTTCAGCTGTTTTGCTCTCCTCCATTTTGTGACACTAAAATGTACAAGAAACTAAATTTAAATCACAGTGTAATAATAATGTCATTCATTCATTGTCATATACCGCCGCTGTATCCGCCGTAGCGGGTCACGGGGAGCGGGAGCATATCCAGCTGACATAGGGCATGAGGCGGGGGACACTCTGGGCATGACGCCAGTTCACCGCGGAGCCACATACAAGGACAGACAACCACACACACACACACACACTCACTCCTACGGGCAATTTGGGACCGGCCAATCAACCTGAAGCACATGCTTTTGAAGGTGGGAGGAAGCCGGAGAACCCGGAGAGAACCCACGCGGACACGGGGAGAGCATGAGAACTCCGCACAGAGGGAGACACGAACCCGGACCCGCCGTGTTGTGAGGCGACAGCGATAACCACTGCACGACCGTGCCGCCCGTAATAATAATGTACAGAAATAATATGCCATTAAAAAGTGATGTATGACAGATTTTTCTGCAGTTTCGGCCATCATTATTTACCTCATTACAGTGTATTACACAAGAGTTATATTTACTTTGTGTGTGTTTGTGTGTGTGTGTGTGTGTGTGTGTGTGTGTGTGTGTGTGTGTGTGTGTGTGTGTGTGTGTGTGTGTGTGTGTGTGTGTGTGTGTGAGATAGTTTTTCTGTCTTATCCTGATTTCCTTATCCTTATCTTAGGCCAGAACAAACAGGATTTCCAGCGCTATGCTGGAGATCGTGTTTGTTGACTGTACCTGTCAGGTATCCTCATTTTACACAGGAAGCTAGTATAACAAAAGCACTGAATGTTCTACACTGTGTGTGAACTTTATATCTAATGCCTCACAAGGAAACATAAAACTTTGCTCTAAAAGTCTTAAAAACTTTTCAACTAGACGGCCTAGGCAATTTGATGCAGTAAGACAGGTTTCAGAGCAAAGATTTCACACATGGCTTTAATTTGAAAGATGATGTTATAGATTTTTTGGGCCTCCCTCCTGAGACTTCTCTCTGACTAAAATCAGACACAGCTCAGGGTGAGGATGTCCCACCCTGACGGAGGTTGTAAACTCATCCTGGCTGAATAGGACCGGAAAAGTGATAGGTGGTTAATTTTACGCTGATAGGAAATGAGATTTTGCATGACTTACAAATTATGTATGACAGAAGAGGATGTCTTTTAAATCAGTGCGTAACAATGAGATCTCCCACGGTGAAACATAAACAGAACAGGATTACTTTACCTTAACCACAGCTCTTGATAAGAATAGTTTTAAATTTGGGAGGGAAACACTTATTAAGACATTTTTTGGGAGTAGGTCATATTAATACATAAAATCAAAAGCTTCCATTTTTGGTTAGCTTAATGGAAGAGCTCTGTTCAACATGTTTAAAGTCTTTTGTGCTTTGTCCAGCTAAATATTAGACCTTGCACAGCAAATACTAGTATTAATTAGTATACAGTAAATTTTTACTTTAGTCTCATCATTTTTTACGTTTCCTTGTAGATTCATTGTAGATCTGTTTCCGTCAGTACCCAGTAAATATATTAAGCTAAGTTAAAGTAGCTCAAGTTTTATAATTTCCATATAGATTTGAGAATGACATTAATATCTTATTTTAACTATTAGCAGAAAAGCCATTAATCATGTTTCCAACACCACTGAACTATTCTGTAATGTAAGATGTGTCGTGAGTAATAATTCCCTCTGACAACATGGCTGTAAATATAAATATGGATGAAAACAAAAATTTTACAATTTGTTGGAAATGGGTTTTAAAGAGGTCAAGCTGCTTATGACTAAACACTGAGGCTTCCAAAACAAATCATGCATAGTAAACAGAGACACCAGAGACAGTAGAACAGTCTAAAGGCACCTTTTAATAAATAAACAAGTAATATATTCTGTGAAAATGTATGCTAGATTCCTTTTGTTTGGCTCAAGGGCATTTGCAATATGTTTTGAGTTCCTGTGAGGGAAAACCATTTTCAAACAAACAAAAAAACACAAAAGCATGTTACTGCACCTCTTTCTCCGAATGTTCCTCCCTCTCTGCTCTGATCGATTATGTGCAAGTGAATATCTGCTGAGTGAATCTCTGTTGATAAATGAATTTCCAGTCCATCAGATGCATTCTGTCGCAAGTCAAAGCATCGGTCTAATCTTACAGAAATCAACTGTGATGAATTAAATGATGTCTGTCAAAGAAGAGCTTCAAATCATAAGGGCCAAAAGTGACAAATTAGAGGGAGAATTACACCAATAAAAATGAATGAGCACAGAAACAACCACAAAGCAATCAAAGCTGATAAAACTCAGCCAAGAACGTTTCCTCATTATGTCATTGACCCAAAAAAGCAGCAGTCATAATACAACCCAACGATCATCAAAGTCTGCAAATAAGATTTGGAATCACAATAATCCTTTGTGCATTTGCACTTCAAGATGCCCAGCGTCCCCTCATCATTGATTTTTAGTAGGTAGTCACGTGATACCGTACACGCATGCTATTGGCTGACAGCATCCGGAAGTGCACTGCCTTCCGAGACTCACGGAACCCTGCGCCCTTCCATGTATTAAAGAATCACTTAAAAGCACTATAAAACAATCTATAAGCGTGTGGGAAAAGGTAATGCGGCTATAAGGTGGTTTAATATCAGTATGGAAGGGTTCATAAACATTTAATTTAATGTAAATAATAAAATAAATACTTGGTCTCAATATTGCAGAATTTTGTTATTTGCAGGTGGTCCTGGAACACATTAACCGCGAGTAATGAGGGATCACTGTACATTGTATTCTTATTTGTTTGATAGTTATTCAAGACAAGTAGTATTCAACTGATTGTGGTTTGCATTGGGATCTGGTGCAATACTTCTTGAAGAGATGTAAGATTTGACATCACACTGAATCTCAAAAACAACTTGGTCTGTATTATTTATTATTATTATTATTATTATTATTATTATTATTATTATTATTATTATTATTATTATGTGATTGTACTTAATTTGCCACAAACAGTATGAAGATACAAATCATATTGAATCTAAAATAATACCTGGTTCTGTGTTGAACACTGATTTTTTAGTTATTTAAAAGGGATATCATGAGTCATTTTTGTCAATTAAAAAAATGTTGAGAAACGTTTTGAGCCTCCACAGCTTCAGCCTCTATTTATTTACTACTTCCATACTCTGAGACTGTAGGCAAGAGTAAGTTTTGCTAAATGAGCCACTATTCACAGCATAAGGAGGACATCTAGTGGTTTATCTGTAGTTAACATGATAGAGTAGCGTGGACTAACACACACTTTTACACACAGCTTTGCATCTGACAGAGTATATTTAGTGCTCTTATGAAGTGTGTAATTACTACGTAATAACTGCATAGTTATTATTCATTCCTGAAGATAACAAAAACAAAGTTTGGATATGTTGTTTTAGAATCCTGATGTCATCCTGCTTAAAAAGTAGAGTTAACTGTCTCATTAGGTCAATGAACAAAACTCACCCCAAACTAGGGTTAAAAGAAAAATATACTGTAGTTTCACTGACACACTAAAAACAATTTACAGTCATCATCAGTCACAAACTTGCTGTTCTTTCAAACCTCTCTGAAAAAAACTGAATGTTAAATCAAAGTGAAATTATACATTAATCTGCAAAATTATATTAAAGTCTTGTGATGGTCTGTGTCTGTCTTGCTTTTGTATTTTATTTTATGGGTTCAGTTCATGTACTTTTCTGGTTTTGTTACTGCTACATTTAGTGATTTGTTGCACCTGGTTTGTTTTCCCTGATTGTTTCGTTTGGTATTTAGCCAATCCGTGTTTAGTTCCTACAGTTGTTTACTTCCTCCTAGTTGATTAGTTGTCATTAGTTCCACCTGAGACTAATTTAGCACCCTGGCCTGTCTATTGAAGGCGCTTCACTTCTGTTCAGCGCTGTCACAGCGTATTCAGTATTCGTTTGAGCAAAGTATTGCGTATGCCAATTGTTACTGTATTACTCAACTGCTTTTTGTATGACCACGAGTTTAGCCTTCCCTTATCTGTTCTTGTTTCGGTTTTTGACCCCTTGCCTGTTGGACCACGATTTTTGGATATCCCACTGGTGTTGTAAACTCTGAGATTTTCCTGACTTTGAATACGGTCTGATGAAAGGATTTGGATTTTGACTTTTGGACTCTCGTGCCTGATTCCTTTTGAAATCATAACAAGTCTCACATTAATTACACTAGAATCCAAAAGGAAATTTTGGTATTTTGACTTCGATTAAAAGGACAGATGACCAGTACAAACACAAAGCGCAAGAGGTTTTATTTTTCTTGAAAAATAAAATTATTACAAAGTAATAAGAAACAGAAATATAAAGTGGAGCTGTTTGGAGAAAACAAGACAAAACTGCTGCATGGTTCTTTATTCTCTTCTAATCATGAAGCGCAGGCTTCAGAAAAAAAAGACATTTACTGTATTAACATCCCAAAACTACGATCAAGTAAAAACTCCCAACAGTTGTGTGGAAGATGATGAACATATGAAATGATTTATTAACAAACAGGGAAAAATTGTGTCATACAGTAAACGGGCCTTGCAACAGCGCAGCTGAGGAGAGCACTTTCTTTCCCTGCCCGGTGATTTTTATACAATTCAGGTAAGGAATTTGCATGAGATGATATGATGTCTTCTGGTCCAATTAGATTGTGACGAGTGTTCAGCAGCCACCTCTTCGTGGGCGTTGGAATGTTTCCACTTCCAGGTGGAATGTGGTTTCCAGTTCCGGTTCATCCTGGGAACAAGACCTAAGACCGCCTATGTCCCATAAATGGAATTGTTATTGTAACTGTGTGTGTGTGTGTGTGTGTGTGTGTGTGTGTGTGTGTGTGTGTGTGTGTGTGTGTGTGTGTGTGTGTGTGTCAGATTAGATGAGTTCAAGTGTGTGGAAAATAACTGAGACTGATGGAAAAGTACTGAGTGTGTGATTAAAATTTAATACTGTGAAGCTAGCAAAATTGCAAATAGCATGTGTATAATGTTTAAATCTCTTCACCATTAACAATATTTTAGTATTATTGGTGAATGTACCGATACAAAAAGAAGTTTAAAGCATACAATGCGTAAGACATCCTCTGTGTAGGAGCCATGTTGTTCTATTATAGTGTAACAGTTTCAGAGCTCTCTAACCAATAGAAGGACATCCCAGTTTGGGATGAGGACAATGATGGAACGCTTGTTGTTGTAAAAGTTGTACTCTGTATATCTGTTGTATGACCAGTTTTGTTGCGCCTTAGACATCAAATAGATACTTGGCTATCCCGTGCTGTGTATAAGTGTATTTTGATACCAAAAATAGGTTAAAGAGGAACATGTCTCTGGGATTCAGTCACATTTGTTCCTCTTGAAATTGCTTCCTCTGTGCTACAGCATATCAGTTTTTCATGAATCTCTTTCTTTGGGCAGATGAAGTAGGGAGATTTGTACTGACTGCTAGAGTAGGCCAGGGTAATGGATCTTAATGTGTGAAAAGCATTAAGGAATACTTAATGCTTGGAAGAAGGAACCCTTTTCTAGTAGTAAAGTACCTCATGATGAAGAATTTTGCATCAAGCACCTACAGTTGAGTACATCGCAGTGTCTTGTCATGAATCGGAATTTCTCAAGGCACTGCACTGCTCTACTATCAACAAGCATCCGTTCAATATTAGAAGGAAACAGACACTGATGAGACAAACACACCAGCATCGATCCTGCATCGTCAACGGTTATTATCATAAGATTACTTCTGATGTGACTGATGTAATATGATCAGAAAATACAACAACCATAACAACCAAAACTATTACAGCTCAAGGGTCTGTTAAAAAGTGTGAAAATCTGAGAGCATAGTTTTGCTATGAATTATAGGGTCAAAGAAAATTTTAATAGAAAATTTATGAGACATTGCTTTTTGACAATATTATTCAAAAGTTGTTTTTCTCAAGGCACAGTATTCCAAGCTGTCTGCCTTCTGATATATGGTTATCTCTTCACCACTTTTGCTTGTCCTTGCTCACAAGGAACTTGTTGTTTTTCTCTAAATAAGAATATATCAGTTTGTTGAGTTGATTTGCTACTGGAGATGCTGATACAGTTCTGTATTGCTGTAGTGTTGTCCACCAAACATGACAGGAGCAGATGCAGTAGACTATATGGTCTATACATGAACACAGATTAAGTGCCACTGTGCCTCTGATTTATGTCATTTTTATTTTTAAATGTATTTGTATCAGGGACCATGCAAAATACACTCAAGGCTGAAAGTCAGACTTTTTGTACCATATAGAATAGTTAATTGTTAATTTTGTCTTGCCTTTAGTAGTAAGCCTGAGTCAACATTTGAAAACTTGATCGTTAAAAGGTTCTATCTAACTGTCAGGATACTGTGTTAGGTGTCTCATGCTCATATCTTCTGATGTAAAAGGATATTTCCCTATATACATTGCCTGCCACTTGATCCTGGTGTGAGGTCTACAGGCGGTAAAATCTTGTGTCAATGGTCGACACCACTACTGCAGGAACTGCTATTGAAAAATACAAGAGGTTATTTCCGTAGGTTTTGCAAAATGTAATGCTCCTTGGAATAAAACGAACAGGTCAGCCACGCCAGCTGAAACTATGGTGCGAGAATGTAAGTTCCAGCTCCTCCGACCAAACCCATGGAACTCCTTGTTCCTCGCAGTTGAAAAGGTTGTGCGCATCCAAAAGGAGCAGGGAGGAAAAGCAAACTGCAATGTATGCATGGCACAGAAGATAAAGATGAAGGTTTATCTTTATCTTCTGTGTAACGATTCCTTAATGTAAACAAATTCTTGTTTGTTTAAGAGTAATAAAACACATTATTATTGCTGATTAATGTATGTTAGTCCATCTCTCTTTGATATATTGCAATGTAGTTTTCTTATTAACTGATTTTATTGTTTTTCTATGTTCATTGCACACACAATGAACAGTCAACATATATATCAGAAGTTGCTAAAAGCTCATTTTGACCTTTTCATCTTCTACAGGCTCAGTACAGCTGAAAGGGCATTTTTGACTGAGTATGCTGCTGTAATGAAACCTGTTGTCATGGCTCTTAATATTCTACAAGGGCAATAATCAGTGCATATGGGCTTCCTGCTTCCAACACTTCGCCAATGGCAAGGTAAACTGAGGAATTTGGAGTCATTGTGCAAAGTGTGTGGTCCTTTCATTAATTCCCTGCAGGGTAGGATCGAAAAGCGCTTTGGAGACATCACTCAAATTGACTGCTGCAGCAATTTTATTGCCAAAATTCAGGACATCCTGGATGACTGACATCTTTTTGGGAGTGCAACAATTTCCACAAAGTCACACTGCAGACAATTAGGCCCAAGTCAAAAGGGGCATGATGGATGACTGGGCCATAACTAACAAAGTAGTGTATTGTGACAAACGCAGCACCAAACATGACAGCATTTACAAAACATCTCCATATTCAGCATTCTCTTTGCAGTGCATACACTTTAAACTTAATAAGAAAGAAATAATGTCATCAAATCCCTCCACTTCCATCAATCAGACACAAATCTAGGCATAATGTATCATACTTCAGATCTAGCATCACAGCCTGAAGTTTGCTCAAGTGCATCAACATATGGGACGCCTAACCCTGAGACTTATCAATGAACTTATCAACACTTTGGAACAGCACATATCAGATGATGGCGAGGCTAAACAATGAGAAGGAACCAGTATGTGCCTCATTAACTACAGACATGACTCCACTTATTGCTAATGAGCTTAGCCAGTGACGTGCGGTCAGGGGAGGCAGGGGAGGCTGCTAGCAGGCCTCACCTGCTATCATGACAGGAAAAAATGGAAAATGGAATAAATAAATTAAATACTAATATTTATCCAGCGATGTGTATTTTTACTCAAAATCGCTGAATTTTCACATTTACCGCTGCAATACGGAGCAGAGACCTGCGGTGAGGAACCAGCCAGCCGAGCCTCACCATGGATTGATCAATAGCTCAGATAGCTGTGCTGGTGTGCTATACAGTGAGACCGTAATGCTATCTCTCTATATGTCGCCATTAAAATGTTCAAACACATTTGTTCTATAAACTAAATTCCCGTAATTTAGCTAATGTATATAATGTACAGTGTTTTCTTGTCAACAGCAGCATGTGTGTAACGTCTTTCTTGAGTTGAGCGGTCCTGAAACCGCTGTGAAAAGGCACTAGGTGAGGCACAAAAATACCCGGCCTCATCGATAGGATGCGCTGGTGATCCCAGGGATTCGTCTTGGGACTCCTCAGCCGAAGAATAAGTGAATGCAGGCTACGATCTACATTAAGTCAAGTGCAGCAATTGTTTTTTTTCCACTCGCCTATTCAAATGGAGGATTAAATATTAGAAACTGAAGGAAGATACGGACAATTTCTACAAACAAGTTATTGACGCGTTTGTTCAGGGAGTGGCGCAAGGACTTCATTTACAAGTAAACCTGACATATTAATAGGTAGGTAACAACATTACGTTTTTTTAATCAAATATGCTTATTTGTGTGTTACAGTTTGTATGTGTAAATAATTCTGGAATGAGACTTTAACATAACCCACTCACTGCTGCTAATTAAATGGTGAATAAGCTATACTATAGGTTCATATTTTTGTCATCATGATCACGTGATCATGGTGACGTCGGTGCCTCACCAGCCATGAACCTCACCGCACGTCACTGAGCTTAGCAACACAGAAGCAATTCTAGTATGCTGATCTGACGTGTGATTGTTTTTACTTGGAAGTAATTAAACAAGTTCTCAGAGCTAAAACTTTCTCTTAAAAGACTAAATGTGGCTTCACACAGAGTTTCTGACAGTAATTTAGCTTAATGTGCATGTAAAATAACCAACTTTTAGATTTACAAGCTAATTAAGAAAAAAATCCATATTCTTACACGTTTGATAAACTTTTTGCAGGGTATATTCCTCTCAAAACAAGTAATTTGTAAAGTAAGATGTTATATATTGAGGACTCCCAGAAGTCACACTAGAGATCAAAATGACTGGCACACATTTAGCCAATTGTGAATAAGAATGTCTGTGTAAGTTCTCATTCATCCAGGTCATACTTATCCAAAGTTGTCAAATCAATCCACTGGACAAGAAAGTTCATTGAAGATGTTTCCCTCCTTATCCAAGAGGCTTCTTCAGTTCTGGTCAGAACCAAATGTGAAATATAGTATGTGTGATAAGAGACATGTTGCTCTGATAACAAAACAACAGATAAATAACTGACAATGACGTGAAGCGTGAAACTGAGCTCTGAATCCCAGTACTTATATCAAGTCTGGTTGAAGAGCAGTGTTAGACGTGCAAAATGTGAAATAGGTGGGAGTTACCGTACTTAGTCTTGATTTCAAACCGTTCTTGTTCAAGTTCACATCAAAGTCTGAAAATCAACAATAAAAAATAGAATTAAAAGATAAATTGTGTTATATACTAGGTCATTATATCAGTATGTCAGTGGAGTTTCTCAAGTTGGTTGCTGCAATAATGTGTACAATCCAGCAGGTGTCCGTATTGAGTAATACAGTGATTCAGTACAGACGCAGTATCAATACCATTTAGGTAACATGCCAAGGCTTCACAAGGCCTCATTGACCCATCACTACCTGCACGTCACAGTTTTGGAGACAAAGAAAAGACTGGACTCAAAACCAATATTCCTTGCCAACACATGAGCTGGAAAAACAAAGATGGATACCTACAGCTGAACTTTGTTGGAAAGGTTTGAATTTGAAGCGGCTCCTGTTTTGACAGTTTGTCCCTGAATGACAGGGATCCAATTCATCTAATTCCACTTTAAATTTGCTTAAGTTGATATTATGCATGTATTGTCAAGAAATGCTACAGCTAAAGTATTTTGATGGAATAACATGACTTCAGTTTCTGTTGTGTTTTTTCATGAAGCAGCCAAAGTGATGTTCACTGCTTTGACAGACCAAGGTGGGAAATATGGACCCTTCCCTTCTGACAGAACTCTGGTTTTCAACACCGCTAATTACAAACATTGGTGCAGTAACAGTATCAACACAGTCTCAATACAGTTCGGGAGGACATGTATGATGACTGTAAGACAGCGGTGAGGTGTGCTGTAGGTGTGACAGAGGAGTTCAAGGTGGAGGTGGGACTGCATCAGGGATCAACTCTGAGCCCCTTCTTGTTCGCTATGGTGATGGACAGGCTGACAGACGAGGTTAGACAGGAATCTCCATGGACTATGATGTTTGCAGATGACATTGTGATCTGCAGTGAGAGTAGGGAAGAGGTGGAGGAGAAGCTAGAGAGGTGGAGGTTTGTCCTGGAAAGGAGAGGAATGAAGGTTAGCCGCAGTAAGACAGAGTACATGTGTGTGAATGAGAGGGACCCAAGTGGAAGAGTGAGGTTACAGGGAGAAGAGATCAAGAAGGTGGAGGATTTTAAGTACTTAGGGTCAACAGTCCAGAGCAATGGAGAGTGTGGAAAAGAGGTGAAGAAGCGTATACAGGCAGGATGGAACGGGTGGAGAAAAGTGTCAGGTGTGATGTGTGATAGAAGAGTTTCAGCTAAAATGAAAGGAAAGGTGTACAAAACTGTGGTGAGACCAGCGATGTTGTTTGGTCTAGAGACAGTGTCACTGAGGAAAAGACAGGAGGCAGAGCTGGAGGTAGCAGAGATGAAGATGCTGAGGTTCTCTTTGGGAGTGACCAGGAAGGATAGGATCAGGAATGAGTACATCAGAGGGACAGCACATGTTAGAGGTTTTGGAGATAAAGTCAGAGAGACCAGACTGAGATGGTTTGGACATGTCCAGAGGAGAGATAGTGAATATATTGGTAGAAGGATGCTGAGTTTTGAACTGCCAGGCAGTAGGCCTAGAGGAAGACCAAAGAGGTTTATGGATGTAGTGAAAGAGGACATGAAGGTAGTTGGGGTGAGAGAAGAGGATGCAAAGGACAGGGTTAGATGGAGGCAATTGATTCGCTGTGGCGACCCCTGAAGGGAAAAGCCGAAAGGAAAAGAAGAAGAACAAGTGTGCTGAAACAATTCATGACACCTTATGACACCTCATGTGTGATCGACAGAAATTTATTTTTTCCGAACCATTCAGCCACCTTAGCCAATTATAACTGAGTTGTGACGTCATGATTTGCATAGTGTGCCCAAAGATGTTTTGCTCGCCTATGATGCTGTAGCTTTGTGCACAAGGATCACTTGGGCAGAATCAAGGTACGGTGTTGACATTAGTTTTGGGTTGATGAGGCGTCATGAAGCATTTGGACTCGTTGCCAAACTGTATTGAGACTGTGCCTATACTGTGTCACTGCATACTGGTTCCTGCTGGACCGTAAAAATCCCTACAGGCAACCTAGTTGACAGACTGAAGTGAGACTAATTTGATGACCTAGTTAAACGGGGGTGTCAAACTCATTTTCACCGAGGGCCAAATCAGCATAATGGCTGTCCTCAAAGGGCCAGACGTAACTAATACTGTAAATGTAAGTCACTGCAATGTAAAATAAACGTAACGAGCCCTTAATGTAAAGTAATATTATCTATTCAAGTTAGAAACATTACAGTTAAACAGAAAATATGTTTGCTTGTTGTTCTGTTAAATTTATCAGGCTATGAAACCCACATAACTCCATCAATCAAGGATCAAATTATCCAAGTGAATAAAGAAAAATAACATCCAACACAAGTTAGGACATTAACTTTGTTCATTACTTTTTTGTCAGAGTTAAAATGGACTTAAGCTGAGTTAGGCTTCTCGAATTTTCCCACTACCTTTTGGTGTGGGTTTTGGGTTTTTTTTTTTAAATCTTCCTCTTTGTTTCCTTAAATCGTGTTCTTGTTCTGACAGCTGAATCCTTTTTTATTTCTGTCTTCTGGGTCAAAATCAAAGTCACTATCAGAATGTTTTTGTGTTTCACAGTGAGACCAGTATGCCCAGTTTCTTAAGATCAGTCTGATCCCTGCTCTTTCTTTTATGATGGCGGTGAGTTTTTCTGTGTTTGTCACCCACCTATAGACTTTAGTTTGAGCACATGACTGAACAAGGATCTCCTCAGCCTGTTATCTTTTTCTATCTTCCTTTGCTAAATAGAGATAACCTGCTAAATATTATCACAGTGTATGTGTCCTTTGGATCAAATTCCATCAGCTGATGTGACTGTTAAACTTTCTGACATGATTTTTGCTGTCTGATTAGCTCAAAACAGTTCTAGCCCTAATTACTCACATTTCCATCTCAGACGTCTCTTGCTCACATATTAAATCCAGTTTCTCATCATTTAATCAACAACCCATTTTTAATTCATGACAATCTTTTCCTACAACTCTAGGGAGCACAGATGTGAAACTAAACAATGCATTTTCCACCAACAACCTAACACCTGACTAATGTATGTCCTATCTCACACAAAAGAAGGCTGGATGCAGGGTCAGATTGAAAGTTAGTGACAGCAATGTAGACTAAAAGCTACCATTAAGAAACTTCTGCCACAACATGGCTGTTATTTCTTTTTTTTTTTTTTCAATTATAGACAGAGTAGTTCTCCTGTAGGAGCCAAATTAGGTATTGGGTCTTGCTCAGGTATAAGTAAGAACCAATGTTAACCTTGTCAATTGCCAATAGCTATGTATGGTGTTGTGCCAATGGAAAGCTTCTTCCAAGTTCTTTATTTCCATATAATATTTTACATAACTGTTTGATAAATTGCAATAAAATCAGATGGAAGTTTGGCACACAACAGGGAATCATCAAATTCTAGAGCTACATCCTGAAGAAAACCACCATTGTTGAAATATTGTTCTTGAACAGCTATTAAAAGTAGTAATGACACTAATGTGATTCCAGTTTCAACAACAGGTTTTCAAAGCCAATGAGTCATAGTACAAACTTAAATTGAATAACATCATTAGGGAGCTGCTGTGATGGAGGTTTACACTCTTTTGTCTCCTTTTTTTCTCTCTCTTATCTGTGTTTAGCTTAAAATCTCATTTACAATAGAGTCCTGAGTATCTTATGACACAGATATAATATCTCCTCACCTATATATTTGAATAAGCTCACTTGAAAAGTCTCATGCTGTCACACGCCCAACCAATCACGGTGCATCTGCCAGAAGGAATCATGTGAACAATATGGCGTAAAGCATCGGGCAGCAAGGCCTTTTGTTGCGGTCACACCTTTCGTTCACACGACAACGCAAATATCCAGGATGAAAACGCCGGCCAAAGTGAAGTTTGTTTTTTTTAAACGCCGAGTATGCGTTGTCGTGTGGATGCTGTAACCGAAACTTTTTTGATCCGGGGGGTGTCTCCCTGCAACGAAAACTGCTGTGACGTTTGTGTGTGTGACCCGTGTCTACATGTACACATAGAATGGACGGAGTTAAATTTTTCTGACGTGTAGCTCCACGTCGAAGATGCATGATAAACATGCTTGACAGTTGAATATTTGTTCGTCTGTTTCTTTCCTAATGAGTCAGAAAGTTTATATGTTTATTTATTCATTCACTCATTCATTCATTCATTCATTCATGTTCCTCGCCGACGCCAGTTCTGTGTCAGACCGCTTTGTGCTGCCTGCTGGTGGGAGAACTCTGATGGAGGTTGTCCTCCAGGAGGAACGACCTGCTTTTCCACACGTCCCAGTCCTGTTCTCGGAGTTGTTCTGCTTATAAACGTGTTGATCAACGCACATATGTGGCTACGTGTGGACATGGCCTGATTCAGGTAGTGATTTGGATTGTGGTTTTGACAGCAATATAAGACAGGTGTTTTCTAAAGCAGAGCAAATACTGTCAAAAAAAAAAAAAATCACCTAAGACCTGCCACAGTGGATAAAAATGTTGATTTTAAATAAAAACCAATGATATGACCCAGGAATAATCACTGACTATACGTCAACGTTACCAAAGCACAATCATTGTCCATACCCCAACCCCAACCACCCTCCCCTCACTGTACGTGTTTACTGTATTTTCAATTCCGTCATGTCCAAATGATCATTTTCAAAACTGCCTGTGTGTGTGTGTGTGTGTGTGTGTGTGTGTGTATGTGTGTGTGTTTGTGTGTGTGTGTGTAGGTGTGTGTGTGTGTGTGTGTGTGTGTGTGTGTGTGTGTGTGTGTGTGTGTGTGTGTGTGTGTGTGTGTGTGTGTTGTATACGTGTGCAAGCATTTGGAGTTAAAAACCCTATGGGAATTATTAATAAATTTATTTATTTGATTTTTTATTTTTGATACACACACAGTGTACTGCCATCACTAAAATATACATGTTTTGTGTACTTCCTTATTTTGCTGACATTTTTAATCACAGGTTTTCTGCAAAATGTCACACACTTCAACCTCATGCCAACTGATATTTTAGCATCCAGTAATGTCGTACTAGAGCAAATAAAACCTCATGAAGCTCTGAACCACAGAACCGATTGGGATGAAAAGCTTCAATGCTTCATGGGGCTTCATCTGTCCATCAGTCCATACTGATGCATCTAGTTGACACTCACAAACGCTGCATCTGAACTTATTTTATGTGACTAACAATCAACAGAACAAATGGCATTACTAGCCCACGCAGGAGAAGACAGAGCGCAGGAAAAAAAAAATCCTGATATAATTATAAATACTCTGTGAAAGAAACAGACATTCATACCTCTGCATGGGCATAAGAAAGCACTTAAAAGCAGCGATGTGGATCATATTATAGTTTTAAACATGAACCATGAATAAGCAGGAATTCCGTTCATAACTGCAGCCTTTGCAGCAGGCTTGCAGCAAGCCTGCTGCAAATGAGATAAGGCTTTGTGTTTACCTGTTGTCCTGCTGGGTGTTTTGAGGATGTCTGCTTGATGCCAACATTCATTTGTTGTCCTTCTTTTTTTCTCTGGGGTAGTACAGTATTACAAATCATAAGAGTTTCTCTTTCTTAATGAGTGTGTCGCTTTATTCAGAAATAGAATGGGGGACGTACCTCCCCAGTGTGACTCAGGGACAATCTACATTCCTCTTCACCTCTCTTGCTTTGTTATCATTATTCAGTTTGCTAAATGTGCTGAGCCTTCAAAGCCTGATGCTTTGTAGGAATGTGCTGTTAAACTATAAACATTTGGATGGGGCAATAAAGCCAGCAGCATACACAAGCACACACTGTGAGAAGATCATTTCCATGGTTTACATAGCAACAAACACACCTTTCATGGCCGGTGTGGTCAATATGAAATTCCTGTCACTGAGCCAGAGAGAAGAAGGAAAATATTTTCAAAATGTGCAGAAAATGTCAATTTCCTTAAATGTTGGAGATGAGTGGAATTTGACCCCTGACTTTATCCTCCTTCATCATGACAATTCTGGGGAAAAAGCAAGAGAGCTGCATTCGAAATATGCTTTTCATATATACAAAGGAATGCTGGCGAGTCTTCAGTGCGTTGTCAGTCAGTATGCCAGATAAGAGCTCTCAGTTCATAAATAAGATTGATGGCATTGCATACCACCGATTCCTGCTCTTTCCCACACAGACTTTGCTATCAGAGGCATTTGCGTTATCTCACCAGCTCATATCCTCTGCCCAAGTCCAGACATGCAGAGCGTAAACATGTTCCACATTCAATCATCAAACTGTGTTACAACAGGATACATTCTGTATTTGCTTGCTCAGATGTGACTAAGAATAGGCAAATGTGCAAAAGATGACAAACAAAACTGACAGTGAATAGTTTGAGGAGGGTGCTGGTTAATGGGTAACTTTAAAATACTTTGTAATGGCCCCGTAACACCATTGAACTGCATTAAATACAGAGAATTTAGAATATGTTAGACAGTCTACTTTAAGGCTTACTGCCAGGTATTTAGGATCAAAAGAAAGAAGAATGTAAGTATAGTCGCTCAATTCTTCTCAGAATTTAACATTTTATACATGTGAATACAATATAAAAGTGAACGCACAAAGGCAACATTAAACCCAAAGCAGGTCAGATCATCGGATTTGTTCAGTCAAAACAATACGGTCTGAGGGAGCTCAAGTTCCACTTCCTGTTCCGTTTCTTTCCTGCTATTTTTGGATATTCCTCTTGGATCTCAGTGTAGTTTTATGTATTGTACAAGACTTGACTTGTACAAGACAAGGTTACATTTCATTATGAATAAGAAAGTGTGCTGCAGCACTTATACAGAAAAAAATTCTTTTTGGTTTACTCCTTCCACAGCAGCGGTAAGATTCAGACACTCAGGTTTAGAGCAGTCCAGGATATTATAATCTGTAATGGAAGTCTGATACTGGAATAACATTCCATCATCCATCAACTTAATCAATGATTAATAAACAATGCACATGTAATTGCATATTCCTTTGCACTAAGAAGAGAAATTCAGTAAAGGAAAAGATGAGTGGCTGGTGTTAATTTTTAGATCAATCAGTCAACTTTTGGTTGTAGAACACTTAATCACATCAACAGATATTTGAAAGTGCTTTTACAGACACAGAAACCCAACAGAACCAGATAGTCGCTGTTGGGAGTTTATATCAATCCACTGAAGTGGGGATGGGATTTTCAGTGTCTGCTGATGACTTTTCATTAGTAAAGTAGTAATACAGTACAAGATGGTAATTGAGTAATTCTCCCAAATTGATCTAGTCAAAAACTGATTAAAGACACAGATGTCAGTCTTAATAAGCTGATAAATACATTTGGATCCAGGTCGTCTTCAAGGGGGCATTCATTTGTTTTCATTAGCTGGCAAACCAGTTTCTTCTTCTTTTCCTTTCGGCTTTTCCCTTCAGGGGTAGCCACAGCCAATCAATTGCCTCCAGCTAACCCTGTCCTTTGCATCCTCTTCTCTCACACCAACTACCTTCATGTCCTCTTTCACTACATCCATAAACCTCCTCTTTGGTCTTCCTCTAGGCCTCCTGCCTGGCAGTTCAAAACTCAGCATCTTTCTACCAATATATTCACTATCTGTCCTCTGGACATGTCCAAACCATCTCAGTCTGGCCTCTCTGACTTTATCTCCAAAACCTCTAACATGTGCTGTCCCTCTGATGTACTCATTCCTGATCCTATCCTTCCTGGTCACTCCCAAAGAGAACCTCAGCATCTTCATCTCTGCTACCTCCAGCTCTGCCTCCTGTCTTTTCCTCAGTGTCACTGTCTCTAGACCAAACAACATCGCTGGTCTCACCACAGTTTTGTACACCTTTCCTTTCATTTTAGCTGAAACTCTTCTATCACACATCACACCTGACACTTTTCGCCACCCATTCCATCCTGCCTGCACACGTTTCTTCACCTCTTTTCCACACTCTCCATTGCTCTGGACTGTTGACCCCAAGTACTTAAAATCCTCCACCTTCTGGATCTCTTCTCCCTGTAACCTCACTCTTCCACTTGGGTCCCTCTCATTCACACACATGTACTCTGTCTTACTGCGGCTAACCTTCATCCCTCTCCTTTCCAGGACAAACCTCCACCTCTCTACCTTCTCCTCCACCTCTTCCCTGCTCTCACTGCAGATCACAATGTCATCTGCAAACATCATAGTCCATGGAGATTCCTGTCTAACCTCGTCTGTCAGCCTGTCCATCACCATAGCGAACAAGAAGGGGCTCAGAGTTGATCCCTGATGCAGTCCCACCTTCACCTTGAACTCCTCTGTCACACCTACAGCACACCTCACCACTGTCTTACAGTCCTCATACATGTCCTGCACCACTCTAACATACTTCTCTGCCACTCCAGACTTCCTCATACAATACCACAGTTCCTCTCTGGGCACCCTGTCATAAGCTTTCTCCAGATCTACAAAAACACAATGCAGCTCCATCTGGCCTTCTCTGTACTTCTCTATCAACATCCTCAAAGCAAATACTGCATCTGTGGTACTCTTTTTTGGCATGAAACCATACTGCTGCTCACAAATTCTCACTTCTGCCCTTAGTCTAGCATCCACTACTCTTTCCCATATCTTCATCGTATGGCTCATCAGCTTTATTCCTCTGTAGTTGCCACAACTCTGCACATCTCCCTTGTTCTTAAAAATGGGCACCAGCACACTTCTCTTCCACTCCTCAGGCATCTTCTCACTATCTAAGATCCTGTTGAACAACCCAGTCAGAAACTCTACTGCCACCTCACCTACACACTTCCAAACCTCTACAGGTATATCATCAGGACCGACTGCCTTTCCACTCTTCATCCTCTTCAGTGCTCTCCTCACTTCATCCTAGCTAATCTTTGCTACTTCCTGGTCCACAACAGTCACCTCTTCTAGTCTTTGTTCTCTCTCATTTTCCACATTCATCAACTCTTCAAAGTACTCTTTCCATCTTCCCATTACACTGCTGGCACCTGTCAATAGACTTCCATCCCTATCCTTTGTCACCCTAACCTGCTGCACGTCCTTCCCATCTCTATCTCTCTGTCTTGCCAACCGGTATAGATCAGTCTCTCCCTCCTTACTGTCCAACCGAGCATACAAGTCATCATAAGCTTCTTGTTTGGCCTTTGCTACCTCTACCTTCACCTTACGCTGTATCTCCCTGTACTCCTGTCTACTCTCCTCAGTCCTCTCAGTGTCCCACTTCTTCTTAGCTAACCTCTTTCTTTGTATACACTCCTGTACCTCCTCATTCCACCACCAAGTCTCCTTATCTTCTTTCCTTCCAGATGACACACCAAATACTCTCCTACCTGTCTCCCTGATCACATTAGCTGTAGTTGTCCAGTCATCTGGAAGCACCTCCTGACCACCCAGAGCCTGTCTTAACTCCTTCCTAAAGGTCATGCAATGCCCTTCCTTTCTTAGCTTCCACCATTTCGTCCTCTGCTCTGCCTTTGCCCTCTTCATCTTCCTCACCACCAGAGTCATCCTGCACACCACCATCCTATGCTGTTTGGCTACACTCTTGCCTACCACTACTTTGCAGTCTCTGATTTCCTTCAGATTTCACCGTCTGCACCGTCTACCTGTGTGCTCCTACCTCCGCTCTTATAGGTCACCCTATGTTCCTGCCTCTTCTGGAAGAAAGTATTCATTACAGCCATTTCCATCCTTTTTGCAAAGTCAACCACCATCTGTTTTTCTGCATTCCTCTCCTGGATACCAAACCTGCCCATCACCTCCTCATCACCTCTGTTTCCTGCACCAACATGTCCATTGAAGTCTGCACCAATGACAACTCTCTCACTTCTATGCTCTGCATCACTTCATCAAAGTCCAGCCAGAATTTCTCTTTCTCTTCCAGCTCACATCCTACCTGTGGAGCATACCCACTAACAACAATGAACATCACACCTTCGATTTCTAGCTTCAGACTCATCACTCTATCTGACACTCTTTTTACCTCCGGGACATTCCTAACAAACTCCTCCTTCAAGATAACTCCTACTCCATTTCTCTTCTTATCTACACCATGATAGAACAACATGAACCCTGCTCCTAAACTTCTAGCCTTGCTACCTTTCCACCTGGTCTCCTGGACAGACAGTATGTCTACCTTCCTTCTCTGAATCGTGTCAACCAACTCTCTACCATTTCCTGTCATAGTTCCAACATTCAACGTCCCTACTCTCAGTCCTATACTCTTGGCATTCCTCTTCTCTCTCTTCCTACGAACACACTTTTCTCCTCTCTTTCTTCAACTGAGCATTGAGCATCTCCCACATTGTATAGAAAAACTACCGTTTGCAAATTTATAAGAAAACTGAACAGAGCGCTACACGAAGCGCTGCTGAAAATGTAAGGATGATTAGGTTGTGGATGTGTGTGTGTGTGTGTGTGTGTGTGTGTGTGTGTGTGTGTGTGTGTGTGTGTGTGTGTGTGTGTGTGTGTGTGTGTGTGTGTGCATGCGTGCATGTGCGTTTGTGTGTGTGTGTGGATGTGTGTGTGTGTGTGTGTGTGTGTGTGTGTGTGTGTGTGTGTGCCTGTGTGTGTGTGATGTATCAGGACATGAACCGGTACCGATCATAAAGATAACTGTCTGAATATGACGGGACATCTGAATGCTGTACAAAAATATTTAATTCTCTGTGAATTAATGCTGAGACTAATGGGATCCTCGTCAAACGGACATGCCATGTTGGCCTCTAAAATTTGTCTAAAATATAGATTTATTTATGAAACCGAACAGAAACCCTGGGTTAGTGGAATAAAACCTGCTCCCAACCAGGTTAGTTTCAGAGTCGATTACTATGGTAACAAACCCAGAGGTTCAGATTACCTCGCTTCATGAAACACGCCAGGGTTACTCCTTACTCTGGCTTAAGAGTAAGAGGAGTAAGGGAGGCTTAAGTTACCTCCCTTTATGAAACCGGAAACCCTGGTTTTCCCTGATTTCAGAGTTAACTTACCCAGGTTTTCCACTAAACTTGGTTTGTGAAACAGCCCCACTGTCAGTGTCAATACCCTTGTGTGTTTGTGTATGTGTGTCTGTGTGTGTCAGATACCACAGATACCACACAACAGACCTCTTCATTATCTCATCTCCATATGAATGCATGCACTGAAGTAGCCCAAAAGCACCTCTGGGTATGTGAAACTGCAGGAATAGTTGGAATGCCGCATACATTAGCAGCAGTAAAAAAATGCAGGTAGGAATCTAAAATGGCAAAAAAAGGCTACTTTGGGAATTTTTTTATTTATTCAGTTTGGTTTTTTTTCTTTCCAGAGGTTATTACAGCAGACTTAACTTCCATCAGTTTTGGAACATCAATAACAACATCCGAAAAGAAAAAAAAAGGGTTGACGGATAGAAGCCACTGGTTTGTAAAATTCCCGTCCCCAAAATCAACATCTCTTATTGCAACACATCACCAACCAAATTCATACATTGCATGTCACATTTAAATTATTTTGCAACATTGCTGTTTTGAATTTTCCATTCAGTCCAATAGACGTGCGTATTTGCACACGTCTTTTATTTAGTTCTTGAAGTGAGTCCAATTTTGTTAATGATCTTCTTGTAGTCCATTCCAAATGTTGTTTCTGGACAAGTTTATGGTGTCGGTGCCGAATGAATTTCTTGCTTTGTGTGACTGAGCTGATGTTGAATTCTGTGCCCGCCCCCACTCCTAGTCACTGGTGTCAGCATCACAGTTCCTGGCCACCGCATCCATACGTTTTCCCAATCTCTCCAGCTTTTGAGTGGAATAACCTGATTTGTCACTTTCAGTGCTAGGTGTTCTTTTGAGAATGTGATCCATGTCAAGCATGTTCCTGATGGAAAGAGGAGAACAAGAGGATGGGCCACATGAGAAAGTTGAACCTGAAAAAATGCAGACCTGGTATTCATTAATGAGAGCGCTCCTTTCTGTAGGGTACAAGAGGACAGGAATGAGGCAACCGGAGAAACGGGAGCAGATTGGAATAGTAACTCCTAAGTATAAACGAGATTGCTTGCTTCAGAGTTAAACGTTGCTTAAAAAACTGAAAAAGACTTAAATAAAGATTACAGTATTTTATTGCTTCATGAAATGTTGCATACTGTTTGAAGTTCACATAAATGTCCATTTGAAGTCAACACTCAGTTGGTTGTGTACAGCTTGACAGAACCACGATTGTCAGCACATAACTTATGACAAACATACAGAAAGTCTTTGGCATACTGCTCAAAGCACTAATATATCTAAAATAACAATATAAAGATCTTTTCAATAATAATAACAATAATATCAATAATAATAATGATGTTGTTAGTTCAGAGCTCACAGGGAACAAAAAAACACGGATGGTGTCATTTTAAAAGTGGTACCCAGACCAGCAGGACCACACTGGAAACACACTCACATACTGATGATAATCATACATGCAATCATACTCTGAAAAATAAACAGAAGATGAAATCAACAACACAATTTAAAACCAAAAGCACCAGGTTTGTGTCAGTTTGCCAAAAAGAAAAAAAAAAAAATTTGTCATGAAAAGCATCTCACTGCTCGAACGCTTCTGAGCCTCTGAGGGACCAGCTTCTCAGACTTCAGAGACGTGAGTAGTGAGAGCACTTGAATCAGCAGTGTGTCATGTGTAACCTTAAATAACTGAAAAAAGGAAAATCTTAAAGAGTTAAGTGGTGGGGATGAGGTCACTCACATTGACGTCACATTTTTGGGTGGAGTGGAGGGAAATGCCACTCTCAGAGATGACCTTTTGTTGAATATTTACTTAGAAGAGCATGAAGCTTAAGTTAAGGGTTGAGGAATGTGGAAACCATAGACTATAAATATCAAGCTTCTTAATTGACCTTTAAAAAATAGATAAAAGGGGAAACAATGGGGGGAAAGCAGCAATTGTAGAAATATATATTGGATATAAATATTTTGGCATACACTCTGAGAACATGTCACCCTTTTACAGTCCACAATACTGTACAGGTACCTCAGAAGGTTCATCTTTCTTTTCTCCCAGCCCAGCCAACCGCCGGCAGCTGTCCAGGCCATACGACAGTCGGAGCACAGCTCTGCCTTTAAAATGTAAAAAGTCTTTTTTGTTTGTTGTGCATTAGCCCCTTTCCATGACATTCTTCCATCTACTGTTTAGTACATTCTCTATTTAAGGATTTGTGCTCTTCACAGATTGTCAGATTTTTTTTCTTTCTCAGTCCTTTAAATGAAGATTTCTACAGCCTCTGACTCCAGCTCCTCCAGGCCGTTGACGGGGTTTAGTAGCAAGTTTTTAGATGCTGCCTTGTCTGGAAAAAAAGGAAAAGAAAAGCAAGGGGCTGAATAACTTTGTAAAGGTTTAAGGTTAAAACAGTGGGAAAATGTTCCCAAATATATTTCAACTATCAATGGCAAAAGGTTAACAGGAGTTTTCCACTGTTGAAACAACCTCTCTGGAAAATGTGCACAGTTGACAGATTCACATTATTTCCCAACCATGAACATTCCACTAGGCCCACATTACGGACCATGACCTGCACAGATGGTATCTGATTGGCTAGTTAAGCTGCAGCATGGTTAATCAATGCGAACATCTCTGAAATCACAGCCCCAAACTGCTTTAAAGCAAACAGAAGACTGTATGCATACACCCATTCACCAATTGAGTAACTATTTAACTAATGAAATATTGGCTCACGCTGCAAAAACACTCTCATGCATGTTTGATAGAAAACTCACTGCTGTTGATTGAAGTTTTGTTGGCAGCTTCTGTTGGTTTGCTTCCCTCCACCGGGCGTTCTAGCATTCCATGATCGGACTGAGGAGAGAACTGACGGCTTGGAAAAGTTTGATCATCTGAGAGACTCTTACCTGATAGAAAATATGACAAAAAAAATGTCAAGATTCATCCCCAGTTTTTAATTTGGTTGCAAAGATGTTATTCACATTCAGTTATTACAAAGTGCAATCCTATTTTCTTCACCTCTGCTTTTTGGGATGGTGCAGATAGACGGGGTGGAGAAAGCCGGTCGGAGACATGGACCCGATGTATTTAGGAGGTTGGTACGGGGACTCGGCTCATTTTTACGCCCCTGGTCCTGGTGCAGCCTCTGATTCAGGATCTTAATCACGGCATCCTTTTCCAAGATCTGAGCATAAAGAGCGCGGATCCTGTTACAAAACACAGCAATGAAGAGAACATGTCAGGCCACAGGTGTCAGAAAAACGTTAATATTTATGGCAACAAGAGTTTACTATGCTGCAGGAATGCACCTATTTTCCATTTCCTGATTTCTGTGGTCACCAACTGGCAGGTCCTCGTTGAAGCTGTTGTTGGAGGAGTGGCCAGGCGAGTGGTTAATAATGGTGGTGTCTCTGCAGATGAAAAGATATCACTGTGGGATTAGGTCGTATTCAAATCAGCTTTAAAAAATAACCATGTATAAGCTGCCCCAGTGAATGTTAAGAGAAACGTTTTATCTTTACCTCTGGGCAGCAGCGGTGGCAGCCACCTCCATTGCAAACTGCCTCATGGTGCTTTCTTCAAGGTACTTCTGCTCCCATCGCACCATGTCGGTCTCGAGGGTCAGGATTCGCTCCTCGCGCTCCCGTAGACGCTCTTGGAGGGAGCTCATGGTCAGTCCTGGTGGCTGAGACTGTCTCTGAGATGGAGGGTGACCATATTTGGAATCAATGATTAGAAATACTTAATGGACATAAACCAGCGAGTAGCATTTATTCGTTTTTTTTCTCCTTAGTCACTCTATTCACCTGTTGTGCCCTCAGACTCCTCAGCTCTTGCTCTAGTCGTGTCCTTAGCTTCATCTCCAGACTCTCCCTCTTTTCACAGGTTGACTGCAGCTGAGCCAGCGCACTCTGAAGCCTCTCCACCTTGTCCACATAAGCCCTCTTCCTCCTCAACTCTTCCTCAAGCTGGCGCCCTCGTCCACGGGCTGCGTCCAGGGCCTCCTCGAGTCGCTTTGTCCTGACGGTCTGCTCCTCGTTAGCGGTTCGCAATCGCTGCACCTCCCGTTCTACACGCTCCCTCTCAATGTTCTGCTCCTCATCTGAGACACAGTAAAATAAAGAAAAGTGGTTGGGTTAATGTTATGATCTCTGGACTGAGAACAACAACATGCTATGATGAAATAAAACCATTACAAAAATACAAGAGGATCTGAAAAAGACAGAAATCCCTAGTAATAAGAATCAGAGCTGCTATATGGTAGTCAGTGTGCCTCATTTGGCAAAGCACTTCTGGAATGCTGAGAGGAGGAAGGAGAAGGAAGGAGGGGGAAAGCCGCCATATCCCTTTGACCCACATAGCACAGAACATTCCTCATCAAAGCCGTGCAAACACCAGCACCCTGCTTGGGTCCAGTCCCTTAAACAGTCGACATAAATCACACCAACAACAGGTGGAGAACCCTCATTTCCTACACTTCCACCACTGCTGTGATTTAGAGCCAGTTTCCCTTTATAAAAAGGTGTTTGGACTGAATCCCTCATTATTAAGCCCTGGTACTAAATAAGTGGAAGTTATGCAAGTGAAATTCCTGTCTTTAGCTGTAGAAGCTCTTTGCTACGCAACAGTTCCAATCAAACATGCTGTTCACAAAGAAGGATCTGATAAAGTACCAAGGAGATGAGTCTAGCCAAACTAAATCACACACTTACTTTGTTCCAGCAGCTTTGCCATGATGTGCTGGTTATGGTCAGCCACTTCTACTTCTTTTGCAACATGCGTCCTTGCATTTTCCAGGTTTTCTGCAAAGCAATAATAAATTTAAGTCACACTGCAAAAGTTAAAAACTCTGGATATGATATTATGGTAAAGGACTTTACTATTTGATATTAGGTCTCAAGGAAGTACCTCGAAGGTCTCTGTTGAAATCTTGTAGCCTTCTGATTTCGGCCACTAGCCTTCTCCTCATCGTCTGCTCCAGGTTTTCCCGCTTACTGCTGCCCTGCATCAGCGTCTCATAGGCTTCCGAAATGCGGTCGATCTCCTGCTCCAACTGGAAAGGGAAGAACAAGATGAACAAGAGATGAGATGGGGTGATGACTGAAGGACAGGTGTGAAGATCTGAGAAATAGGACAAGGGAGAAGAGGAATTTTTTTGCTGAACCTACTTCACATGCCAGGGAGAGGGAATGTTTCTTGTTGTTACTCTACATAAGAACATTATGCATATGGATATGACTGTGTGCACGCACTACACAATGTGTGTGTGTGTGTGTGTGTGTGTGTGTTTGTGTGTGTACAGTTCTGAGAAGGAATTCAAGTACGCACCACTCCCTGTGAGAGTGATTTATATCTACATTCCTAAGGACTGATAGCTCTTGTTCCAGGTGTGTGAGTCCACAACACATGCAAAGCACAACACTATCACACACACACACACACGCGTGCGCACACACACACACGCGCACACACGTCTGGGAACGCTGCCAGTAGAGAGAAGGTGTGCATGCCTGTGCCTGGGCTGTGGAAACAGCAAAGAGCAACCCACCATTATAGCAGTCACAGACACATGTTTATCCAGGGCTGTGGCCTGATGGAGAAAACTTTCCAACCCTGACAATTATCATTTTTGAAGGCTGAGACAAGAGTCGTGTGACATAACTCTAGCAGAGAGTAGAGGTGTCAAATGTCCCTGAGGCTGTATCCTCTACTTCCAACTTGTTTGAGCCAATAATGGAAATAATAAGAAAATAGAAAAGGTATTGCTTGGTCAGAAAACAAGAGACCTTTCACTTTCTTTTTTTAACAAAGCAACTCACCACCCACCTATCATGAACCCCCATCCCCACTCCCATCAGCTCAGGGTCGCAACCTTATTGACTGCTGTCTGACAAGCCCTAGATTACACTGAAAATCTATGGCCTCCCTCAAAGTGCGCGCCCACACACACACACAGGCTTAGCTCCGCAATGAAGAGAGTGTGTAAACACAGTAGCAAGCTGTGACCTCTGTTTGTGCCTTTGTGGTATGTTAGGTGGCAGCTGCGATTTCATCTGTCCCTTACAGATGATGGACTTGGAGGCCAAGGAAGCAACTGATGACCGTGGATGTGTTTCATAGACAGATGGCAGGAATGAAAGCTGTAGTCTGGCCTTTCCTCTGAATTCAGGCAATGTAATACTAGATTTGAAAACTTCCTTTGGATGTTATGGATATTGTGAAATACAAAACTTGCTGATCTAATTAAGTTTGTCTTATTCCTTCATCAAAGCATGTTAACAGATATCCACTTGAAAAAAAATTGTACCTTTTGAATACGGCCGGTTTTCTCTCTTTGCGCCTCCAGCTCCTGCCTCAGCCTCTCGTTCTCCATCAGAAGCAGCTCCACCTGGTTGGGTTCCTCCAGGCCAGCAGGTGGCAGACTGGCAAATGTGTTATAGCCAGGGACTTCTGCTAGCTGACCAGACCGGACAAACCTATGAAGAAGACATTGTCTAGTTAAAACAGTGTTGTATCTTAAAGAATGAAATTTGTAACTGCCTCACTTGAATGAAAAATTTTGCTGTGGCTTGGAAGAATAAAATGGTCGAGGCATCTGTAACATCACTCTAGTCCATCCCAAAGCATTTAGACATCTCCAGTTGCTAAAGAGAATTTAAGACTATGATCAATATTCTTTAAGCAACGTCAACATGAGAAACTATTCTGTTCCAGTATGCCGGGCATGGCAAGCACCTACAAGGCTGGGCTTGTTTTCCTTTAAGTATTTAAAGGAGGAAATGTGAAGCAGCATGCCGAAAATGCTGTGACTCATTTCAATAGGTATGTGTTTACGCATGTGAAACACAATAACCCGAGCACAGGAGGCCATTACTAGACTGGCTCCAACACAGAAGTTATACCACATGACATGATGTCATGTTTAAGTCATTTTAAAAACATGAACACATGATCACGTCCTCCCAGGTTGTCTTTGTACCTGTGCTGCTGTTCCTGCATCAGATCCTGAACATGATGAGGGATAAATCCTTTGCCCTGGATTGGACATGAGTACTCAGGAGGGGGGCTGCCCTTGTCCAGACTTTGGCCCATGCTCTGAGGGCCTTGCGGGGCGTAGTAAGGAAGCTCTGGGTAGCTGTGAGAAGAACTGTTGATGGCCTCCTCTTTGGCTGATGCATCATTTCTATCACGCGATATCTGCATGCAACGGTCACTGAGTGAGCGCACATGGGTGCATTTCATTTCCATCTGATCCGTCTCTTCATGGAAGGCCCCATCATGCATCGTCCCCTCGTGGAGTTGCCTGATGACTGCATTCGGGGCCCAATGGGAGGCCAGGTACTGTGAGTTTGCCTTGGCCTGCTCATAAGTTGGTAGCTCCTCTCCATGCAGCTGGTACAGCTGGTAGCCACTCTCCGAGTGCTGGTAGTCACCCTGGTGCTCCTGACCTTGGGGCTCCTGTCTAGCAGAGAGCTGAGGGAATGAAAGCTCCTCCTGAGTAAGGCTCTCCATTGAGGATTGTGGGCTCTTGCCCATTTCACCTCCACTGCTGGGACCACTGTTGCTGCCTCCACGCAGGGCCTGCTGCTGGATGGCTAATAAGGTGCGAGTATCTGTTGGGTTTCCATAACGGAGCTGCTCCTGGATGAGCCGGTGCAGGACAGTGCCAGACGGCTCCTCTGGGGACGTCATACCAAAGTGTGTATGTTAATATCTTTTAAAACCAGTTGAGCTCTTTCTTTTTTCTTTTTTTTGTTAAGAATACTGTTCATATGAAGTCGCTTGTAAACCTGAAATAGAGCAGAAGGAGAGGAGGGTACAATCACTTTCATGTTGAATATTCAGCAGGGGACAACCAATAGTTCAAACACACACCAGCTACACGCAGAGGAAACTTGTCGTTGGCTTCTGGTCTTTATGTTTATGTTACACTTGTAACACAAGTTTCAATATCATGTAAACACTTTACTTTTCAAAAATGAACGTTATGAAGTGATGATTGTTCAATTCAGGTTAGAAAGTAGTCCCTGCCTTGAATGTTCATCAGCAACAACGACAACAGAGATGCGGAGACATTTTCCGCCGCAAAAAGCATGCGCCAAAAATTCCAATCTCGCGGGGGAGCAAAAGCGCACAAAAACCACACAGCGAAATATCCTGATCCATGATCTTTTACCACGTTTGACTTGTTAAAAACATAGAAAACAGCGTTTATTTAACAACAGAACATTATACTATTACAATTTTCACTGTAGCTACTTTACTTTAATTTCCCCTGTGGCGCTGAAGACACAAAAAGACGCTCCTCTTACCAGCTCACTCGCTCATCGCACCGAAAGCGTCGCTCTCGATTCTGTAAAATTCACAATAACTCCACGATTTCCACGAGTTTTTCCGACTCAAACGTGCCTCATCTTCCTCCCCCTGACGAACTACCGCGATCTTCTCCCGCTGTGAAATGATTGTGGCGAGAGGAGGCGGCGCTAATAAGTAACCGAGGAGGGACTGAGGTCGGAATGACAGGAATGTAAAACGCGAGATGCCTCTGGGATCAAAAGCGTAAAACCACACGGGAGGAAGAGGAGAGGGTGGGGGGGGGGTGGGCGGGGGGGGGCACAGCGCGCCTCCAACCAATGAGGAGCTTGAAATCTACAGGAGACACTTGAGCGCTCAGGTTTTTAATTCAAGCTCACGAAAAATGCCACAAAATCTCCTTAACACAAGACTTGCTGAGGTTTTCAGAGACGCTTTCACATATGTTAATTTAGGACAGTCAGAGGAGAAAGGAGTCATCAGATCGTTTTAAAAAATACTAATTAAAATAG
The DNA here is from genome assembly GCA_013358685.1 of Antennarius maculatus. Lineage (NCBI taxonomy): Eukaryota > Metazoa > Chordata > Actinopteri > Lophiiformes > Antennariidae > Antennarius > Antennarius maculatus. The sequence continues at coordinate 6,427,256 of CM023619.1, read as the reverse complement.
TACAAATAAAAATACTTAAAGTTCAATTTAGAACTGGTCTGAACCCTGCAGACTAGATGTATAAAACGTACATATGAAAATAAAATGATGATATGTCCATAACATCACATCTAATAATTAAAACTGTATTAGACTGGCTGCATGTTTTGCCAGTTAAAGTGGATTAAATTGAAATTAATACATTCAAACTAATATTTAAAAGAAATGATGAGTAGACTGATAGAACAGATCATAGACCCCTCATTTTCAACAAAAGAAAGTAGTATGTCAACTGGTTCAGTCCACTAAGTGTTGGCTGGGGGACTGGAGGGTGGCCGGTTCTAAACCCATATAGGGTGAAAAATTTCATAGTGTGAACTGGTAGTTGAGAGGTTCCAGTTCACCTCCCAAGCACTGCTGAGGTGCCCTTGAGCAAGGCACCCCTTTGTAAGTTGCTCATTGGGTGCCCCACAAGGGAGCTTCCTGCCACTCTACCTCTCATCATTATTTGCATACCCTACAGCCTCTTGTGTGTGCGTATGCGTTCAGGCCTCTACCATATATATACAGTATATATATATATATATATATATATAGTAGAGGCCCAAACCGTACTTGATACACTGTGTATATACTGTATATATACGTGTGTGTGTGTGTGTGTGTGTGTGTGTGTGTGTGTGTGTGTGTGTGTGTGTGTGTGTGTGTGTGTGTGTGCAATGATTTCCCTAATGGGGGACTAATGAAGGGATCCTTAATCTTAATCTTTAATTCATTCACAGCAGTAAGGCGATGGTCTCTAAAATTTTTTAGACTGACAGCAAAGAAAGCAAAACGGGATTGTATTGAACCGTTTGGCTATTAGATTTACAACATCCGGTCTCCCCTCTGTATTTAATTTAAATATTGGTGTGGGCATGCTCAGTGAGGGAAAAACACATGTCGCATTAGGACAGCACTTCAAAGTGTCCTTAATCAGAATGGAAAAGATCATATTCCATGTGACATCTGCTGTCCACACCATCCAGAAAAACTAAAACATCTGGTCGGAATGAGAAAGATTTTTTTTTTTTTTTTTAAATACACAACCGGTCCACTTTGGCCTGGTTCTTTGACCATGAGAACTCACCCCGAAGAATTTGAACTCCTACTGGTTGACTTTGATAGTTATTAAAGAAAATGTTTAATTAATGATGGTTTCCTTATCAACATTTGAAGATGTGCCAAATTTTTTTTCAAACTGAATGAACACAGTTTCAGCTATAATTTAATCTCTAGATAAGCATCTACCATTATTATTTGCAATCACACAGTCATGAAACAGCAGTAATAACACTTTTTGCAATAATTATTAGCATTATAAGTGATATTAAGGAATAATCCTAGTATCCTGCAATGATAAAGATTCCAATAAATAAGTCTGGATCAAGATGGTGATCCAGATCACCAGTAAAATCTATTGAACTTTTCTAGAACTCATACTTGACCTTTCCACAAAAAATTCTAAAAAATTCTAATTATGTTGTCAAAATCTGCAGATTAGTTCTTGAGTCATCTTAAAAACATGTCTGCTGGAGTTTAAATGGCAAGAAACAACAAATACAAAAACTGACTTTGAGATACACTTACTTCAAGTGTAGCTTGCGTGTGTGTGTGTGTGTGTGTGTGTGTGTGTGTGTGTGTGTGTGTGTGCGTGTGTGTGTGTGTGTGCATGCAATATGTGTGTGTGTGTCCAGCATCAGATCGAAGCACAGGAGATGGATGTCAACTCTGGGCCCTGTTGTTGCTGCTGCTGCTTCTTATACAGGATCTAATATCTAAAGCAGGGGTTTTCTTCCTGCTGACATAAGGTCACATTGCACAGGAAGACTTGTCCACAAGATGTGTGGACAGGTAAACAGTTGAGGAGGATATTTAACTCTCTTCTCAATCCAAAAGAAATAGGTCATCCCCACCTATATATTTGAATAAACTCACTTGAAGACCTCACTTCCGACGTCTACCTGGAAGTTCGGGCCGCTAGCCGAGTAAGCTCCGGTCTTCACATTTGTCCATGTCTCTCACTTATGGAGCCGTTTTGGCTGACGGACCTCACGTTGTAGTGTGTGGAACCCCGATGCGTTCACCAGGACTGAACTCACGAAGCCGGCGTCTACCTGGAAAGCCAGACCGGAACGCCAAAGTGGCCTTTGTCTTCGTGTTCGTCCGGCCCACACACACGGGGCCGTTACAGCTTCATCGGACACAGCGGTTTGTTTTCTTGTAACGGCGAATTAAAAAAAAAGAAAACAAAGACTGATATTATTGTTTTATTGAGGAATTTCCACAGGTTTCCGCTTGTTATAACTGCAATAAACAAACCCTTCTTGTGTTTGGATGATGTAAGGAAAGAAAGATGGGTACAGGAAGAGTTACAGATGTTTTAAAACCTCTCATGAAATGTAGCAGAAAAAACAAAAACAGTATAGAAATCAATTGCTGACGCCCGTTGTGTTTTGTTTGTGATCAAAGCACAACAGGCCTCATTGTCCAGTATGGTAACTCTGGCCTCAGGCTGATTATCTCATCAAGTCTAAAAAAATCCACAAGCCCACTGAGTTTGTCTAGAACTAGAGATGATATGTGTCCATAATTACCTCTCTGGTTTTTTCACCTTCCTTAATTAAACACACGGACATACGTACTCTCTCTCACACACACACACTCAAACGCAGGCATTCTCATCATTTCTCAAATGCTGCTTATTCTTAAACTGCCCCTTTTAAAAACCATGCAGACACTTTGTCTCTGTGGGCGGCTCTTCACTGCTCAGTGGAACATTGTTTTTCACATTTACACCGCTAAGCAACTCGGTCTCCACCTTTTTAAGAGTCTGGTCATGTCATTTAACACCATCTCACGACTTCCTACACTTATGTTTGTGTGTGTCTCTGCTGGTGGACTACGCCTCTGGCCATTTTGTCTTCCATTGTCCTACACTTCCTGTGAACTTCCAAAGGAATGTGGTACTGACCCTTTACAAAATTATGGACACACTTAAAAAGTCATTGCAGGAGATGTACATTTAAAATGGCATGCCACAAGCATTTTAATTGTCTGCGGACCCAAAACAGATAAAAACTTGACTTTTATAATTGATCTGTGGTTTGTGCACGTAAAATAAAATAAAATGCAGTCATGTTGCTCTTCAACAGTAAAATCATGTTGCTCTTAGGGTTTTGTTGGAAGCAAAAGCACAAACAGTGAGAGTAGTTAAACTACCAGTTTCACATTTGGAAACGGACTGACTCTATATTTACCCATCTGAGCTGTGTGTTAAGGTCAGGATGAAAATACCTTTGTTAAAGGAAGGAAGACAGTACCTTGAGGGTACAAACTGTTATTTCATTTTTGTCAAAAAAGTCATGACATAAATCACAACAGCAGAGCAGAACAGTGTCTGGCATGTGGAGAAAGAGCCACTGTAATATAAATAAATATGGATTTCAGACTTAAATAATACAATTTAGGTCTTCTTGTGTAGTTAACAGTTTCAGCCTGAAACAATGTTCAAAACTCAGATATGACTAATAAATTACATCTTTTGTTCCATTCTTGAACTACTGTGCCTTAAGGTGACACTAAAGTGTCACCTTAAGGCAGCATCAGCCAGCTGTCTGGATTTTTGACAGGGTCACAGTACATTTGCAAAGTAATTACGTAAAATCTTGAATGATTAGCAGGTGAAGCTTCCGACAAAAAAAAATCCTGAAGCTTCAAGCAGCTAGCCAATCCCAGTTATACATCAAATATGGACTATGTAACAAAGCATAGGCAAATATCACAAACTGATGTGAATTTAACGTGTCGGAAGTGTCAGAAGTTGTTTTTATGAGATTAAGATATGATCAGGATTAATGTGTCATAAATGCAAATCATTTGGTGATTGCAGTTTCGTGACATGTACAAGACAAAAAGATGATATTTGCAGTTTTAGATATACATGTTCATGAATAAATAAGAAAATGAAAAAAATAACTAACGTCTGTGCTGTAGTCAAAGTTGAAGTCATGTTGACAATAGCAAATAAGAATAACAATAGTACGACCCTAATCCCTACCTCTCTTTCTTTCAAACTGCAGTTTATTCGTCACATTCCTAGATACATGTGATACTGTTGCTAACAGCTTTTTCTTCCCCCCATTACTGAAAGCAGCAGTTGTTCATTGAAAACAAATTAACCTCTAATGGTGGAGAAAACAAACAAAATTTAAGGTATGAAATTACCTTATCAGTACAGATAATTAAAGTGAAGGCTGTTTCACTTGTCATACTTTCACTTGGATAATAAGAAGTAAGATTGTTTAGTTCAAAAATCAAAACAACTGCATCGTATCGCTCGTTTTATCTCAGAGACGTTAAATCACTGTGGACTTGTGGATGATCAGGGACTATGATGTCTGTATTTGGCCTGAGACAAAGTTAAAATGACTGGATAGAACCAGATTTATGTTACCGTGTCAGACTGTGTGGGAAAGAGTGACACAGAATAGCAGACAAGGTCATCTGATATAGCAGGATTGGTGAGGAATGTAACTGATAGCATTGAAAGAACAGGGATGGATTCCTGTCTTTGGCTCTCACATCCATGGACAACTTCCTCATTCACACAGTTTACAATGGACAAGGACAAGGTGTGTTGCATTCAAGTGGTATCCTATTCTCAGGAAACCGCCGCCGCCGAGCTTCCCATGTATTTGTATTTCACAACACTTTACGAAGCCAGACAAAAATTTTTCGAAGAGAGCGGGCATGTTTAAGATCTAACCTAATTCCTCTTTTACACCACAAGAGCTCAAGGAAAGATAATAACTGGCAGATTGGAGATTTATTTAACATGACTTGTGGAGAAATCACTACATGTTGCAGCAAGTCATTTTGCATCCAAGGGAATTTCCAAACGTTTACAGCAACAGATTTCAAACATGAGTCACGAGAAATGAATCAATTACGTGCAAAGATGAGAAAACAGATGCATGTAGCAGTCATAACCCAGTCTAGCTGTATTGATTTCCACAGCTGATTGAAAGGGAATGAAATTAAATCAAAATCAATTAAATTATTAACTCAAGATGTCGTGTATGAGCTTCAGGAAAAGTTTTGCATTCTTTTCAGAAATCCAATGTTGTTGGTTGCTTTTCTGCTTCAAGTTTGAAGTTGAACATTACTCTCATGTCAGTTTAGCTTTACGATGCGAAGTAAGACAAAACAATGCATATGACCCATGTCAGACAACAACATGTTACTTCAACAGATCAGTTTTGATAATTAATTCAAAAAAATGTGCTAATCATGTTTATCTGCTGCTTATATCTGGTGGCTAGCTACTTTCCCATCTCCAGTCTTAATGCTAGACTAATGTGTAGGTGTAGCTGCATATTTCAACATCTATGTGAGTGGAATGAGTTTACAAATACAATAAGTAATATATTGTGTAACCATTCCTTTAAGTATAACAGTTTTAGCACATGAGGTTAGAAAATTATTATCAATACAGTTTCTAAATCTGAATCACTTCAGTTGATTGTGATGTTCAAGTTTTTATAAAAGACTACACATACCAAACCTTGCCTGTCTGCTCAACTGGTTAATCCACATTTTTCTCTTCAGTCTTGATATCTGAGAAGTCTCCCTGTTTTGCGTGTTGCTCCATAGCAGTCAGTGTTACAAGCATTTGAAAAAGTCAAGCCATGGCTAAAATAAGATTTGCCCCATTGGACTGCAAGAATTCACAGGATGCTCCTCTTATGATGAAGTTATTGAGCTCTGTTAGCATGCTGCAAATAGGTTCAAATTTTACCTATGTTCTGTAGTCTGGGAATATTATCTAGACGTGAACTGTACAGCAGAGAAGGTATATCAGAGTAGATATATGAGAAAATGTTACAGAAAAACAAAAAAATAGTTATTGCCATTAATTTTATGTAAATTTTGCACAGTTATGGAAAAAAATACTTAGAAGTTGCATCTTTAGCTCATGAGATCTACATGTTGACATCACCATAGCAACTTTTGCTCCCAGATGTATTACTCACACAATACTTTAGGCAAACAGTGTCCCTTTCCAATTTTCTTCCCTATTTTGCCCTTCTTTTTTTGTTTTTTGTTTTTTGCTTCTCCTTGAGTTAACACAGAATCCACACACATGCCTAAGTTAACTGTGTTGCTGGTATGTAACAGGAATCTTGACAGGTCAAATGTCAATATGGAAAACAGGTCATAATGTTGCATAAGAAAGTGAATGTCCCAGTGGCTGGCTGCCAGACAACAAGCAAACTTGTCTTTATTCTGGGCTCACATTATCTGAGGAGAGGCCGAGACTTAACCATAACTAATAGCCCATATTTATCAATCCCAGAATAGAAAATCTGCCCCTGAATCATAAAAGAACTCCTGTTAAAGCTCCATTCATCTGTAGAGCAGAAACTAACTGCACCGCAGAGAAGCATAGCTCTGGGGCTCTTTATAAATACCAGCCATATCTGGCCTTTATGTGACAACATTTTCAGCCTTCAGGCTCAGAAACAACATGCCTTAACTCCACCGCAGACGAATGACACAGCAACAAGCCATGAAGCCCTGTCCTAAAACAGCCCTCCAGCCCAGTGTTCGCCTGCCATCCCGGGAGGTCTTCAGAATGCCAGTCATTCAGTGGGGTCCCAACATATGTGCCCCCAGCAAATAGTTATGCTCCTCTGCTGCTGAGGCTGCACATAGCATGTGATCTGATGGCCGGCTTTAGCCTCTGGCGGACTGGAGAGAGAGAAAGAGAGACAGAGAGAGAGAGAGATCTGTGTCTGTATATGGTGCTCTGCAGCTCTGCTCCAGTACCAGGGGCTTTCCATGGTCCAAAAGCAATGAAGAAAATGTGCGTGTGTGTGTGCGTGCGTGCGTGCATGCTTGTTGTGTGTGTGTGTGGGGGGGGGGGGGGATTAAAGGTGAAAAATGAGGATAAGCAAGTATGTGAGTTCTGGAAGGATGAAAACATGTTGGAAGTTGATTTTAGCTTTAAACTCTCCCAGAAAAGCAGATAATGTGATTCCGTTCATAGCATTAAACCAGTTTACTTGTAGTAATACTATGCCTGGTATGAGGTAGATGTACTTCCAACTGCAGGACATAGTTGGGAGGGATGAAATACCAAACTTTATGTCTTCTATGTCTTCTTTTTACTAACTCTGTGGCTGTATTACTCCCACAGCACCTATATTGCTATTGGGCAACCATCATGCATATTTAATGACACTCAGCACCATTCCATGGTTATATTCTGAAATATTAAAAAACTGGCACTAGGTTCACTTCAAACACTTGAAATGAGTTGCTTGATTTCCAATAAAGAGAAAGCAGTTTTATTGCAATACTTTACAACACATTAGAATCTTCTTCTTATCCTTTCGGCTTTTCCCTTCAGGGGTCGCCACAGCGAATCAATTGCCTCCATCTAGCCCTGTCCTTTGCATCCTCTTCTCTCACACCAACTGCCTTCATGTCCTCTTTCACTACATCCATAAACCTCCTCTTTGGTCTTCAACAACACACTAGAATAAACTGTAGAAATGTGTATATTACAGGTCAACCAATCAGTCAGTCACATTATAACTGATCACCAGAAACAGCATTGAGTGATCGAAAATTCAATGAAGGAATGAACTCCACCAACAAAAGAAAACAATGGCCTGGACAATAGTACTGGACATACTGAAAGCATTTACAACAAAAATAATAAGAAATGATTTGTCATTCTTGATTTGTATTTGTCTCAGAAATATCAACACTGGAATGGAACCAGGGGATCCAGTGTTAGTCAGTCTCTTCTTTCACACCTCCTCTTCTTGCATCATTGCCATTGTTGATTTAATCTTTCTTTACACATTATTAATTCCATCCATCTCAACATTTCTGTTTCTTATTTAATTTGCCGAATTTAGTTAAATCAGACGTTTGTTTGTTTTTATGTGTTAAAATAACACACCCATAAATACTGTAGTAGGATTTGCCATTTTGCCATTGGGGTGTCACCTTATCTTGAACATGATTGTTGTCCTTAAATGACACCTTTCATCACCAGCCCCTCCTGTAACACCTACATTCCATTCCAAATATTAGCACTGTCAATTTATTGTAAGCCTATAATCAAACAATTTCTTGGCACGTAAACCAGAATAAATCCATTATTGCGCAGATAACTTCCAGCTTTGTTGTTCCTACCAGTAACTGGTGATGATTCAGCTGTAAGATATGTTAATGGTTGCAACTCAAGGCCTAGCTGTGTCTGCTGACACACAAAGACTTAACTGTGTCTAGTCAAAGAAGCTCCTTGTTGCATTTTAATTAGACAATCTATTTTTTAGACCAAAATGGTCTGCCATTAATTCAAATGGACAACTGGAAATAAATCATTAGAATCACTATGAAGTTCATGAAACTCATTGTGTATTGACCCAGACAGATGACATGTTGGATAGCTGCGTAGAAGCATGTTTTTGCTGTTGTCTCGCATCCGTCTGTTATCTGCTTGTTTCTGTCACTAATTGTGCCGCCGAAAACATATTATTCATCTTAAATTTACCATTCTGATGTGAAGAAAATGTCATGATCTCTTTAAGCCTTCTTGAGATAAAGAAACACATTCCCTCATGTTAAAACTAAAGCTACAAGAGTCCTTTACAAGAATTAAAAACAGCTGGTTTTTAATGCTGATTGACTGAACATATGAACAGGAATTATTGACTCTGCTTTTAAAAATACCAGCATAGTGACACAACCTCTGTAATGTTTGTCATCATGTGTTATCTGTACCATGCAGTTGCCAAACACAATTTATTACACTATCATCTTTGTGCAAAGATGACCTCATATCAACTCCACAAAAAACAGTTTCTTTGGAGTTTGGACCATCCAGATGGGGAGTTGTAAATTGTTCTTGCCCTGTAAGGTAGAGATTAATAATTTTTTTAAAATCAATTTCACTCAAATATCGCCTCATTAAAATGATATGGGGAATATGTCATCAAGTACAACAGTAGATGTTTATTATTAGTCCTATTTTCACTCACTTTTATCCTCCACCATCTCCTATGGGAAATATTGATATCTCATTTTGACCGCTGAATGTTTCACGGGCTGGTCGTTGCAGGCTAATAGAACCAAACGTATGATAAGCAACACTAAGACATTTTGAAGAGCTGAGGGGAACTGCAGGGCTGTATGCATTTGCCCTACCTTTGTTCTTAAGGGTATTTCCTTGTAGTATACACTGTTCACTTGTTGTCGTCTTCATAATATTTCAGAGGAAATAAGACAAGATATCAAAATCATAGGCAGTAAAAACAAAAGTATTATTAAATAAGCTAACTTTTACTATATATTACAATGTAACACTTCTCATTTACTGTACTTTACAAACTTAATGACTCTTCTCAACTTGTGTTACTGCAATGATAGCTTGTCATCCTTTCTCAATGCTAAACATTGGCTTAATAGTTATTTTTAAACTTAAATTCCCTTCTCAAAAACACTTTGCTTGCATAAACCACAGAAAAAAACATTTGCTGTGAGGAAATGATGTGCAGTACCGGTATCACCACAGCCTGGTTCTTCATTTCAACAGGAATGTTTAACATTTCCTGGCCTTCATTCCTCTTCATATTAGTCTCAATTGGGACAGGGCAGTGATCATAGGAGACTCTGTTAGCGCTGCTGTCCCAGAGAAAGAATGCAAACACACAAGAGGCTCTTCCAAGAATTTCAGAGTTGAGGACCTTGCTGGAATGTCCTGACAAGCCATCTCCACTATGTTTACAGTTGCAACCCTGCAATCTGTCCTGCCAGTGTATCATTATCTGGTGTCCTGATGGGACACATAGAAACAGAGAGAGTGAACAGAGTTTTGTAACCAGAAGTTTAGATGTTTAAACCCCTATCACTTCAAATAACAGCTAAAGGCCATCCTTGGAAAGGTCAGATTAATCGTGTTGCATTGTGGGGACATGGTGTGATAATTCTTGGCTACATGGTGGTAAAGACAAGGCATCCATCCACTGTGCAAGGGAGCAAAGCACAGTGGATGGATGACTTGATTGTTTTTTGATCTGTGTTAAGTTGCAGATCAAACATAATTTCAAACCCAGGAAGGAAAGCTGACCTTGATATTTGGACTAAAATTGGAAACTTCATGTCAGGAGAGGGAAGCAACTAAATGTCAGGATGGAAAATCATGTGATACCACTGTGTTGGTGTGTGTGTGTGTGTGTGTGTGTGTGCGTGCGTGCGTGCGTGCGTGTGTGCGTGCGTGCGTGCGTGCGTGAGTGCGTGCGTGAGTGCGTGCGTGTGTGTGTGTACGCTAGAACTCAGACCTTACTGACTTCAGTCACTCTTATGTAACACAAGAATGTTGGAACCGATACGTCTCGCCACACCAAAATGTTAGGAAGGACCCAGTTTGTAATCTCAGATATGGTTTGGTGTTTCTTCTCAGAAATACAGACAAGCAAACAAACATATAAGCAAACATGGGTGATCACATATCCAGCCCTCATTGGCAGTGCCAATCACTTTACTTATCACTTTATCTCCATGCTTATCACTTTTTTAGGTGCAAAACAAACCCTGTGTGGATTCTCCTTTCATGTGAAAAGAAATGCATCAAAATCAAATATTTTCCAAACTCCAAAGTTCCAGTAATGAATTCCACGCCCCATTGCTTGATTAATTACCTTTTTACTTTTACTTTTACTATTGCCTTAGTCTTTTATCATATCATGTGGGACAAAAACATACATTCATACATTCATAAAAATGAATGTTAATACACTATGTAGTAACAATAACACAGAAGGCCTATTAACATGACAAGAGTTGTATGAGAATTAATCATTTATAATATTGAAAGTAATCATGAGCAGCTTTTAGTTGGACTGGAAACAGTTGTCAAATCAGTGTTTTCAGCTGTACAAAGAATGCAGACTTTCTACTCTGAAGCCCTATGCCAAGATAACAGAAGGATACGCCATTTCCTGACTGCACAATAGCAAGAGCGGTGAGAAGAGTCCAGACCGGATGTGGTGCATGCTTTACTTCGCTACAAGGTCTTCAATCATCTGTGACCCAGCAGGAGCACATGCTGTAAATCTGCACACACTTAAAGAGTGAGAGGATGCCCAAAGCGTGGGAATTTTACCTACCAGATTAAAGGACTGTGTCATCCTTCACTCCTTTATCTGTCTCTTCCTCTTTTTTCCTCTCTTTGACATACAAATACCTTTCTTTTCAGACTCCCCCTCAGTGGCCGATTTTAGCTTCTTTAGTTGTGGTCTAGGGTGGGCACGTTCTGTTTTCAGCTCTTGGATTTTTGATGTCTTCTTCTGTGGTGAGGGAACTATTGTGCTCCTTAATCTCCTATGTTCCAATTTTATGCTAAGCTAAGCTAAATAGTGCATGTATTGGTCACGCATGTGAATGAGGAAGTCTATCGAGCCTCTATTTCCCACAATAATCTTTTTTTTACTGTAACAACAGTCAATGGACTGTATATGACGACAACACATTATTCACGCCCTTGCAATCTTTATGAATTCTCTGTCTCATCATTAGACATCATGTAGGAATGCTGTACAGCTGGAAATCAAATACACAGTCAGAGAAAGGACATGAATCAACAAGGTCAGTGAAAGATTGTGTAATATACTTGTGATTAAACATGTGCAAAGATATGGCTTTGAGCACATAAAAATTCCAGATTCCAGATAACTAACTTTGTTTCATAATCAGATTAAAGGACCAATTGCCCATTCTATTAATTATACCCAAATTGTAGTTTTCTACAAGAGTATTCAAACACCAGGAATATTCTGTCAGAGGTGTCAAAATTATTGCCAAATGTGAATATATTCTCATAGCTTCAAATAGAAGTGTTAGGAGTAAAATGCTCAGTATCTAAATTAGAAATGAATAATTTCAGAGAATTATTTTCTACCTGACTGAAAAGGTGTTCATTTACATTCATACACAACCCTGATTCAAAATGGACCATAATCTAAAACACATACAACTTGACCAATCCTTTCTCACACATGACTAATACAAAATTGATATATCGAACAGTTGACCTATTTTTTTTTTTAAATCCAGGAACAAAGCTGATGAGCCATACAATGAAGTAATGAGAAAGAGTAGTTGAAGCTAGACTAAGGGCAGAAGTGAGCATTTCTGAGCAGTATGGTTTCACGCCAAAAAAGAGTACTACAGATGCAGTATTTGCTTTGAGGATGTTGACAGAGAAGTACAGAGAAGGCCAGAGGACAGGGTGCCCAGAGAGGAAATGTGGTATTGTATGAAGAAGTCTGGAGTAGCAGAGAAGTATGTTAGAACGGTGCAGGACATGTATGAGGACTGTAAGACAGTGGTGAGGTGTGACAGGTGTGCTGTAGGTGTGCTGTAGGTGTGTGTCAAGGTGGAGGTGGGACTGCATCAGGGATCGGCTCTGAGCCCCATCTTGTTCACTATGGTGATGGACAGGCTGACAGACGAGGTTAGACAGGAATCTCCATGGACTATGATGTTTGGAGATGACACTGTGATCTGTAGTGAGAGCAGGGAACAGGTGGAGGAGAAGCTAGAGAGGTGGAGGTTTGTCCTGGAAAGGAGAGGAATGAAGGTTAGCCGCAGTAAGACAGAGAACGTGTGTGAATGAGAGGGACCCAAGTGGAAGAGTGAGGTTACAGGGAGAAGAGAACAAGAAGGTGGAGGATTTCAAGTAAAACATATGTTAGAGGTTTTGGAGATGAAGTCAGAGAGGCCAGACTGAGATGGTTTGGACATGTCCAGAGGAGAGATAGTGAATATATTGGTAGAAGGATGCTGAGTTTTGAACTGCCAGGCAGGAGGTCTAGAGGAAGACCAAAGAGGAGGTTCATGGATGTAGTGAAAGAGAACATGAAGGTAGTTGGTGTGAGAGAGGAGGATGAAGAAGACAGGGTTAGATGGCGGCAACCGATTTGCTGTGGCGACCCCTGAAGGGAAAAGCCAAATGAAGAAGAATAAGGATTCTACACATCACTAATTAATACTATTGCTGAGCTGTATGATAAACCTACTGCCAAAATTAAAATTAACTGAGATCAAACCAACTCATTCATTCTGGAAAGAGGATCAAGACAAGGGTGCCCTCACTGCCCTGTGTCCCTGCTCCTTTTTTCGTTATTCATAGAACTTCTTAGTCAGTGGATATAATATAATGTCAACTGAGTCTTTTGTTCAGTAAGTTTGGTAAGAAGCTGAAAAACTATGGGAGCACGCTAACCCCCAGATTGGATCGTTTTACAGGCAAACACATTCATTGGTATCATTTGTATGAAAAGTCTGTCATACAAAAATGTTTATGTGAATGTTTTTGTGAAACGTGATATTAAAAAGACCACCCTACAAGCATAGAACACTGTGTAAAGCTGGTATCAGTGAATAATGTTTGTAAAAGGTTGATTAATTAGTCTTTACATAACCTCCGAACTACTTTGACTTGAGATTCTGCAAAATTTGTTTTTTCTATATTATGTTGACATTAGCAATAACTACAGATATATAGTAATATACAGTATATATATATATATATATATATATATATATAGTGTGTGTGTGTGTGTACTGTGTGTATGTATTTGTGTGTGTGTGTGTGTGTGTGTGTGTATATATATATATATATATATATATATATATATATATATATACATGTATATATATACATACTGTATATGTATATGTATATATATATATATATATATATATATACTGTATAGTGTGTGTCTATATATATATATATATAATATACACACACACAAACACACGCTTACACACTTTAAAGCATGGCATACATGACATACACTTTAATAATCCCCTTGGGGAAAAAACTTTTTTCCCTTATGGTTAGTACATTTAGATATATGTATCTTCAGGTTAATTTGCCCATCCCAAATTGCCCGTAGGAGTGAGTGTGTGTTGTCTGTGGGTTGTGGGTTGTCTGTCTTTATGTGTGGCTCCGCGGCACACTGGCGTCGTGCCCGGAGTGTCACCCCCCTCACGCCCTATACCAGCAGGGATAGGCTCCAGCTCCCCGTGACCCACTACGGCGGATACAGTGGCAGAAAATCGATGGATGGATGGGTATATACAGTATGTGTTTACAGGTTCCTGAAACAAACACACACAGGGCCTGTAGGTATGCAAAGCATATAGAATGGGAGGCAGAGTGGTGGGCTGCTCCGTCATGGTGCACCCCAAACGAGCAGCTTGTGGGGGTGGCTCACATTCACAGATATTTTGGCCCACAATGATCTTGAACTGGCGACTTCCAGTTCCCAGTCCAAGACTTGGAGGACTGAGGTACTACCATCACAATATATACAGTATGTATATAGTGTCATATGAGTTGTGTTAGAAAAAGCTGCTATAGACCAATTCTTCATATTTCTTTACATTCATTCAAATATTGTTTTATAAAAATATTTGCTTTCTGTTGTCACGATGTGATGCTCATCTAATAGGCATGCTTCAGGACACAGTGTTTATCCGTTTGAGACGGATGACACCTAGTGGTGAAAAAGCATGTGTTTCTTTCAGAAAAGTGAGGACACTTTATATAGAAGTTTTCACTGTGGTCTCTCATGTAGACTGCAGCTACTGCCAGACAAGAGCTGTGAGACACAGTAGAAGTGTTGCAACTTAAACTTGCAGCAAAGTAAATAAATTTTTGTTTGAATGGACTGAGTATAGTTCAATGAATTTACTGATTTTTACTCATAAGTCACATTCATCTCTGTTTCCGTGTAGCTCTGATAGCGTGAAACATTGTCTCAGGTTCATTCCTCCAATTCTGAGCAAGATTTAAATTGTCATCCTGTATTCTGGGCCTATGAGAGCCAACCAAATTGTGAGGGCAGGAAAGTTTGTGTTTTGTTGAGCTTCATCCATGTGGCAATAATGCTTAAACTCTTGAATCCTGTGACAAAAATAACATTCCATTAATTTAGTGATTGTCTCCTTTCTAAAAACATGCACTTCTCACCACACATACCTCAGTGTACTAAGCCAAATTATTACACTGCTGAATTGCTGTGTCCCTGCAAGTCAGTGTTCGGCCTCTGATCCTTTATGCATGAATGCCAGTAATCCATCATGGACTAAAACATACATTAAAGTTCCTGAAAACAGCAAAAAATAAAAATATGGAAACTAAACTTGAAAAATTAGACAGAGGTGAAACAACATTCTCGGCATTTGATGTCCGGCACTGCTTGACAAAGAAAACTTCACTAAACAAGATGAGATGCTGATTAGCATGACCTTGCTAAAAGAGGGAATTTTAGACCCTTACCTTGTCTGTCTATAGTATACAATCATTCACTTATTGAAAGGTTGGTAGGCTAGTGGTTTTAAATAGATTCTAATACGATTGTAAAATACATGTGGCAGTGGCTTAGTGGTAGAGCAGGTCATCCAATGATCGTGAATGTGCGTGATTGTTCCAGCAGTGGTTGGAGAGGCTGATGGCGCGTATTGGCTGCCATGTTTCCCCAGGGCAGCTGTGACTACACACTATGTAGTTTAGCATCACCATGTATGGATGATGAGTGAATGAA
Organism: Antennarius maculatus; assembly: GCA_013358685.1. NCBI lineage: Eukaryota > Metazoa > Chordata > Actinopteri > Lophiiformes > Antennariidae > Antennarius > Antennarius maculatus. The sequence goes on along the minus strand of CM023619.1, from coordinate 6,411,603 downwards.
TGATGGATCCACTGTAAAGCGACTTTGAGTGCCTAGAAAAGAGCTATATAAATCTAATCCATTATTATTACTATGCTGTAAAAATACAGTATTTCACTAGAAAGTCTGTATTTTATATATGTGAATTTAGAAAAATAGAGTAATGAAAAGTTGAATATGTGAGGTAGTGCACTATAATCAAATAATACATCACTGTGTTCTGTGTCTAAACAGTAAGAGTTTAGATAGAGGAACAATGCTGCACACAGACTGAGGCGATGTTGATGGGCATGAAGTTGTCCACCTTCCAAAGTCCTTTGTTGATAAAGAACTAACTAAAAAATAAATGCATGTATTACAAACTTTTTGAAACAAGTACCAACAGGGTGGTGGCAAAAAAAAAAAAAAAGATATTTTTGATCCTGTCTCTTTCCCTCCTCAGCAGGGATACGACACACCTGTGGCCGATTAACTTCCTTGTTGCCACATGATTACTGTACTTTTGTTTTGTCGCCCACTGTTTGCTCTTTGAATCTTCTTGTCTCAAGTTTTGGATTTCTTGAGTCGTGTTGTTTTTTCTTTTTTACCACTTAGAGTTAAACCCTTGGGTCTTTCAGCTGATGCTTTTGTGAGAATTCCGCTTAGAGATGGTTTTGTGTTTGTTACTTTACCCTTGTGGTGGTTTCCTTGTTGTTATCTTGTGTGTTTTCATATTTAACTCGAAAGTTTATTTTTTACATCCCGCTTCAAAGCAGTGATGTATTGTATTTGTCCCCATTTGTGTGTTCGTCCACCCGTCCGTTAGTTATTTAGTCCACTAAATATCTGCGCAACCATTGCAGATAGAAAGGAGAAACAAAAGCACATTACTTGGGCGGCAAAGGGGATGAAAATGAGATGATGTTCTTGACCTTGAGAAAACTAGGTCAAGGTCAAATTTCAACTTTTGTACTCACAGGAACCGGATAAGATAGAAAGACGAGGGAGAAGACCAGTGTGAGTAAGTCCATAGATCAAAGCTTTGATCCATGACAGTAGATCAGAGCACTAGCTTTGACCTTTGACCTATGCAAGTAGGTCAGGGTAAAATTTTGAATTCAGGGGAAAATGGACTTCAGAATTGTGTTTTCCATGTCGCGGGATGTTGTAGTCTGTGACTGCCTTGGCTTTTGTTTTGTTTTGTTAATAAAGCTGCTTTCATTTTTCTTTTCTGCCTGTGGGTTCTACCGTTCTGTGAACAACCCTTAATATCAGTTTAAGATGCCGTGAGGCAGAAGCAAGGCCAGGACCCAGGATGCAGAGGTAAAGAGCAGAGTTTATTTCGTACAAGAAGTACCAACAGAAAATCACTGGACTCAAGGAAAAACTAAATCTAATAAAGTAACAACACAAAATCATCTTACTCAGGGAAATACGTTTGAAGGAAGAAATAAAGGCAGAGCACATGACCAAAGAAATCCTCTGGCACAGAACAAAGGGAGAAACTGGCTAAAAAAGGCCGCAGGCTAATTAGCCCCACCTTCTGCCATGCTCCAGCACTGCAGAGAAACATGACAAAGCAACAGACCACACACAACCATGACATCGTTTTTGCATTAAGTCACAATCATTTGGTGCAATCTTTAAAAATCTATACTTTCATGTATAGTTTTACTTTTTACATAGGGCCATCAGGAAATGGGGAGGGAATCCATAATATCCACAGGGATTTCTACTGTACAGTATGACTGAAAGCTGATCTGTCAGGAGGACTGATCACTGGTAGCATCCCTGAGAGTCTGCAACAGAATTAGAGTTGTTTTGGAATGTCCAGTGCAAGACGCCATCGATGGACAGTGGCTGAGAACCACAGAGCAGAAGAAATAATTAGATGTTTATGATGTCAATGCAAACAATGCTGTCACGGCCGCAATCTTCAGTGTGTTATTACTCTTATCAAGTTAAATTGGGTCATGTTTTAGTTCTAAGGGATTATTTCATGTTTAGGTCACTCTGAGCACATTCAAGTCTCCTCTGTGGAAAATGAAACTAAAAATGAGGCCAGTATGAAGCCCTAATAAGTCATGTAGTCTTGATATTAGGATTATTATATTTTCAGAAAAAAAACATGTAAAAGACACACAGGTTCTTTAAAGACAAGAGCCAGTGGAGCCCCCACAAAATTAAAGTGCATTTGTGTGAATACAAGTTCTCTTAGAAATAAATACCAAATGATGGGAATGAAAACTACATGCCACATAAAATGTCATTGTATAGTTTCCCAACAGTTTTTAGTATTGTTTGAAACAAAGCTTACCTTATGTGACCCAACTGTTTTTATTAAAAGGCAAAAATGAATTTGTAATAATCAGAAGATACATTTGTTTCCAGTTGTACGTGTAGACTGTATTTGCAAACACATTTTACAAAACATGCTATGATAAGAAAAACTGTTATTTTCTAAAGAATGGGGTTATATGTAGTTGTTGCCATGAAAATAAGAATCGTAAATATAAATATTTGTGTCTGAAAACATTTCCAAATGTTTTCAGACACAATTACAGCATGTGTTCGATATGAATCCCAGGTCTCACAAACCAAAAAGACAGGACTGTATTAGAAACTTCCCACTCATACTTGCATTCTTACTGTTTATGTTGTAATCTATAAATTTATTATTCCTTAACAAACTAAGCAAAAACTGAATCTTCTCACTCTCAGTTTCTCCCTGTCTTCATCTTAATCTTTAAACTGCTAGACACTCTGCAAAATGTCTGTGTTTATTTGTAAACACAGAACACCGCCTGGTTTTTATTTATTCATTTCCCTTCAATAGATGGAACTTGATAGCTGATCTTCCGGAGATTTTAGATAGGGAGGACTTTGGTAGGATTAAAGTGCAAATTGTCCATTTTTTCTTAATTTAATTTTATTATTTATGTCTGGCTTCCCATGGCAATGTATAATTAGTATGCAGGGTTTTTTTTCTTTTTCTTTATTTCATAGCCTTTCTATAGCTTATTATGTCAAATCTTGATGTTTTGCCTCATACCTGTTCTGCACAAGCTTTTGATCGCTTTAAATTAATCTTTATCTTAGTACAGAATGTGTACATACAATGTGTGCAAAGTAATTACTTATTAATGCCCAAAATATTAAACAATGACAGTGATATCAGTGTACAGATTTGTATTCTGAAATATTCCAATTAGGCTAAAACACAAGCATGTGACACAAGATGCTGCTATCTTGTATCCGACGCACATGGCTGTAATCATGGTCATGTGATGTCGATTTGCAACTGAGCCTCACTCACGTCTCCCAGAATGGAGCTTATTTCATCTTTCAGGAGGCTGTGCTCGGCGAGAGAGGTGCTTGGATCATCAGCAAGTGGATTTTGAGCCCCTGTGGCAGACTAGACACACATACAAACAAACAAAGAAACAAACACACACAAATACACCCAAGCACACAGGATTTTTGTTTATCTAATTGTGCACAAACAATCGAAACTTGTTCTTTTTTTTTTTTTTAAGTTGTGCTGACACACCTGTAATCCTCTGGATTCAGCCTCATTGACTGCAGAGCTTCCCCAGGACCTGGAGCAGGACAGGCAGATGGATCTCCCACTACCAAACACAGGGATGTTGTGAGTGAGTTCCACTGTTTTCTACGGAATCTAATGTTTCCCCCAATCAATATGTGACTTCCTTCTATAATTTCATAAGGGAAACTAAGCATTTTAGATTATATAAATAAATGAAAACATCACCAAATTATGAGTAATGTGTGTAGGATCATCACATGAGATTATATGGGTTTCATTTGTATATTCTGCTGATGATCCATTAGTTACCATTAGCTGGATAATGGTTACACATTCTTAATGCATATTGATCAATGAAAATCGAAAGAGGAATTCATGAGAACGTCTTTTCCAGAAGAACATTTCTACACTGTCATGCATAGAGGCTTTCTGGGAAGCAAACACATTGCCCCATTATGAGTCCATACCAAATGATATAGTGAAAGAGGATGTGAGACATTGTGTGTCATACTTGGAGAAGTGGCAGTGTGAATGGAAACAACCCAAACACTGGAGGCAGAGAGTCAGGTCTCCTTCTGTTCGATGACAAACACCACACGCCTCCCTCAGAATGACCAGCTCCTCGCCTGAGCACTGGATACATATTTTAAGGCCTATGTTTAAACAAGTAAGGTTAATCTAGCATTAAGTACTGATATTAAACTACAAGATATGGATTGTGCAAATGGAGTAAAAGGCAAACTATCATTAGAGGTCAAATACATGTCAACGAGCATTTACTTGGTTTCCGATTCCAGGAGCATTCATGGATGACGTGACGCTAGTAGACAGTGAGACAAGGCAGTTGGAGTTGCTGGGGACTGTCTGTGTCTGGGCAACTAAAGTCTACAATATAAAATTTTATGACAAGCTTAGGCTAAAATAAGTTTTTTCAAACCTTTGATTCATTGAACATTACTTACATTTATTGGAAAATCACAAGAAATGTGAGGTTTATTGCTAATATTTCCAACATTGCTCAAAAAATTCACAGAATTAATATTGAAACATCCATCATAGTCTTAAAACATATTACAATTGATTGCACATATATTCTTATAAAAATGCTTACCTGTAAAGGCATTTGAGCATCCTCTTTTTTCACCCTTTTACCACGACACCTCTCACACTGCCAAGACCCACTGAAGGATAAAAATAATTAAGCATGAAAAATATGTAATTCTGGCAAAAGTTAGTAAAATATTACAGCACGAGTAGTTTTTCATTTTATACATTGGGATAGATATGAGTGGAGGGTCCAGGCAGGTTAAATGAAAAGCCTGAGGACAGCCATCACAACAAATTAGCTCCCCTCCGTCCTTACAGACTGCACACTCGTCATCATTGAAATGCACCTGCACACAGAGGGACACATAAGAAACATGTTGACAGAAAAGTGTGCGAAGGTGTTGATACACTACCATGTCTGCAGTTGTCTCCCCCTTGTGGTGAAAAGAGTACTTTGATCGGGATTCTCCATTTGTCTCCTGACCATGAGAGTAAAACCCCCCAACGAATTTCATGCACGTTCTGGCAGCTCCTATTAAACAATGAAGACTTTCGTTTACCTGATGATGTAGGATAGTTTTACCAATATCTGTGACTGCTTGAAAAAAGAAGAGCCAGACACACACCCAATGACTTATTGTCCAAGCCAAGTATCCGTTTGTTACAGATCTTCTCTGTGGGATCGCGGCCAGCTGGTGGCTTAGCTGTGGAGGCAGAGGAGGAGGAAGATAGACTGACTGGTATATGGACTGAAGAAGAGAACACCTGAACACCTGTCACAGAACAAAGGTAAAATGTGCCTGGGGGATGACGTCTGCATATACTGTATGCCTGTTTTAAATAGAGTTTGAATTACTGTTTGCAGATGTTAGCTGTGGGGCTGGTGCTTTATTCGTCACTTTGAACAGCTTCATTTTGCCACCTGGAGAAAAAAAAGATTTTAATCACTCTGTTACAGGAAATAAATGCTGAAATAAAGATAAAGACATTTTAGTTCCATTTAAAACCTGGTTGGTCACTGGTCTTTGCATGATACTGTGACTGAGGATCATGTGAGCTTGCTCCTCTGTCCTTGTGGCTCCTCTTCTTAATATGAGATTTTTCACGATCTTCAGAGGATCTCTTCTCATCTCTAGAACCTGTAGCATCCTTTCCTGCCAATAACATGCCAGTATCACTGGAATAGCACAGATTAAAATAAAAACTATACAAGTTTAATTGTCTTAGATCATCATTATAGGCAGCAGTGGCTCTGTTGGTAGAATGGTTAATTTAATGATTGTAGGATTGGCGGTCTGATTCCCACTCTCCAGTGAGGGACCCACTGGTGTGTGGATGTGTGTGATTGTTCTGGTGGTGGTCGGAAAAGCCGTTGGTGCGGATAAGCTGCCACATTTCCAGTCTGCCCCAGGACAGCTGTGACTACACCTGTAGCTTATCATCACCATGTATGAATGGGAAGTGAATGAATAATGGATCCACTGTAAAAAGACTTTGAGTGTCTAGAAAAGCACTATATAAATCTTGTTCTTTTCCTTTTGTCTTTTCCCTTCAGGGGTCGCCACAGCAAATCATTTGCCTCCATCTAGCCCTGTCTTCTGCATCCTCTTCTCTCACACCAACTACCTTCATGTCCTCTTTCACTACATCCATAAACCTCCTCTTTGGACTTCCTCTAGGCCTCCTGCCTGGCAGTTCAAAACTCAGCATCCTTCTACCAATATATTCACTATCTCTCCTCTGGACATGTCCAAACCATCTCAGTCTGGCCTCTCTGACTTTATTTCCAAAACCTCTGTCCCTCTGATGTACTCAATCCTGATCCTATCCTTCCTGGTCACTCCCAGAGAGAACCTCAGCATCTTCATCTCTGCTACCTCCAGCTCTGTCTCCTGTCTTGTCCTCAGTGACACTGTCTCTAGACCAAACAACATCGCTGGTCTCACCACAGTTTTGTACGCCTTTCCTTTCATTTTAGGTGAAACTCTTCCATCACACATCACACCTGACACTTTTCTCCGCCCGTTCCATCCTGCCTGTACACGCTTCTTCAACTCTTTTCCACACTCTCCATTGCTCTGGACTGTTGACCCTAAGTACTTAAAAACCTCCACCTTGTTGATCTCTTCTCCCTGTAACCTCACTCTTCCACTTGGGTCCCTCTCATTCACACACATGTACTCTGTCTTACTGCAGCTAACCTTCATTCCTCTCCTTTCCAGGACAAACCTCCACCTCTCTAGCTTCTCCTCCACCTGTTTCCTGCTCTCACTGAAGGTCACAGTGTCATCTGCAAACATCATAGCCCATGGAGATTCCTGTCTAACCTCGTCTGTCAGCCTGTCCATCACCATAGCAAACAAGAAGGTGCTCAGAGCTGATCCCTGATGCAGTCCCACCTCCACCTTGAACTCCTCTGTCACACCTACAGCACACCTCACCACTGTCTTACAGTCCTCATACATGTCCTGCACTGCTCTAAAATACTTCTCTGTCACTCCAGACTTCCTCATACAATACCACAGTTCCTCTCTGGGCACCCTGTCATAAGCTTTCTCCAGATCTACAAAAACACAATGCAGCTCCGTCTGGCCTTCTCTGTACTTCTCTATCAACATCCTCAAAGCAAATACTGCATCTGTAGTACTCTTTTTTGGCATGAAACCATACTGCTACTGTCAGGTAATCAGGTAAACAGCTACTCACAAATGCTCACTTCTGCCCTTAGTCTAGCGTCAACTACTCTTCCCCATAACTTCATTGTATGGCTCATCAGCTTTATTCCTCTGTAGTTGCCACAACTCTGCACATCTCCCTTGTTCTTAAAAATGGGCACCAGCACACTTCTCCATTCCTCAGGCATCTTCTCACTATATAAGATCAACCCAGTCAGAAACTCTACTGCCACCTCTCCTTTACACTTCCATACCTCCACCGATATATCATCAGGGCCGACTGCCTTTCCACTTTTCATCCTCTTCAATGCCCTCCTCACTTCATCTTGACTAATCGTTGCTACATCCTGGTCCACAACAGTCACCTCTTCTAGTCTTTGTTCGCTCTCATTTTCCACGTTCAGTTAGTCTTCAAAGTACTCTTTCCAGCTTCCCATCACACTACTGGCACCTGTCAATACACTTCCATTCCTATCCTTAATCACCCTAACCTGCTGCACGTCCTTCCCATCTCTGTCTGTCTGTCTTGCCAACCGGTATAGATCAGTCTCTCCCTCCTTACTGTCCAACCTAGTATACAAGTCATCATAAGCCCCTTGTTTGGCCTTTGCTACCTCTACCTTCATCTTACGCTGCATCTCCCTGTACTCCTGTCGACTCTCCTCAGTCCTCTCAGTGTCCCACTTCTTCTTAGCTAACCTCTTTCTCTGTATACACTCCTGTACCTCCTCATTCCACCACCAAGTCTCCTAAAGCGCTATATAAATCTAATCCACTATTATTATTCATAACGCTCTATCCTTGAAATACAGGTTCAGAGAAGAAAGGACTGAGATAGAAAAATTATATCTTTAACGGTAATATCTTACGAAAGTACTTAAAGAAATAAAATTACTAAATGGTATAAAAATGGTCCCACTTTAGTGTGACATACTGGACGGCAGGTTAGAGAGCAGCTTCTGCAGCTTGGGGTAGCTGTCCATGTTGTAGTCTCTGAACAAGTTGTTCCAGAAGGCCTGGATAGTGGATCTACTCTGCTCCAGGACCCAGGACAGGAGCGAGTACATTGCCTTGTGGATCCCTTCTCTCCCCTCCTTTTCCAGAGTGTCCTATGTTAGGAGGTATAGAGAAGAGCAACATAATCGTCACACAGGATAAGTCTTATAAAACCAGTCCTTTTTCTTTGTACAAGAAGGGAATACTTCAATAAAAACTATCCTGCTTACCAACCCAAATGTTTGTGATTGAAACTAAACTGACACATTCAAGTAAAATGGAAATGCATCCTTTTTTCAGATTTACTTACCTTCAGTATCTGGTCAGTGATGATGTTTTTGTCTGCCAGACCATAGAGAAGAGGGAAAGAGTCATGTATAGTCATTGCTATGTCTGTCCGTAATTCCCTCAGGAGGGAGCACAGGTTCATCATCCTACAAGCGTCCATTTGTGACACAATACACTTTGTGAGTAAATGAAAGTTGAAATGACTCACATAGGAGACAACCTGAAATCACACCTCAGGTAGTCTAGATGGAAGAGGTGTGTCCTTCTCAGCGTTTGACATATTATTCTGGTGCATCACTTCCTGTTAACTAATGAGTGATACGTTTTGAATTGTGTTGCTCATATGTATATATTTCACTATGTCCCACATCCATAAGAGTTGAGATTTTTGGAAACTCCAGCAAAAAGGTTTCACCGTTGATCACATGTATTTGTGGGGTTCATCTGTCGGCTAACAGTACTGACTCCATCCACCTGTAGAACCCACACGAGGATCAAATGACAGGCTGTCCATCTAGGGAAATACCTGTCATCTTACATCAGAAGATATGAGCATGAGACACCTAGCACATTATTGTGACAGTTTCTTAAAAGGTTCTTTCCACTTCAACTTCCCCTTAACTATTGGGTTCTCAAATGTTTACTCAGGCTTAGTGCTAAAGGCAGGGGAAAATTAACAATGTTCAATGGACTACTCTATAAAGTACAAAAAGTCTCGTTTTCAACCTTGAGTGTAGATTCTGTCATCCCTGATATAAATACATTTACAAATAAAAATAATGAAATACATCAGTCTCTCTTCTCATTACAGATGTATGGTTGACTTCAGTAAGTTCAGTTCATTTCATTTGAAAAAGCTTATATCTGTCTTAAATACTTTTTGTTATCTTTTTTTATTCAAATATTATGTCAAGCCTAATTGTGGCTAGTTAACATGCTCATCAGCAAGTTGACACATCAGTACTACCCTCATCTCTAGTCAATGGGTTAACTGCAGAGTTTATCCTAATATTAAAAAATAAACTGAACTATACACCAACATGTCAGCTAACATGCTGTTAGATACACAGTTACTCAAAACTACAACATTTAGTATTGAATATCGATTAAAAAGCAAATATAAACATAATGTTAATGTGGCTCAAAAAGCTGCATTTCCATGATTTAAGCATTTTTGAAATCTAAACATTCTGGCTCTTTTTTGTTTCCCTTTGTTAGCTGTGCATGGATGTAAAACTGTGAGAGGTAACATTTCCATTTGTTATTGAGAAACAGATGAACAAAATTCATGATAAATAGAGCAGACTATCATGCTTCCAGCAGAATGTTGATAGTTCAGAGAGTGAAGCCCTTTAATCTGTAATTTATTAATCATTAATCATTATTACATTATTCATACCGGTGAACAAGGACCACTTCTACAGAGGGACGTTCACAACATACATATTACATTATTATATACAGTGCAGTGCATTACAGTGGATCATTATATGTGTATTACCTGGATGGAGGGAGGGGAAAGCAGGGCAGGAAAGGAGGGAGGATTGGAGGAAATATGGGGAAAGGAGAGGCTGGAAGGAGGAATTTGTGATAGTAAGTTGTCTTTTTATTACATCTTTTTTTTACCACAGTACTGTTTGTTCTATAAAAGTTAAACCCATAGCGTGATAGAGTGCCACATTTTCACAGCTACTGTTAGGTGAACCTACTAGAAGTTGACTCTTATGTGAATATCAAATGAGATACACTTTGTCATGAGATGCTAAAGAGAGATGCTAAAAAACATTCTAAGATAGTCAACCTCCTTCCAGAGACCCTGGAGGGAAGGCCAAAGGTCAAAGATCAGATCAGCGTGCATGCGTGCTGCAAACATTCAGACATATTCGGCCATCTAGAAAAATGGTCGACTCCCAATTATTTCTCCTCCTATGTTTAGGCATCATTTTTGGTGCTTTCCCTTTTTATATATAAAAAATACAAAACATAACAGCAAAAGGAATTCTGTTGGTCATCCTGTTTTTTCCCTGTTTCATTTTTCCAAAATTGTCTTTGTTCAATGTCAATCTGTCATTTGTTTTTGCTTTTTTTCCCATGTCTCCTCCAGTCACTTATATATTGACAAAGTATACAATATTTTACAACTGAACAAGACTGAAAGATAACATTTGATTTGTCCAATCAGATAAAAGGCCAGCAACCTACATCCAATTAGAGAAGTCAACTGGAAGCTAACCAGTTTTAAGCAACACAACAAGCCTATGGTGTGAAGGAAGCTGTCCAGTGTCAGCTCTGCATTAACATGAGCACCCGCCCTCAGGGACACTGGGCTCTGCCGGTTTGTCCAGCTTGATATCAATCACTGGGAATTGTTCCGTTAAGGAAAAATCAGGAAGGAAAAGTTAAACAATTTGATCTGTCATGTCCCTGTAAAATGACAGTAAAAATACCAGTGAAAAAGACATTGGCATATAATAATAAGTCATGCATAGAGATTATTCATAAAAGAATAAAGAATTTGAATTGAAAAATACATAAAGTACCCCTTTGCAGAGATATCTCATAACAATATTTTTTAATATGTATCCATTTATATATTTATTCCTGTAACAAGCAAAAGTGGTGCAATTATCCAGTAGTTTAATCTTATTAAGCTAAACCATGGAGGTTGGGTTTTGATTGATTTTGTTGGTCTCTCTATCAATTTGTTCTTGTCACTGTTGACACAAACTCTGAATGACTGTATTCCCTACCCTTAGTACTAATACTACTGCTTCTAATACTATTACAGATTTTCCGGATACTATTACAAATTTACCAGATAAATACTATACGATGATGTACCTGTGGGTGCACACCCCTTTCTGGCTTAACGAGTTTCTTCTCTATTCAGTTGAAAAGATTTTTATGGTCTGAGTAGACATTAGGCTGGGTTGTCTGTTTGTACTAATGCCAAAATCCACTGAGAGATCAAAAATAAGATGCCTATTTATTGGCTATTTAGCTGTCAGCACAGTGAGTCACAGATTATTTGAAGGATACTGCCTTCAGGATTTGCATCATCCAAGCTTTCCATTCCAGGTAGGGCTGCTGCAACCCGACGAAACAGCTATGAGCACAGAAAAGAAGAGGACAGTGTTGTTACTGTGTGATACTGAATATTAACGCAGAAATATTCCATTAAAAGCAGAAGCTCCATCACCAGATATGTCAAAAATTATATATGATTTTGTTAGACTATTGTTGATTTGTTTATACAAAAGCAGTATTTTACCAGAAAACCTACAAAGACAAAGCTTCTCTAACTTGCTGAAACTGCAGGGATCACCTGTTTGACATTGCAGCCTGTCTTGGCACTCGTCTCGATGAACATGACGTTCAGCTCTTTGGCTCTCTGCTCTCCTTCTTCAATCATGATTTGCCTAGGGGAATATGGGGGGAGATTTCAGGATCACATGGCTGACAGCTAATAAAGTCAGAAATGATGTGCTCTCCATTATCTCCATGTCAAAGACATGTTACATTCCATTGTGATCTATTGTCCGATCTATTCACCTCTTCTCTTCCAGGTCTGTTTTGTTGCCTACTAGCATGATGATGACATCACTTCCTCGCTCTGTCCTGACATCATCGATCCATTTGCAGGTCTGCTGGAATGAGTTAACATCTGTACAGATATTTTATGCATTAAAGTCCTGTGTACAAAGAAATCTTTCCACACATTAAAACAGTTACAGTTTGCAGATTGGGGCTCACTTGTTATGTCATATACAACCACAGCAACTGTAGAATCTCGAATGTAGCTGGGAATAAGGCTCCTGAAACGCTCTTGTCCAGCAGTATCCCACAGCTGCAGCCTTACCTGCATTTATTGACACACACACAGAAACACACAGACATATTCATTCAGCAGCTGTTCCCACATGAAAATATCACTCAATTCTCACACTGTGCAGATATAAAGGCCTCGTAAGCACACGTTCTAAGAGATGAGCCTGTGCTCAGGCTTACAGGGCACATTATCCTGACAGAGAATTAATATTAATACTAGCTAAAGTGGATTAGCCAATGGAAACACCATGACTTCTTTATGCTGGAAAAGCTCCAAAGCTACAGCAAGCAGGAATAGCTTGAGAATAATCATGTTAGTCTGTCAGCAATTAAGCAAATCAAATCATGTATTAGTGAAAACAATTCTTATTTGCAAGTAAATTAGAATACACGATTCAATGTGCATCCGCATATGAATTAGAATTAGAATCAAGGTTTCCTACTGTTCGGTCCTCCAGGTACATTGTCTTTGATAGGAAGTCAATTCCAATGGTTGCCTGTAGTGGGAAACGAACAAGAGGGAACAAAGTCATCCGTTTATTCAAGAATAAATGTCTGCTTGCACCATATGTTATTTGTGGCACTGGTGCAATGGAGGAAAATACAAAAATATGTTCAAAAAAGAGCAAATAAGCAGAAAAAAAATTGCTGTGTACCTAATTGATGTGGCTTGTTATGTAACTACTTCTTCATAGATTATTATCATTTATATTCTATTTTTATACTACAATTTTAAGAGTTAATGCTGATGACTACATTTTGACTAAGTGATGACAAAGAAAAAACAGCATTTACAGTATTAGTGTTGTTGTGCTGTAGACAGCTAAGTTTCTACTAGATTTACAGCGATTATAGTAGTTGAGATTTATAACATATAACTTGTGACCTAAGCAAAAGTGATTATAGAGTTTACAGAAGAAGAACTCTCCCACCACCCCCTGTGGATGTACAGTTATCATGCATTCAGACCTAAAGACATGTCTTTACTCTGAAGCCTTTTGTCCTGTAATCTTACCTGATATGTGTTGTCAAAACTGTCATACATGAATCTAGTGATGAGAGATGTTTTCCCCACTGGAAGGACAGACACACAAGAATTTTTGTTAAGTGGTGAAATCAAATTTCTTCAGTACAATGAAAATAATGGGCACTGTGGCCATTTTGTTCCCTGTGTGAATCACAATCCTGTATAGCATCTTTACGACATCAACATCAAACTGAAATTCATCCTAATGTAACATAAGCAATGTTGTATTTCTACATTTACTGTTATGACACTATCAAAGAATTGAAAAGATATGCAACACAAGTGGAGATGTGCCTCCATATTGTCAGCCATAGGAAATTAAACAAGGAAGCACACAACACTGAGTCTGTTCCAAACACAAAATTCAAATGATTTCACCATCAAATCTGTCAAATCACACATTTCATCAGCTTATTGATTATTTAGCCCAGGAAATCTAAAAGAAAAGAAAAACACGAAAGTCGGAACTGATGTCTTGTTTTGTCTGATCAACTGTGAAACCAAAATAAATTCATTTTAATAAAGTTACAGAGAAGCAGGAGGGAAAGTTTGATTCACCTGCCTGATTGACTGACTTGAAAAACTGTTTGATTACAAAATTGTTTTTATCATCATCGTTATATATATTTTTTTTATATTTTATCACATCTTTATCACATCTTCCATCTGTCTAATCTTATTGAATCTGTTGCATTTGCATAAAGGTACTGAAATGCCTACTGCAACCCACTATAGGCCTTAAATGTTGCATTGTGTGGTATTAGAATGCAATACTGCTGCATGACCCCTGATGTAACCATTTAAACATAATAATGAAAAATAATGAAAAAATAACCCTGGGTTAATTTTCTGACCATCAAATGATTGATTAGTCAACATAATGCTGTAGCTCAGATCGAACATCATTGAGTATGAAACAGAAGTTGTATAATGATCCATCATCACAAAAAAAAAAAAAATCCATCCCTCAGCAGGTAGAAGCAAAACACATTACATATTTAACAAACTGGATATTTAACAAACTGCATTGGGACTTCTAAGAGGATGAAGATGAGCTGTGGTGAGCTCCATGTTATTTACATCCCAGCCAGCACCATCTCAGCACCATTTTACAATTACATTCTGCTTGTGACTTGTATTAAGATTTTCCCAGCAGGCCCCAGGCTTTCACGCAAAGACCTTCATGCAGACAGCAGCAGACAGTTTTGGGCAGTGGCCACGCCAGGCCTCGATTCAGCGCCGTGGACAGCAACATTGCAGCGCACACACACACACACACACACACACACACACACACACACGCACACACACACTGAAGCGTCACAATGAAAGACACAAACAAGTCAAGCAGCTGTCATATCTGGCCTGATGATGTGGAATGGGTTACTGATTTCATGACAGATGAAATCAGCGCTCCTCCTCTGCTGTTTGTCTGATGTCTGAACACGTATTTAAGGCAACTGAAACATTATCGATTAGCACCTCCCCAGTATGTACAAATCCTATACAGTCATTCCAACCCCGGATACATGGATTATTAAATACATACAGCATCGTATTAAGACGCTGTCATGTCCGTAATTGTAGGATCATATTGTGATTATTTTGAGGACCGCGCCGGAGACTGCGAGCTTTAAGAGATACTAGACATCGCCAGCCTTGGGTGTGTCCCGACCTGACACATGGGGGACTGTTTATTACCTTCTCTACGAAAAACACGGGTGGTGGGGAAATAATTAGTGATAAGACTCTGTCTTATAAGGGATTTTACGATGTTAGTGAGACCAATGCAAGTGAAATATACTCCGCTTATTTGTCAGTCTTACGTAGCTCTCTAAAACATCCGAATTCATAACCGATCAGCTGATCCGATGTGACTTTAGACAAGATGCGACAATCAAAAGCAATTAGTGCATGGTCCTTATTTCTCATCGACCATGATCAGTGATGATTTATCTAAGGTTGCAATGTATACGCATGCGGGTTTTTTTTTTTTTCTTCTTTGATTAATCAAATTTTCCATGGTTGTGCCAAGAGGAAAGGCCACAGGGGCGTCAGATCGAGCACAAAATCAGCTCGGACATCCTCGAGATTCAGCTCAAACTTTCAAAATCAACACAGATTACATACATGGCCTTTCAACATACACGCATGTCGTGGCGTGTATGTTGAGTGGGGGTTACACAAACCTCCCCTGAAACGGACTCACCGCTCTGCTCTCCCAAAAACACGAGTTTAAATTTCCTCAAAGGATTCCCCAAGTCTCCTCCAGCTGACATGGTGGCAGAAAAAAAGAGCTCAGCTTGGATTATTTAATTTCTCTTATCACTTGGTTTTTCCTTCGCTGTGGGTGCGCAGGGGTCCTCCTCTCCTCACTGAATGATGGGAATAAGAGTCAGCATCCTCCCGTCAGTTTTCCCAGATTCTGCGCATGCGCGACCTCATCTCTATCATTCCATCGCTATTAGACGTGAATAAAACTACAGCTATTTAGGAGTTATAAACCGGGCTGTTAGCTTTTAAATTGGTAGGTTTGTTATCAGGACAGCAGGTAGCTAGGTTACCAGTCAACTATACTGTATAAATGTTTGTGTAAGGTAAAATATTTTTACTGAAGAGGTAATCTGTATGGAAAAAAAAAAAAAAAAAAGAAATCTTTACCATTGTGAGAACAGAGATTGTTAAAGAGTAATATTTAATTATATTCATAATTATAATTATTAATGTAGTGAAAGAGGACATGAAGGTAGCTGGGGTGAGAGAAGAGGATGCAGAAGACAGGGTTAGATGGAGGCAATTGATTCACTGTGGCGACCCCTGAAGGGAAAAGCCGAAAGGAGAAGAAGAAGAATTATAATTATGAATGAGTTTGCAGTGATATTACGTCCATATTTCCTTGTCAGCATTATTTTATTCAAAGGAAACAAAACCTTCATACTAATGTTCAAAATCAAACAACTCAGCCTCCTTCTCTTTCCAGAAGGCAAAGCTACGGTCAATGCATTCACAAATGTTGTCATTGTTAAAGGATGAGAAGTCAACATCTCTTCCGCACTCATCAGGAGCAGCAGTCTGAACTGTAACTTTTGGTAGGAGACTAGAATCAGACAACAACAATGAAGATGCTGATGGGAAATGGCACGGTCTCGAGTTGCCGAAAAAACGAACTTTGATGTCTTTAAATCCATCGCTCCATTGTCGTCTTCCTGTATCAATTTCCTGGAGAACAGCCTTGTGGAAGTCCCTTACCATCTCCCATGGGAAAAAACCAATGTGATCAAAAATCTCAAAGCAAAGGAGATGCCTCATCTTCCTCTCCTCTGGCGACAGTTCCTGTTCTAAGAGGTGAAAGTACCCCAGCATGAAGAGGTCAAGGGTCAGGTCATCGTGGCTCATCACAACACCATCCAAATCTGGCAAGAATTGCTCAGGGGAGTAAGTTTTTTGAAGTAGTTGATTTTTGGGGGAGATAGAAAAAGACAAACAGGACTTCTGCATGCCTTTTAGTTGTAGTTTATTCACCCAAGAGTTGAGCATCCTGTCCACAACAACTCGTTGTCGGCAGAATTGAAACATGGACGTGATTTTCTGGGGGTTTGAACCTCCCTGTGAAGTTGCTTGATAAATCTGTCTCTGCCTCGACGCTCTCACTGAAATAGCATAAGCAGATTTCTTCCAGTGGCTCAGGAAAAGCACCACTATACGCTCTTTCCGTAAGCTGGTGGTCTCAATCACAGGTTTAAGTTTTCTTGGAGGATTGCAGTGGCTCACCTCACAACTGAAACTTGTATTCACATTCTTCTTGTTCACTCCTAAAGCTCCAGGTGTACCCTGACCTCCTTTTGCAACTCCAGCAAAAGGGTAAACACCGCCAATATGACCTTCAAAGTTGGATCTGAGGTTTCTTACTGAGACGCCAGATTGCTGGATCTCCCTCTCTACCCTCTTTCTTTGGGCTCTACTATAGCTGTTCATCTCCAGATGATGTCCAAAAGCTGACGCCATTCCTTCACCGGGAATCCTACATCCAGAAGTCTCACCATGTGTTGACACTGTCTCTCGGCCTTGTTGCACCAAAGCCTGGTCTGAATCAACACCTGAGGAATTTCTTTCCCCCTTGAAGCCCTTCATCTCCTCCACGGTCCTTCTTGAACCATCTTCTTTGGTCAGGTTAGACAACAGCAGTGACATACTCTTAACAATTTCTGACACACGACTGCACCACACTGGCAAAGTTGATTGTATTTTTGCTTTTGTGTTCATTTGTTGCAGGACCTCTCTCCTGAGGGAAATGTTGACAATTGGATCAGGTAAAATCGCCCTTATCTCCTCCGTCAATCGGGTCAACTCCAGCTCATAAGCTTGGCAACGCTTCTGCAGTGAAATAGTCTCGATCTGCTGCTGTAAGTATAACAAGTCCTCCTCGGTTAGGATTTCACCAAAAGGCCCCAAGACTGCATTACGGGTTTGGCAGTACTTCCAGCCATCCACCGTTGTGGAGCAGTTAGTTGTGTCCTGTTAAAGTAACAAGAAAATTTTTTTAATAAATCTCATCATCTCTATGCCTAAATTGTGTGTGTGTGTGTGTGTGTGTGTGTGTGTGTGTGTGTGTGTGTGTGTGTGTGTGTGTGTGTGTGTGTGTGTGTGTGTGTGTGTGTGTGTGTGTGTGTGTGTGTGTGTGAGTGTCTGTATGCATGTAGAGACACACACACACACACACAAACACACACACATGACTGGTGGCGCAGTGGGTAGTGCTGTCGCCTCAAAGTAACACGGTTGAGAATTCAAGCCCCACTCTCTATGTTCTTCCTGATCATTTTTGAAGTCCATGTAGGTGTGAGTCTCATGAGTGATTATCTTCCATGAAGCTCTACAGTGCACTGGCGTCGTGCTCAGAGTGTCCCCTGCATCTCACCTGTATTTCCAATGGGTTACACTCCAGAAATCCCCATGGCCCGCAATAAGCGGAACTAGTGGTTGAAACATTCTATACACACACACACACACACACACACGCAACATACAGTTTATATAAATACAGTATGCAACCCAATAGAGATAAGTACCTGATCCCACTGTTCCTCATCATCCGGCAGCCTGGCTCGCAGCTGCCGCACCATCACCTGTCGTTTCCATTCAGCTATGGGGCGGCCAGCTTCATCATGAGTGGGCACTAGGGAGTCGATGTCAGTCTGTGTGACATGGATGACGGGTTCCTCTTCCATCAACTCTTCATGATCAAGTTTCTGTAAGCATTCAACAATGTAAGGTATTCAGAGAGGTTTATTATCTATCTTGCTGGTCTTACATTTATCAAATTAATAAGATATACTGTATACTGTATTGACTATATTGAGCCTTTAAAATGGAAATTTTTTATGTTTTTTTTGTGCTTCATGTGCTTTTTTTTTATTTAGACTCTAAATCAAATCAATTAATTTGATTTAAAGGCCCTCTAAATTTTAGAGGGCCCCTGGCTGACCGTTTGTCCTGTGAAGACGGCAGTGAAGCCAGCGTGCCTGAGAGACTTAATGGACTTCATGCATGATGTCAAGGTGAGATCTCTCTCTGGGGGCTTCAGCTGACTGAATGATGACACCACTTTAAACAGCCACAACAAAACATCAGAGTTCAGATATATACAGGTATGTATACATATAATACATTTTATAGTTAATTTCCCTGATGGAACCTCCTTAAGGGATCAATAAAGTTATACTCTACTCTATTTTCTTTAACACTGTGCATGTTCTTGAATGATTCTCATGAGCCATCAATACAGTGCGCCCTCGGTCTTTGCGGTGAATGTGTTCCAGGAACCACACGCGATTGAGGGAATCCACCATCGAGATTGCGATCTATTTATCTTATTATTTACGGTAATTTGAATGTTTATGAACCCTCCCCATACTGATATTAAACCACCTTCTATCTGTATTTGTTTTATCTTTTCCCATCTTTTCTTATCGACTGTTTAAAGCACTTTTGTGTCTCATGAAAGTCCGAGACTGACGGAACAGAGCGCACTTCCAGATGCCCTCAGCCAATAAAATGCGTGTACGGTATCATGTGACTGCCTACCAAAAATCCGCGATGAGGTGGAGTCGCAAGCTGCATTGATGCGCAAAAGCGTGAGAGCGCACTGTATATGCAATCATATAGTGTGCAAACAAATGAGCAATCACTTATAAATACAAATACAGCAGTACGTACTAATTCCCTTCATAAATAATATCTTAATGTCATGGTGGTCTGTGTGTGCAGTCACCTGAGGAGGCCACCTGTACGTGCTGGATGGAGCCTGGAGAGTGTTTCTTTGAAGTGGCAGCAGCATCCAGAGAGGAGGAAGAGGTCACAGGAGGTGGAGATGGGTGACGAGGCAGGGGGAGCACCTCCTTCACTGGCTGCTGGTAACACACACACACACACACAATCAATCACACACATATACACGTGCACACACACATAAACACAGCAGGGGTGAGCCAGGCTTGAAGAGACTTAACGCTTATATACTTATATGCTGAACCTTACAATAACAGTTTTCACATTGTAAAGAGATCCAGTGATTAATTCCAGTGTTTTTTATCCTAGGAAGTGGCCCAGCGGCAGAGCGGGTTATCCAATGATCACAATGGATAACCCGCGGGTACGATTCCCGCTCCCGCTTAGCCACCTGGAGTGTGAGCTGACAGTGGGAGGTGTCAGCTCACAGTTCTATTAAAATAATTTTCTATTGATCAGGCAATTCACTCAGCGAATAATAATTCAGTATATTCAAAGTGCTTACTATATTTTTTTTAATGTGCTCCCCTTTTACATTAGGAATACATTTCATCCTCACAAGCAATGAACACAAATCCTGAGTTTTCATAAAACGTGTATATTATGCCCAGGTTGCAATGATATAACAATTGCTTATCGATAGTGTCTTATACTGTTATTTCAGCCCTAGCAATGACAACTGGTCACCTTGCTGCTCTCCATTTTGGTTTTGCTTTTCCACTATCCAGTTTTGAAGAAACAGGTGCTCCTCTTTCTGAAAACACCGAAAGAAACATCGTCACAGCAGCTGTACCAGACAAAAATTATCAAAAGAGAAACAGAAACACCCCAACCTGGAAAGAAATGTCACACTACATTATTACACAGAAGTTAGTTTAACAGTGTAACCTAAGAGATAAGACCCCCAGGATGGCACACACACACACACACACACACACACACACACACACACACACACACACACACACACACACACACACACACACACACACACACACACACAATATAAAATACATTCAGAGTGCGTGTGAGGGCACAGCTTACAGTGCTGGGCATCAAAATAACAAATGTTGAAACAGTAGCTGGTCAGTGAAAGTAGTGTGGGCCACACAGAGTGCATTTAGTGTGTGTTAGATTGTGCAGAGACATGATATACTGCTCCAGCTAATCTTACTGCACTCTGTTCCATACAATACCTTTAATTCTACACAATTACAGTGGCTGTTTGTCATCTTGAAAAATTTAATGTTAAATACAGTCATCAACATTGTCATTTATTCTCTCTGAGACTGGGGAAAGCTTGAGACCCATCTGTAGTTTTTATTTGCTTAATGCATTCCTTAGCATTTATCAATTACATCTAATATGGGGAAAGGCCATCATGCAATTAAAATAATGCGTTAATCATTTGGGTTGTTTGTTTATACCTTGATTATCTTAGCGGGCACACTCTTATAAAGTAGATCTTAATGCATCTCCATCAGGCTGTAGGGGTTTAATTTAGGATTAACTTGCAATGGTATCTTAATAAAAGATGAAAGAAATACAGTACACATGATTATCTTTACTAATATAAAAGTTTTGTCAAGTATCCACACATGATATGTTCATTCAGTCCTATGTGAAAAGTTTATTTCATTTCATCCAATCATCATAGTTTAAATGCATATAGAAGGCACACGGTACTTACAATGGTCCAAGAGTTATGAAATTACAATGACACAGTGGATGAATGTTGAGAGGGTTAAAAAAAAAACCTCTAAATAATAAAATATGAAAGCAATGAAATACAAAAACTAAAGGGCAAAAATCCAGTAGGTGTCATCTCTTTACCCTGCGGTGCCTAATACACAATGAGACTGGGGACCAGCAGCACCTGGACCCAAACCTCAGATAGGGGGCCTTCTTAGTGTAAATAATTCAAGAAGTGGGATAGGGTGACCTAAATGGAACTATAGAATAATAGCTGTATAATGTATGTACCAAACAACGTACTGAGGGCTGGTGCAACCTGTGAATGTGTGTGTGTGTGTGTGTGTGTGTGTGTGTGTGTGTGTGTGTGTGTGTGTGTGTGTGTGTGTGTGTGTGTGTGTGTGTGTGTGTGTGTGTGTGTGTGTGTGTGTGTTGTGTTGTAATGTTTCAACATCTGTTCAATCATTCAAATGTTTGTTTCTCGGCGATATGTTGATTTCTTGATATCAGTTAAACTCCACGTATGATCTAAGGCATGAACATATTGGTGATACATTGCATTTTATGATTACTGTTCCCTTTTGTTTCAGGTAGGCATTTCGCTGTTTACTCTCACAGTTTCGGATTCCACATATTTGTATGAAGCCCCAAATGTTGATGAGATTTCCACTGAAATGCTGAAGGCTCTGGGTGATGAGGGGCTGTCATGGATGACACGCCTCTTTAACATTGCGTGGAAGTCTGGGACAGTGCTGAAAGAGTGGCGGACTGGGGTGGTGGTTCCTCTTTTTAAAAAGGGGGACCAGAGGGTGTGTGTCAAGTACAGGAGTATCACACTCCTCAGCCTCCCTGGGAAAGGAGGGGCCTGTCTGATTGTCGAATGTCAGATTGAGGAGGAACAATGTGGGTTCCGTCCTGGTCGTGGAACAACGGACCAGCGCTTTACTCTTGCAGGGATCCTGTATGGGGCTTGGAGTATGCCCATCCAGTATACATATGTTTTGTGGACTTGGAGAAGGCGTACCATCGGGTCCCCAGGGACTTACTGTGGGAGGTACTATGGGAATATGGGTTGAGGGGGCCTCTACTTAGGGCAATGCAATCCTTGTACGCCCAAAGTGAGAGCTGTGTTCGGGTTCTCGGCAATAAGTCGGACTTGTTCCAAGTGGCTGTTGGCCTTCGCTGGGGCTGCGCTTTGTTTGTGATTTTCATGGACAGGACATCGAGGCGTAGTCGTGGTGAGGAGAGTGTACAGTTTGGTGGGCTGAGGATTGCATCGCTGCTTTTTGGTATAGATCACCAATTAACGCTGCATGCTTCACAAGTGCAAGTCAGCGTTGGATGTGCCACGAAAAACAAGATTTGTGTGTTTTATAAAATGACAGGAATTTCACAAGCCTAATGGCTTCTACCCGTCAGCCCTTTATTTTTCAGATGTTGTAGTTGTTGTAAATGTAATGAAGGTGTGAAGTCTGTTAATAATAAATAAATAAATGGAAATGGGTTTTCTCAGGTGAATAGCTGGTGTCTCCCTTGGAAATGAGAAACATTGCTATTCGCAAGGGGCTCAGAGTAGAGTCACTGCTCCTTTGCGTCAAAAGGAGTCATCTGAGGTGGTTTGGGCATCTGGTGCGGATGCCTCTGGGGCACCTCCCTAGGGAGGTGTTCCTGGAATGTCCAGCTGGGAGGAGACCTCAGGGCAGACCCAGGTGTCATGGAAGGCGGAATATGGACCCAAATGCAGGACACCAAAAGCAAATTCTTTCTCCATCATTTAATAACAAACTCAAAAATACTCCAGACAGACAAGAATTACAAAATCAGAAAATACCAACCAAACTAGACGAAACGAACCAGCCCCAAGCTCTCATTGAGCCAGGCTTAAAAAGCCTTATGGTTATTAGCACCAAAACAAGTTCAGGTGTGACGATCAGAAAGGGTGTGTGGATGAGTCTCAGGTGTGGAGAATACCAACAGGTGTGGAGCCGTGGCTCCACCCACAAACTTGGCCTCTACCTGTCTCACACCAGCACTGCCACGCCGAACCGTGACACAGGACCAGGTGGAAGGATTACTGTATATCTCAAGACTGGCCTGGGAATGTCTTGGGGTCCCCCAGTCAAAGCTGGTTAAAGTGTCTAGGGAAAAGGAAGTTTGGGGCTTCCTGTTGAAGCTGCTGCCCCCACGACCTGACTCCGGAGAAGATGGATGAATGGATGGGGCTGCACGGTGGCGCAGTGGGTAGCGCTGTCGCCACACAATAGAGCGCGTCCAGGTTCGAGTCCCACTCTGTGCGGAGTTTGCATGCTGTCCCCGTGTCTGCAGGGGTTCTTTCCAGGTTCATCGGCTTCCTCCCACCTCCAAAAACATGCGCTTCAGGCCAATTGGCCCGTTCCAAATTGCCTGTAGGAGTGAGTGTGTGTGCCTGGTTGTCTGTCTTTGTGTGTGGCTCTGCGGCGCACTGGCGTCGTGCCCAGAGTGTCCCCCGCCTCTCGCCCTATGCCAGCTGGGATAGGCTCCAGCTCCCCGTGACCCGCTGCAGTGGATAAAGCAAAAGAAAATGGATGGATGGATGGACGGATGGACAGATTAGGTACTGTGTCCTACTTCTTCTTTCCCTGCCTGTATATTTAGGAATTTATTTTCCTCTTTTGCTGTAAAGATTATTTGTCATCACACATACTGTACAATGTGTATTAATAACCCATGTGGTTACACACATAATCTCATCTAATTTTTCCCTGTGGTGACTCAAAAAAATACATAAAACCAAGGGCCCTATGTTTAAAACTCTTGTGTTGGCTTGTCCACTCAGGGCTAGAATGTAGAAATGTAGCACTGGAGGCAGACTCCATGGGAAAGGATTTTGATATATCCCTATTTACTTTTTTTTTTAAATCTTCTTGTCATGTAATTGTTCTGTAATTAACAGAGCAATTCTTAGTTTTAGATGATTTAGAAAAACAGCATTTATTAAGAATATAATTTTCCATTTTTGGCCCAAGATTTTTTTAAACCTAAGGCAATTCCCTTTTTGGGTTCCTTTTTTGTAGTTTTCTATTATTTTTAGAAAACGCTTTCAGTTATCTGTTATTACTTTCCAGGCCATTTTAACACCTACCCAGCACTTCTGCCTCTATGATCAGGAGATTTATTTGACTGATCATGTCACAGCTTATCAATTACAATTAATCAATGACAAAAGAAAAGTCTCACACATGTTCATTCTGACCAAAAGCAGAAGTTTTACTTTCTAATTTTCATTCTAAACATCTGAAATAGAACAAAGAGGATGTCACATATAATTTATGAACTTCAGAAGTGCTGGTAGTTAGATTTTGTTATTTGGACACACTCAGTCTAGCTATCTAAATCGCCAGTCTTCATGCTATACTAAGCTAGCCAAGTGTTCTCTGTGGCCTTATATTGAACAGGTATGGGATTACTAATCTCATCTCCCTCTAGTTGAGGTGACATCAAAACCTAAAGGGTACAAAAATATGACAAGCCAACCCACTTCAAATTATTATAAGTTATTTTGACACTTAATTCATTCATTCATTGTCTTCCGCTGTATCTGCCGCAGCAGGTCACGGGGAGCTGGCGCCTATCCCAGCTGGTTTAGGCTGTGAGGCGGGGGAAACTCGGGCGCGACGTCAGTGCACCGCGGAGCCACACAGAAACACAGACAACCATGCACGCACACACACATACCTACCGTCAATCAGGGACCAGCCAATTAACATGAAGCATATATTTTTGGAGGTGGAAGGAAGCCAAAGAGTTCAAAGTTCAAAAATGAGTGTATCTTGTTTTACTTGAGCAAAGCACCATCCCCCCAAGAAGTTGCTCATTTGGGCGCACCAAGCAGGAGCTGCCTGCCACTCTGCCTCCCCCTACAGGCCCCTTGTGTGTGTTCGTTTGTTCAGGGCCTGTACACACTAATATACTGTATATGCATGCTTGAATTACTAACACTAGAGTGTTCCACTAATTTCCCCTAGGACAGGGGTGTCAAACTCATTTTCACCGAGGGCCACATCAGCATAATGGCTGTCCTCAAAGGACCAGATATAACTAATAAAGGTAACTAAATGAAATATAAAATAAATGTACCTACTCCTTAATGTTAAATAACTCTGAATGTATTACTTATTCAAGTTACAAACATTACAGTTGCACAAAAAAAACTTTGCTTGCTTGTTGCTCTGTTATAACATAAATCCCTTCAATTTGTCAGGTTAAGAAACCCACAAAACTTCATCAATCAAGGATCAAACTTTACAAATGAATAAAGACAAATAACATCACAGCAAAGTAAGGACATTAACTTTGTTCAAAATGTTTTGTTAAAGTTAAAATGGGTTTAATTACTGCATTGTGGGAAAAGTAGTTCTGAAGCTTTTAACCTATTTATTTTTAGACACTCTGGCCTTTTATGTTCTCGTGGGCCACATAAAATGATGTGGTGGGCCACATTTGGCCCCCGGGACTTGAGTTTGACAAGTCCCGGGGGCCAATATAAAATATTGTATATAAAATAAAGTATATAAAATAAAAAAAATAAAATAAAGCCAACAATAAAGCACAATATTCTTTAATGCTGTTTTAGATTCAACACTCATTTATTTGTTTGCCTTAATTTTTTTGACAAACATTATGTGTCCACAGATATGAGAAAGAACACTTAAAAAATAAATGTGAGCGCTTAGATTAAGACTCCGCAACAGGTTTGCTTCTGTCAAGTAGCTCAGAGCAATAATGACCTCTCTCTCCCTCTCTCTCTCTCCCTCTCTCTCTCTCTCAGACTGAGCTGAGACAAAACTGATCCCTGATCAGCATTCTTCGCTCTTTGGTGACACTTGATGAAGCAGCAGCAATCCATTTAATCTTATTCATTGTGATATACAGAACATGGTTAATATAATCTGTATGATGAGACCCAACACAGAAAATCTCTATTTATAAACAAGACAGACCCAAGAAGAAGGTTTCTAGAGAGCCGTTACAAGGATGATGAATGACAAAACCATACAAACAGCACGTCACAGGAGGGAAAGCTGTTGCGATTTGCAAGCGGTAAGGCAGGAGGACAGGGACAGAGCAGAGCAGAAGATTAGAGGACCTGCATGCTTTGATCCAGAGCTATGAGCTCAAAAAAAATAAACAACTCTTCAGAAATTATTAGTCTGTGAATTAAAATGTCAGCCTTTAAATTGTCACATGGAGTTCTAAATGAATGATACCCTGAAATATTAGGGCTGGAAGCATCGCAAGCCAGATTCAAACTTAAATAATAAGTGCTGTTTGATGCAGTGCTGTTGGTGGCTTGACTTCTTTAGCAAAAAATAAAGTTTTTTCTCCAACACCAACCACTTCTGTAACAACATCAAAAAATTTATGGGGAATAAAGACATATTGTGAATGTGTGCAATACAATTTAAGAACAGAAAATATTCTTCACAAATAAACTTATAAATAAATGCTCCATTTTCCTTTCTGTTCCAACAGAGAACCTATAATTTGCTGTGCATCTGTTAGCTTTAATTAAGTTGATTATTATAAAGACAGATGGCCAAAAGTGTTAAAAAGAAAATGATGTCATTCCTTTCAGTTATTTGCTGGAAGGGATGATATCATTACAAAGGGTTCAACAAGTAGCAACAAATCTCAACTGAAATGTGAAAAACATTACATAATATGGCCAGAATATATCAGGCTGCATTGCTCAACAGGTTGGTTGACCTTTGGCAAACAGAGTTCTGACTACATTCTATTAACTGACTTTGAGAAAAAGATAATCAAATCCAGTTAAAAAGAACAAAAACTGGGAAAGACAAATTGGTTGGTTGACCAATTATTTGAGAATAATGGATTTTCCTGATGGGAAAACAGAAATAGATATCGATTTAAAAAGAAACAATTAATGTTTTTTTTTTAAGTAACTGCTACATTATTCTTTCAAAAGCACTGCATTTCAGCTACAGGTTTTTCGACTACTTTCGACACAGAGCAGGTAAAAGCAAGCAGACACCATCTGTGGAATTAAAAGCCATAAAAACACCAAGCTAATTATGCTGAAATTGTTTCTAAGAAAAGCATAAGGCTGTCAAAAATCGAGCAGCTACAGTAAAAATCTGAAATAGGGGATTACTATTACTGGTAGCTCAGTCGGTAGAGCGGGTCATCCAATGATCACAAGGTCGGCAGTTCGATTCCCGCTCCCTACCATCCATCTTTGGAGTGTGAGCTGACAGTGGGAGGTGTCAGCTCACCGCCCGAGCGCTGCCGAGGCATCGTTGAGCAAGGTGCCGTGCCCCCTACAAGCTGCTCGTTTTGGGGCACACCAAGAAGTCGCTGCCCATTGCTCTGCCTCCCACTGTGTGTATTAACTGCATTCTTACAGGCTCCTAGTGTTTGTTTTTGTTTGTTTCTGGGGCCTGTACTGACATATACAGTAAATGCATGTTCAAAAGAATGATAAGATCATTTCCCGAAAGAGGGACAATAAAGGTGTGTTTCTTTCTTTCTACTATTAAACGCAACATTTACGATCAGTGATAATGAGATATACGCTGTACTGTACTGTTACAGACAATACCAACATACCATATTTGCAAC
This sequence comes from Antennarius maculatus, assembly GCA_013358685.1. Lineage (NCBI taxonomy): Eukaryota > Metazoa > Chordata > Actinopteri > Lophiiformes > Antennariidae > Antennarius > Antennarius maculatus. Next base: position 6,383,636 of record CM023619.1, on the reverse strand, counting down.
ATTGATGATATTCATTCTCCAAAACTTTAACAAGTATCGTCAATATGAAAAGGAATTACAACTTTTAGTTTTGTACAACATAAAAACTTCATCTTGAGCACAATTTCCTTCAGCACTGATGTTTAGACAGTGAAGGAGGGAGAAAAGAAAAAGAGCTGAAGACAGGGAGGCACTATCCGGTGCATGGACGAAACTTGCCCACTGAAAATAATTGTGATCAACAGATTACAGGTCCATGATCAATTACAACTTTCCATTTAGACATACAGTATTTAAATTATACATTTTGATTTAGCAACTCAGCTAATGCTATAATAAGTGCTTATTTGATTGAAGTACAACAATCCATCTGGTATGGTTGCCCTTCCACTGAATTTATCATGTGAAACATCTTCACTCAATTTATGTAGGATTAAGCAGTTTGAAGAATCAGTGTAACCTTCTAGGAACGATGTTTATATACTCTCGTGCCATATTAATGTGAAGGTTAATCTATCAATATGATGATTGTAATGTTAGCTAGTGTAGCAGAACAAAGCAGAACATCGACATGAAGGTCACATTATGTTGCAGTTGGATCAAACAATTCCAATATAACTTTATTACTGAGCTTTACACATTATGATAGGTAGATTTTTTTGATAAGTTAAGCTAACGATGCAGAATGCAATTGAGTTTATCTAACACTTACTGTTTCCCAAAATGTTCGAACTGTGTCTTTAACATGCCAAATGTCTGCTAACAGAAAAGCAGAAGTGGGAAGTGACTACAAACAAGTAAGTAAGTAAGTAAGTAAGTAAGTAAATAAATAAATAAATAGGTGCATGATATGACACAATAACTCAAAGTGCCAGACAAAAAACTCGTTACTTGTCCTCTCTGGTCCTGTCACAAAAATATAAATGTGCCGAGAATGTGTGATAGAAACATTAATTAACATTTTTCATGGTTCTATGTATACAGGATCAGGTAAATATAAAATTAAATTAAATAAATAAAATAAATAAAATAAAATTGCTAATTATGACTTATTTGGCCTTTGTCTAGCCAACACTGTCATTTAATACAAGCATAGCAACAACCACTTTCTCTTTTCTCCTGACAAACCCCTCATGCTACTTTAAAGTTACAACAGTTGATGTTTGCTATCTGAAGCCTCTGCTGTGACTGTACACTCTTTGCCGTAGAGCACCAAGCCGATACAAACTGAGGTAATGTACAGTATATGAAGGATGAGCTGTCACTTACTGAGAGAAACACCCACCCTTTTCATTTCTGTCCTCACAGATGACAGATTTCTACATGGAATCTAATCGAAACTAGTCCCAATGCCCAGCACAGGTGAGTTAACTAAAGGGTTAGGGTAGCTAGTTTGTGTCTACAAGTCAGGAGGGAACACACCATGCAGGGTTATGATGAGGAGCCAGCTGCATAAACAGAGAGAGAAGGGTTTTGTTTGGTTTGAGGATAACATGTTTAGGGCTGGGATCATCCTCACACGTAAGGTTATTGAGATTGTTGGTGAGTGCAGTTTTTAAATTTTATTTTTTTGTTAGTTGTTTTCCACCCAGCAAGTTTGTCTCTCACATCCTCTGAGCAGATGGTGCTGACTGGACCGACTTTCTCCGGGAGAGTTTTGACCTGTGGAGAGGATAGGAGAGAAAAAGTGGTATAACTTCCAAACATTGGTAAAGTACAGTATTTGAACTCATGTTTCTAGAACTACTGTTTGTCTGAGAACACTTCTGAATACTGCAATAAGTGAAAGTGCTAACAGAATTATATTTAAAACCTTTAAAAACAAATGGGGTCATTCATAGCTGGACAGACAGACAGACAGAAAGACAGACAGAAAGACAGACAGATAGATATTTAAGTGAAATGTGCCTTTACAGATTACCGCTGACATCTTTTACATTTACCTGATGGTGCCAGCTAACAGTGGATTAAAAGCGTACAGCCAGTCATGCATCTCTTTGTCATTAGTAGCCTGTAGAAGTATCCCACGATGCTCAGTGCATACAGCAAAAGTGTTGGGAGTCTGTAGACAAAAAATAATAAGTTTATTAAAATCTCATTTATTAATCCTTAAATCTACTTTACTATCAAGCTGAAGGTTGCCATACCCGCAGTAGGGTTTGTTTGTCTTCACTGTATTCCACTTTTGCAGATGACAGGTTGATGATGGCTCTCTCCACGCTGTCCCTCTCGCTGCGATACAAGTAGACATAGGGCCGGCGCACCACAACATAACGCTTCATCCAGCCACTGGTGTGAGGTTCCAGGAAATGAAGGTAACCTTTCTTTGACACAATGGGGCTGCATGAGGTGAAACGAAAAAGAAAAAATTTAGTGAGCAAGAATACAACCTTTTCTTAAACTTTATGTCTTCCACACATAAAAACAAATCAAGCAAGAGGTATGTAGGTCGGCATGTATATACGTCTGTGTGTGTGTGTGTGTGTGTGTGTGTGTGTGTGTGCGTGTGTGTGTGTGTGTGTGTGTGTGTGTGTGTGTGTGTGTGTGTGTGTGTGTGTATGTACATATAGTCTGACCTCACACGAATCTCCTGGATGTCAGGAACAAACATGCATCCTCTGAGGCCTCTCTTCCTGTCTATTGGGCTGTATGGGTCCAGATCAGGTGAGGAAGCACCTGAACTGGGTTCAGCATGTCTACATAAGATAGAAAACATGATCATAATTTGATAAGCTCTACGTTTAAATTTAGAATCAATGCTTTTTATTGATACAGTGATACAGCGATGGAAAACACAAGTTCAGAATCAGAATAAGTTATTTGTCTGTTATTTGTTTTTTTTTTTCTCTCATCATCTGCAATACCATGCTGAAGATGTTATATGGTGGCAAGCGCGCTCCTCTATGCTGTGGTGAACTGGGGCAGTGGTGGGAGGGTGGTGGACACCAAGAGACTGGATAGACTGATCTACATGTCTGGTGACATTGTTGCGGCAACGTTAGACTCAATTAAAGTAGTGTTGGAGAGGAGGACACTGTCCAAACTAAGGGCCATCTTGGACAATGAGTACCACCCACTGTACAGAACACAGACAGAACTAAGGAGTTTGTTCAGTTAAGATGACCCTTTCTAAATATGCTTCTGAGCGCCATAGAAAATCTATCCTGCCTGTGGCCATCAAGTAGAGGTAAGATCTTAAGCCCGAGCCCGAGTCCAAGCCCGACCCGACCTGAAATTCGGGCAGGGTTGGGCTCAAAAAGTCAGTAATTACGTTCAGGTCGGGTCGGGTCAGGTCGGGCTTTAATAGCCTCGGGCTCGGGTCGGGCCGGGCTGGATTTTTTTGGACTCGGGCTCGGGTTTATGATCTTAAGATCCAAGCTTGACCCGACCCGAACTTTTTTAATAAAAATACTATATATTTATACATTATGTATCTCAAATGATCTATGGATATTAAACTAAGGAATACCCTTATAAAATAAATAATTTAGGTAAAACAGAGAAGGCGCTGTATGAGAAACATCCATCTACAACACCTGCTCAGTTCCCTCCGTGCGTCAGCTGTATCTTCTCCTGTCACTTTACCTTTACCGATCGTACGCATGTAAAAGTAAAAACGTGAAAAGTAGAGGTAAGATCCTAAGCCCGAATCAAAATGTAAATAATTACATTCGGGTCGGGTCGGGCTTTAATACCCTCGGGCTCGGGTCGGGTCGGGCTGGATTTTTTAGGCCCGATCTTACCTCTACCTCTACATCTACTGATGAGGAGGAATGGAGCCGCAGTGAATGTATACATGTGTTTATATATTATTTGATCTATTTATTTGCTTATATATCTCTGGTTCTTCTCAATTCTAAATTATCTATTCTTGGTCTTACTTTTTAACTTATGTTTGGAGCAACTGTTAAAAAAATGCAATTTCCCTCTAGAGATTAATGAAGGATTCTGATTCTGATTCTAATTTTATGCATGGGTTGGATTTTTTTTTTGTCCAACCAGATCAATATGATTGATGATGGATTAAAATTATCCTGCAAAGAAAGGCCTCAAGTTATTACATACCGAATGTCAAAATGCCCCTCAATCAACGAGGGACAGGTAGAGGATGGTGTGAGCGTGCTCAGTCCAGATGAGGTGGAATCCCTCCTCAGCGACACAGATATCTCAGAAAGCTGAAACACAAGCATCGGCACACATTCACAACATATGCACAAAGAAGCACACACACAGAACAAGATGGAGAAATACAAATACAGACAGAGGATGCCAGCAAACGATCAAGCACATACAACACAGACATGTATTCAGAGAACAATTCAATTAGACAAATTGTCCTTTCCTAGAAATCTCTCTGCTATTGAAAAGCAAATCCTTGTTGTCTAAGAGCCCCTCGTTGATTTAAAGGTTAAAGAGAACATGCAGGAGTAACGTTGGGTGGGATGAAGCCTTGCGGGGTCTAAAGACAGGGAATGAGGATGAGTAAAGAAAAAAGGTGCAGCTTGATCATTTTAAAGTAGGAAACATGAATACATTAGTTTTGGAACACATAATGCTATTTTATCTCTCTTACAGGCAGTTAGATTCCAAAGAATCATTTCATGGAAATATTTAACCCAGGTCTACTAAAAGGTTAAAAGACAGATTGGGAAAAGGGAATAAGAAAAGTTGAAAAGTCGATAATCAGTACGATAGGAAATGTTTGAATGTATTGAGAGCTTACATACTTTTTGGTAAAAGCTAATTGTTAACGGGTTGATTTGAAGGGCCTAGGCTGGGGCTCACCTTGCTCTCACTGGCACTGCTGCTCACCTGGCTGTACTCCCTGTTGAATGTGTGCATCAGCAGGCGCAGACACTAGAAAGAAGAAAATGAAAAGTGTTATTAATACAGTATATCTGATCAAAACAATCAAAAACTAATATCTAAGCTGAAATGAGAATTCTGAAGGCCTTGAGGACCAGAAAGTACCTTGGCAGCCAGCTCCCTCTGCCTCTGGTTGGGGCTGTCAGGGACAGGGCTCTGGTTAAGTATGGGAGTCTTTGAAAAATCACTGCTGTCGCTGCTCTTATAGAGAGCATCCTGTCCTGCCTGCAGAGTCGCCTCCAGCTTCTCCCTCAAGAGCAAGTAGTGTCTGGTCTTCTCCACCTAAACAGACAAGCAGGTACAACTATAACATCAGTGATTGTGGTCCGGGCGGCACGGTGGCGCTGTGGGGAGCGATGTCGCCGCACAGCAAGGCGGTTTCCAGTTCATGTCTCGCTCTATGTGGAGTTTGCATGTTCTTCGACACGTCATTAATCCCGAGATAAATTCCATATATCATCTGCTCACATATATTCACATGTTACACCATACTAAAAACATAAATACACACAACAGTTGCCAAAACAACAACAGACAAAAGAACACAAAAAAGAACAATTGCACTTCAGAGACAAAACTAAGCAGACATGCAATGTGCACCTACGCATAAGAAGTACAAGAACAGGCAGAAAGGCAGAAAGCAGAAAAACGCAGAATGAAGGCCCACATGGTGGGTGAGGGGCATACCAGTACTACTAGACGTAGTAGTAGTAGTAATAATAATAATAATCATAATAATAATAATAATAATTATTATTATTATTATTAATAATAATAATAATAATAATAATAATAATAACAATAATAATAATATTAATGATATAATAATAATAATAATAATTATTATTATTATTATTATTATTATTATTATTATTATTATTATTATTATTATTATTATTATTATTATAGGCTCCAGCACCCCCGCGACCCGCCACAGCGGATGATTTTCCAGGCTTCACCTTATAAACATCCTCGACCTGAAAACTGACCTCCTGCAGTAAACTGAGTTTCTCCAGCTCCCACTGGTGGTCTAGGATGAGACTGTCGCTGCGAGGCCTCCAACCAGCAAGGTTCTCCTCTCCTCGGACATACGCCACCGAGGTGTCCAGCACACGCCTGCGACGACGCTGCATGCCTGAAGAAGAAGATAAAATTGCTCTGTAAGTGTGATAAATGTAAAATAGAAAAGGTAGTCTACATTACTTAATCTGATTATACTATCAGATCAGATTCCAGCCTCACCTGGACTGCCATTATCCGCCACATGGCAGAGGGTGACCTCATAGACTCCAGTGACACGGTTACTAAGAAGGACAGGGATGACATTTCAAAAGTGACTGAAAGTTAGAATGGATTTAATTAACAAGCATTACTTGGACTGAGACTTAAACTAGAGTCAGACTGCATGAACCCATATATTTGTACCTCTCAGAGGGTCGTAGGCAGCCGGTGCTGAAGAGATTTCTGATAGAGCGAGAGGCTGGCAATTTTGCATCACGGGAATAAAACACCATGCAGAAATCTTTGGTGATCACTGTCGGCTGGGTGCAGTTCTCCATCTAGTTACAAAATTGTCATAAATAGTCATGAATGAAAAGTCATAAATCACACTGCAGAAACTTTTCAACAGCAAATGCAGTAGAATGGAACCGCTAGCATTACATCTCATTGCCAGTACCTCTAGATAAGCAGAGAGGGTGATGTAGATCTTCTCTCCATAGGGAGTGACTCTGTTCAGAAGCAGGGAGTTGTGCATGGAGCTGTCCCAAGCTGCCTCAAATCGGTAGAAAGTTCTGCAGTGTTACAAAAAAAAAATTACTTCATCTGCAGAATTTTTGCAGAAAAAAAGTTTAAATTTCATGAAAAGCCCAGGAGCAATGATTTTGTTTTCAAAAAGAAATATAGCAAATTATAATTTTTAATTTATACCTATGATCAACTCCCAAGGAGACGCTGCCATTAACAAAGGATATAGAGAGATAGGACAAGAGTTATAAACTTGTAACTGCAGCTGTTAAAAGTTTGAAATCAGAAAAGTGAAAAGTATGCTGAAGGCAATTTATATTTTACTATGAAAGGCACAGAAAAATGTCCACAAAAGCAAATGATAAGGGTGTTTGTTACAAACATAAAAGAGGAAGATGTCTTTTAAGTCATACTTGTCGTTGCGTTTTGGCCAGAAGTATCCAAAAGAGAGGATGTTGAGGGAGAGGATGTTTGGGTCTATGATGGTCTCATCTGCCTCTGGCGTGTTTCGAATGCGACCTGGAATCCAACAACAGTCATGACGGATGAATAAACTGTACCTCCTCTCTAAAATCTAACCAAATGGTTGAAAGAAATTAACTGCTTACCAATTACCAGCTCCTTCACCTCTTTCCACTCAATATCATTTCCTGTTTCATGAGCGATGGTGACTGTGACCCTCCTCTGAATGCCCTGTGGGAAAAGGAGGGAAGACTCTTTGTAAACTGGGATGTTATTGGACCTAGTCTAATCATAGGGGGTAATTTGGTGTAAAATGTTCAGACCTGATGTAAGAGGAATGTGCCATGGCAAGGCATCCCACCTCTGTGATCAACAACGGCTGGGATGTAGCTAAAAACAAGGAAGCAATAAGTGAATTAAGTGTTAACACCAAAAATGTTTCATTTGAGAAGGAGAGACATCTCACTCTTTCAGCCTACTCACTCTCCGTTAGCTTCCAGCTCACAGATCTCAAAGAAAACCATGAGGTCATATTTTGCGTGACAAGGTCCCGCAGTGGAGCGCGTCAAAGTGCTGAGCTTTGTGGCCGGCACTAGAGGAATGACAAAAGAACTGATGTAAGAGAGAGTGCTAAAATGAGAAGCAACTGTGATTGCCTGCTTCCGATGGGGATACCACCAGAAAAACAACAGCTACATTCTGTCAGACAAACTGAAGGTTGCCACTAACCTGGTTTGGATAAGGGCATCACCCTGGGAAACTGCCTCCTTGAAGGCCTCAGTGGACTGAAAAATGAAAAACAAAAAATCTGAGAAAACATTTCAAATTATCATGAACTGGTGAAATTTAAAGGAAAGAGTTACTTCTCACCTGATCAAGTCCTTGCAAAGGGGACGGAAGGGCTGTTTCTGATAGTGACCAAACACCTCAAACACGATGGGCTGAATCTTGATGTACTCCACAAAGGATTTGGTCACCTCTACAGTGATCTGACAGAGAAGAGAAGAAACACAATAATTAATAGGCAGCAAAACATCTCTTCAAATATAAGTACAGACCTTGTCATCATACGTTTTGAACATGATAGAAGCCAAGTGGAGGCCCTCTTCCTGTGTTCTTCAATGGCTCAGTGGAGAAAGCTTCATCGTGGCGGTGGATGAAACTGAAAGGAGTGAGATTATTATTTAAACAGACCTTCGAAACATTTGAAGTTGTTGTAAATTAGGAAACTGAGTTATTCCATTTCAATCTCAGGGCTGCTGTAGCAACTCAAAGCATAATTTACAGATTGAATTTGTTAATTAAGTAAACAGTTTACAAATAATCTTTATATGAGCTTCGTACACCAGCTAGGAGGTTTAGATTGATACTCTTACTCACTTGAACTGGCAGAAGATGTCGGCGTACTCGGCTGAGATGCTGGAGGCCTGCAGGACGGTGACTCTGAAGGTGAAGGTGCTGCCGATCTTCAAGTGGGACAGAGCTTTTTCTGGGGTGATGTCCACAGAAAGATCTGCACCCAGACCTGAACTCTTCGCAGGGCTTAGGGGAGCCTCGGTGGAGGCTAAATGAGACAGGACAATGCTATTATCAATCATTTTGCAGAAGTATACCAGCATCATCAACTGGATAAACTTTGAAATGAATGTTGAGTTTTGACAGGGCCACTGTCTTTTAATCAAATACAATCAGGTCCTGGGATCTGGCTGCCTTCAACTAAATGTGTAATTGTTTGAGTTTTCAATGTGTCACAATTCACAAGTGTCACCTGACCTGAACAGGTGTTGTTGTTAACTTCATCGGCAGAGATTCCAATCTCAGTGTTCTGTCCTTCTCCCTCCACTATTCGCAGCTCCTCCTGTGAGGTGTTGGAGTGGGGGAGACCAGCGGGACATGACTCAGTCTGGAACTGAAGGAAGACAGAAAAAAAACCAGCTTGGATCCCATTTGGGCTGAGATAATACTGATTTTTATGAATAATTTTCATTAAAACATGATTTATACTGATGTCAAAGGACAGTTAGGCAAACGAGTACCTTCTCAAACTGCTTGTCTTCAAAGGAGATCTTAGCAGTGCCTGACTGCCTCACACCAGAACCATAATCGGGGGCTTCCTCATCAGCTGAAGTGAGACAGAACAGGAGGACAGAATGAGTAGCAACACAATGAGTTCTAACAACAAAATAACACAAACCAGCAAATTGTTGACATTTCTAACAGCATATGACTGAGTTAAGGTTCAAATTGAAACTCTATACCTGAAATGGCCTGCACGGCCACTCTGAGGAAGCCTTTCACCTCTCCTTTCTCACTGACAATGGCCACACGATGAACTAAGGGCACCGGGTACAGCAGGTTACTCAGGTACACAAAAGCCCTGAGGGGGAGGAGGTGGACATGATTTTAGAAGACAACGTTCAAATGTTAAATCAATACTGCCTCCAGAAGGAGAGTAATTCAATTCATTGGCTGTTTTTTGGTGTGACGAACCTGCCGACCAGACGGAACCAGGGAAAGCGGTCGTAGAAGGGGTCCCCTCCGGTCAGGGCGTGGTCACAGTCCTCCACAGCACTGCTGGGGAGCTCTGCAGCACGGTCGTACATTTCTCTCATCAGGTCCAGCCTCTGTCTGCAGGGGGCAAATGATTAATACTAATTAATATGGAAAGACGAACATAACTAGAATTAAAAAATCAATATGACAAGGATTTATCCGTTTCCTGATCATACCTGAGCTTTCCCAGAGTCCAGTAATGTGTGGCACCATTCTTTTGGTCTTGTACTTCAACGGCTACAATCGTGCGGGGGAATGGTTGTCTCTCCCTCTCTTTGGCCACGTTAGGGGGCAGCAGGTCAGGGGGCAAGGGGGAGTAGAGGGTGTCTGTCAGCAAAACAAACTGGAACTGGACCTGTGTGCAATGTAAGATAGGAAAAATGAGTGACCAGCTGATCTGGATCTGCAGGGGTTGTTCAAAAAACGACAAAATAGTACACCATTAACACTGGCAAGCTGCATAACAATTTAACCCGAAGAAATAAAAAGAGTGTGTGACAGCAACAAACACACCTTTTTCTTCAGCTCCACACTGATAGCGTTGGCTTCCTTGAGGAAGATGGCGTTGCCCCAGAGCAGATCCCTGAGAGATGTGAACTGGTAGAAACGCCACTTTCTGAAAGCCCACAGTGCCAACTCAGTGTCACGAGCCGTCCACGGCACTACACGGAAAGACACGTTTCAGATTCAGATTCAAGATTCAAAATTTGGATTCAGATACAACTTCAGAATCAGATTCAGAATCACCTTCCTCTTCAGGTTCCTCTTCTTCCTCGGGTGACTCCAGGTACCGAGAGTCCACCTGTTTTTGAAGAGCTTCCAGTTTGCTCTCATAGTCCTGTGAGGAGACATTAGATCAGGGTTGAAATATTTGAACTGATATGTTATTTTATCAAGTTTTATTGAGCTTGAACTCACCAGCCGTTGCTGCTCCAGCAGGTTACTGGCTTCTTCTCTTTCTTTGCGGTACTGATCTTCAAGCTCCTGAAGCCTGAAGGTGATGGAAAGTTAGGCTTTTAAACAAAATGTAGTCATGTCAATTAGGCATAAATAAATAACAAAGCTACTCATTCTCTCTACCTCTGCTCCATCTCCTGTTTCATGTCAATGCCTTGTTTCTCCAGCAACTCCCTCTGAGCGAAGGCCCAGTCCACGGGCTCCACGGGGGTCTCGGCACACGGTGTCCTTTCCCGTTCCAGACGTGCCTGCTCCGGATCATTGAAGCGAAAGACATGGCTCTTTCCCATGATGATGCGGTTCCCTAAAAAGTACATGTGGAAACCTGAATGTTTCTGTGTTTACTCTCCAGCTGCGGGTGTTGTCTATTATTCTAAATCCAAATTCATGCACACACCTGAGCGCAGAACGATGGCAGACGTCACTCTCTTCCCATTGACATATGTCTCTGCCTCCTCACATGGCTCAAGAATGACACATCCTGTTCAAGACAAGGTTATAATAATAAAATAGAGAACTTGGTATAACAATTTAAAATCAATGGATATAAGGACAGTCCTTACCTTCCCCCTGAGGCCCTGTGGTGCTACTGAAGGTGCAATGTTCATCTCTAATAAAATGTCCACTGAGAACAATATCTTGGCGAGTTTTGGCATTTTCACGGCCAACCCTGAGAAAAGATGAGACAGTCTATTCAAGACAAATTCCAAGAAATAGATGGGATGTGGATGAAATCTAAATTTGCAGTGCTTACTTTGTGGTACCATCTTTGATGTAGTACAGCAGACACTCTGACATGAGCGGGTCTTCGTTCAGGTTTACCAAATGAGGGGTCTAAAAGATTGGGAGACAAATAAGTTTTATGATCATGTTGATTTAATTGGATGTAGTTAAATTATACAGGGACAAAAGTTTTACTTTTTTGGGGGAGAAAACGCCCACAGTGCCTCCATCTTCTCTCATAGCGACACCCATCTCGGCCAGTAGGGCCTCTCTGCAGAAGGATATTGCAGTTAAGGTCAGAAAATATCATTTTACTACCAATAACTGGGTGAACTGTTCGAAACGTAGAAGTCAAAGATGTAAAATCATGTTTGTATGATTATGTGTGACGCACCTGTCCATACGAATGGCCTCAGTGCGTCGCAGCTTCTCCTCCCATGTCTCATTGAGCTCTGCGATGATTTTCTCGGTTTCCTATTGGAAAATGATAATGACAATTAACTGAAAGTTCTGCACACCTTTCTTTGACTTTCACATTCCACCTCACCCGATTTCTTTTCATAAGCCGATGTCTAATCTCCCATATCACAAATGTACACACAAAACATATTCACTGTCCATTTTCCTACCTTGAGCCTCTCAATGGCCTCTTCACTAGCCGGGCTGAAAATGCGGTCATGGAGGTTGCTGATGGATCCGGCCCGACTGGACAAGGCGGAAAGCGAGGGAGACGGACTCATCCCTGTCATGGCATTGGACACTGTGGAGAAATCACCCCTTTGATTGACAGCCTGGCGATTATTCACAAAGTTCTTGTAATCGCACAGGTCTGCCAGAGAGAGAGGTGTTGTGTGGAAGGAAGGAAGACAGGAATAAAGGAAGGAAGGAAGGAAGGATGGAAGGAAGGAAGGAAGGAAGGAAGGAAGGAAGGAAGGAAGGAAGGAAGGGAAGGAAGGAATGAAGGCACTTCCTTACCTTCCTTCCTTCCTTCGCGTCCTCCCTTCCTTCCTTCCTTCCTTCCTTCCTCCCTTCCTCCTTCCTTCCCTGCCGTACTTCCTTCCCTTCCTTCCTTCCTTCCTTCCTTCCTTCCTTCCTTCCTTCCTTCCTTCCTTCCTTCCTTCCTTCCTTCTTTCCTTCCTCCTTCCGAAGGCAGCAGCACTACGCCGGGTAATTAAGGAAAAGACATCAGGGATTGAGAGGATTACGCGGAGACATAAACAGAAAAAAATGGGGGGGAAATGGGGAGGAGTACAAAAAAAGAAGAGAAAGCTCAAAAAATAGATCAAAGAAGGAAATCATCTGCTCACCAAAGCAATCGCAGAATGAGAGAAAATGCAACTCAAATTGATGCTTGTGCATAAATTACTGAACTTTCCCCTGATATGGACCACACATGAACAAATCCTAAAGCATGAGAATGTTATGAAAAATAAAAACATACACAATACTACAGTGGATCAAGGCCAAAGCCTTACTATTTTTTCTTTCTCTTTCTCTATGTGCTGCATGTCCTACTGATTTCCAACATTTGATAGCAATGCAGGCCATTTCAACGAGCTCCACACACAGAGAACAAGGATATTACTCAGCAATCTAAAATGGCTTCCCCCCAGTCAGCCCTTTCTTCCACCATCACTGGGTCTCATAAGAGCAGTGTGCTTTATGCCAAATGTGACTCTGCTTCTTCTTCCAGAAGGACTGCCAGAGCATCACAGACTTGAGCTTCTCTGTGTAGTAGAATATCCTGGCCAATTTGAGCATGAGTTATTAAGATAAAAGTCATATACAAACTACTAAAGAAAAACTTAAAACTGAAATTACTTTATAATTGGAACAGAATGACAATGGAGAGGTGATGCCATCTGTCCTCTGGGATGCCTTAAAGGCGGTTATTAGAGGTAAGAAAATAGCAATAACCTCAACCGAAAAGAAAATCAGGCAACTAAAACTTAAAAATTTGGAAGAGAAAATGAAAAAACTTCAGAGAGCATTCAGCAACACAAAGTGAGGGGACAAAATCTAAAATAGCAATACTAAAATAGGCAATTAATGAAATAAGCACAAATGAAATGTTAAATAAGCTTCTTTTTACAAAGCAACGATACTATGAAACGGGAGGGAAAGCAGCAAAACTCCTAGCATACAAGCTGAGAAAACAACAAGCAGAACTATACATAAAACAAAAAACACTAGAACAAATGGAATGGAGACTAGCCTGGAAAAGATAGTAGAATGCTTTGAGAATTTACAAAAAACTATATTCACAACCACAATTGAAAGAGGAACATCAGATTGATGCCTTTCTATCTTCATTGCTTTTAACTGTAAGATCTGACTTCACCTGAATGTTCCTGTACACCGTGGCCTGATCAACTACCTCTTCCAATTTGTAGGTATGTGTATGAAGGACTGCTGAAGACCCCCAAGGGAAACTCCCCCTGTTTTGTTTTGTTTTGTTTTGTTGTTGTTTTTGTGTTTGTTTTTTGGTTTTTTGTTTTTTTTTCTCTCCGTCTTTTGTTGTTGTTCTTGTAGTGGCTCTTATTGGCAGTGGTGTTTGTTAAAATTAAAACTTGAATAAAAACATAAAATGAAAAAAAAAATAATTTAAACATGGGCTTTCAAGATTAAACAAGCAAGAAAAATAGTCTTTATATAGAAACCACAACAGATGATGAGGAAAGACAAAAGGAGGCCATTTTACAGAAACCTGAGAAAAGCCTTTCTCATTCACAGGTTTCCAATTTATTTCGGATCGCTACAAAGGATTGTGTGTAGATTCAATAGATTTTGGAGGTTTCTATTCTACTCTCTGGTGTGATGGAGCAAGAAGGCCGCTGTGGAATTCATTTCTATTAGTTTCAAAGTGCAAGCTTGCTAGAGTTATACATACATTTCAAACAAGTTTGAGAGAAAACCACACTCTTTCTTAAAGGTACAGTCAGAAAATGAATGCACAAAAGGTCTAGATTAGGGTTATATAGACGGAAGTTCATGTGAATATTCTCTGTGACACTCACTCTCTATAATGTCGCCAAGTCCCTGGGCATAAAGCAGGTCTTTGAGGCGAGCCACCTCCTCTTTCAGCTCACGGACCAGACGGTTGTTGGGATCCTCATTGATCACAGCGTTGCAACGGATCTGTTTAGCACGATCAGCATACCTGGATGGAGGGAGGCAATCAAGGTCAAGAGCCGTTATGCCATAAAGTGATTCATCAGCCTCCACACGCTGCATAGCAATGACCATCTCATGGCAATGATGAGAAGGACGCAGCTGAACGTCAGCTGAGGACATTATGCTGCATACATTTGTCAAGACACTACACAATACTGAATTACGAGGAATGCAGCTGAGACACATGAAGTCACTTCTCCTGAATTATATTTAAACATACCTTTCAAAGTGATAATCGAACTTGTATGTTAAAAAAAAAATCTTCCAAATCTCTTGAAAGTCTGATTTTATTATGATTTTTAATGATATTTTCCTCACCGGAGAGTGCTGAGGGTCTCATCATAGTTAATATCAGCAGGGCTGAGGGCAGCCACCATGGCTGTTCGAGAATTTCCTCCTTTGAGACAAGAAAGTAAGAAGATGAATGACAATAAAGACAGAAAATGATTTTGTGATGATAAATGCTAGGGTTCATTATAAGGTGTTCATACCCAAGTTCTCCCGTAGCAGCCAAGTCAAGACTGAATCTCTGTAGGGGATAAAACTCTCCACCTTCTTCTTTTTCTTATTCTGTACACAAAATTAACACAATTTATTTCCTAATTCCAACAGAACAAAAAAATGTTGAATTTATTGTACAGTTGGATGCACTGACCTTGTTAGGTGCTGAGTCCTGAGAATTGGAATAGAAATTGCTCCATTTATTGTTTTTATCAAACCCAAACAAGATTATGAATCAGTAGCCAATGTTTAGAAGTATAAAAAATGAACGTACCACTTCAGCAAGAGCTGAAATAACTTTTCCAAGTGTAGTGAGAGATTTATTGATATTTGCTCCTTCCTGCAGAGGCAAAGAAAAAAGTGGATGTCAAATAAGCATGTGTCCATGTACTTCTTTAAATTTAAAGAAGTGCTTTCAAACAATGTGTTTATTATGACACTAAAGATTCCTCTCACCTTCAGTCTGGTTCCTTTAGCTCCGGTTGAGTCAGCCCTCTCGCTGCCAGCCAAGTCCACAAGACTGATCTTGCTGACCTGTGACCAAGTAAAATATTTCCCCAATGAAATTATAAAAGGTAAAATTAATACATCAAATGTTCACAGAATCACAGATGGAGCTCCTCTCCATTAACGTTGTCTTTTCTGAGGCTGCCATGAGCTGAGCATGTTGTCAAAACCTTTTCTGAAGTGTTGTCCGTCTCCATGTCATATTTCTTCTGTGTGAAGATGATGTTGAAGACGGCATGGGAACGGCTGCTGGTCTCGTTCATGTTGGTCGCTGCTACAGTCCTGCAGAAAGTGATAAATGCTGTGTTTGGTGCATGTCACTGTCTTTTTATGCATCCATTATTTGTTCCAGGCACTTGTTCACTGATTGATTCAGTCCATTCTCTCATGTTTTCAGTGATCTAAGGAGTTCATCTCAGTCACACAGCACTGATCTGTTACCTAGCTTTGTTTCCAGAGTCCATCAAGTCCTGGATGTCGTTGTATGAAGTGACAGCTAGCTTGGACAGATCTTCAACATAGGGTCCCATCAGAGGGTGCTCTCTAACACGCAGGTTTCCTTTGTTCTTGGGATTAAGTAGATCACGCACACGCTCACAATAAATCTCCATGTAGCTCACCTGAAGAAAGCAAAGGCCCCGTAATGTTTCAGTGAATTATTAAACAATCATTAATAGTAGGCAGTTGGCCCAAGGGCAATAAAGGATTATACATATTGTGAGCTATCATCCAAATAGCCCATATTATATACAAATGAATAACGCGGTTGTAATACTAGCTTCCTTCTTGTTATATTCCTTTCTTCTACTATCAAATAACTCAATGAATGACTTTGATAATGTTGGGTGTTCAGATTTATTTGACTGAGGCATATTATAAGACACTGGAAAAACTGGAAAAGTAGCATACATGAAGTGACATCACTCACCTCCACTGAATAAGACATGCTGTTGTCATTGTTGCCCTCGCTGATCTTGGTGAAAAGGTCTTCACACAGCTAAAAATATATGAGTGAAGAGAAGAAATTTGGTTTGTCAGTGGAGAGTTTTGTATTTGGTTTGATTTTTAGGTCAAAAGTACATTAAGTGTTACTGGGAGACAATGCTTGAATTAAAGACTTGGGGGGTTGACATGGTATTTACAATGGTTTGAGCAAGAGGGTTGTTCATTCAGTAAGGGTTAAATCACGGACCCAAAAATATAATTTACAGGAGGTTTGATTGCCAGGGGATAAACATTTGAGTGTTGTAAAATGTAAATCTGTTGTTGGAATGGGCTTGAACAGCTATAAAAGACAAAAAAAATGCTGTTACAATAGTCAGAGTAAAGCTCTTGAAGTGCTGCCTCTCCATACCAGTATGTATTCATTCATCTTCATACGTGGTTTTAAAAGGTGGGACAAAGACAGAGAACCTAGACAGAACCCACGCAGACTACGCACAGAATGGGACTCGAACCCAGAACCGCCTTGCTGTGCAGCAACAGCGCTACCCACTGCGCCACCGTGCCATCCCATACCGGTATGCATTAAGAGAAATGATTTATTGCACCATGCCTGTAATTCATAATTCTTCAGACCCACTGTCATTTTAGTAGGAAGAATTTCCCTGACAGTTACCAGAGGAATAATTCCTTGTTGGTCCTTCTCCTGCCGTCCCATCATGGTGTAACTTTTGCCTGCTCCCGTCTGCCCGTACGCAAATATGCACACGTTGTAGCCTTCAAAGGCATGAAGCAGCATCTCTTCTCCAATGTCCTTGTACACCTGCATCTGAGATGCATAGTTAATGTCCTCAGGCTGCAGACAGAGAGAACAGAGGAAAAATTATTAGATGGATAGCAAAGTGGTTTTTTCACATTATTAATATGTTCTAAGAAGAAGAAAAAAAATTAAATCAATAGATTTTTTGCCTTTGTTTCGTTTAGGATCAAGTAATACATAGTCTTATGTAATGCAGTAAAACTTACTGTAGTGTGTGACCAGTAAGAGTAGTCAAAGTTGAAACTCTTGTTTTCCTTTGGCTGCTTGGGATTCAAGATTGCTATAGTAGAGAAAAACAAATCAGTCATTAGATTCACTCTAAAAACCTGCTAATTCTTCCAGTTTCACGTCAGCTTCAGCTTGACTGTGCAAGCTTTGAAGACGATCAGTTCATACTGATTCGTAAACGACTCTTTACCAGACATCATGTGTGGGTTTGCACATTCATCACCGGGTAAATATTTTTAAATACATCATTCCACCACTCTCCTTTAAAGAAAAGAAGAGAACGGGCAACATGGATCATGAAAGAAGATCTCACCCTAATTTCCTAATTTCCTAATTTCCTAATTTCCTTTGGGCTGTAACCTGAACTCACTGTTTCTGGACGGCAGGCCGTACAACACTGCCTCACCATCTATTAGCAGCGGGATTGTGATGATGAAAAATAATAGGTGGGAGAACCGCTGGAGTGCTATGACATTGGTCACGTTAATAATTCAACCAATGTAACTTGGCTCTAATGGCATCACTGACAGGCACAACAGGCCAACACACACAGACACTAATACTGTCCACATTAACACACACACACACACACACACACACACACACACACTTGCATTCATCTGCTGATCCTGCATCCAGAACAAGCCAGTCTTTTTGATTCCTGTATGACTGAAGCTTTTGTTTCTGTGTCTAGAAGATGCAGCATACCCCCTGTCATCACTGGAGGGCAAAGCTGCCCACATATTAATAATAATAATAATAATAATAATAATAATAATAATAATAATAATAATAATAATAATAATAATAATAATAATAATAATAACATTTAAGGCAATCATTTCAGAACTTAACTAAATAGTTTCAAACAAAGCCTAACTATATATCGGACATTAAAAGTATACGACCTGTTTTTATCCTCAACAGATATGGTATTAGTAAAACGACACAACGATTATTCATTTTATATTAAAATAAATTTACACCATTATAGCTTTCTAACTGATGGTAAATGTTGCTAATAGGATAGTGTCTACATTTGATCATGTAAAACCTCAAGCAGAGATAATACAAAACCTGGTAAATGCAAAATTGGCATCATTGTAATGTAAAACTCAAAGCCAGAGCTGAATAGGTTCAGTATTTGTGCAGAAGTTGGGTTGAAGACAATGCTGTTATTACATGTCAGTCCTGCTTCGTGTGTCATACTGACTCATGGATTGCTGAATGTGTGCAGCGAACATGACGGGCAGATTCTAGTGCATGAATGTGTATGCTGTGATGTTCTGAATCACAAGGCATGCACCTCACAGATTGTACTTTGGGTAGAGCTGCATTGCATTGATATTACATATAAGAAAGATCTGTATTTTCATGTTATTATGGCTCCAAACATAGGAGGTTATTCAAGCTTGAAAGTGAGACTTTACTGGTAAACATGAACCAGAAAAATCATAAGCACTTATTCAGTTTTGTCTTATTGGCATACAAAACTCTGCTTTGAATAATTTTATGTGTTTGACATTGTTTAACTACAGAAAATAAACTAAACTAAGGAGTTATATATGGCATTAAGTAATATTCAAGGTCAATGTAAAATAATTGAATGTGAGGATTTGAAACATGTAATCTAGAGAAAATGTAAAATTAGTATTGCTTTTTCACAACTTTGTACACTGTTTTTTTTGTTGTTGTTTTATTAATAAGCATGTAATCCATTTCAAATTAAATTAAAGGTGACTACATAAGTATACTTTCCCTTTAATCACGTGGTCAAACTGGATTACACAGAGCATAACAAAGTGAAGAAACAACCATCATGCATTGAGTGGAAAGCAACTGGGGGACTGAATGCTGGTTAATGTGGATTTCTTCTATTCTGTATTTACATAATGTGGAGTAGCAGTTCAAAGTCCACCTCCATAGAAACCCTTACTGCAGTATCTATCTATCTCACACACACTGGAGTTGGTTCAACTCCAGCACAAATACATTCAGTTTCTACTCACTTGTGGTGTTTCCTGACATCTGAATTATGCACTTGCTCTCCTTCCCAATCTCTCTGGAGTTGAAGGGTCGTACCCTCACCGCCACCTTCACTGAAGCTCCCGCCATGTTGCAGGTGGGTGCGAGACTAAGTGGAAATGCTGGGGATCTATGTAGCTACACAGACACACACCCGTTACCTGTAGATGACAAGAGTTATTTAAAACCAGGGACACATCTGTCAAAGATTAATCCATCAACAGAAATAATTTGTTTCTCGACATTGTTGTTTGATCGTTTATATTGTTCATATGAAGCACTAGACACACTTTGCATCTTTAGACTTCGTGTCATGCTGTCCTGTTATTCACACCTCTCATTCACCAGTATCCATTTCCTGCTGTCGTCTGTGAATGACACCACCATCATCATCCACCTATAATGCTACTGGGACTGTTGCAAATATGATGCTGTTCATCTAATTCTTCTACCATCCAGTTATAAAAATCCCTCCACCTCCACAAGAACCAATCAGTCTAAGCAGAGTCATCAACCACCGTCACCACCACTGTCTGGTCTCCATGATTTATATAATTCTGCTGCTCAGGACAACTATCCCTCACAATCTTTCTGAACAATCTAATACATTCTGAAAAACCAAGTATCTTCATGTGCTTCACCTGTCACTCCTGAATGAGCTGCTGTGCCTCATATTCTGATTCAATCTTGAGGACAGGGTTGCACCATCCGCACCACACAGCTGAGAAAACACATCATCGTTCACCCACGACACATTATCTAGCTTCCTGCCCTGGATCACTTTTTAAGCTTCTATCAGATGTGCTGACTAAATGGCGTCATTTGGCAGGAAGACCATCCGCATTCCTACTACTCTACAATAAAATGGCTGCTTGTTTTTTTTAGGGGGGGGGGGGTGCATCATCCCCTGGCCTCATCCATCATTTGGTGGAGGCCGGTAACTCTTCACTGCCTCACACCACCAGACACAACATCCATTCATTCATTCATGCCTGGAAATAGCTGCCGCGCTTGTGACTGTTTTCTATTAATGATAATATTCTAGGGTTCATTTTGTATTTGCTTCGCACAACGAGACGCACATCGCGTCTCAACCGATGAAAATATGATCCTATCTAAACCTCAAGACAATGTGGTGTTTTTTTTTCTTTTGTTTTTTATTAAATAAAATCATTTTTCATAGAAACTGTAAATATCAGCCATGTGAATATGGACCCCCCCCCCACCACCACCCCTCTCCATCTTCCTCTGCCTGCCGCGCCTCACAGGCCTGGTAAACACAAACGGCACAGACTCCAAATCATCCATCACTGCGTCAGTCACCAGTTCTGCATTTTCCACATCCATGAAACCAAATGTTTTTCTCAGTATAATTTGGGTGGCAGGGATGTCCTTTTACTCCACCGTGTCCTTCTATGTGCCACAATTGTTGACAGCGGCGTCAAACGTCAAACATCGTGACGCAGAGTCCGTCTGTGTCCTCAAGGCCTTCCGATCACAGTCACAGAATTCCACCATCCTCTCTAAGGCGTGACACCCATGAGCAGCGATGCTATACCGTGAAAAACATCCCTGAAAAACCTGCAGCTTACCTCAGCAATTCAGACGACAGCGGAGGGACGAATCCTCGGCCCATTCACAACAGCGCCAGGATGCCCCCCCACCCCCAGACTTCCCCCCTCCCGGTCCCTCCTTCTTGGTTCTCCTAGACTTTTGTTTCTCCTCCTTAAAAAGCAGCCTACAGCATCCCTGTCTCGGCTCATCCATACATGGAGAATGCGGAGAATGGAGAGGCAGAGTGAGGGATGGGCTGGATCCTTGAGCGCAGCGGTGCGTCAGTCGGCGGGGGAGGCAGGGGTGGGGGAGAGGCGAGGGCCAGATGGATAAATAGGCCTAGCGATTGTCTGTCCGTCGCTTGGTCTGAACGGAGGGGAAATGGCGGTGCTACTGCGCCAAGGATGCTGGGAGGCAGTGATGTCAGCATCAGCATCATCAGTAGCCGTCAGGTGGAAGGATGCATCAGAGCGGAGGGGAGAGGGAGAGGAATGACCATGGATGGACAAAAACAGGCTTTAGATAAATATCTGTAGGATTCAAGTGTGCAAAGGTGAAACTGTACGAAATTTCTTAGGGCTGATACTGACAGCAGAGCATTTCCTGGTGAATATCTGTAATTTTGTAGCGTCCACCTCTGTCCGGCATCTATTTACGCATGTGTTCCAAAGGTGTGTAGCCAATGGAACAACAACAAAGAACACCCACACCCTGACCAATCATGTGTGTCAACTCTAGAATCATCATATCCTCCTGTTGCACCTAAGAAACTGGTTTCAACCAGCCACCATAACCTGCAGAGATGATTCACACTGATAATCAGTGTAGACGTGTCAAAACAGCAAGTGTTGTGAGGTATGGTGGACTTTTAACCCAAGCCTTACTGTGATGTTGCGGTGACGGGAGGACCTGGCAGGATCTGTGTACGCTGATCACTGATTGTGAACCTGAGGAGTGTATGGTACTTTGCCATGTTTCAGAGGGTCCGTCTCTCTGGCTTTTGTTATCGATTACATCAAGATCACCATTAAAGGTGAATATAACGCAATTTTTTATCACAAACGAAGAAGAGAAGAAGAAGAAGAAGATTTTTTTTTTTTTGCAAAAACACTTTAATCACACTCAAACATTTTACAATTTTACATTAGATGAATGCGCTAAATTGAGAAATACAATTTAAAAGTCAGTGCATTATGTCGGGAAATTCGCAAAAGTGAGTTGATCATCAACTAAAGTGCATAGCACATATTTGTGACACCAGATGTTCCTAAAGTTATTTAGGTCTTTTGTCATTTTATAAAAACCAAATTTTAGTTTTAAGCGACATCTGATGGTACAGCAAAAAACAGTAGCTGCTTCTTGAACAGTATTGTTTTCAATTCTCCTCTTCCTGGTCACGTAAATTGTGAGTTTTGCCTCTCCAGAGATAAAAATTTAAAAGCTGCCACTTACTTTGATTCAATTTCTTGTACCCAGCACCATAAATAAATTTCCTGATATTAAAATTTTCACTGAACAGATTAAAAATATTCATTAAAAGAGTGAAGAGCACTGCAAGTCTCGTACACTCACTAATAGCATGAAAGATTGTCTCACGAAGGGGACAGAAGGGACACTGGCTGGACACAGCAGGGTTAAAAACAGAGATAAAAGCATTGGAACCGATGGCACCATGTAAAATTCTCCACTGGAGGTCGGCTGTTTTTTTCTTGAGGGCAGGTTTGTATAGAAGTCTCCACTGTGGGTCAGGTCCATTTCCCGTCATCCTGTTGGCCCAGAAGAAGAAGGAGAACAAGAACAAGAAGAAAACATCAGCTATATTAACTTTATTAACCCTACAAATTTTCAATTTGCAGGTTAATCTGATAGTCAACGTCTTCATATTTGATCTTTTGTGTTCCATAACAATCTGTGTAAATGAGAGACACAGTTAAAGAAGCAGAAATCAGTGAGCAGGTTAGCCTTGAACTGTTTTATTAGTTTTTCCTGTTTGGAGCCATATAAACTTCAGCTGTCCTCACTCAAACTGTCAGGGCTAATCATAAGTTACATTTGGCAAACTACATCTGACCTGTAATAAAATAAAATAAAGACACGCTTTTTGGGTTTATCCCATTATCAATTCCATTTAAATGTTTTCATTTGACATCTATGTCATCTCAACTGGGAGAAGCTGCTGTGACACCCTATGGATGGACTTATACACTTCTCTTCTGATCCCGATTCATCCCTCTGTGCATTCCTCCGTGGCCCCTCCTCCTGCTCTGTTTGGGTAGATTTTGAGTGTTCAGTCTGGTGCAAAGGCCAGTGAGAGGCAATCCTATTTATTTACAAAAGGTTTAATTATTTACGTAAATTGCCTAAGGGACAGTTCACCTCACAGAAACACTTCAGAATTTAGTTAACAATATGAACTTCTGCCTAATTACTGGGGATAGAAAAATAAAAAGAAATTTTCTTCACTTTTTCATGGAAGAAGTTATGTTCAGCTAGTTAGTGAAACAAAATATCATTGCTACCAATACAACACAAATAACATAACAACATGTTAAAAGTTAAAAGACAACAGTACTGTATGTGCAATTTATGTAATGTGATCCAGATAAGCTAGACTAACATGCTGTATATGCTACTGTTTTAACAATATTGATAAACAAAGCAGCCACATTGGAGTTTGAGGGTGTACTGAGGCTTCTTCCCCCTCTGTGAGAGACCAATGTGACCTCAGAAAGAATAGTAGTTGAGATAGATGGATGGATGGATGGATGGATGGATGGATGGATGGATGGATGGATGGATGGATGGATAGATAGATAGATAGATAGATAGATAGATAGATAGATAGATAGATAGATAGATAGATAGATATGATAGATCGATAGATAGATCGATAGATAGCATAGATAGATCGATAGATCGCTCGCTAGCTCGCTCGCTCGCTCGCTCGCATCGCGCTCGCGCGCTCGCGCGCTCGCGCGCTCGCTCGCTCGCTCGCTCGCTCGCTCGCTCGCTCGCTCGCCTCGCTCGCTCGCTCGCTCGCTCGCTCGCTCGCTCGCTCGCTCGCTTCGCTCCGCTCGCTCCTCTCTTCCTCCTGGCGGCCCCCGCTGTCCCACCCTCGCTGTCCCCCCCTTCCCCTGTCTTGTTTCCCATATTTTCAGGACCTGTTTTACTGTAGCCTAATTTTAGATGCTATGCTTAAAAAAGGCATCAGGATGACGGAGAGGGGCTGGCATGTACAAAAATATAACAGATTAACAATCAGAAAAATAGTCATGCTCTCATTTTCTGGTCAAAAAGCCATGTCAATATATTTTTTTATTGTAAATAGCTGTTTTTGTAACATCTACCGACCAAAAGCAATGCTCAACTCTGGCAGAACTGTTTGGAGAAGTGGAGCTACAACAACTTTATTTCCATTTTTCATTGAATCTAGTCAACAGCCCAATCTTTTATCTTTCACTTTATTTTTAAATAAAAAAATATTTTATTTTCATTAGCCTTGTATGCACAACACCGTCGACTGATAAAAATGGATAACTTTTGAAACTATGAGAAGTGCCACCTGTCTCAACTGGTTCCAGAAACACACACACTGTATGTGTGTGTGTGTGTGTGTGTGTGTGTGTGTGTGTGTGTGTGTGTGCGTGCGTGCATGCGTGCGTGCGTGTGTGCGTGCGTGCGTGTGTGTGTGTGTGTTTCACCTATAGGTGGATATGAGGTGAGCTGCTCGCTCTTGTTTGAGCGAGCAGATTGGTCCTTTCAGACAAGCCTCCCCTTTACGAAAGCAGTACTCTTGTGTGACTGGAGGAGTAGACTAAACAAACAAACCACCTGCAAACTAACCTGAACTGGTCCTAAGCTGTCAAGTTTGGGTTAAAATGACAAGTATTTTAAAGTTCCGAAACCTTTAAATGTTACATGTTGAAAGTTAAGGATGATTACTGAACAAAAATCTTCCTTAAACACAAACATTATTAAGCTAGGTTTGTAGAAATAAAATATAAGAACTTTGATTTTAGGTAACCTAAAGGTTAGGAAATGGTCAAAGTTGTGTGAAAATCATTTACACCAGGGGTGTCAAACTCATTTTCACAGAGGGCTATGTCAGCATAATGGCTGTCCTCAAAGAGCCAGATGTAACTACTAAATCTAACTAAATGTAACTAAAGGTAATGTAACATAAATGTAACTACTCCTTGATGTTAAATAACTCCGAATTTATTACTTTTTCAAGTTACAAACATTACAGTTGCACAAAAAAAAAAATTGTTTGCTTGTTGCTCTGTTATAACATAAATCCTTTTAATTTGTCCGTTTTTTAAACCCACATAACTCCGTTAATCAAGGATCACACTATCCAAGTGAATAAAGAAAAATAACATCAAAAACAAGTTAGGACATTAACTTTGTTCAAAACGTTGTTATCAGAGTTAAAATGGGCTTAATTACTGCATTGTGGGAAATGTAGTTTTGGTCAAAGCACCCTTTTGACCTATTTACTTTTAGACATTCTGAAAGTACCGCATAAAATGGGTACTTTCAGGGTAGGTCATGGTACCCTGAAAGTAGTACCTGACAAGTGCATAGCTTTGCTCTTTCAGGCTATGCAATAACTTTGACCATAGATCAAAGCTAGTGCATAGGTAGATCAAAGCACTAGCTTTGATCTATGGTCTTACTCACACTGGCCTTCTCCCACATCTTTCTATCTTATCCGGTTCCTGATTGTACAAAATTTGAAATTTGACCTTGACTTAGTTTTCTCAAGGTCATCGTCTCATTTTCATCTCCTTTGCCGCCCGTGTAATTTGCTTTTCTTTTCATCTTTCTATCTGCAACGGTTAGGAAAATATTTGGTGGACATACTAACGGATGAACGAACGGACGAACACACGAACACTGACAAATTTAATACTGTACAAATTTGGGTGGATTGAGCCCCCTCCACCCCCGTCATCGTGCCGGCCTCACTGGTTATAGCAAGTATATAGTGCGTTGGGGTTTTTTTTTCTTTTTTTTTTGCTCCAAGCCACGCCGCCCCTTGGCCAGCAGGTCAAAGACCTGTTTGTATTAAATCTTCATCCAAACTTCACAGTCAAATTCATAGCTCAGTTTGCGCAGGCTTCCCAGAGACCAGGACACCAGCCGTGATGCAGCGGGCTTTGTTCAGCCGGGTCTCGCTGCTCGGCCATCAGGCAGCGGCTGCCCTCGACATTCAGCTGGCGCCGAGGAGCGCGCCCGCGCTGCAGCGACTAGACCGCTCCATGTCCTCAGTCACTATCCCGCCGCCCACATGCATGCTGCGGCCCCTGGAGGTTCCACAGCGTTACCTGTTTGGACCAGGACCCTCAAACGTTCCTCCACGAATCTTAGTTGCAAGTGGAAGGCCCATAATCGGTCACCTGCATCCAGAAATGTATGAGGTAACGGTTTGTTGGCACATATCTGAACTACATTTTTATTTCTAATTACTTCTAATGGGAAATAATCATTTTACGCAAATTATTGAACAAAAATTAAGCTTGAAGATAATTTCGTTCGTCTGGCTTCTCTCGCGGTAAACTTGGAATAACTTAATTATAAGAGTTAAAATGTCAAAAGCTTAATTTTTTTTCCAAAACTTTGTAGATCACAGAATTGATGTACAAAGTATTGTACTGCTGTAAACTGTAAATTTAAGCTGAACATAGTGAGTGCAATCGCAGTGTTTGTCTTACTGGTTCAAATCTGACAGAAAACCTTCTAAACAAACGTTGTTTGTTACGATTTCATTGTGTTTCTTCTTAGATAATGAATGACATCAAACAAGGGATCCAGTACGCCTTTCAAACAAAAAATAACATGACTATATCTATGAGCGGTTCTGGCCACGCGGCTATGGAATGTGCAGTTTTCAATACTGTGGAGCCAGGAGAGAGTGTGCTCGTGGCCATCAATGGAATCTGGGGAGAGCGCGTTGCAGAAATCGCAGAAAGAATTGGTGCGTATTTACGCAAGGTTTTACGCACGCATTCACTGGACTTGCGAAAAAAGTTACAAAGCCATATTTGCACTTATTACACATTCTGTCATTCTATCATCTGTACCAAGTGATGACTGACGTTTTAAATGTTCAGGTGCCAATGTGCATACAATGGTAAAGTCACCAGGAGGATATTTCAGCAATAAGGAAATTGAGCAAGTAGGTACAATGTCTTTGAAGAAGCTCACAATTTACTGCAGCTAATAACAATAAACAGCATTCTGTAAGCTGTAATTGTGGCTCTTTGAGTACATGACAGAGAAACAATTCAGTAACAAAGAGCAGACGTGACATTAGACTCACTCATATCTTTCTGCAGGCAATACAAAAACACAAACCTGTCCTGTTTTTCCTCACTCACGGAGAATCATCTGCCGGCCTCTGTCACCCAGTAGATGGCATTGGAGACATCTGCAGAAAGTGATCTTTAAACACATGCTATAGACATATGGTTCAAAATGCAATTACCAAATATAATGTTTCTTGGTGTTTACTATCATGTCATCTGCAGACATAACTGCCTCTTCCTGGTTGACACAGTTGCATCTCTTGGTGCTGCACCAATATTCATGGACAAGCAGAGTAAGCCAACAACAATGCTTTAAAGTCTGCTATCGTTATTATGGATTTGTGTCTGTGAAATATTCTGCTGATTGTTTCACTTCTAGATATTGATATCCTCTACACTGGTTCTCAGAAGGCTCTGAATGCACCTCCCGGAACAGCACCCATCTCATTTAACGACAGAGCATGGTAAGGAGGGAATCTATGGGTCATCTACGCATGCGTGTTTCTATCTATGTTTGATAAAAAAGAGACTTAAAGGGTTACTGAACCAGGCATTGATTTGTCTCTGTTCTTACAGCAATAAGATGTTTAACAGGAAGACAAAACCAGTATCCTATCTCTTTGATATGACACATTTATCCAACTACTGGGGTTGTGATGGCAAAGCAGCCAGAGCGTGAGTGAATTACTGTGCTCTTTTTGTCACCTTGACCTTACTTTGAAGATGAGGTGTTTTTTTGTTTTAATACAAAGCTTTAAAAACTTGACTTTTTTTTGTTGTTTGACTGCTGGAAAAGGTAGTATCATTGACAACAGTGTTAGATATAAGAATAACATTTGTATGTGCTCTTTGTTTTAGATACCACCACACTGGACCAGTTAGTGGATTCCTTGCCCTAAGAGAGAGTTTGGCAATTCTCGCTGAGAGGGTAAACAAACAATTCAATACTTTTTGCAGAAACTTTATTTGGGGATGTAGGTCAGTGACAGGGCGCATGCTTTGCATGTATGAAGTGCTGGGTTCAATCACCAGCATTTGCAGCCCTGCAGGGGCACAAACAAAGTCCCAAGCCCAGATAAATGCAGGGGGTTGGAGCAGGAAGGGCAACTAGTATTAAAGTCAAAACAAATATGAGCCTTCTGAACAGAGAAAGGATAACGTGCTGTGGCAACCGCTGACAGAACAAGCGAAAAGGAAGTTTTTGCTTCACAAATTCTACTGTCCTTGGAAGAAGTAGTGTCTGAGATATTCTGATAAGTAGCAATAGCGGTATGCCACTGTCAGGTGCAACACTCAGCACTATATAGTATGAACAGTCAATGGAATACCTCTGCTGTTAGTATGTGGCTGTCAGAATTGAAAGTCGTCTTTATTCTCCCTTACATATCAATTTCATTTAATTTCAAAATACTCTGTAGACTCAAGAGTGGCTTTGAGGGAAGGTGTGTAAATGCTTAAGTGACCAAACATCATTCATTAATGCAAGTGGTTTTGTAATAGAAAGAAAAGCACACAATGTTTTTGTTTTACTTCTGATCTAAAATCAATTAATCTAAATTTGTACAAATTAAAATACAATTTGATCCTTTTTTATCTTTTTTTATTTAGGGGCGACAGTGGCTCAGTGGTAGAGCAGGTCATCCAATGATTCAAGATCGGCGGTTCGATTCCCGCTCCCGCCGACTCATTTGTCATTGTGTCCTTGGGCAAGACACTTTACCCTTCTTGCCTCCAGTGGCGCACTTGTTGGTGTGTGAATGTGTGTGTGATTGTTCCGGTGGTAGTTGGAGGCGCCGTAGGCACAGATTGGCAGCCACGCCACTGTCAGTTTGCCCCAGGGCAGTTGTGGCTACACACGTAGTCTACCATCACCAAGTATGAATGAGGAGTGAATGAATAATGGATCCAATGTAAAAGCGTATTTGAGTGTCCAGAAAAGCACAATATAAATCTAATCCATTATTATTATTAAAGGTAGATGAAAATAATTATTTGATCAGTTTATCTCAGTGCACAAAATTAATTTAGGATTCGTTCACCAATGCCCTTTGTGTTTATAACGTGCAATTTTGGTACAGCACAGTTTGTTGAGAGCAACAAGTGTTGCTAAGAACATACATAAATGCATACATCGTCAATATCCGCTTCTTCCACCCTCGTGGGTCGCGGGGTTGCTGAAGCCTAGCGGACTTAGAGCTTGAGGCAGGGGACACTCCGGGCGACCATGCCACTCTTGCTGAGAACATCCATCCATCCATCCATTTTCTTTTCACCGCTTTATCCGCTGTCGCAGGGCACAGGGAGCTGGAGCCTATCCCAGCTGGCTTAGGGCGTGAGGTGGAGGAAACTCCGGGTGCAACGCCACGGGCTAAGAACATCCCACTCCTAAATTTTTGTCTTATGATCACTCTCCAGCAATGATCTCTGTCTCCCTCTAGGGGCTGGAGGAATCATGGAGGAAACACAAGGAGGTTGCATCATACCTGTACAGAGGGCTGGAGGACTTGGGTCTCAAGCTCTTCATCCCTGAACGGGTGAGGCAATCTTATCTGCAAACACATGTACACACACACACACACACACACACACATAATACAAACAGATAGTCATTGTAGAGCGATATCTAACCAGCCTTTGTCAATGATGGTATCCTGTTGTGACCTCTTATATTTTGACACGCTGTAATTCCTGCAGGATTTGAGGCTTCCCTCTGTCACCACTATTGCTATTCCTGAAGGTTATGATTGGAGAGCTATGCTGACCTATATCATGAAAAACCACCAGATTGAGATGACTGGTGGCTTGGGTCCCTCCATTGGCATGGTAATTTGCTGTTCGTATTTCAACCTAGAACAGAGGACAAATTTATGTTTTACAATTTGCAGCGAAAGTCATTAGCAGACCCTTATGGTAACTGTTCCAGATTTGTATACTCAGCATGTCCCCAGCAATTAAGTAATTTCCAAAGAAGTAAACACTTTGGTAAAGAAATAACACAAATGAAACCAGGCATCAATTTTAGCAGTGTAGTTAGTCTGGTCTCTACTGCTGTATAAGTCATTCTGATGAGTCACTGCAGGCTCTAATGTACTGTTATTTCCACCTTTCTTTTCATCAGGTGATGAGAATTGGATTGATGGGATACAACTGTGAGAAGTATAATGCTGACAAGGCACTGCACGCCTTGGCAGACGCTCTGAAGAACTGCAAAAAGAGCAAGGCTTAAGAGACGACAGGGATTTTCTTTTGGGGATGTTGAATGCAGAGATTACACAAATCACTGATCATGTGAAACTGATTTTGAGATGAAGGTGTAGACACTGTAATATATTCTATGCTCTGATAGACTGAAAGTTCATTGAGAGATGTCAATAAAGAGTGTTATTTTATCAAACACTTCTCTTGCTTGAAAATGTTGTAACAACGACAAATTAATTCAGAAATAGCTGCAAAACAAATAAAGGTTAGACAAATTTAAATTTATTCAGGATCGTTTCCACTGTAGTTCTCAATAGTGGAACCACATTTCCCAAGGTTCTTTGCTCCTACAGGGTCATCAGTTTTGCAACATCAGATTGGGTCTGCACCAGGGCTTTGAACCAGAATTTTTTGCCAATTGGTTCATTCCGAACACAAACGGAATTTAACGTTTCCGGTTTTGCGCTCCACCCATAAACTGACGTTCCCGAACCAGTTAGAACAAAAAAATAAAGTTCCTGACCCGGTTAATCACGTTCCTTGTAAATATAAATATGTAGGTGCCATATTTTGCGCACCATAAGATGCACTTAAAAGCCTTAAAATTTCTCAAAAATCAACTCTGCGCCTTTTAACATTAAGCGTCTTATGTGTGCACTGAGTTCCAAAATCTGTAAAAATGTTTTTGTGTGATTTTAGTCAGCGCTCCGCCAGATCGCCCATTTTCCACCGACATAGGACGTATTACGTCACTACGTACGCCGGCAGCGATAGACCAATTAGAGAACATGACGCGAGGCTACGTCTGGCACACCTCCGGTAGGTACCGGTGTACAGTATATGCCGGCACTGTACCGCAGGTATGCTGTTAACCGCATTTGTTTGGCTAAAGACCCCCGACAATGGTGTCAGCGAAGAGACACGCTTACGACGCAACATGTAAACTTCAATTCCGGTTGTTCCGGTACACGTAAAGAGACCGGGTGGCTTTTTTCACACTTCGCTAACTCTTGATCTGTGACTCCATGCATGCCCAAACCACCGCTTCTGTAAAAAGCCTTTAAAGTTAACCAGTCCTGGTAACACGTTTACCAGGACTGGAGGCAGTGCCGAGCGAGTTACACCCCAACAATACAGTGTATGTGCGTGGATTGCGGATGCCTGGACTAACATGTCTGCTTCGACTTTTGTCCGATGTTTCGCAAAAGCCGCCATCATTACCGGACAGCCACCCGGAAATGTGACGGTCAGCGATAGTGAAATCACCGAGCTATTCGATGCAGACCGAAGATGAGGACTTTGAAGGATTTAGCACAGATTTATCAAAAAATAAAAACATTTTAAAAATGTCGGTGTATTTTTTGAAAATTAAATACGTAGTACAACACAGTTCAACCAGTCACCTTTTTGCTTCCGTTAGCTAGCATGCACCAAACAATGTGCGCCGTGTGTCCGGTTCAGGTACAGAAATAAACTCTGTTATTTAGACTGTGCCTCTTTATACAATGAGCCGAATGGTGCCCAAAATACGGTAACTGAAGGACTTTTAAATTGGCAACTAAAGCAATTAGTTTATATACTATAATTATAAATATGACGCGCCACTGTATTTATAGGGGAGCGCACCCCGGTCTCATCTGTCCCGTGTGAGCGAGTGTGTTTTACAGCTTGAGACGTTGCATCAAAAAAGTGTAACAGACTCCATTCCAAAAAGCTGGAAAAACTTTATTTTTCAATAATTTGTAAAAAAAAATCCTAGTTCACCAGCATCCTCATTCGCTTTGATTTTCACGTTATGATACATGATCATGATATACGATATATATGATACATGATATATTCAGTGAATATATCCAAAAATAAAGATATGATAAATTTAGATAAAGGTATGAAATAATGTTGTATAAAACACAATTACTTAAATTATATGATTGTAAATACTAGGTCATCAAATTTGTCAGTTCAGTTTGTCAACTAGGTTGCCTGTAGGGACTTTTAAGGTCCAGCAGGAGTCAGTATGCAGTGACAAGGTATCGACAGTCCCAAAACAGTTCGGTAATGATGGGTAGAAATAAAGACAAGGCGTCATGAAGCGTTTCGACTCAAAAATGGGAAAACCCCGAGGTAAACCTGTGGTTCTGGGTTGACTTACCCTGAACTTGGAAAACCAGGGATTTCGGTTTGACAAACGCTTTTCAGGGTTAGTTTTGTTAACTCGGAGTAAATTGACCCGCCGTTTAACAGGCGCGACAACTGCAGTATAACAAAAAACCATCATCAGTGGAGCCCCGATCTGACGATTCACCATGACGACGGACGAGACGCGCACCTCAGCGCTTTACGGCAGTCGGAGTACAGATTTAAATTTATGCAAATGAAGTCTTTGAGGACATTTTCAGAAGAGGAACAGCGTTGAAGCTGCAAAGAAGAGAGATGTAAGTAAGTGTGACCGCTAGTTCGTAACTGAACTCAGAAAGTTCAGGAACAGTAAATAACCAAATTGAAAGATTTGTTTAAGTTGGTGAACAGGCCACAGATATTTAAAAAAATTGCACAAGTGACGGTCCAATAACGGGCAGAGACAAAGTCCTTCCCCCAAGACTATAAAAACTTTATTAAAAGGGTAAAAAGAACAAGAATGTAAAAAGACCCATCAGACCTCTCAGGTCTACATGAGCCCTGCAGGACGGCCGGGATGACTAATTAGGGAGCCAATCGAGGCCGGAACACTCACCAAGCTCCGTGCCCAACACACACACTCACACAGCAAACAACCAAAAAGACAAGGGGTAAAGTGTAAAACGTGAAGGCTGTGTAAAAAACCACTACACACACAAATTAAGGGGAGTGTGGAGCTGAAGTGAGGGACCCCGACCACCGATGGCTCCACCGTCCAAAGCAGCTCCCTGTCACCGGCCCCGCAGCTCTCATGCAACAGAAAGAACAATTAAAAACAGGTTAAAAGCTAGCAGGACTGCTGCAACAGTACCGCTTATTGTCTTGGGGGGAAAATACAAGCCCAGAATAAAGTCAAAGAGTGTAAAAGGACACGAAAGCCTAATCAATAAAATTGAGTACAATAAAAATTAAAAGCAAACATTGAAACCCAACTATAAAAACAAAACAGCAGTGGCAGTCCGTCTAAAATAAAAGACAGGTTAAATAAATACCTCTGCCAAATAAACCAATTTGTACACAAAAGGAATTGTCCTTTTACCTCCTGTGGAACAATCTTCTCCGGGAATCCACCTGTGTGGGCATGAGGGAAGCCACTGAACAAAACCTAACATATGACAAAAATAAATCTAAAAACACATACAAAGCACAAAAACATTTATAAAAAAATAAAAAAATAAAAAAAAAACAGAAGACAACTTACAGCAACATGTGTAGCAGTCAACTCCTAACCAGAAAGGAAGCATAGTGACACCTTATACCAATTTCTGGCTGATTGGTAGGAGGAGCTGACTGCTACCCAACTCTGGTGGCCCAGGAGGGACATTTTCTACCGGTCACATTCATCAAGTTCTGTTAAATAAGGAAATCTATTTAAACGTTTAGATGTTATGTAAATGAAACAGTAAATCGGCTTATGCACGTTACAAAAACTGTTGAGAAAAAGAATATTCATACCATTGCATATACCTACAGTATATTATATAAGAACTGAAATCAGGAGCTGACATGTAGCTCGTTTGCAGGGTTTCCTTGACTATAGCCCAAACTGTTATAGTTCTTGCATCAATTGCGGTGGCATTGTACCGCTTTAAGGTATTCCAGGTTTTATTTTCTTTCTGTTTTAGTCACATGATACACACAGGAATTACTAATTGATAAAAAGAAAACAAATTAACAAGAAATTGAAGAAAACAAAGGTGGTCTAGTATTTTATATTACTGGTTGTTCTCTTCTCATCGCTTCACATTCTGGTGGAATACAGAGTGTGACATTTATCTTCTACTGAAGTATTAACACATTCTCATCCTTTTTTAACAGAGCATGGATGGACAGTAGCAGAAGGGTCCCAACTGCACAGATAGTCACAGTGAAATAGTTGCTTAGTGAACAAAATTCTTGTGCAATTATGTTGTAATGCCCTCCTCATGTTTTCCCATCGATCTGCTAAAGAACTTTATAGAATTCACTTTATAAAAAATACAGAAAACAGAAATGGTTTACTAGAACCTCAAGATTAGGAGGGCAGATCTGGACATATAAATACTGGAGCACAAGTTAGAGGTGGGTGATGGTCACAGGTGAATTATTATATTAGAATGTTAACTATTGTAACGATACAAAAACTAACTTTGTATTTGTAAGAAATAAAGATGACCAAAAGAAATGCATATTGTATGTTTTTATTGCCCGCTGTGATGGTGATGGTGACTTAGACTCTGAAATGATTCTAGCAGATAGTGTCTGTCACTGCTCTGCCTACTGGATAGCAGGAATCATCCTGAGGTGTCGTAGGCTCTCTCCTGTACCGTTTAGTGGATTCATTAGAGTGGATTAAACAATGAAGACGAGTGAATTACTGTGCAAATCTTTAGGTTACAGACCACATTACAATCTGTTGCTTCAGTAAGACCATACATCTGAGAGTCAGGAACAGACCCAGACCTCCACATCAGAAATGTAGTCTGCAGCATCACACATGATCTGGACTGATGTTAGTTTATCTATGATACAGTCTTTAACATGTTTAAACAGTGTTCAGTCTACATGTACCTTGATGGGAATGTGGGTACCATCTATGCAGCCAATTACATTGGAAAATCCTAAAAGAAATTAAAGTTACTAATCCAATTCTGAGGTTGCAGCACAATGTCATTAAGAGAACATCTTTTCAAATTAATTTATGAGATTTCTGCATCATTCACCTGCAATCCTGTGGAACTCCTCCTTGATGATTCTGATGGGTTTATTTCCAGGGAAATAGACAAACTGGGGTAAAAATTTCAAGGCGAGGCACACTGAGCATCTCCCACATTGTATAGAAAAACTACCTCTTGCAAATTAAAGATAAAAAACTGACCGGGGCGCTGCTGAAGATGTGAGGATGGATCAGGTCATGGATGTGTGTGATCGGGACATGAACCGGTACCAGTCATAAAGAGAACTGTCTGGATATGACGGGACATCTGAATGCGATACAAAAATGTTTACCTCGCTCTAACTCTGGGTTAAGTTACCTCCCTTTGTGAACCAAAAACCCTGGTTTTCCCTTATATCAAGGTTGACTTACCCAGGTTTTCCACTAAACCTGCTTTGTGAAATGGGCCCAGTGTGTATAAGTCACTGGCCTTTCATCCAGACAATTCTGCAACCTCTCGTCCATAGCCAGCTGGAGCAAGGTGGATAAGCAGCTTGTGGACAAGAAAGTGAATGGATGAATCCCCTGTGTGACCACAGAGGATGTGAGGAGGACCTTGCAAAAGATCAACCCTCGCAAGGCTGCAGGCCCCGACGGCATCCCAGGGAGAGTACTGAAGGACTGTTCCCACCAGCTAGCAGAGGTGCTAACAGACATCTTCAACACCTCACTGCAGCTAGCAACGGTCCCCAGCTGCCTGAAGTCCGCCACCATCGTCCCGG
Organism: Antennarius maculatus; assembly: GCA_013358685.1. Lineage (NCBI taxonomy): Eukaryota > Metazoa > Chordata > Actinopteri > Lophiiformes > Antennariidae > Antennarius > Antennarius maculatus. Next base: position 6,347,495 of record CM023619.1, on the reverse strand, counting down.
TCCCCAAAGGCCACTCGGTGAAGGAGCTGAATGACTATCGGCCGGTGGCCCTCAACCCGATAGTCATGAAGTGCTTTGAGAAGCTGGTCATGGCACACATCAAGGACTCCATAGACATAACAGTTGACCCCCACCAATATGACTACAGGAGGAACCGCTCCACCGACGATGCCATCTCCTCTGTGGTCCACACTACCCTCACCCATCTGGAGAGCAAGGACTCTTACATCCACCTGCTCATCCTGGATTTCACCTCCGCATTCAATACCATCATCCCTCAGACCCTGGTGCAGAAACTGTCAGAGCTGGGACTGTCTGCAACCACAGGGAAATGGGTCCTGGACTTCCTGGCAGACAGATCACAGACTGTCAGGATCAACAACACAGTCTCCTCTCCCATCACCCTCAGCACTGGCTCCCCACAGGGCTGCGTGCTCAGCCCCCTCCTGTTCACCCTACTTACGTATGACGGCTCAGCAAAACACCCGAGCTGTCATATAGTAAAGTGTGCAGATGACACAGTCGTGGTGGGACGCATCTAGAACAATGATGAATCCAAATACAGAGAGGAGGTGGAGCACCTGGTGCACTGGTACAGACACAACAACCTCTGCATCAACATGGGGAAGACCAAGGAGATGGTGGTGGACTTCAGGAGGAAAAGACACTACCCTCCCCCCCGCACATCAGAGGAGCAGCTGTGGAAGTGGTCCCCAGCTACAGGTACTTGGGGGTTCATCTCACTTAGGACCTCACCTGGAGTTGTAACACCTCCTACCTGCTCAGGAAGGCCCACCAGCGGCTCTACTTCTTCAGGAAGCTGAGGCGTGCTGCACTGGGGAGTGCTGTCCTGAAGGCCTTCTACAGGGGTGCGGTGGAGAGCATCCTCACCACCAGCATCACTGTGTGGCATGGCAACTGTTCTGCAGCAGACAGGAAAGCTCTGCAAAGGGTTTTGAAGGCCGCACAGAGGACTGTAGGGGGTGGCCTACCTACCACCATAGAAATCTACACGAATAGGTGTAGAAGGAGGGCCACCCACATCATGACAAACCCCACCCACCCAGCACACAGTCTGTTCCAACCCCTCCCCTCAGGAAGGAGACTACGGAGCATCCGGAGCAGGACCACCAGACTGAGGAACAGCTTCTTCCCAGAGGCTGTTAGACAGCTGAACTCCTGTGGTGCTCTGTAGTCACCCTCCCGACGCCCCATGTGTCACCAAAGACACACGGGGATTTGCTGTAATATGGTGCTTCATCAGGTGTAATAGATGGAGCACCTACACACTTAAGCTGCTACATTGTAAATACATTTTGCTGTTCAGACACTTTTCAATTTACACTTTACACTTTATATATCTAGCATTCTTAACTTTTCTCTGTTCTCTTATTTATCTTACATTTTTAACCCTTTTTTTTTCTTAACTTATTTATCTTATTTATTGACCGGGCTTACTGGGACCTTCAGAGACGTATTTCGTACTGTCATATGTGAAAACGTGTGTCAGCATGACAAATAAAGAATCTGATTCTCTGATTCTCTGATTATCTAATATAACATAAGTATCAAATGCATGTTTGTGTTGGTACTGAAATAGAAACTGTTGCGTATTGCTGTTGTCTAGAAACCCTGCTGACAGATTTCAGCTGAATCCTCACTGTTACTGCATTTAACAGGTTCAGTGCCTTCTATCCAGAGACCAAGAACCCTTTGCACAGAGACTGTGGTTTCATTAGAATGCAGCCTGGAAGCAACACAGTGGCATTCATCATAGCACAGAACTCAGGTAGTTACACTCATGTAAACTACAGGCTCCCTTGTTATTAACCAGGCTCCTACTTGTATTTCTGGAATATCTTGAGACAATCAGTCCAGATGTTCATTTCTCAGACACTTAATCACTTGCTTAGTGGGAGTATATGAATTTTAAATGCTTCTTGCAATGTATTTTGCTTTTCAAGGCATTATGACTCAGAGGTGGGTGTAGTACCAAGGGAAGGCCAATCTGCAGTAATTTCCAACTTGTTTTGCCAGTGTACCACTGTCCAATGCCTAAAATGCAGTGAGATCTGACTTCAGAGAAAAAGGAGGTAGCAACATCGTCAGTTTCACCCATTTGGTCGCGTTGCCTTTGTCCACTTTTGCCTGCAGCATACATAGAACAGATTACAGCTCAGCAACTACTCTCAAGCATACTAATCATTAAAACTTGTAGAAGAATTAGCTGTACAGAAACACAATTATTTTTACTTCACTACTGACTTGTTTTGACTATTGAATGTTGGCTATTATAATCAGGGTCCTGTCTGTTTGCATTCTTTGCTGGCAGTTTCATGCGGATACGGCATGACGTGTGACTGACACATCACAGAAAAGAACTTCTGTAATTAAAAGTTAAAGAGTGTGATATTGGTAAACTTCAAAACCACTTATATAGTGTGCCCTCGTTCATTGCTTTTAATGCGTTCCAGGAAACACGCGCGATTAATGAATTCCGCAATAGAGCGATGAACTATTTATCTTATTATTTACGGTAATTTAAACATTTATTAACCTTTCCCATATTGATATTAAACCACCTTCTATCTGTATTACCTTTTCCCACACTCTTATCGACTATTTAAAGCACTTTTGTGTTTCACGGAAGTCCAAGACTCACTCACAGAAAGTTGCACACTTCTGTTTGCCGTCAGCCAATAGAATGCGCATACGGTATCACATGACTGCCTACTAATTATCCGCGATGAGGTGGAGTCACAATCGTTGATGCACAAATGCGCGAGGGCGCACCGTATAGTTTTGCCTTTTCAAGACACACACACTCACACACTGACACATTGAACCTGTTTTTTTTATGCAGTTCTGGTGGAAATTGAAGAGAGAGAGCTGACAGCACAGCAGCTAAACCTGTGTAGCAAGGATTAGCCAGAATTTATTTTGCCCAAGAGCCATGTGTCCCGCAAGTGACGCTAATTCTCTGATCATGTTAACGAAGTTCTCCATATTGATCATTCATCAGTTTATAACATGTTGTTCAATTCACTCCATCCCCCCTTTTATATCTTTAAGATTTCTAGAGTGTTTCAAATATGGGCAGATGGAAGGTTGGGGCAGAACATTTCCATGGCAACAAACAACCAGCAACTGCTATAGCATTTGCCCTTCACCTACCGTTGGTCATGCTGACCCAACCGGCTGGTCAACTCCTTGTACATAGAAATGCATCAGTCAGGTAAAATAATGGTTACTAAATAAGGTTGATCTATAAAAGCAGTGGACAGATTCAAATAGATTAAAGGACTAAAATAAGGAAATAATATTATAAGGAATGTGGTAAAAAATAAAAGTATCTCTAACTAAAATAATGAAAATCTACTTCATTAGATAAATTGTACAATATATTACAATTCTGTCTTATTTAGGTACTGCAGTGTTTAAGGGTTAATGTCACAATCTTAAAGATTAGGGGCCTTTAGAATGGCCTTTTTATAAAACTTCAATTCTCCAAAAAGTGGGTCAAGTGTGTTTCATAACATTTGTTACATATTTTAAATCCTTCTTTGGTAAATATTTTGCAGTCCTCTTCTGTCCTGCCTTTGTGTCACACTACCCCCATTTAAAATTCCTTGACAGGATAAAATAAGCAAGACCCACTCATGGAGAAAAAAAAACTTCTCCAAAACATTGGTAAAGGGCATAAACTCCAGTGGGAACCTTGAATCTCAAAAATAGACTTTGTACAGCATTTTCATGAGGTTGTTGTACTTAATGGTCTTTCAGTGTGGATGCTTGTAATGTTTCAAGAATTTTCCAAATTATCCACCAAGGAGGGAATGATTTAAGCATAGATTGGACTACACAAGAACTAAAGGACTACTAGATACACACATACATACAGTACATATACAGTCTATGCACATGTAGGCACTCTCATTAATGCCTTGTTTATAAAAATCTGAATGTTAGTACACCCTGTTATTTTAGAATTTCACAAAGATTGAAAACTAAACATGCCAAATCATTCAGGAGTTAATGGAGTTCTTTCTTTTGTTTGCAATTGACTCAGTGCATTGTAGGCGTTCTCGTGATTTATTTAATTTCAATAATCTTGCTCTGGCTTGTTGTAATTTTATGTATTGACATAGTTAATAGCAAAGAAAAAGTTTAATGATATACTAACATGGTTATAATAAAGCTGCCGAGTGCAAATAAATCAAAATGTCAATTAAAAAAAAGAGTGAAGATTTTGTTGAGTTTATTAAAAAAAAAAGTGCTCAAACACAAACATTATCACTCAGAAAGCACAATGTAGTGGCAGTCTTTATACTGCAGTGGCTTCAATTTAGAAAGTCAAAACTTAAAAAATGTAATAAACTTTACGACTTGAAAACACAAATCTGTATTACCACATACATGAATAGAGATAGATCCATTCTTCGGTCCTTAAGCCCTTCTAAGACACAGTCTCTGCTTAGGTTAAAAAAATAAATATGATTTACTATAATGTAAGTCAATCCCACGAAGAGTGAGCAGGTGATGCCTCCTGATTTCCATTTTTGCAGACTCAAAACACTCAGAAAAACCTGCCAGGTGAGCCTCAATCAATTCCAAACATGGCTCTCACACTATTTCATTTGCTTTTCTGAGACAAACATATAGAAGCATCAACCATTTCATGTCATTTTCACATCCAACTTTCAACCATCATACATTTCAGGTACAACACTGGATAAGCTTGATTTACTGCATTGGTGTAAGCATTGTGAGAATATCTAGGAGTGGAGTGACATGAAATGCTCTTGTACACCAGTGTGACTACTCTTTGGATGAAGAGCAATCACTCACAGATGCATTTGAAAACACACCATGCTGATGAAACATTTGCTGATGGCCAATCAGTGACAGTTATCTACTGGTTGACTCACTTCCCAGTCTGAGTTTTCAATCTCATTCATCCAGCTGATGATGATTCCTGTGCAGAACGTCTTGTCTGTTCACGGTTCCTTCATGATGTAGACGTAGACTGTAGTGAGGAAGTATTTCAGGGACTCAATGGTAGAGGAAAACCAGCTGTGTTCAGGTGTGAGATTCTTCTTTATCACACATTTTGTGATCTCCACCTGATCAATAGAAATGTTTAAAAAAATTATTTGATTGAAAATTACTGTACAATTGCTTATATGCATTTTTAAACAATCAATTTCTGTACACTTCAAATTGAAGCATTGCCTTTTTTTAGACAAGTTTCAAAAATGAAGGAGAAACAGTGAAAAACATTCAAACAAAATGTTCTAAGTCTTTGACATTCAGTTGAGATTCGAACCACAATGAATTGTGGCCCAACATTGTGACTTCAGAGTGCAAGAGTCTGGTCACTATTGAGTAACTGCAATATTTTATCAGGAAAGAATGGGACAGAATTCCACATTAACCCTTGACTCTCGTTAAAAAAAAAAAAAATTAATGCAACACAACAGTAATCATGAATGAATCATGAAGATTTCTGGAAAGTTTTAAAGGCATAAAATTGGGAATAAGCCTGAAAAAGTTGCAGTTTGAATATTAAACTTATCTTGTATTGCATTCAATTACACTTAAAAGTTTAAATTTAGTCAAAAAATTAGGTTAAAAAAAAATTACATTTTTATTGACATTTTGCCTACCCAACTTTATGGACTGAGGCAGTAAAATAACACCTGAGGGTTAAGAACTAGACTGCATATACAGACATGCTAGTAGTTTTACATGCCTGTTTTCAGTGGACCTTAACATTAACATGATGAGATACAGTATTTACAGTAATGTTAACCTGCTGTTTAGTAGGTAAAAGTCTAATCATCTTCACCGTTTGTGTACTCACATTTGTGAATTACATCGAAACACACTGAGGTGGTGTGTTTATTATTATTTAGCATATTGATTGAAATCATTACCATTCAATGAATGTTGTTTTAGCCAATAAAACAACATAAAACTGCTGCACCAGGTCAACCAACAGGAAGCTACTGTATCTACATTTCGGTGTGAGCCATCATCAAATTTAGAATACACTGCCTCAGGCTATAAGAGCTCATGCCACCAACTAGACTGCTTAAAAAAAAATTAAAAGAACAACGGTAATATAGCACAAATCAGTTCAGCATTGAGAATAGCAATCTGTCCATGTAAGAAGCACAAGTGATTGTGAATCATTTTCACCTGCTTTAATGTAAATGACAGTGTAAACAGGTGCAATGGAGAACCAAAAAGAAGACCCCACAAAACGGAATAGTGTCACTTTAGCAAACACAGAAAGCTGCTCCCCCCTTATGCTTCTGGACCGATTCCCGTCTGGTTTTGTGTTTTGCTGATGTGCTTTTAATTAATGGTATCTGAGGCTGTGCCTATAGCCCAGTCAGGTCATACAGGTGGTGCACCTCCTTCATGACAGCACATCTATATGTGAGGTTGCAAGGTGTGCTTGTTTTCCCTGCAAAGTATCACGAATATAGAAGTGATACCAGGAGACCGGCCTTCACGTGAGGAAAGCTGGACAGGGCCACGGAAGGGCATCAACCCAGTAGGCAGGTAAGGCCAGTGGTGACTTGGCCCAGACATGAGTTCAGCCGACACAAATTTACATCTAGCCTGCCTTTTCAAAAGAGACACATATGTTATGACATTTATTCAGCCAGTGGCACTGTACCAGTGCCATTCCTTGCTTCTGATTGAGTGGTCAGATGGCATTCTACAATGAGTTGGACCTGAAGAACGGATGAAATCCTGAGAGTTCAAGTTGTTGCAGTGGACCTTGGGTTCATCCTGGTGCAGGACAATGTCAATAGCCAGAATGTGTATGCACATCCTGGAAAATGAAAGCATTGATGCCATTGACTGGCCCTCACTTTCCCCTGACCTAAATCCAGCTGAACACCTACTGTATGTAACATTTTATATTGGTGCATCTGACCCAAGTACCACCACAGACCATCCAGAAGTTCACTGATGCTGTGATGAGCATCAGTGAGTATTAAGTACTATTGTGTATATTATTTTGAAAGATTTTCAGGACAAAAAAAATTCTTCATCAAGATCCAATCTCGGATTCAAGTGTTCCCTTAATTCTTGGGAGCAGCGTACTGTACATACTTCCCTATTAACATGATAGAAAACCAGAATGTTGCCAGCATTTTCATTCTATTTTTAAGGTCACACGTCTGTCATTTCATAAAGTAATCACAAGCTATAGCACAAATACCAGCATCCACTTACCCATCCTCCACGTCTCTTCAGCCAGGGAACTAGAAACTTGCGAACAAACTGCCCTAGACTGTCCACTAAAATGTGAATTGTTGTTGGATGGCCTTGTCTGACACAGTCCACTGCTAACGCTCCAGCTACTGCATACATGGACACCACCTTACCCCACGTTATACCTACAACCAGGAAAACAGACATCAATGGGTTACATTCATGTCTCTGCGTCAATGGACAGATAGAAGAGTTCTGATGCCCACTCTGAAACATGAACATCTTCTATTCACTTAAAAGTAAATTTTAACAAGTACATACAAAACAGGAATTTGTGGCATCACAGCTTGGTTCAAAGCCAGCCCAATCATGATCTTATTTGTAAATTGGATATGATGTTGAAACCTAAAGCCTGTTGCTCAAAAAATGAAAGAGGACAGTTCAAATGAAAGGACAGTGGTAAGGAATGGTACAGGTACCATTCCTTACCACTGTCTCAATTCCTCAGACTATACTCTGTGCCATTACTCTGTAATGAGCAGTGATAAAACCCATCAACTTCCTTAGGACATCCTCAACCCTTCAGCATTGCCTCTTGAGAGGATTTCTGGAAGCTGTTGAGACAAAATTCAATGACCTGCTACTGCACAACAACGTGAGGTGGCTGAGTAAAGGCAATGCACTGGAGCGTTTCTTGTCCATCTGAAAAGAAATAGCAGGGCGAGAGTCGGAGAGCAACACAGTTTTCACTCTTTTTGCAAGATGAATACAGGATGAAGATGTTCTGCCTTTTTGGTTGACATTACATCACATCTCAGAGAGATCAATTTAAAGCTGCAGGGCCAGAAAAATTCAGTTGCTAAACTTGACAAAAGGTTCAACAGCTTCGGCCTTAGGCAGAAGCTCCTCCTGCTAATCCAGAATCCAAGTACTGTTCTAGACTCACCTATGAACACCTAATTGTCTGCTTGAGAACGGCACCGAGTCCATTCCAACCAAGATTTAAATGACTGTCAGGCCATTCTCATGCCCCTTTCTCTCATGAAGAAAGTTCTGTTTGCGTTTCTCCCCTGAAAGAGGCTGTTTTTATTCATGCTTTCTTTATTTAAGATGTTGGATGTTTTTTTAGTTGAAGTGTAGGCATTCAGTTCTTTAGGCAGAGATGTCTTTAATTTACGAGAAAAAAGGTTATTCAGCTCTGTTTGCATTTTATATTTAATTCTGAAGTCTGTGTGTGTTCTTCAATCTTATATAAAGGCTTTGAACATATTTGCCTACATCTACTATTATTTATGGTAAAAGAGCTAGCTGTGCACTCAGTTAACTAATATCCTGCATTGAAAATTGATAAAAATTGAAAATGTGGACATGGGGGCCCACCATAAGACACAAGCTGGACTTGGTTTCGGACCTTTTACTAAGAGGAAATTTTAATAACTGGACCTCCCTGACTTTTAATTTAATACTCCTATTTTAAATGATAAAATTCTGAAAAGCCTGATTCATTCAAATTCATACACTCTAGATCTGTTACTTGGGGAGAAAAGTAACATGAAACCAGTTCAAAATACAAAGAGAAATTATTAGTCACACACTTCTAAACACATTTGGATGAGATGTTTAAACTACTATAATTCAAGTTGATATTAATTAACTATAAAAAGAGGTTGCAGTCATAGTTGCTTGATAAGTGAGAACGGGAAAAAAACAAACATTTTATTCACAAAAAACTAATCTTGGCCTCAAGTTCTCCTGGTTATTCTTTGCTCCTTCTGACTAAACGTTTCGTGGCCTCACACAAAGCATGTGGGACAAGTGGTGGACCTTGCACTGAAATAAACTGCAAATAACAGGTTTAAGTCAAGAAACTGTGTATTTGTGTTGCAGATAACATTTCTTACCATACCAGTTGTAAATTAAAAAGAGTAAAACTCTTGTCTGTGCTGTGAGGTGGGGAGAAATCAGAAAAAATGTTCATTCAATGACGGACTTGAGAGACACGAAACTAAAAAAATGGCCAAGTCTGTGTCATCCTTTCAATATAATCAATATAGTTTAATGAATTGCAACTGGCCATTTCCAAGTAGTTTCCAGGTCAGCAGGACTGTTACAATGACCATTAGTGATGCACGGCAGCCCATAACGGTATTAGCCTCCTCAGGTCAGCTTGCATCATCATGACTGTTCCTGAACCACAGTGACTGACTGTAGCTATAAAGGGATAGAGCTCTGAGCAAGCTTAAGTGAGATAACTACCCGTGGAAGCTGTCAGAGTACGTCATGTCTCGTTCCCTACTGAGAAACAGGCCGAGAATAGAGACAAGATTGTCAAGGATAAGGCTGGAGACAGGGAGGGAGGAAAGAGAAAGAGCAGGAGTGGGAGGCAGGCAGAGATAGATGGAGGAGAGACAAGCCATGTTGATTTTATGGAGGGAGACCACAGAACAGACGGCCACTAAACCATATCCAAAGAATGTGGTTATGAGACGTCCTGGACACTTATTTCCTTTGGTCTCTAGATTAAGCTTTTGGAACCATGACAAGTAGCTAAGAAAGCAGTCATAAAATAAACTCTGGACAGCAGGAAAAATAAACTTAGATGTTTTTTTTCTATTTCTAGCCATGATTTAACCCATTCCATTGGACAAGGGCAGCCCGAGTTCACCAGTGTGTCCCAGTTTTTATTTATACAAAACATTGTGGTTGAATGATCTAATCTAATCCCAAAGGCTCAAACCGGGGACGCATATTTTACAAATTATGCCTGTTGTCAAGACAATTTAAAACAAGTCACCACAAACAAATTCAAGCAAAGACACGGAGTCTAAAAGTGACTTTAAACCAGTAAAGGCTGACAAAGAAAAAAGAACTGCAGCCAGGATAGCTGTTCTGTGATTCAGCTGGTATTTGAGCAACATGATAAAATCACCCTGTTACAGTGACTTTATTATTTATCATACTGATGTTTTACAGCTGTAATGTTAACATTTTTAATTAGAAGTAATCATTCAGTACAGCGGTCCCGAACCCTTTTTGCGCCACAGACCGGTTTCGTCTAAGACAATATTTTCACGGACCGGCCTTCATTTGCTTGATAATCCTTAATGATGTCAGGACAGCTGTAGTCTAATAATAAATAATCCGCAGTGGTTTTATGTAAAATGCAGACATCAACAGACAATAAACAACCTTTATTCATAAATTGATAATCAACATCTCTGTAAATTAAATAATTGTAAGAAATAATTATATCAAAAACTCGATTTAAGTGACAGCACTAATGAGGTTTATTTTGAAATGTAACGACTTAGAATCAGTGCATTCAATGTAGGAAAAATACTGATTATTTCCAATAAAAAAGTGAACAAGTCAATCAAATAATAATAATTACAATAATGAGAATTAGTGGTTGGGGACCGCTGATCTAGGGGTAACGGGAGACAATGACACCTGAAGTGTGTTCCGAACATCCGGTCTGCTCCGGAGTTTGGTTTTCTTTACGGTCACTGCAGAAAATCCCGTTTCACAAAGACAGGAGGTTGGAAATAGAAACAAGGTTTGCAATACTTTTTGGGCGATCTCAGGATAATCTGCCTCGATTTTAATCCAGAACACTGGCGCGGGTGTGGGCGTTTAATTTATGGGTAGTGGCTGGTAACCTGTCGGGTGACCGAGACCTGTCAAGCGGGACAGACACATGCATTCGTCTGTGCGTCATTCCGCACAGACGTCACTTTTCAAGACATGTCAAAATAAGAAATCTTTCAGACTCCGACATAAATAAAACGGAAGTAATGTAAATTATTTTTCTTTCTGTGCAGAGCGGTACCAAATGACCCACGGACTGGTAACGGTCCGCGGCCCGGGGGTTAGGGACCACTGATTTATTACATCTAAGGCTAGTGTGATCAGCTTGTGGACCACTAATTAAAAGAACTATGGATCAAGGCTCCATAGTTTGACAATTTTGGGTCAACAGCCTACAAGAATTTGACCTGGAGAGGTCAGTAGGTAACTACAGGGCCAACATGTAACATTTGCTATATTTTATGTCTTTGGACTGTGGGAAGAAACAATATCAAAAGGCAGTTTATTTAGCTTTTTTAAACAGTTAAGTTTATCGGAATTTCCTGTAAGTGTACTGTGATTTTACTGAAGACAAAACAGACATACCTGTTTACTGTTCTCATAAATTGCATAAATAATGACCACCTTGGAAAGCAACCAATGTGTTGCATTGTCATCACTACCCCTTTCATCAAAGTCAATGCGTACCTGTTGAGAAGATCTCTGTTGCCACACTGATAAAGGCATCTGAAACCATGCTCTCCATGGCAACAGAAATGTTGAGCTGGCGTGCCACGTTCCTGTACAAGCTGGGCTGTATGAGCTCCAGCTCATTGCCTTCGTAACAGAGCAAGGCCAAAGAAGAAAAAAGAATCAACAAATTTGGGAAAGATCAGAAATTCAATGAAAAAGAAAAGGAATTGAAACACTTATTCTATTTAAACATAATAGTTTATACAAGTTACCAAGTCATTCAACCAAAACAAACTGTTGGAAAGCTTTTAGGATGTAAAGACAAAGTATGTCTCTGCTGGTGCATCTTTAAAGACTGACTACATTAGCCGCTGTTTTAAGTGAGGTCAGGTCATCCAAGATTCAAATGTACAGTAAACTTTAAATAAATTGTTTCAGAACTGAAGCTTTTAAGTCTAGTTTCTTGTATATAAATTATCCGTTCTGGCTCTGCTGAGTCATCTCTGTTTTCGGCCCACAATTTTCTAAAAGTGGATTAGAAAGCAGCAACTCAGTCTCTAAGATGCAAAAGCAGCCGACACCAGACAGACTCGCGCTTGAGGCACATTTGATCAACAGCTGTACTGACTGCTTTGAAAGCAATTAATCAATCTATGCTAGGCCGCAGATTTTTAGAACTTGAGTTTTTAGTCTTGAAATAAAAACACTCGTAATTTTAACCTGCTCTCAAAATCACATATTTACCTTTCATTTAAGATTCTTGTAAGATACTGTATGATAAAAATTGCACAATATTTTATGGATGGCACAGGCGTTCTTGAAGAGGATCCATAATTTTGTTAAAAAAAAGAAAAAAAATTGTTGTTTTTTTCCAACATTGTGACGCGCTATGTCTCTAACAAAACAGGCTGTGATGAAGACACTGATCTATTCTCCCTGAACATACGATGCTCAGAACAGAAATGAAATGTATGATTGTGCCTTTGGGACTCACATATACATATTACAAAATCATGTTGTTGCAGATTACTCTTACCAAGACAGAGAAGGACCAAAGACACCTCTGAGAGTGCTGCACTTGATGGACAGAGGTTTAGTTCTGTTTTGGACCATCCCAGTCCGTTCTGGTTGAGTCTGGAGAGTATGTAGTCTCTACAAAGCGCTTTAGACTGGGACACCAGCTCCCTCTCAGTCAATGACCGGTCAAACACATCCAAAACCTCCGCAGCAAACACCGAGGACTTCCGCAGGACGTCCATATCCGTCCTGCAGGAGGCCCAGGTCAGAGAGCTGTCTCAGGTCAGAGAGCTGTCTGACCTCCTCAGATCAGCTGTATCTCAGAGAGTCCTCTCTGAATCCCAAAGGAACAAGTGCAATGGTCAGTGGGGAAGCTGTGGGGAAGGGGAAATGATTATCAAGACAGAGTTAAACACAACTGACAGTTAAACAGACTTGGATAAATCTTGAGATGTGTCTGTCAGATAGGGAGACAAACTGGTGCCAAATAGTAAGCAATTGTGAGATTAAATCAGTAACTCTTCCTGTTGTCATTTATAAGAACTGTAGTTATGCTGCACATAAAGCTCCAGGATCTAAAACAGACACTTACATAAGATTATGTTGGGGGCGTTAATGTTTTGAGTCACATGCTGGGAAACTTAAAATATTGCTACATTTCTCAGATTATGCAACAACTAACTGAGATCACAAGATGACTAGACAAATTTTGTTGTTATGCTGATTTCAAAATAAAAAAATTAAAAAAAAACAAGAACAATTAAACCGGATTAAGAAAATATATTTATTAACAATGCAGGTTGTTTAATACAAGGAACAATCTTACCTGTATCATTGTATTCATCCTGAGATGTACCCTCCAATTAATTAATCAGAAACCCCCTCAGTGTGTTTCTGTCGTGTTCCAGCCAAAAGTCACGGGAGACGCGTCGCGTCTTCTTCAGCAGAACCAGTTCCACAATTAAGACACCGCTGATTGAAAATCTATCTCAGGTTTTATTCCCATTAGAGCTCATAGTCTGGTCGTCGTACTTGTTCCCCCGAGAAACACAATCTCAAATACAGTTGGACACAGAATGGAGCCGCCTACCTGTTGTTCCACCTTCCCATTGGCGCGTTACGCATGCGTTGGTTTTACAGCTCTGCGCAGCCCTGAGGAGGAGTTACACTCCACGGACAAACACAGATTTCTCCACGCCGCTAAGACGAAGACTAATCAACGATTGGTAATCAACTAGTTGTACAGTTTGTTTATTAAATTCTTATCCGATCAATAATTTACATCCACATAATCTATAGAAAATTTTCAATTGTTCCATGCAGATTCAATGTCACGTGTGAGGAATTAAATCAATCGTTCACGTCAAGGTGCATTGATCTGACCGTCTCCATCAGTGTTCCTTACTTCGACCAGAAGTGTGACATTTTTAATCTCGGTCAGTCAGTCAGTCATTTTCTTAACCCGCTTAATCCGACTAGGTAAATATAGATGTCCCAGTCTGCAGCCAGTCAAGTTTATTGGGTTTCATGTTGTCCAAAAATGATGGTCTAATTAAATAACAACAACAACATTATGATCATACTAAAAACGTTATTTTTCAAGATTTTTTTTAAAGCAATGTTTGAAAGTGCTTCATTAAGAACAAATAAAATACAACCCAAAAAAAAGTACAATCAACAAATAATACAATTTTTAAAATGAACATAATAAATGAAATGCGCATAATACACAAAATCACTTGTAAGTTTTTCTGAGAATGATGGGTGGCATTAACCCATTGAAGTAAAATAAAAACATATACAGCGTATTTCATATGTGTTTTCTATTTTTGAGAGATGATTTTAATGTCGGTGGTGATGTCTTTTGTATAAGTTCCTCATGTACAAGATTCCAGGGGGTTCAGTCCATGGTTTTCATCTTGGACTTTGGGATAAGTAACAGGCTCCAGAAGATTTTGAGCTACATGCCGGTAAATAATGAATTGGGAGCTGACACGGGGAGCGGGAAGTTGCTGAAAAGCTACAGATAAAAAAAGTAAACTAAGGGAAAACTAATTCCAGGAAGGGATCTGATCGGGCTGCAGAGGCGTGGACAGCTCAACATGAAGACAGCTTTGAGGCCTTAAAGACAAAGTTCCAGCCACTTTTGTAAGGGAAATTCTTCCTACTATAGTTGCTAATTTTCTCAAAAATTAGGAATCACGGACACGGTGTGATCAATCACTTCTCTTTAATGCATACCGGTATGAAGAGCAGCACTTCAACAGTGTTACTCTGACAATTGACAACAGTATTTTACCTTACGCTGACCTGACACTTTATTAGGTGCACCTCTCTAGTACTGGGTTGGACCCTCTTTTGCCTTCAGAACCATCTTAATCCTTTGTGGCATAGATTCAACAAGATACTGTAAACATTTCTCAGAGAGTTTGGTCCATACTGGCATGATAGTATCACGCAGATGTTTTCGGTAAATTCATTATAGCTGTCCTACAAAAGACGAATGGGCCCCCACTGTGTCTTAATTTTTGAGTGGATTTATTAGTTTGGTGTCTTCATTCAGAGCAAGGAAGGAGCTTTGAGAGTAACTAGCTCTGCATCTTGTCCCGCACTACTCTATACCATTTTGTAGGTGATTAGACAGACAGGCAGGCAGGCAGGTCCTCCTCTTCTGTGTTCTGGTTTTCTCTCTGTCCTGTTTTGTCCCAGTGTCACTGCATGATTTATTTAAGGATATTTGGTTGACTCCACTCCTAGGTAGGCCTAAGCCCTGTTCTCATCCCCTTTCATGCCCAAGTACTGATTTCTGTTTAACCACTATGTGACTTGAAGTGTTTTTTTCCTTGCATTTTGTCAATAAAGATTTGTTTTAACTGAACACTGCCTCGCCCCTGTGATACAAACTAAACTGTGTGACTTTGTTTTCATAAATCATAGTACAGGATTTCCTAGGGTGCAATTCCCCAGGTGGTGTTGTTGGATCTTTTTAAAAAATCCCCGTTCCACACAACTGTACCTCACCACAAGTGCATCAAACCAATGAAAGAAAAACAATGTTCATCTATGCACACTGGGGAACCATGTAGGATTAAAATCACTGCTCATACAATCCAAACAGCTGTGCATACTTTTATTTTTACATACATTATCTTGTAATGCAATGTAATTCTGCAAGCATATCCACCCATGTTCACTTATTATCTGGGACTTTGTGAACATGTCATGGGAACCTGATGAATTGAGCTTTAAACTGCTTGCAATAAATTGATGAATCGTGTGTATTTATCTGGATGAAATGCAACAACAGTGTCAAACTGAACACTTCAATTACGACAAAGTTGTCATTTAAGGAAATTATTTTGCTTTTAATTGTAGTTATGATGACATATCCGCTGCACCCAGTTCTGTTTTGAATTTAAAGATTTGGCCTGTAGGCGTCGCTACTACTTTTTCTTGAGGTCATCACCTTTTAATCAAGAGTTGATGTGTTTCTTCAAAACGCATATCATACAGCAATGAGTATTACACAATAACACTTTAAAGTACATAATGTAATTTATAGATGTACTTTTCACCAAATATGTCTCTTGTAATTCTTGTGTATACTAAGGAAAAGCACTTACTAATTATTTTGTATTTTGTATTTATCTACCATCTGATAGTAGATGTGAGCAAAGATTTTCAGATTATGAGAATCAATATCACAGATAGATCAGACACATAATTGAACATAGCAGCAACTAACATCATTGTAATTAGCCTCAATTCTCTCACTTGTCCAGACTCAGATTAATAATTGGGGCCTCTGCAGAAAATAAAAAAACACATATGCTCATCAGACATTGTGAATAAAATCACTGAGGTTAAAACTATTATTTAGGAGAGCTATACTTCATAAAATCTACAAACTATTCTTGTTACTCAAGTTTTTAACTTTTGAATTTGTGAATTTAAAGAGACACAGACTTTCAAAAGTAATTAAACTCAAAAGTGTCATTGTATTGTGTAGTCTACCAAGTTATTTGACATCCTAGAGAAAGGATGGTATTTCAGCAATTAGTGACAGGCATGTTAATGTGTTAGTTTCTAAAGACAAGTCTGAAAAACAGACTCTTGTAGTCATCATTCATGTGTTTAAATACGAAATCTGAACTAGAAAACAGCACAGTTCATGTTATTTCAGGGTTAATAGTCGTATAACTATAAAACTAAATTATGAAATGAAACTCTTGTGATTAGGTATCACTGCTAAATTTCACAAATTCCCCTCACGTATAAATTCACACCCACATTCATGTTCATTCATTACTTTCCAGCAACCAAACCATGGTCTGTCACATCTGGAGGCATTCGGCCTAACTCTTCACGATTAACTAATTGAGGGCGACTGGTGTGTCTCGAGGATGCTGTCTATACTCTGCTTCTGCTATCAGGCAAAGAACTATGGTTCACGGACAATGTCACGTTGTCAAGTTGTTTGTACGTTGTTTAACAGACTGTGCCATTGGGCTAAACCTATAGTTAAGTTAAACTGTCACAAGACCGTGATGGACAGGGAGTGTGTTGTAGTGTGTGGACTATTGATTCATATGAAAATGATTGACCGCAAAGTTAAAACATAGACATCAACACTAAGATTCAATGTTGCAAAAAAAAAGCATGTAAAGAAAAGGTTTTCTTTGTATAATAATTGTCATCTTATGAGTTCAGTAATCACATAAACCACATTTCGAGGGGCTAACTACATGTCTACCCAGTCCTTGGTTCTGTTTGATAAAGAGGTTCCTGCTGTGCAGGTACATTGCTTGCATCTGTTTAAAAAGTTCAATAATTCTGTTTCTCATCTTCAAGTTTCCATTTAATAGTCTGGTTGAGTTTGACGGTTTCTCTGGAACATGCGTAAAGTCTGACGCACACGTACCGGATGAAATCACTACCGTTCTGTTGACCACTGTTGGACAAAATTTCTAATGGACCGATTTCATTTTTTTTTTAATTGTAAATCACCGTTAATGTAGTCTTTTCTTTGCCCCCTTTTATTCTATGTATTTATTTATTTATTTATTTTTGGGACGCGTTATGTTTCCTTACAGTCAGCCTCGGATTGTCCGCCATGTGCCAAACTCATCAACTACGTAAACAAACGTGGACTACTCCTTCCTCATTTCTCATCTCCTTGAATGGATTCCTTTCATTCCTTTAAACATTTCAGCTTGTACATGCGAGGCGATGTACATTTCAAGATTCATCCATGTATCACACCCACTATCGACAGTTCTTGGCGAACAGGTAGAACCAGAGGTGCAGGAGAGACTGTCTCAGTTGTAAGTGTCGGACTGGAACCTGGCCCGGCTTTGACGCTGCAGAAAGGGATGGGCAAAAAGTGACAGGCCATGTGTGAAACGATGATGAACGATTTAACCTTTAGCATAAATCACGTTTGGGCAACAGAATTTTTTTTTCCTCCATTGGCATAAGAAGAACATGAGCACGAGTCACTATGTTTTCATATTATTCCCTGTTTTAATTCACTAAACCCCGAGTAAATTGCATTTGTCACCACATGTTTCTAATCTGGCAGTCATTGGTCGACAATAGTGAATGAGACAGCCCAATCACGAACAAGCTAAGTGAGGACAGGAGGGCGGGGCTTAGCCTTGAAACAAGGTGTGGTTGTGAAACTGTCGCTGTCCATAGAACTACCTGTAGTGTAAATTGAGTTGAATGATCGCTCTCATACCTCTCATAGCTGGACCCTCATTCAAACCTCTTCACCCCATTTCAGCTCTTGCTGGACATCCGATATTTCAAACATTGGACATTTGCGGACAAGCCAAAGGATACTTACCCAGGGAGGGGATTTTGATGCATGTATTTTTTTTTTTAATTTATTTTATTTTTTTGTTCTGATCACTTTCACTGGTGCTGTGGATCTATTTTGAGTGCGGATTGAGCGCTACTCGTCTCGGCCGTACGTGAGTGAGACGTGACGATTTGCGCTCAGCAGGTGAGTCACTATCAACAGGGAGCGATCCGATAATCAAATGTGTGCTGCTCTGGTCAATAAAAATTTCCGATTTCACTTAGGCTGTCAGACACTTTCACGGTTCAGCGTTATTTCACTGGATAAAAAAAGACTTAAATGAGCTGCTTTCGTTGTGTAGTTTCACACCCTGGAAACTGAAATAGATTGGTTTGACTTGCTGAGAAGGCCCAGTTCTTTGCCTCACCTGTTAGACTTGCTCTGTTAGTCAGCGAGAGACTATTTGGTTGACTTTAGTCCGTCATTCCCCTTTGGATGTGTCACACTTTTATACAGCTCATATATTTCCTTTTTTTTTTGTAAAGAAGTAATTCTTTTGTGACTTAAGTAAAATATAGTTTTTGTGTTTATGAATTATAGCTTGAATTCTGTGCTGCTCATGAGAGGAAGTGAAAGGAAGCACCTGTACCACATTGTTTGTGTAGGTCATGGCTCTCCAAATTAGTTTAAATCAATCCACTGGACTTTTAAGATGGTTTCTTGAAGATGTTTCACCTGTCATCCAAGAGGCTTTTTCAGTTCTGGTGGTGGTTTTTTCTTGTGTCAGCTTCTTAACTTTGTGAGGTGTGGTCAGTGCTAACTCTGTGAGACCGTCCACCATCAGAACCGAAGAAACCTCTTGGATGAGTAGTTAAATGTCTTCAATGAATTTTCTTAAAGTCCAGTGTTAAACAACTTTGGACACCTGTAACATATTGTATTTATACAAAGGTTGTATACCAAGGGTCTCCAGGGTGTTTGATGGGCCTATGCAGCTGTCTGTTTATTCAGCAAGTTCACAAGCTGGTGATTTGATCTGTCTGGTTCATCATCTGCTGCTTCTGGACTCTTTTTTTTTTTTTCCCCCAGGGGTTTTACAAGAAAAGACACAAACTAACAAAATGTTCCAAGAGGCTATGTTGAGTATTTTAGAATACCACCGTCACCTGCAGAAAAGAACCGGTGAGTGACTATTTCACTGTAATTGCTTTGCTTAAGAAAGAATAAATAACTGGTGATGATCTCCATGATTCTTCCCAAATCTTCCCAAAAGTTTTTTCAAAACATGTAACATGTAGAGGGAATAAGGAGTGTGTTTTTACTCTTCATCAGACCCCCGGGTCAAAGATTACCCACTGATGCAGAGTCCTGTAGGAATGACCTCCATCTTGGTGGCTTATACCATATTTTCGGTGCGCATTGGACCTTGGCTAATGGCAAACCGCAGCCCCTTCCGTCTTAACAACGCCATGATAGTCTACAACCTCACCATGGTTTTACTGAACGCCTATATAGTATATGAGGTGCGTATATGTTTGTGAGGAAGGGGATGACCCATCCCTTGTGATGATGATTTTATGGCATTTATTGAGAATCTCAAATATGTCTAAATTTAAATTATGATTCATTTTTTATTTATTTGGTATAACCGCTGCTAATGTGTTTGACAGTTTTTAATGTCTGGATGGGCTACCACATTTACGTGGAGATGTGACCTTATCGACAACTCCAGCAGCCCTCAAACTCTCCGGGTAAGCTGAGGAACTCTTGCTCCAATTCACTTCACTCCATTTGTTGTGTCCTGAGACAACCTTGTATGCTGATGACTGCCCTGAGAAGTAAATTTTGTTTGGAGCTGGTGTTCACAGTTAGACTTGACAACTGTTTTTTACCCTCCCCCCATAGATGATTCGAGTCTGCTGGTTGTTTTATTTTTCAAAATACATTGAACTCCTTGACACAGTAAGTACATTTTTATTTTCCCCATTATCTCTTTTGTATAACCTTTTTGCAACATTCCTTTTAAAGTTTTGTCCATTTCATTTTAGATATTCTTTGTTCTGAGGAAGAAACAAAGTCAGATCACATTTCTACATGTTTTTCATCATTCATTCATGCCTTGGTCTTGGTGGTGGGGCATCACTGTGACTCCTGGTATGTTTTACCCAGCACAACAGCAATGCAAAAAGTTTCATAATTTATTAAAAAGGGATTTGATTCCTAAACTTTGCCTAAAACCCAATATGGCTGTTGTGTTTTAGCAATGTAAAAGTTTGCGTCCAAGCAAACTTCTTCTGAGTTTTTTTTTCTTTTGCCTCCATCTAAAAGTTGTATGACAATACAATTTTTTAAAAATATAGGAGCAGTCAGCACAAGCTCTTGCTCCCTTTGCTAATTTGTATTTCATTCTGGTCTCCAAGAAACTGCAAGTTCATTTACTCTCAAAGTTGTATAAGCATCCAAAGAAACAAATGCCAAAACAAGAAATTGGTAATGTCACCATGCTTAGCATTAAAGATGACGTGTGTGTGTGTGTGTGTGTGTGTGTGTGTGTGTGTGTGTGTGTGTGTGTGTGTGTGTGTGTGTGTGTGTGTGTGTGTGTGTGTGTGTGTGTGTGTGTGTGTGTGTGTGTGTGTGTGTGTGTGTGTGTGTGTGTGTGTGTGTGCCCCCCAGCTGGAGGAATGGGTACCTTCCATGCCATGGTTAACGCAGTTGTCCACGTCATCATGTACTTCTACTATGGACTATCTGCTGCAGGACCTCGCTTCCAGAAATACCTGTGGTGGAAGAAGTACATGACTGCCATCCAGCTTGTATGTCCCCCCCTCCTTCCATCTTTTTCTTTCTCAAATAGTGGGGCGCGTCCCCCCTAGGGAACATGCTATTTTTGTCGTACTAGAATAAAGTGTAATTGCACATCCACCACAGTAGTAAGCAGTGGTGTTCTCCATTGTCAGGTGTGCGCAAGGAGCATTTGCTTGAGGAACTATGAAAAAACATCTGTAGTGCTGAGTTTCACTGTGACTACATTTGGAGACGAGGAGAGGCCGGTGTGTTTACTGTGTCTGAAAATGCTGGCAGCAGTCGGCATGAAGCCAAATTAATTAAGACGGAACTTAAAGACGTTCCACTCCAATCACGCTGATAAGCCGCTGGAGTTTTTTCAGCAAAAACTTGCCGAATATTTCCAGCAATCAATCCCGCTTTATGAATGCTACTTCTGTAAACCAGCGAGCTCTGTTGGCATCATATAAGGTGGCGTAGCAAACTGCTCAGTGCAAAAAATAAAACAAAGCAAAGCAGAAGAGCTGAAACATTGAGCAGGAGCAAAGAGTTCAGTATCACTGCCTAAACCAGCTCATTGTAACCATTAATCCTGACTTTCCCATTTTAACACAATTTGTGGTGATTTATTTATTTTTTTATTCATTTTTGTTTTGTAGGTTAAAGTGTTTTATATATCGTGCTCCTCAGTTATGTCGCTGAACTGAATTTGATTTTTTTTCATTTTTGGTTTTACTTAATTTTATTTGTCAGTATCAAATGGTGCAATAAGTTGGTCAAAAATGTTTAAAGTGTAAACAAGGTTTTTTAATTCATGGTAAATTGATGCACTTACAACCTTTCTATTATAGACTAAAAAATAATGTTGATAAAATTAGTCTTTGCTATAAATTGAACTATATTTCTTTTTTTTCTTTTTTGTTTAATGTTAATAAGAATACAGTGTTATGCTGCCCCGTACTTAACAATTTTATAGACAACTAATAATTATTTATAGTCGCGACGGAGAGTGTGGGGGTGCGAATTGTTTTCTTCTTGCTAGGGGGGTGCAGCAGAAAATAATTGAGAAGCACTGTTCTAATGTATTAGCCCTGCCGTAGCGGATTTGTTTTTGTCAGTCTGTTTTCTGGTTTTGGGGGGGGGGGCGTTTGTCTGTCAGCAGGGAGAATTGTGCATATAAAGCAAAGGAGAAGGTTGTTGGATGTTTATAGAGATACGTCTTCTACTAAGAGCCCTCTTATTTCATAACAAAACAGGTCGTCTTTTTCATTACAGTTCCAAGTATAAATCTGTCCGTTCCTGTTGTTATTACAGACGCAGTTTGTTTTGATCGCCCTTCACGCCAGCCAGTTTTACTTCATGGAAAATTGTGACTACCAGAGTCCCCTTTGGATCCACCTCATCATGGCGTATGGAGTCTTTTTCTTCCTCCTCTTCTCAAACTTCTGGTTACAGGCTTATGTAAAGGGCACACGGCTACCTGTCACAGAAGACGGGTTGAAACACAAAGGCTTGATCACTGAACACATCACTGTGGTGGACAACGGGAAACACCAGGAGAATGGGAACATACACTTCCACACCAACGGCACAGCCTGTAAAGTAAAGAAAATCTAACTTTGTGACTCTGGAAATGAGAAGGAGGCTATAGGAAGATACTTTAAACATGCCATTCATTCATTTATTGGTTCATTCATGTCTTGGTTGTGTATTGGAATGGCACAGATTTCAATATGCTACCTCTTAACTATTTTTGTCTCTAAGCTGTTACTTCTGCACACTTGGGATATGAATAGCATGTGATCTCCATTTGCCATTTGTTCGCTAATTGTTGTTAAAACTATTAACTGTGATGAACACTGTCCAAACATGTTTGGTGCTCATTTTCAACACTGATAGTATTTTCCAACTCAGGCTTGACCTACACAACCAACTGTTTAGCTGGCATGACTTCGTAGCTTGGGAATATCACACAAAAGACTAGCACATATAAATAACAACAACAAAATGCCATTGTTGATATCAAAATACTTATTTTTATAGTTGTTTATATTTATCTATTGAAATAAAACAAATTTTTAGATAAAGGTCTGTCATTTGGAGATCAGTTTTCGTGTGGACTTAGAAGGACACATACCACGCCTCAATTTTTCAACTGTAATAATTGTGGAAATGAAATGTTATACTGTATATTACAGAATTTATGAATTTCGCAATTCAGGTAGTGACATTTATATTATCATGCTTGGTCATCCATGCTAATCCACTCTGTTTTGTATTTGTCCATTGTCTTTGCACACTGTGCACAAAGTGAAGAAAAACTGCTTTTTTACTTGTAATAAAGTTGTTTCTGTATTTCACTTCAGAAAGTAATGATCAGTGTTTTTACTGGTGATAACACATGTATTTACAGATGGCATAGTACAGTAATGGTATATTTTTGCAGTGCGTCTAGCTGTTTTACAATTGGATCCAATATTTGAGTGTATCCAATATTTGAGTGTGTCTAAGAGCTGTTTGTCAGGAGTAACCCTTACAATGTTGAAAAGTTTACGTTTCCTACTTACAAATAAAACAAACTACACATGTTTTGTAATTTTGTGTTTAAATGTTTCACCTACAATCAATCAACCATCATTTGTATAGCATTTAATTGTATCAGCAGACATTTCAAAGTGCTTTCACAGACAGAGAAACCTAACACGACCCTCCAGAGCAAGCATAAGCAACAGTGTTGGGGGGGGGGGGGCATTTTTCTAATGTTCTTCACCACATGGAACCAAAAATATTTATATATTCAAAAGCAACCTCCATTTAATTAATATTTTTATAATTCTGTTGGCTTGGCGGGTATCAAATGCAGGTGGGACAGGTTGGTTTATCTTCCCAACCATATATTGAATAAGCTCACTTGAAAGTCTCACATCGTCACCAACTCCACCCACTACCTGTCAATCAAGCGCCCAACCATTCACGGTGCCCAACCAATCGCGGCGCGTCTGCCAGAAGGAATCACGTGAACAATATGGTGTAAGGCAGTGGTCCCCAACCCCTGGGCCTTGGACCGGTACTGGTCCGTGGGCCATTTGGTACCGGGCCGCACAGAAAGAAAAAATAATTTACATTACTTCAGTTTAATTTATTTCGGAGTCTGGAAGATGTTTTATTTTGAAAATTTACCTGATTCTTTGTTACATCCGTCTACATCAGTGGTCCCCAACCACCGGGTCGTGACCTGGTACCTGGTCAGAACGTTTGACTTTCTTTTTTTTATTGATTACCAGTCTAAAGATGTTTTATTTTGAAAAGTGACGTCTGTGAGGAATGATGCACAGACGAATGAGTGTGTCTGTCAGACCGTCCAGTTGTGTTTCTGCTGCAGACTCCGTTGAGTTTATTAATGTTCCTCTGATGAAGACGAGCTGAATCCCTACTGGGATCTCATTCTGTACAGATGATTTTGAATATATATATACATATGGACTACATCTGAGTGCATATACCTTCTATTTTATTTCATTCTATTCTACTAGCGGGAACCTGTGGAAATTCCACGATAAAACAATAAGATCAGACTTCGTTGTTTGTTTTCTTTTTTTTATTCACTATCCCAAGAAAACAAACCGCTGTGTCCAACAAAGCCGTAACTGCTCCGTGTGTTTGGAATGGACTAACTCAAAGACGAAGTCCGCTCTGGCTTTACGGTCCGGCCATCCGGGTTGACACTGGCTTCGTGAGTTCGGTCTTGGTGAATAAAGCATCGGGGTTCCCCACATGACAATGTGAGGTCCGTTACAATCAAAGAATATAAAACAGCTATGTTTGACGAAGCCAAGATGGTTCCATAAGTGAGAGTCATGGACAAATGTGAAGACTGGAGCTAACTCGGCAACCAGGCCAAACTTCTGGGCAGACGCCGGAAGCGTGACAGTGTGAGGTTTTCAAGTGAGCTTATTCAAATATATAGGTGGGGATAGGTTGGCTCTCAATGGAGCTGTCAAATGGTACTGTAACATTCAAATTAATCAATTTGGCATGAATAAATAAAATATCTTTGCTCTAGGCCTTTACTTGCAGAGAAAGTGTTGACTTGAGAGTAGTATGTCTAGGAATACCACTTAAAGATAACAGGAAAACAATTCCATAAAGCCAACATTTATGCTTCTAAAAATCAGAATAACTTATCAGCATTGGGTTTAGTGTAAATGTGAGACGAAGTAACCTCTTACTTTTTAATGCACAAAACATGGCTATAGAAGTAATCAAAAGTTAGGACAAAGATTAATCAGCTTATTGACCTAATTCAACACTGCTTGTTGAAACATTCTGAACAACTTCAAAACTCTTCCAAAGACAATATGGTCTCATCTTGAAATGGCAGATCTGCCCAGACTCAGAGCAATTAAGTTTTGCAACTTTGGTGACAGTAATGCTTCCAGATCACCACATCGTGTGGGCACACTCATGGACAGCAGCTCCTTGTAACTGGGCACAAGCACTGGTGAAAAAATATGAGCAAAAAGTTCTGTTTTGATGAAAAACATCTAAGTTTTATCTCAAATCAAAGTCATTTCCATCTGAAAAGTGAGCACATTTTTCACTGTATATCAGGTTTGAGATGTCTCATTACCTGTGACTGAGTGTCAAATGAGCTGATGCAGGAGCTCCTATTTAAAGTTCCAGACATGGATGTGATGATCACTGGTTCACCTCCAGACGTGAGGATTTTTTGGCTGCCGTGGACACCAGGTGAAAAACCAGAATGACAACTCAAACTTGTATTGAATATTTTCACAATTTAAGATAGAAGGGTATTAAAATGTTTTTGTGCAGAGCAGTGGCGTTATGAATCCAGTCCAGTTTGTTTATCAGAAGAACACTCAAGTGCTTTCACATGTTACCATTTCAATGTCCCTTCCCTGGATGTTCACAGGTATTGGGCAAGGTTGGGGTTTCCAATGGAAATCCACAACCAGCTCCTTGGATTTAGCAGCATTACTCTGTTGGTGGTTATTATGGCACTTGTCCACAGTCCAATGTTGAGGAGGAATAACTCAACCACAGAACAAAAATGACATTTTTATTCCCTTCATTTTGAATTTATATATAATAATTGGTTATAATTAAATTTATATATAATTTATTTGTCCTGGCCCTACATTCTTGGATAGGCTGGAAACTAACATATGTCAGAACTAACATATGAATTAACTGGCAAAACCAAATATTGAAAACAAACTATTTATTAATAGCCCAATACATGAAATACAATTACAGATTACAATGAAGGCCATATGAAAGTCATAGTTATACTTCATGAAACAGGGCTGCTTAAATGCTGAAATTTTGTTGTACTGTACTTGTACACTGGTCAGACCTATACAAACAGTTGGGAGTGACTGCCTTTTACATTGATGAGAAGTAAAGTGCCAGAAATTACTAAAACACAGCTGAAATATTTATTGTAAATGAAATAAAATATTGGCTTAAATCAACTACTGTGGATAAATGCATGGAATGGATAAAACAAAGTAACAATCACTTTTTTCATCCATTCCAAAAGTCAAGAGAAGGAAAATTATCTGATTGACTGATGAATCACACTGCTAGCTGATATAGCCAAGCCTCTCTCTTCTTAGTGGGATCCAATTCAAAACTCTTCCAAAGACGAATTGTCTCATCTCCAGCCATAGTTGCAATAGTGGATTTGTCAGGGCTCAGAGTCAAGCTGAGAACTCTGTCCTCGTGGCCTAAAATGAAAACCAGCATGAAGTGCAGCAGTTTGCAGTTGGTTGTGTGTGAATAAATGAAGAAGTGATTCCACGAGAGCTACTTACCATTCAACTCTGCAACTTTGGTGAGAGAGGGGTACTTCCAGATCACCACGTTGTTGTGGGCGTACCCATGGGCAGAGACCAACTCTTTGTAATTGGGCGCAAACACCAGAGACGAGATCTGAAAAACAAAGTTATGTTTAATCAACAGACATCTTTTAGATCTCAAAGTTAAATAATTTCCCATCTAAAAAGTAAGCCTATTTTCCACTGTACATCTGGGTGTAGATGTGTAATATTACCTGTGACTGAGTGTCAAACGAGGTGAGACAGGAGCTGCTGTTTACATTCCAGGTGCGGATGTGACGATCACTGGTTCCACCCCCAGATGCAAGAATGTTTGGCTGCCATGGACACCAGGCCAAAGCCTAAAATGACAACACAAACTTTGTTTCAAACAATACCCATTTTAGGATAAAATGGTACTAAAATGTGTCTACACAATCCTAGCAGTTGTAAAAACACATGAATGCATGTAATGACAAGCGCAAAAAATCTAATCTTCTTCTTCTAATTCTTCTAATTTCTTTTGCAAAATGCTGAACTTGTTTTTATGAATTCAGGTTTATAAAAACAAGTATTGTATCCTCATACATATTGTATCCTCATACTGTATCCTCATACAATACCACAGTTCCCCTCTGGAAACTGTGGTATTGGTTTGTCCTGGTTTCTCCTTTCCAGGTTTGTCCTGGAAAGGAGAAGAACGTGTGTGAATGATGGGGGACCAAAGTGGAAGAGTGAGGTTACAGGGAGAAGAGATCAAGAAGGTGGAGGATTTTAAGTACTTAGGGTCAACAGTCCAGAGCAATGGAGAGTGTGGAAAAGATGTGAAGAAGCGTCTACAGGCAGGATGGAATGGGTGCAGAAAAGTGTCAGGTGTGATGTGTGATAGAATTTCAGCTAAAATGAAAGGAAAGGTGTACAAAACTGTGGTGAGACCAGCAATGTTGTTTGGTCTAGAGACAGTGTCACTGAGGAAAAGACAGGAGACAGAGCTGGAGGTAGCAGAGATGAAGATGCTGAGGTTCTCTTTGGGAGTGACCAGGAAGGATAGGATCAGGAATGAGTACATCAGAGGGACAGCACATGTTAGAGGTTTTGGAGATAAAGTCAGAGAGGCCAGACTGAGATGGTTTGGACATGTCCAGAGGAGAGATAGTGAATATATTGGTAGAAGGACGCTGAGTTTTGAACTGCCAGGCAGGAGGCCTAGAAGAAGACCAAAGAGGAGGTTTATGGATGTAGTGAAAGAGGACATGAAGGTAGTTGGTGTGAGAGAAGAGGATGCAGAAGACAGGGTTAGATGGAGGCAACTGATTCGCTGTGGCGACTCCTGAAGGGAAAAGCTGAAAGGAAAAGAAGAAGATGTGAGGGTATTCACCTTGACAGCTCCTTGATGTTCGCTCCAGGAGCAGACAGGCTGACGGGCGTTGCTGACGCTGCCCTGCTGTACACGGGGCCACACATACACCAAGTTGTCATTGCCTCCGCTGGCGAGATATCTTCCATCGGGGGACCACTGTAGCCCACACACCTCTTGTGAGTGGCTGGTGAGTGTGCAGATGTGATGGTCTGCCACCCTCACATCATGATGGTGAATGTTTCCTGATCTCGAGCCACTGGGAAAGAAACATATTTTGGTCCCACACATTGTGAGAATTCACTTTTCTTGGTCTTTTGTATCAGATAAGGAAGCAACTGTACCTGGAAAGAACGTGCTCATTCCAGCTGAGGCTTCCAACTCTCGCTGTATGGCCAGCCATGCTGCGTAGACGCTTCTGGTTTTCAACATCCCACAACTAAGAAATAAAAAATATATGACAAAAAGCAAGACAAGCTAAAAATTTGTAAAAATGTTTCATTAGCACACATACCTGAACATTGCAGTCACTGGTGCCAATAGCTAAGTAGCTTCCCTCCTTTGTCCAGGACAGCGAAGAGACGTAGTCTTCCTCACGCTCCAACTTCATGAGAAGAATGATGTCTCCTTGAGTCGCATTCCAAAGATAAACACTGTTGTGAAGTGCCACAGCAAGTGTATTTCGACTGCTCCAGTCAAGAAGATTCAAATCTGGAGTAAAGAAGAAGTAAAGGTACCAAATAAATGCCTGGTCTACATGCATGCTCTTTTGCAAAAAGACCAAATACTGTCTTCATATTTATTACCATCAGTATAGAAAATAGTGTTGTAAATCCAGAGCCTCAAAGGACAGCCACAAAAACAAAATCTTTGCAAGTTATGCAAACATTAAAATTGTCAAAAAACAAAATACAAAAAATGAATTAATTTTATATGGAGAAATGTATTCAGACTTACAAAAATCATTGCGAAGCTCAGGAGCATGCAAAATTCTGTCAGGAGTGGAGGATATGTATCTTGTCTTTTTGACAGACGCAGGAGTTACAGATTGGCTGTAGAGAACTTTTAAGTTGTTTTGATAGCCTGTATTTTTGACGGAAAAATAGACAAGTTAAAAAAAAAAAATCATGGGATTTGGTCATGCATCTAATGTTCTAGCAAAACTTGTGGCCACACAGAAGTCCTCACCCTCTGGAGCATTGACTGGCTTCCCTCCAATGCGCAGGATTGTTGCATCGTCAGTGTTACATGTTTGCTTCATTGATGAATCTTGGAACACAGTAACAGACTTTCTAGGCGACAGACCGTCCGAGGTGGGAGCGTCTGGTGAGCTTGACTTTCGCTGCCACCTCACCACGGGAACGTTTGTGATGGGCACATCCAGCTTCAAGATGCTCTGCAGGTCATTCTCAAACCCAAATTGTGCCATTTTGGCCAGGGTTTGAGAGACCTGTAAAGTTCCTTTCAGACAAAAAATATATATATTAATCTACACCTGTCCGTGTGATGCCAAACCGTTACAAGCTAACGTCCTAATACACTGGAACCAGACGTACAGTATGTATTTTATGGGACACAGGATAAGGCTAAGATCAGTTAACACCATGTCGAAGATGATGTGTGTGGACCCAAAAATAATGTTGGTTTTACAATTTGTGTTGGCCAAGGTAAGGTATTTCTAGAGTAAAGTGTAAACAATCAAATCTTGCCAAATTAAATGAGAACTAGTTAGCATAAACGTCATTAACGTCACCGTTCATGGTAGTAACATTTATCATGTCAGAGAAAATCAAGACACAATTCCGCGTGAATCAAAGTGCAAGACTTTTATAACATCCGACGAACAAAATAACCTCACCTGTTCAGCAGAGCGTTGTGTTCAGTGGCAACAACGTATCTCTTTCTTTGCTCTAACGAGCGGTGCCCTGAATGAGCGTTCTTTTGCGATTCGTCGTTACTATGGCAACAAAAATGCCTTCACGGGATTGGCTAACGTCACTTCCTGAAAACGCTAGAAATCATCCTCCTTCCTCAAAAGTCTGAGTTGTTGAGTGAATACATACAAATCGTCAAATCAATAAATTATTGTCTAAGATTGGGTCACTGCAAATTAGTCACTCTTTTGTTTCATAAGTTTGTAACGTACTTTACTGAGTAATCACATTTATCGTGTTAATCTGATTTTACAAATTCACTATTGATCGTGAAAAAATCTAAGTTTATCAGAGCAAAATATTTGATGTTGGTTATTTCACTTCAAATAATTTGCCACCAATAAGATTTTTTTTTGATTATCTGAAAATAAGATCCTGGATTGTTTATCCAATTCAAAGAAAAAAAAACAGAAATCATCCGTTTTTTTAATGATGAACATGACTTGCTGTCAGATTGAGGTTGTAGAGTTGAATGATTGAATTAATAATACCAGTTTTTCCAATAGTCTCGGGATAGACAACAAATAGGTGACCCATTCACAGCTATAAAAAAAAAAATTTGGTGATGAGCATGTACAGTCTACTGTATGTATCAGTTTAGTAGGAATAAACTTTTGAACAAGCAGATAAAAATCTGATCTCATGTAGTTGGATGTTTTGTTTGCAGACACAAAAAGACACCCAATTAGTCAGTTGGAATTATGTGTCAGTCAGTAGGGTAAGGAGGAGATGATGTGCAATGTATGGTACTGACGCTTTCCTCTGAAATGAATATACTGTACATGGATCGTTCACCTTGGAGAGAATGTTTAAAACGGAGACGATTGTATGGATCACCAAAAAAAAGAGACAAATGACATACCGGCTTTGACCAGTCCCACCAAGCCTCAAAGGGAATACTGTACTGTGATTAAACTTGTGTTTTTCCTTGTCTTTGTTGGACTAATGTCTGGAAGGACAAACTTTGAGCCTGTATCTGATAGTTATTGGCTTCATTACATGTTGGTGCAAGTTTAGTACTCTGAAAGGGCGTAACTTGTTGCATATGCTACAACTTTGTAACTCATCCAAATACAGGTCCATATCATGACCAGCATTTCTGAGACCACCATTATTCTCAAATACTGGACCATTTCATCATTAGCATACAAAACAGCATAAAAACTGCTGTTCTCCATAAACAGTGATGCCAGATTTTGGAACCCCTAACAACTCAATATGTCTCGCACTATTTTACATCTTTGTGTTGAGAAACTTTTTGAAGCACTGAAAATTTGAGATTGGTTCTAATATTTAAGGGTATCCAGGGGTTGTTCCTATTTTTTAACTGTTACAATATCCAAAGGTGTACCTATTTATTTAAATAAATAAAATTCTAGTTTTCGACACAGTCCAAAGATTCCCATACATTTGAAAGACGCAGAAAATTTAACCAAAGATGAAAGTAAAACGTACGTATGCATGCACATTCAGGTCAGAACTGACATACTAATTAACTGACAAAACCACATATTGAAAACAAACTGTTTATTAATATGGAATACAATTCCAAATTGATATAAAGGCCAGATAAAAGTCATAATCAATGCTTTATGCTTAAATGCTGAAACTTAGTAGTACTGTACTTGTTCACTCCTCAGACCTGCATAAACAGTTGGGAGTGACAGCCTTTTACATTGTTGAGAAGTTGTCAGGAAATGCTAAAACACAGCTGAGATATTTGTTGTAAATGAAATAAAAAACTGGCACAAATCAACTTCAGAATGAGAAAAAATAAATACTATAAGAAGAATATTATCTGATTGACTGATGAATCACACTGCTGGTTGATATCCCCCGCCTCTCTTTAGCCTTCTTCTTTTCAGGATCCATTTCAAAACTCTTCCAAAGACGAATTGTCTCATCTCCAGCCATAGTTGCAATAGTGGATTTGTCAGGGCTCAGAGTCAAGCTGAGAACTCTGTCCTCGTGGCCTAAAATGAAAACCAGCATTAAGTGCAGCAGTTTGCAGCTTACAGGTTGGCTGTGTGTGAGTAAATGAAGAACTGATTCCATGAGAGCTACTTACCATTCAGCTCTGCAACTTTGGTGAGAGAGGGGTACTTCCAGATCACCACGTTGTTGTGGGCGTACCCATGGGCAGAGACCAACTCTTTGTAATTGGGTGCAAACACCAGTGATGAGATCTGAAAAACAAAGTTATGTTTAATCAACAGACATCTTTTAGATTTCAAAGTCAAATAATTTCCCATCTAAAAAGTAAGCCCATTTTCCACTGTACATCTGGGTGTAGATGTGTAATATTACCTGTGACTGAGTGTCAAATGAGCTGAGACAGGAGCTGCTGTTTACATTCCAGATGCGGATGTGACGATCACTGGTTCCACCCCCAGACGCAAGAATGTTTGGCTGCCATGGACACCAGGCCAAAGCCTGAAATGACAACACAAACTTTGTTTCAAACATTACATATTATGATATTAAAAAAAATTGTATCTAAACAATCCTAGCAGTTCTAAAAACACATTCAAGTATGTAATGTCATCCATTTTCTCAACCGCTTTGCCCGCTGTCACGGGGAGTTGGAGCCCATCCCAGTTTGCTTGGGTGCGAGGCAAGGGTGTTCCCAGGAGCGACGCCAATGCATCGCGCAGCCACAGAGAGACACGGACAAACACGCACGCACGCACACACTCACACCTACGGTAAATTTAGGACCTGAAGCGCATGTTGGGAGGTGGGAAGAAGCTGGAGAACCTGGAGAGAACCTACGCAGACATTGGGAGAACATACAGACTCCACACAGAGCAGGACGGGAACCCAGAACCGCTTTGCTATATGGCGACAGCGCTACCCATTGTGTCACCATGTGTGTAATGACCAGAAAAAAATCTAATCCTTGATTTCTTTCACAAAACTTTGTATGACTTCAGATGTGAGGGTAATCACCTTGACAGCTCCTTGATGTTCGCTCCAGGAACAGACAGGCTGACGGGCGTTGCTGACGCTGCCCTGCTGCACACGGGGCCACACATACACCAAGTTGTCATTGCCTCCACTGGCGAGGTATCTTCCATCGGGGGACCACTGCAGCCCACACACCTCTTGTGAGTGGCTGGTGAGTGTGCTGATGTGATGGTCTGCCACCCTCACATCATGATGTTGAATGTGTCCTGATCTCGAGCCACTACCATAGAAAACATTCGGGTCCCACAAATTACAGGAATTCATTTTTGGTCTTTTGTATTAGATGAGGAAGCAACTGTACCTGGAAAGAACGTGCTCATTCCAGCTGAGGCTTCCAACTCTCGCTGTATGGCCAGCCATGCTGCGTAGACGCTTCTGGTTTTCAACATCCCACAACTAAGAAATAAAAAATGCATCACTAAGATGCTACAAGCTACAAATCTGTAACAATAAGGTGTATTCATTAGCACACACACCTGAACATTGCAGTCACTGGTGCCAATAGCTAAGTAGCTTCCCTCCTTGGTCCACGAGAGTGAAGAGACATAGTCCTCCTCACGCTCCAACTTCATGAGAAGAATGATGTCTCCTTGACTCGCATTCCAAAGATAAACACTGTTGTGAAGAGCCACAGCAAGCGTATTTCGACTGCTCCAGTCAAGAAGATTCAAATCTGGAAGGAAAAACACAAATTGAACTCTAATCAATGTCTGCTTGGTAAAAACAAAAGGGCCATTTTGTGTAAAGATCAAATATGCCTAAGAAAACTTTCATATTCAGTATAAAGATTAATTTGTGTAATAAATCAATATCCTCCACAGAGGGTTGCTGCAAAAACAATGTTTTCAATTTATGCATACATTACTGTTGCCAAGGAAGGGAATGCAAAACATTAACTAATTTTATGTGGAGAAATGTATTCAGACTTACAAAAATCATTGCGAAGCTCAGGAGCATCCAAAATTCTGTCCGGAGTGGAGGATATGTATCTTGTCTTTTTGACAGATGCAGGAGTTGCAGACTGGCTGTAGAGAACTTTTAAGTTGTTTTGATAGCCTGTATTTTAAATGAGAAAATATGAAGAAAAAAATATACATGTACATATATACATTATATATACACATATACACACACACACACATATATATATACATATATATATATATATATATATGTGTGTATGTATGTATGTATGTATGTATGTATGTGTGTGTGTGTGTGTGTGTGTGTGTGTGTGTGTGTGTGTATATATATATATATATATATATATATATATATATATATATATATATATATACATACATATACACATATATACACATACAGTGGTTAGCGCTGTCGCCTCACAACACGGTGGGTCCGGGTTCAAATCCCGCTCTGTGCGGAGTTCGCATGCTCTCCCCGTGTCCGCGTGGGTTCTCTCCGGGTTCTCCGGCTTCCTCCCACCTCCAAAAGCATGCGCTTCAGGTTGAATGGCCAGTCCCAAATTGCCCGTAGGAGTGATTGTGTGTGTGTGCGTGTTTGTCTTCGTTTGTGGCTCCGCGGTGCACTGGCACTGGGACCCAGAGTGTCCCCCGCCTCACGCCCTATGCCAGCTGGGATAGGCACCAGCTCCCCGTGACCCGCTACGGCGGATACAGCGGCGGTACATGAAAATGTATGTATGTGTGTATATATATATATATATATATATATACACATAGAGGTTTTTTTTTTACTTTATTCATCCAAACGATGTTGTTGTCACAAGTGAGACAGCTTGTGGCCACACAAATGAACTCACCCTCTGGAGCATTCAGTGACTTCCCTCCAATATGGAGGATTTTTGCATCGTCAATGTTATATCCATTCAACATCACAGACCAGGCTTTCTGGTTTTCCTTTAAAAGATAGATGGTAGAAATTGGCATATTCAAATTCTTGATTATCAGAATCATCATCTTTGACAAAGTGAACTGAAAAAACTTACTGATGACTGTGCTGAATTATTTGTCTCCACAGGTTCATTCTCCTTTGTGAGCAGGAAAGTGGCCACATCCATTTGTTTACTGTTTCTGATTGGAATGAAACGATCACCACCCATCTTAGAAGGTGTTTGCTTCTTACTTTTGCCTATAACACAAAAAAATTGCCTCTGGAGTTAACAAAAGCAGATAAACAAACACAAAGGTTAGTCAAATCCGGAGTTGTATGAATGAACTAGACACACCTGGCGTCTTGCTTGGAGTTTTTGATGAATTTAGAGAAACATTGATGGATTTGCCAGGCGACAAACCGTTCAAAGCAGGAGCGTTCGATGAGCTAGCCTTTCGCTGCCACCTCGCCATGGGAGCGTTTGTAATGGGCATATCCAGCTTCAAAATGCTATGGATATCATTCTCAAACCCAAAATGTGCCATTTTGTCTGTTTTTTGGAACAACCTGTAGCTGTACGTACAGACAAAACAATCAGTGTCCATGTGATAGCCCAACAATAGCTTGCTAATATTTCCAAAAACATCAAATACAGATCTGTAACGGGAAAGAGGTTACCGGTACGAAAAAAAATTGATTAAAAAAAAAAAGTTGATTTAAGTTACGGGATAAAACTGCTGAAAAACTGCAAAAGATATCCAGATAGTTAGGTATAAAGAATTTAGGCTAGCTGATGTAATGCTAAACACGTTATCATTAACTGCATCATTGTCAGAATTAAGTATCGATAAGAAGAAAAAATTAATTTAAGTACAATAAAATACAGCACAATTGTTACTTCGAAACAAACAAATTATCCTCACCTCTTCAGCAAGACGTTCCGTGCTGTATCACCAAGGATCAATTTTTCGTCTGTTAAAATTTTGAAATCCGTGAAAATGATGTCACGTGTTTTAAATGTCTACAAGCGCACTTGCGATTGGTCCATTTAAGGAGCTGCCATTTTTGAGAAAGCATTACCACGGCGATTTCATAAACGCATACATTCGATTGGTCCAGGTCACTTCCTGTCAACGCCGGAAACTGGTGAAGGCGAGATAAAGTCTCATGAAGCTCGTGAGGTTCAGGAAAGGGTTTATTTCTTGAGGCTTTATGTGCACATGAAATTAGTGATGTCCGAATAGTGCCCCATGGAGCTTCGAATCGTTTGGGCAATAGTGCCGAAAACCGTTTTCCTTACTAGTCGCCCCATTCATTGGGAACGTTGGCGCCCTCCTTGCCAGGGTGACTGTACTGCAGCCACAGAACGATCGATGAACCCAGAAAACAGCACATATTCACTGAATAAAACCGAATATAATTTAACGTGTTAATCCTTGCTTGCAATATTGTAGCCATATCTTCTTCATCTCCTTTCAGCTTTTCCCTTCAGGGGTCGCCGCAGCTAATCAGTTGCCCCCGTCTAACCCTGTGTTCTGCATCCTCTTCTCTCATGCCAGCTACCATCATGTTCTCTTTCAATACATCCATAAACCTCCTCTTTGGTCTTCCTCTAGGCCTCCTGCCTGGCAGTTCAAAACTCAGCATCCTTCAGCAACCTCTGGACATGTCCAAACCATCTCAGTCTGGCCTCTCTGACTTTATCTCCAAAACTTCTAACTTGTGCTGTCCCTCTGATGTACTCATTCCTGATCCTATCCAACCTGGTCACTCCCAAAGAGAACCTCAGCATCTTCATCTCTGCTACATCCGACTCTGTCTCCTGTCTTTTCCTCAGTGACACTGTCTCTAGATGAAACAACATCACTGGTCTCACCACAGTTTTGTACACCTTTCCTTTCATTTTAGCTGAAACTCTTCTATCACACCTGACACTTTTCTGCACCAGTTCCATCCTGCCTGTACACGCTTCTTCACCTCTTTTCCACACTCTACATTGCTCTGGACTGTTGACCCTAAGTACTGTTAGGTTTTTTGGACTTTTATCGCGAAGTCCACCTAGAGCAGTTGTGCGTGTTCAAAACCGGAAGGAGAAACAAGAAACAAGTAGTCTCATTTAACGAATGTATTTGCCCTGATACAATAATTTTAGCAGATCTGGGTTCACCGTCCCTAACATAGAATTTAATGCGGTCTGAACCGTGACAAGGGGCAGGAACAACACATTCCGGAGAAACATGAATTTATAGTGGATGTAACAAGACACCGTCTTAAGGACGGACCGTTATACAGCAATTCTTATTCATTGTAGCATTCTCCGGTTGGACAATCCATAGGAACTTCTGATCTCAGGTCAGTTGGCCAGCCCACACGGCGTCATCTTCTAATTGGTTGGCTCTCTGCCTAATCTGCATCTTCAAACAAAGAATCGATCAGGTTACACAGCTGGCTTCCACGACAAGCGGGGAACGCCCATCACAGTATGTTTGGTTACGTCATTATAAAGTAAAGCATAACATTGAAATAAAGTGAACATAAAACCTGTGAATATATTTAAGTATATCGTCCTTCAGTACTCAAAATCCTCCACCTTCTTGATACCTTTTCCCTGTAACCTCACTCTTCCACTTGAGTCCCTCTCATTCACACACATATACTCTGTCTTACTGCGGCTAACCTTCATCCCTCTCCTTTCCAGGACAAACCTCCACCTCTCTAGCTTCTCCTCCACCTGTTCCCTGCTCTCACTACAGACCACAATGTCATCTGTAAACATCATAGTCCATGGAGATTCTGGTCTAACCTCGTCTGTCAGCCTGTCCATCACCAAAGCGAACAAGAAGGGGCTCAGAGCTGATCCCTGATGCAGTCCCACCTCCACCTTGAACTCCCCCGTCACACCTACAGCACACCTCACCACTGTCTTACAGTCCTCATACATGTCCTGCACCGCTCTAATATACTTCTCTGCCACTCCAGACTTCCTCATAAAATACCACAGTTCTTCTCTGGGTACCCTGTCATAAGCTTTCTCCAGATCTACAAAAACACAATGTAGTTCCCTCTGGCCTTCTCTGTACTTCTCTGTCAACATCCTCGAAGCAAATACTGCATCTGCAATACTCTTTTTGGTATGGACTGCTGCTCACAAATGCTCACTTCTGCCCTTAGTCGAGCTTCAACTACTCTTTCCCATAACTTCTTTGTATGGCTCATCAGCTTTATTCCTCTGTAGTTCCCACAACTCTGCACATCTCCCTTGTTCTTAAAAATGGGCACCAGCACACTTCTCCCCCATTCATCAGACATCTTCTCACTATCTAAGATCCTGTTGAACAACCCAGTCAGAATCTCTACTGCCACCTCTCCTTGACACTTCCATACCTCCACAGGTATATCATCAGGACCGAGTGCTTTTCCACTCTTCATCCTCTTCAATGCCCTCCTCACTTCATCCTGCCTAATCTTTGCTACTTCCTGGTCCACAACAGCCACCTCTTCTCGTCTTTGTTCGCTCTCATTTTCCTCATTCATCAACTCTTCAGAGTACTCTTTCCATCTATCCATCACACTAGTGCCACTTGGCAATACACTTCCATCCCTATCCTTAATCACCCTAACTTGCTGCACGTCCTTCCCATCTCTGTCTCTCTGTCTTGCCAACCGGTATAGATCAGTCTCTCCCTCCTTACTGTCCAACCTAGCATACAAGTCATCATAAGCTTCTTGTTTGGCCTTTGCTACCTCTACCTTCACCTTACGCTGCATCTCCCTGTACTCCTGTCTACTCTCCTCAGTCCTCTCATTGTCCCACTTCTTCTTAGCTAACCTCTTTCTCTGTATATACTCATGTACCTCCCCATTCCACCATCAAGTCTCCTTATCTACTTTCCTTCAAGATAACACACCAAGTACACATCAACCAACTCTCTACCTTTTCCTGTCTTCCTACAAACACACTTTCCTCCTCCCCTTCTTTGACCTACAGTTGTCCAATTTCCACCGGCACCCTGTACGTTAACAGCACCAATGGCGGTCGTTGTTAACCTGGTCCTCGACCAATCCAGTCATAGATTTGATTCGCAAATTGATTTGGCAAAAGTTTTACGTCGGATGCCTTTTCTGACACAACCCTCTTTATTTATCCGGGCTTGGGGCCATCACAATAAGACACTGGCTTGTGCCCTCTTGTGGCTAAATTAATATTGTAGCCATATATTACAGGAACGGACAAGCACACAAACGCTGACAATTACAATACATCACCGCTTTGAAGGGGGATTTAATGACATGTGTGGTTTATTCTTTTCTACTGTGTGAGCAACAGAGCTCGAAAATAAGTTTCTTAGAAATTAAAATTTACTTTGTTTGGCAGCACCAGTTCTAAATGTTCCCTGACTAGTTGGTTCTACTGCAAAGCAATAAGAAAGCAAACTGTCAGCAATCCGAACGCTAATCTAATCAGTGCAGAAGGTGTTGACCTGATAGGCAACGCACCACGCTGTTTCATCCATTCCAACACATCTGGGACCGGCCAGTGTTTCAAATCCCTGCCCACTGATCCGAACCAAATAACTGCTTCACCTGGTGAATGAAGCGCCAGTGTGTCACCTGCTGAATGAAGCCTTAAGTGTTTCGAAGCACTTGACTGTTTCAAACATCATCAGTCACGTAGTTTACCATGTTTGAAGCAGGCTTGGTTCATGAGGAAACACCTAATGAGTCGTGCGTGTATCGGAGCACCGAGACACAGCGGTTATCGCTACATGAAACCACCTGCTGGCCTTAGATAGCATTACAGGCAGGTGTGTGTTACCGTGTGATCCATTCTGACGTCTGATTTTGTTCTTGGTAATGACTATGCGCTACAAAAGAAATGTATAACCAAATAATTAATTGACAGTGTAATATATATATATATATATATATATATATATATAGTATATATATATATATATATATATATATATATATATATATATATATATATATATATATATATATATATATATATATATATATATATAAATTTAAAAATAAAAAAATACACACACACAGTGCGCCCTCGGTCTTCGTGGTCAATGAGTTCCAGGAACCACATGCAATTGAGAAATCCGCGATCGAGATCGCAATCTCTTTATCCTATTATTCATGGTAATTTAAACGTTTATGAACCCTCCCCATACTGATATTAAACCACCTTCTATCTGTAGTACCTCTTCCAAGACTTTTATCGACTGCTTACGCACTTTTGTGTCTCTCGGAGTCCGAGACTGACGGAGCGAGTACACGTCCGGATGCCGTCAGCCAATAGAATGCGCGTACGGTATCATGTGACTGCCGACCAAAAATACGCGATGAGAATAAGTCGCAAACGTCGATGCGCTATCGTGCAAGGGCGCATTATATATTAAATATACATATACAGTGTGTATATATATATATATATCCCCACCTATATGTGATATATACTGTATGACTATGTATGACTACGTATGATAATGATTATGATAATGACACCTAACGAAACCTGTAATTAGGGCTTTGAAATGAATCTATACAATTGTGGAAAAAGTGCTAAATTATAGACAGGAACTCATTAGTTTGGAATAAACAACTTCATTTCACAGGAATTCAGGTCACATGTGTATTTACCAGTTTAGTGGAATTAAATTACTGAATACAGACATTTAAAATTTTCACCTCATTTTTTTGGATGGTGCTTGCTGATACAAAAAGACATTCAAAGAGACGGTGGAATTGTAATTCAGATCAACACAGTACAGTAGGACAGAGCTGATATTTACTGACAGGAACTGATATCTTTGGGAATGATCAACCTTTCTCTAATTTCCAGAAAGTCCAGTAATGCCTATTTAGGACATCTGTTTTCTATGGGGTTCCACTGATCTGAAATAACTAATACCTGGTCCATTAAATCTTGATAGGCAAAATAATCAGGCACAATAATTTGGATCAGCAAAGACAAACAATTGAGATAATGGCTTTACAAAGGCTTAATGAGCACTTCAAAGGGAACCCTATCTTTGTTCATTTTGCCTCAAAAAAGTTGTGCATCCCTGGGATACGCTTCAAGAAAAATTTGTGCATCCCGACATGACGTTTATGCATCCCAAAAGTAATAACAGAATATGTGGTAGAAGCATACGCAAGGATTGACTTTTGCCAATTGTACAATATAAAAACTAAACAAACGACATAACTGTTTAAGTGAAAAGAAATTAAAAGAGTAAAATTATATATTAGTTTTTTTCACTTTTGCTTTTCACTCAATACTTCTTATTGCCTTTAATTCATATACTGTATTCTCCTGTGGACACCGCACCAAGCTGACAGAGCCTTCTCCGCACAAATTTCAGTGATATTTGTCAGTATTATCTGTGTGTTTTTTTCATTAAGTTTGGATTGTTTTTTATTTAAGAAAGCACTCATTGTCACTTGCTTTTTCTCCAACTTTTGCATCTTTTTCAGAAGCATGGTAATAATCAATCAACCTTTATTTTTATACAGCTTAATGACATCAGCAGACATTTCAAAGTGCTTTAACAGACAGA
Organism: Antennarius maculatus; assembly: GCA_013358685.1. Lineage (NCBI taxonomy): Eukaryota > Metazoa > Chordata > Actinopteri > Lophiiformes > Antennariidae > Antennarius > Antennarius maculatus. The sequence continues at coordinate 6,305,871 of CM023619.1, read as the reverse complement.
GAAACCCACCAGGATTCTCCAAGCATAAGCGAAAGTTTATGATTGCTATGGAGGGTCTAACTAACTCCTCGCTCTCGAGCAGATGTCGTGTTGCCGTTAGTCAGTCAGTCAGTCTTCTTCCAAACGCTTCATCCGCTGTGGCGGGTCCAGCTTCCTAGCTGGTTTAGGGCGAGAGGCGGTGAGAGAGGAGTGAAAGAAGCCATCCATGTCATAGATGAGAGGTTAAACATCTTCAAGAAACTTTCCTAGTTATCCATGACCTAGCCACCTGGCTCGGAACGTGTTCATTCCCCAGGGGTACGTAACACCTTTAAAATCCAGTGGATTGATTTAAACTGCTTTGGATAACCATGACCTGAATTACTGAGAACTTACACAGAAATCAACTATGAAAAATTTATCTTATTCTTCCTTGCAGTATATGAGCATATATTTACATTTCTATTTCTCCATATGTGTGCATATGTATGAGGTTTAAAAGTGTATGTGAAAAAACAAAACAAACAAACAAAAATGCAATTTCCACTTGTGAAACAGAAATAACAAAGGTTTGGTTACATTCATGTAGCAGCAGTGTGTACACAGAGGGCAAAGTTTTAAATCAGCCAGTTGACATTCAACAGTTGTCTAAAGAAAATAAGTGGCCAATCAGGGAGTTGAAAGTTGAAGTTTCAAATCACAGGGCATGATAACCACTGCCCTTAACACCAATGGCTGTTTCTGTCATGTCCTTAGGATAGTGTATAACTGACCCAGTAACACCTGGAAGAAATGAAGGGGCAGACAGACATAAGACATTCAGAGCAATTACATAATTTACTGCAACCCCTGCTCAAACTGTTGCTTCCGCGACCCAGCCCCAGATAAGCGGTGGAAGACGCATGGATGGATGGGTGGATGGATGGATGGATGAATTCAATGCATATTACATAGTATGCAGCCATATTTAGTAATAATTGTGAAATCATTCAGGTCCGGGATTCAGGATGGACAAAAAAAACACAATTACTGCAATACCTAAATCTCATGACATCTCATATGACAATTAACTAAGACATTCTTACGCTTACAGTGAACTTAAAAAAACAATAAAAACAAAGGGATTGTTGTTGTCTTACCTCCAGGGTGCCTCAAACCTACACAGAGAGTGAGAGAAAGACCAAGCACATGACAAGCTTTCCATGACTGTGTGAGTTATTAGACCACAGAATCATGTGACTAATTGAAAAATATGCTCATGAGGGTAAGAGAAAGTATGACATCAATGCAAAGAAGTTTAAATGCTAATTTGAGTATGTAATAAGAAAACAGCTTTTTAAACTTTTTAAACAAATAGAAAGTCTTCAGTACTCACCTAGCTTTTTAGAGAGAAGGAGACTGATCGTGACTAGTACAACAAAAACCAGGAATGCCAAGCCTGGGATCAAAAACTTGGGCCAAGGACTGCCATGGTCTGAGAAGACATAAAAAATAAGAAAACTCACTAATCTGGAAGCTTTCAAATTAATAATAGGTGTATGTGGAGGTGAATTGTTGCAATTATGGCAACAAAACAACTTTACTTTACTATTTACTTCAGAATTCCACTTCAGTCACTGTGTCATGGGACTCAAAATGCCATTAGCTAGCTAAGATGTGTTCTCAGAAAACCAACAGAATATTCAGTATACCTGGCTGCTCCTCTGAAAGCCTCAATTCTGTCATTAAAGTGATGCATCCCTCCTGAAGGCGGATCCTCTCTGATTTTGTGCGCTGCTCTTCCTGCTCCCACAGCTCTTTGAGGGCCTGGGCTGGCCGTACATGAGCTGTCCATCTGTCATTGTGATCCAGACTGAGATACACCATCCCATCCAAAAATACCCGGTCCCTCCATTGCCGCCGAGACCCTTCCAGTATGCATTCACGAGAACGAAGAAGAGTGTGGTTTCCTAGTAACCAAAGATAAGAAGGTAAAACATTCTGGTTCCTCAGTCATTATATTTAATGGTGCATGATAATTTTCCTTTACTCAGCACTGAAGTCTGGTTGATCATGGCAAGAGTTAGTAGATGTTTATCAGATGGGATGCTTTGGATGATGCTTTCAAAGTACTGGCTTTTGTCAGTCACAACGACTCCATTGAGAAGGACCTGGTCCATGACCTGTTGAGAGCCCACGACTGCCCGCTGTTGGACCTGCACTATGACAGTGTCTAATGAGAGAATTTAGATAAAATAATTTTTAAAAAAAGAATAGATGCATCCACAGTAAAAACAAATGAGGCTCCATATGTAACAGCAGGCTTTATGAACATGGACTGTTTTTATGTAATGTAACAAGAGATGTAAAGAGTGACAAAGTCTTTAAAAAAATCCAGGAAATATTTTTCCATGGTCAAGAATGTCTCATCATTAAACTGGGCTGTCTATGCTGCACAGCGATCCACATACAGGTATTTTTATATTTTTAAAAACTGTTGCTACTGTATATTGAGGGGAGGCAGTAGCTCACTCCACTAGGTTTTCGGTTGGGGACTGGAGGGTGGCTGACTCAAGGCCCATGTAGGCCCAAAAATTCTGAATTGGCAGTGGAGAGGTGCCAGCTCCACAGTTAAAAACAAAATCAATGCCTGTTCATTATGGTTGCGCTGCAGAAAGAGGTCCCCAAATTTTCACTCCCAGCCCCAACATACATAAGTGCCACAGAAATACGACTCTGTCTATATCTTGAGGTGGCTGAAACACTAACACAACATGCACACAACACACTTTTACTTGTACAGTTAATATTATATTTATCTTTTTATATTTTTATATTGCATGATTTTATTGTGTTTGGAATTAGCCAATCATTCTCTCGACCAAAGACATTTTACACTACTTTGAATTACTTTTTTCTTTTGTTATTATGAATTAGTGTTGTTGTGAATTATATTATTTATAAAGTCTGCTTTAAGCCATTTAAGTGCACACTGCGCTGATATACAGAGAAGGGGAGAAGAATTCTGCAAAAAATTGCCAACAGATGCTTAAAAATAAAGCCAGACTCTAATCCATCAACTGTGTATTTAAAAATTAAAGGTCCCATATTATGCTTTTTTAAATTCATGTCATTCAGCTGCCAGATGTCCAACTACACTGTATTTGAAATGTCTCGCCCCAAAGTGATCCATGGTCCTCAGTATCTTTGATTGAATATTGATAAATCCATTTCCGCTCTGTGAAGGCCTGTTTTAATGGGGCGTAGCCCTCAGCTCCCTATCAAACTAGTTAGCCCTAACTAGTGGTCCTAACTAGTCGACCTAACTAGTTAACCAAATGCTAACTGAGTTCAACAGTGTTTGTGAGGAACTTTCAGTGTGTAGCTCTGAGTTAGGACATTACCGCACAATGCTACCATAGCCTGAATGAACTCTCGCCTTGGGGATGCCACGCCCTTGGGCATGTCAACCAATCAATATTATCAATCGCTCTGTCCAATCACAGAGAGGATTTGTGATGTAATAAATACACTACAGAAAAATCCGATCATTTTGATGCGATCCGGGCCATGAATTCCTAAAACTCCGAATATCTACTGATGCAGGAAGCGTTTGTTTACCAGATTCTAGGAGTTGGTCAGGTTAGGGAGGACCACTTTTTATATACAGAGACCTGAAAAAGTATGATTTTCATAATAGGACCCCTTTAAACATAAAGCTGGGTATGAAAGTCAGCTTTTACAGTCATACACACTGGGAATTTTGCAACACTAGATACTGTAAAAATGTACGTCAAAAATGTGTGCCTTTCCTTGCTGCTGGTTTGGATCTGATAACTTCATATCTCTACCAGTGCTCATGTCTTACAAAAATGTATGTCCTTGAGTGTCCTTTGTTTGAAATTTGTACTCTTAGTTGGGAGATTCTTGATATGTAACTTGTGGTAATAGTCTTAAAATCTACCTTGGTGATAATGGGGAGAAAGAGTATTTTTTAACCTCTTCATAACCTCAAAAATTTCTTATGTGAGAGTAAACCTCTGCCGCAATATTATATTTTAAAAGGAAGTCCTTTTAAAATAAGCTTTTATTTATAAATCTACATAGTGAATTTTTTACAGTCAGAATTTTTTATTTATTTTTAGATTATTTTCTGATTTTGTTTGCACTGTCAAACTGTGACTGAGGTCAATCTGAGATTTCCTTTGTTTTGGGGTACTTTTCAATAATGAGCTTCCTTCAAACAGGCATGGGTGATATGAATTCAAAGAGGTCCAACTGCACAGAAACTAGAAATCACTTAGTAGAGCTCATAACACATGAATAAACAGTTCTCTTTAATTATGACACACCCAATTCAAACTCATGGTCTAGAAAGCATGATATAAAGTTACTGTATTAGTAACTGACAACCATTTATGTCACCAGGATTAAGCAAACACCACTGAATGAATTACAATACATTTTACTGTAATTCATTCAGTGGTGAAGAACCCATTGTTCCACTAGTCTTCATAGCATAAAGAGTAGCGGTCTGAATAGGCACTGTTACATTTTGTTAAATTACTGTTAAATTTCAGTGTGGATCGAAAAACATGGGTGTTTTGATCAAACTTTCATTATATCGTAAAATTACGGATTGTGATTTCATTTTAAATCAGGCATATTTAGAGGTTGTGGCATCCACGAGTGTGTAATTTGGTGCAATCTGGATAAAAAATGTTACAAATCTTGTGATCTCAAATTACGTTTACAAGCATGTTTTTGGATAATGTTTATCTGAATTAAAGGGGTGTGTTGGGTCTTACCCATTTCATTGAGAACTAAAACACGATCTGTCTCTTTTTATACCAAACAAACGCACAGCGGTGAAAACAGGTCACAAGAAACAGTCGTGTCCTCAATTTAATAACTCCTCTGACGGAGCAAACAAAACGCCCACCTTAAAATTCACAAAAACTACGTGTTTTAATGCAGAGATTATGCAATGACATGACTTTATTATATGCTATTCAAGAAATAAATCGAATGCGCCTTTCGTGTCGACAGAAGAAAGTAGAAGACTTGACCAAACTGTAGCCGACAGATTGTGATGCATAAAGTTAACGTGCACACGCATAAAGTTTGACATAGATAAAATAGATTTGTTTAAAACCATGTAGATCAGTCTTCTTACCTATTGGAACGGGAAAACCCAGCAATAACTCGCACATTAGCGCCAGAATGCACAGAATATACATTTCCATCGCGTACTGTTCTCGCAGCGCTCAGCCGTCGAGGAAGGAGAAAACTGCGCAGAGTAATGAGTAACTAAGACTGCTTTAAGCCATTTAAGTTCACGCAGCCCTGCTGAGTGCAACAGGAGCCTTTAAAAAATGCCACCAGACGCTTTAGGTCGACAGAAATTCTCCGATCCACTCCCTGCGTCTTTCGATTTCGCATTCGACTGTGGATCTCAGTCCTGATTGGCTAAAAAAAAGTTGACATCTTGCCAGATCGCTCAACGATCGAGATAAACCTGTACGTGAAATACCTCTTCCTGTAAATACGGTCCATCTCTGTTCCACTGACAGACTATAGTACAAAGTTAAACGCTTCACTGGGTCCCAGCGAAGACGAACAGGTGCTTGTCTTGTACACACAGATGGGGGAAGCATTTTTTTTACTTATACGTACAGTATGTAGGAAGTATTAATACAGTACTTCAAATTCTCAAGTGAAACTTCGGCATTTAAATGTTACGTAACACATTCGGGAAGGTCTACGAATGAAACCGGGGCGCTTTGTTGGGCGCATAGGCACCTATTGATGCCTGAAGTTCAACAATCAAATAGAAATTAAAAGTATATTTTATAATTATAATAATAATAATAATAACAGTAATAGTAATAATAATAATGACAGGTATAATTTAAAAGTAAAAAAAAGTCTTCCCCAGCTATAAAGCTTTAACGTACTTATTAACTAATCAATCAAATGAAATGCTATTAATGGCAAACCATTAGATCAGTTTTAGTTGTGAATAGAGGAATATAATGCTTAGCCCAGAGAAGAGCTAAGACTTGTTAATCACATTACTTTTAAGGCCACTATGTCATGGTTCAACATTTTCCCAGCAGTTTGGTTGGTTGTTTTTTTTCTACCCACATTGTATAGCTTCCATAGATGTATGGAATATGCCAGATTTGGGGTGACACAGTGGGTAGCAACTGCGGCCTCACAGCAAGACTCCACCTGGGGCCTCTCTGTGCGAAAATGTTATGCATGGACAATAACACGAGTGCTTGGACCGCAAGGTGCACGCCTCAGAGTTGGTAATATGGTTAAAGCTGTATTTCTATGTTATTGAAGCCACCCATTCATCCATCCATCCATCCATCCATCCATCCATCCATCCATCCATCCATCCATCCATCCATCCATCCATCCATCCATCTTCATGTAGACAAGATTAGTTATAAATTCAATGTTTAGTTTGTAAAAATTATAAATTGTAAGGAACAGCCATCAGTGTGATACTATTTACACCTTTAGTGTCATTTTGACAATATGTTCAACCAAAAACTCAAAAATATGAAAATAAGGATACATTATTTCAATGTTTTAAAGGAAGAGCAAATCCTCACATATGATGCACCAGTACAATGACATGATTATCATTTTTAAGTAAGTAAAAAAAAAAGTCTAATTAATTGTAATTAGATTAAAATGTGCATCTTATTGGTAAGTGTCTTATTGTGCCGGTCCCAAGCCCGGATAAATACAGAGGGTTGCGTCAGGAAGGGCATCCGGCGTAAAACTTTTGCCAAATCAAAGATGCGAATCAAATCTATGACTTCCATACCGGATCGGTCGAGGCCCGGGTTAACAACGACTGCCATCGGCGCTGTTGACCTACAGGGCGCCGGTGGAAATTGGATTACTGTTGGTCGAAGAAGGAGAGGAGGAAAGTGCGTTCGCACGAAGAAAGAGAAGAGGAGCGCCAAGAGTATAGGACTAAGAGTAGGGACGTTGAATGTTGGAACTATGACAGGAAAAGGTAGAGAGTTGGTCGACATGATGCAGAGGAGGAAGGTAGACATACTGTGTGTCCAGGAGACCAGGTGGAAAGGTAGCAAGGCAAGAAGTTTAGGAGCAGGGTTCAAGTTGTTCTATCATGGTGTAGATGGGAAGAGAAATGGAGTAGGAGTTCTCTTGAAGGAGGAGTTTGTTAGGAATGTCCTGGAGGTAAAAAGAGTGTCAGATAGAGTGATGAGTCTGAAGCTAGAAATAGAAGGTGTGATGTTCAATGTTGTTAGTGGGTATGCCCCACAGGTAGGATGTGAGCTGGAGGAGAAGGAGAAATTCTGGTTGGACTTTGATGAAGTGATGCAGAGCATACCTAGAAGTGAGAGAGTTGTCATTGGCGCAGACTTCAATGGACATGTTGGTGCAGGTAACAGAGGTGATGAGGAAGTGATGGGCAGGTTTGGTATCCAGGAGAGGAACGCAGAAGGACAGATGGTAGTTGACTTTGCAAAAAGGATGGAAATGGCTGTAATGAATACTTTCTTCCAGAAGAGGCAGGAACATAGGGTGACCTATAAGAGTGGTGGTAGGAGCACACAGGTAGACTACATCTTGTGTAGATGATGTAACCTGAAGGAGATCAGTGACTGTAAAGTAGTGGTAGGCGAGAGTGTAGCCAAACAGCATAGGATGGTGGTGTGTAGGATGACTCTGGTGGTGAGGAAGATGAAGAGGGCAAAGGCAGAGCAGAGGACGAAATGGTGGAAGATAAAAAAGGAAGGGTATTGCATGACCTTTAGGAAGGAGTTAAGACAGGCTCTGGGTGGTCAGGAGGTGCTTCCAGATGACTGGAAGCACCTAATGTGATCAAGAAGACAGGTAGGAGAGCATTTGGTGTGTCATCTGGAAGGAAAGTAGATAAGGAGACTTGGTGGTGGAATGAGGAGGTACAGGAGTGTATACAGAGAAAGAGGTTAGCTAATAAGAAGTGGGACACTGAGAGGACTGAGGAGAGTAGACAGGAGTACAGGGAGATGCAGTGTAAGGTGAAGGTAGAGGTAGCAAAGGCCAAACAAGAAGCTTATGATGACTTGTATGCTCGGTTGGACAGTAAGGAGGGAGAGACTGATCTATACAGGCTGGGAAGACAGAGAGATAGAGATGGGAAGGATGTGCAGCAGGTTAGGGTGATTAAGGATAGGGATGGAAGTCTATTGACAGGTGCCAGCAGTGTGATGGGAAGATGGAAAGAGTACTTTGAAGAGTTGATGAACGTGGAAAATGAGAGAGAACAAAGACTAGAAGAGGTGACTGTCGTGGACCAGGATGTAGCAAAGATTAGCCAGGATGAAGTGAGGAGAGCATTGAAGAGGATGAAGAGTGGAAAGGCAGTCGGTCCTGATGATATACCTGTAGAGGTTTGGAAGTGTCTAGGAGAGGTGGCAGTAGAGTTTCTGACTGGGTTGTTCAACAGGATCTTAGATAGTGAGAAGATGCCTGAGGAGTGGAGGAGAAGTGTGCTGGTGCCCATTTTTAAGAACAAGGGAGATGTGCAGAGTTGTGGCAACTACAGAGGAATAAAGCTGATGAGCCATACAATGAAGTTATGGGAAAGAGTAGTGGAAGCTAGACTAAGGGCAGAAGTGAGCATTTGTGAGCAGCAGTATGGTTTCATGCCAAAAAAGAGTACTACAGATGCAGTATTTGCTTTGAGGATGTTGATAGAGAAGTATAGAGAAGGCCAGACGGAGCTGCATTGTGTTTTTGTAGATCTGGAGAAAGCTTATGACAGGGTGCCCAGAGAGGAACTGTGGTATTGTATGAGGAAGTCTGGAGTGGCAGAGAAGTATGTTAGAGCGGTGCAGGACATGTATGAGGACTGTAAGACAGTGGTGAGGTGTGCTGTAGGTGTGACAGAGGAGTTCAAGGTGGAGGTGGGACTGCATCAGGGATCAGCTCTGAGCCCCTTCTTGTTCGCTATGGTGATGGACAGGCTGACAGACGAGGTTAGACAGGAATCTCCATGGACTATGATGTTTGCAGATGACATTGTGATCTGCAGTGAGAGTAGGGAAGAGGTGGAGGAGAAGCTAGAGAGGTGGAAGTTTGTCCTGGAAAGGAGAGGGATGATGGTTAGCCGCAGTAAGACAGAGTACATGTGTGTGAATGAGAGGGACCAAAGTGGAAGAGTGAGGTTACAGGGAGAAGAGATCAAGAAGGTGGAGGATTTTAAGTACTTAGGGTCAACAGTCCAGAGCAATGGAGAGTGGGGAAAAGAGGTGAAGAAACGTGTACAGGCAGGATGGAATTGGTGGAGAAAAGTGTCAGGTGTGATGTGTGATAGAAGAGTTTCAGCTAAAATGAAAGGAAAGGTGTACAAAACTGTGGTGAGACCAGCGATGTTGTTCGGTCTAGAGACAGTGTCACTGAGGAAAAGACAGGAGGCAGAGCTGGAGGTAGCAGAGATGAAGATGCTGAGGTTCTCTTCGGGAGTGACCAGGAAGGATAGGATCAGGAATGAGTACATCAGAGGGACAGCACATGTTAGAGGTTTTGGAGATAAAGTCAGAGAGGCCAGACTGAGATGGTTTGGACATGTCCAGAGGAGAGATAGTGAATATATTGGTAGAAGGATGCTGAGTTTTGAACTGCCAGGCAGGAGGCCTAGAGGAAGACCAAAGAGGAGGTTTATGGATGTAGTGAAAGAGGACATGAAGGTAGTTGGTGTGAGAGAAGAGGATGCAAAGGACAGGGTTAGATGGAGGCAATTGATTCGCTGTGGCGACCCCTGAAGGGAAAAGCCAAAAGGAAAAGAAGAAGTGCATCTTATTGGTAAGTATTAGTTTAATGTACTTATTGTGTGTAGATGAGGACATAGTACTCTACCTTTAAAACACTGTTGTTCTTGGATGTTGGGGGTGTAGGTTTTCAAGATACCAGATTATGATTATTCAGTCTTCTATTAGTCATGTCTTTTTGTGTGTGCCCAGATGAATCTTTGAAACTCAGCTACCTTGTGCTGATTTGGATGAGAATTAATGCTAAATCTTCTTTTAATAGCTATTTTTTGTTTTTTGTTTTTTTGTGTGGTTAATTTCTTTCAGGACTAATCCAACTTATTCTAAGATATTTTGACAAATAGAAACAGCATACTAAATGAACTGATATTCTCCTGTTAAAGATCAAAGTCAATTCTAATTTCTCGCATTTAAGGAACTTTTTCACAGTATTGTTACACACTGGTACAATCTTTTTAATCAGTCTAATAAAAACACTGCATTACATCACTTATGAATCCTGTGTGCCCATTCATAGCTGAGGTTTCACTCACAGAGAGTGATATCAGAAACAAATTACAAAGAAGCATGTGAAAGATTATACTTCAGACTAGTGTCTGAATCATAAGACTAGTGTATAGTATCATAAGCCCAATAGATAAGGATTTTTGCATTGATGACATCACCAGACTTTACCACCAATCACTACTTTCAAATAGTAAAATTAAAAAAAAAAAATCGAATCAGTTGTATCCTTTCTCATGGTTCTTATCTGCAATTTTCCCTGAGTCCATTCAACTGAAATAAATATGGATAAATAAAATAAAATACAAAAACCTATAGCACACAGACAAAACAATACTTCCTTCAAAGAGACATCATGTCTTATAGAAACAAATGTAAAAATTTTACCATTCCCTTTGAACAAACGCGTCAATAACTTGTTTGTAGAAATTGTCCGTATCTTCCTTCAGTTTGTAGTATATAATCCTCCATTTGAATATGCGAGCGGAAAAAAAAATAGCTGTACTTGACTTAATGTAGATCGTAGCCTCCCAGGGATTCGTCCCAAGACGATTCGTCCCAAGACGAATCCCTGGGATCACCAGCGCCCCCTATCGATGAGGTATTTTTGTGCCTCACCCAGTGCGTTTTCACAGCGGTTTCAGGACCGCTCAACTCCTGAAAGACGTTACACACATGCAGCTGTTGACAAAAAAAACAACAACTGTACATTATCTACATTACGGGAATTTAGTTTATAGAGCAAACGTGTTTGAAGATTTTAATAGCGATAAGAGAGATAGCATTACAGTCTCACTGTGTAGCTACCAGCACAGCTATCTGAGCTATTGCGCAATCCGTGGTGAGGCTCGGCTGGCTGGTTCCTCACCGCAGGTCTCTGCTCCGTACTTCAGCGGTAAATGTTAAAATTCAGCGATTTTGAGTAAAAATAACCTAAAATTTGTGACGTTAAACGGAAAATACGTTTATAATATAATACATCGCTGGATAAATATTAACATTTAATTTATTTATTCCATTTTCCATTTTTTTCTTTCGTGATGGCAGGTGAGACCGTGCCTCACTACAGTGGCAGTAGGCAGTAGGCAGCGGCAGTAATAAGCCAGTAAAGAAGGCTGGCTCTGTGATTGGCTGTAGTCTGGACACTGTGGAGGAAGTGGTGGAGAGGAGGACTCTGAACAAACTTTTATTCGTCATGGATAACCCCACTCACCCTCTCCACCACACAGTGGACAGACAGCGGAGCTCCTTCTCCAATAGACTACTACAGCTGTCGAACAGAAAGGTACAGGAAGTCATTCCTGCCACAAGCCACCACCAGTCCCACCACCAGTCTGATGTTTTGATATGGCTTCACTGGGTCCTGTGTATGGCCACAGAGTGCCACACTTATTTATTTATGACTAAAGGCCTTGGGTACTGTTGTTAGTATTGTTATTATTTTTATTATTATTATTATTACTATTATTATTAGTGTTAATATTGTTAATATTTTTTTTGTTAATGTTATTATTATAATATCTTTCCCGGTCTTATTTTTCCTCAATGTATATTATCTGTATATTTTCTGTAATAATTCTGTTCTGCTACTATGACGTCTAAATTTCCCAGTTTGGGATAAATAAAGTATGTCTATCTATCTATCTATCTATGACCAAAAATACTAGACAGAGATAAAGACAGACAGAGACAGATACCTGTGATAACATACTACAGTAAGATCTATTGATTTTTGTTGCATTAAAAAGAAAAAAAAAAGAAAAATGACTAAATGAAAAATAAAACTGAAAAAAAGGTCTGCTAAATTTTGGATTGTTGTTTTTCATGATTTTCGTACTTACTTGTTTTACTTGTTTAGCAAGGCCTTTTTGGAGACCACTAACGATGTTGCAGATACACTGCCCGGCCAAAAAAAAAGTCACACACTCTAATATTTCGTGGGACTTGATTGCGGTACGCATTTGCCGCGGCATTGTTTCGACAACCTCGTACAACGTCACAGCATTTATTTCTGTCCAGAATTGCATTAATTTTTGGCCGAGTTCTTGAATCGACGATAGGTGTCAAACCATTCTGCAAGGTCTTCTCCAGCACATCCCATAGACTTTGAATGGGGTTAAGCTCAGGACTGTGGGGGCCAATTGATGTGTCAAAATGATTCCTCACACTCCCTGCGCCATTCTTTCACAATTAGAGTCCGATAAATTTTGGCATTGTTGTCCTGGAATGTGATCGATCATGCCATCCGGGAGAAAAAAAATCTATTTATGGGATAGCCTGGTCATTCAGTACATTCAGATACTCAGCTGACTTCATTTTTTTGCTGAATAATATAGTTGAGCCTAGACTTGACCAACCGAAGCAACCCCTGATCATAACGCTGCAATTTGCTTATTGAAACCCAAACGGTGACTTTTTTTTTTGGCCGGCAGTGTATTACCCTTTCACGTGCAGTGCGTAACTTGATACTTTTTCATGTCAGACAATGCATGGATCAAGGTTTAACCTGTATTATTACATTTGTTAATAACTGCATATTAAAAGTACTTGAGCCTGCCCTTTAAATACTGGGATTTTTATTTGCATAATACACTCAGTTTGCAAACACTTTCATCGAAGTCCAAATCCTGCCGAATCAATTAACATTAATCAATCAACATGCTCCTGCCAGTTTGTATAAATGCTCATTCATGGACAACTCAGTGTTGTGATCTTCATTATAGCATTTCATTCAAAGCTGTTGTGCTACCTGATGTTAAGAAGTACTTAACTTTATAAAAGGATGATGATGATGATGATGGGAACATTTGCATTGTCATATGCTAAAACTATAACTGCTTCAAATCCAACAAGTAATTATTGATATCACTGAATATAAAATAGGATTACTGGTTTATATCAACAAATGTCTTTTGATTTTGCGGAAAGTCTGATGTGAGCTCGTATGTCCCATTTAGTTTTGGTCAAGATCAGTAATCATCTGTATTGTATTATAAAAGTTTCATAATTACCGTCTCAACTCCCTGTGAAAAAAATCTTTTGAGACATGTGATGCAAACAAACATATAAAGACATCTTATTGTCTTGTAAACGGAGATACAACATGAACTCAGGCCAGTTTAATAATAGATTCTGATGACAGAAGACATTAATGCTGAATGTTTCACAGAAAGCACTTAGCATTCTCCATGTATTCCCAGCAATGCATTGAAACCATCTGTACAATGTCCATGAACGACCTTAAAGGCCTGAGGTGGGAAATAGTTTTCATACAAGGTTCATCCTTTTTCACAAGTCAGTAAAATATACTCAAGCATTACATAAAGGGGACCAAAAGAATAGATCACTTTGTTTAGTCACCTTAGCTAAACAGTCTTTTAACAACACTAAATGCCAACTGTAGCATCCCATTTCCAAGTGATCAATTTAAAAGAACAAATCCTGTTCTTGGTTCAGTGAGCGCTATACCACAGCACAAGTCCTTCATTAGATTTTTTTTTTAATGAATCATGTCTGACTGTGCACAGAAAAAAAGTACGTACCTATCACTGTCCAGCTGACACATGAAAACTTGCAGGACATTTCTTAACACTGATGCAAAACCTATCCAGCCATTGGTAGATAAACTTTTAAATAACAGTTTTTCTCTGTTAACAGTTAGGGCAACATCTTTATAAATCCTATCCTTACCCTATCCTTTATATTCTCACGAGTTATTTATTAATGAGCCTTTGAGCTGTAAAATTTCTGATTACAGAATGAAAAGTCTGCTGGACGTCAGAATTTACCCATTAACATTAATAATATCAATTAGTCATGACTACCTTTAAAAGACAATGGGGTGTTTGGTATTATTATGGTGTGCCAGATTTTTTATTTTGAGTTTGGTCATTCATTCAGGAAAATTACTAATGTGGTTGGAAATAAATGAGAAGACCCCGCCCCACGCCCCCCTAAACAAGCAAAAAAAAAAAAAAAAAAAAAAACTCATTAAAAAAATCCCTCAAACAGTACAAATTGCAGCTTTTCCTCACATTTTCCTTTCATGAAAGAACAGTAAACTTCAACAGTGTGATAAAAAATCACTTCCTGATGGCCCCTGCTTGATGGACAATGATGTGTTCCAACTGTGTCCAACATGCAAACAAAGTAAAATAAGTGTAGAGAAGAAATCAAGGTGTACTCTCAGAAGAAAGGATTTGCACAGTTCATGTCAAGCTTGATAAATAAATAAGCTTCCCTAACAGCATACATGGAGGTGTTACATGGGTATGTACATGCATACATGTGTGTTGAGTGAGCCATGAGTTAAGATTAAATTTGTAATGTACGTTTATATACGAAGTGTTTCCGTGATTCAAAGAGGTCGGTGCATTTCCAGATGAAATTCATTCTTGTTTTTGTATGCGGGGCTGCCATGTGCTGAGGGTGAACACTGAAATTGGGAGCAGTTTAGAAGCGGATGAAAGTGGCATCAATCTGGCGTACACTGGGCAGCGACAACATGATCTTTCGCCGATATTGAGGGTCCTTTTGTAGGGGGTTTCTTTCAAGATACACCGTCTCTAGAGACTTGGCATTCTTCAACTCGTCCAGATCTGACCAGTTGTCTATCTGGTTATCGTTCATCTGGGGAGATTAAAAGATAATACAGACTATCAGAGAACAACACAAATTTAAGACATTGGTAGAAGTGGCAGAGGTGAAAGCCTTTTTAAATAAATACAATAAACTTTTAACCATAGACATACATGATACATGGCATTGTAGACCGCAAATGAGGTGACTTGTTCAGTACATGAAACATTTTCTCATTGTGACAGAGATAATCTGCAAAATGATTTGTAACAATCGATAATGTGTTAGGATTTTACTCTGAATAAAACCATCTTCGGTTCTTTGAGCTCAGCTGAGATGTGTATCATCAATGACGAGGCAAAATGTAGTAGGAACAAGGTTTGCTGAAGAAGTTCAGCAGTTTACAAAGTTGGTGATGATACAGTGCTCGACTCTTCAACAGACGCAGCAAACAAAACCTCTGGAGGAGAGCCCTGAATTTTCTTTGACTGTGATCTTTATAGTGTTTGGGTTAGACTCTCCTTGAGGGATAAGCTCACCATCAGCCTGACTCAGCCTAATGTGTATAAGTTATCTATGTGCTGTGTGTGATGTGTCCTTTTGTTTTAAACATTAAGTGATATACAAGGACTAAGTGTGCTATCTATGTTTGTGCAAGCAGATGAGTTTTGTTGTCATTTCCATTGTATAATAGAAATTTCCTAACAATGCAAATAAGTTAATGCACTGTTCTATGCAGGCTTGTGTTTCAGCTGTAGGATCAAGTATAATACAGAAAATGGGTGGTGCTCATCTGAAATGGCAAGATGGGACATGACAATTTGTGTTTGATCCTTCAATTTTTGAAAACTGTTACAGAAACTCAAAAAGGAGAACTGATGACTTTCCTGTAATCAAAATGTCAAAATTATGATGCATTGCATTTTTGTATCATGTTAGAATGAAAAAAAAGTTTTAATCATGTGGCATGTTTTCACAAAAAGATTTAAAATTGTTGACAAATATCGCATGAAAACTTATTTTATTTATTATTATTTATTAAGTCCATTTTATAACTGCACTGCAGTGTGATATAATATTAATGTAACACAGGCAGATAATGTTCTATACTATTTCTAAATGCAGAAGAATTTAAAACTGCATTTTGGTTGACTTTTGATGCGTCTTTTCCTCTGTTTCATAAATAAATATTTCTCCGTTCTCTGCCTCTGGGGGTCTTGTGTCATTACTGATGCATTATGGAAAGAAACAATTACTCTCAATGGCTGCAGTGCACATGTCACAAAAGGATAAGCACAAGTACAATTACTAATCTAAATGTTCAACACTCCATTCAGGTGAACCTGTTTTACATCTCTGCGACACTATTTGCTTGCTCAGCCTTATAGAATCTTGAAATGTTTTGCATTTCAAGATGGATGGCGTTAGAATTTCAGATATGAAGGCTTCAGGTTCACAGTAACAATGTTGCACAATAGAAACATGAAGTTGTTCAGCTTCACTAATAATCCATACCCAGAACTCCTGCAGATCTGTTAGATGGTTGATGTTTTCTATTTTCTTTATCCGATTAGCTGCGATGTCCAGGGTTGTAAGCTTTTTCTGTGTATGACAACAAATTGAAAATACAGAATAAACTTTGTCATGCATATTTTTGCATTCACTCCTTTCAAAACTAGACTGTGGTAATTCATAATTCAATAACTCACGTTGTTTTCCAAGCCCTCAATGACCTCAATGCCATTGTGGCTCAGGTAGAGCTCTTTTAGGTTGACAAGGTTCTGCAGACCCTCAATTTTAGTAATTCGGTTACTCTGCAAAATAATTTTTGATCATTGACGAAAATACTTCAAAATAAGACTTTCAATTTTATTCTATTTACTCAGATAACTTTCGAAGAGAATTTGCATGATGATACCTGAATGCTCAGCACAGTCAGGCTGTGTAAACCCTCCAGATTTTGAAGCTTAGTTATTTTATTGGTGCCAAGAAACAAACTTTGCAGAGATGAAAGTGTGTCCAGGTTTTCTATCACCTGTGAACATAACAAAATGAAAAAAGGCATATTGTATATTAACACTTCAATTGGATGACTGACAATGTTGTCACTGTTTTTGACATGCTAGCGATGTACTGATCAGCTCTAACACCACTCTTATTTACGTCCACCATCAAGTTGAATCATTTTCGAATTGAGCTGAAAGTCTACTCCAAACCAATTCCCTTCTAAACTACAATGCGTGTAAATGTGAGTGACATTTTGGAAATGTAGAACATAAAACATAAATTTATCTTGAATTTCATAGCTGTGAATGGGGACTTAAACAATTGATTAATTTAAGCTGCTGTCTTGTTCATAAATGGTGAACATGACATAGACCTATCTTTATCATTATCCATAAACATTTGAGATACAACCCCCTGCACTTTTTTGTGGTATTTAGCTGCAGAAGGAAGTGAGATATGCACTAAATGAACCTCCAACAGTGACTTAAGACCGCGCACTACAGATGGTAAAAATGAGTTGAAAGCATACCCGGATGCGATTGGAGCCCAGCTCCAGCATCTCCAGACTCGTTAAGTGTTCCAGGTTGGAAATACTGCTAATTTTGTTGTGAAGGAGAAAAAGTTTCTTCATCTGAGTCAACTGTTCCAAACCCTCCACCTTCCTCAGAATGTTGAAGGAAACATCAAGTTGGCTGGGGATAAATCATACAAATATTGTCATTAGAAATAATTACACTTGAGATGTGGGTTTTCTGTTCTATAGCAGGTATTCAGTGGTTTTTCTCTACCCTCCAATGGCGTTATACCAGGAACTGAATGTGCCATTAACACGGTAAATGTACGTTTGCCTTTTTTTGAAAGAATTTCTACAGTACTATACATTGAAATATGTAGTTTCCTTCAGACTTACTCCAACTCTTTGAGGTGGTGCAGGTTTTCCAGCTTGCGGATCTGATTGTCATAGAGGTCTAGTTCCTGCAATGAGCTCAAACTGTCGAGGTTTTCTATCTTTTTAATGAGATTCTGTCGCAAGGAGAGTGTCTGTATGAAGAGAAAGATGAAAGAAAAGTTTTTAAAAATATTATCTATAGCTGTACAGTATTTCATTACTATTCCATTATGATATCATCAACAGGGAAGCTTTATCCTATTCTGTAGTTTTCCAAGAATGAAAAAAATTAATGAACAATTCCAGATTCTGCTAAACATGCGGCAGCCATTACTTCATTCCCCACCAACGGTCACACTAAATGCTGACAAGACTTACTTTTGCCTTCTGTAGCACCTCCAATCCTTCAATCTTCCCAATACGGCAATGAACAAGATCAACATCCTAGAAAGACAACAAACATCTTGGGAAAGCATGCTGTCTCAACAGTTACAAATATTAGGGCTCATTTTGTCATGTGTGACAGCCCACACATGGACTCAGCAAACACAAAAAAACACAGCTGCCATGTTAAAACATTTGTCAGAAAATGTTCATAACATAAACAACACATTGTAAATAAAGAAGTTAGTCTCCACAACTTTACAAACAAAATCTACTGCATAAAGCTTGACTCTCAATGATGCAACAGAATTCCTTTTATACAAATTAACCGAGTCACTAGAAATCAAAATTGTTTTTATAAAAAGCATGAAAAAAGTGTTTTTGACCATGTTCTAACCTCTTCATCTGGGTCCAAAGTAATGGTGTCCATGTCAACAGGAGACTCTTCTTTACCTTCAATGAAGGCAAGAGTGACTCAGATAAATGAATATGTCAATTACACCAAGATAGTGCATTAATGAATCTGAAAGACATACTTGATGTTTCAATTGCATTATAATGTTATGTACATATTCATGGGAATCATATCCCAGGTGAGAGCCTGACTTGTATCCCCGGAAAAATAGCAGTGTTGGAGATAATGATGATTTACTTGTGTTAGTGGGCTGATTGGGATCCACGTCGCCATTGATACTCCTCCTCCTGGTGTCATCATCACCAGACTCCTCTGACTCACCCCTTCGGTCCACTACAGGTAGAAGACAATGAGAAACTGAAGATGTTCGTGAAGAAACAGCTGTTTTACGATTTTGGATTCGTGACACAATTAGCTGATCGGTTTAACATCTCGGCCTGGCTCCACCTCCTCCACACCCACTGAGGAATCAGAACAAATAACGTGGAGCGTTCAGCTAATGCCGATGTTTAAAAACCACGGCTAATGCTGGAGTCTCAACACCTCTCTGTAATCGGACACATGCAGAAATGGCGACTACGTGTTTCAAAACAACACTGACCTGTGAATCATACCGATTAATCTGGCTGCCTTTGAGACAACTCGCTAAGCTAAGGTTAGCTTTCTTTCAGATTTGGCTAAACATTACACACCATGTTGGCTAGCGGGGTAGCTGATTGAACCACCGTAAACACATTTATAAGATAAACATAGCGCCAGGTTATGTGGTTATAGTAAATGTATTTTATTTGACATCAATTTTCAGAGAAGTTGTATGGTGTAGAGGGTGAAATAAACAAACTGAACATGAGAGTAGAACTGGACGTTTACCGCTCAGGAAGACTGTTGTTAGCATGTTACCTAACAACCCAGGTATAAAGATCTGGTAAACACAGTGAAGTCAAATCACCGGAGGAGCTCATGGAAATACAGACAGTTTAGCCAGATGGATGTGGCTTGTTCAACTGATTAAATCATGAGTCGGCTGCATTTTCTCTTTTTACTCACCTTCCATTTCTTGAAGCTCTCCAACAGACCTGGAAGCCATGTTTCCTGCAAACAGTCCTGACAACTGTTCAGCCAATCCGGTGGAAGCTGATGCTGTGGTCAGACACTAGGGGGCGCTGGAGCAACAACAAGAACAACCACAACACTGTACTCTGGTTATGTGTATATGTATTATATAATATACAAATTTCTTTCTTTATAATAACAGATTGATGGAGAGTTCATTCATCCCAGAGGAGGTTTAGGAGACAAAGACTAAAAGCCTCTCTTTTTTAAAAATAATATGTAGGTGTTCATTGTGAATGCACTAATATGGCAACATATCTTCGGAAATAAAGTTTACTTAAAGAACACGATTTTTCAGAACTATTAAGCATAGCAGTGAACATTATGTCTATTTGTTTTCATAATTTTAACCATATGTCAGTAAAATTAAGTCTTAGGAAATTTACTATCTTCTGTCAAATTCAAACAAGCACATGTAAAGAAATCGCCAAATATTAATGTACAAATATTCAAAAACCTATAATAAAAGGTAAATCCTATAATCTGATGTAAACTCTTCAATAACATGTGATTAAGGAAGCCTCTTGTCTATTTCCATCCATCCATCCATCTTCAACCACTTATCCAGGGCCGGGTAGCGGGGGCAACAGTCTCAGCAGGGATGCCCATACTTTCCTCTCCCCAGACACCTCCTCCAGCTCCTCCGGGTGGATCCCGAGATGTTCCCAGGCCAGCCGAGAGACATAGTCCCTTCAGCGTGTCCTAGGTCTCCCTCGAGGTCTCCTCCCCGTAGGACATGCCCGGAACACCTCCCCAGGGAGGCGTCCAAGAGGCATCCGGAACAGGTGCCCAAGCCACCTTAGCAGGCTCTGCTCAAGGTGGAGGAGCAGCAGCTCTACACCAAGCTCCTCCCTGGTCACTGAGCTCCTCACCCTATCTCTTAGGGTGATTTTTTTTTTATTATTTCAATTTTATATTCTGATTTTAATCCCCGCCGGGAAATTAGTGGCACACTATAGTTTTGAATCATACATATATATGTGTACAGGCCCTGAACATACAAACACACACACACCTGTACGCATGCAGAGGAGGTAGAATGGCAGCCAGCTCCTTCGTGGTGCGCCCAAATGAGCAACTAGTAAGGGGGATGGCACCTTGCTCAAGGGCGCCTCGACAGTGCCCCAGAGGTGAGCTGATACCTCCCACTGTCAGCTCACTTCCGGGGTGTTCCGGGAGCGGGAATTGAACCGCCAATCTTTGAAACATTGGATGACCTGCTCTACCACTGAACCACTGCCGCCCCAAAAATAGGTAGAGGCTTGAGTATATAAAAGTTGAAAATTTATATCACTAAATCTCGGACAGTCTCTCCACGCTGGGATGACTTGGGTCCTTTCCAAGATATGGGAGGACATTGCAGATGTACTTGGTTTTCAAGTCGCAAGCGAGCCAAAACTTGATCACAAACTTGTCTGTTTTTGAGGCACTGTACTGTGGGAAACAGCAGTGAGTCTTGGAAGGAAACAGCTGTTCATTAATGGTGATATGTCGACCTTGTTTGTAGGATTTGATGGAGTTGACAACAAACGATCCCCGCACACCGGAAATTGCAGCAAACCTGTCCGTCTTTGCTCGCTCACTGTAGGTGGACCCGTCAAAGCGCAAGTGCTTCATGATGTCCTGGAAGTGGTCTCGGGACATACTTTCAGTGATCAGCACGCTTGGCTTGTCTGCAGGCAGTGCTGGAAGCTTTATCAGCCCAGGCACGATGACAATAGAAATAAAGGCCGTGAGTTCAGGGAGAGTCATGAACCACTCCACATGCCCTGTTTGACGTGCATGTTCAATCGTCCATTCTTATTTGGTTCGAAGTATTTCAAGCATGATGGAAACCAGGAAGCTCTGAAGGGCCCAGAGAGGATACACAAGTCTAAGGTGTGCCTACTAAACAACTGGAATCTGCATTCCTATTGAGTGGTGCTTATGATGAGACATGGTCTGTTCTGTACCGTATACTAAACAATGGAAATGTACATTGCTTGTTCTGGGCCATCAGCCTTTGCTTTTAGATGAGTTCCTGGCTCTCCTGGTCTCTCAGCCCTACCTCCACCTCCCCATACTGGCCAATGCTCGATGAGAATACTGGAATACTGTACACAAGTCCAAGGCGTGCCCCCCCATATTACTTACTGTTTCAGGTGTCAGCCACATTTGCTGATAAACTGTAGCATACCAGGCACCTTTGGTTGGCAGTGACTTAGCTCCTGAAAGTTCAGAAAAGGCCAGTAGTGCTAGTGTTTATATTTCACTAATGTTATTCTTTCACATTTGTCTGTGAATTACCTGTATGTATGTCTATAATGTTTTTTCCATGCTCTGTTGCAACATGTTAATTTCCCATTATTAATTAAATTTACCTATCTAATTTGATGGTGGGTATTCTATATGGTTTGCTTTCACATACTGAGCTATAACATAATTTTCCGGTTTGGAATAAATAAAGCAAATATTTAAACTAATCTCATGTTAATCAAATTTAATTTCATTCATTCCTCTTCATCATTCATGGGCCTGTACACACATATATAATGTATGTTAATCAGTAAATGAGTGGAAAAAATAATTTCTTCATGTGAGATCAATAAAGTACATTTCTTCTATGCCCGCTATTGTGGGTTGCGGAGTGCCTGAAGTACATGTTTTCTGGCGGTGGGGGGAAGCTGAGAACCCGGGGAGAACCCGCGTAGACACATGCAAACTTCCGCAAAAAGCAGGACTTTATCCGGAAACCGCCTTGCTGTGCGGCGACAGTGCTACCCACTGCGAAATACTGTAAAATGTCTTGTACTAAACAGATGAGTACAATGTTAAATGTGTAAGGGATTCATTTCCCTGTGGTTGTACCTTACTGCATAACACTTGTATTTGTTTAGTGAACTACAAAAACCACAATGCAGCTCATTCGTTTGGTGACGCATGGGGCACGCGCCGCGCCAGACAGGAGGAAAAAGACTAGGAGGCGCATGCGCTAAGTTTATGTTGTTGTTTGTGGCGGTAAGATGGCGGCGCTCGGAGACACCTCAGCTCTGGGGGTGAATGGGTTAATACAACAATTCACAGCAATAACAGGTAAAATCATCTTTTTGGGGGGGGTTTATAAGCATCAACCGTTTTTGGTTCTCCGATGCGAAGAGCTCCACTGTCCTAAAAACAAAACGCAGGCAGGAAGACGGACCTGAAGTCTTCTTCTGGCTCCTACGCTGTCAATGCTTTGCAGATGGAAAAACCAGTTTTTTAATAAACTCATGAAATACTGGGAAATGATCACGAGCACTAGCTTTGAATATGATATTTCGTTAACCTATTAACATATAAATAATTTGATGAGATACTCATTAAAGGCGCCATCTATATGTGGAGCTGATCTCCCTTTTTTTGCGATGCATGTTTGATAGTGTGGAATGGACGTCGTCAGACGAACATTTTGCTTCCTCACCCTCAGTCAGGCTTCGTTTGTGGTAGTGTTGTCTTTACTCTGACGGTGATGCTTCTAAAATTATTTACACGAGCACGTTATCTGCTCGCTCAGGTCTCGTCAGTTAAAGGTTAACACGAGGTTGTGTTTCACTTTACGACGTTTAAAGGAGAAAAGAGGAGACTGTTAGGGGGCTGCTGCCAGACTTAGAAAGTGAAACACGCATGCGCAGTAGACCCGGACAGATCACGTTAGCCAAAGTGAGGTACTCTATAAAAGATGTGAGTTCGTACTATAAATAGTTAAAACAAAAATTAAATACAAATAAAATTTGTATTTTATTTTTGTCTACATTGTGGCAGTTCATAATTTGAATGGAATTCCGGTGGTTTCGTAGTTTAACTCTTCAGCTGCCAATCACTTGGCCTCTACCCAATTTTAGCTCAGTGCTACCTTTGCAGCATTTCCCAAAGTGCACAGTATTTTTTCTCGGAAGACGGCATGCATTTTTGCCTTCCTTAATTATTAGATATTTGCTGGGTTTATATCAATCTTGTCGTGCTTTATAATTAATTTGCAAATATAAATAAAGAAGTACTACTCCTTAACACTCACCAGAAACAATTACAGGATATAAAACAAAATAATTTAAATAAAATACTGTAGTACCAAAGTGAAACTTTTACATCCCTACCTCTGCTGAATGAATTTATCCTCAAGGGTGTGGAGGGAAAAAGCTTTAAATCAATGAGGTATTCCAGCGCACTTACATGAATGACGCGCTAATGCGCTTCCTGAAAATCAAAAATCTGACATGCCATTTTATGTTTGATTATTTTGTTTTATTTATCAATTAATTCAACCAATAATTAACATCAAATCGCAAAAATTCAATTCAGATTTCAGCATTCAGTGGTTTATGCTCCCAAAGAGAAACTTAACCTGGCCAACACTGGTTCCAGCATCATTTAGCTGCCGGAACCCCATCAACAATTTCGAAGAAAAAAAAAGAAGAAATAACAGGCATGTTGTGACAGCTTTATTATGGGGTGCCTTTAATAAAGGCGGCAGGCGCTCAGTCCACTAGGTCTTGGACTGGGGACCCGAAGTCGCCAGTTCAAGACCTGGGTGAGCCAAAAATATTTGGATTTTGAACTTGCAGTGGAAGGTGCCAGTTCACCTCCGGAGTGCTGCCAAGGTACCCTTGCGCACGGCACCGTCCCCTTACTAGCTGCTCATGGTACGCCCCAGGTGAGAGCTGCTCGCCACTCTACCTCCCATTATCACCATTACCGGCATGCCTTAAGGCCCCTTGTGTGTGTGTATGAACCAGTAATAAATATACTGTAAATATATATATATTATATATATACACACACATTATTTTATTATTCACGGTAATTTGAACATTTATGAACCCTCCCCATACTGATATTAAGTCACCTTATATCTGTATTGCCTTTTCCCACACTCTCATAGACTGTTTAAAACACTTTTGTGTTTCACGGACGTGCGCTGCGTTCTGTGAGTCTTGGAACGCAGCGCACACTGATGCTGTTGACCAATAGCATGCGCGTACAGTATTACATGGCTACCTACTAAAAATCTGTGATTTAGTGAAGCCGGGCATTTTGAAGAACAAACAAGCGAGGGATTACTGTATATAAATTCTGTTTTTCCACTTCAAATACTTGGAGTGGAAAAAAGCAATTTCCCTATTGGAGATTATTAAAGGATTTATTTAACTTTCTTCTTGACCTGACTCAGTGCTCGCGAATGTCTCCATGCACATAAATGCAATGTGTTCGTTCCCTGCTCGGAAGTTCGTAGAGATGTGGATAAAAGAGGGATGAAACGCTGCAGATGACGCTTCAACAGGAATCCTGAATAGGCCACATGAAGTTTGACATCAGAACAAATTGTTTGTGTAGTTTTATATTTGCTGAGTTATTTTTATGTCATGTGAAGTCTTAATCTATGGTGTGTTAATGTTATGCTGCTTGGCGTGGGTTGCGTCAGAAAGAGGAACTACAGTAGGATATGGCCACGTGCAGGTCATATCTATGAATCTTCATAAGTTGAATGATAGCAACTGCAAGACTACTTCCCTGTAACTGGAAAGTTTCATTCTGCATTTGAAATGAAGCAGTAATTGTCTATCAAAACAACATTAAATGGACTTTTGACGTGGTCATGGTGTCTGACAAGCTATTTTTGTTGTAGTTAAATGAATGAAACTGCAACCAACCGACTTAATGGCAAAAATTTGTCCTAAATTCTCAGAATGCATTAATCTCATGTCCAAGAGCAGCAAGTTTAAAATTCATTGCAAAATCATATTATTATCACCAGATGTTGGCAGGTGAGTAACAATATTCTGGAGCACAGAAATGACAGAATGCAGTGTAATAGTAGTAATTTAGGAATAGAATCCCCCACTGTATCATTCGTATGTTCTTAGGTGTATCTGGTCATAGTCTGAATCAAAACAAAAGGGCATGAAACATGAAAAAAAAAAAAAACCATGGTGTAATTTTTTAATCATACACTAATAGCAGGTCTGCACTATAATTTATTCCAGCATTGGCCCCATGATGCGTGTTTGCGAAGTAGTCATATAGCAGCATCCTGCTACATCTTACTTGCTCTTTGATATGAAAAAGAATCATTGTGAATGACACAAGGAACTTCAGAATACCAGTATTAATTGGGCTCAACACACAATGTACATACAAAAATAAATTTAGTGTCAGAGCTCTTAAGTGACTTGCTGCCAATGACGTCCATAGACTTCAATTTTTCAACAGAGAGGGTTAGGGGACTGTGACAGAGCTAGTCAGTGAAAATCAGGCCTCAAATCAAGGAATTTAGCGTATATGTACAGTATATATATGCACGCTAATATCGAGTTACAAAACAGAGGATGGCGAATTAAAGGAAGACGGAGAAGTTGCGGCAACTTACAATGCAACAAGTTTGCGTATGTCAGCACACAGCCGCGAGCGAACACGTTGTCGCTCTGAGCGAAGCATCGGTCAAAAACAGAAAAATGCAGATAAAAAGAGTTCATTTTCTACAAACCACAGCCAGCAAATGAGTTAATGAAAGAAGAGAAGAAAATAAAATCTGTGCCAGTCAGAATGAGTTATTTTAGGGATGTATAGCTTTTATTCATTGATGAATTCAGGTGGTGTTTTCATCTTTACTTTTTCTTTCATCTCAGGAGCCGCAGAGAGTGTCGGAAAGCATATGTTGGAAGCATGCAACAACAACTTAGAGATGGCAGTGACCATGTTTCTGGATGGAGGGGGGATTGCAGAGGAGCCCAGCACCAGCTCCAGTTCAGCAGCTTCAAGCAGTCGGGCTCTCCCCACAGAGTAAGATGAGGTTTCAGTTCACACAGACAAGACTGAACTAAAGCTTTTTTTCAACTATTTCTTAGTAGATTTATTTGTCATGCATCTAAAGTCCTTTCGACTTGAATAATACCATGTTGCCTTCTGTCTCAGTGAGGTACGAGCACCCATTCCCCAGAAACAGGACATATTGGTGGAACCAGAGCCATTGTTTGGAGGTATTGCACTGCTTTGTTGCCTCATGCAAAAAAGACTCAATTGCTTGTAATAGCTGTTCAGTTTCAGTCATCTGCTGAATGTGACCTTCCATGTCTGTGGTATGCATACAGTGCCAAAGCGAAGAAGACCCGCTCGATCAATATTTGATGGTTTCCGAGATTTTCAAACAGAAACAAGTGAGGAATCTCTCCCTTTCCCATCTTAAACACAATCAGTTGCCAAAAATGGTATCACTTACTGCTGCTTATTTAATGAAACTTTTATTTTTGTCTGATCCTTTTTGTTTGTGTCCTTACTTCCATTTTTGTAGTTCGCCAGGAACAAGAGCTGCGTAACGGTGGTACAGTGGATAAGAAACTGAGCACCCTGGCAGACCTTTTCCGTCCTCCCATCGAGCTCATGCACAAAGGCAGCTTTGAGACGGTGAGGAGTCAGTCCCAGCAAACATCAGACCCGACAACTTTGTTTGCTTTCTGAGAATGTTGAATGAAATTTCAGATGGTGACTGTGTGGACCACAGGTGTGAAACCAGGTGTAGTGAGAATGCAAGTTGCCAAATTTTAATGTAGTGTTTTCACTTTGTGGTTGAATGTGCAAGACTGATCTGTGAAATTAATTAATGCAGTGTCTAAAATAGGAGCTTGCATACACACCATGACATGCTCACATACTGCTGACGTAGGTCAGAATATGCAATATGTTTTTCCTGAAGAGAGGTTGATTGGTCTCTATTTATTTATCTTCAACAAGCATTTGTTTATCCATATACTATGTTTGCTTTTGTTTGAATCCAAAGCTGTTTAAATCAATCCACTGGACTGTAAGAAAGTCTCTTGAAGACATTTCACCTCTCATCCAAGAAGCCTGGATAACTGAGCACCTATACAAACATCTTTTGGTTGAATAATTTCATTGTTATGTACTTGACTAATTCCATTGTATATTACATCTGTTGTGCTTATAGGCAAAAGATTGTGGACAGCTGGAGAACAAATGGCTGATGATCAACATTCAGAATGTTCAGGATTTTGCCTGCCAGTGTCTGAACAGGGATGTGTGGAGTAACGATGCAGTGAAAACCATCATTAGAGAACATTTCATATTCTGGCAGGTATGCAGCTTCTAAGCCAGTTTCATTCATGGTATTGTGTTTTTTAACTAACTTGATGTTGTTTATATCAATTTCCAAAATCTGTGCGTTCCTGACCCATCCCTGAACACAAGGTGTTCAGTTACTCCCCGCCTCTGTCCAACCAAATTCAGTCATTCATGGGTCATGCAGACCAACATGGATGACACAAACGCTGAGTTGATGGAAAAGGTCTCAACTCAATGATTTTATGCATAAAAGAATGTTTTATCCATCATTCTGGCACATTTCATCTCCAGTGAAAATGTGATGATTAAAAATTTATTATATTTTACACTAGTGGGGTTAAGATGACTCATAAAGAAGGAGACCAGTAATTGCCTATGTTGAACGGGGGCGGCAGTGGCTCAGCGGTAGAGCACTTCATCCATTGTTCCCAAGATCGGCGGTTCGATTCCCGCTCCCGCCCAGCTACCCGGCGTGTGAGCCAACAGTGGGAGGTGTCAGCTCACCTCCCGAGCACTGCCGAGGCACCCTTGAGAAAGGCACCATCCTCCTTTGCAAGCTGCTCATTTGGGTCGCACCAAGAAGGAGCGGTCTGCCACCCGACCTCCCACTGCATGCATACAGGCCCCCTTGTGTGCGTTTGTGTGTATTACAGGGGCCTGTACACACTAATATACTGTATATACAGTACTGTATATATGCATGCGTTTGACAAAATACTAGAGTGTGCTGCTTTATTTCCCTTCAGGGATGACAGTAGTATACAAAATTAAAATTAAGTTAAAAATTAGATTAAATATTTTCAGCTTGACTATCATTTAATAAGGCCACTTAAAATGTATTGATAAATTATTTCCCCTATGAAGATCAATACATTTCATTTAATGTCATTTAATTATGCAAAATGCGGTAATAAAAAAGCTACAGAGCTGAATTATTTTTAATCACAATGAAAAACAACCAATTGCCAAATTTTAAGATTGTCATTTACACAGTACGTACCTTAATCTAATCCTAACCCTAATCTGCATCTCAAACATATTTTACTGCTTTCATCAAGAGAATCCAAACACCCGCCAACGCAACACATTACTTTCTTCCTCAAACTATCCCAACGCAGCTTTTCCACATATGATGTGTTGTTTTCTCCCTCAACCAGTGACAGTGCAACTTTATACCATGTCATTCAGTGAGCTGGGAATCCCCAATAGCAGAAGTGTTAAAAAATGAGACTGCTACAGTGGGTAAGGGACACGTTGTCTGACGATCGTGCGTCCCTGTCAAAAAATGTGCGCCAAAGACACAAGGACGCACGCAAACGAGAACACTGCATGTAAACCCAGTCCAGCTACTAAACTCCTTTAGTGGGATGGCCAAGAGAACTGATTTTAATCAGTGACGGAAAAAATAGACCCGTAGTAGCTGAAGTCCAAGTAATGTTAATTTTCACATACATCTGGTGTATCACAAGCATATCTGTTGTACAGCAGATCTTAGTGTTGTATTCTGTATTTTCTGTCATTGCAGGTATATCATGACAGTGAAGAGGGACAAAGATACATACAGTTCTATAAACTGAACAAGTTCCCTTATATTTCTATCCTTGATCCCCGCACAGGTGAGTGGAAAGCTAGTCACAGCATTAACCACAGTTTCTTGATTTCTGTTGACACGATACACTATGTCTCTGGTGTGTTACTGTTGGCGTTATTCTGTCAAAGAACAACTATGTCTTCCTTCCATGCATAGAATTTTCAAATTGACATTGGCTTCACTGACAAATAATGTCAGTGAAGCAGATGTCCCAGCTGAACTGGGGTTGGGCTGGTATGTAACTGGTATGGGTGAATAGTTGGGCTTAGACCACTGGGGTGTAATGCAAACTGACTGAACTGAATTGTCAGATGGAGATAGAGAAAGACAGCATTTTGTACATTAGCAGCAGTCAAGGGGGTTTTGGCAGTTTGCTTCTTTCCTGATGCTGCTTCTCCTGTTTTGTGTTGTGATGTATCCTGATATCCAGACTGTGGTGCTGTCATTCATGTGTTGTTATTGCATTCCATTCAGAGGAGGAACATGGTGCACCTAGTGCTTATAAGCAGTATACCAACCTAATTTGAGATTATTTACATTAAACCAATGTTATCTGTATCGTGTATCTGTACAGGAGTTAGATTAGGGGTCCACTTCATGTCCATGATTCCTTGAAGAAAGCGCTGTTTGTTTGTTGGTTTGTTTGAACCCAAGTTACACCCTGTTACTTTTGGCATTCACCCATTTAACAAATTTGACTTTAGCCCTTAATGCCATTACAGTATTAGACAATGTTTTGTCTTTCACAAATCCATCGTTGTTCTCTGAAAATGTAGGTGTAGGTGTCGTTAAGCAGGTTTGATGTCGATTTCTCCATAATCCTGTTTTTTGTCGTCAGCTCAGCTTTCTTTGTGAGACACATGATCCCGTCAATCTTCATTATCAACTTAAACCAGTTTATCTCATCCTTCATGGACTGCATAAAATGGGAACATAGCAAAGTTTGCTGAGACTGCATTGAAAGCAAGTTAAGGACTGTTGAGGGGTTGATTGAGAATCAATACAAGGAGTGCGAATTGTTCCTGGTGATTTCCAAGGTGTGCCTTGTGGAGTAACTTCAGTATTGATGTGTAATGTGTAAATTATGACTAGTGAGCGGTCAGTTGAACTAGAAAGTTTCTAAATTGGATCTCGTTTCCCAAGCGTTTTTAAGAGTGTTTGTTTTTGAAAATTAAAAAATATAGGTCAAAAGATGGTGGAGTGGAACCAGTTGGATGTGGCATCATTCCTGGAGCAGGCAAGCGGATTCCTTGCAGAGCATGGCCAACTCGATGGGCCATCCAGTCATGCACCCCCTGCCAAACGAGCTCGTTCTGTGAGTCTCGCTTCTCATGTGTCATCTCTAATTTGCACTCTCTTCTGTGTTTGTGTTACTCTGTTGAAACACTCTGCAGAATTTTTAATGAATTTTTGAAATGTTATCATGGTCTTATGGATTCATGTTATTACTTGGAAACAGTATCATAACACAATAAAGCTGTTATTTAGGGCTGCAATATAGGCTGATTAGATGTGACGTAATTGAGTCCTATTATGAAAAACACATTTTTTTCAGGTCTCTACATACACATAGTGGTCCGCCTTAACCCTACCAACTCCTAAAATCTGAAAAACAAATATTTCCTGTATCAATAGAAAAATGGAAAATTGTGCTAGACTCCATAAGAACAAGTCATTCCAGATCAGCGCCTGTCTTGACATGGCAACGGGAGTGGTTGATAGAGTGATTGACAAATCTCGAGCATGTCTGCGAGTGCACCCCGGTTAAGGGCGTGTTCATACCTGAGGTGATGTTCATGTTCAGGCTAACGTAGCAGTGTGTGCCAATGACCTGGCTGAGAGCAAGACACTGAAACTTCCTCATAAGCTGTTGAAGTAAGATAGAATTTGACGAACTAGTTAGCTCTGCTTTGGTCTGTGTATGTCTAGCCTGCCTGTGTGTGTGTCCCAGTACCTGTATGCTCAGCGTCATAGTGAACATTCACACACAGGCACACATGTTTTTATGTTATTTATAGTTGTTAATGACCATAAGTAAATTGAGTATGTATTTGGCTAAAGAATTAGCTCCACGTCAGACAAACACACTGCATGTTTTTATGTTATGTACAATTGCTTATGAGTATTAGCAAAATGCTATATTAATTTGTACTTTATTGATCCCAAGGGGGGAATCGATTTTCGTTATAGTTGTACTGCTCCAGAAAAACCATAGAGGATGTCAGAATAAGGAGAATTTAAGGACGAAGAGCTAAAAAGAAATCGTAATAAATAGACAATAGATAAGAGAATAAAAATGTATATATAGGTATGTACAGTTTTTAGTGTTCTAGCTTCCATTCATGGTCCTCCTCACTGCAACATAGGGTTAGCAGACAGAGATAATGTGGGGACAACACCCAACAGCCACCAGTTCAAATTACTTCACGAAAACAAGAAAGACGTCCATGTTTCATCGTGTGCTCTGGGACCATTCGTGTCGCCACAGTCTGGAAACCCTCAAACGTAGTTATCCAGGATCGTATCTATGTTTCACCAAATCAATCAGACTGCTTTAACTTTGCTCCCCCATCTTGTTAGTCAGCCATCTCATATTGTGAGTAGACACAGTCTTTATTATCTCTTCTCCGCACTCATCCATTATCTCTTCCACTGATTTCTTTCAAAATTGCAAACAGTGTGTTTTTCTGCACAAAACCTCTGTGGTGTTTACCGGTCGGTCTCAGTTCGATCAGCTGATCTCGTGTTTACACAATGGGCCACTCGTCACTTTTGGCTGACTGATAAAGTAGACGTTTCGTCTTACCACTCCCTGTCGGCACGAAGTCTGGAAGCTCTCAATGGAAACGTAGTTTCCGGAACTGCATCCATGTTCCACTGGAGCACATCAGATTGCGTTAGCTTAACTTCCTGGTCTGGTTAGCCAGCCATCTCTCATTGTTTGTGACAATTGTGGGGAAACACAACTTTAATAATCTCCTGTCCATAATCATCTGTTGTTGTCGCCATTGATTTCTTTCCATTTGCGTCATCGTACTTTTGTATTTTTTTCCACAAATTCCCTGCAATTTTTAGCAGTCAGTCCCAATTCGATCAGCTGATCTACTGTTTGCTCAATGGAATCACGGAGTCGCATTTCTCTGAGAAAGTAGCTCCATTATTACCATAGAAAAATTGAGTTATATAATGAAAAAGAAGAGTGAAAAACATAAGAAAAATAAGAGGGAAATAAGTAGTAACGAAGTTACTGAAAGTTTAAAACCTCTGAACTACCACTAAATCTGAGTGGGCGGTGGCGCGCGCACGGCGCATGTAAACCATTTCTAGAGGGGGTGTAGCAGACATTGACAAAGTATAATGGCCAGCCCAGACAAACGAAGAGTCTGGATCTAAAGTTCATTTCAGCTATTTTCAATCTAAGATATGGAGGACCACGGATCAGTTTGGAGCAAGACATTTCAAATGCAGTGTAGTTGGACATCTGACAGCTGAATGACATTAATTTGAAAATATATAATATGGGACTTTTAATTTATTAAAATGGCACTACTGAGCCTAAAGCATGAAATTCTGGCATGTTTTTCTCCTGTTATTTTTCCTGGCTGTCATTTGTTTTCTACAGCTACACATTATTTTCTGTTTCAGGAGAGTCTGATTGATGCCAGTGAAGACAGTCAGCTGGAGGCAGCGATCCGAGCCTCCCTTCAGGAGACCCACTATGAGTCCTCAAATGCCCCCGAAGCCCCTGATTCCCCACGGTCAGACGATGAGTCTGATGCAGAGCCTTTCTCCGATAGCGAGGGTCCAATCTCTGTTGATGGTTCAGACAGCGAAATACCAGTGGCTCATGAAAGTTCCACCAGCAAGCACTCACCTCTCCCATCGATCACTATGGCCCAGCAGCGTCTACATCCTGACAGTTCGACTTCCTCCCACAGAAAGTCACCACACAAAGAAAATAACCACAGTCACAAAAAAGAGGAGAGCAAAAGGAACCACGTTGAGCCCTCGGCAGCTGGTTGTCATCATCCTCAGCACGTAGCAGATTCTGGAGGAGACCATCGTACCCCAGTGACTGAAAGTGCTGGACCTTCCAAGACCAGTGCTCCCCAGCCCTGCAAGGCAGACTGTCCTGATGACAATGGTACATCAACACGTAATACTAAATTTGACATTGCAATGATGGTTTATTGTGTTTTTGAGAGGGAATGTATTTGTCTCCAATTTGTATCAAGAACCTTTTTAAAATGGACATTTAACCTTCATACATCATCCTCTGCCAGAACTCCAGTGTGATGTATTTGAGACTATATGTTGCCCTGATATTGGCACACAACATCCATCTGGGCCATTTTTTGAGCAAATGTGTTTGTGCCGCAGGACCACAATTTAAAAAATACAAAATTTATTAAATGGCAACATTCATCACATATTATCTAAAACAATTAATTATGTTATATCTACACTACCTACCAACTAACACCACAATCCAAATACAGTAATCCCTCATTACCCGCGGTTCATGTGTTCCAGGACCACCTGCAAAAAATGAAATTCTGCAATACAGCGACAAACTATTATTTACGGTTATTTAAATATATAGGAAACCCCCCCCCCCCCTCCATACTGATATTAAACCACCTTATATCTGTATTACCTTTCCCCACACTCTTATAGACTGTTGAAAACACTTGAAATACTCAGGAGGAACCATGAGTCTCGGAAAGCAGCGCACATGCTGATACTGTCAGCCAATAGCATGCCCATACGGTATCACGTGACTACCTACTATAAATCCGCGATGTAGTGAAGCCGTGCATCTTGAAGCACGAATTAGCGAGGGATTCCTGTACTATATATGTGAGTGTGTGTGCGCGCCTAGGCAACTTTATGTTTTGTGATGATTATAGATGGCGAAGAGTTAAGGTATCAGTGTACAAGTTATAAACGGGGATTTCCATTTTCAGTCTGGTCAAGCCCAGTGCAAACCTTCTACTTCATATAATCTGACATATTCTGTTCACTACACACTGCTGATTATACATAGTTTTTACAAAGAATGAAAAGTTTTGATTTTTTTATTTAGTTGGGTTTTTTTCAGACATGTTACTATAACTTCACAGCTTCATCACATTTACAACATCAACAACAACATCCCCCCCAAAAAAAGGACTGACTGGTGGAAGCCATTAGACTTCTGTGTATACACCAGATGCATGGTCTCTTCCACCAAATTACTGTAGTTGCCTCTGAATTCTTTATTGAATTGTAACGACTGATAGATGGGGTGATGAAATTGTAGGTCAAAGCAGTGGCTTTTGACGACCCCTGAAGGGAAAAGCCAAAAAGGAAAAGAAGAAGATTGAATAGCGCTATAACTGCATAATTCCTTTGTGTTTTTGTGTTTGAATGATGTGTTTTCTGTCTAATGTCAGGTCCCAAAGCCAGATTGATGCTCCGTTACCCAGATGGACAGAGAGAACAAATTTCCTTGTCTTCTAAATCAAAGCTTTTGGTGAGAACAACATCATAAGAACTCCAATTTAAAGGAATAGTTTAAAGTTATGGGAAATGTGCTTAGAGTCAGATGAGCCAGTCAGTACCATTATATCTCACATCTGTATATTAGGTGCTGTTTTGGCTCAGCCTTACGTTTTGCCAAACGTAAGGCTGAGCTGTTTAAAAAAAAAGTCTATCAAACAGAGTATAATCTTGAGTTTTTGATTTATATTTGAAGTTTCAGTTTGCTCACATTAACTTATAAGAGATGTTATCTGTCCACCAATAAAGTTTTTGAAGTGTCCGCATCCGTGACACAAAATTTATATTTTGAATTTGGACAGTGCTGGTCACAAGCTTTCATCTCCAGCCTGCATGATAAAATTAGGAAACTGGCTGCGAAAAATTACTTCATATTAGTCTTATAGGTGTGGTTTCTATCTTATTCAACAAAGAAGTGCATTTCCCCACAAAGGCAAAGCCACTGCCATAAGTAATATAAATTTGAGCATTACCTGTCAAAAATTTTTACTATCACATACTGTAATTGTTTGTTGATGCCTCACCTTTGATATCTCACCTTCTCATTTTAAGGCCCTGGTTAGACACGTCCAGTCAAAAGGTTACCCAAATGAACGCTTCGAACTCGTCACCAACTTTCCCCGAAGGAAGCTTGCCCACTTGGATTATGACATCACACTTCAAGAGGCAGGACTTTGTCCACAGGAGACTGTATTTGTGCAGGAGAGGAACTAACAAACTTTTGCTATCTGATAGACTTCCCCCTTTCACCGGTGGTCTGGGACAGTGTACTGACCTTGATCCTATAACCCTCTATTCTCCTGGAATTGGGCCCCTAATTTTTTTTTTTTTTGCCAGGAACACTCATACTGGATGGACGACATTCTCCGCCACTCCATCAGGTTCATTTATGTCCTCTCTATTGAAGGTTTACTCCCTTTGTAGTGTCCTATAACTAGCTAGTAAGCAGTTGTGGATACCAGCAATTCTTTTTTTAAAAGATGCGATTTATTCTTTTCTAAGCCTCCATTTTATTCTATCCTGACACATCAGGATAGACCAAATAGAAAGTATCTGTGGTAAAGCTGACATACAAATAAAAACAAATACAAATTTGTGTCCGAGACAGAGATGCCCCCCCAGTAGTGGAAAACATTGTGCTGATGTGGAGAAATCTTAACCTCTATTAACCTCTAGGTGACCAAAGTAACATGTAAATCACCTAGATACAAATATTCATTCAAATCTGACAATAAGCACAGTGAAGAAACCAATTATCAGATGTACCCCTGTAGAGCCCCTACAAACCATATGAGAAATTTGAAAGGATTCTGTTCATCATCTGAGTGATTATGAGGCACCTAGGACTTATACGAAAAACTAACCCTCCAGAATGGACATTAAATGACAGAGTTTATTTTTGAGGTCATTGTATCAACAATTGTCATTATTTGTTAGTCAAAGAAATGTGTCAGACATCTGGCACAGTTGTGTATATCTGACAGGATTGGATTTGGATTGATCTGCACATTTTTACTCAAGTTTCTACTGGCTAATTAGAGATTAATTGTTTTTGGATTTCAAAATTTTGATACAAAAGGGAATGAATGAAGGATGTTACATCTCATTAGTTGGACCTACACTGTACAGAGATGGCTTAGAAAGACTGACATTTAGCTGTAGTTATTGTATCTTTTTTTTATATGCTGCCGAGAAAATTTGCTGATGTTGAAATATAACTACCAAAACCAAGGGAGATTCTGCTTGATCTTTTCTTACTTTTTTTTTTTAATTAAATGTTTAAATGAGTTTCACTTATATGGCATAATGAGACAAATGTCGGGTTAGAAAAAGAAGCAATAGTTGAACAAACTTCTGTCACCTGCAACAACTGAGGAAACAAAATGACCTGTCAATGGGGTACATTTCAATTTGCATTTTATTTTGATTTCTTGATATTTATTTCTCTGTGTACAAATGTCTGTTAAAACAATACAGTAAGTTTTTTTTTTTTTTTTTATAAATTCCTACATCACACTATTGTCAGTTGCTACTAAGATTTCCTTGGCCTCCCTTTGTGGTGTTTAAAAATTTAGACTGATGACAACAGCTTTATAAGGATGAGACAGAAGTACAATACATTGTATTAGAGGGTATCACGTGTAACAGATTCCCTTTGGACAGTTGGTGGCAGCAGTGTGCCTTAAATGCCAACAGTATTTAAATAGAAGAAGCTGATGTGAATACAAAAGGTTTACATGAGTTTTACATATATTTAATTAAAGATGAAATTAATACTGAATGTTTGGAATAATAATAATAACAATGAATTTTCTTTATAGAGTAATGAATGATTTTGGTTAGCTGGCGTTTCTATGAAAACTTCAAAGTAAATGTTATAAACTGTGCAAATAATCCATTGGAGAAACCATTTTTACTTTAAAAAAAATTGTTTTAACAAACTACTCCAGTGCTGTTGGGTTAAAATGGCAGACTGCCAAGTTTTCCGCTTGAATGTTAACAGTAATCAATTGTGTTTGAGTAACAAACACACTTGATTACAGCTAACATTAGTCTGGTAAAATGATTACTGAAAAATTTCAATTTAGGTAACTTTATCTCATCAAGTCCAGTTTCATTGTGAATAAGACTCATAGCAGAAATAACAACGTCCTACAACTGAATAACAAGATAACTCAAATTTGGTTAGGAAGATGGGATTGAGTTGTCTACCTGTAACAAGTTGTTAAGATCAGTAGAGCAACAACACACATTAGAAAATAAAAAATCCACGACCAATCTCAGGCATAGCCCCTAGATACTCTCAAACCATAGAAAACACAAACATCATTTATCAGCCTCTTTTAACTTTTATGTTGATTGGGGCCCAACTGATAATAGTAAAAAAAAAAACTCTGTAAAGAGCAAAAGTCAGAGTTGAACAAGAAGAACTTGCAGCTGTACAAACAGTTGAGGACACTGGTTGTTTCCTCTCTGTACTTGTGCTACAGTATGTGAGTAGCATTCCTTCACTTGTTTTTTGGTGTCATGGACAAAAGGAGAGGTTAGTGGGTGCTGGATAGGGACCCAGAAAACACTGAACTGGCCCAGCAGTTAAATGTTGACTCTGTAAGGCCTTAAAATCTAGGCAGATGGGGCAGAGTTATCTCACAATTCTTGGCTTTGAGCCATTACATCACAGGTCATAATGTTACCCTCAGATGTTCTTCATATGGGTTCATTCAGGTCTTTTCAAACGGGTAGTGTAAATACTTAGGTTCACCAGTTAAGCTTTTGAAATTTAACAATTTAATTTTATCAGAATCCTTGGCAAATGTTTATTTTCATTAAAAAAACTATAGAGCTTGATTGATATAATCATGAGATGTAAACCAACAATCTTTGTAATCATTAAAATGGTCTCCATGTGTCAAGGGAAGTTCATATGAACAGCCAGTAAACCAATCATGAAATACTCACCCACTGTGTGTTAAAGGTACATTCTTTAACTTAAAAAGATAAAATACCTAAAAGTACTTTAAAGTCATGTCTGTGGAAGTTTTCAATCATCCAGGTTGAGGTAACTCAAGACCAGCAAAAAAAAAGTATTAACTGGACGAACAGGTTGGACCCGATGGCTCCAACCGAGAGCCTGTTTCACCTCTCGTTCAAGAGGCTTCTGCGGTCAGTCAGTAAGGCTATTGCGAGGGATTTGGGGGAGGGGGGTCCCCATCCCTGCGGTAGAGCCAACCATATAAGCCAGTTTTTTCCAGCGCTGGCGGCCTTGTGCCAGGTGCTCTGAATCCTCCACAGCGACTCCCTGTTGTTGGAGGTCGCCAGCAATGACGTCTAGCCACCGGGTGTGGGGCTTGCTACGGACACAGCTCTGTCCATTACTGTAGAGCATCTTGAGCAGGGGAACAATCTTGGGTGGTGCTCCAAGGGTCTGTAGGATATGATAATTAAATTACATTAAAAATTTATTGATCCCTGTAAGAGAAATAATTTATCAATACATTTTATGTGGCCTTATTAAATGAGTCAAACTGTTAATTTTTAATCTAATTTTTAGTTTATATTTAATTTTGTGTTGACTGAAAATTCTTTTGAGTTTTTCTAAAGCACTAACAATGTAGTAGGTGATGTCTGTGTGTCCTCCCTCTCTTGTTCATTGTTGTCTTTGTTGTTTGATTTGTTAGTCTCAACAAGTGAGTTTCCTGTCCATTTCAATGTGTATTGCACAGTCCAAGAATGGCAGGACATTGTCCTGAGCATCTTCACGGGTGAACTTGATGCTGCGTTCCACCGTGTTGATGTGGTCTGTGAAAGCTTTCAATTCATGGGTTCTTTAAAGTCCCAAAATTTCAAGCATCTTTGTACATGGGAGATGTTTTGGCCTCATGGAAACTTGTCTGAGACAAATCTCACTTCTAGCATGACGTTCGTGAAGTTTGTTCCAATCAGCAGAAGACACAACTTCACTACCCGGTTGTTGAGGGTAAAATGTTTTATCAAAAAGTACTGTATTTGAGATCTCCAGGAATGAAACTAGAATGAGTTTCAGCTTCCTCCCACCTCCAAAAACATGTGCTTCAGGTTGATTGGCCGGTCCCAAATTGCCCGTAGGAGTGAGTGAGTGAGTGTGTGGTTGTCTGTGTGTGGCTCCGCATTGCACTGGCGTCGTGCCCGGAGTGTCCCCCGCCTCACGCCCTATGCCAGCTGGGATAGGCTCCAGCTCCCCGTGACAGGCTACGGTGGAAACAGCCGTAGCAGAAAATGGATGCATGGATGAGTTTCTGCTTGTGACCATGAAAAAAAAAGGGGGGGTGGCGTTAAAATCTGTGAGTTCCGAAAGGTGTCACTGCAGGAGCTGGTTGTTGTTTGCAGAAACGTTTATAAAACATTTGTTTTGTACTTTCTAGAAAATAAAAGTGATGGACAGATATAACAGAAACCATTACTATATCTTCCTCCTCACTTGCTTGAAGTGGGTACGATAAAATGGCGATGTGCAGCACTTTTTCTCTGACGAAAGCAAAATTGTGTAAACTTCTGCATTCATAGTTATCACCAAGATGTAGTAACTAAGGCTCGAACAGTTTAATTACTTGGTTTAGGAAACTTAGGAGTGAAAAATAAATGATCACACTACAATTAAAATCTGTATTGTACTTGCAAAAGCACGATGCTTTTTTTAGGTCCTGCATATGAAAAATAATAGCAGGCTCCATGTGGAGCTCTATGTGGATGCCAAGTAGATATATGTTTCTGTTTGATATTACCCTACAGTCAAATCTGAATGTATTCATCAATTCTTTAAGGCAACTGTCAGACGTGACCTGCTTGATGCTATCTGTTGCAAAAGAAGGATGTTGACCCCACACCTCATTGGACTTCACCGAGTTCTCAGAACAAAATCAATGGAAGTTAAACTGTGATCAGTGTGTGGACCACAAGTTTAAAAGGGCACTCATAATGATTTTACAAAAGTACTGGAATATTGTAGTCCTAGGTGG
This sequence comes from Antennarius maculatus, assembly GCA_013358685.1. Taxonomy (NCBI): domain Eukaryota; kingdom Metazoa; phylum Chordata; class Actinopteri; order Lophiiformes; family Antennariidae; genus Antennarius; species Antennarius maculatus. The sequence goes on along the minus strand of CM023619.1, from coordinate 6,265,499 downwards.
CTCTGGAGGAGATTCAGTAAAATCATACCAGTTATTTACCCCAGGGAACCTGCATTATAGACTACAAGTGTGAAATTCAAAAGTTCTGTGGTCCACTGGGGATGTAGCTCAGTGGTAGAGCGCATGCTTCACGTGTGCTGCCCCATTTTCAATTACTGGAATCTTTAGCCCTACAGGGGAACAAGCCCGTATCAACTGTAGGCTGGTCCCAGTCCCTGATATAAGCAGAGGGTTGGAGCAGGAAGGGCATTCAGTGTAAAAACTTCACTGAACAAATATGAACGTTCGTTTTAAGTGGGAAAAGACTGACAGTGACTGTAGTGAGCCCTAACGGGACAAGCTGAGGGGAAGTTTTTATTTGTGATCCAATGAAGAATGCGACGGAGGTGCATTATGGGGAACCATGGAATCAAGTGCTTTGAGAGACAAACCAAAATCTCACCACCTCCTATTTTAATATCTCACTGAACTTTGCAAACACATTAATACACTTGAATACTACTTGAAATATAGTCAGACTAGAAAATTTGGCTTTTTGCAGAGAGTCTTGAGAGATCATACATGCTGAGGAAATATTTTTGGATCTGTTTTCTCCCATTCTGCAGAAAACTGCTGAGTGTACCTATAAAGACAGATATAATCTGTTTTGTACTCAAAAGTACATTCTGTTCCAACATTTTGAATTTAAATGAACCAAATTAATTTAGTGACATTTTAACAACATCTGTGAGAGATCTGACATTAAAATTCATGCTCTTCAGTCTTTTCCTCTAGTTCCTCAAATCACCCTAATCCTATCCTAATTTATAAAAGTGGGATGCAGTGTAATATGTGAATAACTGAAATCCCATGTCTAACCAAACAATGTTTTGTAAGATGAAAGACAAAAATGCAACTGTTTTTTAAAATAAGATTTCATTCAGGATTTTATACCAGTAAACACTTTTCCAAAAAAAAAAAAAAATGGATCAATTATTCTTTTAACAGCATTCTGTTTTCAGGTATTAAGGAAACCAGTTACCGTCACTGTGAAAGTGGAATATTTTCCTATGCTTTCCTGATGTAGGATTGCATCTGCTCAAGAGTTTCAGGTCTCCTATGTCATATTTCATGTTTCACAGGGCTCCAAACATCTGCTATTATAGAAGACCTTACAGAGTTCAAGGATGGATTTTTAAGTGAACTAGTGTCAAATAGTGATCATAGCAGAGGCACAAACCCAAAGAGAAGGCCAGGAATCAGCCTGCCTCAAGATGAAACACAAGGTGTTTAAAGAAGTGAAACAGAACAATGGACATGCAGAACTAATTTCAATTAGGTGAGCCATTACAGGAGAAAATCTCAACTATGGAGTACCTGAGGACAAAGGGAAGATCAGTATCGGATTTGGCCAAAAGTCACCTTATATTATCTAAGGAAACAGAACAGATGGAGAGGAGGAAAGTGTGTTCGTACGAAGAGACAGAAGAGGAACGCCAAGAATATAGGACTGAGAGTAGGGACGTTGAATGTTGGAACTATGACAGGAAAAGGTAGAGAGTTGGTTGACATGATGCAGAGAAGGAAGGTAGACATACTGTGTGCCCAGGAGACCAGGTGGAAAGGTAGCAAGGCTAGAAGTTTAGGAGCAGGGTTCAAGTTGTTCTATCATGGTGTAGATAGGAAGAGAAATGAAGTAGGAGTTATCTTGAAGGAGGAGTTTGTCAGGAATGTACTGGAGGTAAAAAGAGTGTCAGAGTGATGAGTCTGAAACTAGAAATAGAAGGTGTGATGTTCAATGTTGTTAGTGGGTATGCTCCACAGGTAGGATGTGAGGATGAAGTGATGCAGAGCATACCTAGAAGTGAGACAGTCGTCTTTGGTGCAGACTTCAATGGACATGTTGGTGCAGGAAACAGAGGTGATGAGGAGGTGATGGGCAGGTTTGGTATCCAGGAGAGGAAAGCAGAAAGACAGATGGTAGTTGACTTTGCAAAAATTTGGAAATGGCTATAGTGAATAGTTTCTTCCAGAAGAGGCAGGAACATAGGGTGACCTATAAGAGTGGTGGTAGGAGCACACAGGTAGACTACATCTTGTGTAGACGATGTAATCTGAAGGAGATCAGTGACTGCAAAGTAGTGGTAGGCGAGAGTGTAGCGAAAATAGCATAGGATGGTGGTGTGTAGGATGACTGGTGGTGAGGAAGATGAAGAGGGCAAAGGCACAGCAGAGGACGAAATGATGGAAGTTGAAAAAGGAAGAGTGTTGCATGACTTTAAGAAAGGAGTTAAGACAGGCTCTGGGTGGTCAGGAGGTGCTTCCAGATGACTGGACAACTACAGCTAATGTGATCAGGGAGACAGAAGGAGAGTATTTGGTGTGTCATCTGGAAGGAATTTAGATAAGGAGACTTAGTGGTGGAATGAAGAGGTACAGGAGTGTATACAGAGAAAGAGGTTAGCTAAGAAGAAGTGGGACACTGAGAGGACTGAGGAGAGTAGACAGGAGTACATGGAGATGCAGCGTGAGGTAAAGGTAGAGGTAGCAAAGGCCAAACAAGAAGCTTACGATGACTTGTATGCTAGGTTGGGCAGTAAGGAGGGAGAGGCTGATCTATACCAGTTGGCAAGACAGAGAGACAGAGATGGGAAGGACGTGCAGCAGGTTAGGGTGATTAAGGATAGGGATGGAAGTGTATTGACAGGTGCCAGTAGTGTGATGGGAAGATGGAAAGAGTACTTTGAAGAGTTGATGAACGTGGAAAATGAGACAGAACAAAGACTAGAAGAGGTGACTGCTGTGGACCAGGAAGTAGCAAAGATTAGTCAGGATGAAGTGAGGAGGGCACTGATGAGGATGAAGAGTGGAAAGGCAATTGGTCCTGTTGATATACCTGCAGAGGTTTAGAAGTGCCTAGGAGAGGTGGCAGTAGAGTTTCTGACTGGGTTGTTCAACAGGATCTTAGATAGTGAGAAGATGCCTGAGGAATGGAGGAGAAGTGTGCTGGTGCCCATTTTTAAAAACAAGGGAGACATACAGAGTTGTGGCAACTACAGAGGAATAAAGCTGATGAGCCATACAATGAAGTTATGGGAAAGAGTAGTGGAAGCTAGACTAAGGGCAGAAGTGAGCATTTGTGAGCAGCAGTATGGTTTCATGCCAAAAAAGAGTACTACAGATGTAGTATTTGCTTTGAGGATGTTGATAGAGAAGTACAGAGAAGGCCAAACGGAGCTACATTGTGTTTTTGTAGATCTGGAGAAAGCTTATGACAGGGTGCCCAGAGAAGAACTGTGGTATTGCATGAGGAAGTCTGGAGTGGCAGAGAAGTATGTGAAAGGATACAGGACATGTATGAGGACTGTAAGAAAGTGGTGAGGTATGCTGTAGGTGTGACAGAGGAGTTCAAGGTGGAGGTGGGACTGCATCAGGGATCAGCTCTGAGCCCCTTCTTGTTTGCTATGGTGATGGACAGGCTGACAGACGAGGTCAGACAGGAATCTCCATGGACTATGATGTTTGCAGATGACATTGTGATCTGCAGTGAGAGCAGGGAACAGGTGGAGAAGAAGCTAGAGAGGTGGAGGTTTGTCCTGGAAAGGAGAGGAATGAAGGTTAGCCGCAGTAAGACAGAGTACATGTGTGTGAATGAGAGGGACCCAAGTGGAAGATTGAGGTTACAGGGAGAAGAGATCAAGAAGGTGGAGGATTTTAAGTACTTAGGGTCAACAGTCCAGAGCAATGGAGAGTGTGGAAAAGGGGTGAAGAAGCATGTACAGGCAGGACAGAACGGGTGGAGGAAAGTGTCAGGTGTGATGTGTGATAGAAGAGTTTCAGCTAAAATAAAATGAAAGGTGTACAAAACTGTGGTGAGAGCAGCGATGTTGTTTGGTCAAGAGACAGTGTCACTGAGAGACAGTGTCACCTCCGCTAATCCAGGTCGGGTCGGGCAGCAGCTTAAGCAAGGAAGCCCAGACTTCCCTCTCCCTAGCCACTTCGTCCAGCTCCTTCGGGAGAATCCCAAGGCGTTCCCAGGCCAGCCGGGAGACATAATCTTTCCAGCGTGTCCTGGGTCGTCCCCGGGGCCTCCTCCCAGTAGGACGTGCCCAGAACACCTCACCAGGGAGGCGTCCAGGAGGCATCCTAACCAGATGCCCGAGCCACCTCATCTGGCTCCTCTCAATGCGGAGGAGCAGCGGCTCGACTCTGAGTCCCTCCCGGATGACCGAACTTCTCACCCTATCTCTAAGGGAGAGCCCGGACACCCTGCGGAGGAAACTCATTTCGGCCGCTTGTATCCGGGATCTCGTTCTTTCGGTCACGACCCACAGCTCGTGACCATAGGTGAGGGCAGGAACGTAGATCGACCGGTAAATCGAGAGCTTTGCTTTTCGGCTCAGCTCCTTCTTCACCACGACGGACCGATACAGAGTCCGCATCACTGCAGACGCTGCACCAATCCGCCTGTCGATCTCCCGTTCCATCGTACCCTGACTCGTGAACGAGACCCTGAGATACTTGAACTCCTCCACTTGGGGCAGGATCTCATCCCCAACCCGGAGAGGGCACTCCACCCTTTTCCGACTGAGGACCATGGTCTCAGATTTGGAGGTGCTGATTCTCATCCCAACCGTTTCACACTCGGCTGCGAACTGCCCCAGTGAGAGTTGGAGATCACGGCTTGATGAAGCCAACAGTACCACGTCATCTGCAAAAAGCAGGGATGCAATACTGAGGCCACCAAGCCGGACACCCTCAATGCCTTGGCTGCACCTAGAAATTCTGTCCATAAAAGTTATGAACAGAATCAGTGACAAAGGGCAGCCTTGGCGGAGTCCAACCCTCACTGGAAACGAATCCGACTTACTGCCGGAAATGCGGACCAAACTCTGACATCGGTCGTACAGGGACCAGAACAGCCCTTATCAAGGGGTTCGGTACCCCATACTCCCGAAGCACCCCCCACAGAAACCCCCGAGGAACACGGTCGAACGCCTTCTCCAAGTCCACAAAACACATGTAGACTGGTTGGGCAAACTCCCATGCCCCCTCAAGGACCCTGCGGAGGGTGTAGAGCTGGTCCACTGTTCCATGGCCAGGATGAAAACCACACTGCTCCTCCTGAATCCGAGATTCGACTTCCCAACGGACCCTCCTCTCCAGAACCCCTGAATAGACCTTTCCAGGGAGGCTGAGGAGTGTGACCCCCCTGTAGTTGGAACACACCCTCCGGTCCCCCTTCTTAAAAAGGGGTACCACCACCCCAGTCTGCCAATCCAGAGGCACTGTCCCTGACGTCCATGCGATGTTGCAGAGGCGTGTCAACCAGGACAGCCCCACAACATCCAGAGCCTTTAGGAACTCCGGGCGGATCTCATCCACCCCCGGGGCCCTGCCACCGAGGAGCTTTTTAACTACCTCGGTGACCTCAACCCCAGAGATAGGAGAGCCCATCTCAGACAACCCAGACTCTGCTTCCTCATGGGAAGGCGTGTCGCTGGAATTGAGGAGGTCTTCGAAGTATTCTCCCCACCAAGTCACAACGTCCCAAGTTAAGGTCAGCAGCGCCCCATCCCCACTATACACAGTGTTGATGCTGCACTGCTTCCCTCTCCTGAGACGTCTGATGCTGGACCAGAATCTCCTCGAAGCCGTCTGGAAGTTGTCCTCCAAGGCCTCACCGAACTCCTCCCACGCCCAAGTTTTTGCCTCAGCAACCACCAAAGCTGCATTCCGCTTGGCCAGTCGGTACCCATCAGCTGCCTCAGGAGTCCCACAGCCCAAAAAGGCCCGATAGGACTCCTTCTTCAGCTTGACGGCATCCCTTACCGCCGATGTCCACCAGCGGGTTCTGGGGTTGCCGCCACGACAGGCACCGACCACCTTATGACCACAGCTGCGGTCGGCCGCTTCGACAATGGAGGCACAGAACATGGTCCACTCAGACTCAATATCCCCCGCCTCACCCAGAACGTGGGTGAAGTTCTGCCGGAGGTGGGAGTTGAAATTCCTTCTGACAGGGGATTCCGCCAGGCGTTCCCAGCTGACCCTCACAATACGTTTGGGTCTGCCAGGTCGGACCGGCATCTTCCCCCACCATCGGAGCCAACAAACCACCAGGTGGTGATCTGTTGACAGCTCCGCCCCTCTCTTCACCCGAGTGTCCAAGACATGCGGCCGCAAATCCGACGACACGACCACAAAGTCGATCATCGAACTGTGGCCTAGGGTGTCCTGGTGCCAAGTGCACATATGGACACCCTTATGTCTGAACATGGTGTTCATTATGGACAGTCCATGACGAGCACAGAAGTCCAATAACTGAACACCATTCAGGTTCTGATCGGGGGGGGCCGTTCCTCCCAATCACGCCCTTCCAGGTCTCACTGTCATTGCCCACATGAGCATTGAAGTCCCCCAGCAGAACGATGGAGTCCCCAGTGGAAGCCCTCTCCAGCACCCCCTCCAAGGACTCCAAAAAGGGTGAGTACTCTGAACTGCTGTTTGGTGCATAAGCACAAACAACAGTCAGGCCCCGTCCCCCCCACCCGAAGGGAGGCTACCCTCTCGTCCACCGGGGTGAACCCCAATGTACAGGCGCCAAGCCGGGGGGCCATAAGTATACCCACACCTGCTCGGCGTCTCTCACCATGAGCAACTCCAGAGTGGAAGAGAGTCCAACCCCTCTCGAGAGGACTGGTACCAGAGCCCAAGCTGTGTGTGGAGGTGAGCGCGACTATATCTAGTCGGAACTTCTCCACCTCACACACCAGCTCGGGCTCCTTCCCTGCCAGAGAGGTGACATTCACGTCATCAAATCATCAAATCAAATCATCAAATTAGAACTTTTCTATTTATTAATTTTTTTCAGACATGTCATTACAACAGACTTCACCACCTTCATCTCATTCGCAACAGCAACAACATCCAAAAAAAAGGGTTGACGGGTAGAAGCCATTTGGCTTGTGTAGTTCCTGTCCCCAGAATCAACCAAACTCCTCTCTCATTGCAATGTTTTCAACTTATTCATACAATACAATCATTTTTGTATTTATTGTATGACTATATAAAAATGAAACAAAAAGCACATTACTCAGGCGGTAAAGGGGATGAAAATGAGATGATGACCTTGAAAAAGCTAGGTCAAGGTCTAATTTAAACTTTTTTACACTCAGGAATCAGATAAGAAAGAAAGACAAAGGAGAAGACCAGTGTAAGACCATAGATCAAACTAGTGCTTTGATCAAACTAGTGCTTTGATCTATGGTCTATAGATCTATAGAACAACAAACCTTCTAGTGTGCTAATGATTAAGAAGCAAAAGGAAGAATTTAGAAATGTACATATGAGAGAAGCTGAAAGCTTCATTGGGGATTTACATTAAAGTCTTGTTTAAACTGATACAAAAACATCGTATAGAGAAGGAGCTTAGGTTACTTTGATGAAAGCCTACGACAAACATTTTATCCCAGGTAGTCTTGACCAGTGGTTGAAACAATAAATACATGACAGCATGATGATGCACAGTAATAAATGGTGGGAGTGTTTCAGAACTGAAACTAAACTGGTCATTGAACAACCACCACGACTTCTGATATTTACAATTATGGGACTTTGATGAAAAACAAAGGAAGCATTATGTACGTTTTGATGTAGATATGATCATTAAAACCACAATTTAGGTCCACAACTCTAAGAAATATAAAAGAATACCTATAATAATAATAATAATAATAATAATAATAATAATAGTAATAATAATAATAATAATAAGATGAAGAAGAAGAAATATAATAATATAATAGAGAAAAGACAATACTTAACATTGTACTATGTGGAATTGTAGTTTTTGGGAAATGTTCATATAGTTATTTATAAAATCCTGACCTGTAAAATACTGAAGTCATGTATGATATTTTATTTTGGTAATATGACTGGAGAGACTGTGTTAAGACTGTGATATGGTTCTCTCATCTTAATTTTCTTGAAGACGAGACAGCTACAATTGTCTTGCCTTCAATATTTTTCTTCTGCCTTGTAGGTTATGGGCAAGAAGCAGGGTACACCCTGGATGCATCTCCAGCACATTACAGACATAAATGATAGATATGATATGGAACTGTTTCACAATATCACAATATTCACAAGATGAATGATAGTGTGAGAAGTGGGAGAAATGAACAATGGAAATGATAGGAAAACGAAATAAAACCACTGAAAATATGTAATTTATGACTGAGACCAGTCAGATGGATTAGATTAAAAGTACAAGGACAGAATTAATCAGGTCCAGCAAAAGGGGCAACCACAGGACTATTATCAAGGACAGTTTCAGGGACAGCATCAGGGCACTGACCCGGCCAAATAAATTCAAAATATTTGAAATATATATACATACATTTGTTAAAACCCCAAAGTGCTTGAATTTTAGGCAATGGACTGAATTTGTTCCAGCAGAGGAAATAAATATATTTGTTCTTATTTCCATATAAAACAATCTATGTGCAAATTAGAACAAGTACGTATATGACTTAATACTAGTATTATGTAGGTGATGTTCACAGAAAGAAGGTCCTATGTTCAATTCCGTATGCCTTTTAAGCTGTCTGAATAAGCTTATTATACCTATGTTGTAGTTTGTGGCCTTGTCTTGTCCTTTGTGTATTGTGTTAATTCTTTGCCGACTGCTTTGGCCAGGACTTCTTGGGGGAAAGTTAACTCAGTGAGACTTTTTCCTGGTTAAAGAAAGGTTAATTAGAAAATAAAATAATAATAAATTACAGGACAGTGATGCAATGAATTTAGAGGCTATGTAATTTAACTAGAAATTAGAACAGAATACTGTCAGTGATTGTAAAGTTTCACTTTCTCTTAGGTCTTGCAATGTTTTCTTTATAACATGCACTTTCTACATTGTTGAGAAACTTTAATCAAAGCAAATATTTACTTTCTATAGCAAAATGGGTAAAACTGGCAATTCCAAACATATTTCACCATCAGTGAAATTCCTATCTGAGAATGCAGAATCTCACTCCAGTGAATAGCGAAGACAGCAGTAACTACAAACATATTTCGCCATCACTGGAAAAACCCCATCGAAGAAAAGTTCATCATTCTCCAGTGATTACTAATGGCCTGAAGGTCTGTATTACAGGGTACTTTTAAGTATTTCGACAGAAAGCTGCAGTGACGAGGCATGAAATGTGAAGTACTGTGCGATAAAACAGGGGAGTGCAGTATATTGAACAAGGTCAAAGTAAACAACTTACAAAGTTGTGTTGTGTGCAGGTCGGCACAGTCTTCTGACCTGATAGGACTCTGTTTTGAGAAACGAAAGCTTCTCAAAACATTTCAGGCTGAAATATAATCTATAATTTGAGTCATCATTCCAGAAATTATCTTTGGTTGTAATTATGAAAAATGCAGTGCTGAAAGTAAAATGTGAATCATGATATTTAAGTCTTCTATCTTACTGGGTTGTCAAAGGACATTTGTGACACGTGATGTCTATCAAGTTTATCTAAGCTAATGAGTTGTTTCATTTTTTAAAATGTGTTATCTGTGAACAGGGAGCGTTATTGGTTGAGAAGGTTCATGTTGTTAAGAATCAACATGACCCTTTGTTCTTGTGTTTGTTAGACTGACCCACAAATGTGAGTCAGGCTGCAGAGAAAAAATTTTAACAAATGCATTATTCACAAACATTTTAACTTTTTCTTCTGATTGTCATGGTAACTAATAGGATTGGGTTATCCTGCACAAGTCTCACTAAACTTGCAGAAATCCTGTCACCTCTGGTTACAGACATATGATGAATCATTTAGTGGTCATTTTCAGGAGCATTTTTGTGATTGACTGTTCACTTTAATTAAGATTCATGTCTTCTTCTGTCATCTTTGAACAACGCTTAACAATATGATGCACCAGAAGAAGAGTAGACTGAATTTTTAAAATAAAGTCTAAAAATCAAATTTGAAATACCAGTAACAGAATGTAACCAAGGGGTCACAGTTATCACACAGTGAGGGCAAATCAATCTGAGGACTTAGGACTTCACATGTATGTACTCCCATGTATGAAAAGGCTCTGTCTGGTGTTTCCAGGTTCTCCAGCTTCTTCCCACCACCAAAAATATAAAGTAGTGGTGACTGAATTCTCATCTACATTGTTTTTTCAATGTGGCTGGTCATTTGTACAGGGCGTGCTCTGCTCTCTGCCCAAAGTCAATTCGTGAATATTTAAAGTCACTCCTACACAGGTCAAGCTGTTACAGAAAATGAACAAATGTCACCAATTAAATTTGTCAAGTAGGAGTATTCATTAGTTTAGCATTTATTCAATAGTTTATCCATAATTGTAGGCCTAGGTATAATTCAAATTAGCCAAGTGTAACGTGAAAATGAATTTGGTACCACATTAAAATTCTTATGTTTTTCATATACATAATACATATACTTTTGATACTAGAAGAAAATGTACTAGTCATGTGACATTGCAAAAGCAGGATTTAACCATTGCATGGAATATTTTTTCATATTGCTGCGGCGCAATATCCAAATCTGTCTTGTGCAACTGGTTAATACTGCGTAGAGCAACTTACTGGTGGGATTTATAAACCTCCTTTCGGCATTTAACCATTGGGGGTTGAAGAATTACATACTATGAAATGTCATCTCATGGCAAAAACACTTTCTCACTTATAAATCATAAAATCTTTACACCTTCATGAACGTTTCTGTCCAAATATTCAACAACTATTTGTCCTCAAATGGCTACTGGAGAGACACTAAAAAAAAAAAGAAAAGGAAAAAAAAAAAGACATATACTACACGACAATTCCATATAAAGGCACATCGATTTTAAAATAAATCAAACTGAATACACATTTAACAAATGTCACAATTATGGTCCACCTGGAATGGCTGCAGGACTGTGTGTTCTGTGTCACGTTTAACTGTTTAATATCAACTCAGTACAAACAGTCCCAAAGTTTCGTAGGAGTGTATTTGAATATCCAAAGTGGACATGTGGGAAAGTACCCGGGTACACGCACATTGGGAAACTTTTTTTTTTTTTTTTTCTCCAAGCTCAGGGAGGTTTAGTATAAAAACAGGTCTCAGAACCTGGACACACTGCTCTGCCTGCTTGGACACTCCGAAGTCCAGGATGAAGACTCTCCTCCTCGCTGCGCTGCTCTCATGCCTCGGTAAATCAGAATTTGATTCAATCCTTAATAATCTCTGTGCATTTGAATTTGCTTGGCTAAGGTTTTTGTGTTTTTTTTTTAAATGCATTTACATGCGCAGCCACTGTCTTCGCAAATGAAGTGAAATGGTGCGTCAAGTCACCCCAAGAATATCAGAAATGTATAAGCCTCAAAGCGTTCGCACCGACGTTCAGCTGTGTGCTAAGACAGAATTCCTTGGACTGTATCATTGCAATTAAGGTGAGCAAGAGACAACTAAGACGTCGGCTATACTTCTACGATGCGCTAAACAAATACAGTATTCCATTGTTTCTTTAAGGATGTACGTATTTGTATTAAAGTGCTTTTATTGTGAAGCTTGTAGCGGAAGTGAAGTGACGTGAATAGAATAGTTCTACTTTTTAATTTGTAGTTGAGCAAGAATTGTCCTGTTTCATTGTTTGTAACAAAAGTGAAACTGTATTTATGTGGTTATATTTTAAATATGACAGGCAGGCATAAATATTTAAATTTTGCAGCTAATATGGTTGTTTTACCAGGAATAGTTTTGTTTTTTTTAATGTTTTTAAACCATTATTATTATATGCCACAGAATGTCAAATTGTCACAAATACAGGCTATCAGAAGAATAGAATAAGTAGGAAGTTATCTTGTTAGCCATAATCTAAATGAAATAAAAATATTAGCCATATAAAATAGTTTTGCTTCAGTCCAATAGTATGATGTGAAAATTGATAATGCTGGTGGTTGGTGTTTTTCTTTTTTAGGCTGGTGAAGCAGATGCCATCACTTTGGATGGAGGGGACATCTATACTGCTGGATTGAAAAACTATGGCCTGCATCCCATTATAGCTGAGGACTATGGCACCTGTATGTGTTACGAGTCAATTGTGTGTATGAGACACTTTAACTTTCGACTCAAAATTGTTCTGTGTTCATTCAGCTTCGGAGACGTGTTACTATGCTGTTGCTGTGGTTAAGAAGAACAGTGGATTCAACTTCAAGGACCTCAAAAAAAAGAAATCCTGTCACACCGGGTTGGGAAAATCAGCAGGCTGGAACATTCCCATTGGAACTCTGTTATCCATGGGTTTATTGGAGTGGTCAGGCATAGACGACGGCCCTATAGAAGTGGGTGAGTTGCACAAAATTAATATAAAATTATTGATAGTGTGAAATGGGTGCTTTCATGGAGTTAAAAGTTAGATAATTAAAAACTAAAGTGTGTTTGACCATTTCACAACTAAAGACCTAAAGAGAAGACTGATACCATATCATATCTATGCCTTAAAAAAGGACTACAGTAAAACAGGCTTAACTTTGTTAACTTTTTTTGAAAGTGGGCAACAGAACAGTTAACTAAATGTGATAATAACATTAAAATTTGTAATAAAATGTTAAGATGGTCTCGATTTTGTGGACAGTAGGTTTTGCATCACAGAGGCTAGGATCTATAGTATCAGGTTAAAAAAAAAACTTTTTACATATCACAGTGATTTTTGTTTTACAGCGGTGGGAGACTACTTCTCAGGCAGCTGTGCCCCTGGAGCACAAAGTGGCAGCAAACTGTGTTCGCTGTGCAAGGGAGATTGCTCCAGATCCCACAGAGAGCCTTACTATGACTATGCCGGAGCCTTCCAGTCAGTGCTGGTCTTTGTTTGACTCGAAATGATTCTACTGTGGCTTTTACTGTTCTCAAGCTCTGTGCTTTTGACCTAGATGATGTGATAACATGATAACTGTTCCCAGGTCATTCTGCAATCCTGTGATCTCACCTGATGTTTTCTTAAATCTGCTCTCCCTGTGGCAGTGCACTGTGCTACTGATAAACTAATTGTAGTGATGCACGTGTGTTTTGTATAATAAACAGGTGTCTGGAAGACGACGCTGGAGAAGTTGCTTTCGTGAAGCATCTCACTGTACCTGGTCAGTGTCTCACTGTCAACATATTCTAAAACACATCTGAATTACTGATACAGTCAAGTCAGCAACATGAACTCGTCAGTTGTATCAAATTGAACAGCAAAATACTAAATTGAATCATATTCATATTGATATTTGTCACAGGGCAATTTTTTTTTATCTTTGCATTTTCCATTTAACCATTTTTTGAATGATATTTTACAATGTACTCAGGTTTGGGTTTTTTTACAGTTAGGCATTGTCTCGATCTGAATATATTGTGGAATCTTCTTCTGAGTTCCTCACCATTTACATGCAATTAGACACCAATTCATCAGCAAGGAAAAGAAAAGAAAAAGAAAAGAAAAAGAAAGAAGAGGCAAAGGAAACATTTCTGATGAATATAAAATCTTATTTGTCTCTTTCAAAGTCAATTACCATATTTTTTGTAGACTGATCAAATTTTATTTATTAATGAGTCATTTATCTTACTTTAATGAAGCTCATTATTTTTATGTTTTTGTGAATGCATAGTGTACTGTTATGGATTATATAGGATATAACTCTTGGTTATCAATGTCATTGGGGCAGAAATAGTATACTCCTTTGCTACACCAAAAAAGTAGATTAAATGAAATGTGATGGTCAAAGCAATCTTTTTTCAAACCTGATGACTGACAGAAAAAATGTTTAAAGCACTTTGTTACATTTTCAGACACTAAAAAATCCAACTACGAGCTGCTGTGCAAGGACAACACCAGGGCCCCTATTGACAGCTATAAAACCTGCCACCTAGCCAGGGTTTCTGCACATGCTGTTGTCACACGAAAGGACCCAGTGTTGGCTGATTTAATCTGGACAAGCCTCAACTCAGTGAAGGTATACAGAAGCTAAGATATACACCTGTGGCAATACATGCAACTTGTACTTACCTAAGAGCATGTGCTTGTTTTTTGTCTTTTGTAGGGTTTTGATCTGTTCTCCTCTGTCGGCTATGGATCTGCCAAAAATCTGATGTTTAAGGACTCAACAACAAAGTTGGTGCGGCTGCCTTCAAACATGAATTCCTTTCTGTATCTGGGTGCTGAATTCATGGCGATTGTCCATTCCCTCAAGAGAGGTACTGAAAGTTTTGATGAAAAAACACATCTTAACATTCAAACTAATGCTCAAGCACAGTTATATTTAGATGGCAGACTCTAGTTTACGGTTGTTTTCCTCCACTTTCCAGAGGAAAGCCCATCTCCTCCTTCTTCTGCCCTTACATGGTGTGCTGTTGGTAATGATGAAGTAACAAAGTGTGATATGTGGGCTGGGAACAGCGTTACCTCAGAAGGCCCTGTCATGAATTGCCAGTCTGCCTCCACATTTGAGGAATGTCTGGAAAAAATTATGGTATAACACTGTTGGATTCAAACATGACATGAATTGTTTTTACTCCATTTGGGGACAGTTAAATCTGAATTTCTGTTGTTTCCATCACCCTGTAGCGAAAAGAAGCTGATGCAGTTTCAGTGGATGGAGGACAGGTGTACACAGCTGGCAAGTGTGGTCTTGTTCCTGCTATGGCGGAGCAGTATGATGAAGGTGTGACAGTCAGTCCAGAGACCATACAATCCTCTTCATCACTTCACTTTTCTTCTTTTTCTTTTTTACATGAGTAATATCTCTATTTTTGTCTTTTCACAGGGCAGTGCGGCAAATCTGACGGTAATAAACATAACTGCATTTTTAGTAATCTAAATTAATTTGTTGATATTAAGGGGCGGCAGTGGCTCAGCGGTAAAGCGGCAGAGCGGTAGAGCTGGTCATCCAATGTTCCAAGATTGGCTGATTGATTCCTGCTCCCGCCAAGCCGCCTGGAGTGTGAACTGACAGTGGGAGGTGTCAGCTCACCTTCCGAGCACTGCTGAGGCGCCCTTGAGCAAGGCACCGTCCCCCTTTACAAGTTGCTCATTTGGGGCGCACCAGGAAGGAGCTGCCCACCACCCCTTGCATGGGTACAGGCCCCCTTGTGTGTGTTTGTGTGTGTTAGGGGCCTGTACATACTAACATGTATACATGTGTTTGTTCAAAACTAGAGTGTGCTCTTAGTTTCCCTTCGGGGATTACTATAGTAAAGTATATACTAAAGTATAAAAAGATCAATACTTTCAATGAGTTAAGTGTCTAATTATTTACCCCCCAAAAATTAAAAATAGTTAATAAATTAATTATACATTTTTAATGAGTTACATCATGTACCAAACCAACATTGTTCTTCCTATGAAGCATAATGAAAATTATTAGAAAATTACTGTAAATGACAGAGCAGAAAAATGAGTTTTACATTACATCACATATAGTTATTCGATCAAAAATTTGCGTGTTTCCCACTACGATGATAAATATTATAATAAATTAACTATAATATTGTTTGTCTTGGGATTCTTCTCCCTCTGCTTTCTGTATTACCACTCTCATAGCTGTAGCATCATCTTACTATGCTGTTGCTGTGGTGAAGAGGGATTCACAGCTGACTTGGAAGACCCTGAAAGGCAAGAGGTCTTGTCACACAGGAGTTGGAAGAACTGCTGGCTGGAACATGCCCATGAGTCACGTCTATAAAGAGCTTGATAACTGCAATTTCAGTAAGAGACTGTGCTTTTTTTATAAAACCTGTTCTGCTACTAATTAATTCATATAGTTCTATTTACTACTGCCAAGGTGATTGTTTTTTTTTTTTAATGAAATGTTTGGAGGAGTTGTGAAGAATAATGTGATTACATTTTGATTTCACAATATTTTTAGACCATTGCTTACAGGTACAATTACATAATGTTGGTATAAAAATCCCAATCTTTAAACATCTGGATAAAATTGTTTTTTTAGTGCTTCGTATTTCCAGCATACACCTCCCAATCACTTCTGTGCTTTCGAAGACCTTGAAATTTCCTGCACTCCACACCGGATTGTGATTCCAACACATCATGCTGACCGTGTCTCTTCCTTTTCCACAGACAATTACTTTCCAGTTGGCTGTGCACCTGGAGCAAACATCAACTCCTCGTTCTGTAAACAGTGTGCTGGCAGTGGCAAAGCTGTTGGAGATGAAGAGAAGTGCAAAGCCAGCGTTAATGAGCAGTACTACGGCTATGCTGGAGCCCTTAGGTAGGATGCAACATTGCAAAGTATTCTCTGCATAACATCTTAAAGTTAGGCTGAGAGGTGTTGGGAAGCAGAATTGCTTTCTTCCTGAGAATCAAAAAAGAAGATGATCTCATGTCTGTTTGATGCTTGAAAAATGAGTTGTTATTTCAGATAGTGTTAGCAAATTGAAGCAGCTAGTTTGGCAGTTCTCTATAGCAGCGTCCCCCAACCTTTTTTATGCCACGGACCGGTTTCATCTAAGACCCGGACTGGTCTTTTTTTGCTCGATAATTGTTAATGATGCCAGAACAGTTGTAGTCTAATAATAAATCACCCACAGTGTTTTAATGTAAAATGCAGACATCAACCGAAAATAAACAATCTTTTTTTCATAATTTGATAATCAACATCTCTGTAAATGAAATAATTGTAAGAAATAATTATATTAAAAACTCGATTGAAGTGACTGCACTGATGAGGTTTATTTTGAAAGAGAGCTACTTACAATCAGTGCATTCAACGTAGGAGAAATAGTGATCATTTCCCATAAAGGGGTGAACAAGTCAATCAAATAATAATAATTATAATAATGAGAATTAGTGGTTGGGGACCGCTGATCTAAGGGTAATGGGAGACAATGACAATGAAGTGTGTTTCGTCCGGTCTACTCCACAGTTTGGTTTTCTTTACGGTCACTGCAGAAAATCCCGCTTCACAAAGACAGGAAGTTGGAAATGGAAGCAGGGTTTTTGATACTTTTTCGACAATCTCAGGGTAAACTGCCTTGACTTTAATCCGGAACACTGGGGCAGTTGTGGGCGCTTAATTTAGGGGTAACCTGTCACGTGACCGAGACCTATCAAGTGGACAGATGCATGCAATCGTCTGTGTGTCATTCCGCACAAACGTCACTTTTTAAAATAAAACATCTTTAGACTGATAATCAATTGAAAAAAAAAAGTAAAAAGCTCTGTGCTACGACCCGTTGGTTGGGAACCACTGACATAGACGGATGTAACAGAGAATCGGGTAATTTTTCAAAATAAAACATCTTTCAGATTCTGAAATAAATAAAAGGAACGTAATGTAAATTATTTATTCTTCTTGTGCGGCCTGGTACCAAATGCCCCATGGGCTGGTATCGGTCCATGGGGACGGTCCCCATCCCCCAGGGGTTGGTGACCACTGATTTAGTGAACTTCATTATTCATTTAGTAAACTTGAGTTATTTTTTGAGACCACCAATCTGTTCCCTCTATTCTTTAAAGTAACCATATTCCCAACCTCAACTCTCTAAATAAACCAACATCATAGCACCATGAATATGTTCTTATAATTTTTGCAAAAAAAATTTAGCAGAAAAATAATACCCAAATTTCTGTGTTGGAAATCATTACAGATGTCTGGTTGAGAATGCTGGTGATGTTGCTTTCATCAAACACACAACTTTTCAAGAAAATACTGGTGGTAAGAGACCCGAATTGACCTGCTTTCATTTCAGCTATGTGTCCTACAAAAACTAATTATCTTCCCCTCCATATCTTGTCGTAAAAGAAATCCGTCCAGATTGGGCTAAAGGTGTGAATGCTAGTGACTACAGGCTAGTTTGCCCTACTAAGGACGACTCAGTACCAGTCAACGATTATGACATTTGCAACCTGGGCAAGGTGCCTGCACATGCTGTAGTGACTCGTCCAGAGATCCGTAACAGGGTAGTCCAATTTCTCAAGGAACAAGAGGTTAGTGAGTGCAACACTGACAAGAAGATCAATGCAGGATGTCAGAAGGATGTTAGTACCTCATATTCTCAGATTTGTTAAAGAATTTTGCTGTTTCAAGAAATTTGTTGAATTATAAAATATTGCATTTGGACCACTTCTATTCCTTTCGGCTTTTCCCTTCAGGGGTCGCCACAGCGAATCAATTGCCTCAATCTAACCCTGTCCTTTGCATCCTCTTCTCTCACACCAACTACCTTCATATCCTCCCTCATTACATCCATAAACCTCCTCTTTGGTCTTCCTCTAGACCTCCTGCCTGGCAGTTCAAAACTCAGCATCCTTCTACCAATATATTCACTATCTCTCCTCTGGACATGTCCAAACCATCTCAGTCTGGCCTCTCTGACTTTATCTCCAAAACCTCTAACATGTGCTGTCCCTCTGATGTACTCATTCCTGATCCTATCCTTCCTGGTCACTCCCAGAGAGAACCTCAGCATCTTCATCTCTGCTACCTCCAGCTCTGCCTCCTGTCTCTTCCTCTGTGACACTGTCTCTAGACCAAACAACATCGCTGGTCTCACCACAGTTTTGTACACCTCATTAACTTCTTAATTTGTTGTGCTCAAAATTAGTTTAAAGATCCTTCCCATGCTTATTAACAGCAAAAGGCCTTCATGCAAAGCCTTTGTCCTAAACCACTATTCTACAACTCAGCTTTTCTTGTTTTTTATGTAAACACTTTTTTCTCTCCTTGGTTGTCAATTTACTGATTTTTTTTTTCTAATTTTTGTCATTTACATTATATTTTGAAAAAAATGAATGCATGAAGGAATTTTACATTTTCTTTACTTTGAATTTTGTTCTTCAAATAAACACCTGTTAATTCACAAAGATTATTTAAATTAAAAAAAAAAATGTCCTAACTATATTTTACATTTTTAGGCCAGCTTTGGTGCCTCTTGCACAGAATCATTCGAACTGTTCCAGTCAGAAACAAGCAAGAATCTTCTCTTCAAGGACTCCACTAAGTGTCTCCAGGAGGTTTCTGCTGGAACATCATTTGACAAGTTTTTGGGAGACGACTACATGAATGCTATCAGTGTAGTCAGGAAGTGTAGTGAAAACACCCCAGGTTTGTACCACTGTGTTAAAAAAGAGATTAATGAGTTGAAAGATTCTCTGTAGCCCAGGTAAATGACACACTAAAAATATGACTCACTGGACCTCACTCCCTATCTTTTTTTGTCTTTTTCTTCTCCTAACAGAGCTGGAAAAGTCTTGCACTTTCCATTCCTGTCAGCAGAAAAACTAGAGATGAACAAGGATTACTTGGCGTCTCATGTGGCTCTCAATGATTTTGATTACGAAATTCTCACTCAGCAATGATTTGTCTTGTGTGTTTTCACACAGAATTCATTGTAAAGCTGTCAAAAGTGCAACCATGAAGTAAATGCTTATCACACAGCAACTAACCAGTGACCATTCCATGAGTAATCATATCCTGATGTAGTTTTTTTTTCATGCCTTTGACATGTAATGTGACACCAACTGTGTTATTGATGAATGTTGCATAAAATATGCTTAATGTTCAAATAAACCCGCATAATACAATTTGTGGAAGATTTCATTTGTTTGTTTTGTAGCAGTGTGATGTTTAGCGTTTGATTTCAATATCCTAGAAAAGTGCATGGTAGTACTTTTTTTATTGTCAAAGTTCATAAAGGCCAATGTTCTCAAATGGCTGCCATGGTCAAACACAGGTAGAAAAAGCACTGAGCTTATTGGTTATAATGTAAATTTATAAAGCACTCTTAGAATCTGAAAAGGACAAAAAAAACCCAAACAATTAATGTTACATAAGTATATATTTTGTATATTGATATATACAATAATATATTGATACAAATATTTTAGTTATATGCAGGTTAAGGAATATATACACAAATATACACTCAGTTATCAAGAGCTTGATAAGAAATGCAATCAAAACTTCATAACAATGTAATCATGTACAGTACATCTGTTGCAGCAACAATTTTGGAATACGGAAGTTTGTCACAAAGTTTCCAGAATAATGAAGGGCAAGGAGTTACAAAGTTACAAAAAGTTAAACATTTGGATAGAAGGTGAGCTGTGGGCAAATTATGGGCAACAGGCCATCATGCATTATCCGTAAAAGCTCAAGTGTCTAACATTAGATTTTTTCAAAAGACTATATTTGCAAGGTCCATTTGTTGACAGAAAAAATAAACACACAAAAGACTGGCATAATAAGTCATCAATGTATAGCTTATCCCTCAATTATTGAAAATGATGCATAAGCTGGGGTTCTACCACAGAAGTTCCCATTTAAAGTCGTCTTCTTCTTCTTTTCCTTTCGGCTTTTCCCTTCAGGGGTCGCCCCAGCGAATCAATTGCCTCCATCTAACCCTGTCCTTTGCATCCTCTTCTCTCACACCAACTACCTTCATGTCCTCTTTCACTCCATCCATATACCTCCTCTTTGGTCTTCCTCTAGGCCTCCTGCCTGGCAGTTCAAAACTCAGCATCCTTCTACCAATATATTCACTCTCTCTCCTCTGGACATGGCCAGGAAGGATAGGATCAGGAATGTACTCATTCCTGATCCTATCCTTCCTAGTCACTCCCAAAGAGAACCTCAGCATCTTCATCTCTGCTACCTCCAGCTCTGTCTCCTGTCTTCCTCAGTGACACTGTCTCTAGACCAAACAACATCGCTGGTCTCACCACAGTTTTGTACACCTTTCCTTTCATTTTAGCTGAAACTCTTCTATCACACATCACACCTGACACTTTCCTCCACCCATTCCATCCTGCCTGCAAATGTTTCTTCACCTCTTTTCCACACTCTCCATTGCTCTGGACTGTTGACCCCAAGAAGTTCCCATTTAAAGTATAATGGTGAAACATAGCTTTGCTGAATTCGCATTAGCAATAGTAGCTGGCTGCACACTGATCTAAATCCAAGATGATCAGATAGCGTGAAATCCACAAAACTAATACAGTTATGTTACTTGCTCATATGTGTGTTATCCCCATCTTAATAATGTTACCACATTCAAGCTAATACAACTTTGTTCTGTAGTAATGGCTGGCATGACTGCATTCCGAAAATCCAAAGAATTCTAGTTTAAAGATTTCAGTTTTTAGTTTACGTTAACCTGATGGGAGCTTACTGTGTCTTCTGCAAATGAAGGCAGAGGCATGATTTTTAATAATTTAATAATCTCTATCAACATGCAGTAGATTTATTGTACAAACTTAAAATCCAAAAATACATGAGACTGAACTGCTTCAAAATAAGTTTAAAAGTTTACAGATTCAGTCCAAAACATATGAGCCACTAAGCCATCAATTAGGTTTTGTTGAGATCATGTCTAACACATTGAAAATGAGCTTTACGAATAGAGACTCCACCATTTTTCAAGATCCAGTCTTTCCTAAAAGAACAACAAGGATTAATGACTGCTCACAGTGACAATGTAGCAAACTGGGTGAATATGTTGTACTCTAGAAATCAAACTGGTCAGATAAAGGAAAACCTTTGCCACAACCATATTCACAGTGAGCCATAGATGTAATTAAAATACTTTTATGGAATAGGATGTACTTAAGAATTAATTTGCATAAAAAAATTAGGGTGAGGCCTACGCTGTCGCATTTAACTCGCATACAATGCAGTGGAGCCGGCAATAAGGTTTTGTTTCCTTTTTCTGCAGGAACTGTATATGTTCTCCCAGTATCTGTGTGGGTTCTCTACGGGTTCTCCAGCTTCCTCCCAAACCAAAAACATGTAGCTCAGGTGAAGTGGTTACACCAAAATGTCCATATGTGTGAGCGTGAGCATGAGTGCTTGTTTGTCTTTCATGTGGCCCAGTGATGAGCTGGAGTCTTATCCAGGATGTACCCTACCGTTCACCCATTGAAACCTGGGATAGGCCACAGCAGACCTGTGACCTGCAAGGCGAATAACTGGCTGTAGAAAAGACAATTACAGTTGGATGGATGGACAATGCAAAAACGAGGCCAAAAAGCAAAAAAAAAAAAGGCAACTGCAGGACATAAAGAACTGGCGCCCTGTGTCACTCCTCTGCATGCATGATAAAGTTCTGTCCAAGGCTTTAGCTACCAGGCTAAGGAAAGCTATGGAATAGGTCAGTGGTTCCCAAAGTAAGGCCCGCGGGCCGGATGCGTCCCGTCTCCACATTTGGCACGACCTTCAGAACGGTACCCCCCCCCCCCCCACACACACACACACACACCCACAAACGACAAAACGGTCCCAGAGCTGACCAATCCAAAATGGAAATGGAACCTTGCATTTTTAACAGATGTGACAGAAATGCTGAACAGTCTTAACTTGCAGCTACGAGGCCAGGATAATCTCTTTTGCGACATGTATTCCCACATAAAAGCATTTGAGGTGGAACTAGTGCTGGTTTTGGAACAAGTGAAGAAGCACAACTTTATCCATCTCCCTGCTACTTAATACGTCTCTGCAGAGAACCCAGCAGTCCTGTTCCCAGCTGAACGGTGTGTGGAATGTCACGGCCCCAGGGCTTTGGTCCTTCCAGTTCATGGTTTGCTTTGTGTTACATGTCCTCAGCTGAGCATCATTACAATCAAGTAACTGGGTGCACCTAATCAGTGTTCCCAGGTTATTTAACTCCGCCTGCCAATTCACTGTGGCGCGTCACATCAGCGTCTTTTATTGCTGCATGTATGACCTCTGCCCTTGTGTGTGTTTCATAGTGGTGTTACACTCAGCAAAGAGCTCCTGATCTTTATGAAGGAACCTGACACACACACGCACACACACACAAAAACTACATCTCATCAGTGTCCACAGATGTGCATGGTGCTCTCTGAACAGCTGCATCAAGATGTTAATATTTCTGATTTTCTGGTTGCTGTTGAAGCTGACATTAGTTTTTCCACACAACTCGTCTTTGTTTTCCCCCAAAATGTCAACAACAGCTTTTAAGCACTTATTCACAACTGTCCCATCATCAAAAGATGTTTCATGTTTCCCCAAACTCCACCATGCCTTTGGTGAACATTCGTTTGCATTTTTCTAGGTCATTTTGCCCTCAGCTCAGACTTCAGGGGATAATTCTGCGCAAAAGATCTGTTCTTTGTTTCATAGTGGCGCTTCATGTTACCACTTTTAATTCATGCTACATGTTCAGACCATATGAGGTAAAATGGTTTTGAACTGCCTGACGGAGGAATAAACATAAATTTCGTCCACTCATTGTTAACCAGCGGTTTTCCTCGTTCACCCCCCTTCGTTTGGAGCTATGCTGTTTCCCTGCTTCTGTGCTCCGCTGTAGCGGTAAACTCACAGCAGCATCGAGCTGTCTCACTTCCTGGTACGCTGACAGATCAGGGTAGACAAACGATCTGATTGGCTGAACTGAGTGTCGTTATTACCGTATTAACTGGAGAAGCAGCGCCCGCCGTCTGTAGCCGCAAACTACAAGTAAAAATGCGCCAAGAAAATCTACTCTCGTGAATTGATCACGGAGTGCACACGGGCCCGGACAGAACCATCACGGACCGCGGTCCGCCATTTGGTGACCCCTGCTCTATGGAGAGAGAAAGAGCGAGAGAGAAGAGGGGAAAAAAAAGGCGCACCAGATTTTTTTTCCCTAGTCGCACCGGTGCTCCCAAATATACTGTATTTAGTAGTCGCACTGATAAAAATTTGGGCGCATATGCGACCAAAATGGTCACAATTTTGAGCCCTGGTTGGGCGCCATGATTAGTTGGGCACTTGATTGACAGGTGGTGGGTAGAGTTAAATCGTGACGTGTGAGGTTTTCAAGTGAGCTTATTCAAATATTTATTTATTTATTCAGTTTATTTTTCTTCTTTCCAGACATGTCATTACAACATATTTCACTTTCATCAGTGTTGAAACATCATCAACAACGTCTGAAAAGAATAAAAAAGGGTTACGGGTAGAAGCCATTGGCTTGTAAGATTCCCGTCCCCTAAATCATCAACAAAACACCTCTCTCATTAGAATATGTAATCAACAAACTCAGACATTAAAAGTCTTCAACCAGCTCATTGAATATTGACAGATGTTCATTCCCTTATCCACTTCCAGATATTAGCCTTCTACCCTAGAGCATAAACATGTTTACATTCCTCCTAGGAACACAAGGTTTGTTAACATCATGGATAGTGAAAACTAGACGTTGACCTTGCCGGTGTTCTCCACAAGAATATAATGATCATATTAACCTCTTTCAGCAGACAGTGTTTATACAAGAATTAACCAGTGTGTTGCAGACACTTTAGCAGTTTCACATGATATTAAATTGTCAAAAGATATCAACATGCTCTTTAAAGTCTCAAAGTTAATGTTATCCCATCTTATCACAAATACATGTTGTTGTTTTTTGTTTTGTTTTGTTTTAGGTTTTTTTTTTGTTTGTTTTGTTTTTTCATTAGTCCATGTTTCTGACATCAATGGTGTTGATTTTTTCGACAGTTCCATGTAATACTTGACCTGACCAAAATCGTAGAGCTCCCACTATTGAAGTGACTCTGTTGTGCTGATCTTTGGTGTATTAAGAATTCTTGTCCGTCTTTATTGCTCATATTTCACCAACTCCTCTGCACTCCTGATCACCATTGTATTCATCTTGTCCAGAGAAAGCCCCTTTGTTCTGATGAAGATCCTGCAGTTGTTGGTCCAGGTGTTGTCGATCAGCCCATTCTTTTTCAGTTGTCGAGCTTTTTTAGCAATATCAGCATTCTTTTTAGTGAGATTCTCATTAATGTAGACATTTTTTCCTTTCAGTTTGAAGCCTTGTTTCAGAAGAGCAATCTTGTGTTTACGATTGTTGAATTTTATCAGCACTGCAGGTGGTCTCCTACCTCCAGATGGTAGTGGGTGACAAGTCTCAATCTGGTCCAGCTCTCCAGGTTCCTCAGTTGAGTAATCACCTGTTGTTCCACCGACTCAAAATCAGTGATGTGTTCAGTTTCCACTCCTCTGGTCACGGCACGAGCATAATTTCTTGGCTCAAGTTTGGTGCCGGTGATGATCACATCATTTATTCGAATGCTTTGTTCGAATTCCTCCATTCTTTGTTGCCCTTGCTCCGCTCCTTTCTGCATTTTTTCCATGTCATCCTCCACTTTTTGCAAGCGGTTATTTAACGGTTTCAGCTTTTCTTCCAGCCTCTTATCAAGTTCCCTGTTGAACTTTTCGAAGTCACTCCTTAGCGTCACAGTTCTCTGTAGCTCATCCATCCCAGAGCCCAGCCGTTCAAGGGTTTCTTTCATATTTTTATTCTCATGTTTATTCTCAAACTCCTCGGATTTCCCTTTTCCTCTCGGCATTTTGAAGGAGTCAGTGAGAGTTAATGAGTGTTTATCCAACACGAGTTCGAGAGAGATAGCAAAGTTAGCAACAACGAGAGACAGAAGAAAAGACGTCTGCTCACACTGAAAGCCGGAAGTGTATATATACTATGGGAACCCGTGGAAATTCCACGATAAAATGATAAAATCAGGATTGCGCTGGGTTGGCATTGTGAAGCCGTAGATGAATGTTAGCAGACTAACTGGAGAAAGAAAGAGACAGTGTCACTGAGGAAAAGACAGGAGACAGAGCTGGAGGTAGCAGAGATGAAGATGCTGAGGTTCTCTCTGGGAGTGACCAGGAAGGATAGGATCAGGAATGAGTACATCAGAGGGATAACACATGTTAGAGATTTTGGAGATAAAGTCAGAGAGGCCAGACTGAGATGGTTTGGACATGTCCAGAGGAGAGATAGTGAATATATTGGTAGAAGGATGCTGAGTTTTGAACTGCCAGGCAGGAGGCCTAGAGGAAGACCAAAGAGGAGGTTTATGGATGTAGTGAAAGAGGACATGAAGGTAGTTGGTGTGAGAGAAGAGGATGCAGAAGACAGGTTTAGATGGAGGCAACTGATTTGCTGTAGCAACCCTTGAAGGGAAAAGCCGGAAGGAAAAGAAGAAGAAAATCAGGCTTCATGGTATTATAAACCAAGCACACCCAACGTAGGTCAAAATCAACGTGGTGACATAATGACTTTGTGTTGGCAAATCATGGACTGTGTTGGGTGGGCATTGTGAAGCCAAAGATGAATGTTGGCAGGCTAACTGGAGAAAGAAAGATAACTAATCTTGAGATTGGGAAAGGAGCTAACATTAAAGGAAAATGCAACTGTAAAAAGGAGCAAGTGGAAAATAAATTTTAGAGAAGTGATAGTTCTGTTAGCTGACTACATGAACAGATCTGTATGTAGTTACTTAAAGACCGTTTTTGTCAGATGCCCGAGGATTATTTTGGATGTAACACCGATTGTCCCATTCCAAATGGAAACCATAGCTGGACAGAATGTTTGTGCTAGCCAGCTAGTTTCACTCAGATTTTGTTGCCGTTTTCTGTGTTGTTCCTGCTGTTTGGACTCTCTGCTCAAAAACATGAAAATTGTCGGAACAATTATGACACTCTAAAATTATGTTAACTGGGAAGTCCATGTGTAGTTATTTCTTCGCCTAACATAGCAGATGCCTTACGCAATATTGTTCACGTGATTATTTCTGGCAGATGCGCCGTGACTGGTTGGGTGCCATGATTGGTTGATTGATTGACAGGGAGTGGGTGGAGTTAAAGCATGACAGCGTGAGACTTTTGAAGTGAGCTTATTCAAATATATAGGGGGGGATAAAAGTTACAGCGCAGAAAAAAGTGTAAGGAAAATAGTTTTACAGCTATGAACTTGTTTCTCACAGCTGAAACCTGGGAATGAGACAATAGGGAAACAATCAGCCTACATGCAGCTTTACGGTTGAACAAAGAAGTAACAGCCTAAGTTAACTGATGAGTTTCAGAAGTGTTTGTGGAAGGATTATGGACAGCACTGGTTGTTTCCTGTCCAAATTTACTGCAGTACTAGTATATTGACATCATCCACCATCTCTAATAACTCTAACAGAAAGGATGAAGCACATTTAAATAAATTTCAAAATCTGTACAGTATTTAATATATTGATAACATAATAGTAATGTACAGTGTAATAAAGTGTTGATAATACAATTGAACATGGAATCACTCGTACAACTGATGCGTCCTGTAAAAGCAGCAACTGTCATACTTCATGCTTCATAAATGTGTATAACGGCTCCGTGTGTTTGGGACAGACGAACGAGAAGACGAAGGCCTCTTTGGCATTACGGCGTTATAGGATAGACGACATCAAGGACAGCTACAAATACCTTGGAATCCCACAGGCTAATGGCAATCATGAGGAGGCCAAATACCACAGCCAAATACCTCTAGAGAATAAGGCAAGTCTTGAGAAGTCAGTTGAATGGCAAGAACAAGGTCCAAGCCATCAACATGTATGCACTGGTGATGGCTTGGACCTTATACCCCGCTGGGATCATAAGCTGGCCAAAGGAGGAGATAGAAGCCACAGATATTAAGACTAGAAAGCTCCTCACCATGCATAGAGGGTTTCACCCCAAGTCCAGCACCCAGAGGCTGTACACTAAGCGGAAAGAGGGAGGCCGAGGACTAGTGAGCATCAGGGCCACTGTCCAGGATGAAACATCGAAAATCCAAGAGTACATCAGGAAGATGGCCCCAACAGATGAACTGCTCAGTGAATGCCTTAGACAGCAGAAACATGGAGGGACAAGCCCCTACACGGAATGTATCACAATCAGATAGAGGAAGTACACACACACACACACACACACCCTCACACACACGCACGCACGCACGCACACACACACACACACAGCCATTTTTTGTTTCGTTGCTGCTTGGTTTTTTGCTAAATGTTTAACAACAAATACTGTATGTCGTTTTATTATAATGAAATATTTACTAATGGGGAGGGAGTTTTCCAACCTTTCCTGGAAAGATCAAAACACCTCGTGACAAGAGAGGGCGAACAGAAGAATAAATGTCACAGCATTCTACAGTAAGTTTTAACTGTGAAATTCACGTTTTGAGTTTCATGGCATGAGTTTGTTGTGTTTTTAACAACAAATTCTACGTTTAAATTCAAGCGATGGCACGAGTTGATGAATTGATTGGAGCGTTCGTATCACGTGATACGAGGAAATGGAATCAAATGTTAATTTTGCCGGAAGTTATCCATGCGACTCGCAGGCGCACCGGCTTCGCAGAGCACAGTAACACAGGGTTATGGCCTCATTCTGAGAGCCGACTGATGCTATAGTTCTGTATTTACTTACGCAGCAATCCATCACCATCGACGCCTTGATCATGGACCTGCGGTCCCGAGGCTTTTTTGTGGTGAACCAGAGTTGCCAGTAGTTAGTCCTGAAGTAGTATATTATTTAATTTTGAACACTGTCACTTTTACATGACAGGGGATTTAAACCGTGGCGACAGTTACCCGATCTGCCGGTTAGCTAACTAGCAACAAAAGCTAATAGAAAAGAAGACAACACTTTTTATTTGAAGCTAAGGGTGAGGAAACTTCAACACAGCACCGTCTTTAGCAGAAGACTAGGCAGAAGACTGTTCGTCTTGTTCCCTTCTGATACTTTCTTTATTTGTTCTTGGTAAGCCGAGCTTCAAATTTTTCAAAGGCACACAGGCTAACTAATGCTAGCTGGTTGTACAGGCCCACAGGCCCCGTGGTGTATCAGTCGACAGCAGGAGAGCGAGCCAGGTAATCTTCCCAACAATCCAAGAATGAGTAAAGCAAATTTCATTTTAGATTAAGTAATTTAAATGTTGTCTGAATGGACTTCGTTTGGTTAATTTTGGGAGTTCTTGAGTTCTGATTTGTGTAATAGTAAACTTATATAAATCTAGTTAGCTCCAACTCTTGTGTCACGGTTTAAAATTCTTTCCACTGTTTCCACTGAGCAAATTCCTGATATAGACATCACTATTTGACTGAATAATCTTATATTATTCGGTGTGTTTTCTCCAAATGCCATGTTGGTGGTGTAATTTGCTCTTGGACTTTGTTTGGCCTGTAATCGAATAAGCTCAACGTAGCATGGGGTTATGCAGAAGGCTAACGTGAAAGCATGAATGTTTTTACTGTTGGATAATTGCTGTGTTACTATTGACCCATTGCTGTTCTTGATTTTTACGTAACATAATGCATATGTGAAAGTTTGGAGTGAACTGTGAATTTTACATATGTATCCCACGTTTGGCCACGTAGCGTAACTTGTCTGTGATGGAGGGATACGTAACGTTAGCCGGCGATTGGCTAGCTGTTTAACCCGGTTCGACCGGGACCGCTGCTTGCTAACGTTTTATTAACACATTTCTTATCTCAAAACCCAAAGGAGTCAAAAGTAAGTTATTTCAGTATTACTCCACACTTAATGTAGAATTCTAAAATATACTGGCCATATCTGGTGTATTAACCATATGGTAGCTATGTAATTGCATTGATGATCGGTGTAAAAGATGCGTGGAGCAAACTTCTGTGTCGGCAGATGGATGGTTTCTTGGAGCTTTTATCATTTACAGCACAATTTAAGTATCGAACAGACATATTTAATGATTGGAAAGACAATACATTTGAATTCAATATTGATGTGACTATATTCAAATGAATTATTGGCACACGTTGTTTGCACTGCCAGCGTGAAGCCACTGTTAACACAGAAAATGAACTTTGACCCGAGGTATCCATTTTCCTAAAACCAGTCAAATCCACGTGAATGTTTTGGTGGTAGTCAGAGGAATTTGGTGACGTCCCCCTTTAAAAATACAACCTGTTTTTGTTGTGCTTTCATTGCAATCACGATTTCCCCTACAGGGGACTGTAAAGTCATCTTTGATCTTTGATCTTCCGTCTTTAATCTTTGAATAAAGTTTTACTTAAATGCTAAAACTTTTGAACTATTTTCGTAACAAGTAATCTGTAAAGGTTATCTAGAATAAACTAGAATGCCGTTATTGGCATCACACATAGATGCACCAAAAAACTTTTAAAGACAACTCTTGGTGCAGATACTCAGATGCAAAAAGAAAAAGTATAAAAAACTGAACATGGGTAAGAAACAAGAAAGAAGGCAGTCATAGAAGTATATTTATGATGAGCTGGCAAGAATGTATGAATTTAATTTGCAGCTGAGGGCTCCATAGCAGAAATTGCAAAAAAATACATTGAAAGTAATTGCTCAAAAGGGGCAGATTGGGATAGAGCGCTGTCGCTGCACAGCAAGGCGGTTCCTGGTTCGTGTTTCGCTCTGGTGAGGAGTTTGCATGTTCTCCCCGAGTCTGTGCGGGTTCACCGGCTTCTTCCCACCTCGAAAAACATGCACTTCAGGCAAATTCCCCTCAGGTGTGAAATGTGTGCGTGTGTCTCTCTGTATGTTGCTCTGCGACGACCCAGCGTCGCCCCCAGAGTGTACCCTGCCTCACGCCCTCAGTTTGCTGGTGCTGTTTTGGGCAGTGGCGGTGTTATCACGGGCGAAACCACAGGACACACCCTCTCTGCTGGTTTAGATGTTACCTCAGAAAGGCTTCTTGTCTTCATGTAGTGTTGCCTGTTGTCTTATCTCTGTGGCTACACTTTGAATTGATGAGGATATTTTTTTCACTGAAAATTTTAATCTTAATTATAACAGTTGATCATTTGTTTCTCATACTTGTTTTTTTTTTCTATTTCCTCTCATTATCAGAAGGGCTGGCAATACAAAGTCACTGCATGCGCAACCATTGGTGTACATGAAATGAACAAACCACCTCAGCCTATAGTGGGACCCACTTCTGTCCCAAACCCTTCGCCATCCCCGGGATTGACACAGGTTATAGCTGCTAACCCTGTACAATCTAAGTTGTTTTGATTAGAATATTAGTAATGTGTATTTTTCCTCCATTGCCTCCTGTCAAGGCGGCCTACGGCCCCGGACAGCCCCCTTCTCTTGTTTTTGCCACGCCCCAACCTCCACAAATGAACTCTGCGCCACAACCAAGACAGGTATTGTTCACAGCATGATTTTTGTCCTTGGCTGTCAGTGTATGAATCAGTCAGTATATAGTTCTTCATGGAAAAACCTTCCACGTTGTATTCCTTTACAATGTTTTTGCGCAGCTTCTCTTTTTTTACAGCATTGGCTAAATCTGTGTGTGTCAATGCCTGTTGTCGTCTTTCTCCTTGGAAGTCAGTCTTGATTTTTCTTCTCTTCTGCTGTCTTTAGTTTGGTGCAGGCCCTCGTACATTACACCAACAGGTACTAACTTCCCTGTTGTTCACATGTTTGCCTAGTGTTATGCATGCCTTGAGTTACAAATGTTGTGGAATGAGATGCTGTAGTATTATGAGATGAATTAACTTTCTCCTTTCTCCGAGTTTGATGTTAAAAGGAAGTTGTTCCTCATTTTTAGTTTTTGGTTATTTGTACTAATTTGATCAATTGCACCATGTCTAGCTGGGACCCTACTTCAGTCTGCATCTTTGTAGAGTTGCATGTACAACTAAAGCTGTTTGTGCTTTCTGAGTTTTTTGCTGAGATATCTTTCTGCTCCATCTCATACTCTTCCTGATTACACCTAGTGATCTCAACCTTCCATGTTGTCTGTTGTCCTCATTTTCACCCTGATCTCACTCCCTCTCTTGCTTTCTGCTTGTGTTGCGCGGCTGAAGGGTGGATACAGAGCATTGCAGGTAACTGCTTCCTTCTTTGTCCATGCCCCTACCCCTCCTTACCTGGACTAAAATCAGTGTTTCAGAGTCGGATGATATTCAGCACAGTTTTGCACTATTTTGAAGTTGGTATTACAAAAGAACTTCAGTTGCTCTACACATTTGAAGTGAATCCTTTGCTTCGGGGTGAGGCAAGATGTTTGTGTGACTGGGCTAACACGCAGTCACATATACTTCGATAAAACACACGGGTTAGCCCTACTTGAGTGTCCACATTGCTCATACTGTTGACACTCTTAATCATTCTTTTGCCGTTTTCCCCTTATGTTCTCCAGAGTTACTATCAAAGCAGAACAGCTATGCCGGCCAGTGGTCCAAGAGTGCAGACGAGCAGTGGCCCACGACCTGTCGGACCAACTCACGTTTATCAGACCAACTCCCAGATGATGATGATTTCCCAGCAACAATTGTCTTTTGCTGGCACTCCTCAGGGCTACTTCATTCCACCTGCACAGGTTAGTTCACATAAAAACTCCTCAATATATTAAAATGATGCACATAATACGTAGTGCAAGCCCTTGCCACAGTATAACACTATTATGAAACGACTAGATCAGTGGTCCCCAACCCCCGACCCACGGACCGGTACCAGTCCGTGGGTCATTTGGTGCCGGCCCGCACAGAAAGAATAAATAATTTACATCTGTTTTTTTCTTTTTTTATTCCGGAGTCTGAAAGATGTTTTATTTTGTAAAGTGACGTCTGTGCGGAATGACACACAGACGAATGCATGCGTCTGTCCTGCTTGACAGGTCTCGGTCACGTGACAGGTTATCCACCCACACAATTTAGCAACTGTGTGAGGTAGGGTACACTGCATGCGTGATGCCAGTGCACTGCAGAGCCGCCTAATTAACCTGAAGTGCATATTTTCGGAGGTGGGAGGAACCCACACAGACACGGGCAAAACATGCAAATTCCGCACAGAGCGGGACACGAACCCGAAGCCCTAAAATGATACCATAAACATGATTAATCAGTGTGGAGGGGGCAGATGTTCACTACATGTATCGGGTCTGTCAAAGTAACAAATATTGTTATTACTTGTCGTTACTAAATCTTTTGTGTCTACAGTACCGGGCCCCATATATGACACCCACTCAACAGTATCCTGTGAACAATGGCACAGCGGCCTTCTATCCAGGAACCAGTCCCGCAGAATACCCTACTTATGGTAAGCGCTATGACCCACCCCAGTAACAACAAAGCACAACCTTAAACATCTCGGATTATAATATAAAGGAAATGAAACCCAAAATATTGGAGAAGTTATTGACAAATGTTACGTTAACCTACAGACAACAACTGTAAAGTCGCATTTTGTATATTTTTAGAAGTTCTTGCAGGGAGTCCTCACTTATAACAGAGAATTGGGGCGGCAGGGGTTCAGTGGTCGAGCGGGTCGTCCAGTGTTCCTAAGATTGGTTGTTCGATTCCAGCTCCTGACAAAAAAAACCCCCAACACCCAGAGTGTGAGCTGACAGGGGGAGGTGTCAGCTCACCTTCTGAGCACTGCCGAGGCGCCCTTGAGCAAGGCGCCGTTCCCCTTTACGAATTGCTCATGTGGGGCGCACCACAAAGGGGCTGCCTGCCACTCTACCTCCCCCTGCATGCGTACAGACCTCCGTGTGTGTGTGTGTGTGTGTGTGTGTGTGTGTGCGCTACAGGCGCCTGTAAAAACTAACATGTATGCATGCGTTTGAAGTATTTACTAACTAGAGTGTGCTCTTAATTTCCCTCCGCGGATCAGATCAGTATATAAAAAATAAAGATTGAAGAAGTGAAAATGAGCTGACCAGTCACTCGACTGATGGATGGTTGCATCTTCCCAGTATCTTTGTGTCACTTTCATTAGTGGAGTTGTAGAATTATTGCGTAGTGGAAGATTCAACTGCCAAAAGCCTTATCACCATATAAATTAATTTGTTTTGTTTTCAATAATATTTCTCCTTTGTCTTTTTGTATTTATTTCCTTCTGCTGGAGAGAGTGTCAGGTCGTTCCAACGTTCTCATCCCTCTTTGGAACAGTTTTCAGTCGGACAATTTTATGAGAGATGATGTTTTTGTTAATGGAATTCCAAGCGTTGTCTTCACATTCCATCATTAGCAATAACTGTTTGTACTAGGGGTCTTCACAAATTTGGCCCCAGACTTCCAAATTAAAATTAAATTTCAAGTTAAAACATCTATTCCTAGTCAACATACGTTAGTGTGGCTTTTTGTCCATCAGATATTGTGGTTTTGCTTGGCTGGTTGGTGTATTTAATCATTTTCTGGAATAAATCTGCTGTATCTGGTTGACTGCCAGTTGCATGGTGTTCTGGTTTTATTCTGCTTTGGTCTGTGTTCTTTCAGTCTGCAGTATCACCTGACACTGCCTCACAGGTTCCATGAAATGGCTTTCTGACAAAAATTTATTCTCATTTGGACCCATGCACATAAAACACCAGATTGAGGGTCCTACAGATTTATCAGCATATGCAAAATGCTAGATGAATCTAAAAATCTAAAACAGTTATTGCCGTAGGTGCATCTGAGGGAAAATGGTTCAGTGAACAAAAGGTTATGCATTCCAGTTTGTTACACAGATTCTGTATATTAGATAAAGATGGATATATACTTTATTAATCCCAAAGGAAATTCAATATTATGCAAGTTCATTTCATGGGATCTTTTTAACCCCCTGCTTCCTCTGGGTCCTCTCATTAACTCATACTACGTCTGTATCTACCTGTCTTCTCTCCTTTCCTCCCTCCTGTCCCTCACTCCCTTCCTCTCGTTTGCTGCATTGGTTCAGAGCCCTCTCTTACTGCGAGGGAGAGGCGGGGTGGTGGGGGGAGAGGGGGTGGGCGAGAGAATGGCCGTCTCTCTCTCCATGGTGCTCCTCTCACCTCCCAACGCTACCCTGGTGAGTAGTGTGTGCTTGCATGTTGGACAATAGGCTTCAGTTGCAAAAATCCCTGTTTCTGATAGTGCTGTGAAGAGGTAATTTTCTGTAGCTCATATGTATTCTATGATGAGATTCTGTGTGTGATGATAGAAAAGCTTATATTAACTACTTTGTTTAATTTGCGGTTTTGCAAGGAGTGGCCAAAGCTGGTAACTCTTTGACTTCCAGCACTTTGTAGCAATTGATCTCTTTCTGCGGTTTTTCGCGGACGCACCAGACATTTATCGGCGTTTTCTTTCTGTTCTTGACTGATCGCAAGAGGCTTCGCTCAAAGCAGCATCGTTTTCGCACGTGGATGTGCACTGACATACGCAAACTTTGTTGCATTTTAAACTGCTGCAACTTCTGCGTCTTCCTCTGATTCGCCATTCTCTGATTCATAACAGGATCAGTCATCGTTTCTAATTTCCGTGATTAGAAGCCTGATTTTAACAGACGAGCTCCGCGAGACTTGGCGTCTATTAACGTCAATGGTAGCTAGTGAGTTAAAAGATTTGCATGCGGTAAACACAGATGTGTGCTTATATGTGACATGGTTCTAACACCCACAAATTGCACCTAATGCCTTACAGCTTTTTCAAGAAATAAATCATTTTGGTGGGTGACTACAGGAAGATTATCTTGGGAAACATGAACGCATGGTTATTTCAGTGTAATATTGATTTTTTTTTTGTCGGTGTCTCTTCACTTGAGTTCCCTTTTCCTTTCATTTGATTCTGTGGTTTAATTTTGACCTTACAGCAGGAGCATACTATCCAGCGCAGCCACAGTACACGCCATCTGTCCAGCCCACGTCAGTCATGATTAACCCCACCCAGCAACAGCAACCTGCCCCGCCCCCCCAGCAACCACCTGCACAGTCACAAGCCCCACCAAAGAGGGAACGCAAACAGGTAGTGTGTCACAAGAGCCTTTTGTCTGATTTCAAAATAATTGTCTGCACAGAAGGTGTTTGTTTGCTCAATGTAGAACTTTCTCTTTTACCAGAAAGCAACAATTGTATTTAAAACATTGGCTGGCACCCAGTTGCTCTGGAGGCACAAGTGTCTTACTTCCTCTTAATATTTTATTGATTTTTTTAGTGTTTCCCCCCAGAATTTTAGCTACTTAAGCAGCAGCACTGATCTACATGTGTGTGACTGTGGTTTGTTCATACAAGTCGAAATAGTTTAAAATTTAATGACATAAGAAATATTAGATTGGCTCATTTATGTTTGTCTTTTATGTCTTGATTCACAGCTTTTCACATTCATCTGCACAAATTAATGTAAAACAATTTAAATGCCACAACAACAGTTTGCCACAACAAGTTTAATACCCCTTCTTCATTGATAGTGACTCAAAACAAGTCCAAGATAAAATTGGGTGTTGTCATCCCCACACAGAGACAGTCGTTGGTAAACCGTTACGAATGGCATTCCAGTTGTGGTGCTCATAATCTAGCACCAATAAATGATGGATAAATGAATAAAAGAAAAACACTGTTGTGTTGTTAACCAATAACTGAACTGTGTCTTTTACAGATAAGAATACGGGACCCCAACCAAGGAGGGCGTGACATTACAGAAGAGATCATGTCAGGTGGGAGGTCGTCCACCACACCGACCCCTCCTCAGGTAAAAATGTTTTAGAGAGGTTTCATTTTAAGCAACCCTTTTAGTGATGATCTATCACAAGCATGGTTTTGTGTTTGGTTAAAGATGAGGTTTGTTTCCCAGTATCACTGATGGTGAGTCCTGAAGTGCAGGAACAAATAATAAATATTATCAAGACAAATCCAAGAAAATAACAGTTTTCAAAATTCCAGTGGCATATACTTTATATCTTTGACACTGTCTTAATTAAAAATTGGAAATTTTAGAAACATTGTCAAAAAATGGTTTCTCAAATTTCCTTACCAGTGAGTTAGTTAACAGATAATCAAAACAGGGCTCGAAATTGCGACCATTTTGGCCGAATATGCCTGAAAATTTTTTATCAGTACGACTATTAAATATATTTGGGAGCACCGGTGCGACTAGGGAAAAAAATCTGGTGCGCCTTTTTTTCCCTCTTCTCTCTCGCTCTTTCTCTCCATGGAGAGGTGCCTTGCTTTTGGGTAGGTGCTCCTAAAGTCTATGCTTGTGCTACTAACTTCTAAATTTGGGAGCACCATTGCTAACAAGAAAAAAAAGTTAATTTCGAGCCCTGCAAAACTGTTTCAATCAATCCCCTGGAGTTTCAGAAAGTTTCTTGATGATGTTTCATTCTCATCCTAGAAGTTTCATCAGTTCTAGTGGTGAATGGTCTTGTCCCAGTTTAATAAGCCTGTAGGGTGTGGTCTGTGCTATTCATATTCCAAAGACCATTGGTGAAACCCGTCTGGCTCCTCAACAATGGTTGAAGGGGGTGCCACGGCGTCTCAAAGGAGGTCATTGAAATACAAGTTTCACCGACCCTTTGTTTACTAATGGTTGTCATTAGCATGAGTCGCCTCACCTTGGTTAAACTGCTGAGTCCTTCTTTTAGGGAGTGTTGAAAAGACCTGATTGTAAATAGGCGAAAGGTGATGTCGCAGACCACCCCCCCTTGTTCAGAAATGGCTTCTACACTTTGACATGGATGCCCCTGAAAAAAACAGGGCTGACAAGGTATCCATCAGTATCCAAGACCAGGCAAAAAGAACACCAACACCTGAAAGAGGCACTGAAAACTTGTCAATATCCTGACTGGACTTTTGTGAAGGCTCACACAAGATCTAGAAAGAGAAGGAGAACAGGTGTAATATCATAGTGAATCATATCCTGAAATGATTCATTTCAGGATATCAATGTTCAGATCTTGGACAAGGATGACAGATGATTTGAGAGAGGAGTGAAAGAAGCCATCTGGTTGCCATCTAAACAGGGGGGGGGGTCTGTGACATCACCTTTTGCTCATTTACAATCAGGTCATTTCAAAACTCCTGAAAAGAATGTCTCCAGCAGATTAACCCAGGTGATGTGTCCGTGCTAATGAATCTCATTAGCATACAAAGGTTAAACGTGCATTTCAACGACCCCCTCTTTGACACCCCCATTAACCATTGTTGAGGAACCAGACTGGTTTCGCCAACGGTCATTGGAATATGAATAGCACTGACCACACCCCACAGGATTAATATACTGGGACAAGACCAGCCCGCACTAGAATTGAAGAAGCATTTTGGGATGTTTACTGTGACCTGGATAACCGAGAACCCACACTGATGTTAAGATGTTTTGTGGTGGTAGGTCTCCATAGACGCAGGTTCTGTTCAGACGAATGGAGAAGTTACACCGTCTGTCTCAACAGTCTCGGGAGGAGGTGAGTGAATTTCTCATTTCCCTCAGTTTAGTTACATTTGCTGGATGGTTGTAACGTACAGTTTCTCCATTGTGATTATTTCGTGTTTTCCAATGTCCAGATGAGAATAGTGAAACCTCATCGCCTCCTGCCATACTAAATACAGAGCCTGTGATGGAGTCCCAACAAGAAATGGAAAACCATAATACACCACCTGACGAGTTAACGGCACAATCCGCCATCCTTGTTTGTGCTACTACCACGCTCACCCCGTCGATAAAGGACCAGCAGTCTTCCTGTTCCCTCCCTCAAGTAGCGACATTAATTACTCCTGCTGAGACAGTACAAGAAGATGCTCAAGTTAGCAACACAGTAGGTGCTTCTGACAGCCCTTCGGCCTCATTAGCAGTGCAAGAGGAGCCTGAAGAATTGGAAGAAACACAGACCGCTCCGCCTGTGAAAACGCAAGAAAGTGAACAAAATATACAAGAAGTGATGGACATTGAATTGGAGGAGCAGCAGGCCAGCGCTAAGTTGGAGCCTACTTTTGAAGTTTCAGCAACAGTTACTCCTGATAATGTGTCACAAGAAGAAATGACCGAGATGAAAGATGAAATATCTCAGCCTCCAGCCTCTGAACTGGTATCTGCTGTTCCTCAAATCAAGAATATTACTCCAAGTTCTACCCCTGAATTTCAACCCACACTGAGCGAAACTACAGAGCCTGTTCTGTCCAATGGCCTTCCTCATGACGCTGAGGAGCTCTGTGAGGATATCGCATTTTCAGACACTACATCCCTTAACAAGGCTGACGCTTCTCAATCTCAGGAATCCACACCTGTGGTTAAAATGACAACACCAGCCCAGGAAAAGGTAGTGGGGGAGGAGGAAGATAAAATGGAGAACAGCAGCGATGCCCTTCTGATCACTTCCAGCAATTCTACAGAGGAATCTACTACTATGCAAGGTTAGAGTGGAGTTGATTTTTGCCGATTTTCATGATTGTTGAATCAGTACGAGTTCTTAACATCACTGTCCTTTTTTCTTGAAGCTGTTACAATTGTGCCAAAAAAGAGGAAGACTATGAAGGAGTTCAACAAGAAAGAGACCATTGGAGACCTCCTGGATGCCTTCACCGAGGTGGATATCACTTATTAGAAAAGTTTGAATTCAACATGATTTATGGTGGTGAAAGTGTTTGACGTGTTTGCGATTTTCATATTTAGGATATTTTGCATTTCACTGAAAGCAATAGAATTAAATTGTACTTGTCTGTTGATACTTGGTTTGTTTGCTGCAGGAGCAAGGTGCCAAGCCTGCCTCTGAACCCTCATCCACTCAGGCCGACCCTCCCCCCGTTGTTCCGGCTGAACCTCCTGCTGAAGCAGAAGATGAGACCTGGGAGGATAAAGAGGACAAGCAGAATTCAGAGCTTGAAAAGCCAAAAGCCACGTCTGAGTCAAGTAGGCAGAAAATTCAGTGCGAAGATGGTAAGTTGTGTCTGTTTGTCCAGAAATTTCACTTGTAATGTGACATTCACCCAAACATATGAGATTTTTTCTGGAATACTAGCCTTTAATAAACCCTTAAAAAGCCTTTACGCTGCGTCTTATAACACGCAGTACCTTACGTGTGCACTGAGTTTCAAAATCTGTAAAATTATTTTGTGCAAGTTTAGTCAACGCTCTGCTAGATCGTCCGCCAGACCATTTTTCACCGACGTAGGACGTAATACATAATACGTGACTATGTACGCTGGTAGCAATAAACCACTTGGAGAACATAACGCAAAGCTGCTCCAGCCCACCTCCAGAGACTGGAGAAGTGCTATAGACTGGAGCTGTACCATTGGTATGCTGAAAACCACATTTGTTTGGCTAAAGACCCCCGACAACGGCATCAGCGAAGAGACACACTTACAAAGCGCAATTTAAACTCCAGGCTATCACTTGTGAATGGTAATAGAGCAGCAGCGAGAGAATTTAAAATCAACGAATCTATGGTTCAAAAGTGGAGAGGGCAGGTTCAAAGTAACAAACTTAGTTTCTGTTGTAAAAAAGCGAGATGGCTGTAGTTGGAAAACCAGCTTGAGCGATGGATTTTGGAACAAAGAAGAGCTGGGAGAAGCATCTCTCCAGTCCCCTTTCGACTAAAGGCAGTAGCGATAGCTCAAAACATGAATATTCAACAGTTTCAAGGAGGTCTTAGTACCATCGCAATCCGTTGTGGCGCAGCAGCTTACTGTCGATTACAAAGAAAAGCTGGCAATCTTCCACAGTCACTGAATTGACAAAATCAACCAAAAGATCCAGCCCGAACACATCTTTAACGTGGACAAGGTCCCTCTCACTTTTGATATCACTGTGGCCCATGTTGTGGAGAAAAAGGGAACCAGCACAGTATCTGTATGGAGCACGAGGCATGAGAAGTCGACATTCACCGTTGTTCCTGGCAGCTTATGGTAATGTTTAAAAAGGAGACACTTCCGAAAGAAAAGTTTCCAGCTGGGGTCATTGCTAAGGTCAATCCAAAAGGCTGGATAGACGAGGAGTAAATGGGAGTGGCTGAGAGAGGTCTACGTAAAGAGACAGGATGGTTTTTTCCAAGCTTCGCTGTCTCGTGATCTATGACTCCATACGTGTCCATACCAAAGATACTCCGGGCTTGCGCTAGCCATTCGCCCCTTCGCCATAGGCGAAGTAAATTCCAGAGTGGCTACATGGTTTTTAGCCTGTCTAGCCACAGTTTGCGTTCTTATTTTTAGGGAAAAAAAGGCTAAAACTTTCAACTTTTTTGGACTCGCGAAAATCCCCGAGCGATAACACAAGAAAACAAACTTTCTTTCGCTAGGTGGTGCGCATCTTCTTCGCCTTCGTGTTCTTGCATGCCGACGGAAATAGCCGAAGTGACCCGAACGCTCCCGATCATTAAATATGCACTCGGGTCATGACCACCTCTCGTCCAATGAAAAAAAGAGGATTCTATTTTTACAAGCTAAACCCGTGAATTGGTGTACGACAAGGCGAGGACAATCAATAGAAAGAAATGAGAATAGTGTGTTTTATAGTAGATTTTGTGTTAAAATTCTAATTGGAAAAACAAATGGTGAATGCTGAGAGGGGGTAGGAGTGGTGACAGACTGATCAGAAGGTAAATGAAAAATATTATCAATACTTTTTTGTAGTCTTAGACTTTTGATCCCTATAACCAGCAGGAATAACCAGCGATCCATGTAAATGTGTATTCACCTCGCTTGCTATAATAGCAAGTAAAACTTACAAGTAAACATTGAGTAATAGTGAATGCAAGTTTTCAATTGTTGAATCTCACATTTATAATTGGATAAAGTAGGATAGAAATAAAGATAGTTAAGCTTGATCTTTTGACTTTAGTGTATTTTTGTAGGTAAACTGAATAGAAGATTTTGCCCTCAGAATGCACCAGAATGCAGGAAAACAACCCCATTTTCTAAAAAATATCCCAGGGATACCCCCACCCCACGACAAATGTGGTTTTACACCCCCCCAACAATTGAATTGAGCGTTTAAAGTCAAATTGTGAGGGTCATGGGAGTGATAGATGAGAGACGGTGAACACACTTTTACTACTACTGGGAGGCAGCGCCTGGATGACTGGGCCTGAAGTGCCTGAAGTATCTGCTTTAGACTTTTGAGGACTTTGAAGGATTTACGACACATTGATCAAAAAAATAAAATAATAAAAATATATTAAAAATGAATGGATGTATTTTTAAATTTTAGATACATAGTAAAACCAAGTTCAACCACAGTTACTGTTTTGTTTCCGTTAACTTGTTCTAGCTTGCGCTCAATAATAAAGTGCGCTGTATGGTACAGTGCGCCCTCGTTCCTCGATGTTAATGCATTCCGGGAACCACACATGATTAACGATTTCCGCGATAGAGCGAAGGAATTATTTCTTATTATTTACGGTAATTTAAACATTTATGAACCTTCTCCATAATGATATTAAACCACTTTCTATCTGTATTACCGGTTTCCCACCTTTTCTGTTATCGACTGTTTAAAGCACTTTTGTGTCTCGCGTAAGTCCAAGACTCACGGAACGGAGCGCACTTCCGGATGCTGTCAGCTGATGGAATGCACGTACGGTATCACGTGACTGCCTACCAAAAAAAGTCACGAGCGTTGATGTGCGAATGCGCAATGGCGCACTGTACTCTATAATTTAGACTGTGCTTTTGATGCGTTACTCATATTGTGCAGAAAGTTCAATTATTAACCTTCTCAGTGTCCTCCTGCATCCTCACTCTTCATCATTGTCCTTGACGCATCTTTTTTATTACTTGTAGAAAAAGTGAAGCCAAGTAACCCCGGACAGAAGAGGCGTTACGACAGAGAATTCCTCCTGAGCCGCCAGTTTGTGGGCATTGGGTTGATCAAGCCTGAAGGCCTTCCTTTCATTAGCGATGTGATCCTTGATAAGGTTGGTGATGTTTGTGTGTTGTATAATACACACATTTTAAAGTACAGTATTTTCCGCACTATAAGGCGCACTTAAAAGCCTATAAATTTCTCATAATCCCGTAGTGCGCCTTATAATCCGATGCACCTTATATATTGATTAATATTAGTATTGGTTCAGCGAACTTAAAAACAAGTTCGCTGAAGAAAAGCCGGCAGTCTGGCCGGCAGTCATGCCGCACTACGCCACCAGGGGCACCATCACAAGTATTCGGGCCTACACCCCCTAACAACGGTGGTCAAGGGGCGTCGTCGAATTGCCGGCTCTCACTGACCTGCTGGTCTGACGGCAGAGCAGCAGCGGAGAGCCCCTGATGACCGTCTACGATAACGAAGCAAAACATAAGGAACTTTAAGCAATTCTATTAATAATGTTTGACTGACTGACTGATCTCAGTATTTCCCAACCACCATGGCGCCGGAAATAACCAACTTTAAACTTAATTGGTCTAAAAAATGCCATTGTGCTGTAATCTGGATTCTAGTGACGGTCCGTTCAATTACCCTGCGGAAACACATGGAGAAACTGGCATAAAGGCAAATGGAAGACCCTCAAAGCTGAACTTCCAGCCTTTTCTGAAATTTCAAGAGCAGAGTCACTGTTAGACAAACGTGTCTGGTGTGTTGCAATTGATTTGCAAATGTAGTTGATAGATCTGGGCGGGCGGCGGTGGGGCGCATTTAGGCTTGTGTATTCTGTCTGCAGCGACGTGCTGTGAGGTTCAGGGCTGTGAGGGTCAGTTCTATGAGTAAAACGGCGTCACATTTGCCAGTAAATAGCAGCCTGACATTAAAAACTAGTTAAAAAATTGTTTAGGACACACAGTGCGGCAGCAAATAGCTGCACCTCACCTCCGACTGGACTAC
Source organism: Antennarius maculatus (assembly GCA_013358685.1). Taxonomy (NCBI): domain Eukaryota; kingdom Metazoa; phylum Chordata; class Actinopteri; order Lophiiformes; family Antennariidae; genus Antennarius; species Antennarius maculatus. The sequence goes on along the minus strand of CM023619.1, from coordinate 6,222,206 downwards.
TGATCGATCGAAACAATATTTAATTATATAAACAAAGACGAACATCGGAGCTTAAATATCTGCTTTGAACTTCAGATCAGGAAATAATCCGCTCTGTTCGAACTGAGTGGTCCACTCGTAATGAATTTAGCCAGTTTTTAATGTCAGGTTTTTTAAAATGCATTTTGACTTCTTTCTAAGATGGCAAAGTGATCAAGTGATCAGGTTTCCTTGATGAGACTCAGAATGGCTTCATTGAAATGACAATAGGGGTCTTTCACAGCTGACTAAAGGTACTCAATCATCAATACTCAAGCTAGTGGACGGATAGTGCAACTACAGCCGCTATTTTTTTTAGTCTATTTAAATTTTTTTATTATATGCGCTTTGTAATCCAGTGCGTCTTATATATGGAATAAATTATAAAAATAAACAATTCATTAAAGGTGCGCCTTATAGTCCAGTGCGCCTTATAGTGCAGAAAATCCTGTAATAGCAGTCCCACATCACGAGCAAGACAAATCACTGTTTTTGTTAGAATTTTACCTTCTATACCAGAAGTAAGATTCTGTAAAGGAGAAGCAACAGGCATGCTGTGCATACTGCTGATTTTGTGAAACTAAATCATTAACAGAAAGGGGCGTGAATTCAGAAAATAGCAGTGCTGAATTTAATTAATGACGTCACTGATTATATGGGGGAAAAAAAGGTGTTGGACAAACGGCCCTCATTGTGTGTGTGTTTGTGTGTGTGTGGTGTGTGTATGTGTGAAATATGAGGTCATTTGTATTGTATGTTTAATTTCAGCCAAACACAACTCCACTCCGACCTGCTGACCCATCCCGACTGATGACTGTCGGTCCTGATTTTACTCCTTCGTATTTGGGGAACCTTGGGAGCAGATCAATGGGTGGACCACGAGGCCCAGTGAGTGAATCTCTGTCTTCATTTTTTCAGGATAATTTATTACCAAGCAATTTAGTTTAATACCCATTAAATAAAGTTTTTTTAAATAACTTAATATTTATGCTTGTATTAGCTGCCTGTGCCACGTCGTTCCCAACAAGGACCGAGGAAGGAGCCCAGGAAGATTATTAGCAGCATGTCTCTCAATGATGAAGTACAGCTCAACAAGGCTGAGAATGCTTGGAAGCCCTCTTTGAAGTCATCCATTCTCAACTGCGGCCCAGAAAGAGAAGATGATTCTGAACAGATCAAGACTCAAGCTTTGTTCAAGCGCCTCCGCAGTATCCTCAACAAGCTTACGCCTCAGAAGTTTCAGGAACTGATGAAGCAGGTGACAGAGCTGACAATAGACACAGAGGAGAGGCTTAAGGGAGCGATTGATTTGATCTTTGAAAAGGCCATCTTAGAACCCAGCTTCTCCGTCGCCTATGCCAACATGTGCCGCTGCCTTATGGGGGTAAGTGTTGTCTTTGTTTGATATTTTTTTTCTTTTTTTTGAATTTGCTCCAATGATGACTTCTGTTTTGTGCCATGTGTCTGGGCCACTGAATTTTTATGATGCATTGAGGAACTGATGGAGCATGTAGAAAACAAAACTGTTCATTTAATTTTGCTGCCCTAGGCATTGTTACTGTTCAAAATGCATATTTATATAAAGGAATACATTTCTCCCTCAGTTGAAAGTGTCCATCCCAGACAAGCCTGGAATTAATGTCAACTTCCGCAAGCTACTGCTCAACCGATGTCAGAAAGAGTTTGAAAAGGACCAAGATGATGATGAAATATTTGAGAAGAAGCAAAAAGAGTTAGAGGCTGCCAAAGATGTAAGAATCTTTTAATAGTCTGTGTGTACTACCACAATGTTATGTCAACAAAACCAATTGTTTTATCACACTCCCTAAACTAAACACCCATTTGTATCCGCACCCAGGAGGAAGAGCGTGAGCGCCTGACGGTAGAGCTGGAGGAAGCCAGAAATAAGGCGCGCCGGCGCTCATTGGGCAACATAAGGTTTATAGGTGAACTCTTCAAACTGAAGATGTTGACAGAGGCTATCATGCACGACTGTGTAGTGAAACTGCTGAAGAATCATGATGAAGAGTCTCTGGAGTGTCTCTGCAGGCTGCTCTCCACAATTGGAAAAGACCTGGATTTTGAAAGGGCCAAGGTAAGAAAGTATCAACATTCTATGTATAGAACAAACATTTATAAATTCATACTCAACATTTTCTAGCCTTCACTAATGAAAACTGACTTTATTTGTCCCTCTTAGCCTCGAATGGATCAGTACTTCAACCAGATGGACAAGATCATCAAGGAGAGGAAGACTTCATCCAGAATACGTTTCATGCTTCAAGATGTACTAGACCTTAAAAAGGTGATATGACATATGATATAACATACAAAGTATAACATGTCAAAAATGGTAACCCTTAGCGTCTTATCCAATGCTAAATGCAAAGACTTGTTTTATATGTCATGTTGTTCGTAGGGATTATGAGTCACACGGAAATCACAATGGTCAAAATTAATGTTACAGTAAGACTGCTTTATAACAACCATCTCCCACGTGTGATCAACAGAACAACTGGGTACCTCGTAGAGCTGACCAAGGTCCTAAAACAATCGAACAGATCCACAAGGAGGCAGAGATGGAAGAGCATAGGGAGCAAGTTAAAGTCCAGCAGCTCATGTCCAAGAAAGATTCTGGCAGGGTGGGAGGGAACATGGGTAGCCGAGGTCCTCACATTCCAGGAGGTGGCAGGAATAGCCAGCCTCAGGATGAAGGGTGGAACACCGTGCCCATCTCCAAGAGTAGACCCATTGACACCACCCGGCTCAGCAAGATCACAAAGGTATTCAAGAGTCTACAGAATTAAGCAGTGTTCAGTGTAATCCATTGCTTTATGCTTAAAATATTGACGTAATGTGTATGTAAATGTATCTTCTGTGTTTCCCATCAGCCGGGTGACTTCAACAATCAACTGTTGGCTCCAGGTGGAAAGGGCATGTGGGGAAGCTGGGGCAAAGGAAGCAGTGGAGGAACAGGAGTTAAACCAGCAACTGGCGAGCCAGGTAAGATGCCTGCGTCCATATTTTTGTCTAGAGATAAAATAAACTGCAGACAGTCATAAATATCAACCACGTGATATCAGTCACTTTTTGAAAATATGCTCTTAAGGCAGCCCTTCATTGGTATGTTAATCAATCCTCTTTTTAGATTCTGGACGTCTTACCACCAGTACACTCAACCGCTTTTCAGCCCTGCAACAGTCTGGTTCTTCACTGGCCTCATCAGACTCTGATCGCAGAGTTCCACAAAGGTATAATGCAGCTCCATACATTTACTCACCATGGAAATTCTCTTGTCTTCCATTGAGTTACCAATAAAATTCTTCACATTTTAATGTTAACTAGTTTTTAGACATTTCCATGTTTCAAGTCCAGATTCATTCATAATGAAATGTAACTCATGTAGATCTCACAGTATATAGACACCGACAGTTCTGGATCTTTGTCCTTCTCACAACTTCCAGGTCAAGCTCCAGCCGTGAGCGTGGTGTTGACAGGGATAGGGAGAATCGCGACAGAGAACGGTTTGACCGGTTTGATCGCAGTGAGGGACGGCAAAGCCGCGATGACAGGAGCAACCTGAACTATCCAGCCAACAAGAGAAGCTTCAGCAGAGAGTCAAGAGAACGAGTGAGAGATGGCGAAGGCAGCAGGGCCTCGACTGAACCTGTCCGACGTGTTTCCAGCATGATCGATAATGGGAGAAGCAGAGATCGAGGAAGTCGGGACAGAGGTCAAAACGCAGATCTGTCAGGTGAAAAACTCAATTGTGAATGATGTTGGATGGAAACGTTACTAGTACAACACATGCAGTATGGGATATAACGCTCTTGCGTAACCTAACTGATAACCTAACTCAATTCATACTTTGAAGGCAGATCAATTGGTGTTATGATTATAAGATGGCAACCACACATAAATGCCGTACCACAGTCATCTACTTCAAATGAAGTCCATGTTCCATCTGCAGGTGGTCTCCTACCTCCGGATGGTAGTGGATAACATGTCTCAATGTGGTCCGGATCTATAGTTATCTCCAGATCCCTCAGTTGAGAAATCACTTGTTCCACATTCTCGATATCAGCGCCGTGCTCTGTTCCATCTCCCCTGGCCACAGCATGTGCGTAATTCCTCGGCTTGATTTTGATTCCAGTGATGATCACATCATTCATAGGAATGCTTTGTTCCAAGTCATCCATTCTTTGTTGTCCCTGTTCTAAGACAACAATTCGTCGGTCTTTTTCATCCATGTCTTTCCGCATTTTCTTCATCTCGTCCTTCATTTCTTAAGTGGCTTCTAGCAACAGTTTTAACTTCCAACTTTTTAACAAAGTCACTCTTTAACTTATCGAAGTCGCTCTTTAACTCGCTCTTTAACTCTTTCATAGAAAAGATTATGTGGTTTAGAGTCATCTTCTACAATATCGCTTGCAATATTGTATCCATATCTTCTTCCTTTTTCGGCTTTTCCCTTCAGGGAATCGGTTGCCTCCATCTAACCCTGTCTTCTGCATCCTCTTCTCTCACAACAACTACCTTCATGTCCTCTCTCACAACATCCATAAACCTCTTTGGTCATCCTCTAGGCCTCCTGCCTGGCAGTTCAAAACTCGGTATCCTTCTCCAAATATATTCACTTTCATCTGGACATGTCCAAACCATCTCAGTCTGGCCTCTCTGACTTTATCTCCAAAACCTCTAACATGTGCTGTCCCTCTGATGTACTCATTCCTGATCCTATCCTTCCTGATCACTCCCAAAGAGAACCTCAGCATCTTCATCTCTGCTACCTCCAGCTCTGTCTCCTGTCTTTTCCTCAGTGACACTGCTCTCGATGCTCTCACCAGTTTTGTACACCTTTCATTTTACCTGAAACTCTATCACACATCACACCTGACACTTTTCTCTACCCGTTCCATCCTACCTGTACACGCTTCTTCACCTCTTTTCCACACTCTCCATTGCTCTGGACTGTTGACCCTAAGTACTTAAAATCCTCCACCTTCTTGATCTCTTCTCCCTGTAACCTCACTCTTCCACTTGGGTCCCTCTCATTCACACACATGGACTCTGTCTTACTGCAGCTAACCTTCATTCCTCGCCTTACTGCTCTGCTACTCCAGACTTCATCATACAATACCACAGTTCCTCTCCAGTACTCTGTCATCTGTAGTACTCTTTTTTTTGGCAAGAAACCATGCTGCTGCTCACAGATGCTCACTTCTGCCCTTAGTCTAGCTTCAACTACTCTTTCCCATAACTTCATTGTATGGCTCATCAGCTTTATTCCTCTGTAGTTGCCACAACTCTACACGTCTCCCTTGTTCTTAAAAATGGGCAACAGCACACTTCTCCTCCATTTCTCAGGCATCTTCTCACTATCTAAGATCCTGTTGAACAACCCAGTCAGAATCTCTACTGCCACCTCTCCTAGACACTTCCAAACCTCCACAGGTATATCATCAGGACCGAGTGCCTCTCTTAATCCTCTTCAATGCACATCTCACTTCATCCTGACTAATCTTTGCTACTTCCTGGTCCACAACACTCACCTCTTCTAGTCTTTGTTCTTTCTCATTTTCCTCATTCATCAACTCTTCCAAGTACAGTATTTTCCGCACTATAAGGCACACCTAAAAGCCTTTAATTTTCTCAAAAACCGACAGTGAGCCTTATAATCCAGTGCACCTTTTTATATGAAAATTTTTAAAATAGGCCATTCATTGAAGGTGCACCTTATAGTACAGAAAATACTGTACTCTTTCCATCTTCCCATCACTCTACTGGCACCTGTCAATACACTTAACAAACTCCTTCAAGATAACTCCTACTCCGTTTCTCTTCCTATCTACACCATAATAGAACAACTTGAACCCTGCTCCTAAACTTCTAGCCTTGCTACTTTTTCCACCTGGTCTCCTGGACACACAGTATGTCTACCTTCCTCCTCTGCGTCCTATACTCTTGGCGTTCCTTTTCACTGTTCCTATAAACACACTTTGCTCCTCTCCTTCGACCATCTGGTTTAGAGTATCCTCCGATTTTCCTCTTATCATTCTGCAGAGAATCAGTTAGTCAGTATGAGTATGAGTTAGAGAGATACCGACAACAGGAGACAGAAGAAAGACGTTCGCTTCTGTTTAGAGCCGGAAGGAGTTATTAAAGTATATGCAGGTGTTGACTCACTAATGCCACCACACGTGATCTGTCTTCAAGGTATCAGTAGAAGTAATATCCCATATTACTTACTATAGTGAGTAACGTCACTGAAAGGGAGCTTTTTTTCGTTATTGTCTTTTGTCTCCGTCTCTTCAGCTAAACGTTCGAGCACCCCGACGCCGCCTCCTCCTTCACTGTCAAAACCTGCCTTGACCGAAGAGCAGGTAGAAAAGAAGTCGCATGCCATCATTGAGGAATACCTCCACATCAAGGACTTGAAGGTACAAACACATGGAACAACTACTGCAGTGCATGCAGATTGTCAGGGTTGCCATCAAAAACTTCTATTATGAATATGTTTTAACGGCCATTTTCTTCTGTGCTCTTTTAGGAGGCATCAGAATGTGTGGCAGAACTCAACAGTGCCTCATTGCTGTATGTGTTTGTACGGAACGCTGTAGAGTCGACACTTGAGCGCAGCACTGCGGCCAGAGAGCAAATGGGTCTGCTGCTGCAACATCTCATAAAGGAAAAGATGCTGATGCCACAGCAGTACTACAAAGGGTGAGCATTTGTCAGGGGTAAAAAACAAAATTTTGACTTAAACCTTCTTTACAGTTTACCGAATGCTGTGAGACAAACAAAAGTGCACATTTTAAAATTAATTTAAATTGTGTTTTTGGGGGAACCACAGACTAGAAGAGATCCTTGAAGCTGCAGAAGACACTTCTATAGATATACCTCACATCTGGCTGTACCTTGCTGAGCTCATTACCCCCATGCTCCATGAAGGTGGTATCCCCATGGGACAGCTCTTCAGGTGGGTGACAGGAGAAGGACTCATAAGCACAATTAATGCATGTTGTGGGCGAAGAGTACAGTAACTGAAAGATGCTTTAATGCCTCAAGCAATCAACTTACCATTTTGCAGTGTGCACAACTGAAGTTTAATTCATTCCAGATAAGCAAGTAAACTGAATGTTAATGTGATTGATTTGAAATTAGAAAGACTAATTTAGTTGCCTTACTTTTTCCCTTAGGGAGATATCAAAGCCTCTTGTGCCTCAAGGGCAGGCTGGCATGCTGCTGGTACAGATCCTCTATTTGCTTTGCAATGGAATGGTATGTTCGATGTTAATCTGTAGATTAGGCATGTCCATGTTGAATTTGGACTGCTAGTCCTTTTGCCATTCTAAACTCACTGGCTTGTACGTGTGTGTTTTTCCTCAGACCTCTAGGAAGGTCGGTGCCATGTGGACAGAGGCAGGGCTGAACTGGAATGAATTCTTGCCCGAGGGGCAAGATATCAACAAGTTTGTCAGTGAAAAGGTGCGCAGGAAGTACCAGGCTGATAAGCACAAGCAACTTGAATATGAATATGTTGTTTTCTGACGATCTGATTGTTTTATGTGATTTAGAAATTGGAGTTTACGCTAGGAGAAGAGATGCAGTCAAAGGTAGCTGATAAGAAGGAGATCCTCACTGGAGAACAGATCAGCAAACAGCTGGACAGACTCCTACAGGACAAGGCCAACAACCAGCGTCTCAATGACTGGATTGAGGTGTGTGTGCGTGCGTGACATCACAAGTAGTTCTGTTGTTCCTTCAGACAGGCAGTATCCTATTCCTAATTCTTATTAACAATATAAAAACTGCCATGTTGTTCCTCACACATTTTTTTTGTCATTCTCAGGCTAACTTGGACGAGGCACAAATCGCTTCCAACCAGTTTGTACGAAGAGTGATGACTTCCGTGTGTCAGTCTGCCATCATTTGTAAGTATGACTAATGCAGTGTCGAAAAATCATGCCGGTGAACTTCGTATTATTTGCTATATTATCATCTCACAGCATCAGAATAAATTCTGTACAAGATGGTAGGGGAATGTTTCAGCACCTATTTATTTATATATACATATATATATATATATATATATATATATATATATATATGTATATTTGTGTGTGTGTGTGTGTGTGTGTGTGTGTGTGTGTGTGTGTGTGTGTGTGTCATATTGACGTGTAAAAATGCACATAACATATGTGACTGATTTTGTGGACAAATCAATGTGTCATAGCAGGGTTATTCATGTCTCATTGCAGGCGATAACCCGTACAAGTTGGATGGCCAACAGATCAGTCTGAGGGCCAGTCTGTTGCAGAAATACTTGAGTGATGAGCACAAGGAGCTTCAGGCCCTTTATGCCATCCAAGCGCTGATGGCACACATGGAGCAGCCAGCTAGTGAGTGTCCTGTTATTAATATGTTATTTTAGAAGTACTGTGTCAAGCTCATGTGTACAGATATACCCAATACTAAATTTGATGAAGTTCCTATCTTTTAAGTTGTTGATTCAACGTGCCAATATGGCCAAATTAAAACTGCAATTGTGGCTGCATTAAAACTAAAAATTTAACATGCATGAAAATAAAAACAGTTGCCACATTGTAATAAAAAATATGCAGTATTTTACACACTATAAGGCGCACCCAGAAGCCTATAATTTTCTCATAAACCTACAGTGCGCCTTATAATCCGATGTGCCTTATATATGGATTAATATAATATTAATATTGGTTAAAAACAACTCAGACAGTCATGAATGCTCCATCTAATGGACGGATAGTGCAACTACAGCCGCTAGTTTTTAAAATTTTTTTATTATTATTATACGCGCCTTACCACCCAGTGCACCTTATATATGAAATAGATTATAAAATAAACGGTTCATTAAAGGAGCACTTTATATGGCAGAAAATATTGTACACATCACAAAGTTTAATGTGAAAGAAAGATGATTCTCACACATTTCCTGACAATCACTCGGTTGGTTTGCATCATCCTTACAGTAATCCCTCATTTATTTGCCCTTCAAGATGCCCAGCTTTTTAGTAGGAAGTTGTGTGATACCATATGAGCATTCTATTGGCTGACAGCATCCGTGTGTGTTCCTTTTGCAACTTTTCATTAACACAGAAGTGTTTTTAACAGTCTATAAGAGTGTGGGAAAAGGTAATAAAGATATAAAGTGGTTTTAATATCAGTATGGGTAGCAGTGACGTGCGGTGGGGTTCACGGAAGTGAGGCACTGACATTAAAGTAAGTTCTACGAGCCAGACAGAGTGGCGTGTTTGCAATTAAATTAGCAGCTTGACATTAAAAACTGGTTAAATTCATTACGAGTGTACAGAAACACTCAGTTTCGAAACAGGGCGGGTTATTTCCTTATCTGAAGTTCAGAGCAGGTATTTAAGCGCCGACATTTGTCACCTTTTATTAATTCAATCTCGTTTTGACCAATTGGTCGTCCAATCGGAGGTGACGGTCGACTGCTTGCTGGGGCACTGTGTCACCTAAATGGTTTTTAACCAGTTTTTAATGTCAGGCTGTTAATATACTGGCAAATACGACTCGTAGAAGTGACTTTAATGTCGGTGCCTCATCACTGTAAACCTCACCGTACGTCACTGATGGGAAGGGTTCATAAACCTTTAAATTCCCGCAGAATTTTGTTTTTTCGCGGGTGGTTCTGGAACGCGCTAGAGATTACTCTATTTGGCAAACTGTTTTCCCAGAAGGCACCAAAACACCATGTGTGAATGTTTTCTGAATGGTTACTTGGTTAGTTGTATCTCAGTAATCTTAACTGTTGCTTATTGTTGCTGCTGTCTCTCATTTACACATGCAGTTTATTATGATGTGACCAGGGTAAAGCGTATGCGTGATATCGAGGATGTGTTGTTGCGTAAATAACTTTCCACTTCATAAAGGATACTGTGTTTATTTTAAAACAACCTCAGGAATTACATTGATTCAGCGCTAATATTAATACACTGGAATACACTGTACAAACATAGACTGTACAAACTTCTCCTTACCATAGTGCTTAAACCTTAAGCCTAGTTTCATTTTTCATTTCTTCCGCATTAAACGGTGTGTGAGCTACTGACCGCAACAACCCATACGTCTTCATGAACAGTTCTTAACAGTGTAAACCTCTTTCTCTCTGCAGACCTGCTGCGAATGTTTTTTGACTCCTTATACGATGAGGACATCATCAAAGAGGAGGCCTTCTATAAATGGGAATCCAGCAAAGATCCCGCGGAGCAAACGGGCAAAGGTGTTGCACTGAAGTCGGTGACGGCTTTCTTCACCTGGCTCCGTGAGGCTGAGGAGGAGTCGGATCGGGACTAAAGATACAAATGGAAAGCTGTCTCAAACCTTTGACAAGAATGGGGACTCTGCAAGCGGATGCCAATTGTCACGACTTATAACACCTCAATGAGGTTAAATCTGTTGTAGATTCTTTTTTGTCGAGGGATGGACTCAGAAAGCAATCATTTCTCTCAACCCTTCCTCTCTAAATGCCCCAACATTTCCTCACTACAGCAAGTCCTCATCACACAAACTTGAAAAACAGATTTAGCAGGACTGCTTGTTAACACAGTACCCCATATCACCACAATATCCATATCACCCGTTGAATGGCTTCTGTTCTCTCTTTGTCTTTTGCTGGCGTGTGTAGCAAGACTGAAGTGTGTTTCCATTAATTGCACAGTGTGCAGAGTGTTAATGGACAAATGCACATGAACTCATTGTGGTTTGATGGAGTTTTTAACACAGAGGTCATCTATTTTCTCTTTCCATTTTCCATCCTAAATACACAAAGCAGAGGACTGTTGGTAACCTTGACTACTAGGGGTTGGTCTTAATGCTTCCTCTAAGCCATTCTCTTGTATCCCCAGTAGTGAACCAAACTGACACTCTTCATCCTTACCTCTTCTATACATAAGCCTGAGCTGTCCCTGTTGACACTTAACAACCCAATCACCATTAAAACTTGAAAGCTACAGAAAATTGACTTGATGACATATATAAAGTTAAGACAAATGATCTGAAAGCCTTTTCTACTTAAAGTGGAACTTTATTTCAGCAGCATTCTGTAAATATATCTTTTTTTTTTTTTCATTTTTAGTTTTTCCAGAAATGATAAATTGCTGATGTAACTGCAGTGTCTCCTTTTCCAACAGAAAATATGGTTGTCCAGATGCAAAGAGGTGCTTTAGATAATTGATTATTAGTTGTATTGGAATTTTGTAAATATTCTTTTTTTGTGGCTTTATTTAAGAAATTGTTACTTCTTTTGCATCGGAAGCTGGAAATATGGGGTAACAGAACATTGCAAATAAAGGACTTAAGTTGCTGAGAGTTTTGCATAATCTTGTCAGGTGTCCTTTTTTTGCCTTCATAGTGAAGTAATTCCCAATTCTTGGAATTCTTTTTTAAAAAAAATCTTTTTAAGAGGCTTAATTTTTCTGCCATGGAGTTCTGGCTGGTTGGGAGTAAACCAATTCATACACTACAAAGTAGTAAAGGTTAAAACCTGTAATAAATTAGTGATATTACACAATTCTAAATATTACTGGTTGAAGATATACCTTTTTTTACTACTAACATTACATTTACCTCATTTATTACTGTAATTTTTAACTTCATATTGAAATTGAAAGTAACTTGAAACTTTTTAGTAATACCTGTAGAAGTACCTTGAACATGCAATTATCTTAAAATTGTGCATCTTATCAATGAAAAAGCAGCTCATCTGATTAGTGGATGGCCCCCATACATTTCTGTAGGTACAACTCATCAAAAAACATGACACTGGACCGGGTATAGTTACAGGTCCAGCAACACCAATGCGTCGGAGTAGAGAAAAACTCCATGTCCGTATCGCTTTTGAACTGACACTGATGTGCCAAAGTGGAGTGGAGGTAGCCCTCTCCAGCCTCATCTGTCCTGTGTCAGTGGGGTGTTCTACAGCTGGAGGAGTTGCATCAAAAAAGACTTAGAATGCTGAAAATACTTGTTTTTTTGAATAAAAATTCACAACACATTCACTTATATTTTCACATTATGACCCATGATCACATTATTTCTTGACTGTACCTAAAAATACTGTAGATATTTTTAATTTGAATTAAGATAAGTCGTTTATTCATTTTCTACCGCTTCATCCGTCGTAGCGGGTCGTGGGGAGCTGGAGCCTAACTCAGCTGACATATTGTGGGGTGAGAGGCGGGGGACACTCTGGGCACGATGCCAGTGCACTGCGGAGCCACACAAAAATACACAACCATGCACACACACACTCACTCCTACGGCCAATTTGGGACCTGCCAATCAACCTGAAGCGCATGCTTTTGGAGGTGGAAGGAAGCCGGAGAACCCAGGGAGAACCCATGCAGACACGGGGAGATAATGCGAACTCCGCACAGAGCCGGACTCGAACCCGGACCTGCCGTGTTGTGAGGCGACAGTGCTACCACTGCGCCACCGTGCCGCCCCAAGATAAGTCATTTAATATAATTTAAGCTATTGTGTAAAATAAAACCCACATGAAGTCAGGTACGACCCCACATGACCCCTGCAGGGGAGCCTGATATGGAAGCTGCTGCAGCGCAGATTTTGGGGTTTCCTGACCACATGGATGATGCCAGACATCAGAAATTTTTTTTTTAATTTCATAATTATAAACAAAATATATATCACTTTAAAATTAGTTGCCTGTACCTTTAATAGATTATTTTAGCTGCTATAGGTGTAGACCAGGGGTGTCAAACTCATTTTCACCGAGGGCCGCATCAGCATATTGGCTGTTCTCAAAGGTTACTTATCAGTCAGTCAGTCAGTCATCTTCAGATTACCACCGCTATATCCGCCGCTGCGGGTCACGGGGAGCTGGAGCCTATCCCAGCGGCACAGGGGACACTCCGGGCACGACGCCAGTGCACCGCGGGGTTACTGATCAATGTAACTAAAGGTAACTTAACATAAATTAAATAACTACTCCTTAATGTTAAATAACTGAATATTACTTATTCATGTTACAAACATTGCAGTTACACTGAAAAAAATGTTTCTCTGTTATAACATAAATCCTTTTCATTTGTCAACTTATGAAACCCACAACACTCCATCAATCAAGGGTCAAACTATCCAAGTGAAAAAAATAACATCAAACACAAGTTAGGACATTAACTTTGTTTAAAATGTTTTTGTCAATGTTAAAATGGGCTTAATTACTGTAATGTGGAAAATGTAGTTTTGGTCAAAGCACACTATTTATTTTTAGACACTCTGACCTTTTATGCTCTCGCGGGCCAAATAAAATGATGTGGCGGGCCACATTTGGCCACTGGGCCTTGAGTTTGACACATGTGGTCTTAGACTGTTGAGGATATTTTCTCTGTCTTTCCTGTTTAAAGAAGTTGCATAAATTACTTAAATAGCTTTTGTTATTTCTCTTTCATTGCTTTTCTTGCTCATACAACATTGATCCTTCACATGTTTGCAAGATACTGCCACCATCCACGTGCTTCTGCTTAACAGGTGGGAAGCAAATATAGAAGACAAAACGCAACCTGAAAATCCCATCCGTGCTTCAGCAGCTGGACAACGACTCTATCAGGTCTATATCCCACTCTATCTCTTTCTGTCTTTCCCTTACCCTGGCCCTATCTCCTTTGTTTTTCTTTTCTACCCAACTGGTCAAGGCAGATGGTCACTCTCCAGAATCTGGGTCCCCTTTTTTCCTCAATGAGGGAGTTTTCCCCAAGCCACTGTTGCTTGCCCTACAGGGTTCTGATGGGTTTCTCTGTCTATAAAAGCGCTAATCTGTTTGCTGATCTGAGTAAGTGCGTTATAAATAAAACTTGATTGATTAATTAATTGATATTCATATGAAACACTTGATAAATCTACTGACCTGGTGTTTGTCTCAAACTTATATAATGATATTTATGTTAAAAGTATTTATTTTGTTCTTGGATCCTTTGTTTCTTATTTATGCTCTCTTATGTTGACTAATGTTCTAGGTCTCTTTGCTATTAGGCCAATTTGAAGTTCATAAGCTTTCTCTTAGTTTTAAGGAATCCAGTAGTCATCAAAGTAGTTGTACAGTTGTACACCATTACCATTACCAAAGGTACACAATCAGACTCTTACACAGTCATCAACTGAAGGCAATGCTGAATCATTCAGTCCAGTTCAATATGTAAGAATAAATAAAATAAAAGTAGAGTAATCAATGCTTTTGTTGAAAGGGCAAGAAAGCAGGTTACTTTTTCTGCCTCTCTACCTACGTGTCTCTTTGAATGGGGTGAGCACCTTCTTCACTCCACCAGCCTCGATCAGTGACAAGAAAGACAGTTTACCCTGTAAATGGTCTTGTATGGTCTTTTAAACTCTCCTATGGGCTGCTCGTTCCTCTTACCACTCATTTGTCATATGCTACATTTCACCCCCAGAATGCATCAGTGACCCACTGATGTAGTAACTTTAGAATACCGCAATGAGGCCCCAAGATAACCTCTACGCTGACGCATCATACTTTCTTCGAACGGATAGTGGCAATTGATGTGGATTGGAGTGCCTCCCAGTGGCCATTCTAGCAGACCTTAGAGGACCTCCACCAACTCTGACGAACTCTCTATATGCTGGACCTCTTCCCTACATCCACAACTGCTTCCAGGAAAAAAACAGGTTCTGACATTGAATTCTGTGAGTGGAATTCTCACAGCTTGGGAGTATGGGGTCCGGGGCCTTTTGCTGAGGGCTGTCCAGTCCCTCTATGACCAAAGCCAAAACTTGGTTCGCATTGCTGGCAGTAAGTCAGACCTGTTCCAGATGCATGTTGGACTCCGGCAGGGCTGCCCTCTATCACTGGTTCTGTTCATAATCTTTATGGACGGAATTTCTAGGCGCAGCCAGGGTCCAGAGGGAGTCCGGTTTGGGGACCAAAGAATTTCATCTCTGCTTTTTGCAGACGATGTTGTCCTGTTGGCCTCATCAAACCTGGACCGTCAGCGTGCATTGGGACAGTTTGCAGCCGAGTGTGACGCGAGTGGGATGAGGATCCGCACCTCTAAATCCGAGACCATAGTTCTCGACCGGAAAAGGGTGGTGTGCCCTCTTCAGGTTGGTGGAGAGTCCTTGCCCCAAGTGGAGGAGTCTAAGTATCTTGGGGTCTTGTTCACAAGTAAGAGAAGGATGGAACGTGAGATTGACAGACGGATCGGTGCAGTTTCTGCAGTGATGCAGTCGCTGTATAGGTCCGTTGTGGTGAAGAAGGAGCTGAGTCGTAAGACGAAACTCTCGATTTACCAGTCAATCTACGTTCCTACTCTCACCTATGGTCATGAGCTTTGGGTCATGACCGAAAGGACAAGATCCCGGATACAAGCGGCTGAAATGAGTTTCCTCCATAGGCTGGGTGCACCCTGAAAGATAGGGTGAGGAGCTCAGTCACCAGGGAGTCACCTCGAGCGGAGCCAGCTGAGGTGGCTCGGGCATCTGTTCCGGATGCCTCCTGGACGCCTCCCTGGGGAGGTGTTCCGGGCATGTCCTACTGGGAGGAGACCTCGAGGAATACATAGGATACGCTGAAGGGACTATGTCTCTCAGCTGGCATGTGAACGCCTCGGGCTCCCCGGAGGAGCTGGAGAAGGTGTCTGGGGAGAGGAAAGTATGGGCATCCCTGCTGAGACTGTTGCCCCGCGACCCGGTCCTGGATAAGCGGTTGATGACGGATGGATGGACGGATGGATGGATGGAATTCTCACAGCATGTAGAAGGACAGCAGGAGGCCAATGTCAGAAAGCAAATACACTCGCCAGGTACTTGAGACCTAGCATTTGTTTTTGTTTTGTTTTTTAAATTTTGTTAGTTTATTTTTTAGGACATGTCATTACAACAGACTTTACCACCTTCATCTCATTTGCGTGTGTGTGTGCATGGTTGTCTGTCTTTATGTGTGGCTCCGCGGTGCACTGGCATCGTGCCTGGAGTGTCCCCCACATCACGCCCTATGCCAGCTGAGATAGGCTCCAGCTCCCCGTGACCTGCTACGGCGGATGAAGCGGCAGAAAATGAATGAATGAATGTTATTACAACAGACTTTACCACCTTCATCTCATTTGCAACATCATCAACAACCAAACAAAAGGGCTGACAGGTAGAAGCCATCGTAATGTATTTTTAACCAAGTCATACATTACATTTTGACAGACATTGTGGCACATTTCAAATCGTCCGTTTAGTCCCAACAGACGTGTGTGTCTGTACGTGTCTGTAAACTCCATTGGTTCACCTTGAATGAATGTCGCTGAACAGCAAGTCCAGATATCAGCCGTATTCCCAGATGTAACCTAGAGAATGGCCATATTTACATTCTTCCTATAACCAGCTTGGTTTGTCAGTTGTCAAGTTGACCTTGCCATTGTTCTAACAGTGTCTGGACAAGAATTTTTTGATCATATTAACCTATTAACCGCATTAAGAATTAACCAACATTCCTATCTGTTTTGTTACAGTGCAATGTCAGTTCTATATACGCTTTTTTAAAGGCAGCTAGGGTCCATACTCCTAACTTCCTTATCCAAGTTGTTTCATACTTTGACGCCAGTAAAGGAAATCTAAAATGTTTTTAATGTAATTCTAATGTAGTTTGTGAACCTACACAGACAGGCAGACAACACAGCTGCATCACATCCACTTAACGGTCAGGTCACATGTTGTCTTGCGTCCAATTAGGATGTGATAAATGTTTGACTGGGATTAGACTCTCCTTGTGTTTTCTGTTTGCTGGTTGTGTGAGCTGGGCTCTCTTTCCTGCAGGCTGCAGGTACTTCATGGTAGAGTATGTTACTCACTGTCTTTTGATTTTTTTAATGCCTATTTATTTCATTTTGCCAGGATAGTTGTCATTTCTTGGAGGACATGGACTTCAGCAATGGCATTTGTTAATGATTTACCTCAATGAAACCTGAGCTGCCAGCCTGCACGGGTAAATACACATTTTGATTGAATATTTTATGTATCCCCATTGTTGGTCAAATTGCTGGTTTGTTTGGTAGCGACAGAAGGTGAACCACGACTCTTCCTGTCCAAAGGTGAGGTGGGACAGTTGGGCAGAACAAAAAGTAGTCTCACAACTTGTACAAGGCCGGACCCATGCTGATGCTTACACCTTGTAGGAGGATCACACTGGTGAGACACAACATTGGTATGTACTTTTAACCATTCAACACAGTGTGATATTTTAGTTTTATTAAATTTTAATTGTGTGGATTTTTTTTTTTATTGCATACTTTGTGTTGGTGTTGGGTCTGCATCTCTACCTTTGTCTCACCAGGGGCCTTCATAGCAGGGGTCTCGCATCTGATGAACTGGCCTTCCTAGATTGCAGAGAATCCACCAGAAGAAAGAAGAAGAAAAGTCAACTTTAATGATCCCCTATGGGGAAATTATCTTTTACACTCTTGCATTACACTCTTTACAGTTACATGCATATAGACATTGTTATGTACAGGTCCCTAAACACAACACACTAAGGGCTTGTAGGCATGCAATCACAGCAAACAGTATAGGGGGAGGCAGAGTGACGGGTTGCGCATGGGGGATCGGGCCCCAATGAGCATCTTGTGGGGGGGAAGGCGCTTTCTTCAAGGGCGCCTCGGCAGTGGCTGGGAGGGGAGCCAACACCACTTCCGACACACTTCTTCCTGGTTCACAACAGCCACCTCTTCTAGTCTGTTTTCTCTCGTTTTCCTCGTTCATCAACTCTTCAAAGTACTCTTTCCATCTTCCCATCACACTACTGGCACCTGCCAATACACTTCCATCCCTGTCCTTAATCACCCTAACCTACTGAACGTCCTTCCCATCTGTCTCTGTCTTGCCAACCTTTATAGCTCAGTCTCTTCCTCCTTACTGTCCAACCTAGCATACAAGTCATCATAAGCCCCTTGTTTGGCCGTTGGTACCTCTAATTTCACCTTACGCTGCATCTCCCTGTACTCCTGTCTACTCTCCTCCGTTCTCTCGGTGTCCCACTTCTTCTTTGTTAACCTGTCTCTATATACACTTCTGTACCTCCTCATTCCACCAAGTCTCCTTATCTACTTTCCTTCCAAATGACACGCCAAGTACAGTATTTTCTGCACTATATGGCGCACCTAAAAGCTGTTAATTTTCTCAAAAACCAACAATGCACGTTATAATCCAGTGTGCCTTACATATGGAAAAAGTTTTAAAGTAAGCCATTCATTGAAGGTGTGCCTTATAGTCCAGAAAATACTACTTTCCTACCTGTTTCCCTGATCACATTAGCTGTAGTTGTCCAGTCATCTGGAAGCACCTCCTGACCACCCAGAGCCTGCCTTAACTCCTTCCTAAAGTCATGCAACAGTCTTCCTTTTTCAGCTTCCACCATTTAGTCCTCTCTCTGCCTTTGCCCTCCTCATCTTCCTCACCACCAGAGTCATCCTACACACCACCATCCTATGCTGTTTGGCTACTTTCGCCTACCACTACTTTTTAGTCACTGATCTCCTTCAGATTACATCATTTACACAAGCTGTAGCCTACCTGTGTGCCCCTACCTCCATTCTGAAAGGTCACCCTATGTTCCTGCCTCTTCTGGAAGAAAGTATTCACTGTAGCCATTTCCATCCTTTTTGCAAAGTCAACTACCATCTGTCCTTTTGCATTCCTGTCCTGGATACCAAACCTCCTCATCACCTCTGTTTCCTGCACCAACATGTCCATTGAAGTCTACACCAATTACAACTCTCTCACTTCTAGGTATGCTCTGCATCACTTCATCAAAGTCCAACCAGAATTTCTCCTTCTCCTCCAGCTCACATCCTACCTGTGGAGCATACCCACTAACAACATTGAACATCACACCTTCTATTTCTAGTTTCAGACTCATCACTGTCTCATCATCACTCATTATTGTCATTGTAATTATTATTGTGTTGTTAATCTGTACATGCGATATCTATTGCTCCGTCTGTCCACTCCTGGAAGAAGGGTCCCTCCTCTGCAGTCTTCCTGAGGTTTCTCCCATCCATTTTTTCCCCTGTTAAAAGGGTTTTGGGGGGAGTTGTTCCTTATCCGATGTGAGGGTTGTACTGCTTGCAGTGCACAAAGGTCAGAGGGATATCGTCCATGTGCAGATTGTAAAGCCCTTTGAGACATTGTGAATCTGGGCTGTATAAGAAGAAGTAAACTTGAAACTTGAAACACTGTATCTGACACTCTTTTTACCTCCAGGACAAAAAACTACTCCTTCAAGATAACTCCTAAACTTCTGCACTGCCTTCCTCCAATTCCTTCTAGTTAGCTTGCCCTGAGATGTCGGAGGCAACGACTATTTTTTTTATGCTATACTATTTTGCATGGTCTATACTTAATTTTTTTTCATGGCTTTCTGTTCAATTGGAGATGACACTCGCTGGTCTAAGAACAAATGATTTACTCAATAAATCATATTATATGAAACATGCAAAATAATGTAGGTTTTTTTCATATACATGAAAAAGGTGCTCAGATGACCATGCCTGTTTTGAATAACTACATAGTAATTTCAACGGAATTAACACTATAAAAATGTGTGATGCGGGCCGCACAAATATGACTACATCTGTTGCAGTTTATGTTTTCACAACGTATTTTTTTTATTTCTTTTTTTGACATCCGCCTGCAGTGGTTTCCACCCTGCATCATATGTTGAATCTGGTACCGCACGACTACTGTTCGCAAACACACATTCTCCTGTGAGCAGCAGCTGCAGTGCTCTGCAACGATAGAGGCTGCGGGTTATCTTGATCTCCGCTGCGGAGGAGGAGGGAGGAGGAGGAGGAGGGAGGAGGGTGACACCGCCTTGCGTTGATGACGATTGCCATCGGGAGATATTTGGACAGCCCGTCTAACCTATTTATCGAGAAACAAATGGTGCTGGAGAGGTAAACTGGAGTTAAGGAGATGCATCCGTCGGCCGTGCAGCGTCGGTGATCTGTTGCAGGAGCTGCACCAGGAGGACAAACGGCGCGCTGTCATCTGTTGATCGGATTGGAGACAATTAAGCGCATTATCATGAGCCGCAGAGGTCCGACTTCCAGGTTCGTACTGACAGAAATAAAACAGGCGTAATCAGAGCCGCAAAGGCGTGTGTAAAAGGGCAGGAATCTCTTGCCATGTCCGACGTCTTTGCCTGTAGCAGGTATTGAGCTATTGGTATGCAGATGCAAACTTCAGATGTTGCTAGGAGAAGCAGGATGGTGCATCTCCTGCGTTATTTTACCTAACAATTGCACGCTACGGGCCTGCACCTGTTGCCCGAATTTCCAGTAATTCCAACGCAACATCTCCCTCCATTCACGGTTTGTGACAGGCTGCAGACAAGCTGGCTTAATTTGATCCCACTTGTTGGTCTTGTGAAGTCACATCACTGCCTCTGTGGATGTCAGACGATCATACCACACACCAATCAGCAGGGAGCGAATAAATCAAATTTAAACACCTCACGCGTTGACAGCAGGACGGATGCCAATTAACAGCATTTGTCAGCTGCAAATCAGCTCATTGATTTGTGTTTTTCAGAGCAAGATCACAGCTGCAGAGGCCAAATCATGCCGCAGGTGTCACTGGTTAGAAAAAAATATCATAGAAAAAAAGCACATATCAAAGAAATCGTCTAAAATATATTTAACATCATATTCACTATTGCTTATCAAATTGTCAGTTATGCCAAAAGTTAGAAAATAGTATAAATATTCTTAAGTTTTTGTTATGTTTATTCAAACTGGTCACTGAATCATGACATATTTTAAATCAGAATAATGAAAGACACCAAGAATTACAGGAATGAAACTGGACGTAGTGATTTTTTGGATTGTGGGCTTTATAGCCAAATGTTTCACTGTTAATTTACTTAAATTAACTGATATCCCTCCAAAGTACTGTGTTTTATCTTTTATTACATTTTTATTAGAATTATACTCAATTAGTATACATAAATATACCATTCATTACTGTTTTGTGTATTTATAACACAATAGTGGTCAGTAAAGTACTTGATAATTACCATATATTGGTTTAAAACACTGATCCTTTGTCCACATTGTAATCTATTTCCTAATAACTAAACTGTTTTTAGCAGTATGGGAGGGAGAACCACTGGTACTTTATTCTAATATTCCATGTTTGTCGTGAGACATACTGGTTTATGATCCCATATAATCAGATGTCTGTGTTTGCATTTAATTTTTAATTTTTTTTTAATATATTGTCATAATCCCCGAAGGGAAATTAAGAATGCACACTCTAGTATGTTAGTAAATCACAACCATGCATGTTAGTGTGTACAGACCCCTGTAATACACACAACCACATACACAAGGGGGCCTGTAAGCATGCAATGGGAGGTAGAGTGGCGGGCAGCTCCTCTTGTGAAGCACCCAAATGAGCAGCTTGTAAGGGGGATGGCGCCTTGCTCAAGGGCACCTCGGCAGTGCTCCAGAGGTGAGCTGACACCTCTCACTGTCAGCTCACACTCCGGGTGTTTTTGGGCGGGAGTGGAAATCGAACCGCCGATCTTGGAACATTGGATGACTCGCTCTACCGCCTGCTCTACCACTGAGCCACTCAATGATGTGGGCGATGCGACCCTGAGCATGAGAGGTGGGCTTTGTGGTTTAATTCAATTTGTGGTTTAATTCAAAGTAGAAGCTGATTTTATTAAGTGAGTCTTATTTCGTGAACATAATATAAGAGGTGAGTCAACTCCTCAGGCAAAGATATATGCGTTTGTCAGGTATAAGAGATGTCTGTAGCACTTGCAGGTGTGTTTTGTAATTGATGTTCACCTCTAAAGTGCTGAAAGTCAGCTTTGCTGTTCGAGAGTTTTGCACCTCCCTGTCACCACCTCCATATACCTGCGTTTCTGACACACATATGCTGTCATTTCTGACTGTAACGTATACAGTTAACTCTTGTCTTAGCTGCTTTGTGAGCCAATCTGCTTAAGGGTATCAGTTCAGTTAGGCACGTGTCCTTAGTTGTGATGAGGGAATATGTTTTCTGTTGGTTAACTAGACAGTGTACCTTGAAAACAAGACCTATTTCAAGCTGCTTCCACGTATTGCAGGCACAGATTTAGCTCGCCAACCATTTACAAGATACTGCCATGTTTGTTTGCTTGTTTTTTGTTTTGGACATGGACTTGGTTGGGTAGCAATGTCACTTTTAATAGGGATCAGAAGCTTTGGGGTGAGTAGATTTGACTGGAGATGCTTACTGGAAGCCGGTCATGTGCCATATGTTTGCATGAATGCTGTCACTGCCCTCAGCCCCCTCAGATATAACCATTCCAGCCAGTTTCACCGACTTACCGTGGCTTTAGCATCTGTGCAGCAAATGTAGGGCATAGCTGTCCGCTTGTCGGCCTGGCCAGTGGTTTAAACTAGTAAGCCCAAGCTGTGACTTTAAGTTGAGCTGGTTTGCTGAGCTGTGACACTGTGGCTGCTTGTCCACGATGAGGCTGAAGTCCAGGAGCAGGGGAAGACAAGAAGAGGTAGGAAATTATTTCTAATTTTTATTAGCATGGAGATTACATTGGGGGAAAAAAGTATTTAGTCAGCCACCAATTGTGCAAGTTCTGAGTATATCTCAGCTACCTGAGTATGTCTCTCAGCTCAGAGAGACAGAATGAGAAAAAAAGTCCATAAAATCACATTGTCTGATTTTTAAAGAATTTATTTGCAAATTGTGATGGAAAATAGGTATTTTGTCAATAACAAAAATTCATGTCAATACTTTATACCCTTTGTTGGCAATAACAGAGGTCAAACATTTTCTGTAAGTCTTTACAAGGTTTTCACACACTGTTGCTGGTATTTTGGCCCATTCCTCCATGCAGATCTCCTCTAGGAGCAGTGATGTTTTGGGGCTGTCGTTGGGCAACACGGACTTTCAACTCCCTCCAAAGATTTTCTATGGAGGTGAGATCTGGAGACTGGCTAGGCCACTCCAGGACCTTGAAATGCTTCTTACGAAGCCAATCCTTTGTTGCCCGTGTTTGGGATCATTGTCATGCTGAAAGACCCAGCCACATTTCGTCTTCAATGCCCTTGCTGATGGAAGGAGGTTTTCACTCAAAATCTCACGATACATGGCCCCATTCATTCTTTCCTTCACATGGATCAGTCGTCATGGTCCCATGCAGAAAAACAGCCCCAAAGCATGATGTTTCCACCCCCATGCTTCACAGTAGGTATGGTGTTCTTTGGATGCAATTCAGTATTCTTTCTCCTCCAAACATAAGAAGTTGTGTTTCTACCAAAAAGTTCTATTTTGGTTTCATCTGACCATAGGACATTCTCCCAGTCCTCTTCTGGATCATCCAAGTGGTCTCTACCAAACTTCAGACAGGCCTGGACGTGTACTGCCTTAAGCAGGGGTACACGTCTGGCACTGCAGGATTTGAGTCCCTGGCAGTGTAGTGTGTTACTGATTCTAGCCTTTGTTACTTTGGTCCCAGCTCTCTGCAGGTCATTCAGTAGGTCCCCCCGTGTGGTTCTGGGATGTTTGCTCACCATTCTTGTGATCATTTTTGACCCGACAGGGTGAGATCTTGCGTGGAGCCCCAAATCGAGGGAGATTATCAGTGGTCTTGTATGTCTTCCATTTTCTTTTTCTTTTTTTTTTTTGTCTTGTCTGCATGTATTCTCATAGTTTAACCCCATAAAAGGGGGTTAACCTTTTATGGGATCAATGCTTATTTTAGTCTTGCAGAAAAATCTTTTATATATTTTAATGCGTGCATGTATGTCTTCCATTTTCTAATAATTGCTCCCACAGTTTTTCTTCACACCAAGCTGCTTGCCTATTGCAGATTCAGTCTTACCAGCCTGGTGCAGGTCTACAATTTTGTTTCTGGTGTCCTTTGACAGCTCTTTGGTCTTGGCCATTGTGGAGTTTGGAGTATGACTGTTCGAGGTTGTGGACAGGTGTATTATATACTTCTAATGAGTTCAAACAGGTGCCATTAAAACAGGTAATGAGTGGAAGACAGAGGAGCCTCTTAAAGAAGAAGTTACAGCTCTGTGAGAGCCAGAAATCTTGCTTGTTTGTAGGTGACCAAATACTTATTTTCCACCATAATTTGCAAATAAATTCTTTAAAATTCAAACAATCTGATTTTCTGGATTTTTTTTCTCATTCTGTCTCTCATAGTTGAGGTACGTATACCTATGATGACAATTACAGGCCTGTCTCCTCTTTTCAAGTGGGAAACCTTGCACAATTGATGGTTGACTGAATACTTTTTTTCCCCACTGTATGTTTGTTTTCCAGAACAAAATGTTCTCGTATGAATATTGGAAAAGTTCCCATTCAGTGGTCATGGAAGTTGAGACACCTAGCTGGTGCTAGCTATGACACACTGCATCTGCTTTTGTTATTTATTGCACTAGTACAAGAATATCCCAAATCTGTCTTTCAGGTGAAATTTGAGGAGTGTGAAATGATTCCAAAGTCCGGAAAATCTCCAGCAGACTCAAGGAAAAGTGTCGGCATCTATGAATTTGCAGCACTTGCCAGATCCTCCTTGAACGGTAAGCTTTTTACCTTTTTTACTCGTCTTTTTAACATTTCTTTAATTTCTCTGCCCACATTGTTACATTTACCTCTCTGTGGACAGGCATCTCTCAGGCAGTGAGGGACCATGTGACAAAGCCCACCTCCCTAGCTCAGGGTCGCGTCGCCCACCTCATTGAGTGGAAAGGTTGGCCCAAACCTGCAGACCCTCCACCAGCTGCATACTCTCACTTTAATTCCTACTGCCATCTGACTGAAGGAGAGAAGGAGGCTCGATTTGCTGCAGGTACTCCTCACTTTTCAAGTGAAGTATATTTTGCATCCAGATTGTTATTGATGTCTAGTTTTTGTCTGCAATTTTGCTTGAGCACCTTCTAAATCAGCTTGGTTTAACTACAGCATCATCTGTTGGTCAGCTCTCACCTTCTGTCAAGTATGTAATCCCCACCTGGCCCCAAAATCTCCATATGTCAAGAGTTCGCTCCACCCAGTGCACCATTTCCTGGTTTAGGGCTTGTGTTTGGTGGCCTATTAGACTCTTGTCCCAGAACATTGCACATCCTACCAATGCTACAACTACACATCTTGTTCTGCTGTATATCATCCTGTCTTGCTTGACACAAATATTTTTTTTAATGTATTTCAGAATTAAGTACGATTGGCAACTATTCAAAAATAAACCTTTGTACACCAGCTAATTAGGTATTTTTATAGTTTCATATTTTATATTAACAAAATATATTCTGCCTTTTTGACTGTTGGTCTGAGAAAATGACCTGTTATCTGAAGTGCTTTGAAACTCTCATTGGCTGTTTTTATTACATAAATCACATCCCATTTAATGAGTCACAGGGTGGTTATCAGGGTGGCAAAACAAGCATTTTTTACTCGTGTTTCTGCCTTTCGCGTTTAAACTTGCCACAGGTATCCACATCGTCCTGCCATCTTTTAGTGCAAGCCCAAACCAGTTTGTGGTTTGTTTGACCTGTGTTTCTGCTAGGAGTGGCTGAGCAATTTGCCATAGCTGAGGCTAAGCTGCGTGCCTGGGCGTCTCTGGATAATGATGATGATGATGCAGAAGACTCCAATGATGAGGACTCGCATGTCAACGGACAGACACACACCCTCTCCAGCCAGGACTCAGGTATCTAGTGAATTGATCATTTTAATCTCATTTCTTTAATTTTGCCTTCATTTCCACATTACTGAAAAACATTTCATCTTCCCACCCCTCTCCCAATTATCCATCCATCCTCAGGTGTTCTGACTTTTTGCTCCTCCCTCAGACAACGCCACGTCCAATCTCATCACAGGAGCCCAATGCCAGCCTGAGGTCACTGGCAGTGAGACACCACTTTCCAGCATCCCCCTGGGCTCGAACAACAGCAGCCCACTTTGTGGTAGGCCTGAATCCCATGATGACCTACATTCAATCCAGACCAGTTCACCTACTTTACACACCAATTGTATGAGCCCCTTCTTTGAGGAGGAGGAGGAAGGGATGAGGCTGGATGGTCAAGGGGAGCCACAAGGACCTTTGCAAGAGCAGGGTAGCGAGGTCTGTATCCACAACAAGCCCGAGTGGAGACTTCGGGCCAGGAGCAGTAGGTTTGACTCCTGCTACTCCACCTCTGAATCTCCTGGAGAGGAGGATGAAGATGATGAGGAGGATGATGGCAGTGTGTTTCATGAATCTCGGGTGTGGCACTATAGTGCAAGAGGCTACTTCTCCGACCGAACCTCCTCTGGTGTGGCATCGTTTGATGAAGAGGAGGAGAAGGATGAAGTAGTGGAGAAAAAGGAGAAAGAGTTTTTAATGTAATGTGTCATCTGTCTTTCATCTGTCTCCTTGAGTTCTTGTTGATTCTTGATATTACATAAACTGTTTTCACTGAAAACATCTGTCTACCTCATCTTCTTCCTCTTTTCCCTCCATTGATCATCTCTTGTCCACTCACTGCCTTCTGTCAAAAAATGTATTAAAAAAATATTATATATACACACACATAAACATATGTACATTATATATACATGAGTGTGTGTCTGTGTAGTTCCACCAGAATGTAAATCTGTTGTTCAAACTGAGTTTTGTATATTTCAGTGAAGCGTTGTGTTGCTATTGCATACGTTTTCTATGGATATTTTGTAGTGCTGTTTTTTTTGGGTCAAGCTGTGTCATGTGGGTCAGAACATGTTTGATACTAAATATATGAATGTCATGCGTATATATAAATGCCTTTTTTGAAAGGTGACTGAAAGATATCTTTTTTCTCCCCCCAACACACACTGAACACACAGAGAAGAAAAACAGTGTCTCAACTCCTTTTTAAGGTGTTTTTTCAGTTTAATCATTCACTCGTACAAAAACAACTTCATGGTCTCTGAAAAATAACCATGGCTGCTGGATTTCAAATGCTTTACTCTATTAAGTACAATGGCATGAAAGAAGATCTCATCCATGTATTTTCATACACAGGCCACTGCCACATAAAGGGAGAAACTACAGACTTATTGCTTTACTAGATATGCTGCAGATTATCTTACTGGTATAACTTCTCCACACATAACTCCTTATGCATTATTATGTATGACAAGCAGTAAAACACATTTTGTATGCAAATGTAAAATAGACAGAAATAAAGACAGTAATAAATAATTGCACTAATGTTCATAGATATATAAAAATCAGTCGATATGCTGCAATGACATCGCATAGGATTGAAATATGGCTCAAATTAGTGCGTGTGGCTAAAAAGTTAAAACCGTTGGAAGGCTGTAACAAGTATTCAAACACACTTCACCACAGTTAAACTTGAATGCCATCAATGTGCTTCATACAGTCGTTTCGTCTGCCATTGAATTAGAGGTCAGGCTGGATTAAGACACCCGGCGACAACAGTTTGCGTATGTGTGTGTACAACGTGTGTGTGCTTTGTGTGCCTGGTGTGCTCTGAGCAACAGCCGTAATCTCCATTTTGCTCTGACCTCAAGTGTTGTAGGTAGTGAATTCCCATAGCAGTGAATAAAGCCAAACAAGTCTATATGTGCACTAACTATACTCATGGTAATTACAATGTGCTTCATTGTCAATTGGAGAACTGTATCAAGCATTTTGAACCTTTTGAAGCTGCCATAAATACTGTGGACAGATCCCAGTCGACTCGGACCTCTGGGGGCCTGATATGGACATCGATAATTGGGATAAAAATAAACAATAAAACACTAATTTATATAATTAAAATAACTTTGCCTAGACTGTAGTTCCGTCAACAATGAATTCTGGGGAAACTGTTGACGACATTGTTGTTATTATATCATCTTTTACTGCAGTTTTGATTAAAGCTTGTAATGTCTGAAGTTAACGTAGTAATATTTTGGTATGAAAACTCAGACCCCGTACACACATACACACGCACACTAATAATATTCTATAATTTTTCTTACTCAGAAAATCCCATGAAATAGTTGAGCTTTTACGGAATTTGTAGCCAAAGTTCCGGGCCAAACACTTCCAAAGAATTATTCAATCCC
The DNA here is from genome assembly GCA_013358685.1 of Antennarius maculatus. Lineage (NCBI taxonomy): Eukaryota > Metazoa > Chordata > Actinopteri > Lophiiformes > Antennariidae > Antennarius > Antennarius maculatus. The sequence goes on along the minus strand of CM023619.1, from coordinate 6,194,057 downwards.
CACAATGAGCATGCACCTGTGTCACACTGGGTGAATCATCTTACAGAAGAAAATAATAATCCCTACAAAGTGAGACATATTGCTTTGTCAAAACTGTTACCACAACCTGTTAAATACACCATTATGTCTGACTTTGCCCTGGCAGGCAGATATTCAATCGCCGACGCAAGGCTTTGAACAACTAACTTTGTCTGTAACAGTCAAGAATCTTGGAGTTACATTAGATTCAACAAACTAATTTGATCAGCATATTAGAAACATGACAAAGATCACCTTTCATCTACACAATACTTCCAAAACTAAATTTTCTCTATCTATGGCTGATGCAGAGATTTTCATTCATGCCCTTGTGTCCTCTACACTTGACTATTGAAATGTTCTGCTATCAGGGTTGCCTCGGTTTAGTATAAGAACCCTTCAGATGGTTCTGAATACAGCAGCAAGAATCTTAATTAAAACCAGGAAATTTGACCACATCACCCCAGTAAACGCTTCATTACACTGGCTCCCGATTCATGTTACATCTGACTTTAAAGTACTTTTAATGATGTATAAAAGCGTTAATGGGCTTGCTCCCGCGTACATGTCTGGTCTGCTTAAACCATACACTCTGATGAGGGCTCTCAGCTCTCAGAATACAAGTCTCTTGTGCTTTCCCAAAGTAAAAATGAGCTGGCCAGAGGACTTTCTCTTATCGCGCCCGTCCTGTTGAATAATCTCCCTATCCATATTAGAAAGTCTGAGTCAATAGATATCTTTAAATCTAGACTAACATATAGCTAATATTGGGGGAGGGGGTGGTCTCACTTTTTAGGTTCAGCCTAGTCCTGCCGTTGAGAAGCCATAGAGAACCCACACAGACATGGGGAGAACATGCGCTACCCACTGCGCCACTGTGACTATAAGTAGGGTCATTTAGGTCTTGTCACAGATCAGGCCTCTCTACATGCATCCATCATGGGGGTAAGTTTCTGGGGTATGCAGTTAGCAATAAGATGGGTGTGTGTAAGTATTTAAATATGTTTATCATCACCTCAAACTTAATCTGACTTGTCTTTGAAAAGGTTAAATCATAGCTTTGTTTGAAAATACTGAAATACGTCCCATGTTTTCTAGCAAAACATTTAGACCTACAAGACTTAAAATAAAAGTGCTATAATAGCACTTACATAGGACAAAATATTTGTAACACATATGTGTATTTGGTGATAACACAAGAGAAATCACAGATTTGAGAGCCCTGCTTTCTCTTCCTGAGAGGTAATTACAGGGGGACACTGAATCATCTCGAGTCCTTGTTAAGCCTGAAGATGCACTTTATTAGGTTTCCTTTGAGGATGTCATATTTTAATGGACTGAATTTGTTCAAAAAATTTTAAAGAGGGTTAACTTTTTTTTTCTTTATCTTTGTTCTCTACAGGCTTTGTATTTTTGCCTGTCTGAGTTTATTAATCATTTTGGATCCAAGGCAGACTGGAAGACAAAAGAATCATTAAAAAAAACATGCAAACCTCTTAAAATCTACTTTGGTTAATAAAAATGTGCAACAAACTGGTTTATTCAGTGTTGTGAAAAGCATCTGTATTTGTAGGCATCTGTTACAAGACCTCTTGCAGGTTTAACAAAACCCCTGAACTACATTATACACAATGCAACTTACTGACCACTGGGTCAGGCATTTGCCCATAACTTAGCCTCAAGCAGAAATGTGCAAGTAAGCTCACGTCTTTCCAACCTCAAAAAAAAAAACTGCCAGGCAGTTTACATTTTCAGACTTGTAGTCAGCTCTGATGCTGAATTATGTGACTTTACTTGAGGCCTTTGTGCTGTTCCATCTTCAGACAAGTTTTTCACACACATACTTCACAAAAGTTCTCTGCTCACAGACTGTGCAATAAGAGGCACAGATGGGACAGGCAAGTCAGAAAATGTGTTAGCTGTTGAGAGATTTTCATGGGATTGGTTGGAAAAATATAGAACAGAACTAGCTTTACCCATCACTACACACAGTAGCAGATGTCATACCTGCTCATGTTTACTCACTCATGCCACAATGATGTTAGAAACATGGGTACTGAGACTGGACTCTGAGGTGATCTTTACAAATGTATGAAATATCCACATTCATCAGGCAACAGGACGGATCGTATTTATTTATTCCATCTGATCCTCTGGGAGGCTGGAGATACCTTCTACATCAGGTTCTGATAGGTCCATGCTCAATGATTGACTCCCTTGTTCTTGCTCTGCTTCATCCGGCTCAGGAGTGTGAGTCGGGGGGTCATACTCACAGGCCAGCTCTGATTCTTCAGTGTGAGAGGGACTGCAGTCAAAAGTAAACTCTAATTGGTCCTCAGTGAATGAGGGGCTGTCCTTGAGGACTGACTTCGATGGTGGATTTGTGATGCCACAGGGGCTGGTTTCAAGCTGCAAATTTGATTGGTCCGGAAATTTCACAGGGATCTCTTCGTACCCAAGAGCTGGCTGATCCCCCGTCTCAGGAGCACTGGGCTCCCGTGGCAATGAGAGCCCCCTGCGGCGAATGCACAGCTTGTGTAGTTCTGTTACCTCAGATACATTTGAGCTGTTCCCAGAGTTGCGGAAGCTGGCCAACGGTGGGCGTACTTTTACTCCAGTCACTGTCACTGAACCTTCTATGGCCTTACGCAGCTGGATGTAATGATCCATAGTCAGTAGGAAAAAAGTTCATAACCAGTGAAATTCAAGAAAAAAGGTAAAGAAAGAGAAATTTGAAGATTTAATGTTAGTATTAAGAAAGCAGTCTAATGTAAGAAATTTTAAGAACAAAAACACACGCATACTCACCTCCTTGAGAGAGACCACACCAACCAGACGTCCTGTGCTGGTCACATAGGCATGATCCAGACCCAGCAGAGAGAAGATTGTGTGGGTCTGGGAAGGAGGAAAGATTTGTTGTAGAAATCTACATTGGAAGAGTGTAAATAAACTCAGAGTGTCCAGCACAAACATAATAGTTTTTTGTGGTTGTTCTGTCCATAGCTTTCTGCCCATGTAGGTTTATAGGGCTGGAACTGTTACAGGCATGCTGTGTAGGTTGAGATGTGTCATCACAGAATCTATTCTATTCAGTAAATATCTTATTTTTCTACCACATTCTTCTTCATTTATTTATTTATTTATTCTTTATTGGGGTCTTTATTGACGTCTTTAGACCAGACATCGCCCAGACATCGACGGTTCGATTCCCACTCCCACCAGACATCCTTGGAGTGTGAGCTGACGGTGGGAGGTGTCAGCTCAGCTCCCGGCCACTGCCGAAGCGCCCTTGAGCTCCTAATTTGGGGCGCACCCCGAAGTCGCGACCATTCTGCCTCCCCTGTACTGCTGTACTAATTGCATGCCTACAGGCCCTTAGTGCGTTGTGTCTGTTTCAGGGGCCTGTACATAACATTGTGCTATGATTAACACACACACACACACACACACACACACACACACACATATATGCAGTGTATATATATATATATATATATATATATATATATATATATATATATATATACACACAGTATATATACACACACACAGTGGGTACAGAAAGTATTCAGACCCCTTTAAATTTTTCACTCTTTGTTTCATTGCAGCCATTTGCTAAAATCAAAAAAATTCACTTTATTTCTCATTAATGTACACTCAGCACCCCATCTTGACAGATAAAAAACAGAAATGTAGAAATTTTTGCAAATTTATTCAAAAAGAAAAACTGAAATTTCACATGGTCATAAGTATTCAGACCCTTTGCTGGTCTGAATACTTTCTGTACACACTGTATATGCATGTACATGAATTTGTGAAAAGATAATTTCCCCACGAGGGATAAATAAAGTATATTCAATCTTTAATCTTCATATTGACATATCATATGAATTTACAACTCAATTGGAACTGAGGTCAGAGGTTAAATGCAATTAGCAACATTTTCTGAGTAGCTGTTGTTAAATATTCATATCTGTTGATGAAGAAAATCAGCCAATTAATGCAAGTTTCTTTTCACACTGTGAAGCAAGTCTACTGAACCTTGTGCAGAGATGTTTGCTCAACGAGCTGAAAGGGAGCCGGATCAATCTTGCAGTTCTTGAAATCCACAGGCTCGTCAAGCTGCTGCTCCTCCCATTCTGTTATCTGCAAAATATTGAACAACGACAGAATATATCTTACTCCTAACATTAATCTTATTTGTATGTTGTTTCTGTGCATCTCACCTCTGATGGAGTCATACAATCATCTTCTTCAGTAGAGTCCTAAAAGACACAAGGCAGTATGTTTCCCTTTATTGTACTTGTAAATCCAGTACATATAAATGCTTATATCCATGAATAACACAAAACCAATACAAAATGTACAAACCAAAATGAATTACATTCAGTATATCTGATTTATGGGGTATAGGTGATGGAACACTTTGGATTTATTGGTCAAAGAAGTTACCTGGTACCCAGAGACAAAACCAATGACAAGCATAACATAACAAGCATATTATTATAAGACGAAAAAAAAAATTCTGAAAAAACACACAACCACTTACAGGACATCAGCAGCAAAAGCTGAGGAAACCTTTAGCTTTACATGAACCTTGTGCCACTGTCTCACATGATTTTTTTGCTTTGATCGGTGTACAATATATATTTTGGTCCAGCGTTCACTGCATGTGTGTCGCAGACAACAGCTACTGAACAACACTCTCTAGGCGGCAGACAATCTTACCGCCACGGAGATCCTCACTCGTTTGGACTGTCTTTTTTCAGGAGGAGCCGGCCCAGCTGGGCTCTTCCAGGCAGGGAGAGCAGGCATCAACACAGCACAATATTAACATATCATCGGCAATACTGGACAGTTTGACACCCTAACATTTTGTTGGTGCAACACTGGATCATAGTCTGGTTTCTGCTGGGTGGAAACTCTGTGCTGTAAGCACAGTGTTGCTGAGAGGATATAATTACTACATCAGAGATGATGGGTGAGCACAGCATTCACACGAAACCTGATATTATTACTACATCAAACAGTAGATGAATATTATTTTTAATAGTCTATGTCCTTATACTTTCACTTAAGTGTCTCTTTTAGCAGTGTTAACGTCACACTGTCTGATAACAGTATGCATCAAATTAACTTATTCCTGCCCTTCAGTGGCAGTAGCTGCCAAACTTCTCCTGAATCAGTGCCATAATTTATATTTCTAGTAAAATGTCTCAATAAGTAAAGAGTTGGCTTCCATGAAACATTCACGCAACCCTTAGAATGAATGATAATAAGCTAATAATAAGCTTAAATGATCTGTTGACTTTTCATCAGGATAAAGCTGGTTTGTGACTAAATATGCAGCTAATGTTTGCATGTTAGTATTGTTAATACTAGCCCTTTGGGACATCAGCCTAAAGGGCTGATGAATTACAATTCTTGCTGCACATCTAATTAAAAATATATATTTTATTACACATTATTATTCTCCTGGAAGGGGATTAAAAATTTTTAATGGATGTGTCAATTCTTGGAAGTGTGTTTACTTGTATCCAAAAAATTGATCCTGAAATATTTTGTCTGATACATTTTCAATAAAATCCCATCCACAAAAATATTGGCTACACAGTATGGTTTTGTATTAATGTGGCCAAGCAGCTAGTTTGCAATGGCTAACCAGCGGTTTACCACACTACATAAAGCATCAATCGATTTACGATTTAAAGGTAACAAATAATGCTAAACTTAAAATGAAAGCTGTACAAAATGTATGACACTGGCAGTGAATGGGAACAAACAGTATGCAATCACTCATGAAAAGCCTGTTTTTTTTGGGTGGAGCCATCCGGTCAGGAGGAACATGAGGTTGACAGAATATGCATGGACTCAACATCCTTGATATTCATGACATTTGCTTAAAAAATAAAGCCTTTCTACCGTCTCTCACCTCCAGCAGCTCTTTGTCTTGGTCAGTACAGGAGAGGGTCTGAGAACCTTGTGGAAAAGAAAAAAAGTCTATTTAAAATGTGTATAAAAAAGCAACAATCTAACCATTTGAATTAGTTTGTTGTCAGTATCTCATAGCAATGTAGAACATACTATTTGGCGTCTCTGTGTTGCTGGTGGCAGACACAGTTTTCAAGGCAGATTTCAGAGGAAGCTGAATGTTGGAAACCACTGGGCTGAAGGAGGAAGACTCCTCTGTGGAGATCTACATTGAAAATATATTAAAAGACAAAGCCAGACACATGCACCCATGCAGACACATTCATATCAGACAGTAAATACAAGCTCATGCATATTAACAGGACAGCACAGGTGAAAGCACAGAAAACAGAGAGACAGAAGACATTTGTTAATGTAAACATAGAAATAAGAGACATTTAACATTTAGACATCTAAAACACTAAAAACAGGGGCTGCTTCATCAATGTCATAAATTTTCTTTATAGTGCAATATGAAAAAATACTGGCATTTACACCAGTATCTCCCAACCTATACAGTATATTTGAAAAACCTGACTTGAAAACCTCAAGGTGTCACATTTTAACTCCACCCACTACCTGTCAATCAAGCGCACAACCAATCACGGTGCATCTGCCAGAAGGAATCACGTGAACAATATGGCGTAAGGCATCGGGCAGCGAGGCTTTTTGTTGTGGTTACGCCTTTCGTCCACATGACAACGCAGATATCCGGGACGAATACGCTGGCCAAAGTGAAGTTTTTTGAAAACGTCGGGTATGTTTTGTCATGTTGACACTGTAACCGAAACTTTTTTTAATCTGGGGGGTGTCTCCCCGCGACGAAAACCGCTGCGGTTTAAGTGTGTGTGAACCGTGTCTACATGTACACACAGAATGGGCGGAGCTAAAACCAGCTATTTTCTGACGTATACCAGCTCCACGTCGAAGACATGTTGATAAACATGCTTGACAGTTGGATATTTGTTCATCTGTTTCTTTCTTTATATGAATCATAAAGTTTATTTATGCGCTGCCTTCCGGTGGGAGAACTTTGTGATGGGTGCACTTGGTTTATAATATCAATACGTTTGTTTTCATGTTTGATATGAAGTCTGATATAGTTTCATCATGCAATTTCCAAGGGTTCCCGCTAGTTTACATAGAAAAAAATAGTAATTAGAAAGAGGCACAAAAAGAGGCATCGGACCATTTGAAGGAAACCAGAATGGAATACTCCAAAAATATGTACAACTGTGGTTTTATATGAAGAGGTAGGTATGAGTTTGTAGACACAATGTCTTTGAACACCTACCATGACTTTGAGGAACATAGCACAAAGTCAATCCATTATACAGTGTCACTTATATGCTGGTGGTGTACCAGGACGGGAGTATGATGAGATAAAACAGTTTCTTCGATAAATGCCCACCTGTTTTGTCTTGTGCTGGGACCCTGCTAACACCCTTTATGAAATAAAGTTTCAGTAGGCACCTTAGATTTGATTAGATATACTTTAATGATCCCAAATTGGGAAATTCGCTAATCACCTTGTGCTGCTTGGTCAAAATCACTACCTATATATTTGAAGAAGCTCACTTGAAAACCTCACGCTGTCACGCTTCTGGCGTCTACCTGGAAGTTCAGGCCGCTAGCCGAGTTAGCTCTGGTCTTCACATTTGTCCGTGTCTCGCACTTACGGAACCGTTTTGGTTTTGTCATACATAGTGGTTTATATTCTTTGATTGTAATGGACCTCACGTCGTCGTGTGGGGAACCCCAATGCTTTATTCGCCGGGACCGAACTCACAAAGCCGGCGTCTACCCGGATGGCTGGACCGTAACACCGAAACAGCCTTTGTCTTCGCGTTCGTCCATCCCACACACACGGAGCCAATACAGCTTCGTCGGACACAGCGGTTTGTTTTCTTACGATGGTGAAGAAAAAAAAGAAAGCAAACGAAGTCTGATATTATTGTTTTATCGCGGAATTTCCACGGGTTCCCGCTAGTATTAATATAAGTGAATATTATTTGTCAATAAATATGATCCCCCTGCTTCTGCAGCACAATATGTGTCCACGTTGACTAAAGGGATGTGAAGTATTTAGGCCAAAAATATAGAGAGAGGCAAGTAGTAGACATGCACACTGACATGGAGCTGCATAGGTAAAATCAAGCAAGCAAATCATGGGAGATTCTATTTGTACCAAGATGCAAAATGGTGTAGCATGAAAGGAGTTAGTTTCCCTTGGTTAATACTGGACACCCTGTGATGTGAAAACTGCGCATGCACACTTTGCAAATTCAATGCTGAAACGGTGCTCTGTGCAGCTCTTCTTGACATAACACTTAAAACCTTCACATATGCATTTACCTACTGCATGCTCCACATGCTTTGTCTCAGTACAAGCCCAACCCAAGCTTTAATCCACCCCAGCTGAACCCTGGCGCCCCCGGACGCCTCACACCTCTTGGGTGCTCACCAGGAAGCGGACCGCTTGGCGAGTGTTGGTGCTGGTTGAGGAGTTGATATGGGTGTGGGAGCCAGGGGAGCTGGGTGTGCTATCTGTGGTCAGGTGATCTTGGGTGCCATTGTCCTGGGCCAGCTGGCGGAAGTACTCTAGTCTCCGCTGGACACCCAGCTGAAGAGACAGCAGAGACTGAAGCTGCAGTCGCTCTATGGAACCCAGTAGGATCATGGAGTCTGAGAGAGGAATGTATGTGACAGGAAATGTGTGAGGAAATGATATTATAAGGGGAATGCAGACAAAACTCACAGAGGTAAAATTGAATGGTAAAATAACTCACGAAGGGGCTTCATTCCACACACAGTTCAAAAACTCTCAACTTTCTGTTGAGAATGCTTTAACTGATTTTTATTTTTTGAAGATGAGGTTTGTAGTTGAACTGTATTACATGCAGAAGTAGTTTCTAGTACTAAGTCAATTATCTGTAAAGAGAATGCAGTGAAAATATATAATCCATTTCCGTGGAGATAAGATTCATTGTAGGATTATCATTTTAGATTGAATTACTTTGCTTAAATTCTCAAATCATCAATTTAAATCAATTATGTGTTTGCTTCTGATTGTGTGTTGAATAGAATAACATTTAGTATAATTTATTTTTTTGTTACTAGCACCAAGTCAAAATTTAGAGCTGTATTTTCTTACCTCTGGATTCAACCAGCGCCAGTGTTTTGAGCTGACCAGTCAGGAGCATCTCCTGCAGTTCCCGATAGGAAGAGTTAAGAGTAATGTAGCGCACATCCCTGACCATGATGTCCTCCACACGGATATTGTACTTCCTGAAACATGGCAGAAGGGAGGAAGACGTTAAAGCTTAAGTGACAAGAAGAAGGAGCAGGGAGATGTTGAAACAGGAAGAGGGAGAAAAGTGGTAAAGAAAACCAAATGAAAAACAAACTCTTAACTATTCATTGTAAACAACATGGGGTGACATTCACACCACACAAAGACTCACTCATGATGGCCCATGCCCAGTTCAGGCAGATAAGGAAGCTTCTTGATTCTGATGATCGAATCGTACAATGATGGTTGGAGAGACTGAGCCACGGCATTGGCCAGGATCACAGCAATCATCACAGGCAGGATGTGGGAGATCTGACCGGTGAGCTCAAACACGATGACTGCAGTGGATACAGTGTGAGTGACAGCTCCAGACAACGCAGCTGCACCTGTGGGAAGGAAGTGCATCAGAGGAAAATTCATTTAAATAGTGTAACGCAAAAGGTATCGTATTTGATGTATTCATTTTTGAGACCACTACATCAGCGGTCCCCAACCTTTTTTGCACCACGGACCAGTTTCACCTAAGACAATATTTTCATGGACCGGCATTCATTTGCTCGATAATTGTTAAAGGGACAGTAAAGTTAATTTTAAATGACACATATGTTATTCATCATTATGAAAAATAGAAGAAAAATAAATTTTATGTGTGTAGCATTATCTATTTGGTCAAAAAAGCTTAAAATCTGCGCCGCAGCAGCTTCTGCGTTCAGTGGTCACGTGGGCGTCATACGTCACTGGGGCCAAACATAGCTTAGCAGCCATAAGAAACAATGCAATTCTAGACGCGATTAACACCAAAAGTATCATGGTTACCTGCGCGGTGAACGGTTGTGTCAACAGAACTGCAAAAAGACGCGAGGACAAGGACCTGTCGTTCTTTAGATTGTCCATATTATGTTAGCATTGAGCTAACTGCCATTTATTACCATTGGACTGTGTGGAATTAATAACAACTCTAGTTGTTATTAATTCCACAGTGAATTTATTTGAAAGTCGCGTCTTTAATTGCAGTGGTTTTATGTAAAATGCAGACATCAAGAGACAATAAACAACCTTTTTTCATAAATTGATAATCAACATCTCTGTAAACGAAATAATTGCAAGAAATAATTATATTAAAAACTCAATTGAAGTGACTGCACTGATGAGGTTTATTTTGAAATATAGCGACTTACAATTAGTACATTCAACGTAGGAGAAATAATGATCATTTCCAATAGAAGGGTGAACAAGTCAATCAAATAATAATAATTACAATAATTAGTGGTCGGGGACCACTGATCTAGGGGTAACGGGAGACAATAAAACCCGAAGTATGTTCCGGACATCCAGTCTACTTCGCAGTTTGGTTTTCTTTGCGGTCACTGCAGAAAATCCCACTTCACAAAGACAGGAGGTTGGAAATGGAAGCAGGGTTTTCGATACTTTTTGAGCGATCTCAGGATAATCTGCCTTGACTTTAATCCAGAACACTGGCATGGGTGTGGGCGCTTAATTTAGGGGTAGTGGCTGGTAACCTGTCACGTGACCGAGACCTGTCAAGCGGGACAGACGCATGCATTCATCTGTGTGTCATTCCGCACAGACGTCACTTTTCAAAATAAAACATCTTTCAAATAAATGAAACGGAAATAATGTAAATTATTTTTTCTTTCTGTGCAGCCCGGTACCAAATGACCCACAGACCAGTCTGTGGCCCAGGGGTTGGGGACCACTGCTCTACATGGTCAATGTGACAACCTAATTCCCAAAAACCTTATATACAATCAGATACATGCAATGCAGAGATAACCCACCGGAGGGTAAAATGCATCCACCAGGGGATTATTAATTTTCTGTCAATCAGTAACCCACAGTGGGTTCTGTGTTTGGAAGCTATTTTCTGGTTTGGAAAATATTAAAAGGTAATAAAACAGTCAAATTTTTAGTGAGACCTCAACAGGGTCAACAGCAATGTTGTGTTGTGTAAATATGCAACATAGTAAAAATACTGGGAATACAGAAATACTTTTCTGCAGAACATCTTCATAATTGATTACATTTAACTGCATCTTGCACATTTTCACATTCTATTAGCTGGCATGTAGCAAGAAAGTGGCAGCATGCTTACGACAGCAATCTTCTTAAGCACACATAAAAGTGATCAAAATGTTTCAAGGAAGAAATAAAAAAGCTCACCTACAACAGCATAACCACCAGGAACTATGGGATACACGCTGCCATCAGCATGTATGCCACCAGGAAACATGGCTGCCATGATCTCTCCAACAAGTCTTCCAAAAGCTGCACCTGATGTCCACACACATGACCTACAAACTTATTTTAAGGATCTTAGCAGTGCTGGAGAAACTCAGAAAACCAAATAACTTTTTATTCACCAATGAGAAAAACTGGCATGAACGCCCCACATGGAACAGGCATGGTGGTGGCCACGGCAGACATCCAGAACTGAAACACAGAGTGCCGCGTGAGACTCAGTCAAACACAACACTGTTTACCATTAAATGTCAAAAGCCTACCTTCATGATGATGAAGAGGATGAGTGTGATGAAGACGTTGACATGCGGATGTTTCCAGGCATGGTGGTGGCTGATGTAGTCAAACTCTTCTGCAAGACCCTGACGGCACCAGGTGCGATTGTCGAAGAGGGCAACCAAAGACTCGTGTTGTGTCAGCTGATATTTCAACAGAAGACAGCGTGACTATTTCTTTCTAGCTCTACTTGGGTCAATCCTACAAAGACTGGTTGCATTTTAACTGTTTATTTGTTACAGTTTGTTTCTCAGTACCCTCACAATAACATTTATACAGAGCAGGTAACAGTCGTTAAATTTGTATATTTTGAAACAGTATATGAACTGTAAAGACAGTGAGGAAAAATTGTCAGGTAAGATAATTTCACTTCACAAAAAAAATCCACTAACTTTCAAACATTTCTAGGAAATGATTTTGACTTTATTGACAACATTGTGTTTCCTTGGAAAACCTATTTTGTCAAATTTGGACACAATCATCAGTAAGGGAACTAAATGTAGCCGCAAGAGGGCACAAGCCAGTGTCTCATTGTGCCGGTCCCAAGCCCGGATAAATACAGAGGGTTGCATCAGGAAGGGCATCCAGCGTAAAACTTTTGCCAAATCAAAGATGCGAATCAAACCTATGACTTCCATACCGGATCGGTCAAGGCCCGGGTTAACAACGACTGCCATTGGCACTGTTGACCTACAGGGCGCCGGTGGAAATTGGATTACTGTCGGTCAAAGGAGAGGAGGAAAGTGCGTTCGCACGAAGAAAGAGGAGCGCCAAGAGTATAGGACTAAGAGTAGGGACGTTGAATGTTGGAACTATGACAGGAAAAAGTAGAGAGTTGGTTGACATGATGCAGAGGAGGAAGATAGACATACTGTGTGCCCAGGAGACCAGGTGGAAAGGTAGCAAGGCTAGAAGTTTAGAGCAGGGTTCAAGTTGTTCTATCATGGTGTAGATGGGAAGAGAAATGGAGTAGGAGTTATCTTGAAGGAGGAGTTTGTTAGGAATGTCCTGGAGGTTAAAAGAGTGTCGGATTGAGTGATGAGTCTGAAGCTAGAAATAGAAGGTGTGATGTTCAATGTTGTTAGTGGGTATGCTCCACAGGTAGGATGTGAGCTGGAGGAGAAAGAGAAATTCTGGTTGGACTTTGATGAAGTGATGCAGAGCATACCTAGAAGTGAGACAGTTGTCATTGGTGCAGACTTCAATGGACATGTTGGTGCAGGTAACAGAGGTGATGAAGAGGTGATGGGCAGGTTTGGTATCCAGGAGAGGAACGCAGAAGGACAGATGGTAGTTGACTTTGCAAAAAGGATGGAAATGGCTATAGTGATTACCTTCTTCCAGAAGAGGCAGGAACATAGGGTGACCTATAAGAGTGGAGGTAGGAGCACACAGGTAGACTACATCTTGTGTAGACAGTGTAATCTGAAGGAGATCAGTGACTGCAAAGTAGTGGTAGGCGAGAGTGTAGCCAAACAGCATAGGATGGTGGTGTGTAGGATGACTCTGGTGGTGAGGAGGATGAAGAGGGCAAAGGCAGAGCAGAAGACGAAATGGTGGGAGCTGAAAAAGGAAGAGTGTTGCATGACTTTTAGGAAGGAGTTAAGACAGGCTCTGGGTGGTCAGGAGGTGCTTCCAGATGACTGGACAACTACAGCTAATGTGATCAGGGAGACAGGTAGGAGAGTATTTGGTGTGTCATCGTCATCTGGAAGGATAAGGAGTAGATAAGGAGACTTGGTGGTGGAATGAGGAGGTACAGGAGTGTATACAGAGAAAGAGGTTAGCTAAGAACAAGTGGGACACTGAGAAGACTGAGGAGAGTAGACAGGAGTACAGGGAGATGCAGCGTAAGGTGAAGGTAGAGGTAGTAAAGGCCAAACAAGAAGCTTATGATGACTTGTATGCTAGGTTGGACAGTAAGGAGGGAGAGACTGATCTATACCGGTTGGCAAGACAGACAGACAGAGATGGGAAGGACGTGCAGCAGGTTAGTGTGATTAAGGATAGGGATGGAAGTGTATTGCCAAGTGGCACTAGTGTGATGGATAGATGAAAAGAGTACTCTGAAGAGTTGATGAATGAGGAAAATGAGAGAGAACAAAGACTAGAAGAGGTGACTTGTGGACCAGGAAGTAGCAAAGATTAGTCAGGATAAAGTGAGGAGGGCACTGAAGAGGATGAAGAGTGGAAAGGCAGTCGGTCCTGATGATATACCTGTAGAGGTTTGGAAGTGTGTAGGAGAGGTGGCAGTAGTTTCTGACTGGGTTGTTCAACAGGATCTTAGATAGTGAGAAGATGCCTGATGAGTGGAGGAGAAGTGTGCTGGTGCCCATTTTTAAGAACACGGGAGATGTGCAGAGTTGTGGCAACTACAGAGGAATAAAGCTGATGAGCCATACAATGAAGTTATGGGAAAGAGTAGTGGAAACTAGACCAAGGGCGGAAGTGAACATTTGTGAGCAGCAGTATGGTTTCATGCCAAAAAAGAGTACTACAGATGCAGTATTTGCTTTGAAGATAGAGAAGTACAGAGAAGGCCAGAGGGAACTGCATTGTGTTTTTGTAGATCTGGAGAAAGCTTATGACAGGGTGCCCAGAGAGGAACTGTGGTATTGTATGAGGAAGTCTGGAGTGGCAGAGAAGTATGTTAGAGCAGTGCAGGACATATATGAGGACTGTAAGACAGTGGTGAGGTGTGCTGTAGGTGTGACAGGGGAGTTCAAGGTGGAGGTGGGACTGCATCAGGGATCAGCTCTGAGCCCCTTCTTGTTCGCTATGGTGATGGACAGGCTGACAGACGAGGTTAGACAGGAATCTCCATGGACTATGATGTTTGCAGATGACATTGTGATCTGCAGTGAGAGCAGGGAACAGGTGGAGGAGAAGCTAGAGAGGTGGAGGTTTGTCCTGGAAAGGAGAGGGATGAAGGTTAGCCGCAGTAAGACAGAGTACATGTGTGTGAATGAGAGGGACCCAAGTGGAAAAGTGACGTTACAGGGAGAAGAGATCAAGAAGGTGGAGGATTTTAAGTACTTAGGGTCAACAGTCCAGAGCAATGGAGAGTGTGGAAAAGAGGTGAAGAAGCGTGTACAGGCAGGATGGAATGGGTGGAGAAAAGTGTGATGTGTGATGGAAGAGTTTCAGTTAAAATGAAAGGAAAGGTGTACAAAACTGTGGTGAGACCAGCGATGTTGTTTGGTCTAGAGACAGTGTCACTGAGGAAAAGACAGGAGGCAGAGCTGGAGGTAGCAGAGATGAAGATGCTGAGGTTCTCTCTGGGAGTGACCAGGAAGGATAGTATCAGGAATGAGTACATCAGAGGGACAGCACATGTTAGAGATTTTGGAGATAAAGTCAGAGAGGCCAGACTGAGATGGTTTGGACATGTCCAGAGGAGAGATAGTGAATATATTGGCAGAAGGATGCTGAGTTTTGAACTGCCAGGCAGGAGACCTAGAGGAAGACCAAAGAGGAGGTTTATGGATGTAGTGAAGGAGGACATGAAGGTAGTTGGTGTGAGAGAAGAGGATGCAGAGGACAGGGCTGGATGGAGGCAATTGATTCACTGTGACGACCCCTGAAGGGAAAAGCCGAAAGGAAAAGAAGATGATCAGTAAGGGAACTAGAGTCATTGGGTGTTTTGGGTCCTTTGGCAAACCAGCTGGGGGTCAGGCCATGATTTATGTCCAGGTAGTGTGCTATGACAAACAGCTTCTAAGCTCCAACTAATTAATTGTTCTATTATGAAAAACAAGTATTATGAAAAACAAGTTTTTTCAGGTCTCTACATATACATAGTGGTCCTCCCTATCCTGACCAAATCCTAGAATCTGGAAAACAAACTCTTCCTGCATCAATAGATATTTGAAATCTTTTGGATTCATGGTTGGACAGAATCAAAAACGATCAGATTCATAAATCCCCCAACCATACGTCATCTCCGGGGTGATTAATAGAGTAAATTGACCTATCCTAAGTCATATTTGATTGTCCACCTGGATATGGGCGTGGTCATCCCCGAAGGGGAGTTCGCTCAGGCCATGGTAGTCGTGTGTAGTAGTGTCCTAGCTCAGAGCTACAAACTGAGAGTTCCTCACAAGCTATTGAAGTCAGCTAGCATTTGACTAACTAGTTAGCTCCGCTTCAGTCGTGTGTGTGTGTGTCTGCTAAAGGCGTATCCTCATCGTTATAGCGAACACAGCTGCGTATATCCACATCGCTCGTGAACAAACAACCTCAGCCTTTATTTACAGCCTAACAGATATTCACTGTCACCAATCAAGGGTGACATAAAGCCAGAATGTGAAATAATCCAGGAAGAAATCAAAAGGTGAAATTATCACTCATTCCCTGCCTTGTGAGAGACAAAGGCTGGATAAGTTCACACACACACACACACACACACACACACACACACACACACACACACACACACACACACACACAGGCAGACAGAGTGTGAGAAAGACAGAGAAAAAGGGAGGGAGAACATTTTTATCTTATTTACAGTTTTTTTATGAGTAAAATGCTATATTGACGTAGGTTACTGGATGCAGATAAAGTAGGGATGGCGCCTGACAGCCAACAGTTCAATATACAGTACTCATCCGCTTTGTATTACCACTTAACGGTAACTGTTTTCCAGTGGTTGCTTTGCTGCTCGGTGTTGTTATCTAGTGATCGCACATTGTCCGTGACGATTGTCGGGAAACAGCTTTAATTACGTCCTGTCATCGGTTGTCATCTCCAGTGATTTTTGTCCCATTTGAAGACACTGTGTTTTTTAAATTCTGCGCATGTGTACCGATGGTCTCTGTAGGATCAGCCCATGTGTTTACGTAATGAACAATGGAGTCATGTTTGGCTGAAAGCAGCTTCACATTCAACACAGAGGAATCAACAGTTGTTTACAAGAAAGACAAACACGAGAAAAATAAGAGCGAAATACGTAGTAACGAAGTTACTGAAAGACAAGCTTCAGACTGATGACCGCTCTGACACTGGATCAAAACAAAACGCCCATGAACTCGTGGGGGGAGTTGTTGATAGAGGAGGCTCAGAGGGGTGTGGAGATAGGGACCTAAGAGCAATGCCCAATTAAAACCAAGCTTTTCGGGGCAGAAGTGATTTTATCAATATTCAATGAAAGATACTGAGGACCATGGATCACTTTGGGGCAAAACATTTCTAATACAGTGTAGTTGGACATCTGGCAGCTGAATGACATGAATTAAAAGAAGGGTAATAAGGGACCTCTCAATAATTCATCCCAGTTAGACCTGGCCCTCGTTCTGCCTGTTCCTAGAAGGCTAGTGAGATCAAGAATTAATGACCAAACCTAATCAAAGAAGTAAATGAATCTGAAATTAGATATTTCAAAGATTCCAGGTGGTGCCCAAAACAAATGATGCAACAGGACTAATCTCATTACATATCACATGACACAAACTGAAATAAACTCTTTTAAAATTACAATCAATCATCCACCAACAGCCAGTGCATATTGTCAAACGGTCAGAGGAGCAAGAAAAGATTTCCTCACCTGTCCAGCCATGAATTGTCCAAAACCTGGAGGGAATGTCAGTGTTGAAACCAGCAGGGTGACGAGTGCAGGGTACACCAGCCGCCTGAAAGGAAGAGAGGGACTGCAGGGTCATTAATGGGTGTGCCTGTCTCACTGTATGCACATACTTGATTTCTAGTTGGTGTGAATGGAGGAGGTAGAATTGGCTGCCTGTAATGTGTGAGCCCAACCCAATTCAGGCAAGAACTTTCCCAATTCTACATGTACACTGACATAATACAATGTTAAACACAACAAACATAAACAGGAGTGTGACCCATCTGTGTTATATGTACTATTTAATGGACAAACGGTTTTTTGCATTCATAGATCATTCATTCATTTTCAACCGCTTCATCCGCTGTGGCGGGTTGCAGACATTCATAGTTATTTGCACTTTAAAAAATTCAGACTTATTTCTTTTATCAAGCAATTCACATGTGCCCACCCCTATAAAAACACATGAACTCTGAGGAGAAAAGAAAATCTGAATAAATGCCTATTCCCATACCTGACAACACGATCAGGTGCCTAAGGTATACTACTGGCATGTTGGATGAATGACATGGAACACACTGTTTGTGTAAAAACATAATTTCATCCCATTGTGTCCCTTTGAAAAATTATGTTGTTGGTGCTATTCTTTTCTGATAATTAAATTAAGATAATCATTAATTTAATTAATGATTATTTCATCATTATTTCATTAATTTAATTTTTTTAATTTAAAAATTAATTAAAAAATTAATGGGTTTTAATTTTCATATAAGCTTTCACTTATTGCCAAAGCAAACAAGTGGTGTGTTTTAAAATGCATTAAATATGAACCTCAGTCAGATAGTTTAGTTTAGAACAAAGACTGGAAACCACCTGGCTCTGTCAAAATGTGTAAAATCCATTTATCATCACCCCAAGATCAGTAATTAACATGTTATGTGCAACAATGACAAGCTGTGATCCAAGGGTACTAAAGTACAATTGGTTGTTTTTACACTATACACACTCTGGACAAATTGGTCACACAACATATCATGTGTTAATTAGTGAGCTTCAGTTGCCAACAGGCTGATTTTATATTCAAAAAGGGAAAAGCTAATTGTTTTCACAAATGCACTCTTTATGCTAAGGTACTGTCTTCTTGCAACAGACTCACATTTAACCTACAGTCTGGTGATGTTGAGCACAATGATGTTTCATCATGTTTCACAATGAAACATCACATGCCAGACACTCACTTTCTCAGCAGCAGCTTGTTGATAGTCTTCTGTTTTCTCATGCATTCCACAATCAGCCGATTTAGGTAGACAAACAGAGCGCCACCAAAACCACAGGCAATTCTACAAACAAAAATACACCTGTGAGATTGGCTGAAACAGAAGAGCCTCCTGGGATAAAAGAAAACCAGATTCACAGATAAGGACGTACTCTGAAATACACTGAGGCACTGAAACGATCAATTTAAAACACAGCATTCTGAATTTTCTAATGGTACACATCTACACAGTAGAAACAAAAAAAAATCCTACCCTCTTTGTCTAACACAATACCACTTTTTGGTTGCAAATGTGACTTGGTGAGGTCTACAGAGAGTTACCCACTCACCCGAGGATGGCGAATGCTGGTAGCTCCTGAAGGTCAAATGGAAAATCCAGACGGAAACGGGTCTTGAACAGAGCAGTGATGGTTTCTTGAGAAAAGGAGGAATTTTCACGCCACTTAGACTGTACAACAGTATGTCAGTTACATCCATCATAGTCAAGGTAAAGTCATAAACACACAATGAGACAAAGTAAAACCTTTTACCTTCCTCCTGGTTCCACACCGCCAACACTCTGAATATGAAGGCACTGAAGGTAGCAGCGAAGAAGCCCCTCCAATAGTTCCTCACTGCGAAAAATGTTGAAGTGACCTCGATGCTAAACAGAACCCCTGGCCCACACAAACAAACACACTTATGTCTCACATATTGAAGAAATGGTTTAAGTATCATTCAAATAAAGATGTCATTATAAATTCAGCACAAGAGTTGTTTGTAATAACCACATAAAACAATACAAACTTAAATAGATCAATATGTAAATATTACGATAAGTGTTTTCACAGATTTTACTGACTACTGCAGTCTCAAAATGATCTAAACCTAAATGACAAGTATCTCCGGTACTTTATGGACATCCTTTAATTACTATGATATCCTACAAATATGATGCACTGCCAGACATAAGATCCTTGCAGCATTCCTCATTGGTCTTTACCAATGAGGAATGGGCCTGAACCTTCCTGAGTTTACTTACTGCAATGGTCTTCTCCAAATCCTACCAGTGATTTTGTCAGTTGTATGTCAAACAACTGTGACGGCTACACTATAATGATTTGGGACTTTCTCAGAAACCAAGCCTTGGTGGTCACTAAAATCTACTTGGGTTCATTGTCCATTTGGAATAATGGTGCCCAAACTTTGGCCTCGGGCAGACACACACACACACACACACACACACACACACACACACACACACACACACACACACACACACCTCTGACTGCTAACTAGTTAGCCAAATACTAGCTGAATTCACAGCTTGTGAGGAACTTTCAGTGTGTAGCTTTGATCCAGGTCATTACCACACAATGCTACCGTAGCCTGAACGAACTACCCCCTCGGGGATTGCCACGCCCTTGGGCATGTCAACCAATGAATATCGTCAATAACTCTGTCCAATCACAGAGCACCATTTGTGATGTAACAAATGGCCAGTCTAGATAAATCCGATCGTTTTGATCCAGTCCAGGCCATGAATTCCTAAAACTCCAAATATCTATTGATGCAGGAAACGTTTGTTAACCAGATTCCAGGAGTTGGTCGGGTTAGGGAGGACCACTATGTATATGTAGAGACCTGAAAAAGGGTGATTTTCATAATAGGATTGGTGTGTGTGTGTGTGTGTGTGGGGGGGGGGGGTGTCACATTGTTGTAATAACTACAATTATACTAGTATTTGTTCATATTTTATAAATAATCATAATTGAAATATAAAGTGTGGCCCGGACTGGATCACATGCATCTTCACTCCTGCAGCACAGAGGATCCATATAATTCAACATAAGTACGGAGATAAGTCTCTCCAAATCAGTGTCTGGACAGTGTGAAATATGGCTGCAGTCTCCTCTTCTCTTTCTGAGGTACGGTTTTGAATAATGGTAAGCGACTGAATATTAAGGTGACCTTTTGGATATAAATGTCAACCTCCTCATTTTATTCTAGACCAATGCAAAATCATTATTACCAAGGAGGATATGTTTTCACCCGTTTCCTTTGTCGCAGGTTTGTCAGCAGGATTACACAAAAACTAGTGAATGAATAGTGACATAAAATTTGGTAGGAAAATGTAACTGGTTCAAAATAGATTTGGGTAAAGGGGCAGATCTGGCATTTTCTGTCCAGCAACAATTTTAATGAAAGTGAAATCCAAATCTAATGGCCACTGTTTTGGCATGAGACCCATCCTCTCAGAAATGTTTTATTAGCACCAGTAAAATATCTATTGCATCATTGATGATGTGAACAAAAGGTATGGACAAGTTAATATTAATTGGTTGAACAGATGCAGCATGCTGCTTGGATTCAATGTCTGATAAATGGACAGACCAGGAATGAACTTCATCTAACCTTAATTAGATATTCAATCGGAGGTATCCATGTTGACTCACCTCCAATAGGGGCAGCGAAGCAGCAACCCACGCCTACTGCACAAGCAGCCGACAGCATCTCAGTGTTCCTAAGTTCATTCTGGCCAACAGGAATCAGATATACAGACACACACAGAGCCATGCATTCAAGCCACAAACACACAATATGCAACAAATGCATTTGTAATAAAAAAAAAAGTCATCAACTGTAACAAATGCAATGGTTCATGGTAAAATTGCTGCTGTACCTTTCCACAGATGATATATATAAGCAGAGGGATGCAAGAGGCCATGATTAGAAATTCATTGAGAGTTGAAATCATGGAATGTTTGTATTGAGGCAAAGGCAGCACAGATCAATACCTCACTGTGATGGTTCAATGAGCAGAATCAAACAGTGCAGAGGGAATGGAAAGTTATCAATCTATCTGTGTCTGAAATGGACAGCATGGATTATTAATGCTGATGGAATTGGAAATAAAGAAACTCTGACTTGTGCATTCGTACCTTGCTCCCCTCAAAAGGCTCTTCCTTTAGCAATGAAAGTAGAAGGAAAAAATACAGAAATATGTATGAATGCAGTCGTGTAAGTGTAGAGTTTACCTTTTATTCCTGGGAAACACTCAGCCTAATATTGGAACCACACAAAATCAAACAGACGGAGGATGAACTAAGCATGAGGTCTTGATTGCACAATGACAGGAATCAACATTTTCCCATATTAGGTTTGACAGCTGCACAGCTGACCCCTGGACAACTTCAGTCTAACTGCAAATACAGTCAGGATGTGCATCACTGCCATCGATTTTCCTTCATAGTGATGCAAGTGCTGCTGGTACATGGACAAGCATGCTGTCCATAATGATGCCAAGGGTGTGGCCTCATGAGTGGAGGTGAGAGTGCATCCTAGGGAATGGCAGAAAGTCAAGGAATATCACCAGATTGTAACAAACACATTTTCAGCAAGTAATAGTGACAAAACAACCTGACAACACACACAATATAACCTGTAACTACCCATTTTGATGTATTTATTAATGGTCCAACACAAGAGGTGTCATGTTGAGACACATCATCAGTCATAAATATTTAACTTGGTACAGGTCAGAATATGAATCTTTAGATCCATTATTTAGGATCATACACAACATATGCACACAAAGAAAGTGAAAATGATGTCTCCCCACATTCCTAAAATAGTAAATACAATCAGATATAGAAAATTGAACATATGCATGACAGCAGACAATGTTCCCTTTATAAATCACAATCCATCTGGATGTGTGGCTCAGCTTCATCCTGAATTCCACATACCCACATGCAATCATAGTCAATAGATCATGACTGCTGATAGATCTTCCGTAATAATGGTTCTTCACTGTGACTCATGCCAATAACAAGAATAGACAGCAATTTGTTGCAGTGAACTTGGCCTTCAATATGATCAGGACTCATGAGGGTATTTTTACTTCCATGATAATTCATATCTACATGTGCAAGTGGTGAAGATGCATCAGGTAAGGTGACTGGAAAGTGAAAATTTTCTATACTCCTGAGGGGGAGAATGTGAGGGTGACACAGTCCTGATGACACACTGAGAAATCGTGATCTCAAACTGAAAGGTATTTAGGGAATAGTTATGGCTCAAAAGTGCAAACACATAAAATTGATGGCCCGAACGTTTACAATAACGTGGATCTTGTTCGTCTCTCTCTAATGAGAAATCAAGTGTGTGAGAGAAATCACTGCACAATCTACTGTCAATGTACTGCCTAAACTTCTGCATTGAGGATTTCAATGCCTCCAAAATGTTCATATGCATAGCACACATCAGTTGTGTTTTCATTGATCCAAACATATGTCTGGTAAATTTGTCTTGTTGGCCTTTTTTTGCATACACGCAACATTTATGAATGAGACCACAGATGTATCAAAATATGGCACCCTGAGGTGAATTAATTGTTTAACACATAGACATAAGACATATCTTCATTGTTTTGAATGAAATGAACAAGAGAAGTTACATCTTTTTAATGTCAACAAAGTAGATGTTATCCAACAAATATCATTTTTCCAAATATTGATGCACACAAAGCAGTGACAAATGAAAGCATGCAGTTCTGCATGTTACATCATTGGATGAAGTTACACTGAAATAATTAAGAAGGGTTCGGAGGTATTTTTTATGAAAGTTTTCAAGGGTATAAGTATGAATGTGTACAGCAGTATGTCTGGAAGTCTGTATTCTTTTTAAAAAAAAATGTAATTACCATGAAAATTCCACCAAACAGAGCTGCCATGAATTTGCTGAGAAGTGCAGCGCACAGACTCGCGACGTGAACAAAGGGTCCCTGAGAGAAAGGATGGACAGAGGTTAGGATCTCAGCAGACAAAATATGACTGACAGCACATGTGACCACTGAATGAGGCATGATGCACTCAGCTCAGGGGGAATCTTTCAGTCTTTCTCTCAATTTGGCCCTGATAGTTCAAGCTCCATAACTCTCAAATGAGCTGAAGGCAAAATAAGTTCTACCTCCTTCCCCAGGGGCATCCCACTGCCCAGGGCACAGGTCAGACCAATGACTTTGGCCACAAACGTCTTGAAAGTCAGGTACTCCTTCAGGACCACTCCCCTAAGGATTGTTTTCATCTCAGGAATACCTGAACCTGGTAAAAGAAAAAGATGCCAGTACAGATGATGTAGTGGAAGGAAAAGATGAGTCAAAACAAGCAATTACAGAGAGAGAGGGATGATGAGAATAAATGGAGGAAGAGGTAGGAGAAGGGGAAGCTTATTAATATTCATGCAGTTTTCAGAGGCATATCCTATGACCACTTTAAGACATACAGCACATGTCCTTGGAGATGTTAGGTGCATTGTGGTGCCAGTTACATTGGTTAAGCACATAAATGTGATCATGAATAATAGATATGAATATATTTGTGTATGAATTGTGTAAATGTGTGTCTTACCCACAGCCTGAGGTGCCAGTATCTGGGTGAATCCTGCTGAGAAAGTGATGAGCACTACAGGGTAGCTGACCCATGCAATGTACTGTAGAAGCAGGTTACTGTCAAGTCCACCGTACATCCATTTCTGTGCTGCACACACACAATCACACACACACACACACACACACACACACACACACACACACACACACACACACACACACACACACACACAGATTAATCTCACTACAATGTAGTAAAAAACGAAACCTCTGAACAAGCAGTTGCTCCGACCTTCTCTTCTAAATTTTCCTCAAGCATTTTTCTTATTCTTACAGCTCTGCAATGGTCTATTCTTCCTCCTCATCAATCACTTTGCCCCCTTTGCAATATACATTCATGAAAAATTATGAAACGTTTCATCCATGAGGGCAAGATCCACATGCAGAGCTGTATATGATCCACATCACAGTAGCAATTTAGATACCTAAAAGATTTCATAAGAACAAACTGCAAAACACAATACAGGAAGAAAAGAGGCGCTTTTTTGCTGCAATACACATTTTACAATTCCTGGCACATTTACTTACTGTTAAAAAAAACATCCGTTTCAACAATCCAATCAGTAATGATTTTTGATATGAAATGAAATCAACTTTATTCATCCCCTGTAGGAGAAATTATTTACCCACTCTAGTGCAAGTTATTTTTTGGTATTAATTCACATGCATATATATAAGTTTACAGGCTCCTGACACACACACACACACACACACACACACACACACACACACACACACACACACACACACGCACGCGCAGCACCCAATGACAAACTTATGAAGGGGAGAGTGCCTTGCACAAGGAAACCGCGGCAGTGCTTGGGAGGTGAACTGGCACCTCTCCACCACCAGTTCACACTCTGAAATTTTCTTTGCCCGACGTGGGTCTTGAACAGGCCACCCTCTGATCCCCAGCCCAAGACTTAGCAAACTGAGCTACTCTCGCCCCATATTACAGTATATTCGAAAGACCATTTTAGAAATCTAGAAATTAGTGTCATCACTATTTCTAAATTTACTGCTCTGTTTTGTCTTTTCTTGATTTAACTTGAAATTCTCTGTTCTGTCAAGTGAATGTTTTCCTATTTGTCATTGTGATTTGCACCTTGGAGGACAACCATAGTCAACACTTTTAAAACATGTCAGAGCATAGCCAATATGTTGCACAACATAAGTCCTGTGGTCTCTTGTTCTGACAGTGTGTCTCCTACCTTCTTGACAGAAGGCTATGGCATAATCCATAACCCAGCTGACCAGAGCCATAAGCAGCCCCAACAGAATGAGAAAGATCCAGTCCTCTCCCACCCGTGAGATCAGGAATCTCTGGCAGCGGGACGCACACACTGAGGAGAAAAAAAGCATGGTTAACATCTCTGGCATTAATCTATACAGTAAAAAAAAGAATAGAATTGTTCATGTGAGGCCGAGAGAAGCTAATGTCGGTGAGGAAGGAATGACAAACACATGTATGGACAGTAAAAACATGGAACACACACACACACACACACACACACACACACACACACACACACACACACACACACACACACACACACACACACACACACACACACACACACACACACACTTTTGTTCAAAATAATAGTCCCACATCACTGGCAACACAAATCCCTGTTTTCATTAACATTTCAACTTCTACACTGCAAGTAAATTTCCACAAGGTATAATAAAGAAAACCAACAGACCCAACAAGAATGACATGCATGCTGCTGAATCTGTGAAACTGAGTCATTTACCAACAGAGGTGTGCCAAAAAAATTGCAGTGCTGAGTTCAATTAGAGAGGTCACGGATTATGTGAAAAAACAGGTGTTAAACAGGTGGCCCTTATTTAAGGATCAAGGCAACTGATGCTGTATAAGTTGGCTGTGCATTTGTCCTTGAAAGACAAAATAATATGAATGGGTTGTTCAAAGTATTGTCAGAAAAAAGGGCATTTTTGATTAAGA
Source organism: Antennarius maculatus (assembly GCA_013358685.1). Classification (NCBI taxonomy): domain Eukaryota; kingdom Metazoa; phylum Chordata; class Actinopteri; order Lophiiformes; family Antennariidae; genus Antennarius; species Antennarius maculatus. The sequence continues at coordinate 6,168,003 of CM023619.1, read as the reverse complement.
AGTTAATAAAAGAGGGGAAAACATAAAGAAGTGCAAAAAATGATTGGCTGTTCAGCTAAAATTTCACCTCCTGAGCACCATTGACCGTGCTCAGGAGGTGAACTGGCACCTCTTACAACTACGGGTTCACAGTCCATGTTTTTGGTCCACGGGCGGGTCTTGAGCCAGCCACCCCCTGGTCCCCAGCCCAAGACCTAGTGGACTGAGCTACTACCACCTCAATTGTTTATGTTTGGTTTGAAACTCGGAGAGGATTTTTCGCATATTGACATATTAGGTTTTATTTTTCAATTTAAACAGTTAAAGCACTACCAGAGGCTTTATTGGATTTCGTAATAGTGGATAATGATATGTCCTCAAAAGATGGTAGTGAGCTGTGAAAAAATAATGAGACGCTGAAAGTGAACTGGTGTGGTGAACATCTACCCAAAAAACAACAGCAGCTAACAGAACCACTGGATTCATTTCTTCTCTCTCGTCCGCAGACTTTGCCAAAGCCTGGAATCCACTTCAGGATCTAGACCATTCATAGACGCGCCTGTCCCTGGAGAAGTAAAAAGTGTGCTACTAACACATTTACCAGATCTATATTCATAAAATTGCTCCAAGGAGACAGAGACTCACAGATATGTGGATGATGGTAATGCTATTTATTACTATTTGTTGTCACAATAAGACCAAAAATCAATAACGAGGTACTCCTCATAATAATGTCCTCCATTACTGTGAATTGTGGGTCTGAAACTATTAAAAACACCCACACTACAACATTTTCAACATTAGTTATCTGTGATTTTATTTTGCAGAAACTGCATATATTCAGTGAACATTTTACTGAAATGGATCAATAACATCTTCTTACAGTCCTCATACATGTCCTGCACCGCTCTAACATACTGCACTTCTCTGCCACTCCAGACTTCCTCATACAATACAGCAGTTCCTCTCTGGGCACCCTGTCATAAGCTTTCTCCAGATCTACAGAAACACCTTATTCATCCCTATCCTTAATCACCCTAACCTGCTGCACGTCCTTCCCATTTCTGTCTCAACCTTGCATACAAGTCATCATTAGCCCCTTGTTCGGCCTTTGCTACCTCTACTTTCACCTTGTGCTGCATCTCCCTGTACTCCTGTCTACTCTCCTCAGTCTTCTCAGTGTCCCACTTCTTCTTAGCTAACCTCTTTCTCTGTATACACTCCTGTACCTCCTCATTCCTCCACCAAGTCTCCTTATCTACTTTCCTTCCAGATGACACACCAAGTATTCTTCTACCTATCTCCCTGATCACATTAGCTGTAGTTGTCCGGTCATCTTGAAGCACCTCCTGACCACTCAGAACCTGTCTTAACTCCTTCTTAAAAATCATGCAAAACTCCTTTTTCAGCTTCCACCATTTCGTCCTCTGCTCTGCCTTTGCCCTCCTCATCTTCCTCACCACCAGTCATCCTACACACCAACATCCTATGCTGTTTGGCTACACTCTCGCCTATACCACTACTTTGTAGTCACTGATCTCCTTCAGATTACACCATCTACACAAGATGTAGTCTACCTGTGTGCTCCTACTTCCACTCTTATAGGTCACCCTATGTTCCTGCCTCTTCTGGAAGAAAGTATTCACTATAGCCATTTCCATCTTTTTTGCAAAGTCAACTACCATCTGTCCTTCTGCATTCCTCTCCTGGATACCAAACCTGCCCATCACCTCCTCATCACCTCTGTTTCCTGCACCAACATGTCCATTGACGTCTGCCCCAAAGACAACTCTCTCACTTCTAAGTATGCTCTGCATCACTTCATCAAAGTCCAACCAGAATTTCTCCTTCTCCTCCAGCACACATCATACTTGTGGAGCATACCTACTGACAACATTGAACATCACACTTTTGATTTCTAGCTTCAGACTCATCACTCTATCTGACACTCTTTTTACCCCCAGGACATTCCTAACAAACTCCTCCTTCAAGATAACTCCTACTTCATTTCTCTTCCTATCTACACCATGATAGAACAACTTAAACCCTGCTCCTAAACTTCTAGCTTTGCTACCTTTCCACCTGGTCTTTCGGACACTCAGTATGTCTACCTTCCTCTCTGCATCATGTCAACCAACTCTCTACCTTTTCCTGTCATAGATCCAACATTCAACGTCCCTACTCTCAGTCCTATTCTCTTGGCGTTCCTCTTCTCTTTCTTCCTAGGAACACACTTTCATCCTCTCCTTATTCAACCAACAGTAGTCCAATTTCCACCGGCACCCTGTAGGTGAACAGCACCGATGGCGGTTGTTGTTAACCCAAGCCTCGACCAATCCGGCACCAAAATAAATAAATCACAGCCAACACCAAACATTTTTTCCACCTGTACTGGGCCTGCCTTACATCACCTGAGGCAAATAAGATGCAACCAGGAATAAAACTAACTATAGAGGAGAATTCTCACATAACAGGTGTTGTGTAACATTTATATGTACTATATAAATGTTAATCCTAGGGGTAACTGCTAGGTATAGACCTGACTAATGTTAGCTTTAAAAGTCCAAAAAGAATCTCTGAGCCAAAATAGTCAAAATGATGCGTGGTAATGTTTTTAGCTCTCCTTCACAGCTGCTTGCAGATCTTTTGGCAGCGTGTGTAGGCCTCGTTGTTTAAAAGCTACAGCTTACTGATCTGAACCAATCTGAAACATTCTCGCACTCCATCACCCTCAGAGATGATGCTCCTTTGCAGAAACAAGCAAGGATGGTATTAAAACTCCCAAAAACATTCAAAGGTTCTCTCCCTTCTTCAGAGGTCAGCAGCAGAGACTGACCAGCAAAAGGCAGATCTAAAAATACAAACATCTCGATCAATGGGTACACACACACACACACACACACACACACACACACACACACACACACACACACACACACACACACACACACACAGCCAGCCAGTTAGCCAGCGCACAGATCATGTCAGCTGGCTCCCGATCTGAGTGATTGTTTTAAATGGCTTCCATAACAGCCCGATACATTGGGCTGACATAGTGTAGCTTTCACCTATGTAGCAATCTATTGGGTTTTAACCTGATCAGTAGTCACAAGGGCAAAGTACCGGAGGTGGATCTTGGAGGACAGCTACAACAGCTCACTGGTCCGAACACACGGGAAAACTAAGCACTGCCTTCCTCTTAGTCCTCTTTTCCTCAGTTTTACTGAAGTTATCTAATGAATTTCAGACCTAAAATTGTTATTATATTAAACAATCAGCTCAACCAAATCTGTTTGATTATAACTGCTGATACAAGTCTAGGGATTGGCTCTAGCTTTCTTTAATGTACACCGTGCTACACAAGCAATATGTGTGGTGATATGAGTAATGTTTTATGTGCCAAAATGTTGTAGGCACAAATCTCTGCCACATGCGTTTTCAGCCTACAAAAAAATTCTTCATGTACAAACATCTATCCTATCTCTGGGGTGAAAAATGTTTTCAGACTGGACTTACAAACCCCCAGGGACTGAGCAGATCTGGAGTGCCAGGGCAAGTTATTCCAGAGATGGAGGCCAGCTGCCCAAAAAGTTTTGTCACCTTTTAGTTTTTAAACTGGTCCTTGAGTCAGAGTGCAACAGGTGATTGTCTGACCTCAAAGCTTGGAGAAGTGCATGAATATGAAGCAGATCTTTTAAATACTGACATGCCAGCCTGTGTAGAGGTTTAAGTATTAAAAAAAAATCTTAAAAACAACACAGTTGGCCAGTGGAGTCAGGCCAGTACCGAAGTGATTATGTTCCCGCTGCCATGGATCCTGTTTGTTTAGCACCACTGAATTCACACCTAACAACCAATGGATTACTTTAAAATGTAAGGAAAACACATAGTAATAAAAAATAAAATAAAATGCTTAGTCATATTCAGGAGAAATGAAAGGTATTTTTGTATTGAACAGCTTAAAACTCCAACCAGAAAATTCTCACAAGAACCTGTTCAAAGGAAACTACACAGTACAACTAAAATGCACCAGTGCATTAAATTCTGATGGTTGGCATAACCACTTTCAGCTGTTTCAGTTTCAGCAGCAACATTAGCAGTGCAACAGTAGTTCATATACAGTGCGCCCTCGTTCCTCGCGGTTAATGTGTCCCAGGAACCACACTTGATTAATAAATTCCACAATACAGCGACAAACTATTTATCTCATTATTTACAGTAATTTAAATGTTTATGAGCCCTCCACCTACTGATATTAAATCACCTTCTATCTGTATTACCTTTTCCCACACTCTTATTGACTGTTAAAAGCACTTTTGTGTCTCACGGAAGTCCGAGATGAGATAGTCTCACATTATCACCATGCCTCCAAAAAAAGATGCAAAAGCTGGAGGAAACCCAAGTGAATAAAAAACAAAGTTCACAAGAACCAAGGCAGTCAGAGACGGCAACATCCTGCAACACCCCTGAATTCAAAATTGTACCCTGACCTACTTGCATAGGTCAAAGATCAAAGCCAGTGCTTTGATCTACGGTCTTACTCACACTGGCCTTATCCCTCGTCTTTCCATCTCATCCGGTTCAAGAGAGTGAAAAAGAAATTGACCTTCACCTAGCTTTCTCTAGGTCAAGGTCATCATCTCATTTTCATCCCGTTTGCCACCTGAGTAATGTGCTTTGTGTTTCATCTTTCTATCTGCAACGGTTGCGGAGATATTTGGTGGACTAATGGACGGACGAACAGATGAACACACAAACACTGACAATTACATCACCGCTTTGAAGTGGGATGTAACAAATCACAAAGACACACATCAGTCAACCCTGTGCTAAGTGCATCAGTCTAAAACGCAGACCTTCTCTGGTGCGTCTCTTACCAGTAGCCAACTGAGAAGACTAGACATAAAATGATCTGATCTCAGACGAGTTCTTCGTTCTTCTCGTTCTCTCTCTCTCCCTCACACACACACATGCACACACACACGCACAGGGCAGCCAGCAGAAGGCGTTGTCTTTGTCTGACATTGAGACAGCCCTTGTTGGCGTGAGGTCACTGCTCAAATCGGTCATATTTCATGCCACTCACATCCTACTCCCCTATGTAAGGTAGCCACTTGACTGCTCTTTAAGATATGCATGCATAACTTTCATACTTGCCCTTCACCAATACCAGCTCCACTTTCACTAGTGATGCAACGTTCCATATTGAGGCTTCGAAGTGTGTACTGAGTAGGGGAGTGGGGGTTCCCGCAAAGCAAATATAGAGGCTTGCTTCATCTAGGGATCTTATCCGGTTCCTGTGTGTACAAAAGTTAAAATTTGACCTTGACCTAGTTTTCTCAAGGTCAAAGTCATCATCTAATTTTCATCCCCTTTGCCGCCTGTGGAATGTGCTTTTTCTTTCATCTTTCCATCTGCAACGGTTGCGAAGATATTTTTCCCAATTTTTTTTCCATGGATGAGGCATGGCTAAATGTCAGCACAAAATACAAAATGCAGCTGACCAAAAATGTGTGTGACAAAGGCTCCGTCAGCTTGGTGCAGTGTCCACAGGAGAATATATGAATTAAAGGCAAAGAATAAAATCAAAAGGAAAAAAACTTCATTTTATTCTTTACTTTGCTGACAGTTTTATTAACAGGCTTTCTGCAAAATACCACACACTTCAAACTCATGCCACCTGATATTTTAGCATCCAGTAGATGTCATACTACAGCAAATGAGGCCTCAAGAAGCTTTAAACCAGAGTGAACCGATTGGATGAAAAGCTTCAATGCTAAATGGGCTTCATCTGCCCATTACTACTTTTTACTGAAGACCGCCTTGTTCTGACCTTCACATGTCAGATCACAGCATGAAGACATATTTAGGGGCGGCAGTGGCTCAGCAGCAGAGCAGACATCTTGAAGACAGATCGCCCAGCCATCAGTGGCTCGAGTGCCGCTCCTGCCAGGACATCCTCCGGAGTGTGAGCTGACGTTGGGAGGTGTCAGCTCACCTTCCAGCCACTGCCGAGGCGCCCTTGAGCAAGGCGCCGTCCCCCCTACAAACTGCTCAATTGGGGCACATCCCGAAAGTCACTGCCCGTCACTCTGCCTCCCCATGTACTGTTTGATGCTGTGTGTACAAATTGCATGCTTACAGGCCCCTTGTGTGCTGTGGTTGTGTTTCAGGGGCCTGTACACACTAAAATGTAACTAAAACAAATGTACACCACCTGAATGAAAAAGTAATTTCCCCATCTGGGGATTAATAAAGTATACTTTCTTTCTTTCTTTCTTTCTTCTTTTCTTAGACCTTGTTGAATGATCGTTACTTACATTGGCACTTTGCACAGGGGTCTTTTTCATACTCTAGCAGATCTGCAGCACGGTTACGAAGACTGGCATTTCTCCGCAGCCCCCCACTATCTCGCACTCCTCCATCCCGTAGGCGGGCTGCTTCCTCCTTGGCATACACACCCAGTTCCTGGGTGTACCGCCCATACATCTATGTGAAAGACAGAAAAAGATACCTTTTAGATAGATAGATAGATATGTACTTACAAAAAGGAAGCATTTAAAGAAATGTGTGATGTGATGAAATTCAGTCAAAAAAAAAACCCCACTCATCTTCGACAGAATGGTTGCATTATAGTTTTTTTTTTTTCAGACAGGTGAGCAGACAATGAGCTCCACCTGACAGCTTCCAGCTGATCAACTCTGCAGGGCTGCCACATAATTAACCCTTAATGATGGGAAGCAGAGCGCTGAGCAAACTAAACCTGCATAAAAGTTGTGTCTGAGGCTGATCTCCTTTTGTCTCTGTTTTGGCTGGTGTGTAGCTACTCATGGGGCATTTCAACCATCTGTTTGGCCTTGTGGTCATAGTTTTGGTTTATGATGTTACTGCCCAGCCTCACTGGATGTTGCCTGTGCAGAAACCCCAACCTCTCCACTCTGCTCAGCTGCTTCAGCCAAATGTTCCTCCACCTGCAGCTCCTTCTGATAAATGCCAAGTGGAGCAGGGTGAGAAGATCCAGTGTGGAACTCGAGACATCACAGCTGACCAGTGTAACAACATAAACTGCTGCTTTGATGGGCAGCAGTGCTACTATGGGAAAGCAGGTATGCATGCTTCATATAATCGATTTGTTATGCCTCCTGGAAATGCTGCGTGTAAATTATGAACTACTGTAACACAAACCGGTCTCTCACCCAGTGACTGTACAGTGTACCAGGGATGGCCAGTTTGTGGTGGTTGTGGCTCGGGATGCCACTGTGCCCCACATAGATGTGGATTCAGTCAGCCTGCTGTCATCAAATGGCCCTTCCTGTGCTCCTGTTGACTTCACCACTGCTTATGCTATATTCCAGTTCCCTGTAACTGCCTGTGGTACAACTTTCAAGGTGGCTAATGCCTTTGACTTACTGTTTTAAAGCTTAAACATGGTTAATGTCTGTGGCTATAAAATGATTTAATACAACAAATTTTTTTTTTAAAAAAAGCACAAGTTTAACTGGCTCAGGTTGACAAGATATCAACACTGCTCTTGTACTTCCAGGAGGAAGATGATTATGTGGTGTATGAGAACCACTTGTCTTCTTCGTATGAAGTGGGAATAGGACCTAGAGGATCAATCACCAGAGACAGCCACTTTGAGTGAGTTCATGTAAACCTAATAAAAGAACTGATTGCACAAGATCTAACATTCCTAAAATTTAAAGTCCTATTCTCCAATAGGTTATTGTTCCAGTGTCACTATTCTAGCACAGCTGTGGAGGCCCTTGTCATGGAGGTAAATGCCATTCCTCCACCCATGCCTGTTACTGCTGCAGGTCCCCTCAGAGTGGAGCTGAAAGTGGGCAATGGATATTGCCGCTCAAAGGGATGTGTGGAGGGTAAGCAGCAGACCAGTTCCAAAACGGCTGACATATTATTGTGCATACTGAAACTGTGCTACTGCATACAGCGGAGGTGGCGTACAACTCCTTCTACACTCCAGATGACTACCCAATCACAAAAGTCCTGAGGGAACCAATTTATGTCCAGGTGAACATCCTGGAGCGGTCTGATCCAAATATCATCCTCAAACTGGAGCATTGCTGGGCAACTTCTACCCCCAGTCCTCAAAGCCTGCCACAGTGGGACCTACTGGTCAATGGGTAATTTTAAAGTTGGGCTGGTTCATGGCTCCACCAAGGCCAAAAAATCCAGTAGATGTCTGTCTAGCTCAAGAAATTCATCCAGCAGTTATTGTACCAAATATGGCTTTGTATTCTCATTGGTTCTAGGTGTCCCTACGATGATGACCGTTACTTGACCGCATTGGTCCCGGTTGATGGCTCTTCTGGACTTCAGTACCCAACACATCACAAACGCTTCATCATTAAAATGTTTGCTTTTGTGGACAAGAATACCTTTGCTATTCAGAAAGACATGGTATACTTTTTAACATTTGCCTCCAAAGTAGTGGCTACAGATTCTGTGACTAAATGTGCATCTGTTCATATTTCAGGTGTTCATCCATTGTGCCACAGCAGTGTGTTATCCCAGCAGCACAGACTCTTGTGAACATTCATGCCATCGGCAACGTGAGTAGCTTTTGACAAATAAAAGACTGTATAACTGTCAAACAAATGCTACATCCCTGAGCATCATAAAAGCCAGCATTCCTGTTAAAGTTGGGGTTTTAAATTTGAGTCTGCAAATTGTGTTAAAGTAATCCCTTGCTTATTCGCGCTTCAAGCACGGCTTCACTACATCGCAGATTTTTAGTAGTCATGTGATGCATTCTTTTGGCTGATGGCATCGAAGTGTATTAAAGAAACTTTTCTTTTAATACAAAAGGGCTTTAAACAGTCTGAGTGGGAAAAGGTGGTACAGATATAAGGTGGTTTAACATCAGTATGGGGAGGGTTTATAAATGTTTAAATTACCATAAATTGTCGCTATATTGCGGAGTTTTGTTTTGCGGATGATCATGTAACGCATTAACCGCAAGTAATGAGGGATTACTGTACTTTAAAGTTGATGGTTAGGTTTTGTTTTTTTAAAATGGCTTAAATGATTCACAAATGACTTTTTAATCATAAATGTGACTGACTTCAACTGTCTCCTTGCAGGAAGAGCTACAATGATGAAAAATTCAAGTCAGAGGGCTCTAGTCTCAAGTGGAGAAGTGATCCTCACCAATCTCAGGACTTGATCTGCCAACATTAAGTCAAATAAATGACTATCCATTTGCACGGACTTTTAAATAAAGCTTGTAAAAAGCTCATGCTCGCAAATCCACCTTGACTGAACTGTTTTTACTGTCACTTGCTCTGATAGGTTATTGATCCAGGAGGAAATTCAGTATATCTGCTCACAATATGTATAACACTCGAAAAGACATTGCATAATTACATAAATGTATACCAGCATAACACCGACAGACGTTACAATGACGATTCAAAAGCGTAAAAAGTAGATGAACAGAACTATAAACTGAGGGCCCACATAGTGGGCAAGGCATATCTAGACACAAACTCCGCAGTCACAGATGGCTTTAGGTGATGGAAAACACCAAGGAACAGTCTTGTTACACTATGCCACTATACCTCTTGATCAGTGGCAAAATTGTAACTTGGCATCCTGACTTGTGCCAAGATGTCTGGTTGTAGAAATACAATCTAAACTTCAGTGAAAGTGACATGATTCTCAACCATTTCATTTATGCTCTAGCAGGCAGTATTGTAATGAGAATCTAATCTCCAGGCTCTTTGCTCTCCCTGGATTTCTCTGTAATAGTTTTCAACATCTGTTCCCCCATTGATCAGCTCACGACCTCCCCTTCTCTCATTCATCCTGTCATGGAGTTGGACATAGACGGACTCCATTCAGCTGGCATGAACAGGAGGGGCAAAGGGATGTGTAAGCAAAGAGGTCAAAGCTGTCAGGATGCTTTCCCCCATCAGCTTCGACCTCCAAGCCACTTGGAAGCGTTTGAGCAAAATGCAAAGTAATTCAATAGCCTCATAAGCTGCAGAGAATGCAGCAGCTTCTGAGGACATACATGTCAGTTCAGTGTAAACATGTTCAAAGGAATCTTCTTGAAATCAGTGTTCTATCTTTGTTGTTAATCATTAGTCAACCAGATTCAGAATCACTGCAATTAATGGTAAAGATTTATAGTCTGTGATAAAGCATTAAGAATCAACATTTCAGTCTGTAGCCTCTTCATGCAGAACACTGCAGGTAACATCACACAATTTATCACTTGTTTTGCATTAAACTGAGCTAATGAAAATAAAAGCCCACCATGGACAACTTGTGATGATTGACTAATGTGCACATCTGTCTAGATTTGGATCACAAAACCGATCTGGACTAATATTTGGTAGGTTTTAAGGTCAATGAATTGGGTTACTGCCATTAGTATATAGCTGAGATCACGCAGATTAAATATTAAATATTCCAAATGGAATTTGGAATCTTTTATAGTAATTGAGGGATGGATGAATCAGTAATGCTGTAAACTGTAGTAATGTAGAAGAGGCTGTGTTGCTACCAATGCTACTCCAGAAATGAAAACATTTCACAAAAACTGAAGCAGCTAAAGAAGTCTGCTGGACTGATATTAATTAAATCAACCCATTGTATCTAAATCATCATTAAAGTTGACAAAAAAAAAATCCCAAAGCTAATTTTCAGGCTTCTACTCTGCAGAGTACCACTCATTTTAGACCACCTCGCTAGCGCCCCCCCCTACATATCCAGAAGTTTTGAAAGTGGTGTCTCTACCTAGATGAGAATCCCTTTGGCATTGCTTCATTTGGCATGAGACCAATCCAGTAAGGCATCAGGATGACAACACCATTGGATGTGCTGTCAAACCTTTAGCATGCATTACTCAAAATTATTCCCCTTTGAAAAATTTTGACCAATGAAACGTGCTGGGAGAAATATTCCAAGTTTGTAATTGGGCTGGATCTCATCATCTTTGAATTGGGATTAAAAAGATTAATATTAAGCAGATTTATATTCATATTAATATATTTGCTGAATCTGGTGTGTTAGGAAAAAATTCTCATGCATCCACACAGTATAGTCACACACAAAGCTGCCACTAACAGAAAACACCTACTATGAGTACAAAGAGGGCATGTTGTTGTTTGTAACTCTGGTCTGCATGAAAGCAATCACTGGCCATCTGGAGCCGATCCCCCAGGGAGAGCAGCAGGTGGGACGTTGTGAGTTAAATGTGTCGCTATCTGTAACCAGTTCACCTCCCACATTATCAGCCTCTGTACGTACATTAGTCAGTTAACCTCCCACAGCACAACCCTCTACACAAGTTCAACTCCTGCCTCCACAGGCTGCTACCGACTGGGACTTCATAGAAAACAATGCCGTGTGGCGATCAGAGCTCCATATCAGTGCAAATTTGTCTCACTGGGGAGGATATTGTGCTTAATACAATTGATGTGATCAGAAAAGCCTGAAAAATAATTAATCTCACAGTCATCTGATTAATTCAGCTAGACAATCAAAGATGGTCCAGAATCTTGGAGGTACAAAATAAACATTAAACATAAATCAGAGGAAGCCTGAGTGAAGTTGAGTTTGTAGAGGCAGCAGCTATCATGACTGTGATATGCAGCCTGCCAATCAATCAAACGTGACTCATCATTTCTCTCCTGAATATCTTCATCTTCATTTTTTATGCCTATATGAAATGAAAGAATCTTAAAAAGTCTGCAGCCTGAGCATCTTTTCAACTTTCTGAGGATTCAGGACAACAAACCATCTCTACTTGGACAGCATAAAAATATGCAGTGATACTGTAGTGATTTAGGATTTAGGTTACAGTACATGCCACAACCGTTATTTCCCAGAATAGCATTCCTCTATGTACATGTTCACTGGTAATAAAGTAAGAGACCATGATAGCATTGTTTTTTCATATTAATTTTTATTATCACACAGTACTGCATTTAAACTTATATTTGTAACGTATCAAAGTGTAAGAAATATACAAGAGAAGCTTTATTGTGTGAAAATACTGGCTCAACACCATTGTTATCACACTGATAAAATGTTTTCTTTAGCAATAAACTGTATTAAAATGCACTATCCAAAAACATTCTCTTCCAGCTGCCATCCCTGAGATTATAATTTTCTGGCATTGGTTGGATTAATTTCTTCTTTATTTATTTCTGTTATGCTTTTTTATTTATTTCTCTATTATTACTTGAAACATTTGAACGGATTTTGATTTTTTTTGTGAGTGATATGGTATATTTTAAAGAAAACTTTCCCATAGCGAGATAAGCTTATTTACAAGATCTATACTTCTCCGTGATGCGATGGCGACACCTCCAGGAAGTACCCCGCGTCTCACCTGTAGCCAGCTAGGATAGGCTCCAACAGATTGTGACCCGCAAGACAGATAAGCACTTGCAGTCAAGATTATTATAGTTGTCTCATCTAAAAGAAAATGGAGGGAGCATTTCGGGTTCAATGCTTGGACTCCCAACATAAAAATATATCTATTAAATTCTACCACCTTTCAAACTCTGACCAAGTGTGAGCCAAGCATAACAGTTGAGATAAAAAGCATTTCATTATTCAGCAATCCCCAAGACATTGTAGGATAATTTATTCATTATAAGGCAGTAACAAGGGCAAATATTTGACACTTTGATGAAGCCTGCATATCTAAAACTTTCATCTTCTTTGATTTTTGTTAAAAAATATTTATAACATGATTTTAATCTCCTTTTACCCTCAGTTGAGAGAGAAAAAGATGTAGGATTTAGACCCTTCAACTACCACACAGTGTGCTGTTACTATAAAATCTGCTGGGTGCATGTTGATGACAGCAGGGAGAAAGAACTAAGGCTGAAGTTTGTTCATCAGAGGATTGAACCCTCCAGGGACAAGACTAAACATTCAATTAGAGAAGTAAGTGACAGGTGTGACTCAGTTAACCGTCTACACTGTCTACATTAATATAGGTAGCAAGGTTGCAGTTACCTATGTTTCAGGTCAGACACAGACACACAGACACACAGACACAGACACAGACACAGACACACACACACACACACACACACACACACACACACACACACACACACACAATGTTAAATAAATGCGAAATGTCAGAGAGACTTCAGTGGAGAACTTTTTAATATAAATCACTTGAATGGGAGTCACTTGTTTTGCATAATCATGACTTGTCCACAGAGGTTTGCCACAGGTTCAAATTGCATACTGAATATACAGTGAAGCTTCTGTGCAAAAGAGAAACAATGAAACATTTCTCTGACACAAATGTTCACATTTGCGGTCATGCAGTTTAATCTACGTTATGTTGGGTGATGTTCTCTGATCGCTTCCTCAATGCTCCATTCATTCATTCATTCATTTTCAATACCCGCTTTTTCTGCTGTCGCAGGTCACGAGTAATGCTTAATTACACTGAATAAATGAACATTTTTCTCTGTATAATTTTTAAAAAATGCTTAAGAAAATTTAATTTCAACAACAAAAAATGCGTAGTATATAGAGACTAAAAATGAAATGTAGCTGCAAGAGGACAATATAGCCGCAAGAGGACAAATGTAGTCACAAGAGGACACAGGCAAGTGTCTTATTGTGCCGGTCCGAAGCCTGGATAAATACAGAGGGTTGCATCAGGAAGGGCATCTGGCGTAAAACTTTTGCCAAATCAAACATTAGAATCAAACCTATGACTTCCATACCGGATCGGTCGAGGCCCGGGTTAGCAACGACCGCCATCGGTGCTGTTGACCTACAGGGTGCCGGTGGAAATTGGACTACTCTTGGTTGAATAAGGAGAGGAGGAAAGTGTGTCCGTAGGAAGAAAGAGAAGAGGAACACCAAGAGTATAGGACTGAAAGTAGGGACGTTGAATGTTGGATCTATGACAGGAAAAGGTAGAGAGTTGGTTGACATGATGCAGAGGAGGAAGGTAGACGTACCGCATGTCTGAAAGACCTGGTGGAAAGGTAGCAAGGTGAGAAGTTTAAGAGCAGGGTTTAAGTTGTTCTATCATGGTGTAGATAGGAAGCAAAATGAAGTAGGAGTTATCTTGAAGGTGGACTTTGTTAGGAATGTCCTGGGGGTAAAAAGAGTGTCAGATAGAGTGATGAGTCTGAAGCTAGAAATCAAAAGTGTGATGTTCAATGTTGTTAGGGGGTATGCTCCACAAGTATGACGTGAGCTGGAGGAGAAGGAAAATTCTGGTTGGACTTTGATGAAGTAATGCAAAGCATACTTAGAAGTGAGAGAGTTGTCATTGGTGCAGACTTCAATGGACATGTTGGTGCAGGAAACAGAGGTGATGACGAGGTGCTGGGCAGGTTTGGTATCCAGGAGAGGAACGCAGAAGAACAGATGGTAGTTGACTTTGCAAAAAAGATGGAAATGGCTATAGTGAATACTTTCTTCCAGAAGAGGCAGGAACATAGGCTGACCTATAAGAGTGGAAGTAGGAGCACGCAGGTAGACTACATCTTGTGTAGACGGTGTAATCTGAAGGAGATCAGTGACTGCAAAGTAGTGGTAGGCGAGAGTGTAGCCAAACAGCATGGGATGGTGGTGTGTAGGATGACTCTGGTGGTGAGGAAGATGAGGAGGGCAAAGGCAGAGCAGAGGATGAAATGGTGGAAGCTGAAAAATGAAGAGTGTTGCATGACTTTTAGGAGGGAGTTAAGACAGGCTCTGGGTGGTCATGCGGTGCTTCCAGATGATTGGACAACTACAGCTAATGTGATCAGGGAGACAGGTAGGAGAGTATTTGCGGTGTGTCATCTGGAAGGAAAGTAGATAAGGAGACTTGGTGGTGGAATGCGGAGGTACAGGAGTGTATACAGAGAAAGAAGTTAGCTAAGAAGAAGGGGGACACTGAGAAGACTGAGGAGAGTCGACAGGAGTACAGGGAGATGCAGCGTAAGATGAAGGTAGAGGTAGCAAAGGCCAAACAAGGGGCTTATGATGACTTGTATACTAGGTTGGACAGTAAGGAGGGAGAGACTGATCTATACCGGTTGGCAAGACAGAGAGACAGAGATGGGAAGGACGTGCAGCAGGTTAGGGTGATTAAGGATAGGAATGGAAGTGTATTGACAGGTGCCAGTAGTGTGATGGGAAGCTGGAAAGAGTACTTTGAAGACTAACTGAACGTGGAAAATGAGAGCGAACAAAGACTAGAAGAGGTGACTGTTGTGGACCAGGATGTAGCAAAGATTAGCCAGGATGAAGTGAGGAGAGCACTGAAGAGGATGAAGAGTGGAAAGGCAGTCGGTCCTGATGATATATCTGTGGAGGTTTGGAAGTGTAGGAGAGGTGGCAGTAGAGTTTCTGACTGGGTTGTTCAACAGGATCTTAGATAGTGAGAACATGCCTGAGGAATGGAGGAGAAGTGTGCTGGTGCCCATTTTTAAGAACAAGGGAGATGTGCAGAGTTGTGGCAACTACAGAAGAATAAAGCTGATGAGCCATACAATGAAGTTATGGGAAAGAGTAGTGGAAACTAGACTAAGGGCAGAAGTGAGCATTTGTGAGCAGCAGTATGGTCTCATGCCAAAAAAGAGTACTACAGATGCAGTATTTGCTCTGAGGATGTTGATAGAGAAGTACAGAGAAGGCCAAACGGAGCTGCATTGTGTTTTTGTAGATCTGGAGAAAGCTTATGACAGGGTGCCCAGAGAGGAACTGTAGTATTGTATGAGGAAGTCTGGAGTGGCAGAGAAGTATGTTAGAGTGGTGCAGACAATTTTTGAGGACTGTAAGACAGTGGTGAGGTGTGCTGTAGGTGTGACAGAGGAGTTCAAGGTGGAGGTGGGAGGGATCAGCTCTGAGCCCCTTCTTGTTCGCTATGGTGATGGACAGGCTGACAGACGAGGTTAGACAGGAATCTCCATGGACTATGATGTTTGCAGAGACATTGTGATCGCAGTGTGAGCTGGGAAAAGGTGGAGGAGAAGCTAGAGAGGTGGAGGTTTGTCCTGGAAAGGAGAGGAATGAAGGGTAGCTGCAGTTAGACAGAGTGCATGTGTGTGAATGTGAGGGACCCAAGTGGAAGAGTGAGGCTACAGGGAGAAGAGATCAAGAAGGTGGAGGATTTTAAGTACTTAGGCTCAACAGTCCAGAGCAATGGAGAGTGTGGAAAAGAGGTGAAGAAGCGTTACAGGCAGGATGGAATGGGTGGAGAAAAGTGTCAGGTGTGATGTGTGATAGAAGAGTTTCAGCTAAAATGAAAGGAAAGGTGTACAAAACTGTGGTGAGACCAGCGATGTTGTTTGGTCTAGAGACAGTGTCACTGAGGAAGACAGGAGACAGAGCTTGAGGTAGCAGAGATGAAGACACTGACGTTCTCTTTGGGAGTGACCAGGAAGGATAGGATCAGGAAATGAGCACATCAGAGGGACAGCACATGTTAGAGGTTTTTTGGGATAAAGTCAGAGAGGCCAGACTGAGATGGTTTGGACATGTCCAGAGGAGAGATAGTGAATATATTGGTAGAAGGACGCTGAGTTTTGAACTGCCTGGCAGGAGGCCTAGAGGAAGACCAAAGAGGAGGTTTATGGATGTAGTGAAGGAGGACATGAAGGTAGTTGGTGTGAGAGAAGAGGATTCAGAAGACAGGGTTAGATGGAGGCAAATGGTTCGCTGTGGCAACCCCTGAAGGGAAAAGCAGGAAGGAAAAGAAGATACAGAGAATAAGAATGGAAATCAAAGACGTTATTTATTTGACCTGATTAAACTCCTGAGCCACAGCAACTACACTGCCCGGCCAAAAAAAAAGTCACACACTCTAATATTTCGTGGGGCTGCCTGTAGCTTTGATTGCGGTGCGCATTTGCCACAGCATTGTTTCAACAACCTCGTACAACGTCACAGCATTTATTTCTGTCCAGAATTGCATTCATTTTTGGCCGAGTTCTTGTATTGACGATAGGAGTCAAACCATTCTGCAAGGTCTTCTCCAGCACATCCCATAGACTTTGAATCGGGTTAAGCTCAGGACTGTGGGGGCCAATTGATGTGTCAAAATGATTCCTCACGCTCCCTGAACCACTCTTTCACAATTAGAGTCTGACAAATTTTGGCATTGTTGTCCTGGAATATGATCGTGCCATCCGGGAGAAAAAATCCATTTATGGGATAGCCTGGTCATTCAGTACAATCAGATACTCAGCTGACTTAAAGTTTTTGCTGAGTAATATTGCTGAGCCTAGACTTGACCAACCGAAGCAACCCCTGATCATAAACTGCAGTTTGCTTATTGAAACCCAAACAGTGACTTTTTTTTAGGCCGGGCAGTGTATTATTCAAGAGGTGAACTTCATCAATCAATTATTATTATTAATTTGACAAAAGAGCAGGGACAATTAGATGATGGTTGATCAACAGGAAATTAATTTGTTGACTAATCATTTACTGTAATCATTTTTTGGTTTAACCTTCCAGCTATTTTCTTCTTTCGTTTTTTAATAGGATAGACGGAATAGATGGTTTCAGACTAGTGATTGTATTTTTAAAGTTGTGAAGAGCATTTCCTGACATTTTGTAGACTATTTAAATTTCTATTTTTAAATTTCATTTTTTAAAGCACGAATAACACACAGATTAATTAGAAAGGCACTTGATAGAGCACAAGGTTAAGATTAAACCAAAAATAGCTGCTTTTAGGGTTCTATTAAAGAAGCAAAAAATAAGATATAAAAAAATAATGGATTCTCCTTTTTATCCAGATCTACCTCAAAGTTCAGTTCAGTCAATTGGTGGCGCATGCCCTCTTCTTCAATTTAGTTTCCTGAAAATCCAACAATAAAAATGTTGTGAGAAAGGTCATATTAAAAGCAGTAATTCATGATCTGTCCAGGTCTGCTCCGAAATTTCTCATATATCCATCCACCCTCCCTCCCTCCCTCCCTAACTACTCTCCCTCAAAGTTTATTGAAAATTTATCAAGCAGTTTTTGTAGACAAACAAGGAAAACAAATACAGTACGCCTTTAGTGTCAGTCATAAACACTGTTAATAATACTGTTGTATACGGTTATCATATTAAATCTGATGTCATATTGTAGAAAACAGAGATCCACTTGCATTTTGTGATTTCCTTGTCTCTTTTGTATTTTCCAATCTGTAACAATAGCACTTCAAAGACATGGAATCGGTGTACCGTCAGGATAGCAAGTATAAAGTTTTCGAACATTCAAGTGAATCAAGATTGATTCTTCTCCATCTCCAGCCTCTGTAGCGTTTGGCTCAGGTGCTGCTTGGATGTGACAGAACCTGAAATGGACCCATGCCAGCTTCTGTGTGGAAAAATGGGCAGAATGCTGACTATGACAGACTATACCGCTGAACAGACAGTTGTGTGTGTGTGTGTGTGTGTGTGTGTGTGTGTGTGTGTGTGTGTGTGTGTGTGTGTGTGTGTGTGTGTGTGAGTGTGTATTTGTGTGTGTTAGAGAGAAAGATGCTGAGATAAACAGATACTTGAATAATCAAA
This sequence comes from Antennarius maculatus, assembly GCA_013358685.1. Classification (NCBI taxonomy): domain Eukaryota; kingdom Metazoa; phylum Chordata; class Actinopteri; order Lophiiformes; family Antennariidae; genus Antennarius; species Antennarius maculatus. The sequence goes on along the minus strand of CM023619.1, from coordinate 6,149,514 downwards.
TTCTTTCGAAATGTGTGAGTTTTTTCATGACGCACAGACAGTAGCTGCACTGAAAGCTGGTGGGATGTGTATTGACACTGTGTAATCTAAATCCTTCAAAGTGATGGAAGAAAACTGTAAACAGAATGTCAATATTAACAAACCCATCTGTGACATGTGACCAAACAACACAAAAGAGATGAGAGGTTTGGATCCCACCGTTTGTCTGAGCAGTTTCTCGACGAAACGGTCTGAGTACAGCTGCTTCACGGGAAAAACCAACAGTATGCAACTGTATAATATTAATATTGCATTAGTACTTGTACTTAAATTTATTTCACAAACTAAGAACTCATGTGTTAGCATGAATGACTGTGTTCTCTTGTCCTGCAGAACTATTTGCATATTCCACCTGCATTTTTATTCAGTAGACTTGCTTTAAATATTTATGAATGACAGAGGGAAAAGTAACAAATAGCCATTTTTAGTGGCATGCATGACCAGCAGTGCAGCAGGTTGCTAATACACAACATTCAGGAAAACCTGCAGCTTGTGAACTGTGGTGCTGCAGTGCTGTGCATGGGTGGGGGCTGGTTGGGGACAAAATGGTGTAGAGGGTGTGTGTGATATGTATCATTAGCCTATGTATGTATGATAGCTTATTGATTGTAATGGCGCTATTATATAACACTTAATCAAAACAAAAGTTACTTCAAGACAGTTTCTATGATGAACAGGTCTAGACCTATTCTTTATTTTTGTAGAGACCAAATATTTCTCCCATGAGCAAACACGTAGAATCAACTGTGAGGAAAAACTTCCTTTTAACAGGCAGAAGCATGAGGCTGCTGGTTTGGGTTTAAACAAGGAGGATGTTGTTAAAAAGAACCAGTTGCAGTTAAATTCAGCTCCACAGAACAAATCACCATCAGAATACAAAGAATATGAAAGTCTTCAACAATCAGCTGCCTGGAACAATTAACGCCAGCCAAGATACCAGCATTAAAATGCCAAAAAAAAAAAAAAAGAAAACTAAAGGATGGGACATACAAATACCATCACAACATACTGTACTGTACATGGAAGAGATATAGATCTTAGTTAAATTATTGTGCAATTTCTGCTCTCTAATTATACTGTTGTTGTGGTGAATGCTGTTTAGTGTAACTGTGATAACTGTATTCTTTCCTGTGTAACGCATGTTGTCCTTGTGTAACGTGTGTTGTTCTTGTGTAATGTATGTTGTATGACTGTATGTATACTTAGCAGAGGTGAATAATTTCCTTTTGGGGTTACTAAAGTATTCTTCATTATTAAATCATTCAAATGCTACAGAATTAAATAAAAAATAAAAATGGTGTTTCCTTTTTTCCTTTGATATCATATCAGCAAAAACAAATAAGAAAACTAAAAAAAAAAATAAACAAAATAAGAATGCTGCCAACGCATTTTGAAGGATGCAAAATATTTTTAAAAAATGCTGGTAAAAATAGCTGTAATTTCTTGTCTTCACACTACTGGAGGTGTGTGGACAGGTGGTGGGTGGTGACTTTTCACCTTCGGGTGGATGAGGACTTTGATCCTTGAGGCAGACAAATGTTCAAACCTCCCGCTGTTGGAAGGACATGAACACACCATGTTCGACATCTGCTCTGTGACGGTTACCACATGCTGATTTAAACACAGACGTGTGGGCATATAGACGTGTCTCAGTGCAGGACAAGTTAGAGGATAGGACATCCTTTAGTTTGCCGGTGTTGATGTGTCGCAGCTGACACATCAACACCGAGTCACTGCAACTTTGTCTGCCTCCAGTTGTTTTCAATCCCTAACATGTACCCTTTCTACATTCCCTGCTATAGAGGCAGACAGCCACTGGCAAACATCCCAAGGTGCACTTCACCTGACAGACAGCGACCCATGAACCCAGACGATGGGTGCTTCCCATAGTTTAGAATAGATCTTTCCTACAACCCGGTAGAGAACCCAGGGAATAACAAACGCTACCCGTAACGGAGTTCATTCACTCGGCTTTATTGACCCATATTTTGATGGCTATGATTATATACAGATATAATTCTTTTTTACAATTGTTTTACAATTGTTTTTGGATAATGATAATAAATCATCATATAAAAACAGATGACGTGTCAAATGACTTTTCTTAACGGTGCATTTTTCAGGGGGAAATGCCACTTGTTTACTTCTATATATAAGTGCTCTTTCACATGATATGAACACATTTTTTTTAATTGACTGTAGCAGGACATGTTTACTAATTGTAAAACTCAAGTATGTGTAATAAAAAAAAGAAAATAGACGGATACATATCTCAGTCAATCTCCATTAGCTCTGTGTCATCTGTTCAGTTCTGCTGCGGCAGTGATTTCTCTACTGCCAAAATTCAAGCCTCTACATGACTGAAAATTTTCTGAAGCTAGCTGATGCAAACAATTTAAGAGATTCCTTTTGTCAACATTACAAATTAATTTTAGACTATGGCTACAGAGGTGGGAAGTCTCTGACTTTCAATTATCAGATCTAAATGTGAGGTTAAAGTCTGCATCTGTTTATCATTCAGTTTCTGAAGGTTTCCAATGAACAGTTCTGCCACTTTGCACTTAGAGAGTTTCTGGATGTGGGCTGTATTGCACATGCAGAGCAGAGACACAGGCACAGACACACACATGATCTATTTTTGGATAATGGACTGGTTCGCACAGAGTAAATGATAAAGCCACTGATCTGAGTGCTGTGGTCAAAGCAGAACAGGGGTTATACGTCACGTTCTGTTCCTCGCCGACTTGTGTCATTTTACATTACAATTGATCTTTACACCAAGATACGCAGCATGACATTGATCTTCAGACCGGCAACGGCAGAAAAACACCTCCATGCCCCTTGGGCCCAACACAGCTGCAGGAAAACAGACCAACAGTCAGACTGGTGAAAACATGAGCATCCACAGACACAAAGAGAAGAAAGCGAAGCAGGGAAGTCACAAGAATACAAATCAGGGTGGTTTGCTTGACTGACTACCTATCTGTGTTTCCTCCCTTTATCTGTGTATAGATACCACTGTGAGAAGTACTCCTGGGTATCAGTATCAGTCCTGCAATGACACCAGTAAAGAAAACTGGTGCATGACGAAATTAATATTCAGAAGTACTCCACTTTTGATTCATATGTGGAAGGGGAGCTTTAGCAAACAGCTGAGTGGAGGATGCTGCAGAGGTACAGATGTGGGGCAAGAGGAGAGACAAGATCTGCAAGAGAATAACGATAAGATAAGAAAGATACAGAACATGAGAAAAATACTCAATAGGGCTCAGTTGCCAGGGACAGTTCTAATCTGTACTTCAAGGGCATTAACGTCTTAATAAGGACTGATTAGGCCACACATAAAGTGATAAGAGACAGCCACACGTGCATTTCTTCAAGCAAAATCAATTAATCTGACACGGTTTGCTGAGAGCTAAATTGATAGGATTTAATTATGTCGATGGGCTAGGCAAGAGGTGGAGAGTGATGCAACACCTGTGGATCAAGGTAAATGAATGAGCAGGGAGGAATACAAAACAGCAGCCGATGAGAAGGAAGTCATGAAGGGCTAAAATCAGCCTTCAAAGACTTTTACTTAGATTTATATCCTTAAATACTTCGCCATGCACGGTCTCGTCCCGTTCTCACACGGGGCTTAGTGGAGCGACTCCGCAGCCTCGTCCCCGTCCTCCAGCCATCCATAAAACCCCAATATGCACCGACGCATGACGGAAAAGAGCATCTATGACCTCATCTGAAACTCACCAAAGTTTGCTGATACTGAAGCGTTCTGTTCTCGGCCTTGTCCTTCACCATTGCCGCTATATCCTCATCAAAAAATATCCAATCGGAGACTCGAGAGTGCGAGTCACCCGCTGATTGATCGGCAGAGGAGGAGACTGCCTGCCATCAAACGTGAGGTAGTGTTACAGGTCTCCTGTTTTGAGCCCTCCCGCATGATGCAGAGCGGCGCCGTCTCCGTGGGTATGCGTCCGGAACCGTGCGTGTGCGCGCCAGATCCCGGTGCAGCTGGATGTCGCCTCGAAGAAGCAGCTCCGGAGCGGTTTGATTGCGAAACACCGCCTCCCTTCTCCACACTCACTGCGGTGAAACTAATGTGTAGTATGATGTGCAGGTGAATGAATAATAAGCAGTTGTTTGGACCAATTATCATTCGTAGTGGATTAATTTAATTCTTGTTTCTGGCAGACGCTCTCAGCTGTTACTAAAATGATTCATTACTAACGGTCTGATGAGGAACAAAACTAAACTTTAACAAAAATTCGGTTATACTAGAAAGAGGAAAAGATGGCATTAGCGCTTGCTTTAAGGATTATTTCTAATACAGAAAAAAATTACATTGCGCATAAAGCATCAGCGCACAAGAACTATATACACACATACGTGTACTTGAATGCAGGAGGTTGTGGGTTCGAATCCTGGTTGGGACAAAAGGATTATCCAGTCAACTGGATCCAGTACACAAATGCAGGAAAGGCGTGGTCTGGAATGCAGGAGGGTGCTATCCAGTGAGGGTCCTTAGGCAAGACCCTTAGTGCTATACCAGCCTACCTCAGTCATGAGTGAACACAATAAAGACAGACTCAGACCGGCTCGGACGTCGCCCGGGTTAACAAGGTCCACGTCAGTTGCTGGGGAACCAGGGCAATCTGATGAGAAATGGGTTACTGGAACAAGACACACATGGACAAGGGCGGACAATACAGAGTTGTTGGAATGCTACTATACGAGTAACCCACAATCAAGGCTAACAAAGAAACAGCTGTTATACCAGTGTTCCAACATCCATAACCGAAAACTGCTATCACAACTAGAGATCGATGAAATACTACAACAGTGCAATGGCAAGGGGGAGCCAGGACGCCAGGTCAGCGGGGGGACTTCACCATCCCCCCCAAAATCCGAGATTGGGTACCAAGCCCCAAGAGACATAGACTGCCTCAATACAAGAGCTGCTGACCTGAGAAGGAAGATCATCACCCAAATAGAAACCTGGAGCCTCCGACAAATACCAAAGCTAAGTTGTCAAGTACCTTCAGAATGCTGCGATAAGAACCACTCCCACAGGGAACATAACTGAGACCAACAAGCTGATTCACAGTACAGCAACAGTAATCCTCGAGATGCTGGGATATAAGATCAACACAGGGCATAACAAACAATACCCTCCATGGAAGAGACGGTTACAGGCCAAGATAAAGGTGACACGGAGAGAAGTCAACCAGCTAGCTGAGCTGCAGAAGGGGAACATGGTGAATAAAGGGGTACCCAGGAAATACAGCAAGCTCTCCATACCTGAAGTACTCAAAACTGCCAAACAGAGACTAACAGCTCTGGCTACTGAACCATAACTCGGTGTAACTCTTCAGTTACACCGAGGAGATAAAGGCCAGGAGGATAAGCAAGACCTTCTCCACTCAACCAGCCAAGGTGAAATAACAGCAGCCAGACCCACCAAGAGCTGAGGTGGAGAAATACTGGAAGGGCATATGGGAAAGAGAAGCATCACACAACACTGATGCCCAGTGGCTAGTGGACTGACCACAGCTGCCTCCCAGAACAAGAACCAGTTACCATCTCAATGGCAGACATCCAAGAAAGAGTGTCAAAGATGAAGAATTGGTCAGCACCAGGCCCCAATATAATCCATACATCCATATATATACTATATGGATATATACAGTATATATATATATACTGTATATTACATATATATACTGTGTGTATGTATATATATGTCACATTTAGCAGCAGGAGGCACGTATAAAAACAGTGAAGTATGTTTGAGGTAAATGTACAGAATAGGCCTGACACTGTATTGATTTAAAAAAAAGTGAAATAATGATTACTTTGAGGTGTGGTTTTATTTGAGAGTGTGTTAATATTTATTCGAAATATTAAAAACAGATTCCCTTTCCAATCTGTAATGGGGAATAGTCTGTCCTCATCTCCTCAAAAGTGGATTCTTACATGCTTTTTGTAGAACCTAAAGATGTGCTTCTCATAATTGGTTTCTTGCTTTATCATATTTTTACATTTTTGATGCCAATTTGAACATGTTCACATTCGCCTACAATAGAAGTTATGTTCTATTTGCATCGGCACAAATAAATTTTTTGCTGTCATAGTAGTAAATTGTGTTCTTTGGGAGTTTGAACAATGAAAGTCCAGCAAAAAAGCAACTTTGAGAGTCATATAATCTGATGACATCATCATAGTTAATATGTCAAAAATATTTTCTAACAAAGTAGTCTCTAATATATCCCATCACAGGGGTTCCAATGAGTTTCTATACGGTTCTTTTTTGTCTGACTGACCATCACCATCAGTTTCTCAACCAAAGACTCTTTGATATGTAGTCTTCGTGGCTGAGAATCAAACTGCTTTTCATTACCTAATTTTTAAGCAAATTTCATGCCACAAAGAAAGTATTTTGCAGTGAAGAACCAGGTTATTGGCACCGTATCCCTAATTAGGCTCATAAAATCTGCCTTGTGTGTTTATTAGTGTGAATGCAGAGGCAATACAATCTAAGACTAAATTCACACATGATGGCACAAAGGTTTTCTCAGATTAGGTTTTCCGCTTGTCTCATTGGGGTTCCATCAAAAGATTTTTGGAGGTGGTGCCAAGACAAACTGTTCCAGTGACTCACGGCTGTTTCTTCCATTGACAAACACCCCTTTCACCTTTTTCAATGTGCATCCAGTTGGAAATTCGGGAAGTACAGTACAAGACTTCTTATACATTGCCCATGGAACAACAGGTGTCAAGCAAATTCAGGATTTAAACCAATGGCATTACATTAAACACCAGTTGTAAGCCAGAGTGCATTTACAGTTAAAGCCTCTGATTGACTGTCAGATAAAACTGTTGGCAAGAAAAACGATTCAAAGTGCTGGGACACAAGTACCTGAATGAGCCAGATCATCTGAGAACCTCTAAGTATTTCACCCACACTGTTTAGTCCATTCAAGACCTCATTAATTCATGCACTCCAGCTTTATATGTACCTTGCGCTTTTACAACCTTACATCCTTACTTACATCAGCTCCCTCTTTCGAGACTAAAGAGCATTGCCAACTACATTTTACCAGTAATCCTGAAGCCACAGACAGAGAGGACAGGGGTTCTGTGGCTATGGCAGCAGAGAAACTGGGCACTTTGCTGCCTGTGGAGCAACACACTGACCCACATCTCTCCATCTCCATAGAATTCTTCAGAAAAATACCACATCTATGGAAGCCATTTTAAAGCCAAAATGCATGAGGAAAAAAAGTCATGTGCCCGTTAAACTGCAAAGAGATATGTATGTATTTTATGTATGTATTTGTATGATGTATGGGTAGTTTAGTAAATGTTGGGCATTTGTCACATTGTAATTACTGAACCTACAATGACAAAAGTAAGTCCTTTAATCAGAATAGAATGAATTTCCTCAGACATCTATTTTACTTCTTTCGTGCCCAATATTTCAAGGTCGTTGAAACGTTAGTAGACAACATTAGAATGTACAATTAAACGTTCTACCTTTAATCTGTTTGGCTTTTTTTTTTTATTATTGTAATTCATTCATGTTGGCTGTCAGAGCTGTCAGAGGATGCTCGCAAATAACCATAAAATGACACCAGAATACCATTACCATGCACCATAACCCAACAACACCTACATTTACAATTCTCCTTAAACCAGAAAAAAAGTTTACGAATCAAACACACTTTGGAGGTGGGGTGAGGGGGACGAGACGACAGGGTACTTACGGTCTCCCCAGAGTCTGCTCGCTCTTCTTATATCTTCACTTCTCCGACTCTGAACCGTCAGCTGTGTCCCTTCATTGCATCTCCTCGAGCGATGACTGAAATAAGAGAGGCAAACAGCTACAGGTTGAAGCGCACGTTTAACCAATACTGAGAACGGACCGCGGATACAGTCCTGGGGAAACACTCTTCACCACGGGAGGGTCTCAGGAGAGCCAGTGATCTGCATGTTACTGATGCGCAATTCATACAAGCACCGCACCAAAGTTGTCATCACGACGCGCGCCGGCTTCGAACCCCGATTTCAACAAACGGAGGAGCAGGCAGCTGTCTGGTTTTGGAGACCTGAAGCGATAACAGCCAGTTGTCCGAAAGTGTGGCTTCATGAGACTGTGAGGCATGACATGTTACAGTCTCATCTAGGATGACATGTTACAGTCTCATCCGCTCCAGTTCAAGTGGGAGGGAGACAGCGGGAAGCCGGGTGTCGTGTCCATGATGCAATGCGGGTAATGCAAGACCCATTGCCCGCAGTTTTCTCCCTGTTTGTATAAATCCAGGTGCTCCGATCATTATCTGGAGCCGCGGCGCACATTCGTCTAAATTACCGGCGGACGGGTTTTTATCTACAAGGAAGGAGGCTGCAATGAAACCATGTGTTAAGTGTTCATGTTCTCCCTTTCTCCCTCTCCCTCTGCGTCTATCTAGTTCTACTTGTATGAGCCCACGGTTGTTTATACGCGCGCAAGCAAACACTTTGGGGTCTAATATTAGACGTAACGAGCCTTGATCATGGCATTCACAAACATTCTGGACGCAAATAGAAGGGAGCAGGGCTCGGTCATTGTCCATTGTGATGTGATGGGTTGTGTATAAAAACAATGATGCATCAACCTTTGTTTGCTCTTATCCATGCATTTGACAGCTATTATTCCTCCTCAACTCCACACACTGCAAATTGAATTGGCGCGTCGACGCGTCTTCCAGCTGCGCCCCGCAGGCATTAAAACCCGATCGATGGTTGTGGTGTATCCGGGTGAACATCACTGGTGCACTTACTCTCCTGGGTTGTAAATACAACGAGAAAGGCTATTATACCATCCTCGGATGGGTAATCAGGTTGGAAGTGATTCCTTGTTGTCCTTTCTGCAAAAAACACGTTTAATACTTGTGGGGCCTAATCATTTTGTTCCAAAAATAGTTACACAAAAAACATAATGTCACAATTTGAGTATTTTATAAAAAAAAAGAGAAAAAATATACTTGTGTTAAAAGTTGTTATTCATTTATATTGTGGGTGTCTGGAATCTTAAAAAAACACTAGCCCTGAGTAACATACATGCATTATGTCACCGCAAACAGACTATCTACCCACATGCAACTTCAACAAACACCCACGTGTGATACCAGTTTTGTGAAAGCCCTTAACTCATGCTGCTACCTCTAAATCTAGAGAGAATAAAACAACATTTAAAAAGCCTCCAACTGCTGATAGTACTGCTGTGTAAATGAAATATTTCCCAATAATAATCCATTAGCCTTTTATAATTTATATACGCTGTCCTCTAAATGCTCCAAAAAAAGGCAACACTCTCCAAACAAGTGTATTACTAATATCAAATATAGGCTGTTTTGAGTTTATTGTATTTTTTTTATGCTGCGCAGTAGCAAAGTTGGATTGCATCCTGCTGCCTGGCTAGATAAAGCTCACACTTCCCACTACTGAATGGAAAGGTGAGAAACGGAGTGATGAGAATACAAAAAGGACACAGAGCTCCTCTTTTCCACCTTCTTTCTCTTCTTAATGGAACAAATGTGGCTTCATTGGGAGCAGCTATAGGTGGGGCATGGCATTATAAGCAGTGAGCTTAGAACGTTTGACCCACGAGGACTTGTGTGAAATGTGAAAACACGTTGGCTTGCTGCCTCAGCTTTCATGTGTCTGTGTTCGTCCAGGACTCCTGCTGATCTACATGTTAGCCTCTGTGGTGTGGGGTGCTGAGACTAAACCCATTGAATTTGTGTGCAATAAAGGTACCAGGAGTGCTATGAATATTGTGGCAGATATTGAAAGTGCACTGGTAGGAGTATGACTGTATGCTGTATCTGAAGTGTCTGTCCGGTATTACCTAAAGTAGGGGTGTCAGACTAATTTTGACTGAGATGTCTGTAGGTTCTCAGTTATCCAGGTCATGGTTATCCAAAGCTGTTTAAATCAATAAACAACAAAGACAAGGTTCCTGTGACCAGTCTCTGTCGAAAAGCAACACCCTCCGACAAAGACTGGTCCACCAAAAAAAAACCCACACCACACAGTCAGAAGAGCAATCTGGTGTAAGCAGTTCAATGCAGCGAGAAATGCTCAGATGTCTACATAGGGGAAACCAAACAACCACTACACAGGCGCATGGCTCAACACAGAAGAGCCAACTCATTAGGACAGGACTCAGCTGTCTTCCTTCACCTCAAGGAAGAGGGACACTCATTTCAGGATATCCATGTTCAGATCTTGGACAGGGAAGACAGATGGTTTGAGAGAGGAGTGAAAGAAGTCATCCATGTGAAAGTGGAGAAGCCATCTCTGAACTAAATGTAAACTAAATGTAACTACTCCTTAATATGAAGTAACTCTGAATTCATTACTTATTATTAAATTAACAAACATTACAGTTATACAGAAAAACTATGTTGCTCTGTTGTAAGATAAAAACTTTAATTTGTCAGGTTATTAGACCCACAGAACTCCATCAATCAAGAAACAAACTATCCAAGAGAATAAAGAAAAATAACATCAAACACAAGTTAGGACATTAACTTTGTTCAAAACGTTTTTGTCGATGTTAAAATGGGCAGAATTACTGCATTGTGGGAAATGTAGTTTTGGTCAAAGCACAATTTTGACCTATTTACTTTTAGACACTCTTACCTTTTATGCTGTCGTGGGCCACATAAAATGATGTGGTGGGCCACATTTGGCCCCCGGGCCTTGAGTTTGACACATGTGACGTAAAGTCTCATGTTGTGCCTTCTCTGTGGCCAGCATTTGTCTCACCTGTTTCTTGCAGTCTGACTGATTCCACAACCTTCTCCACACCAGTTCAGCTACCTTGTGCCGAGCTCCATGTACAGTCTTGGGAAACAAATCAGTGCGTCAACACCAGTACAAGTCTAAAATACTCCATCAGGAAGGATTTCTTTATTTTCTAACCAAAGCTTTTTGTTGTTCGTTTATCTTGAGATGTTCTTTGTTTTCTCTGTTTGCGTGTGACTATAGCTTAAGGAGAAGAGAGGAGACATAGTTGCATCCCTGAAATTTCTTATGGAAAATGGAGAAGGTTTGAAAAGGCTCTGAGTCAGCCAGGTTACATTGCCTTGCTTCTGAGGAGACTTGAGACCAATATCAACAACTATCTTGTCATTCTCACACACCTTCAACTGACTGTAAGCATTCTTCACAGCAAAAAATCTCTTGATTCAGTTGGCAATATTTATTTGTTCATGTAATCAGTACGGATGTGAAATGCTTCTGAAACAGCCGAGGCTTTTGAGGATTGGGTTTGCTTCTAATTTTAATGTTGCTGCTTTTTGACCTGTGAGTAATCTAATAAGGGCAACAGTCTTCATCACATGCAGCCAATCACATCCCAAGAAACTGAGCTAAGTATAAATAAATCAGCGTGTCAATGGACATGTGAAGCAAGTGAAAAAACATTAACAGGCTTCTCTTTCACTGGTGTACCTCTCATTAAGAGGCATTATCAGTTTAAGCTGGTGTGGAAATATCCTGGTTCCTCACAAATCTGTGGCTTTGCTGGAATTACTGGGCCCTGAGAGTGATGATGTGGCGTGATCCTACACCTTCCTTCCCCAAAGCAAGAAGATAACAATGCATACTTACCCAGAGTGACAGTGTGCAAGTTAAATGTCCTGTGATCTGTTTTTTTTTTTTTTTTTTTCATAGAATCTGAAGTTAATTTGTGAATTTCAGTGGGCTAAAACACATTTTTTTATATTGTCATTTTGTCATTTTGTCACTTTGATTCCAGTGTTGGATGATTTCATTTTTAGTTTGTCGTTTCACTAGCTTCAGATTCATTGCTACTATTTAATTCTGAAGCCGTCTTCATTATTGTGTTGTCTGTTTGGACCAGCTGGAACCAGTGGCAAATTCAGCACTGTCTTGAGTTCCTCAGAACACCTGAAATATGAAGACAATTCTTTTAACTACAACCAACTGATCTCAGGCAAACTGGAGCGATTCATGGTTGACCAAGAAGATAGATGCATTGCTCAGTGATACAGGGACATATTCAGTGTTCTTCACTAATGGAGGAATGAGTTCAACTAAAGCTCTTGATTTTAGAGTGGAAAAACCTCTGGAGCAAGTAAGCTGGGGGATCTGGATTTTACCATCTCTGTCTTGCTTTCTAAAATGTCTCATTTGTAAAATGTAGGCTTTTGTATTGCATTCTAAAAAGCCTTACACACTTCTAAGTGTAAAGTAGAACAGCACTCAGTAGAGGAATTACCCCTATCAAAGCCCAATACTTTCCTTTATTTCAATCAAGCTTTACAAGAATTAAACTCACAGCCCTGTATTCACCATGATACACAGAGCAAATTTGTAAATTATGAAGAGTAATGGAAAGTTGAAAGCACTGGTATAAATGTATAAATGTTTCCAATACATTTTCTTGCAGTTGAGCTTTTAGATATTTTTTGTGTTTACTGTTTATTTTGAAGATTGTTTCTTTGTTGTATTTGTGTGTGTGATTCTTGCAGTCAATGCTAACAAGTAGGTGAAATCATACAGGTGAGGCCTAGACTCCATCCTTCTTTAATGGAGTACATGTAAGGTATGAATAATGGAATAGATTACACAGGCTTGAGGTAAGGATTAAGTTACATTTAATAACTATAATAATAGATATAAGGTTTGCTCCTATGCTTTGCATCACTGACAGCTGATGACACACACAAAAAAAATCAGGGCTTGACGTACAATTCCAAAAATAACACAACACATTGTAATGTTGATTAAACATTGACATTAATTTTTTATTATCACAGAGTATTGAGAGAATGGTGTTCTGTTAGTAAACAACATTTATCCGTTTGGTTTTTTTTTTCAGAAAGATGGAGAAAGAATGTTTCACACTGAGGATCCATCCTATCTCTGAAAGTAGGTAAACTATTAATGACTTGTGGCATTTGTTTTAGGTCATGTAAGACTATCCCAGTCAATTCCTGGTGGCCCATTTTATCATCACGATGACCGTTTTATACCCATCTGTGCCATCTCGGCCGAAGGGAGCCTTATGGGGTTTCGTATATTAAACAGGAAGTGTACATTTTGTCCTCAGCTTAATGTGTCACATCAGGAAAAACAGGAACATTGATGGAGCTAAACAGGCCAAACTGATGGTTTGAGGACAAGGTGGGAGCGTCTCCAAAACTGCAAGTCTTGTAGGGTGTCCTCATTCTGCATTCCTGCAAAAAGTGGTCTGTGGAAGGAAAACCGGCAAAGCGGCGATGGGGTTACAGTGTCCTGGACTCGGTTTAATCAAGCGTCTGTGAGATTTGATAGACAAGCAAGCCTGATCCATGTAAGCCTGACCTCAAATGACAGAACTATTAGACAGTAAACCAGAACTCAGGAAGGTTCTTGGTTGAGATGTGAGATGTCTTCAAAAAATAAGTCCAGCTGCTTCTGATTCAACCTTTGAGGATTGTATATCATTGTGAAACTTCTAAGTAACTTCAGGTTTTGTGGAAGTGTCAGCTATTGGATCCTATAAGGAACTTTCATCCGCTTGTTCTGTGGACCTGTGAGCAGTTACAAACACAAATGTGGTACACACACTATAATAGTATGTTACCGATAAGCTTAAAGAAAGAAAGAAGGATCTTGTGTGTACATTAGTCAAGTAATTAAAAATAATGTGGATCTACAGGCAGTAAATATTTTGATCCATTCCATGTTTTAAATTTTACTCTTTGCTGTAGCCACTGTCTTCTCAGAGACGGCAGTTTTCTGGGAGACATCAGTCTGTGGCTTCCGATGACGATCATCTCCTGTGACCTGAGTAATGTCACAGGAGCTCCCAGGATCCTCTTTGCTTCTGAAAGAATGTTTGCTATGTGTTTCTTTGTCATGCCCAACATTAAGAATTATATGTCAATGATTTTAGGATTTAATGATTAATTTTGTTTACAAATCTTAGATTCAAGGACAAATGGTTGATCCAGAGTATAAGAACACATGTCTGTCTTCCATGAGGCTGATTCAACATTTTAATAATCAGACATCTATTGAGAGGACTCCATCACATACTCGTGAAATTGACACTTGTTTTTAATTTCATCATTCCTCATTTTCCCAATGGAGGCATGTTAATTTGGAAAGCATCGTCTGACAACAGATGGCTCACAGTGTTGATTTTCTCAGAAGACAAAAAAATCCTGTCATTGTGGGTTTGGCTTAAAGATGAGTGTAGGCTGATTTTGGACCGTGAGCATGAGTGACTTGTGTTTTTCTTCTAATAAATTTCTACAGGTTGTGTCTGCAGGGCTAAAAAAATCAGTACCTCAGTTGTTGTCTCCTAGTTGCTTGTACAAGTAGAACAAATCACTCCATGTTAGAGGTGTATACAGGTTCCTCTGAGTAGTTTATAGCTTGTGCACTAGTGGTGTTCACTCTTGACCTGATTCTTTTCAAGGTTTTACCAGAAAAATGACTCTTAAGCCACCGTTCATTAGATACTAAATGCTATTAATGGCATTGTATTGACAGTGAAGAAGAAAGATGAACAACATTAAAAAATTGAATTGACATTGAAAAATTGAAGAAAATGAATGATTATGCCAATTTACACTCTAATCGTTTGTCTTTACTTACGACTCCAATTGTTTCTGCTTCCCTTGCAGAAACTTGACAGGAACTGTCTGCTTCACTAATTGGGAATATGAACAAGATAAGCTCTGACATCCCCGACCTGACCGTGTAATCAACAATATGCTTTCACTGTGTCACTGTTGACAGTTCACTGCACAATCCTGCTTCTGGTTCGCTTTAAATTGGTGGTGGTGACCACCACCGGTTTTTGGATTGGGTGAAGATTTGACAAATAAAAAGCACTAATGACATGAAATTTTTTCCACGGAGACAGCCAGTGTGTGTGTGTGTGTGTGTGTGTGTGTGTGTGTGTGTGTGTGTGTGTGTGTGTGTGTGTGTGTGTGTGTGTGTGTGTGTGTGTGTGTGTGTGTGTGTGCGTGTGTGTGTGTGTGCATGTGTGTGTGTGTGGGTACTACACTGATTATTTATTTATTTATTTCACGATGGTGTTAGCATATTAAAACTTTTGACATATGTAACTTGTGTAGAATGAACATAAGCTTATGTGTCTCTGCCGACTATGATTGCAAGAATTGCTTAAAATAGAGCTTTAAAGTATTATGATTATTTAAATAGTGTAATTTCAAATTAAACTGTAAAAAATATAAACTGTTGGTTAGAAAATTTGCCATTTTGATATTATAAAACTAAATTAACAAAAGCAAACATTTGCTACACATGGGTAAATATCTTTAATATATTCTGGTGAACGGTTTTGAATGCGGGTCAAATAAATTGATGTTCCTAGTTTGTTCCACTAGGTGGTGCTGTTTGTTGGTAAATTGAACTGTTACTTGGACGTGAACGCTGGCTTGAACTTGGCCAGTTTGGCTCTTGCTGGGTTTCTGCACCAAACTTCTGTGCAGACCAGGATATTTCAGTGTAATAATCTCTCTGTTTTGGATCCATTATTTTAAAAAAAGGACTTTTTCTATTGCTGTTTTTTTTTTTCAGACCTTCATTTTACTGCTTTACACAGCACACCAAAAGATTGTGATCATGCATTTGCCAGCATAACCTTCATGTTATTGTTCTTATTGTTCATTCAACATTTTGGTCTGAACTGGGGCTACTATAGACAGGCTCTCATCTTCCGCCAGAAGCCACCTTTCTTAGATAAAATAGCAATGGGCTCCAACTTTCCAGAACTCACTTCCTCAACACCATGCTATTGTTCACCCCATATTTTGTGTGCACACAAGTATCTTTTGCAGCTGGATGTGTAAAGGAATCACATGAAGTTCTGGAAGCCCCAGGTGCTGCTGATGGTGGCAAACCCTTGTAGATTTATGCCCCTCATGACTTTCATTTATGACAGGAAGAAAACTTACCACTCTATACTGGGAAAAGCTGGACTTACTGGATACGAATTTGGTAGATAGAGATCCCCACCTATATATTTGAATAAGCTCACTTGAAAACTTTACGCTGTCACTTTCCGGCGTCTACCCAGAAGTTCGGGCCGCTACCGAGTTAGTTCCGGTCTTCACATTTGTCCATGTCACCCACTTACAGAGCCGTTTTGGCTTCGTAAAACATAGCAGTTTATATTCTTTGATTGTGACAGACCTCATGTTGTCATGTGAGGAACCCCAATGCTTTATTCACCATGACTGAACTCAAGAAGCCGGCGTCTACCCGGATGGCCAGACCGTAACATCAAAGAGGCCTTTGTCTTCGCGTTCATCCGTCCCACACACACACAGAGCCGTTACGGCTTCGTCAGACACAGTGGTTTGTTTTCTTGCGACGTCGAAGAAAAAAAGGAAAACAAACCAAGTCTGATATTATTGTTTTATAGTGGA
Organism: Antennarius maculatus; assembly: GCA_013358685.1. Lineage (NCBI taxonomy): Eukaryota > Metazoa > Chordata > Actinopteri > Lophiiformes > Antennariidae > Antennarius > Antennarius maculatus. The sequence continues at coordinate 6,133,015 of CM023619.1, read as the reverse complement.
ATTTCCACGGGTTCCCGCCAGTAGATAAATATTAATTTAAGTGAGTATACCATGGTTGGTATACTCATGGTTGGCTTTAAACATTTAAGTGTTGTGTTAAAAGTTGTGGTTGGTGAAAGTCTATGAGGTGATTACATACCTTGAATTGACATTAAATTATAATCTTTAGATGGTTAGTTTTCACAGTAAGAAATGAAGAATCACAATCTTCTTTTATACGACCTGCAGAATGCTCCAGCATGTGAAAAACTAATATATCCAGATATGCTGCAACAAACAGAAGGTGCCCTTATCTCACTCCCACACATCTCCCATGTTGTGCTTCCTCATGTCTCATTCTGCAGGTGCCCTCTGATCCTCGCCTGACCATTATAGGTCCTGGCTGTCTCTGGCCTTCCATCTCAACAGCAAAGCATTTGTCATCCTAAGAAATATTGAAAGCCGCCACAGCATGATGGGCCAATTTGTTAACACGTGGCCTATGAATCTACTTTAAGCAGACAGCCTTGGTCATGTGATCCGCCGCTCCATTTTCCTGCTGCGACCAGCCTCCTGTGTATAGAGTCTGGTGGCAAGCTGGAGGAAAGGGAGGAGACAAGAAGGAGCTGTCGGTAATGCTAAAAGAAGTCAAGATCTCAGTGCCAGGTGAAAATGGAGAAGAAGAGGAAGTGACAGTAAAAAAAACTAGTGAATGACGAGCAGATATGGAGACGAAACTGCCATCAACCACTCTGAACTGGTGTCATTCATACATGGGACCTTTTCGATATCAGGAAACCTGTTTTGTTATGTCATGTTTCTCTTACATTGGTAAGACATTTGAAAAAATTACCATTCAAGGAGTCCTTATTATCCCTGACAATTTTGGTAATAAAACTCACAGCCAATGGCTATGAAACTCAAGCAAAAATTAAGGACTACAGCAAATACCCAGTACAGATTACAACTACAGTGAATCAGTTAGAGGGATGATAATAGCTGGAATATCTTTTTTTTTTTTGAGTATGTTAGTTCTGCAACGTTTCAGATTCTATCTTCACCTTGATGGTAACACTACTGACTCCTGATTCACACTCCAAGGAATGGCTCCGAAAATCAAAAACTAATCAGGTTTTCTTTGTTAACCTGACAAAGAAAATTAACCCGAAGGCTATCATGAAGAAGCAAAATAGCAAAATATTTTGCAAAATAGCTGTTACACCTTTGAATAACCTTCAAGGCTGTTACACCTCTGACTGGCCTTGGAGGTCATTCAGGGGTGTAACAGCTGTTTTGCTTCATGGTATTTATCCAGTGATGTGTGATGTAAACTCATAACATCACCAATTTTACATTATTTCTACTCAAAATTGTTGAATTTTCACATTTACTGCTGAAATACTGAGAAGACTACATATAATGTACGCTGTGTTTTTTTGTGTCAACAATCGTATGTGTGAAACGTTTATCTTGAGTTGAGTGATCCTAAAACAGATGGGAAGAGGCGCTGAGTGAGGCACGCAGTTCTCCTGCCTCATGGTAGGGGGCGTTAGTGATCCCAGGGATTCTTCGTGGGACTCCTCAAGCACAGATTAGGTGACAGCGACCTACAATCTACAGTATAAGCAGCAAGTTGTTCCAACTAGTACTGACTGTTCCAGATACCACAGCATGGGTGGAGCAGTCATTCTCAGCACTGAAAAGACTGAAAACATACCATCGGGATGCAATTGATCAAGGATGACTTTCTTCACTGCTAGTGATCTCAATTGAGACAGAGAGACTTTTAAAACTGAAGGAAGATAAGGAAAATCCCTACAAACAAGTTATCGATGCCTTTGATCAGAAGGAGTTGCACATGGGCTTCATTTATAAGTAAACTTAACAGATAAAAAATATTTAGTAACAACTTGAAGTTTTTTTAATAAAACGTGCTGAGTGTGTGTTACAGTTTGTATGTGTAAATAACTGTGTTATGAGACTTTAAATATAACTCACTTACTGTTGCTAATTAAATGGTGAATAAGCTTCACTGTAGATTCAAATGTCTGTAAATCTGATTATGATGAAGTCAGTGCCTCAGCAGCCATGAACCTCACCGCACGTCACTGATTGACAGTTAGCTGTACTTTGACCACACAAGCTCACAGACTTTCTTATCTAAAACTAACTGCATCGTTATCTGCATATCAATGGTTTGTTTGGAGTGAAATTTGATACACTTTTTATACAGATACTCAATTCAAGAAAGACTCCTATAGATATAGTCAGGATTTAGTAAAGGTTTTCTTTCTAAAGCTTCTTCCCGTTGGTAATTTCAGCCCATATAATCCCTTGTAGTGTTTTCAATGAGTACACAGTCATTCATTATACAAGAAAGGCTGTCAGTGGACTTTGGGACAAGGCACCCATCGAACAGGAAGATATGATTTTATATTAATGAAAGGAATCTCTGGAATAACACCCCCGATATTTCATCTGCCTGTTCTATAGAGGAGTTTAACTGAGATATGATCCGCATGACTCGGTTTTGAATTTTGACAAGTTAAGAAATCATTCATTTCGACTGTTGCTTGTTTGAATGTGGTAATACCGGAATAATAACCACCTGAGTAATGCTCACATAGACTATAATTTATACATTAGACGACACCTACTGATGTAAAGTGAGGCACGTGGCATCAGTTGGTGAGAGAACATTCCATGAGTTTGGATCAAGTGCACTGGCATACCCAGTTGACATATTACTGACAAACGTGTGCGTGGGAGGAATGGTGTTCACAGATGGAAGCAGACTGTGCAGCAAGCCCTATTATGGGATTCCACATTCAGTTGAGCAAAAAAACCCAAATGCGTCGAAGATGTAACACACTCCATCTTTTCCATAATTCAAACATTTTTAAAGACAAACTTAATTTGGACATCACACACACACACAAAATATAATGCACCTGATTTACCCAGATGGCTACAGCTGCTTCTATTATCATCTCTTCCGCCAACGAGTGGAACGATGGGGAGACTGAATCACTTCCGGTCAGTGGCAGGTTTGGAGAGGGAGAGTTGCTGAGCTAGGAGAGCAATGAATTTTAAAATGAATTGCTCTCTGCTGTGTAGGCATCTGAGTTTGTGAAAGAGGAAGTACTGTTAGTGTTCAATAGTCAGCAAATGCTTTGTCTACAGTAAAATGCACATAGTAAAATATGCACATAGTAAAATATCAACAGACCTAGCTTTAGTTTTAATTCAGTCCTTGCTCTTGGTTTTTAATAATTTTGATAAAGTGCTAAATATTTTTTTATTGCTGACAGCATTTGGAATATTTATTACCTGCTAAACACTCAGAGCCAGTATTGAAAGGCAGAAATCACCAGCAGTTAAAAATGAAAATAGTCTATTCATCTTTTTATCAGTTTAGGTCAAAGTTGTTAAAGCAATCAATCCACAATGGCTCTGCTTTTTGTATTACAATGTGAATGACGTTGATAAATGTCAAAACAGTTCACCCAAAAGTGCTCGGTTGTTATGTGGAGCGGATGAGAAACCCATTGAGGTGTAAATTTTCTGACTAATTCCTGCTACCATGTGTGGAGTGAGAACCTAGATAAGGATTGTGTTATAACACGACCATCAGGAGGAATTAGGCCATAAAAGTGGAATCCCATCGCCTCGGCTCGGAATCTCGTGACCAAATATGAATCGGAGTCACACAGGAAGCTCAACCATTTTATAAGCTGATTGTATTGGCTGAAATAAATTAGCAATGGTTTAGAGAAAATAATCAGTGAATGGTGAATATCCTGATGAATCTGTCATCCAATTATCTAATCATCACTTTAACGGTACTGTAAAGGGACTTGGATTATAATCTATTTTCCTCTTCACGGTTTGGGTGATTCAGTAAATTCAGCACTCTGTGGAAAAACAGGATTACTGTGCCATCAAATCTCTTGGGATATTGAAAAGGTTTTTTTATGTTTATGAGTAGCATGGATATTTCTCAACATAAAATGAAGATATCTTAAATTGTAACAGTTCAATTTTTAGACATGAAGGCTAAAAAAAAAAAAAAAAGTAAATTCTTGATCATTTGACAGATTTATTAAATGAGCACTTGTTGTTGCCTGTTGTCACTTTAACCGGGTTATTTTTTGCTGAATCCTTCGCTGATAAGGTGTGGAGAAGCAGCCCTCTTCTCCTCATTTTTCATAGTCCAACAGTCATCTGCTTTAGTTCCGAATTAGAAATAACTTGTCTGAATTTATAATGGGCTGTCGGGTTTGGAGTTGGTGGATGACACCTTGGCATACGTCACTACTTTGGCGGAACTCCACAGATTTCACACAGCACAACTGACACCCACCTACACATCACTGACAAACTGCAAGTGGGAGGGAGAGTTTACTTGCTGGAGGCTGCCTGGGCTCTGAGCTCTATGATGAGACGCTACGTTCACTGTCACATCAAACACGATGGAGGCCTCTAACGCAGAAATTACTGAATCAGGCATGCGGTCCCCCACACTGCCTACACTGAGAAAGAGATTCCTTCACTTACATTCACTCCCATTTTTTCTACAGCCATATCTGTCTTTGGGCGATTCCTCCATGATCAAGAAGCTGAATCATTTCCGGTCATCTTAATCTATAAATCCTTCAATCACCTGTGGATTTGGTGCTTGTGATGATGTAAAACACTTTTAATAGTGAAATGAATGAGGCTTTAGAGCCCACTTCAAAACTGTTGGCATTGCAGCATTTCAGTGTGTGTGTGTGTGTGTGTGTGTGTGTGTTTGTGTGTGTGTGTTTGTGTGTGTGTGTTTAGAGTGGACTAATTATTTCCATTTGGGGATCAATACAGTCAATAAAAAAATAAAATTGTAGATAAAATTTAAAAAAATAAAATTTCGTTTTTAAGCGAAATCTTAAAAACTAAAGTGTAAAGTCTTGTAGTTACAGATAAACAGTTCTGTACATTTGTATGTTGAATGTCATTGTTGTAATAGGTTCACACATTACCTTTTGTTTACCATATGACTCCCAGGTGAACACATTCATTAAGCTCACCCACAGTATTACCTTTAGAGTGTGTAGAGTCTCTGAACAATGTATCAACTCACAGGCCTCACCCTGTAGCCATGTTTCCCTAACTATTCTCAAACGCCTTGCCTGTTTATTTTATCACTTAATCCTTTACAGCATTCAGTGCAAAAAAATATGACAAAATCTATTTTGAGTGATATTAATGACAGAATTGATGATGTACATGGCAGCTTTCTCACACCATTCCCTCACACCAGGAAATCCCCACTTTAGTCCTTGCAAAACGGCTGGGCCAATTTACGTCACATTCACATGTTATTTTCAGACATAAAATAAAGGAAACACTTGAGTTGCATCGTTGTGCCTCATCAAGTTGTTTTTCATGAATGTTATTATTCATAGTTCAGGACCATATTAGGTTATCTGCATCATTGTATGTGTATGAGAGGATTAGGCAGAGAGATCCAAAACTGGAAACATGATTTTAGACAGCTTCAATTCATTTTATGTCAGTTTTTAGAATTATTTAATTAGTTTTTATTGAGGTTTTAGCAGTTCAAAAAGGAAAATGGCCTTACCCATTATTCAGTTTCATACGGATGACTTTTTTTTTCTTTAGTACTGTTTATGGAATTGTCTTCGATGTAGAAGTGCGTCTACTGGAGAACTCAACAAAAAGGTTCCTTTTATAGTATTTTTCAATTTCCACATATCCAGTCAAATTTGAATATATTTCAACAATGAAACTAAGAAACTTTTGTCATGATGGTGTGGTCTGTTCACATGTCCTCAACAACAGATTGAGTACATATCTTCAATAACAGATGCATGCTTTTAAAACCCCAAAGGAGCTTTAAAGGTGTGCACAGGGTCAAACAAAAAGTATTTGCTTCTTTTATATATTTTTAGGCACCTTGGATCTCATCTCAGGTTAATTACATGTCCTTCTCCTATTATTCTGCTATTATGAAATTCTAGTCTTTCCACATTAGCCCAAATTCAATTTATCCAGTCAAGCCAACTTTTGTGTCCTGGTGCACAAATTTTCTTTTGTCTGTGAATGAACATCAATTAAACCCAAATGCATGGTAACCCTGAAATTATTATTGTCTGTATTATTGTCCTTCCTCTCTGATTGAATCAAACTCACTTTAATGTGGCTAAATTAAAACTACAACAGTTCATATGCACAGGATAGCCTATGAAATGTCCATTTCCATTTACAGTGCTATAACACCACATCTTTGTGTACATTTTTTAAAAACAACATCAGCATCTCCTTAGAAGAGGATGTGAGAGTACTTGACTCCAAACATATGCATATCCTTCTGTTTTTGTTGCTACACGTGTTTGGCACGCTCACCCAATATGTCACCTTTGCTTTTTGCATTGGCTCAGCCTAACGTGGAGCACAAGGCACCCACACCAAGTAAGACTGTCCAGTTCTTTCCACCATCTGTTGCATGACTTCCTCTTGAACGCTTGTTTTTCTGTGGAAGCATAGCTCACAAAACAGCCTCCATGACAGATAATGAGGAAGGAAGGAAGGAAGGAAGGAAGGAAGGAAGGAAGGAAGGAAGGAAGGAAGGAAGGAAGGAAGGAAGGAAGGAAGGAAGGAAGGAAGGAAGGAAGGAAGGAAGGAAGGAAATAAGGAAGGAAATAAGGAAGGAAATAAGGAAGGAAATAAGGAAGGAAACAAGGAAGGAAATAAGGAAGGAAGGAAGGAATGAAATGTGCAAAAAACTAAAAAAAGATTTTTTTTAATGAATTTGCAGCATGTTTTAATATTCATTCTTTCATTCCTCGTCTACTGTTTCATCCGCTGTGGAGGGTCGCGGTGGGTTGGAGCCTATCCCAGCTGACTGAGAGTGTGAGGCACCGCGGAGCCACACAGAGACACAGACAAACATGCATGAACACACTCATATCTACTGTCAATTTGGAACCGCTAATTAGCCTGAAGCGCATGTTTATGGAGGTGGGGGTAAGCCGGAGAACCCGAAGAGAACCCACGCAGACACAAGGAGAACATGCAAACTCTGCACAGAGTGGGATGCGAACCTGGAGCTGCCTTGTTGTGTAGCGACAGCAATACCCACAGTGCCACCGTGCCACCCCATATTTTAATATTGAGATTTCGAAACTATTTTAATCTGCTTTAACAGCTTTGCATATGTACTTAAGTATAAACTGGTCAATTAATTTATTTCATTTCACACCGTTATACTTTCTGTAGATTCTACGTACACAAGGGACAAATATCTTGGATTAGCAGTATACTATGTTGTATGAAATACAGTAATTGCAGATATTGTCCTTATTTTAAATAAACCAATGAATGAATGAGTTAAGAACTCAAGCCATGGCGTTTTTAGTTGATAACAGTATGGGAAACAGTCACATTTAGGCTTCTTCTTTTCCTTTCGGCTTTTCCCTTCAGGGGTCGCCACAGCGAATCAGTTGCCTCCATCTAACCCTGTCTTCTGCATCCCCTTCTCTCACACCAACTACCTTCATGTCCTCTTTCACTACATCCATAAACCTCCTCTTTGGTCTTCTTCTAGGCCTCCTGCCTGGCAGTTCAAAACTCAGCATCTTCTACCAATATATTCACTATCTCTCCTCTGGACATGTCCAAACCATCTCAGTCTGGCCTCTCTACTTTATCTCCAAAACCTCTAACATGTGCTGTCCCTCTGATGTACTCATTCCTGACCCTATCCTTCCTGGTCACTCCCAAAGAGAACCTCAGCATCTTCAACTCTGCTACCTCCAGCTCTGTCTCCTGTCTTTTCCTCAGTGATACTCTCTGTAGACCAAACAACATCGCTGGTCTCACCAGTTTTTTACACCTTTCCTTTCATTTTAGCTGAAACTCTTCTATCACACATCACACTTTTCTCCACCCGTTCCATCCTGCCTGTACACGTTTCTTCACCTCTTTTCTACACTCTCCATTGCTCTGGACTGTTGACCCTAAGCACTTAAAATCCTCCACCTTCTTGATCTCTTCTCCCTGTAACCTCACTCTTCCACTTGGGTCCCTCTCATTCACACACGTACTCTGTCTTACTGCGGCAAACCTTCATTCCTCTCCTTTCCAGGACAAACCTCCACCTCCCTAGCTTCTCCTCCACCTGTTCCCTGCTCTCACTGTAGATCAGAATGTCATCTGCAAACATCATAGTCCATGGAGATTCCTGTCTAACCTCGTCTGTCAGCCTGTCCATCACCATAGCAAACAAGAAGGGGCTCAGAGCTGATCCCTGATGCAGTCCCACCTCCACCTTGAACTCCTCTGTCACACCCACAGCACACTTCACCACTGTCTTACAGTCCTCATACATGTCCTGCACTGCTCTAACATACTTCTCTGCCACTCCAGACTTTCTCATACAATACCACAGTTCCTCTCTGGGCACCCTGTCTTAAGCTTTCTCCAGATCTACAAAAACTCAATGCAGCTCCGTCTGGCCTTCTCTGTACTTCTCTATCAACATCCTCAAAGCAAATACTGCATCTGTAGTACTCTTTTTGGCATGAAACCATACTGCTGCTCACAAGTGCTCACTTCTGCCCTTAGTCTAGCTTCCACTACTCTTTCCCATAACTTCATTGTATGGCTCATCATCTTTATTTATTTAAGATCCTGTTGAGCAACCCAGTCAGAAACTCTACTGCTACTTCTCCTAGGCACTTCCAAACCTCTACAGGTATATCATCAGGACCGACTGCCTTTCCACTCTTCATCCTCTTCAATGCCCTCCTCACTTCATCCTGACTGATCTTTGCTACTTCCTGGTCCACAACAGTCACCTCTTATAGGTTGGGCTTTAATACCTGTGGGCTTGGGTCGGGCTTTAATATCCTCGGGCTCGGGTGAGGTTGGGCTGGATTTTTTAGGCCTGATCTTACCTCTACTCCATATGCAACTGGCTGCTGGACTTCCTGGCAGGGAGACCACAGGCAGTTTTAGTTGGTATCATCACGCTGAACTCGGGAGCCCCCCAAGGATGTGTACTGAGCCCCCTCCTCTTCACTCTGCTGACCCACGACTGCACACCAACTTCTAGCTCCAACCTCTTGAAAAAGTTTGCAGATGACGCGACTGTTGTGGGTCTCATCAACAACAACGACGAGACAGCCTACAGAAATGAGGTGAGCCGCCTGGCTATGTGGTGCAAGGACAACAATCTCCATTTGAATGTGGAGAAGACAAAGGAGATTGTTGTGGACTTCAGGAGGGCACGCACCCAGCATGCTCCACTAACCATCAACAGTGCTGCAGTGGAAAGGGTCAGCAGCACCAAGTTCCTGTGTGTGCACATCTCTGAGGACCTGTCCTGGGGCCGCAAGACCCCAGGACAGTGGCCGCAAGATCACTGGTCAAAAAAGCACAACAGCGCCTCTACTTCCTCTGCAAACTGAGGAGAGCAAGAGCCCCACTCCCCAACATGCTCATCTTCTATAGAGATACCATTGAGAGCATCCTGACCAGCTGCATCACTGTGTGGTATGGCGCCTGCCCCGTTTCCTGCCGTAAGACCCTGCAGCACATCGTGAGAGCAGCTGAAAAGATCACTGGTGTCTCTCTCCCTTCACTCACAGACATCTATAACACCCGCCTCACCCACAAAGCCATCAGCATTGCAGGTGATCCCACCCACCCCTCTCACAGCCATTTCAGCCTGCTGCCATCAGGTAGGAGACTGCAGTCTGCGGGCCAAAACCAGCAGGCTCACGAACAGTTTCTTTCACCAGGCGGTAAGAAGGCTCAACTCCCTTCCTGCTCTGCCCCCTGCCACAACCTTGAACTCTTTCACTGCCCTGCCCCCAGTACCTGACTATCTATCTCTCTCTCCCCCATCAACTCAGGGACTGCGCATATGTGACTTCCCCTGTGGGATTAGAGAATGTATAGGGATGTTTACCATCCCCTTGTTTCGTCTCATACTTTGTGCTGTATTGCCTGTTGTACTGCCTGTGTTGTCCTGCCTTTGTTGTACTGCCTGTTTACCGTGGGTCAGGGAGGACTGCAATTTCATCTGTGCATATATGGTACACTTAACAATAAAGCTGACTTTGATACACATATGCACTATATACAGTATATATAATATACAGTATATATATAATGTATATATACTGTATATATTAGAGAAAGAGAGAGAGAGACTGTATATATTCATATATACATACATATATACACTCTATATATGTGTTAAATTCATATGTGTGTACCTCAACATACACTGGGCAAACTGCTTTTATTACTGAATGACGGATACCTGTGCGTTAGATAACATCCACGACATCCAGTTGGGTAAAATGCATTTCATTTTAGTTAAACACATTGTAGTGTTATGAGAATGACTGCGGCAGCCTGCAGATGATCAGCATTGGCTATACCCACACTTGTATAACCGTTTAGGTAACAGTCCGTCTCACTGAGCCGCTGTGATCCAACCATAGTGGCCAGTGAATGCACCGGCAGCTGCCGCTCAATGATTTGCTCTCGCCGCCTTCACGGCGATAGTAGCCGTGGGTTTCCACGTGAAAACGGCGATGCACTTACATAAAGCGAATGACAACGAACGAGACCAATCGCCAAGCGGAGCGGCAGTCAGAGTAACCGCCTTTATGATAATGAGCTGTAGCTATTGGTTCCAATGGCTGTGAGGTAGAGACGGACAGCCCTCTCGACCAATAGTCATAGATCTGGGAGTGGCGCTTATGCGGAGCTTGAAATGAAGTCACTGCCTGAGTTCGAAACACACGATCCCGATGTGTCTGAAAACCTGATCTGGATGAGAGAAGTGTCAGACAAACGTTGGAGCGACATCATCTGTACAGTTTCTGCAGTTGGGATACGAGTCAAACAATACGAATAAAACAACTGACCTTATTTCAGAATCGAACCGGAAGAGCGTTCACGTTTTGTGAGGTTGGTGCAATTTCACTTACAGTATACAGTATAAGTTACGCGAGCTGTGACGAGGGTTTGTGTGTATGAGGACGTGTTCGTGGAGCCGTGATCGGAATTTGTAGCCGCTTGTCGGAGACAGAAATGTCCAAGTTGCATAATTGTGTCACTGTGAGGGTCAATGTCGGTCAGTAGATTAAAGCAGATCCAGCTGCTCTGCCCACATGACAACGGGATGCGACCGGCCGAGTCAGGTAATACTATAACCTTCACTCAAAGGATCAATCATTTACATTTGAGACGAGACCTTTCCAGACTTTTCTATGCATGTCAACTGTGGTGCAGAAGTCGGAGTCACATCTGATGCATTGTAGACGTGCTCTCTGCTCGGCGCCAAATGAAAAACTCACAACGCCTAACAGGGTGCAGAAGCACTTGACTGAAGTTCATAGGCAGCAAGAGATGTGAGCTCCTGTCATAAAAATGTAGGCTGTAATACTTGAGTGAGGCGGTAGCATAGTTTTGCACGAATGGAAAAAATTCTGAAGATTTCTTGTTTCAAAAATAAAAAAGGAAAAGTAATCATTTCCCTCCTGTGGTCACCCACGTTTATTGTGTTGTCTATGCGAAGTGGTGTTCAGAGGAAAAGCAGGTAGTTTCTTCAAAACTGAAGAAAACTACATTTTGTCATATATATTGAAATGCTATATACTACTACTACTACTACTGCTACTACTACTACTACTACTACTACTACTTATAATAATAATAATAAATTTAAAATACTGATAATAATAATAATACATTAAAAATAATGATAATAATAATAATAATAATCAAACTAATTCAAATTATTATCAATTAACTCTGAAAAATAAAAACAATATGGATCCACCACTGTGGAAAATCACATTTTTGTTAGTAACTAGTAACAATGATCACTTTATTTCAAAAACAAAAAGGAATCATGTGCCAATACCTAATCGGAAGCTCGGTGTAGGATGACGTCATTATGGGTTGTGATTGAGGTTTGCTATTTGTTGCTAATTATTGGATGCATCATGAGAATATTTTTTTATTGTTCAGGCTTCTGTGATGATCACATAGACAGAGGCAATGGCTGCATGCATGTAAATAGTTTGCAGTGACATTATGCTTAAACTGTTTTGAAAGAGGTTGGAAGTTGTTTACATTTACTGACCTGCTAGAGTACAATTATTTATTGCTAGAAGTTAAGAATTTACATTCTGGGTACTTTTGATGTGTGCTTTTTGTCTGATGTAGTTTTCAGCAATAACAATAAGGCATTTTCTAGCTAATTAACTGCAGGAAAAGTGAGAGATCACATTCCTCATGCCTTTCTTTTCAACTTTTCAAGAAAGCACTGCCTATTTTTAGGCTCTTTACATAATACACTTTATGTAAAGAGACACACTGCAAAGTGTCTCAACGGATGCAGCGTGTGTGCAAACATGAAAAGCATGAAGATTGAGATTCATTGGTGATAGGGATGACAGTAAATATCAAGTTTAAATCAGACAAACCCTTTACTTCATTGAAATCCTCTTGCTGGCCAGGGTGTCAGTTACTGGTATTTAGCTCTCTCAGTGGAGTTTTTACTTCTGCTGCCTGATGTCATTTGAACTCCACCACGTGTTTGATTTTGCTCTGAATGTAGGTATTATATAAATTGCCTATTTGTTTTTTTTTATTAAGGATCTGTTGTCAGAATTATTTCCATCTCAGTAGAGCACATTGGCCATATTTAATTAAAGGAATATGAAGCCAAGTCAAGGAAGAAGCAATATTCAGATGTTGGTGAAACAAATGTAGCTATAACATTTTTTTGACTAATAGATTGAAACAGCATTTCGCCTCGAATCCTTTTTTCTAAATTAAGAAGGATTGAGCAAATACATACTGAGCTAAACTTAATAGCAATTTCATTTATTCAGTCACCACACAGTTCATCAGCAGTGAGCCTCATGTTGTTGTGGGAGGAGAAATATTGACTGACCTGTTTTTCATTCATGCTAGTTCATACTTTACAAATGCAATCAGTGAAAGGTCTGGCATTGTGCCATGTATACCCATTCCTCCCTATGCATTGACTGAGAAAAAAAGAGAGAGAAGAGAGTTTATTACCTGAACTCCTGAAAAAAGCTTTTTGGGGACTTTGTAGTCTAGTTAAAAGATTTACTTGGCAGCAGTATCATTGTTTATTGGACAGGATTCATGATTTAATTTATGGAATGTTATAGAGAAGTCAAAGGCTAATGTCCACAGAGCTTAACTTTTTTTAAGGTCAGAAGTGATAACAGTACAAAAGTCATTAGAGCTTGGTCTTAATTAAATACAAAATAACGAAACAGCAGTCATAGAACTGACACAGTTAGAGTCCACATATCAAACATTACAATCAGATCACTACAGTGAGAGAGTGGAACTGAGAAAATCTTATGACTCTGAACTAAAAATAAACTTTACTATTTACATAGAAAAATAAATAGTGGATAGAAAGGGAGTTGCTTTTAAAAGCAGTCCTTTTGTCAACTCAAGCCACTGTTATTTCTCTTTTTAGTATTATTAACAATATTATTTGAAAATTATAGTAATAATTTATCTTTGTCTAATGTTTTACACATTTAATTTCAAGAAGACAAATCAATTTTGATTTATATAGTGCTGAAACTAAAAGAAAGTCCTTTTGAAATCAGACTGCAGAATTGAATTTTTAAAATACAAAATACATTTTAGTTTTTTATAATATAACACATATATTTTGTTTTTTTGTCATTTTGGCTACATCTATTGAATTTTAAATACCTAGTTTATTTTTGCTTTATTTTATTTATCCTTTCTTGAACCACTAAGGTCTCAGTAGAATACAAGATCTATACTTCCATGGTGTACTGGATCAAGATGGGAGCATAGGCTGACCTACCCACACAGTTCTTTGTATTTATGTGGTCATCACAACAAGAGCATCAATGAATTAGAAATAATGAATGAGACTGAACAACATCTGACTGTTTTTCCACCAGTTTAGTCGAAAGGGACCCTTACAGCAGTGGAGAGATCAACTCAAATGACAGTCATGATCAGAGTTTTATTCTCCTCCTCAATTGCAGCTTTGATGGTTTTAATCTTTGTTTGACTTTGAGTGTTCATTCTTTGTACTCTGCAGCTGTAATTCAGATTCAGAAAGGCCAAATGGGTAGCATGTCAACAGGTTAAGATTTTTTTTCATCCCTTTGTATCCCACAACGACTATTTGATTGTATTAAAAAGACTGGAAGCTCCGATGTAGAGTAATACATAACCTGCAATTGTATTACATTTCCTGTCTTGCCTTGTGAGCCACATGTATCATGGTAAACCTACTTAAATGTCAGGGAACAGAGATAATGTACAATAAGGATAAAGGTGACTGTCATCAATGAACATCAATGGTGAGATGTCCATTGAGCAATTAGAAGAAGTACCTCAGCTTTGTTTGTTTTGCTCACATCCATTGTCAAATATCTATTAGATGCTTTTAAAAATATCTGTAAATGCTAGAAAGTAAGTGTTTCAGGGCTATTAAAAACTGGGTGTGTTGCCTCAGGGCAAAGCTATTTAGTGACTCAAAGATTTAAAAAGACATCAGATATTTGAAAATCATGCAGAACACACAGTGTAGCACCATATTGGAAAATCAATCAATGACAAACAAGCCTAGTCAAATTTGTTTATATGGCACAGAATCACAGCTTTCAATGAGGGCAGACACATTTCTCTGTGTCTCCTTTTTTTCCCATCTCTAACTCTCATCGCTGCTTTAGGAGAAGTCCTGTCTGCACTGTTCGCGTGTTTGGTGGAGGACTTTGAAGATCTTTGTCTTCTTGGATTCGTAATCACAGGGCTTCTGCTCTTCGTGAGCACTGAGCATTGGCCTGATGCCTCAAAAAATTGGAAAGATGGCAGCAAATCAAGAAGTCTAAAGGCTGACCGGCTTGTTAGGTGAGATGGGCCGAGCAGTGGGTTCATGGACTGTGGTGATTAATGAACTTAACCGTGAGATGGATAGCATCTCAAGGGAGCTCACTGCTCTGCCTGAATTACTGTAGTTGGAAAGTGGGTAGCCTGGCAGGACCATAGAGAGGACTGAATTGGCTTATGTCCCTCAAATCAAAATCCATCTTTTTTCACCTATTCTGCAACCCCCCCCCCCATGTCACCAGCTGATAACAATAAATTCCTCTGGAGAAGACAAGGCTGAACTGAAATTCTATCCCTTTCCTGACACCTTCTGTTGACTCTTTGGCAGTTTTATCTGGTCCAAGGAATTCCAACAGAACACGCATACATACATATTGGACTTTATACATAATTTGCATACACATCGTCTCTCTGTTTCATGCATCATATGATCGGTGTTATGTCTGTGCAAATATTTGTAGCAATAAGGGGCTTTTAAGTGTTGTGAAGTGTTGCTTTTTTTTTCTCACCCCCTCCATCCCCCGTTGACCCTCCCTCCCTTCCCCTTACTTTTCTCTCCCCCCTATCTGTTAGGGTTAGGGTTTAGCTTGTAAAAATAGAATCCTTTTTTTTTTCATTGGATGAGAAGAGGTCATGACCAGAGTGCATATTTAATGATCATGAGCGTTCGGATCACTTTGGTTATTTCCGTTGGCATGCGCCTAGCGAGAGAAAAAGTTTGTTTTCTTATGTTATCGCTCGGGGATTTTCGTGAGTCCAAAAAAGTTGTAAGTTTTAGCCTTTTTTTCCTAAAAATAAGAACACCGCTGTGGCTACACAGACTAAAAACCTTGTAGCCACTCTGGAATTTACTTCGCCTATGACGATCAGCTAGTGGCGATCGGCTAGTGCAAGTCCAGATTCATCGACTTAACTACTTCATCAGCTCTGCTGCGGATCGCAAGAAGCTGGAGCCTATCTCATCTGGCTTGGGCATGAGGTGGGGGACACAGAGCCTCGTATAGACGCAGACAAATATGCACGCACACACACACGGTCAATTTTGGGACCGGCCAATTAATCAGAAGCCTATGTTTTTGGAGGTGGGAGGAAGTCGGAGAACCTGGAGAGAACCCACACAGACACGGGGAGAACATGCAAACTCCGCACAGAGCGGGACCCTCTTAAATGTTTTTTCAAGGCACTTGCATTAAACGTGCAGAAACCTAGAGCAGATCCAAGAGTCAAGGCTAGCAGTCCTCTGTTTTGACCTTTTTGGGTGAGAGAGATAGAGCGTAATAAAAGTGCAGAAAGAGGAAGAAATTTGCAACCACAGTTACAGATAATAGAAAGAATCCAGTTTGTACAAGTAATGATACAATTTTCCAATAATAACAATTACAAATGTGATGAGGTTGTCAGTGGGTGTCAACCAGGATCGCAACAGTAGATTAATCAGGATCAACCAACAGTCCACGGTAGTCTGCAGAATGAATGAGACTCCAGGTAGAAATTCAAGGCAGAGAAAAGTAATGAAAAAATATGAGAGTGTAAAGAACGAGAGAGGAGCTCAATGCATCATGAGAGTTCCCCCAAACTAAATGGAAGCTCTACTTGAAGTATGTGAGGGAATGAGTTTAAATTTTTGCAGTAATTTGTTAAATCTTGTTTTATAATTTCTTTTTCAAATGACAGTTTGAGTCAGTCAGTCCACCCATTTGAATATCACCACCAAAAATGTAAAATATCAACTCTGTGTTTGGCCATTGCATTTGACTTGACATGGTCAAACGCAATGGCCAAAGTAACAAAACATGTCGTACATGTTTTGTTACTTTGATCTGAGTTTTCAGTTGATCCTGCAACTCTTACTTGTAATTTGAAAGCAGTAAAAAGAACTAAACTGACAAGAATGTTGCCAGATCTGCTGTCAATATCCCACTTCATGCAGTCACATTCATCTGTTGTGAAGAAATGCTGTCAATGTCCTAAACTGTGCACGTTGGCGCACGCACACACACACACACACACACACACACACACACACACACACACACACACACACACACAAACCTGTAGCTGTAAACAGGTTTACAGCTCGGCATTACACAAACTTCACATTTCAAAACAACCTACCTGAAGAAATGCTTTTGCTTGGTTAGTCTATGTAAACATACACATCACCATAGAGCTCAGGTGAAGGGGGCGCAGAACTGTGTGTCGTCAAAGTCGAGAATAAGAATGTTTCCATTGTAGGCCAGAAAGGAAAGCATGTCCTGACTTAGGCAGTTCATCCCTGGAAAGCAACCAACCTGGATGTTAAACACCAGGCGACTTGGGATTCTGACTTTGAGCACCCTGTAACATGCTGCCACAGAACAAGATGATGTGAGATAATGCAATTTCTTCTATGTTCTTGAAAATTTAAACAGTCCAGACTCCCCCGCGACCCGCATCAGCGGATTAAGCGGGTTCAGATAATGACTGACTGACTGACAGACTAAAACAGAAAAACACTCTAAGACAACTGTGGAACATGGGACTCACATGACAAAAATATGATAACATAATTCTGGATCATCATGGGGCAAGCAGAGCCTTTTATATTTTCATCTCAATGACATAGTCTTCACATGAGTACTGATAACTCCCAAAAAGGAATCTAAGTTTAAGTCTGTTTATATGCTCTCAGGCAGTTGGTTGCTTTCACTTTTTCCCTTTGGGATTACTTCAAATTCAGTTCCACTACTGCTGAACTATTTTTTCCATACCTTTGTTGAAACTAAACTTTTTCTCCTAATCATGGTTATCTCCAAAGTTTTCTCAGTGTTCATGCTCACAAAAAAGGTAATATTTGTTTCTTCCTCTAACAAGACTAAATTTCCTATGAAATATCTACCTAATATTGAAAGGGATGAACAGCTGCAGGAGCCTCTTTATCTTTCTCCTAAAGAGCAGTGCTGTAACTCCACTAGACGCACCACAGGCCTTCTTGAAGCCACATAAAACAGGCCCATCGTTCCAGACTGTTGACTAGCAATCGATGGTGGCCTTCAGATGTCCACTGTCTTATGGGCTCCAGGGTGGACGCTACTTTGAAAGGGTTGGAGGGCTCAAATGGAACAGACTGACTGCTGTTAAAGGCCACACAGTGCATATAGGCCATTTTCACTCTACATCAAAGAAACACCCGCAGTGCTCTCAGGAGGCCAGAGGTCAAACCCTACCATGTGGCGTGAGGTCACACAAGACAAAAGTGTGTGTGTGTGTGTGTTCGTGTGTGTGTGTGTTTGTATGTGAGCACGAGAATGTGAATATGAGTGAATGCATCTATATTTTGAAGAACCATGCCAGTGATATTACTTTTTTTGACCAAATCATTTATCACGTTTGCTTTGTGTCTTCCAGTTGGTCTGATTTCATTTCACGTTACATTATTAATATATATTTCTGTGTCCGCTGATATTAAGTTGGAATGTAAGAGAGAAATGGTTCAAAATAGATGACACTGGTAAACAACGATTGGTGTTAAATTAGGGCAAGTGATCTGTTCAACAATGTCTGAAGAACTACATTTTTTCTAGAAAGAGGCATAACATGAAATAGACATAAAAAACATTTCTGATATATATCATCTCCTCTTCTCCTCTTTCAACAGCTCACTTTTGCCTTGATTCCTGCCGACAGTACCCCAATGAAAATGGGGTAATTGTGTTTTTTAATTTTTCTACTCGCCTGGAACCAGCCTAGTGCAGCACGTCTCTTGATGTCAGAAGACTCAGACTCAAAGCTCTATCACTTCACGGTGATGGAGGATGAAAACGCCACTTCAGGGTGCAGGATGTCAAACTCATGTAACTCCATGCCTCGACGGGCCTTGGGATGCAGCTCCATGGCACAGCTGCACCAGATTGGCGGCTATAGCCAAGGTGGACCCAACTTAGGCCTAGCATCAGAGGGCAGTGACAGCAGTGGACAGGACCCCCCCACCTCAGTGCACAGCCATCGAAAGAATGCTCGCACCCGATCACACCCGGAGGAGGACATGGAGATGAAGAGCAGCGGGTCCAGCGGTAGTGGTACAGAATCACATGGCAATGAAAGCCACGGCAATGAGAGTCATGGGAACGAAAGCCATGGTCATGAGTCAGTGGGAAGCTCCAATGGCAACAGCAAAGATTCAGCACTGCTGGAATCCTCTGAAAGCAACAAGAGGTCAGTGGTAGTTGTTGAAATGATTCTTCCTTTACTAAGCCCAATTTTGTTTCCCAATATGGTTTTGATTGACATTCAGTATAAACAGGTAGAGAGTGGAGAGATACTGTTCTTGTTAGCAGGTTGCACAGGAGTCTTTCCTGTGTTCAGTCAGGTTTCTTCGGCACTTTCTGATCCATATTCTTCTCCTTTCGGCTTTTCCCTTCAGGGGTCGCCACAGCGAATCAGTTGCCTCCATCTAACCCTGTCTTCTGCATCCTCTTGTCTCACATCAACTACCTTCCTATCCTCTTTCACTACATCCATAAGCCTCCTCTTTGGTCTTCCTCTAGGCCTCCTGCCTGGCAGTTCAAAACTCAGCATCCTTCTACCAATATATTCACTATCTCTCCTCTGGAAATGTCCAAACCATCTCAGTCTGGCCTCTCTGACTTTATCTCCAAAAGCTCTAACATGTGCTGTCCCTCTGATGTACTCATTCCTGATCCTATTCATCCTGGTCACTCCTAAAGAGAACCTCAGCATCTTCATCTCCGCTACCTCCAGCTCTGTCTCCTGACTTTTCCTCATTGACACTGTCTCTAGACCAAACAACATCGTTGGTTTCACCACAGTTTTTTACACCTTTCCTTTCATTTTAGCTGAAACTCTTCTATCACACATCACACCTGACACTTTTCTCCGCCCATTCCATCCTGCCTGTATACACTTCTTCACCCTTTTTCCACACTCTCCGTTGCTTTGTTGACTCTTAGTACTTAAAATCCTCCACCTTTTTGATCTCGTCTCCCTGTAACCTCACTCTTCCACTTGGGTCCCTCTCATTCACACACGTACTCTCTCTTACTGCGGCAAACCTTCATTCCTCTCCTTTCCAGGACAAACCTCCACCTCTCTACCTTCTCATCCACCTGTTCCCTGCTCTCACTACAGATCAGAATGTCATCTGCAAACATCATAGTCCATGGAGATTCTTGTCTAACCTCGTCTGTCAGCCTGTCCATCACCATAGTAAACAAGAAGGGGCTCAGAGCTGATCCCTACAGATAGAAAGCATTGTTGGCTTTCTATCTGTAAAGAGCTTTGAAATGTCTGCAGATGTGATTAAGCACTATATAAATAAAAGTTGATTGATTGATTGATTGATTGATTGATCGATCGATCGATCGATCGAGTGAGTGAGTCCCACCTCTACCTTGAACTCCTCTGTCACACCTACAGCACACCTCACCACTGTCTTACAGTCCTCATACATGTCCTGCACCGCTCTCACATAGTTCTCTGCCACTCCAGACTTCCTCATACAATATCACAGTTCCTCTCTGGGCACCCTGTCACAAGCTTTCTCCAGATCTACAAAAACACAATGCAGCTCCGTCTGGCCTTCTCTGTACTTCTCCATCAACATCCTCAAAGCAAATACTGCATCTGTAGTACTCTTTTTTGGCATGAAACCACACTGCTGCTCACAAATTCTCACTTCTGCCCTTAGTCTAGCTTCAACTACTCTTTCCCATAACTTCATTGTATGGCTCATCAGCTTTATTCCTCTGTAGTTGCCACAATTCTGCACATCTCCCTTGTTCTTAAAAATGGGAACCAGCACACTTCACCTCCATTCCTCAGGAATCTTCTCACTATCTAAGATCCTGTTGAACATTCCAGTCAGAAACTCTACTGCCATCTCTCCTAGACACTACCATACCTCCACAGGTATATCATCAGGACCAAGTGCCTTTCAACTCTTCATCCAACTCTCTACCTTTTCCTGTCATAGTTCTAACATTCAACGTTCCTACTCTCAGTCCTATACTCTTGGCGTTCCCCTTCTCCCTCTTCCTACGAACACACTTTGCTCCTCTCCTTCTTCGACCAACAGTAGTCCAATTTCCATCGGCACCCGGTTGGTGAACAGCACCGATGGCGGTCGTTGTCAACCCGGGCCTCGACCGATCCATTATGGAAGTCATAGATTTGACTTGCACGTTTGATTTGACAAAAGTTTTACGTTAGATGCCCTTCCTGACACAACCCTCTGTATTTATCTGGGCTTGGGACCGGCACAATAAGACACTGGCTTTTGCCCTCTTGCGGCTACATTAGTTTCTGATCCATATTGATGACAGAAAATCAAAAATTATTAATTCACTCACAAGATAAACTCCTTGGTAGAGAAATCCCAAAACTATGATGAAGAGGACATACAGAATGAGGAGTCAGGAGCAGGTGATCATCGATGTGGGTAAAGAGGTTTATATGCAGTTATGTGGCATAGAGGGAAGATGTTTTATAAGCAGAATCCTGCCCCTTGTGGTCCCATAGCTGCATGTTAATTCAAATTTGGTTATTCAACCACACAATAATAAAGAACCCATGCTGCGTTATTCAGATTGGCTTTTGACGTTTTCAGGCGGTGAACACACCAGAAAATTAAAGCCACATCCAAGTTAGAATGAATGAAGTGAGAAATGGAAGATAATGTGCCCTGTAAATTATTGTGGTGAAAGAATCATTCCACAGTTAGCTCCTTTGAAGACAAGGTTTTGTTTTTTGCTTTCATATTTTCTTGTTATACTGTCCTATTGATTGGCTCACATTTATTTTTTTGTAATTACTGTAAAAGTTATTAATTATTTTTAGGGATTTTTTACAGCTGAAATTCTAGTATCATAGTAGTAACCGTAACCCAGATGAACAATAAAGTCCAATGTTGTTCATTTTGTTAAAACGCAGGGTTTAATTGTAGAGTTTTTAAGTTGTGATGTAATTAATCGTCACAGTACCATATTCACAGCAGTGTGTGAATATAGCACTAAATGTGGAGACGAGGTTTTCCTGAATCATGATGACAGAAGATTTCCTAAAGTCTCCAAATATAACCTAAGACCTGCTTAGACAGAATGTAGTCTGCCCAGGAAATGACGTAAGTGGGTGGGGAAAACAATGACTGTGGGAAGACTGGTTTGATGTCATCCCTGGAGGTTGGCCCTCTTAAAACCAGATGGATTGAATGGATGGATGGATTGAATGACGCCCACAACTAGCTGTTCTTGCCATAGCAACGCAATGTTTGTGCCTGTTTGTTACCAGACAGAGCACAGTCATGTATTTTCATCATGCGTCTTGCCATTTTCATTCTAAGTTTACTTTTGAATACTCAGGATTATATTTTTTAACACTGCTTCTACCTGCATACATCATACAGCACTTAAACGCATGCGCACTAGCATTGGATTGATTTCCATATTCTAGAACTTTTCTTTCAGTAACTCATTACTACGTATTTCTCTTATTTTTCTCGTGTTTTTCTCTCTTGTTAATAACTGTTGAGTTCTCTGCGCAGAGTGTGGAGCTGCTTTCTCAGTCAGCCAAACGTGAATCCATAGCTCATTGTGTAAACACTACATGGGCTGATCCTATTGAGACCACCAGTAAACATCGCGAAGAATTTAAAGCACACACTGTTTGCCAATAGGACAAATATCAGTGGAGACGGCAACCGATGTTTGACGGGACTTAATTAAAGCTGTATTTCCTGACAGTCGTCATGGACAATGAGAGATCGCTAGCTAACAACAGCGAAGCTAACACTGGAAAGCAGCTAACAGTTCCCGGTAAGTGTTAAGACAAAGCGGATGAGTACAGTGTTTTCCGCACTATAAGGCGCACCTAAAAGCCTTTAATTTTCTCAATTTCTTATAATCCAATGTGCCTTACAGTATATATAAAAAAAGTTTTAAAATAGACCATTCATTGAAGATGAGTTCTCAGATGTATTTTATAATCCAGTGCACTTTATAATCCAGTGCGCTTTATAATCCAGTGCACTTTATAATCCAGTGTACTTTATTATTTTTTTTTTAATAGGTCATTCATTAAAGGTGCACCTCATAAACCACTGCGCCTTATAGTGCGGAAAATACTGGACTGTATATTGAACTGTCCAATAAAATACGTCAATATAGCATTTTACTAGCATTTATAGGATTTTACTCATAAAAAAAGAAACTAAATAAGATTAAAAAAAATATGCTCTTTTTCTTTCTCTCTGTCTCTCTCTCTGTCTCTCTCTGTGTATGTGTGTGTATGTGTGTGTGTAAGTATCCAGCCTTTGTCTCACAAGGCTGGGAATGAGTGATAAATTCACCTCTTGATTCCTGCCAGGTTTATTTCACAAACTGGCTTTACGTCAGTTGAACGTAACCCTTGACAGTGAATATCTGTTCAGCTGTAAATAAAGGCTGAGGCTGTTTGTTTATGAGCGATGTGGATACACACAGCTGTGTTCGCTATGACAATGATAATACGGCTTTAGCGGACACACACACTGAACACTGACTGAAGTGCAGCAAATTAGTTAGCCAAATGCTAGCTGACTTCAACAGCATGTGAGAAACTTTCAGTATGTAGCTCTGAGCTAGGACACTACCACACACTGCTACTATAGCCTGAACACGAACTCCCCCATACACCCACACACACCTGACTGGAGCGGTGCTAACTAGGTAGCCAAATGCTAGCTGACTTCAACAACTTGTGAGGAACTTTTGGTGTGTAGCTCTGAGCCAGGACGTTACCGTACACACACACAGCTACCGTAGCCTGAATGAACTGCCCCTTGGGAGTTCGTTCGAACTCCCCACGCCCATATCTGGCTGGACAAATATCAAATATGACCCAGGATAGGTCAATTTACTCTATCAGTCACCCCGGAGATGACGTAAGGATCGGCACTGTAGTCAATCTTACTGTTTTTGATTCTGTCCAGCCATGAATCCAAACGATTCCAAATATCTATTGATGCAGGAAGCATTTGTTGTCCAGATTCTAGGATTTGGTAGGGTTAGGGAGGATCACTATGTATATGTAGAGACCTAAAAAAATTAGTGTTTCATAAGACCCATTTAAAGGTACAACTGTTTGAACTTTGAATTCAGCCCTTACACCGTACAGGTGTACCATGTAAACTGATCAGTACTCAGTATATTTAGTAGAATTTGGACTGTGGTTACTTGGAGAGGGTATTTATAGATGCTGAATCTATACTAAATCATTTAAGCCTTTTATTTATGGCAACACGCATCTGAAGGATGAGTCAGTGTTTGTTGAGAGCTGCTGATTTTAGTGTATTAAAGCACTAATAATCTTGTAGGCTAACACGCTGACCACACACATACACACACATACACACACGCACACACACACACACACATAAACTGAGCTGAACTAATTAATACGCTGTAATATTTTTGGGATTGTCATCCAGATTTAATTTCTACTGCTACCTACATCTTATTGCAAATTTCAGTGTCACCGCTGTTTTTATAGTGAGGTGAGAGAAGAATGAGCTTTATATTCTGCTGTCAAAACACAACATACTTCAATGGCTCAACCAGTGCTTATGATGAACATTAAACAAGCATCTTTCCAACCATTTTTGTTTGCATTTGTTGTCGGGACACCTTGTCTTGCTCATGTCTCTTAAATGTAGTGCGTTATCCACATATACAGATGATGAGGAGGTTGACTATTTGCACAGCGCTGTTAGCGAAATGTTTCAAGGCCACCTCGCCCTGACCTTCATCTGGCGCATAGAAACATCCTGCACAACAATAGAAACCAAAGCAGAGACTCCTTTCCCACCTGGAGAGCTCTTTTTTAGTAGAATGTTTCCATGACTTAGACTCTGTATAGCCTACTGAACACAAATCCTTTTTTAAATAGTCTAAATTGTCTAAAATCAGCTGTGCATTATTGAGGGCTGAATGCTATATTCGGTAGCATTAGACACCTTCTTTTGTTTGTAGGGGCTGTTTTAAAGGATCTTTCTATTCTAAGCCAGGTAATCAGTTTATACATAGTAGCCTCAGTTGAGTCAGTATCTCATAGCTGTTAATAGTTTTAAGCTTACAGTATAAGCTAATACAGTGGAGCAGAAACACACTTGGCTAAGTAGTATGTCTGCCTTCTGATTTAGTCTAACGGTGTTGTATCACTGCCACACATACACAGGTCCTGGCCTTGAGTTAAGCAGGCAATGAGGTGTTCTCTATGTAGTCTATTTTAGTTACTGATGTTCTACAGACACTGTTCTTCTGTGCATTTAATCCCTACCACAGCTCCACTTACAATATGTTTGTTCAGACCACATTGATGATGATTTGTGATTTATGATTGATAGGCATTTTATCATTTTAATTTATACCGCTGAAGTCTTTTTTCCCCCAAGTAATAGAGCTCTGATGTGGAAACCGGAATCTTTGATGAGCTTTGATTTAGAAACAAAGGACTTAAAATCATTCTGTCTAAATTAGAATCATTTCAGAGTCTCTTTTTCTCTCTGTCTTTGTTTGTGTTTCACTTTGAGATGTTTTATTTGTTTGGCTTGATTTTGTTGCGAAATAATCAGGAGTTCTTCTCTCCCTCACAGCTCAAACTCCCACAGTCCATCCCCTCCCAGCAGCTCAAATGCCTTCAGTCTGTTGAGCTCTGAGCAGGACAACCCATCCACCAGCGGCTGCAGGTTAGTGCATGGACAATTCCTGCAAGGGTAAAAACACTCATCATATAATAACTCCTTTTTTAACAGCGACATAATTTACTACGTACACGATTAGCACCGTTGTTTTTGCTCTCATTTTTCATGACTTAGAATACAACCTATTTATTAAAAGGTGGAATGTTGAGTAAAATGTATATGGAAATAGAATGTGCTCATTTACAAACATTTAAACCCAAACCCACTTACAATACAAAGACAACATATCAGATGTTTAAAATGGAAAATTCCAAAGTTATGAGCTCATTTTGAATTTGATGCAAGTGTGTTTCAAAAAAGGTGGTACAAATGAAGATTTTGGATATAGAGGTCCTGGATCCTAATATTTGGTCTTCATCTTAATGTCCTGTACAGAGCTGAATATTTTTTGCAAGGGATAAATGCTCATTAACAAAAGTCATAGAAGGAAAAATTAAGAGTATTTTTGTTCACACTATGATTCTTTTGTTGGGAGATTTTTTTCCCGTGTGGCAATATCTCATTTCCTGCTGCACTTTTGTGTGCTATTGTTCACCTTGCAGTAGTGAAGAGTCTGCCAAAGCCAAGACACACGAGGAGGTGATTAAAATACTGAAAGAGCTGAAGCGTCACCTGCCCGCTGAGAAGAGGAACAATAACAAGTCTACCACATTGAACACCCTCAAGTATGCGCTGCGCTGTGTCAAACAAGTGGAAGGTAATGGGCTTCTCCTCACTCCTCTCTGGTTTGCTTTCTCTGTGTATTCACTCGGCTTTTCTGTGTTTTGGTCATAGTTTAGAATTTTGTATATTTGTTTAAGCTGTCTGTGCTTTAATAGTTTTGTCGACAAAATCTCAATATTTTGAGATGAGAGAAGGTGGTAGAAGGTCAACAATGCAATTTTTATACTTTTAATATAGCATTGAGATGTTTTTAAAATTAAAAATATGTCATAGTACATATTACGCTATTATCACACTTTAGTAAAATCACTGTGTCTTGCAGCCAACGAGGAGTATTACCAGCTGCTGATGACCAATGACAGCCACCCTTCAAGTCTGGATGTATCATCTTATACAATAGAAGAGATAGACAGCATCACTTCTGAATACACCCTCAAAAACAACGTGAGTCATCAAATTGCCTTTTGAATAATGTTTTACGCATACTTGTTTTGTATAAACCTTCAGGATATGTTATTGAATATCTTCAACAGGACATTTTTGCAGTAGCAGTGTCGCTCAACACTGGAAGGATTGTCTACATTTCTGATCAGGCTGCCTTAATCCTGAACTGCAAAAGAAATGTATTCAAGAACGCCAAGTTTGTGGAGTTCCTGACGCCACAGGATGTCAGTGTGTTTTACAGCTTCACAACACCTTACCGCCTGCCCTCCTGGAGCATGTGCGCTGGTGCAGGTCTGCAAGCATTGTGTTACAATTATAGTCACAATCATTGTAGTTCAAGAGTAGGAATGAGATATGACAAGGTGTAGAAGTATTTCTGAATGTACTTCGCATATGTAAGAACATTTTCTTGCATATCATAGAAATAAAAAAATCCTGTGAATCACAGATGCCATCAATATGTTGCCCTCTAAGTTGACTTATTCACAAAACCGACCCATTCTACTAGGCTTGGGTGAACAGACCAAGTTGCCTCACATGCAGAAGCAGAGTAAGGCGCCAGATGATTAAATTCAGTTATTTATTTTTTTCCAGCAACTAGGTTGATCTGCATTTTAGTTGGCTTGGCGAGCTGTTTAAATGAAGAGTAATCCTGGGTGATGTTTTTTAATGGAATTATTCAAGCTGGATGCCCTGCTGGACCCCAGTCAATGACTAACAAAGGGCCATGGCTCATTAGGGTATGAATTGAAACATATCTCTTCCTCGTTTCAGAGTCATCTCCATCTGACTGCATGCAAGAAAAATCTTTCTTCTGCCGTATCAGGTGGGTTCCGGCTCAAACGTGGTGTCCAACCATCTGCTGCTTGTAGTTGTTTGTAGGTTTTATTCATACTTCCTTTCCATCCTAGATGTTTTTCAATTAGGTTGTGAGATCATAGACTTGTTCGCTGTAATCAGATGCTTTTTCCAGGTCAGTCCTATTCATATAGGCAGTCAGACACACGCATTCAAGACACACCCACCGTACTCTACTTTATTGACTTTCCATTCTAAACCCTCAAACATGCCAAACTGTAAACCCTATGTCACATGATTTGAAAATGACATGCTTTAAAGAAGAATCATCTAAACTGATCTGTCAAACTGGAAAGAAAAGAAAATCCGATAATGCACAGATTTACATTTACTCAGTCTCATTTATTGTGTGCCATAATTAGTGGAACACTGCCTCCCTGTGTTACACAATGTTAGATATGAAATGCATGCAAACCTAGGCGAATGCAACCACGTGTCTATTTAATTCAGTTTAAGTCAAATTTTCCTCTATTTTTCAGTGGTGGAAAGGAGTGTAAGGGTGATCTACAGTACTATCCATTCCGAATGACACCGTACCTGATGAAGGTCCAGGACACCCTTCACACTGAAGACCAGTTCTGCTGCCTCCTACTGGCGGAGAGAGTTCACTCTGGTTATGATGGTAAAGACCCAGCTGATGATTGGAGAAAGAAATGTAACAGAAAATCAAAGAATAAGGAAAAAAAATATTTTAGCCGGATTAATGTAACGGGTATTTTTTACAATATAATAGATTAATGGAAAATAATCCTGTGTTGAGATTATCATTCAGCGTCAATGCACCTCAGAAAGCTCCTGAATCCAATTGTATTTCAGTTACGCTTTTGAAGTTACAAACTAACTCTTCCTTGTAGCACCAAGAATCCCAACAGACAAACGCATCTTTACCACCACACATACTCCA
Source organism: Antennarius maculatus (assembly GCA_013358685.1). NCBI lineage: Eukaryota > Metazoa > Chordata > Actinopteri > Lophiiformes > Antennariidae > Antennarius > Antennarius maculatus. Next base: position 6,104,489 of record CM023619.1, on the reverse strand, counting down.
AGTTGTGTGCTTCAGGATGTTGATGAGAGGTAAGCTATATTTTAACTTCAGAGCAAACTAAGATTGTCACCATTGTCTTTTATAGTAGTCAATAACAGAAGTAACTGAGAGCTTTCTTATGGGTTTTTATTGCAACAGGGCTGTTCCTCTCCTCGGGTACCTACCGCAAGACCTGATTGGCACACCGATTCTCCTCCACATGCATCCCAATGACCGGCCAATCATGTTGGCCATTCACAGAAAGAGTAAGTCAGCAGGCGTAAGTTAATGTGACTACGAAGAAAACTTTTCTCCCATCATTTTATAATGATATTATTTTGGCTTTCTGTGCAGTTCTTCAGTACTCGGGGCAACCATTTGACCACTCGTCTATCCGGTTCTGTGCACGAAATGGAGAGTACATCATTCTTGACACCAGCTGGTCCAGTTTTGTTAACCCTTGGAACCGCAAAGTCTCTTTTGTTATTGGGAGACATAAAGTCCGCATGTGAGCATCGATGTCTTATAATATTGAAACAAATTCATGGTTTGCCATTGTAAATGCTTAAAAACCATTCTTTTGTTTAGATTACGATCACAATAATTCATAGAGCAGGGGTGTCAAACTCATTTTCACAGAGGGCTACATCAGTATAACAGCTGTCATCAAAGGGCCAGATATAACTAATAAATGTAACTAAATGTATCTCTATTTAATGTAACATAAATATAACTCCTCCTTAATGTTAAATAATGCCGGATTTATTACTTATTCAAGTTACAAACATCACAGTTACACAGAAAAAATGTTTGTTTCTCTGTTATCACATAAACCCTTTTAATTTGTCAGGTTATTTGTCAAGTGAAACGTTTTTGTCAGAGTTAAAATGGGCTTAATTACTGCATTGTGGTAAATGTAGTTTTTGGTTAAAGCACGCTTTTGACCTATTAATTTTTTGACACTCTGATCTTTTGTGGTCTCGTGGGCCATATAAAATGATATGGCAGGCCAAATTTGGCCCCCAGGCCTTGAGTTTGACTTGAGTTTGACTTGAGAATACGGTTATGAATTCGTAACTAATACTTTGATGGTTTGTTTATCAGGGGCCCTTTGAATGAAGATGTTTTTGTGGCCCCAGTTTCCACTGTTGCAGAGATGAAGACAATTGACTCCGACATCCAGGAGCTAACGGAGCAAATCCATCGTCTCCTGCTCCAGGTGAGAGATTATAGGGATAGATAGAAATCAGGGGCAAATTAATGACAATGCCCCTTGCACCCAAAAAAACAACAAACCCATAAAAAAATACAAATATCTTTTATCCAGTACTACACCCTGTCTGCCTTTTTAACCTTCTTCATTCATTTCCCTCTCCCATCTCTGTTTCTGTGAGCAGCCAGTTCATAGCAGTGGTTCCAGTGGCTATGGAAGTTCAAACAGAAACAGTAACATTTTGGGCATAAACTCATCTAGTGAGAGCATAGACGACAGTGGGAGCAAGAAGCAACCAGCAGAGGAGGAAGTCAGTGACAAAGCCAGACCTGTGAGTAAACTACTTCTTGTTTATTGTCAGCTGTTTCAGCCCACATATAGAGGATGTCATGACAAATTTCAGATACTGGTTTATTGAATTTGTACACAGTAACTTTGACCAACACATTAAATCAATATTTCAGTTAAAACTGATCATACTTATCAAAATGAATGTAGCTACTTTGAATTCGGTCCAGTGTGAGACAGATGTTGTACTTAATCTTTTAATCTTATGTTTCTGTTTCACAGCGAACATTTCAGGAAATCTGTAAAGGAATACATCTTCAAAAGAGTCAGGAGCAGCAGGCAACCAAACCTGACATCAGGAAAAGCAATGACAGTACGTGCAACTCATTTCTATATGCTTATTTATATGCAAATGGTCAAAAAAAAAGTGTGTCTAACTCCTTTCCTCTCTCCTTCAGAGTTTGTACAAAAGAACCTTGCAGTCGTGCGACTCAAAGACTCTGCAGCTCCGCTCAACCTCAGGGAGACTGGGGCCAATACAGAGGAGAGTAGGTCCTCTTTCCAGGAGGACATGACCATCAGCGATCAGACCGTCTACTCTTACCAGCAAATCAGCTGCCTGGACAGTGTTGTCAGGTACAGACATAAAGACAGTGGGAGCCAGTCAGCTCACCTTTGTGGGCGCTCCACAAAGGGGCTGCCCGCCACTCTACCTCCACCTGCATGCCCACAGGCCCCCTTGTGTGTGTGTGTGTGTGTGTGTGTGTGTGTGTGTGTGTGTGTGTGTGTGTGTGTGTGTGTGTGTGTGTGTGTGTGTGTGTGTGTGTGTGTGTGTGTGTGTGTGTGTGTGTGTGTGCTACAGGGGCCTGTACAAACTAACATGTAGGCATGCGTTTGAAGTATTTACTAACTAGAGTGTGCTTAATTTCCCTCTGGGGATCAGATCAGTATATAAAATTTTTTAAAAAGTTAAATTAAAAATTAAAATTTGAAGGATGGAGGCCAGTGATAGAAGGTTATCTAGACGGAAACCCACAGTAAATACAGGTCATATACACCAGCTAAAACAAGAGTAAAGATTTCCATTAAATGACTTACAGAAAAAACATTTTTGGCACAAAAGCTACTCAGATCTAACAAAGACAAATTGATTTATATGAGCAGCCCCCTCTAGTATTTTTAAACATATATGTATCAAAATTAAGTGTTTCTTCAATGACAATAAAAAAAATCAAAATCTTTGATAGCCTTTATCAGTCTGACCTTAATAGAAAACTTCACCCTAAACAACTGCCTCCTTGCTTGTTTAATGATGTTTCCTGCAGATGGTTAGTTTGTGATTGATTGAGAATCTATTCACAAACTGCTTCTGGTTTTGTTATGCTTCCTGTAGGTACTTGGAGAGCTGTAATGTTCCCCTCACCATGAAGAGGAAGTGCCAGTCTTCATCTAACACCATATCCTCTAACTCAGATGACGACAAACGGAGGGGATCAAACAGTATGCGGGTATCTGAAGGTATGTTTTGCCAATTTATTCAAAAAGGATGGTGTCATCTCATTATACAAAGCCAAGGACTCTCAAGGCCATTAGACCTCTCTCTCTTAGTCTCTACAGTGCCAGTTCTTTGTCAGACCTTGTGTTATCTTTGGCAGAACCAGCCTTGTTGAAGGATCAGTCATGTCTCTCCACTCTGGATGCTCAAGACAAAAAGTCCACTGACACAGCCACAGCAGTAGTGGGCACTTCGCTGCCACTATCTGTGCCCAACAAACCAGAGAGTGTGGTGTCCATAACCAGCCAGTGTAGCTACAGTAGCACCATAGTGCATGTTGGGGACAAGAAACCTCAACCAGAATCAGGTACAGTGGCATAGAAACCTATTTCCTTCCAACCTGAGCAACTCTGTTGCTTCATATTTGTCATACAAACATGTTGGATCAGATGAGCAACAAAACTTCTAGTTATATTTACGCAACAAAATAATCCAAAGACCATATCACTCATTTCAAAATGCACTGGGCACTTAAAACAGAATAATAAGTTACAGCTATTTCATAGCTATGTGATTTAATAATTTAAAAAGAAATATAATGCTAAGTAAATCTACCGTGTTGGTTTTTGTTAAACTTAGTTTCAAAAAAATAATTGTGTTATTATTTCAGTGGAAATCTTAAGAAAAATAAAAAGACTCGTTTTAATGTGGTGTAACCTTTTATATGTTTGATCATTGCGATCACCGAATCGCTTGCTGACGTTAAACCCTATCTTTCAGCGATTTAAAGTATGTTAAAGTTTTTTCCCTGCTGTCATCCCTACAGAGATTATAGAGGATGTTACGGGAGCGGGAGACACAGGAGAATCCATCCAGAATATCGGGGCTTCTCTTCCCTCTGCCACATCTCCACCCAGTCAGGAGAAGGAGTCCTACAAGAAACTGGGCTTGACCAAGCAGGTTCTGGCAGCCCACACTCAGAAGGAGGAGCAGGCCTTCCTGTATCGCTTCAGAGAGCTTTGTGGACTTACAGCACTCAAAGCAAACTGCTCTCAGTACCTGGAACACCAGAGAGAACAGATTCCCAGCGATGGTATTTCCGACCACCACACTGACACATCAAATCTAATTCCTCTCAAAGACTATGCCAGTTTGTTGCACATTTGATGTTTTTACCTCTTTTTCACATCCTATCTTTGATCTCCTGTTTTCGCTCCTGTTGTTTCTTGATTGGTCTTAATAATAGCCCCCAGTGTCCCCCGCCTCATGCCCTATGCCAGCTGAGATAGGCTCCAGCTCCCTGTGACCCGCTATAGCGGATTCAGCGGTGGAAAATGAATGAATGAAGATTAAATGATAGCAATAATAAAATAGAACTATGAAATTTCCTCCTTTTCTTTTTCATCCTTTCTGCATTTTAGCTGCACACGCTCCTCGAACCGCCAAGCCGATTGACAAATCAACGATGCGGCGAGCCACTCGGTTTAAGAAGACCAAGTCAAAGCGAGCGAAGCAGATGGAATCGTCGGACAGCACGGTTTCCTGTCAGAGACAACAGCCGCTAAGGCCTCTCCATCTAAATCATGACCTAAATCCCACCTCTTGGTCTCCATCTGATACCTCACAGTCAACCTTTCCTGTGGCTTACCCCTCCATGATTCCAGGCTACCCACTTCAGGGTTACACCAGAACCTGTTCAGCAGCTCCCCACGTAGTTTCCACCTTACAAGGCTGTATGGACAACCAGGGAACACAGGTCCCTCCCTGCCCGAGCTCCATCTATCCTACTCACTGCACCACACCCATGGATGCCCCCATTTTGACATTAGTGCTGCCTAACTATGTTTACCCTCCAATGGCCCCTGGTGGGCTGCCTCCTCCACAGACTGGTGTATTCCCCAACCAAATGCAGCCTTTTTGTCAGGTTGCTTTTCCTGGTCCGGTCCCCTTTACAGCTCCACCTGCCTTCAATATTCAAAACCAGTTAAACTCCCGAGACCATTTTGCTCCTCAAACAGGCTACCTGAACACGTCGTTCCACTTCCCCCCATCTACAGAAACTCCAAAGCCTCCTTTGGAGGGCCAATCTCGCTCTTCTACACCACAATCTGGAGGTGCTGGAGGCCCGGCGTCCCCACCTTTGTTCCAGTCTCGCTGCAGCTCTCCTCTGAACCTCCTGGAGCTGGAATTGTCTGTAGACAGGCAGGACAGCACAGCGGCCCCCTCTGGAGGACAAGGAAAAAATTGGACTGAAAGGGAGAAAGGAGGAAGTGGGTGCCAATCCAAGGAGCTGAAGCAGGTAAACATGGAGAACCATTGTTTGATTTCAGCTTTTCCCTCTTCACTCCTTTTCCTCCCGTAAGCCTCCCAATACCTGTGACTTTTAACTCCTCATACAACATTCTTAAACCATGTCAATGCCTCGCTGCACTTTATCATTGTGGGTCGTTTGAACTCCCGTGAAACGATGTGGCATGTTTCCCTGAGCCTCTCAGTCTCTCAGGATTTGATGCCTTTGTCGCAGTGATTACATCATGTTATTCGCTGTATTAAAGTGCAGCAATTCATTGTTTTGCTATGCCATGTGTAAAGTCAAATCAGTTAAACTCCTCAGATGAAATGTGGCCCAGGGTGTTAACACATGATGTTATTATCCCTTACACCCTATAGCCATCTCTCAGTCTCCTTGGTCCACCAGGACCCTTGTATTGCGAGGGCTCGCCCTGTGTCTGTGGGCGTTTGTCTTGGGATAAAGTGTTCTCTAGGCTGAGGGCTTGGAGCAAAGAGGTAGGCATAAGAAAACCTCCACACTTCTCCAATCCCATTCTTCCCCGATTCCATGTCGATTATTAGTCTCTCTAAATTGCCTATTAATGAATGACGATCATCATTTTTTTTAATCTTGCAGTTTTTTTGTCTACTTTGCTTAACACCCTTTCAAGAGTAACGAAAAAAAAAGAGAGTTAAAAACAATTTTAAGAAAAACTGTGATCATTGCTGGTTTTCTTATGTACTGTATTTTTCTGAGATGTAGTCAGAAACAACAATGACCATCCTGTTATACATATTCTGTTTTTTAGTTAGTTTTTTTTTCAATCTCATTAAGGTATGATGCAGACCCCATATTGTTCATTTGTCCTGATTCAAATCAGCTGCAGAAGGATCAGGATCATTGTTCTCTGACCAAACTCTGTTCTGCCTCTTTGTGTAACAATGGAAACCAGTATTGGAATTGTATATCTGGTGATAGGTGAGATGGACAATTCCCCATTGAGTATGAAAATGTAGAGACAAGATGCAACACAGTCGATCACACTGGAGTTATAACGGTGCAGAAGATGGAGACAGTGCCACAGTCTGATGACCAAGACATTAAGCTCTTCCTTAATGTTACCACTTTAATGGTTGTGTTTTCACAGGCTAGTTCACGTGGTGATGGGAACAACAGTGATGTCAACTCTTCATCCAGTGACATGCTAGACATTATTCTCCATGAAGATTCCTACTCAGGCACCGGCTCAGCCACTTCGGGGTCCATGGGCTCAGGGTCCAACGGCTGCGGAATGTCGGCCAGCGGGACATCCAACAGTGGAACATCTAAGAGCATGACATCAGGCAGTGGAGCTTCGGCCAGCAGGACCTCTGGAAGCCAAACAGGTCAGTTACAAAGACTTATAAATATACGATATGAGCTAGGCTTAAAATTATTTAAATGCCATTTCAACTCTTTTGGAATAAATATATATGAATCGCAGTGTGGAAAAGCTCACCGGCTTACACTTGCATATTTTTTTTAATATATATACTGATTTTGATCCCCGAAGGGAAATTAAGAATGCACACTCTAGTTAGTTAGTCTATTGCTTTTATCCTGCGATATTACATTTTTTGATCAAAAATTGATTTCACATAATACAGCAATCCCTTGCGTATTCGCGCTTCAAGATGATGGATAGATAATATTGTGATTATATGTTGTTGGTTGCAGGAAGCAACAACAGCAGCAATTACTTTGGTAGCATTGACTCATCCCAGAACAGCCAGAAGGTCAATGATCACTTGAACAGTAGGGAGGGAAGGCCGATGGAGATCGAGCAGAGCGAACAGTTCGTCAATTACGTGCTGAGGGACCCGCAGTGGCTGCTCTTGGCCAACACAGATGACAAACTCATGATGACTTATCAGCTGCCTTCACGGTAAGTAGGACAAGGGCGTGGCCAAGGAATAGGATAGTGGGGATATGCAGTGTGAGTTTCTGAACTTCCTGTTTGTAATTGAAGTCTAAGGGTTGGTATGAAACTAGGGAAATAAGATAATATATACTTTATAGATCCCAAACTGGGAAATTTACAAATAGTCAATGCATCTTTCTGTCCTTCATTTTTTTTTTTTGTCTGGAGCATATCTGGTAAACTATAACTGCATAACATGAATCATCTATATTCTGTCTTCACAAAACGTTACTTATTAATTGAACATGAATGGTTGAAATATTCACAGAACAATCGCGTTCCAAGTAAGGTTTTAACCCCTTACAGATGGATATGCATGCATTGGATCAATCTGCCTATTTCCATTCACATGGGTATAACTACTAGATATATGCATGTCCAGTATCCTTTAGAGGCCAGTATATTACATTACTTAGAATTGTAGAATTTGTAAAACTAGACAGTGTGTTATTCTGTACTCTGTGAAGAAAAAAAGTCACTTAGAATATTATAACATCCTATTCTCATGTCCTCTCGTGTCAGTTGCTATTATTTGTGTATTTCCTGCCCCCTTGAGTTTGTACATTGTTTTATAGGACATACATATTTCTTTGGGCACTGTCTAAAAAGTTTCTTTCCTTTATCTTTATCTATGATGTCCTCTTGCTTCTGTCAGACCTAAATCTTCCTTCTAAGAGATCGGTAAAGGATGATCTCAAAGCATTATATTCATGCAAACTCTTGGTTTCATGTTTGCAAAGCCATTTAGAGTTAACTGTTGTACAACCTGATTTGTTCCAATTTTTATTTGCTTGCAGTTGTGTAGCAGAGATTTTCTATTGTGGTCCAAGTATCCAAATAAGAACAATGAACCATTGTGCATTTTTCACACTTGAAACCGATCTGTAGTAGCATTAGCAGTATTTTTAGACCATTAGGTGGCAGTTGCACATTCAGTCAAGAGTAAGAGGCACCTGATACTTAATGAGATTTAAGAGATTAGCGTGCTCAACAACACAATATGTCACACACTTTAAAAACAAAGAACCTCAAAAAGGTTAAAGCTGTCTATTTTCACTGTCACTGCCAAAATTGACAATATATAATGCAATGTCTGTGTAGGTTCTCAGTTATCCAGGTCATGGTTATCCAAAGCTGTTTAAATCAATCCAGTGCAATAAGCTACAAACTCATCTGTTACAATGGCTGGTAAAGTACTGTATGTCTGTCACTTTGTATACTAATTGTGTGTTTGCTGTGTCTGCAGTGACATCCAGAGAGTGCTCAGAGAGGACAGAGAGAAGCTGAGGCTGCTGCAGAAGAACCAACCATGTTTCTCTGAGGAGCAGAAGAAGGAGCTGATCGAGGTCCACCCCTGGATTAGAAAGGGAGGACTGCCCAGGGCAATAGACGTCAAGGTACAATTCATTTGATTTGTCTTTAACACAAGGTTTTAATCACAATTTTTTTGTTTCTCTTAAGTTATTCACCTTTGTTTTTAGAGAACATAATTGCTGATTATAATTTCTCTTACATATAATGCATTACAATAATTACTGTATTATAAAGTTAGATCAGAGTAGTATACACTTGTCATTCTTCTTTGTCACGTACACACATCTTTTTGCTGTACCTGTTATTTGTCACATGGAATTGTCTTTGCTGTCTAGGTGTGCTCGTGCTACGACATGACCTCAGAGGCAGAACGAGAAGTGGCAGATGTTCAGCCAGACCTGGATGCCAACATTTCAGAGGCGGGGGTTGCTGGCTGTGAGCAGAGAACCGCAGAGGAACCTGCAAACACTGTGGTTATTTCCTGTCAAGGCCCTTCTCCTGGGTCCAGCTCACAGACACAAGCTAGGCAGTGAAGTCATTGTCAGGGATGTGTTCATCACCTATCAGTTTTTTATTGGGTACGATTGTGAAGACAGAGTGAGTTCTTTGCTATTTATGTCTTATGAGTTGACTACATTAAGAAGTGACAGATAGTGATCTCAAACCTGGAAGACCTGTAGTTTTGCAAATATATAGAGAACATCAATTCACATTTCATTTTAGCATGGTTCTAAGTTGCACCTTTTATTTGTAGCTAGCAGGCGATGCTGTGATCCCTGATTTCATCTATGGTCATCCATTTCAATGTAGTACTTAAACATGCACAGCTAGTGAAGACTTATGCATGGATCAGGAGATGCAGAACCCATTAAGGGTTTGCTTTACATTTTTTGTGTTCATAGCCCGGGAAGAGCAGTAAACATCCAATGTCAACCTAACACATACCCCAGGAACTGGATCAATGATAATGTAAATGTTAATAAATTAATTCAGTATGTTGTTTTTCCTGAGAATGACAATGGGGGCACATCAACCCAGCACATCCTGTAATGCTTTCCTATCACGCACAAGTGCACTTTGTGGCTGCCCTGGAAGAAAAACACGATGGAGACTCATGTACACCTGCACTATTTGCTCTCATCAGCTTCCGGTGTTCCATGTGATCACTGCAAGGTACAGAAATGGCAATGGCTGAAGCAGATGGATGTGGTGAAAACCTATGATGCTGCTCAGAGAAAAAGACAATTCGATTCTGCACTTACTGTAAAGTGCATCCAACTCACTGTGTTGTATTATTTCTGCGACTTCATTACAGTTCAAACTTTTAATTTTGAGCTGTCTGTATCGTGTTACCAAGTGTAACAGTTCAGTTTTTGCCCAAATGTTTTCTTTTGATTTCACACATGCCTCGATTGATTGTGTCTCAATGCATGCATGAATATTTATTGCCTTTGAACACACATAAATGTTTATTTATAATAGATTATTGGTTTTAAGTTAAAAAGGAAAACCCAGTCTAAAACAGACTATAAATATTTATTGTAAATACTGTTTTAATAATGTGCAGGCAATGTCAAGACAATTGCCACCATGGACTGGACAATACTGCTGTGGTAGGCTGTTTATGGTGGGTGATTCAAATAAAATGAGGACAATATTGATGTTTGTCCCAGTTTAAGTGTGCCACCCAGCACTTGAAATGTTCAGATGTTGGCCGTCATATATATGAAACAGCATCCTGTGGAGAAGACTGTAGCTCATGACTTCAGAACAAGTGGTTACTTCAGAAGTCAAGGTTTAGGGTTATTGCAGGGGTATAAAGCAGCTTAGTCAAATTCCAAGTGACTGTGTGGAAGGTTCTTACTTTGAAGTTTGCGTTGTGGTTTGAGACTTAGTAGTTTGAACATTTTCAGAATTTGTCAGTTGTCTCTGTTATTTGAACAGACGCTGGCAACAAAGCACCTTTGTTTTTCTCTCAATAAAAATCGTTTCCTAATTTACAATTGAGTATTTTGTGATATGTTTCCTTATAATATTTTCCTCGTGCAGGAAGGCTTTCGTCAATTCTTGACGGTGCGTAACTCAAATCGGATCAATACTTTAGTATTGAAGATTGAAGGTGCTAATGGACCGATCAATGCGCACTGACTAATGATACTGTATGAATGCACGCTTGGAAATCGACGCTCGTCAGACGGACATGTAGGGGAGCCTTCAATTAGTTATTAGCTGAATAAATATCTTGATTAGTCGCAATCTACTCCTGAAATCATGCTACGCGCCTTTCCAGTGACAGACCGTCCGCTGCAGCAGCAGCTGTCATGTTCCGTGTATCTGCCGACAGTCTGCAGGCCTGATCAGAGGGACCCTCCTCCTCCTCCTCCTCTTCCTCCTCCTCCTCTTCCTCCTCCTTTCTTCACGCCTTCATCAAATTCACAAACTGCCCCCCCCCCGCAGCGCCCGTCGTCACCTTCGGGGATCCGCAAATCCGGTCTGGTCAATACGCAAAGACACATCTGAGAGGACTGCGTCAAGTTCATCTCCCTGCAAGAATTTTATTCTTTGCAGAGGTTAAAAAGACATGATGTAGAATTTTCTTAGCATTTATGATGTCATGAATAATTCTGCTTCCACATTGTAAAAAATACTCACTATGCAGAGAGTAACATTTGATCGAACGTGTATTATTGGACTATTATAATTACTGTAGATACATTTAGTAATAAATCAGCATTTAAAACTTAGAAAGCATGTACTGTAAAGTGCTTCTCTATGAAATGTGTTGAAGTTTGCCGCAGCTGATTGAAAAGATTTATACTGAACTTATTAATATCATTTTGCAGTTTGATGTATGCTTATCATTTCATATAATCATACAAGTTGATCACATTTTTGATAAATGTTCTGCCAAGTAACTATGGCTATAAGATAAACATGCAAAGAGAAATGTATTTGTCCCTGTAATGAGGGCATGAAATACACAAATTAGGCAGTAATTCTGCCTAATATAAAGTGGTTGAGTACTTATTTACTTTTTATCCCTGAAAATATGCATTGTTAAATATGTTAAACGATCTGCTATAGTCTCAAGCTCTCAATATTAATCTTTTTCTTGCCATTTCACCAAACTACCCTCTCTGTGTGGGTGTTATAGGACTGTGGACGGTGTAAGAAGTGACACTTGGAGTGGACATCAGAGGAACACCAGAGGAGGCATCTGATTGTAGATGAACTAAGACTTGGCTGGAATCGCTGTCTTTTCTCATTCATTTGACATTGTATAGGTGTCTGTGGCTCTCACCAGGATCACAGTGGTCATGTCTGAAGGTGCAGACACAAGTCTTCAGGAATTAGCATTTGTTTACCTACTGCATCTGTTAGCAGAGGTCTTTACAGATTAGTTAATATAAGCACATCATGAGCACAAAGTTGCAAATTTTGCAAAAGGTTGAAGAATTCTATTGCCCTATGGCTTCTATGTGCAGAATAATTCATTACAAAATGAACTGCAAGCAAGGCAGTCAGACTGCAACGTCCTGCGACACCCTGCATTCAAAGTTTTACCGTGACCTACTTGCATAGGTCAAAGATCAAAGCTAGTGCTCTGACCTAATTTCATAGATCAAAGCACTAGCTTTGATCTATTGTCTTACACTGGCCTCTCCCCTGTCTTTATATCTTATCCAGTTCCTGAGTGTACAGAAGTTGAAATTTGATCTTGACCTAGTTTTCTCAAGATCAAGGTCATCATCTCATTTTCATCCCCTTTACCGCCCGAATAATTTGCTTTTTGTTTCATCTTTCTGTCTGCAACGGTTGCAAAGATATTTGGTGGGCTAAAGGATGAACGAATGGACGGATGGTAAAACACACAAGCACTTCGCAGGATGTAATAAACATGCACAACAAGGGTTAATAAAAGAATGCTCCACATTGGTGGTTTCCCCAGGCAAGAAAAGACTTATCGAGGTATTTGCTAAGATGTTATTTTAATGTAGCCACTAAGATGTTATTTTAAAGATACACAAATAAGGAAATGGAATAAGCATTTGTCAAGTCCTTGACAAGGCCTATTTAAGGACTGGGAGGATTGCTCATTTCACACCTCACAAATGCCTACGATGTGCGAAGAGATCTTAGAGAGAAGGCACAAGAATGGACCACAATTGCAGAATATTAACCAATATCTTGAAGTCACACCTGTTTGTGGGTGGGTAGTGGGCTCCTTGTGTGTGAAACGTGACTTATGATTTTGAAGCAAGCCATTTGTCAAAAAGATATTTATTGAAATTCATCAGGGGAGGTAACCTACATTTATAAATACAAAATAAAAGACATCCTAAACAAAAATAATTTACACATAACTGGTAATGTATTTCTAGTGGAACACTTATATTCTATACAGAACAGTCACATTTAACAAGTACATATTTACAGATGCATTACCTGTTAAAGGCCAAAAAAAGCCTCTAGAAGTCTCTGACCGTCAAAAGCACATTTAATTACCTTTATTTAATATATTTAGTCCGATTGTAGTTTTCTAAAAACTACATAAAGAGCTTCAGTGATGCATTTTTACATATTTCAATCTTGTCTTCTCAGCAGTGTTGCTATCATGTACTACCCCACAAAATAGCCTAACAAAGCACAAGATCATCCACTGTTGTTTCAAACTTTTACATCTACCACGGTCTCCACATTGCTTTGGAGTTTAAGGATTGCACACTCGGAGCGTCCAAGCTGTCAGACTCCTCTGATGAAGATGAAACGTGGCTTTGCTCTGATTTTGTTTCATCTAGGTCGGAGCTGAGGTCATCGGTGGAGGTGTTGGAGGGGGCTGGGGATACCACAGCCATGTTCATGCTCTCAGACAGTGACCAAGTGCTGTTACTACCGTGGTGCTCCTCCACTGTGTCTGACAGCATCGCCCGGAGACTTTCTTCATTGTTGAGGGGCATACTTTCCAGAAGGTGATTGAGCAGCTCTGCGGCTATTGATGGTTCAATTCCCGGGCAAGTGGACACAAACGTGTGGACGTCATGCATGCATTGAATGTAACCTGCAGTGAAGCGCTCACAGGCCTCACGATTCACGTCGTCTGCTTCTATGGAGAGATGAAATAAATGAGTTATATTAGAAGTTGGCAAAACTTAACCACTAACAACTCATTGGGACCGCTCTGATTGGCTGAGCCATGGTGAATGCAGTGGATTAATGAGTTCAATGTCATACTGTATATTAATTTGTTGTTAGTTTAAATCAACTTTATTGACCAGTGGAAGAAAATCAATAAAGTATGATGATACTTTAAAAAAAGTAAAATGTTTAGCAGAAAAGTAAAACATACTAAATATTTTAATATCATACACTTAAACGTTAACATACATTCAGTATTTACCTTGTGCCCGGCTTTGCAAGATCTTCTCCACACGTTTCACTGTCATCTCCAACACTTCGGCATTCTCCATCTTTGATTGTAGCTGCAGCGGGTGACAAAAGGCAAGAAACACTGACTGCACAAGATAAGTATTTAAAATGTACTCATAACAACCTACAAAAAAAAAAAAAATAAATAAAAATACATCAACTATACAAATACATCCATATCATCTTCTTACGTCTGCATCTGCTGCGATAAGTCTGAGTTCTTGCAAACTTTCATTGATGCGAGCCCTTCTTTTCTTCTCGATCTGAGGTTTTCTCATCTGCGCAAACAGTACAGACAATGGCGTTATTTTATTTATTTATTTAGTTATTTATTTTTTTCATTCGAGAAGACGCAAAAACATATGCGTGAATGTCACACCTTTTTACCTTTCTGTCAGGTTTGATCCAAGTGCAGTTGTCTCCTCTGTCCGTTTCGTTTGAGCTCTTGGGGATGGGGGACATGTTGTTAAAGTTAAATCCAGGCGCTTGTTCGACTGAAGAACCGTTAAAACGGGGACAGATGGCCGAGCGATCCCAGCGGCCAACGACGCTTTGCACTGACTGCTGCTGAATGCTGTTGCTTGGAATATATGCGGGGTCATTTACATGTGAATAAGGGAGACCCATCAAGGACGCGCAACGCTGGTGACCGACAGTCGTTGGTGGTCTCTTTGATCCTAATGTCAGTCTGAACACAATAAAATATCAGTGGATTATAAAACCTTTTTTAAAGCCAGAATGCCATCCCAAAATAATAATTAACAGTAAAAATAATTAAGATAGTACCACTGTACAACAACACTGCATTCACACTTAATTATTTAAAAGCCTCTTGCAGAAAATGAATAACACTAGTGGCTGAAGTTCAATGTTAACATTAATCTCTGTATATTAATGAATACAACCTTGGTGGTATGTTATATGATTAAAGAACTGTATTGTGATTTGGATATTATGAGCCATTAGTCACATATTTTAACCTCTACAGATTCAGTATGAAGACAAATACGCACTTCCCCCTCTATTGTACACCATCCCTGTTTTAGGAAGTGTTATATACGTGTTTCTAGTGCCTATTCAGGTAAAATTTGTTTATTAAGTTTGTCATAATTTTTTTTTTCTGTTTAATATTCACCTCAAGTTTTCTATAATGTTCCAATGGAACGCACTATGTTGCTTCACCCTGTAAGTGAGTCATACAGATACACGTCAGTGATTATTTACATATGAGAGTGCAATCTGTATACATTTGCATGTGTTGTGTAAAATGCCTCAGGAGGCAGCAGTACTGTTTCCAAATTCTATTTACATTCTGGCTGAGCTCAAGCCTTTTGGCTTTAAGTAAGCCAAAAAAACAAAACAAAACAATCAATAATAACACCTGACCATGATGCTTCAAAGTTTTATTGATGAAACAATATAAAATCTTGTAATTATGTCTTAAATATTTAAATATGCACTCCATTTTACAATCTCATGTAATGACTTAACATATTGTGTAAATACAAGGATTGCTAACATGCACTGCACTAAATTAAGAAAGAAAGATTTTTAAAATCACATTTATTCATGAAGTCGATATTACACGATAGTTACGTTAACAACATCCAACAAGAACACACACTTCAAAAGAACACATATGAAATGTGGGCAAAATATACAAAAATTAAACCAAACACTGACTGAAAATAAGTTCCTCATTTAACATGGAACATTAGACACCTTTGACACACCATAAGTTTGTAAGAAAGAAAGATTTGATTTTTGATTTTTAAAATCACATTTATTCATGAAGTCAATATTACAAGATAGTTATCTTAACAACATCCAAGAGAGATTCACTCAAACACAAACACACACTTCAAACGAACCTATCATATGAAATGTGGGCAAAATATACTTGAATTAAACCAAACACTGACTGAACATGAGTTCCTCATTCAACACGTAACATAAGACACCTTTTACACACCATCGGTCCGTAAAAGTGTCTATATCATTCATAGCTCTGAAATAGTTAAAATCAATACACTGCAGAAAGAAAAACCTTCAACCTTTTCCTTCCTGCTTAGATATATCTCAATCTTTGCTTGGCCCAAAAGAAAGTTTATAATCTGCCAATCCTTTTTTTTTAATTCTTCCTGCATTTCAAACCTGTAGTGTATATCTGTCTGTCAAAAACAAGACCAAATGAAAGATTCCCTCTAAAAACAGGAATAGATTGTCGAGTCTCTGACAGTCTAGGAAGCAGTGACAAATAGTTTCCTTGTGAGAACAGAACGGACAGTTTTCCGACATATTTAGATTCAAAACTGCAATAAAGCTGTTGACGGCAAAGCACCATGTAAAATCCTCCATTGGACATCACCAACCCTCTTTGTTAACTGCTGCTTGTAGAAAGACTCCCGAGAAAGGTTCAAGTTCGCTGTCATCCCAAGGTGAACCGTCCAAGGTGTGTCAACCCTATGTTTTATGTTTATCATTGTTTAGAACCTTTACCATCAATTTAACATGTTTTTTCCATTACTGTCACTGAGGCTGATTGGGTCAAACACAGACTCGTGAGAGCAAAGAGACAAACTCTCTACAGGGAAAGGGTCAGTATGAATCGGGTTTGATAGGCCTCTACAATAAGATTTATCAACTTATCAAAGTCAATTGCTGTGGGGTGAGTTGGCTCTTCCAGCTCCTCAACAGTCTTCCAATGAGTCTCACTGAGGTCACACCCACAGTAGAGGATAAAGCAGCAGCGCCATCTAGGGTGGGTCCACAAATCTCCACCACCCGTCCAAACGTGGAGATTTTAGCCACAATGAATTTCGACTCCACTGATGTTCCTGCAAAAGTTCCTACATTGAAAAGTCCTCCTTTGATAACAGGTTTCTTTAAAAAACCAATAGAGTGATTAAAAATCATGTGGCCTCTTCTTGGACAAAAGTTCCCAGATTCCAAAAACACTCATGGAAGTGGAACAAACATGGAAGATCTCCCAGTCTTTCGTTTTTCATGTCCATTAAGAACAGCGAGCGATCAAGTCCCAGACCCCAGCACTGGGCCAGTATTGCCTGTGTTATTGGCCACCACACCAGGTTCTCAGGGCCAGTCAGGAACCTCTGAATGAATTGCAGCCAGAAAGCAGCACCTCTGCTGTTCAGATGGATGAGTCCCTGCCCTCCCTCCTCTTTGGGCAGAAAGAGGACATTCTGAGGGACCCAACGATGGCAGTCCCCAAAAAAATGTTTTAACAACATTGGTTGGGGTTCAACGCAGGCAGTCGGTGCCACAACATTGATGCAACCAAGTTTTTCATAATTAAAACTCAAAGACAGTTCTGATAAAATCCTTTTCCAGTTTTTTAGCCTTTCTTCCACATTCTCTAAAATGTTTTCCCAGTTCTTTTTCATAATGGCCCGGTTTCCCAGACACATTCCAAGGTATTTTAACCCTTTGGTTTTCCATTGGAGTCTATCCGGGAGTCTGATTTCGTCAAGCCCATCTCCCACCACAAGAGCCTCACTCTTCGCCCAGTTGACTTTAGTGGAGGAGATCTCACTAAAAAGCTGTACAGTGCATTCCAAAGAGCTTATACTGTATATATGCCTGTCTTTGATTTCAACAATAATATCATCATTATCTGCAGACATTTTGAAACTACATGAAGAACCAGGAAAATTAACACCAGAGAGACTTGTTCTCAGCTGATTTAAAAAAGGTTCTGGTGCCAGAGAGTAGAGCATCCCTGAGAGGGGACAGCCCTGTCTCATGCTTCTTTGGACCTTAAAAGGAGCACTCAAGCCACCATTAAATTTAAGTACACTCTCAATATCTCCATACAGGCTCTGAATCTTGGTAATAAAGTTAGAACTGAAACCACAACTGTGTAGCGTGTCCCACAAGTACAAGTGCTCCACTCTATCTTTCCTGGTCATTAAAAATAAGACTAAGTCTTGTGCCCAATGAACTTGAGAGGTCTACAATATTAAGAATTAAATGTACGTTATCCGTGATTAGCCTGCCCAGTACACAGTAAGTCTGGTCGACATGAACAACCTGCTCCATCACTTTTCTTAGACTGTTGGCCAAGACCTTGGAGAGGAGCTTATAATCTGCGCAGAGGAGGGACACCAGCCACCAGTTCCTGATATCTTGAAAATTTCTTCTTTTTTTTTTGGCAGGAGTGTGAGGACTGCCCTCAGGGTCAGCCGACTTGTCATCATGCTTTCCCTGAGCATGGAGAGCAGGTCCTCACCAATCACCTGCCAGAATTCTTTGTAGAACTCAATGGGCAGGCCATCTAGGCCTGGAGACTTACCAAGTTTCATCCCCTACAGGGCTTCAGACAGCTCATGCAGGGTGATGTCAGCATCTAGGTGGCGGTTTTTGTAATGCCGGCACCTTCAGGAGACCATATAGAAAGGATGACACTATTTCAGGTTTCTCAGAGTATTCAGAGTGAAACAACTCTTCACAGAAACCTGCTGCATATGTACAGATTTCTGCACTGTCCTCCAGTACTGTTCCCTCCATAGATTGGAGAGAATGAATCATCTTTCACTCTCCCCTGAGAGGGGACAGCCTGTTTTTTTCTTTCCAACCAAAGAAAGAAAGTATACTTTATTGTACATTTTGTGTTAGGCAGACTATGTTATATTACGTTATAACATAGTCTACAATAAACTAAATGATATGGTGTAGTACTACTACTACTACTACTACTACTACTACTACTACTACAATCGGTACTACTACTAGTACTAATAACTATGATGACAATAGTGATGATAGAAATAATAATATCACTTACAGTGGCCTAGTACTAAGTTTATTGCATTCTAATATCTAGCTGAGAGTTTGCAGCATTCCTACATTTCCGGAGATGCAGCTTTAAATAAAATACGGAAAACATTACCATATTGGGCACATTCTTTCAAAATAAAGGCACGAAATTGTGTGGACATCAGCAAATTACAGGAATATAACTTATTTTCATTCTAAACCTCTGTAACGAGATATTTAATTATTCACGGATGTAAAATCACCCACGAACTGCTTTGATCTTTGAAGTTTTCCCGGAATTATTATCTTATTTTGACAGCGGCGAGTCGGATTTCCCTGAAGACCCACACAACGCTTCTTCGTCAGAGAAGACGCTCTTCTGACGTCACTGAGGCCCGGGGGCGAGCCTGGTCCGCCGCTATATAATCTTCCCTGTTCGATGGTTGCCCACAGCGCACTGAATCAGATAGGAAATATAATAAGTGCACACCGAGTAAACATGGTGAAGATCACTTTCCAGCCAGTTTCGGCGCAGAAGCCTGAAAAAGACATCGATGAAGACAAGATCATTATACCTCAGGTTGGCGTGAGTCTGCACACTTTTGTTTTTCTTTGTGGCGTGTTGTGGCATGTGTCTTGTGTCTCTCTGGTTGGATATCGATTGTTAGTTTGGTTTATCTTTATTTTTTTTACCTTATTTTACACGTCTAAAATAAGTATCACTTCATAGTATTTATGCTGGCAATACATCATCAATGCAAGTATGCAAACCACCGTAAATATATGCCAAGATCGTTTTTGTGCTAAATTGTTTTTATTATAACCTTGACGCAATTTAACGCTAAAACATCACGCCACGCATCATAATTTACTTCATATGACAGGCCAGACTGCAAAAATGTTACAATAACACGGGAGCAGAGCCTTATCCTACTATGGGGCTGTTGAAATGACGTCACCTTGTTTAGCCCCCTCGGGGGCAGACTGCAGATGGGTGTCCTCTGTTCACCTTCAGTCCATTAAGATACCTTCACCGTTATGTGCTTCACTGAGAGGCATGAAGAAACAACTCCATTTCTCTCAAAGTAGATGTCTGGCGTGTAAATTAAAATTAAATATCTGCTTTTTTTTTTTTTTGCTTTGTTTGAGAAATGGGGATTATGGAACCTTGAAGCTTCAAGAAACATTAAATCAGTAACCAGGTTAATCTGTAAAGGCACTGCAACCTTTTATTTTGTCAAAGCTGCATAAAAACAAATCTGATTTTTGTATAGCTGAATATAGATCAACACCCCGTTATGTTAAATATTCATTTGGGTTTACTTCAAGATTAAATAGGTGTTAGAGAGGAAATTCTCAGGAATAGGAACTGTAAATAATGTCGAAATGTTTAAAACGGCATCAGACTTTGCTTAAAAGTTAGTAGACGGACAAAGCAATTTGTTGTTCACATTATGGATGTGTTCACTTTGTGTGATAATGGTAATTGAAAATTGGAATTGTGGAATTTCTTAAATCTGAATTAAATTTTTGTGTCAGACATGTCACAGAAATAACTTTTTCCTAGCTTCCTTTCTAGGCTCCCTTTGAGCACTTGGAATAAATTAGATATCTGGCACACAATGTGTAACTGACCAAGCCCCTGAGCTCCCTATGGTAATGAATAAAGCACTGCACACAATAAAATATTACTTGTCATCTCTGCAAACACCTTTCACCTGTCAGTTACGTCAAGAGAAGAATAAGACATCGGATCGGCTTGACGTCAGAACCAGTGTGTGGAGATCTATTAATATGTCCGCTTTTTCTTGAGGGACTCCTGCTCTTGTTTTGTCTCCCACTCATGGCATTAGTTAACTGCAAATATGGATTGTGGAAGTAGGCCTCTAAGAATAGACCTAGACAACCATGTGCCAGCATCTTCGTCAGAGCCTGGTACAATCTGTTCTCACTGCTTCCGTTCTCCATAGCAACAGTCATAGGGAGAGGCAGCAGATTGACTGAGAGACTGTGGGTGAGAACCTGACATGTCTTATTGCAGTCTGTCATACATCTATCGGATCCCTATCCCTGGCTAACGACTTAGCCTCCTGTCAGAATTAACTTGTCAGTATGGAATTTATTTTAACACATGGCAGTGATGATGCTACAGCCATAAATACTCCATTCCAAATTAGATTTGAAGAATTTCAAGTTAGCTGTCAAGCTGTGATTGCAAGTAATCCTACCAAAGTTTCTGCTGAGCAGCTTTGTAGTTAAAATTGAAGGTCTGCTTGTCTCAGCTGCTGCATCAAACATCAAATGAAAAAGTCACTGCATTCTTGAATATATTTTTCACAATCTGTATTTTTTTTCAACATGAACATTTGTTGCGTCCTTTTATCAAACTTTTTTTTCTCTTTTACAGGAGCAGTTGGTTCTTCCTGGCAAACCGAAGAAGCCTTTTTCAACCGGCCTCTGCTGCATCACCCTTGGCCTGGTCGTCTTCATGTCAGGACTAGTGCTGGCCTCTATTTTTGTGTATCGCTACTACTATATACCTCAGGTTAGTTCATGCTTCCTATCCTTTATAATATATACTGACACCAGTGGTGGAAAAAATGTAATGACCAAAAAAAAAATAGCAAATGGTTGGGAACCAATTCATAGTTAATCAATTAATACAGAAGTTTAGTTCTTTCAAATATGGTAACTCTTTTATAACTATAGAGAGACTTTAGAAATATGATATCGGTAGATAAGTAAACAATGTATTGTAGTTCGCAATCCCATAGCAACCGCAATGTTATAGCATGGCTGTAGATTTGTTTTGCATTCATTAATGGACAGATGAATTAATAAATTCAAGTGATGCAGTGACAACTTGACTGATTTAATTAGCCATTTGGATAAGTTGTTGCTGGAGATGATGTCAGCTGAGAATTCCTACTAGCGCTAATCAACACTTAGCCACTGGAGGTTTTTAGAATTCCTTACCAACACGCTATTTAATTAGCTAAAACAATGAGGGTTTGGGTTTTTTTCTTTTGGCACACCTGAAACCTTGGTGTGAATCCAACAATACATGAAACACGAATTTAATATTGGGAAAAAAAAGAAATTGTTGAGTACCAGCACCAGTACCCGATGTCTGCATGGTATTGATCTAAAGGCAAACAGGACCCAACCCTTCTAACTCTGCTCTTTTGCGTTCCCTGTAGCAAATCCCAGAAGACAGCTTGTTTCACTGCCGGGTTGTGTATGAGGACTCCATGTACGCTCCTCTGAGGGGCTGGCAAGAACTGGAGGAGAATGTTGGAATCTTCCTTGATGACAACTATGAGCAGATCAGTGTACCTGTGCCACACTTTGGAGGCAGCGACCCTGCTGATATTATACATGACTTTCAGAGGGTAGGTTAAGGCATCTCTTTCTTTACTGGTTTGTTAAAGTGGGTCATTTCACCTCTGGTTAATACCTTTTTTTAAAAAATCTGTTACAGGGTCTAACAGCTTATCACGACATTGCTTTGGATAAATGCTACATCACTGAGCTCAACACAACCTTGGTGATGCCCCCAAGAAATCTTTGGGAACTGCTTGTCAATGTCAAAGTGAGTTAGTGTCTGCTGTTGATGTAAATGGTGCAACTGCTGGGAATGCATTGTTGGAGGGGAATGACTGACTGAAATTAGGTTGGCATCTTCCCAAATTCTGTCTGAGTGATTCATTTGTGTGTTTTTGCAACAGAGAGGGACGTACCTTCCTCAGACTTACATCATACAGGAGGAGATGATGGTGACAGGGAGGGTGAGGAACATGAGACAGCTGGGCCCATTTATCCACAGACTCTGCTATGGCAAAGAAACCTATCGCCTCAGACGCCGCAACCAGTATCGACGTGAGTACACATCTTCTCAGGAAATGTGAGATACTAAGTAATGACTGGTCAGTGCAAAGTCACTTCGGCTGATATGATGCCCTCTGTCACTTTAACTCTTGTGGGAGTCGTGTGACAACTGCTTGAGCTACTGTGATTTCTTTCCACCCAAAGGACTCCTCTGGTGAGACACACGGAAATCTGGTGTGTGGAGGAGTAGATGTAGAACAATTGAACGAGCTAAAGGCAAATACAACCAGAGCCAAATAAGGACTTCCTAGTAAACACTTAAGATGTGTGTGTCTGACGTATAAAATCCTCCTTTGACTACTTGGCAGCATGATTTTCATGTGTGTGGGCACAGCTTGGGAACTTCCTGCTATGTGAGTCTCTCGCAGTGCAGAAGCTACATCCACACACTACGGGGGAGGTAGTGATGCTTATGAGTAATATCATCATCACTGTTGCCTTGACTGGAGCCAGAGCCCAAGAAATGATGAAAGAAACTTCCCTTGCGTACATATATGGACTGGATTTCCAGGAATCACCAGCATTTATTAAAGATGGGTGCCTATTGGCTTAGCAGCAGTACTGCAAAACCTTTATTTCAGCAGTGAACATGATATCCAAGTGTGTCTTCTTTTTTCTCACAGGTATCGAGAGGCGTGAGACAAGGAAGTGTCACAGCATTCGTCACTTCGAGAACACTTTTGTGGTTGAGACTGTAATCTGTGACAGGGTGTAAACCTGAGGCAGAAATCACAGCCACTCAGCTCTGAAGCCAATTTCAAACCATACCTCTTGAATTTTTTCAGCTTGTAACTGCACTTTAAGAGCAAGTGTTTGTCCAACAGTTTTAGTTTCGGTTTTAATGTTAGTTTTTTGTTTGTTTGTAAATTTCACTTTCACTGTTCACTTACAATGTCTTTTTTTATTAAAACAGTTCATGTATCCATGTATTTGGATGATGTTATAAGTGTGTTTTGGATATATCTGTAGCTTGTCCTATTGTGTATTAGATGTTGATGTGTGTCAGTTTGTGATATTTTCCTCACAAGCTTATTTTTTGTCTTAGTCTTTCTATTGACTTAAGTATCCCAGTGCACTGTGTTTTGTGATAAAGATGCTGCTTGCACTGCACTCAAGCTAATGTTTATTCCTTTGTTGTGATTTTGATTTGTTTTAAATGTGAGAAAAATGGCAAAACATACCTCATGTAGTTTCTTTGCTAGTTTTTATCATTAATGAATGGTGTATATAAACTGATTGTTCCTAAGCAATATATACTGTAAATTACTTTGAACATACTGTAACATTCATAGATTTTTATCTGAAATCAAGCTGTCTTGTGAACATCACTTCATGGTTTGTTTCTTTATTTCCATTGGTACCACACTTTAGTTAGTCCATAGATATAATGGCTTTAGACTGTAAATAGTAGTAGAAATTTAGAGGAGCAGAAGGAACCAAAGTCTGCCGTCAGTGATGCTATGCTTAGTGTTAAGGATATTTGAAATATTTAGAACGGTTTTTAATGTAGATAACAAAGACTAAAACTATATTTTTTTTCTTGCTACTCCTCCTCTTCATTTTAATTTTCCTGTTGTCCTTAGAGCTTGTCATTTCCAAATACTCCATATCTTTGTGTTATTATCACTAAAAAGTTCTGTCCCTCCCTGAAAAATTCTTGGGTTCCCTGTTTGCTGTCTAACCTGGAGCAAATAAGACTGCTGAGAAAAAGCGATGATATTGCGCTCGTATTTCATCATCTCGTATACCTTATATTGTTGTACAGTTGATTTATCTTGTAATATCTCACTGCTTTAAGAACAAACGAATAAATAAGAAATACGAATAAATAAGAAATAATTGTTTTCAGTGTCGCTCAATTTTAATTTAAATTCAAGCTTACTTTATTAATTCCCCAAGGGGTAATTATCTTTACACTCACATCCTTGACATGTTAGACATGCTTACATATATACAGTATATTGTGCACAGGCGCATGTAGAGAGGCAGAGTGACGGGCAGCGACTTTGTGGTGTGCCAAATGGAGCAGCTTATAGGGGGGACGGCGCCTTGCTTAAGGGGGCCTCGGCAGTGAGTGGGAGGTGAGCTGATACCTCCCCGTGTCAGCTCACACTCCGAAGATGGCTGGGCGGGAGCGGGAATCGAACCGCAGATCTCTGATCAATCAAGCAGTTAAGCATTTCAGTTAACCATGCATGAACCATCAAATTATGGTGCGTTGAATCATTTGGACATTAAACAATAACATACTGTATCAACACAGTAAGAGAGATGCAAAGAGCATTTTTGTCATTTGTGAACATCCTGACAAACGAGTTGCAATGATAAAAATACAAACTTTAAATCTGTACTATGGCTTCATAAAAACAATGTACTTATAGAAAAGGTTTTTAGAGAATAGTGAGTGACAAGTGTAAGCAAATCATGTCTGAGCTCAACATGAAGAGTCTCATGCAAAATCAAAGACACAAGTTATGGAAGTAAAATAAAATATATAATCTGTGGCATACAAGAGAGCATTACACTGGTTATTTACACTAATATACAGAATATACAGTAAACCCCCTAACAGGAACATCTTCCACATTTATGACAGGGCGATACAAGCCTCACATAAATCATGTTATCATGTAAACAAAAAATTATAAAAATTTTCATCAATAAAAGCTGGATTGATGGAAGTTAAAAAAAAAATTGAAC
Source organism: Antennarius maculatus (assembly GCA_013358685.1). NCBI lineage: Eukaryota > Metazoa > Chordata > Actinopteri > Lophiiformes > Antennariidae > Antennarius > Antennarius maculatus. The sequence continues at coordinate 6,079,177 of CM023619.1, read as the reverse complement.
ATCTTTAAAGCTACATTTAAGTTTTGACCCATTCCTTGCCTATGAGACAAGATAAAAAGTATTAATGTGTTAATGAAAGCATATTGCAAAAAACAAAAAAAAATGTAAAAATTATACACAAAGTATGTCATGGTGGTGATGACTCAAGGATATTATTCATACAGTTATTATAATAATTGACAATACTAATAATAAATATTCAAAGGTAAAGGTAACATTCATTCATTCATTCATTTTCTCAACCCACTTCATCTGCTTGTTCAGGTCGCGGGGAGCTGGAGCCTATCCCAGCTTCTCTTAGGTCGTGAGGTGGGGAAACCCCGGGCGAGATGCCAGTGTACCGCGGAGCTGCACACAGACACACAAACACGCACACACACACTCATTCCTATGGTCAATTTGGGACTGGCCAATTAACCTGAAGCACATGTTTTTGGATGTGCGAGGAAGCCGGAGAACCCGGAGAAAACCCAGGCAGACACGGGGAGAACATGCAAACTCGAACCCAGAACCGCCTTGCTGTGCGGCGACGGCGCGACCCACTGCGCCACTGTGCTGCCCAGTAGAGGTAACTTTTTTCATTATTATCAAGTAATATTAAAAGTAAGTAAAAATTCTAAAACAAGTATGTAATGTGCGAAATTAAAAAATCAACCAAAATAGTATTGCATATACCAATGTGTATAATAACTGATGAACTTTGTGAAAATCAATTTCCAGACAGTAATTAAATGAGTGTTCGTAGATGATAATATATTGATTATATACAATTATATTTAGACTAGGGGGAACCCGTGGAAATTCCACAGAAAAACAATAATATCAAACCTCATACCAAACATATGAAAAGACTAAATAGCTACCTTGTTCTATGGAGCAAGATAGATAGTAAATAAAAATGGTAAAATGCTTATTGGTTGATAGGCTTTAACCCACTGAATGTATAGCATACCTTTTGTTTACTCCACCTTTCTTTTTCTTGGTGATTTTCCTTTTGTGCTTGGCATTCATTGGCTCTGGCTAAGTAGTACTTCTCTTTTTGTGATGCAATCCTTTCCTCTCTTTCAGTCGGAGTTTCACTCAGAATTTGTTGCCGTTTTCTGTGTCGTTCCTGGTGTTTAGACTCTTTGCTCAAAGAGATCAAAATAGTTCAAACAGTTATGACACTCTAAAATTATGTTAACTGGGAAGTCCATGTATAGTTATTTATTCTCCTAATGTAGCAGATGCCTTACGCCATATTGTTCATGTGATTTCTTCTGGCAGATGCGCTGTGATTGGTTGGGCATTGTGATTGGTTGGGCGCTTGATTGACAGGTAATGGGTGGAGTTCGTGACAGCGTGAGACTTTTTCAAGTGATCTTATTCAAATATGTAGGTGGGGACATGTTTCATTATCACAACTGGATGACGCTTTTGTAACATTACAGATCATAATTTATTCATGAATAAGTATAATAAAAAATTCTATTGTAAATTAAACTTAATTTATTATTATTTAGTTTCATATTTAGCTGAATATTATCTTCAGCTTAAGTCGTTTACATGCTTTAATTGGGCTAATATAAATCTCCATTTTTTAATTTATTTGAATTATTTTTCAGTTTTCTCATTTTATGAAGTATAATCTGTTTGGTTTTTTTTCAGTGGTGACTGATGTTAAATTGCTAAACGTAGATTTTACCTTACATGAGACTTTCAGAGTGACCTTTATATATATTGGACTTGTCATCTTGAAAAGTACAACAGACTGCGAAAAGCCCTGCATTGAGATAGATGTCTGAAAGTGTAGTTTGAAAATGAATTGTAACACACAAGAGTTTCTTCACTCATCCTCACTGTTCAGCTGTACGTCGGAATGACCTCAGAAGCTTGTCTTTTCAGAATGAGATTTGTTGTGATCTTTGAGGTTAAACAAGTGCCTGCTGGCTCACTGTCACTAGATCTTATATTTTACCATTGTTTACCTGATTTTCTCTGTACTTCCCCCCATGTCGTCACTTATTCCACACTTGCCAGACGGTTACTGAACCAACAGACGCCCTTTTTCATTTCCACTGCTCTAAGGTTCAGGAGGCAACTAACAACAGTCACCTGACAACAGATTTAATTTGAAACTGTCCTCTGTTCAGACTTCCGAATTGCTGAAGGTAGCTCTTCTTTGGCTAATGGCCGACAGCCTAAAGGTGTTCCTGGTACTCCTCACCTCACGGGCAATGAAGTAGTAGCACAGAGCGTCCAGGCAGCAGGTGATGTTGGACAGGCACATGGTTAACTGTATGAACAGGCTGATGCGACTCTTGGTACTGCAGTCCTGAATCACTTCTTGGCGTACCTGGAACAAAGAACATAGAAACATCATTGTTACATTTATACTGCATAAAAATCTTAGAATCTGATGACAACACTTGCCCTGTCACTCCTCCCTGTATGTTCTTATCAAATGTTTTTCCAAATGTCTTTGAAAACTTTCAATCTCTTCGATAAAGATTTTATTCCAAACGATGTGTCTTGCACCCACCATTTACTTTATAACACACCACTAAGACCAAGACTTTTTTCTTGTTGAAACCATTTGTTATTAAACTTTTGTACTGAAATGTATTCTGACGAAAAGGACGTGCTTAGCCCCTACGATGTTTGTGGTGTCTTAGGTTTTTTTTTTGTTATTTATTCCAAGGCTCTATAATATCATGATCCTTCAAAATGGTACACAGCAATATTTCATACTAAAATATAATAAAATGTGCTTCACTATCTACTGCTAATAGTTGCTTTCATAGTTGGTTTATATTTGAAAATTCAAAAGAGATCAGCACAACAAAAAGCCTACTGGATTGACATTTTCAAACTAAAGCAGGTATGCTCATCCTGTTTTTGGTTATGGAATATTTCACAATTTCACAAAGTCAGCGCTTCTGATTTTATTTTAAAAAAAGAAAGCAGTTATTCTTGGTGCACAATTCTGCATTATTAGTGTGACTGAGAGTGTTTTCTGTTTATCATGATCAGATTTAATGCACATTTTCATTGATACACATATTATTTACGAACTTTTCAAAAAGACTAGTCATAAAATGGTTAGTAAGGAAACTAAGTTACAAGGTTTTGCTCATACTGAGTTTGATCTCACCAGGAACTGAAGAAAAATGGCCAGGTGACTAGGCGTGAAAGGTATCAGGAAGGCAGCCAGACTGCTGTAGATTATCTTGACACAGGCCCGACTCTGCAGGCTGTGCTGGCCGGACTGCTGAAGTGCCCAAATGGTCCGGGATGAACAGTAAATCACGACCAGTGCGGGACCCAGGAACCCAAACACCTGTAGACAGATAATCACTGGAGGGCTCCAACCACTCTGTGAAAAATGGTGGAAGCAGTGGAAGTCTTTGTGCCCACTCTCCCTAAAGCGAATGATGGTGGGGATGACTGCTATCAGCACCAGCAACCAGACCCCCATGCAGGTTGCCAGAGATGCTCTGAGTGAGCGCATTTGCTTGGCTTTAAAGGGATGACAGATAGCCAACCAACGATCTGCAGCTATGCACATGATGGTGTAGATGCTGCCATATATTCCAATGAAGTAGAAGCTTTCCAGGACTGAACAGAGAGGTTGGAGGTGGGCAGGCCAGAGGTTGTTGGAAGCATGCATTTTGAATGGAAGAGGAAAAAGAAGGAGTAGGTCCATCATAGCCAGGCTGGTCATATAAATACTCGACTCTGTCCATTTTTGCAGGAATGCACAGAACACAAACAAGGCTGTAGCGTTGAGAATCAGACCAGAGATGAATATGGGGATGTAGATGACCAGCTCCAAGTATTTCATGAGGTGGTCAACAGCTTCAAAAGAGCAATTGCCGGTCATGATGTCTCTTGCCACAATGGGAAAATAGTTTGATTGGATTTAATTTCAGCAGCTGTAAATTAGTAAAAAAAAAATCCTTTTATTCTTCCATTGTGCTTTTTAAGGTACATGGTTGTGCTGAGACACTCAAAACTTCACAGTATAGGTTTCTGTAGGTGTGAGTTGCTGTTTGTATCTGATTTCTGAAAAACAAACAAACAAATTATTGTATTAGTTAAAATTATTTTGTTCCCCATTTACGCTGTGCATATTTCAACATCCATCACTGTGCTTTTTGATGTACCCATTTGTTTTTAAAGTCTGGTATAGATTCAATCTGGATCTGGAGCTTTTTCATAGTTGTACACTAGTTGTAACAAACAAACAAACAAGCAAACAAGAAAGCAAATAAACAGACAAACAAACAAACAAAACAAACAGCAGACAAATAAACATCTACCAGTAGTCCCAGATTTTTAGTGTTGGTTCCTTAATGTGATCAAGACCGTTTATAAAATTAATAATTTAAATAATTTGGTTTCCTTATATGCATCTCCTCATTTTGAGTAGATAGATAGATAGATAGATAGATAGATAGATAGATAGATAGATAGATAGATAGATAGATAGATAGATAGATAGATAGATAGATAGATAGATAGATAGATAGATAGATAGATAGATAGATAGATAGATAGATAGATAGATACTTTAATAATCCCAGAGGAAATTGCACAAAAACTAAACAAACAATTATTTAAATGTTTAAAAACAAGTATTGCTTGTTTTAGCTGATTATTACCATAAACTGACGTCATTCAATTGTTTAACCTGACTCAGTTAAACAGTTTAAATATATTGTACAGTTGAAAAGTGAGTCATAGTCATGTTCTTACCTCATGTATGCCGGTGTGAGCTTTCAGTTGTCTGTCTGACAAACTGTGTTACGCTAGACACACTTCTGCTTTCTCTGCTTTTATCATTTCATCACCACTTCCTGAGTGCCACACATCACGCGTATGTGTTCAGATGTGTCTTTTATTTAAAATTAAAGGAGCCTTACATGACAATTCATACACTTCTTTAAAGGCATAACTACAAGAAAAGAAACACTACCACCACGTCAGGGTTAGGATTATATCAATCAAATACAAATTAATCTTTTACATGATGATACTGTGGGTAATGAGGCTGTTGGGAAAGCCCTCTTTTTTGCCTTTTTTTTTCTTTTTGAACCATTTTATTCATTGAAATGATTACCTAAAGTGAAAATCCAGAGTATGACCAGTGCCAGGATTCCTCTTCTGGGAGCCACAAGAATTAAGCTTAGTCTGTTGAACAATAATTTTTGAGTTACAGTATTTCAATCTGGACCAATGTGAGTAATGAAAGAATGGCCAACAATGGTAACCTCTATCATGGCTGAAGATTATCTCAAAGACAGGATGAAATGAAATAAAGTCAGTAACTTGTAAGTAACTGCAGTTTCTCAGATCTCTGACCTGTGTTTATGGAATCATATTAGCTCAGACGGGAATATCTATGAATTCACATAGCTTGCAGTTGTAAACTGCATGTCTTGGTGGAAGCCTTTGCTCAGTGCTGTGTTGCTGGAACGGTTATTTCAATCTATCTTGAAAAGGGTGCCAGACAAGAGGTGTCAGAATAAAAGGCTTGATTAAGTGACTTTATGTTCTTTTATGCATTATCATTCATGGTCAAAGACTAATCTGTTCATAGTTTTTCCCCATGTGCTATATTTTGATTCCCATGCACAAATTGCAGGTTGTTCGTATCAGTATTCGTCTAAGTGTGTTATTCAGAGGTGGAAAGTCGAAGTTTTCAAAGATGTTATACTTTCAAAACCTGCTGAGGCTGATTTAGACAGAGATTATGGTTAGTGGTTTCCTGGTTTCGGATGCTGACACATTGGTACGGAAAAAACACCCACATCCCTTTATTTAAACAATGCTTAAGTTTAAAAAAAAGGGACAAATTAACTTTGTGCTTGGCTTCAATAAAGTTTTTGAAAGTTTTAGGACATGTAAATGTAGCATGTTACTTTCATTTGTGTTTTTCTGGAAGTGAATCTGAAACTGCTGACCAATGAGACAGGACTTTGGATGTAAACATAAATCTTTAATTCATTCTTCTGCTTTTTAGTTCACATTTTTTCCCATACAATTGCCTTTTTCAAAAAAATTTTGATAACATTTTTTTTACAATTAACATACTGCATGCTGTATGGCATATGATTTTTTTGGATTTATTGATTCACCTTATATTATAAACAAAATAGTTTGGTAAACAATGATAAAAAACTTTACATCTGTTCTGCAGATATCTTGATTATATTAGCTAAAGACTTTTAAAGCTATTTTCTCCTGATTTTGACATGATAAACATTTGTAATTGTTAAAATACAAATTTCAAATCTTGTAAGATGGAAAACTTCAGAAATTATTTTGTCACAAGGTAAAATCTTTAACAGGCTCTGGTAAAAAAAGAAAACTTTAGGGGCGGGTAAATACATCCATCCATCCATTATCCTGACCGCTTTGTCCACTGTCACTGACCGGCCAATTAACCTGAAGCGCATGTTTTTGGAGGTGAGAGTAACCTGGAGAACCCGGAGAGAACCCACACAGACACGGGAAGTGGGTATATACAACACATTTCAAATATTTTTCCTATGAAGCTTAAAAATAAGACAAAGAGTAACAGAAGTACAAACATGCATCGTATGCTTCACACCATAATCAGGAAAATAAGCAGCTCACGGAAACAGTTTCAAAGCTTGCATCTAAATTCTTGGGAATGCTGAATAAAATTTAAATGTCATGGCCATGCTATGATTTCCACTGGAAGAGCCAGCCAGTTTTCAAAATGCACCTAAACGAGAGGACAATTACAGTGTTTACAGAAGTGAAGCTGTTCATAGTCAGTCAAGGGACCCGCTACAATCTCTTGGCGCCACAGACAGAGACTTATCTTCATAAAAAAAGACAAGGAGCGAGTTAAGAGAGGTAAAACACACACACACACACACGCACACACGCACACACGCACACACACACACACACACACACACACATGAGTAAATGGGATTTATTGACTCTAGGAGGTGGTGAACTTCCTGAGTGTAATGACGATGAGGGCAAGGAGGACAGATGCTCCCAGGAAGACTGCTATAACAATGGCTGTGATGGCCCCGGGTCCCAACACCCCTGCACACACAGAAAGTGATGTATAGTAGTTTCTATTCAAAGACATAAAAATTACACAAATTTGATGGCTCTGAAAGGTGAACCTGAAGTCCATCTTTTACCTTCCTCCTCATCTATGGTGAAGGAGTGTGTGGTGTCCTCGTAGTCGAAGGTGAAGGGCTGCTCCGTCATGTACTGGAAAGGGTCTTTGGTGGTTAGGTCACTTGGTAACTCTCCAGACAGAGTGTCCTGATTGTCCCTGGCCGTAGAAGCAGGGTCTGCAACAGTCTCTGCAAACCAAGAAGTGACTTAAAGCCAAACATTGATGAAGATTGCCTGCTGTGTGCTGTTGACTTACTCTATGTTTTCTTAAGGCAATAATTTCACTCATGTGGGATGCTGTGCTAACGGCTCTATATGACTTTTCTCTGGACACTGAAAGCTCTGGGATGCAGAGCTGCAGGCATGTCCCTGTGTTGACTTCAACAGCCTCTCTCTGTCTCGCTGGGTAAACCTCTCAGCCCTGGGCACAAGGATCTCTTTGTTGTGGATGAAAATTCTGTCTGTTTGAGCTACATGTAGCCTTTCCTTAAGTTTTGCTTTTAACAGCTACAGGATGCCTATCTATTGTCCCAAAAAACATCTTCAAAAAATGAGTCATATTATTCTTTTTCAGAGAAGAAAGCATGACATTATTAAGAAATTAGTGCATCTGAAATAATCTTGTCTTCGTAGTCTGCTATGTCATCTGTTAAACTCTGTGAGCATTCTGATCCCACTATGATGACTCTGTCGTGTGCAGCGTCCAGGCTGTCGCTGGCTGGAGGTTTGGAGGCCCAGGCCTCTGGCCAGCTTAGCCATCAATGAGGCCTTCAGCGGAGGGCACAAAAGGCAACTTGTGCGGTCATGGAAGGAGACTGGCTACAACCAGTAACAACCGGCCAGGCCCAAACCAGGCAGCGGCTGAGGATGTCAAACAAACTTGTTTATTAAATAGTCTCTGTGTGCAAAAGGTTGTGCCTCCAGGACAGCTTGATTTTTCATTTCAGTCATTCATCGTCAAATGCTCGTTTTCATCCGCTATCGCAGGTTGCGGGGTGCTGGAGCCTAACTGAGGGAGCGAGGTGGGGTACAGTCTGGGCGGGGCAAAAAAATAACAATGTTTTTTGTTGGTGTTTGCTTCCACACACTTGGGTTTTCTCAAGCTTGAAATTTCCTTTTAATGAAAGTAACGAAACTGAAATCCCAAGAAACAACATCACTCTCAACTTGCAGCTACAGTCACTATATCGGTTGTTTCCAGCTTTTGCTGTCCGAACCTTAAACCCCGAGAGCTTGAGCAGCAACAAACTCGTTAGTTATTATAAATGCAGTTCTGTTTCAGCACTATGAATCCTATCTTATATAGCTATTAATCACTGTGTCTATCTTTATCTATTACTTTTATCTATTACTGCCATTTATCCATTTTATTTTATCTGTCTGTTAGTACCTTTTATATTGCTGCCCATCACTCGACACTCTCCATTATTTACATGTGTACAGGCCTTTCTTGTGTGTGTGCATACTCCAGCCTATATGTGTGTTTATATATCAAGTGTAAAAAGAAATTCCTCATTGAGGATTAATAAAACAACTTTTACTAAGTTTATAATTGTTCATCCTGATAATTACTATAAGTAAACTAATTAAGCAAAAAAATTGTTCTACACTTGTGTATTATATTCTAAACTGTTTATCTGTTACTTTTAGTTCACTAGTATTACTGCTTCTACTCCCTATGCCTTCATCTAAACTGCATCAGCTGTTCATTTCAGTTATTTATTATTTATTTATTATTTTATTTATTTGTTATTATTTATTCTTTATTTCATGTATTATTATTATTATTATTATTATTATTATTATTATTATTATTATTATTATTATCATTATTATTATTATTATGTATTTATTTCATGTATTACATGTATTATTTCATGTATCATGTATTCATGTATTTATTTATTTCATGTATTAGAAGGATAGGATCAGGAATGAGTACATCAGAGGGACAGCACATGTTAGATGTTTTGGAGATATAGTCAGAGGCCAGACTGAGATGGTTTGGACATGTCCAGAGGAGAGATAGTGAATATATTGGTAGGAGGATGCTGAGTTTTGAACTGCCAGGAAGGAGGCCTAGAGGAAAACCAAAGAGGAGGTTTATGGATGTAGTGAAAGAGGACATCAGGTCTATCAGGTTTATGCGGATGCAAAAACCAAATTAGGGTGTTGAAACTAATTCAGGCTTTATGTTTATTTGGAATTTAATAAAGAGCAGAAGGACTTGTCACACCAAGTTTTATATCCTATTTTGTCTTATCTAATCCTGCTTTCTTTCATGCATATATGGATTTTTATTTGACAAGATTCACAAATGTTTTTTTGTTTTTTTCAGTTAAGGTTATTTGTATGTAGCAGTTTTCCACTAATCACCTGGTAGCTACAGAAGTAGAATGTAGTAGTAGAATTCTTATCTCTTTTTGGGAAAGGCTTAAACTGAGTTATATTTTGTAAAGACGTGACTCCATGTGTCAGTCAGGAACCCTCCATCTCTATCCGTGAGCACAAACAGGCAGACTGTAGGGAAGGCTGACTAAACACATGCTAAAAACACATAGGGTCATTTGTTGGTGGCTCAGGCATCTCCAGTCAGGATTTCACACCAGCCAGTTAGATGACAAAGTGTGCAAACCGGTGTGTGTGAAAAACAACCAGGCAAAGCATTGGACTGCTGGTTTGTATCACTCCTTAACTTCCAGAGGTGGCGGCTTCATTTCTCATGGGAGAATATCTGACAAATGATATCTTTACCATGCAACAAGAAGAATATGGACCCTTTCCTGCATTGCAGGACAAGTCTCTGTATCTCATATTGAATTGCATCAAACATTTTGAGAAAGTTCAATGAGAGAATGTGAGTAATTATCACACTCACTTTGTTTCCTTTCGGGGTCATCCTTCGGGACTGAATGTCACGCTAAGATTAATCACTTGGTTGGCCGATCAGACTAATTTACAGACGTCAACGTTATCTATTTTAGCTTCAGTTTAGAGCATAGAAGCTTATTCTGTTTAAGGACATCAATAACAGGAGATATATTTTTGAAGGTATAGACAAACTACAGAGCCTCTTATAAACCTGTTATTTCCATCCCGGTGAATAGAGAATTTCCTTTAAGCTATTTTTTCCCCTCAGAGGACAGAGAGAACCTTGTCAACTTGCTCCATAGCTATCATCCCCATTGCTCATTCGACCTCTACACTGTGACCTCTGGGACTCAGAGCTGTGCTGTTTTGCTTAGAGATGACTTTTCAGTTGATTTGAGAGTAAAGGTGGAATATAGCATTGACAGCATTAGTGAAAGGCTAGTGTCTTAATCTCTCAACTCTTAAATATAACAAATAAATGATATGATGGATCTAAATGCTTTCTATTGTACAAAAAAGGACCATAACTTAAGTGAAAATTGTTGACCTGCTTCTTACAAATAACTCCAACAGTTCTCTACATGTATGTAATAATTGCCACACATAGTTTCATCGCAAAGACTCACTTCTGCTTCATAGCTCAAGTGTTCAGTGTCATTTGAACAGCATGGCATCATGAATGCAGGCGAGTCATCCTGTTTGTCAAAGAGCAGCTTTCATAGTTTCAGACCCTCCACAAATACATCATTTACATCAAGTGGCAGACTCACAAATGCACACCTGTGAATGCGTGAGTTGAAAATAGGAGAAAATGACACACAGACACACGTCTTTGATGTCTACACAGGGCAAAATTACTCCCCATTATTTTCGTACAAGGGCAAATGAAAACATTAAATGTTCATACAAAAACAAACACCTTTAAATAATGACTATGTCAATATTAAGAACGTGGTTTTGTGGCTCAAAAAATGTCGGCAAATATTTAAGAGTTTGGTTACTACTTTATATATCATCTGACATAAAAATGGATAGATTCTTCTAACATGCCTTAGGGGCCACACATAGGTAATGTTGTATACCTATCAACTGTCCTAGAGAAATGACTTAAATATATCAAAAGAATATTTACCTGTGTGTGCAAGAGTCGCCAAGAGGCTGAGGAGCACCAAGAGAAGCAACCTACAGATGCTGCTGCAGTGAACCATGGTGGCTGTGAACAACAAGAAGAGTCTCCAAAAGCCCCTTAACTGACTTCAGATGAGTAACTAACCTTGGACAGAAGCAGGAGGGGAATGCAGGGGAGCACAGGAGGGGGAGAGGTAGGCAACTGAGGGCATGAGAGAAGGGGTGGGACTAGGTGGGCACAAGACAGTTTGGATGGACAGTGTGGACTTTGTCAGCACATCACAGCAGGGCACACCCACTCCAAACTCATATAGCCACATAGTTGGGTGTGGGGCGTAAACATTCAGGAGCCACTGACCACGACTCTGCTGGAGATATTTACGCCTTAACTCCACATGGAAATTTTTAAGCGTTAGTCAAAACAAAGATGGTAGCACTGGAGATGTCAAGAAACTAGGCCGAAACTGGTCAACTGTCAATAATGCATCAGTAGATTGGATGTAATTAGCTCATGTAGCAGGATGGAAGTATTCATTGTCCCATGCATTGACACATGTGGCGGGCGTCACTGATTGACATTCACTGAGGTGAGCCGGGCATAAAAGCCACAGCTCCTCTCGCTGTGCTTGGTCTTGCTCCCCCTGGCGCATCACTTCCATGGCAGAGGTTGGCTGCCTCAACAGTGACTGCTTGTGCGCCATTCCATGCTATCTGTATGTGCTCCAGTGTCTGGCTGCAACAAGCATTTTCTCGTAAGCCCGATGGTGGCCGTGTTGAGCGCGCTCACATCCTCCCTCATATGTGTGCGAGTCCGCGTTGGTTAAAAGGTAAACCTGCAATCAGCTGATGCTTTGTGTCACCGGCTGCGTCCTGTGCCAACTTCACAACTCACTGTGCCCAGGCAGTGAGTTGTGAGAGCTCTCCAGAGCATGCATAAGCGACAGCGGTGGGGAAAAACTCCCTCATTGAAGAAGAAACTCCGGGCACGACCCAGACACTGGTGGGCGGCCATCTGCCTTGACCGGTTGGGTGGAAAAGAAATACAATTAAGATAAGGACAGGACAAGAGAAAGAGAAAGACAGAGAGAGAGAATGGCAGACTCTCTCTGGAAGATACGCCAGATAGTTTGGAGATATGATGAAGGTGCTGAAGCGGGGATCCTATTCTATGATTGTATGATGGCACAGAGGAAGAAGAGGAAGTAGGACCCCAACTGATGAATAAAGGAGGGGTGATACTGGTGGAATTAGAGGAGCAGGTCCACAGCGGCTGGACAGATGAGGGGTGAACCTGAGAAAACCTGTGAGGACATAGAGCACAGAGACTCCAGGGAAGAAGTCGAATCAGTAAGGTGTGAAATGATACTTGGAGAGAGAAAAAGGTCGGAGAAGAGGGATAACAGAGGGTCTTCATGTTGAGTCCTCAACAGTGTAGGTCTGTAAGAAAAAGAACTGCCCAAGCCGCTTTAATTGTAAATTTTCTGAAAAGGAAACACTTTAAGTCTAGTCTTAACAATGAGAGGGTGTCTGCCTGGTTTTGGCCCGCAGACTGCAGTCTCCTACTTCTCCACATTTAGATGGAGATTGACCCACCACAGTCGTGTCATTTGCAAACTTTATGATCAGGTTGGAGCTGGAAGTTGGTGTGCAGTTGTGGGTCAGCAGAGTGAAGAGGAGGGGGCTCAGTACATATCCTTGGGGGGCCCCCGTGTTCAGCGTGATGGTGCTGGAGGTGTTGTTGCCAACTCGACCTGCCTGTGGTCTCCCTGTCAGGAAGTCCAGCAGCCAGTTGCAAATGGAGGTGTTGAGTCCAAGCTGGTCTAGTTAATGGATGAGCTGCTGGGGGATGATTGTGTTGAATGCTGAGCTGAAGTCTATGAACAGCATACTGGCCTATTAGTTTTTGGTCTCCGGGTGGATGAGGGTTGAGTGTAGGGCAGTGGAGATGGCGTCATCGGTCGAGCGGTTGGACTGGTAAGCAAACTGAAAAGGATCCAGGGTTGAAAGGAGGGCAGACTTGATGTGGTGCATGACTAGACGCTCGAAGCACTTCATGATTATGGGAGTGAGAGCAACCCGGTGGTAGTCGTTGAAGAAGTATGGTGGCGATTTCTTTGGGATTTGGATGATGGTGGTGGCTTTGAGGCAGGTGGGGACAACAGCCTGGCTCAGGGAGATGTTGAAGATGTCTGTGAAGACATCTGTGAGCTCGTCAGCACAGTCTCTCAGGATACGACCAGGAATGTTGTCAGGACCTGGGGCTTTCTGTGCGTTGGTCTTTCTGAAGACTTGCTTCACAATGTCCGGAGAAAGTGAATGCGTGGTCACCAGGAGGGGTTGGAGTCTTCTGTGCCGGGATGCTGTTGTCTGCCTCAAAGCGTGCAAAGAAGTCATTTAGATGATTTGGCAGAGTGGTGGAGCTGTGGGAGGAGTCGTTGTTAACGTCAGTTAGATAGGACTTAAACCACATTGGTGCTGATCCCTTATTACCAATCGTTTTGTCCATTTGTTTCAATAGAATACTGTGGTCGATTGTGTCGATTGTGCGCTAAGATCCAAGAGAACCAGTATAGAAACAAGTCCTCTGTCTGAAGCAGTTAGTAGGTCGTTGCCAACCTTGACAAGTGCCATTTCCGTACTATGATGTTCCCTAAAATCTGATGGGAAATTCTAAAATAAACTGTTGGATTTAAGGAAATCACATAACTGATTAGTGACTATTTTCTCCAAGATCTTAGGTAAGAATGGGAGATTTCATATGGGTCGATAATCATTTAGAACAGCAGGGTCAATATTAGGTTTTTTGAGAAGTAGCTTGATTACAGCTACTTTAAAAGGCCGTGGTACAAATCCTGTTGATAATGACAGGTGAATTATTTTAAGGAAGTGGCTGCTAAGTAAAGGTAAAGCTACTCTGATGAGCTTTGATGGAATGGGATCTAACAGACAGGAGGCTGGTTTAGATGAGGAGACCATTTTAACCAGCTGACTACTCTGTGTTGGAGAAAAGACATCCAGAGCCAAAAGGTTCAAGACTCAAATGTGTGTTTTCCAGATACAAGGGATCTAAAGAAGGACTAGAGTTGGTGGAGGACAGGACGCTATTAATTTTGTCTCTGACGAGCGGGATCTCATATTATTGAAAAAAATCATAAAATCATTGCCGTGGAGACTTAGGCTAGTTTAGGCTCGTACACACTGTGGTTCTTAGTCAATCTGGATACAGTACTGAGCAAGAATCTGTGGTTGTTTTTATTGTCCTCTATTAACGATGAATAATAGGCTTCTCTAGCAGAATGCAGTGCCTTCCTGTATTTATGTAAACTATCTTGCCACGCTGAATGGTGTTCTCCTAGTTTAGTAGAACGCCATTTGGGTATGGGAATTAAACTAGGGACCTCACATCCCCTGTTTTATAGTCTTATTTTTTAGTGGAGCAATCAAATTTAAATCAGTGAGACAAACGGAAAAAAGGCTTCAATTTGCTGGTGAGCATAAAGACTGGACTCTGGAGCAATGGAAGAAGATCACGTGGTCTGATGAATCAAGATTTACCCTGTTCCAGACTGATGGGTACGTCAGCATAAGAAGAGAGGCAGATGATGCGATGTACCCATCATGCCTAGTGCCTACTGTACCAGCCCTTGGGGGCAGTGTTATGATCTGGGGTTGCTACAGTTGGTCAGGTCCAGGTTTAGCAACAGAATGTGTTCAAAGATGAGTCAGCTGATTACCCAAATTGACTAAATGACCAGGTTATTCCATCAATGGATTTTTTTCTTCCCTCATGGCAGGTGCATATTCCATGATGACAAAGCCAGGATCCATTGGGCTAAAATTGTTCATTCAATTTGTGGTGTAATTTTTTTTTCTACACTTATCTAAATAAGTTAAAATACTGTAATTGTCAATATTTGGAACCCCTTTTCTGGTCATGAGTAGAAGGAACCTGTGTGTCCTTGTTGTTGGACAATAATTCCATGGGTGGCATTGTCATGTGTGGGACACATGTAAAGATGCTGAGCACCCCATCACCATGTATTGTTTTTTTAATAATTTTTATTATTTGAGTTTATTATTTTGTGGGTTCATATTCTGTTCATATGCAACGTCAAATTTAGTATTTTAGTAAAGAATACATGGGTACAATGGGCAGTGCTCACACAGGCACTTTGGGCAGCCAGGTGGCCCAGTATGTCCGTATGGGAGACTGTTTGTCTTCTATGGTGACCAGCAGCACGGGGGCGCCACAGGGGACCGTGCTCTCCCCCATTCTCTTCACCCTCTACACATCAGACTTCAAGCACAACTCGGATACATGCCACATACAGAAGTATTCTGATGACACTGCAATTGTGGCATGTATCCAGGAGGCCAATGAGGGGGAGTACAGTGCATTGGTGGCTGACTTTGTGGAGTGTTGCCAACAGAACCAGCTCCAACTCAACGCCTCCAAGACGAATGAGATGGTGCTGGATTTCCGGTGGGCACCCCCCTCTCCACAGCCAGTGATCATCGAGGGCAGTGAGGTGGAGGTGGTAGGTAACTTTAAGTACCTGGGACTGCAGCTAGACAGCAGACTGGACTAGTCACTCAACTCGGACTGTGTGTGCAAGAAGGTGCAGAGCAGAATGTACTTCCTGAGGAGGATGGCCTCCTTCAACATCTGTCCCGAGCTCCTTCTCATGTTCTATCAGTCCGTAGTCTCCAGTGTGCTGTCATACGCCCTTGTGTGTTGGGGTGGTGGGGCCAGGAAAACAGATATGGACCATCTTAGCGGGCTCAGTGGTTGGGCTGAGCCTGGACTCTGTGGAGACACTTCTGCAGAGCAGGACCATGTCTAAAGTCAGGGCTATCATGAATAACACCAGCCACCCCCCTAGAAATAAATGTCAATGCCAACAAAACTCAGACCTACATAAATCCATGAATATGTCTGAGAATGGACCTGGATCCAGACCATAACCCTGGTCTGGGACAGTCAACTGCAGCCAATAAAACAATGGCTGCAGTTTTTCTTACCTTTTCAACAATATGGTATATGTAGAGAGTCAATATGTACAGTATGTGGTTGAGATACAAATCAGTTGTCCATCCAACCATCTGGGGCCGGGTCATGGCAGTCATTCCGAATAAAAGCAGATCCAGGTCATATTTTAGATCATTTGAAAATAAAGATAATTTAGCTTCCAGGGTGGACAAAGTATTTGGTGCAACTTCATTTGGCATGATTTGATGATTTGATGTATAAACTTTGAACTGTTCTAAATTCATTTATTTACCCAAAATCTCACCAACAATGGTGCGTTTCTATATCATTTAGGGTACCCTGTTTTGTATCCTGCATTTTTGAGTTTTGTTTCTAATCTCTGGATTTAATAACCATAATTCTCAAATATGTTTCAATGTGGTGAGAAGATGCGCCATTACTTCCTGGAAAATAGTCCCAGGTTGAGTCTTTCAAGAGGGAGTCAAAACTGAACAGCGAGTACAACTTAACCTGCAAAAAGGCCTGTCATTTATGAGAATAACTGAGAACCTACACAGACGTCATTTATGGGTGATACATAAAGCTCCTAAGTCACTGACAGGTAAAAGATGATGCCCGGTTTAACTTCTCTTTGAACACCAAATACTGATTTCCACTCATGTTTCAAGGTCTTGTTGGTACCTGTATGAAATGTGGTTTGTTGTAGTCAGATGAGTGCATGTGAATGAAATCACCAACACATTTGTAGGTTATCTGAACAGTTCAGATGCAGGTGTGAACAACCCACACTTCAGACTGTTTATTTCATACTGCAATAAAAAAGTATGACTTCAGCAAATCATTTTCATATATTATAATACAGATGCAGAATTGAAAGTTTTTCCTTTAAACAGCCTAGTATTTTACAAGAACGATAACTACTCAGGACCTTTGAACATGTCCTTAAAACAGGACATAAGTGGGCACAAATCCTTGGGCTCTAGATTATGCTGTCATTATCCATGAACACCCAGCAGAAAACAGGGAGGCAAAAGAGAAAAGAGGGATTGAAGTGTGAGGGGGAACTTTCAATAAATAAAACAATGGCTGCAGTTTTTCTTACATTTTCAACAATACCCCACCACCCCACCCATATATCCACACTGCAAAAAAAAAAAAGACATGTCAGAGGCCAGATTTGATGTTGGTGAATCAAAATTGGGACTGAGCAGCTAATGTGAAACTCATATTGATGCCTATCCCAGAAACTGTTTTTGCCTTCTTAGCTGCTGGGATGCTGAACTGTCGGGTTTCCACCATTCCTTTTGTCTGGAGAGTTTTCACCAGATTGTAGGTCTGTAAGCATCAGGGAACACACGGTCTCAGACGTCGTCGTTTGTTGATAATTTGGAATCAAAAAATTACCAAGAGTGTGCCTATTAAACAGGAAACTGAAAATAACGATAAAAGCTGAGGAAACAGTCAAGGTGGCTGCAGTAGGGTTTAGAAGAATACAGCTGTTGTTCAAATTGGATAAAGTCAGCGGGGTTTACTTGGCTACAGTCCCTTAAAAGTCCTCCAAAGTCTCAATCTCTCCCATATTCAACCTCTCAGATGAGGCATTGACAGAAAAACCTGAAAAAGAAAAAAAAAAAAAAATCAGATATGATTCATGAAAAGAGCTGCAATGTTATTTTTCTTCAATTTTTGAAGGATCCTTACAAAACTGTCTACACAAAAGTCAGCATGACTGGTCTCTGTACAGATAGGACTGGTGATTCAAATTTAAAAAACAAAATAAAACAATACAATAAAAGCTTACATTCCATTGAATTGTATGACATTTATTTAAAAAACGGGGAAAAAATTAATTAACTACATGTTAGCTGCTCTTGTATAGCCAGACCAATCACCACATTCATTTTAGTGCTGATCTGTCCTTTTAGATACATGGTTTCCTCACTTTCCACAACACTTTACTTCTGCGCTTTTTCACATGTTGTTGATGCAACTGAACATCTAATTTTTTATATGATTGGCTGTTTGCATGTCACTGGAGCAGGACATGACAACATTAACTCACTGGCTTCTTTGATGTCTATAGATGTCAATTCAAATCCAAACGTTCATTGCCAATGATGTCTATAGACGTCAATTATATATATCAGAGGGAGGGGATGGAGAGACAGTCTGGCGAAGCCCCCCTATTAATATCATACTCCTACAACAGTGTGGGTGTGAACTTATGTGGTATGAAAAAGTTTGGGTACCCCTGATAATTTTATAGGTTTTCCTTTATAAATCACTGGCTGTTTGGATTAAAACATTCAGCTAAATACATCATATAGCAGATGAACACAGTGGTGTTTGAGAAGTGAAATTAAGTTTACAGGATTTACCAGACGTGTGCAATAATTATTTAAACAAAAGTAGACAGGTGCATAAATTTGAGCATGCCAACACAAAAATTATATCAGTATTTAGTGGAGCCTGTTTTTGCAGACATAACAGCCTCTAAATGCTTTCTATAGCTTCCAAAGAGGGTATGGATTTTGGTTGGTTATTTCTTGACTACTGGTCTTCACAGCACTTCTCCAGTTTGGTTAGTTTGATGGTTGCCATCACAGTCAGCCCGCTTTAAATCACACCAAAAAATTTTGATAATATTCAGGTCCGGAAGTGAGATGGCTATTCCAGAACATTGTACTTGTTCCTCTGCAGGAA
Organism: Antennarius maculatus; assembly: GCA_013358685.1. Classification (NCBI taxonomy): domain Eukaryota; kingdom Metazoa; phylum Chordata; class Actinopteri; order Lophiiformes; family Antennariidae; genus Antennarius; species Antennarius maculatus. Next base: position 6,060,336 of record CM023619.1, on the reverse strand, counting down.
TCCTTAGTAGAATCTGAACAGCGTTTAGGGTCACTGTCTTGTTGAGGTATCCAGCCCCAGCATAAATTCAGCTTTGTCTCTGATTCTTAAACATTGTTTGCAAGAATCTGCTGATACGAACTGGAATTCCATGCAACCTTCAATTTTAATAGGATTGCCACTGGACACACAGCCCCAGAGCAAGATGGAACCACCACCAAATTTTACTGTGGGCAGCGAGTCTGTTTTGGAACACTGCTTTCTTAATCTACCATGCGTACCACCCCGTGCTGTGTCCAAATAATTTTAGTTCATTCAGTCCAGAGCATCTCATTCCAAAATGAAGCTGGCTTTTCCAAATGTGCTTTAGCATACCTGAAGCGACACTGTTTGTGGCATGGGCGCAGACAAAGCTTCTTCCGCATTGCTCTTCCATAGAGCATCCCTTTGTGTAAAGTGTGCTGAATAGTTGAACAACGCACAGTGACACCATCCAAAGCAAGATGATTTTGTGGGTCTTTGAAGCTGATCTGTGGGATGTCTGACTGTTCTCACCATCCGTTGCCTTATCTGACATTTTTCTTGGCTTGCCACTCCGTGCCCTAACTAGAACTTTACCTGTGTTCTTCCATTTCCTCACTATGTTCCTTACAGTAGAAAATGACAGCTGAAATCTTTATGAGATAACTTTTGGATCATTCCCCTAAAACCATGTTTGACGATCTTTGTTTTCAGGTCATTTGACAGTTGTTTTGAGGCTCCTCTATTGCCATTCTTCATAGAAAATGCAAAGAGGACAACAACTTACTGTATTTGTACATAAATTATTTTGCCATCAAAACCCTTCTTTTCAGTGTTATTTTATCGAAGTAAACCGTTGAGGTGTTAGAGGTGTCACTAAAGCAAAAAATATTACCGTCTGTCACCGTTCTGCTCAACGCTCGTCTTTGTACAAAAAGTGTGTCATCTCCATTTTTACATCCCGCGAAGCGGTGATGTATTGTAATTGTCAGTGTTAGTGTGTTCGTCTGTCTGTCCACCAAATATCTTTACAACCTTTGCAGATAGAAAAATGAATGAAAAAGCACATTACTACAGGCGGCAAAGGGGATGAAAATGAGATGATGACCTTGACCTTGAGAAAACTAGGTCAAGGTCAAATTTCAACTCTTATACCTTTTTAGGTACACATCTCTGAAACCTGATGAGATATTATCACAAAACAAAAAGCAGGAAGCCAGAGGCACAAAAATGTGATGACCTTCACCTTTGGAAAACTAGGTCAGTAGGGTCAGGGTAAAACTTTGAATTCAGGGTTGTCGTGGGATGTTGCAGTCTCTGACTGCCTTGTTTTGGTTGTTTTTGCTGAAACCACCCTTTGTTCTACTGCTGATAACTAAAGAACCCAAGAGGCTACCAACAAAATACTTTGCTGAGGAAGAGTCTACGCTTCGTTCGTTTGTTTGTGTGTATTTATGCATATAGTCATAGAACTCAATATTCTGTAGACCTTAATAGATCAGTCAAAATGCTCCAAAATGCTGGCAGTATGGGGAACCTCTGCTCTGAAAATGGCCGGCAGCCAATGAGTTAAGGAGGCTGCAGTTTTTACTCCATGTCCTGCTCTCATACACAACAAAGAGATTTGGTGCTGTCTAAAGAATGAATCTGCTGTCTTTGTGCAGCATAGCAGTCATGTCCGAGAAGGGAGTTGGCCAAAATGTTAAATCAGAGGTTATTTAATGTTATGATATAAAACACATTCATAAAGGATCTGAACAGCTACCGCTGCTTTAAATTAGGCTAGTAAAGGATTCTGATTCTCCTAAAGGAATGAAAACAAAGGCAAACTCAAGATGTAAATTTATACGCCTCTATAAAGAATATGTGAAGTGTCACTGAAGTGTTGTGGATAAGAAGATTGAGTAGCCCATAATCCAACTACAGACAGGGGTAAATCTACATTATCGCTCAGGTGTTGTGATCTAGATTTTTGCATCTAACATTTAGAAAAAAAACTCAAAATTTGGATATTAAAAATATATATTAAAATATATATTATACGGTGCAACATTACAATCAGGATGTAATTTGTTGTGGGAGATCATCCTTTACATCTCTACCTCTGCTGAAAGTATTTTAACCTTGGGGTGACATCCCAAAAAAAGAAATAACAGGTAGGTTTTCTTACAGGAAGCCTATAATCTGTGTTGCTGGAACTGACTTTCAACCCGACCTGAATTGTCAGCAGTCTTGATGCTGACAAACGTCCCCACACAAACCAATACATTGTGTGTTGGTTCACAGAGATGTGTGTAAAAGGACAAAACGCTGAAGATGACACATCAACAGGAAAGCGGAAAAGGCCACATATAGTCTGACATCAGAGCAAACTGTTCACTTAATCTTACATTTGCTGAGTTATTTTGGCATGACATATGAAATCTTAATCTACAGGGTGTTAATGTTCCGTTTTACAGACCGTTTGCATTAGGCTAAATCCTCTTGTCATGTTCGTGTGATCGGCACTTATCCATGGTCCTGAAACTTAATTGGGCCATCTTCCAAATCGTGGCTGGCACAAAAAAAAAAAAATGTTTCGTGTCTTTTTTGAGTTTGTATTTAATATGAATGCTCAACTGTTTGGAATTTGACCTCATAGGTCCTACCATTATCCTAAAAAAGATTTAAGCATGCTGATTGCTTACTTTTCATGATTATATCCAAATGTGTATGTTTTTTTCTTTTCATTTCAAGGGTCGCCACAGCAAATCAGTTGCCTCCATCTAACCCTGTCTTCTGCATTCTCTTCTCTCACACCAACTACCTTCATGTCCTCTTTCACTACATCCATAAACCTCCTCTCTGGTCTTCCTCTAGGCCTTCTGCCTGGCAGTTCAAAACTCAACACTGTTTTCTTTGACAGAAATCTTCCTTGTGGCTGTTTTTGTGGTCTACAATTTAAATGTCAACCATATGAATGAAGCATTACAACTATTCAGTGAGGCCCTAGCAGCGAATCTTTGTAGAATCTTCAAATTTGGTATTTGCTCTCACCAAGGAGGCTCGGGTCAGCACGGACCATCTTCTGCTTCTTTTTCTTCTTCCCTGAGGTGACAGTCTCAAATCGCTGCTGCTGGGCACTCGTATGGTTGGACTGGTAAAGAGACGAAGATCCAGTTCCTGGCCATACAGAATCCTGACCACAAAAAAATATGGATTTTAAAGACTGAATGGACTGATGGACTTACGTTCTATGATACCAGCAAAGTCCCACTTTCTTTTTGCCTTAATGTCATCCAGTATTCATTTAAGGCATAACTTTACAGAGTTGAGAAATGGGTTCTGTTTTCATATCGACTGCATTTGAGGAAGAACACCTCTGCCAATCAGAGAAATGGTTGACTTCATAGCTAGAAATGCCACTGACACATCACTTCTGGTTTAAATTACAAATCACCACAAATTAAAACAATGAAGAACATAAAGCACCATGATCTGAAGGGACATTACATCAAACTTTGACTAGCAGGAGGCATGTGGACCACTCGATTACAGCAGCATGCCGGCCTCTGAACAGAGAAAGAGCTGGACACTCAGATCTACCGACATGCAACATGAAGATCGATATATTTAGTGTATGCATCTTTTAGGACATTCACCTCTTGTTTTGTGCACACTATTGACAGGGGGAGAGGGAAGAAAATCAAATGAAGCACAAATAGGCGTTCTTCCTTAGTGCATGCTTCCTTAGCGTTTCATGAAAATTGGAGAATATTTTCTGTAAACTCACTGACATTCCTCAGTCATGCTCACCTGTTTCTGCTTCAGGACTTGCTGTTGGTTGTGTGGAGGTTGTTTCTGTTGGTTAGCATTCTGTTTGGCACGACGTTCAAGGAATTGCTTGGCAAAATCCTTGGCTTCGGCAGTGTCTCCCAGATAAGCCCTGACGTAGTCGTGTACCTCATACGAAGAGTCCACTTCTTTCAGGAAAGATGCAAATGTGGGAACTAGTAGAAAGAAAGGGACAGACAGAGAACATTGGTGAATTTCCAAGAATGGTTCAACAATTATAGAGCCTTTGAAAAACAGATTTTAAAATCGTACCGTCCAGATTGTTGGCTGTGTTGAGAGTGTGTAGAGTTTGCTCACACCACTGCATGAAGGTGTCCTGCTTGCTTTTACTAACCCCTTGAAACAATTTTAACAGCTTCTCCTCCTCTTCTACCTTCTTATTGGCCCGTCCACTCAAAGAGTTACTTTACAAGCAGGCAAAAATGAAAATTTAGGCTGTTATGCTGTCTTACTACTCATTCACTTCATATGTTAAGATATGGTTGTGACATTCTTTTATTTAGGCATTCTTAGTCAGTACCTGAGGTTGGCATTGCCTTTATTGTTCTTCTGTGTGCTCCCTTTTCTGGGCTGGGGAGGCTGCTGAACAGCCTCTTTCGCAGCTTCATCCCAGAAACCCATGTTAGAGTTGTGGGTGTCACCCCAGATACTGCTGGAATCTGAACTCCAATTAGGGCAGGAGCTGGTATTCACAGAACCCCACACTGAGTTACTGAGAGATGTCTGTGACAAGAAGGAGAAACTGTCATTGACCTAACACTTGTTCCTAGAGTTACACTCTTCATCTGTATATAAATCTCTTACAGTCCTGGTTTGATTGCGGCTCTGTTGAGTGACAATGGGAAGTTGTTGTGGATGTTGCTGCTGCTGCTGCTCCTTCCGCTGTTTCATCTGCTGGGCTTCCTCTCTTTGAATCTCGAGCAAAGATTTGGTGATAGCTGGCTGTTTGGCCACACTTCCCCAACCAGAAAGCTTGGCCTGAGGCTGCTGAGCCAGTTGTATGGCCTGTTGCTGCTGTAACTTCAGGAGCTCCTGTTGCTGACGCCAATGCTTCAAGGGAGAGGATAGAAATGCCTGACATGAATTATCTTATGTGAAAACGGCATGTGACTAAATAACCAGAATAACTTCTAAAATGCATCTAAAGCACCACTTTTTACTCCTGAAAATTAAATGACATTGAAGGCATTGCAGTCCCCAAAATGACAAAACTTTTGAAAGGTAGATAATGCTTGCTGTTCTTACATCCTCCCGTGCTTGTCGCTCTCTCTCCTCTTCCAGTTTCTGGATTTCAGCCAGTGACAGGGTGTTCTGAGGCTGGTTGAGAGTGTTAGATGACTGCTGGCCCCACTTTGAAGAGGATGGAAGCTGAAGAGCAGGACATGGTACAGTCACTTGAAATACACTAGCATCATTTATTTTAATGGAGTGATCCTCTGTCTGAATCTGCCTTGTGGCTGAGCATAACATGGACATATTTCACCAAGGTAAAATGAACTTTACTGTCTCCTATTGGGGAAATTATCTTTCCACTCTACAAACTGGTTGTTACAACACACGTGTGTGTGTGTGTGTGTGTGTGTGTGTGTGTGTGTGTGTGTGTGTATCACACACCCACACTACAAGATGCAGTTAAAAGCCTTTAATTTTCTCAAAAAAATGATGGTGCACCTTTTAACCTGAAGCTACTTATGTGTGCACTGACTTCCAAAATCTGTAAAAATGCGATTTGTGCAATTTTAGTCAAACTGATTGTCGGACCGTTTCCCACCGACATAGGGATGTAAAACATCACTGCGTTCATTGGCAGCGATAAACAAATTACAATATGTACGATTACCCCTGCCACACCTCCGGAAGGTAGGTTCATTACTACTGTGCTGCAAAACAACAATTGTTTGGTTTAGGACCCCCTAAAAACGGCGTCAGCGAAGTGACACGCTTACGAGGCACAATTCAAACTACAGACTATCAATTACGCAGTTGTGAATGGGAATAGAGTGGCCGCGAGAGTCGTATTTTTTTCCACGCTTCAGTGCATCTTGATCTGCGACTCCATAAGCACACATATCGTCGCTACTGTGGAAAAACCAAGAAAAACAAATGAATTCGGTGCTTGCCATCATCTCTGGAGGATTAACAAAAGAACTCTTAACTGCTGGACATTGGTGTAAACAGGGAGTTCATAGTTAAGTTGTGAACGATGGATGAGAGACGGCGAGCACACCTTTACTAAGGCTGGGAGGCAGCGCCGGGCGAGTTACGCCACCATATGTGAATGGATTGTGGATGCCTGGCCTAAAGTATCTGTTTTGACTGTTATCATAGCTTTTGTGAACGCCAGCATCATAACTGAGCAGTCACCTGGAGACTGAATCAAACAGTGATGAGAGGGAACCTGGTATGTTTGATGGCAAAATTGCCCCGCTGTTCAATTCAGATACAGAAAATGAGGACTTCAATGAATTTGTGACAAGAAAAAGATTGACCAAAAGATAATGTGAGTGTATTTTTAAATGCGGTGCGACTTACGTGTGACTTAAGTACAAAAATAGACTCCGTAATTGAGACTGTGCCTTATAATCAAATGTGTCTTATGGTGCAGAAAATACGGTATATGTATTTACACAGTAATCTCTCGTTATTCGCGGTTAATGCCTCCAGGATTGCCCATGAAAAACAATATTCTGCGATATAACAGCAAAGTATTTATTTTATTATTTACGGTAATTTAACCGTTTTATTAACCCTCCCCATACTGATATCTTATATCTATATAGACTGTTTAAGGCCCTTTTGTGAAAAGTGTTTCGTGAATACATGGAAATGTGCTGCGTTTCGTGAGTCTTGGAACACAGCGCACAAAAGGATGCTGTCAACCAATAGCATGTGCGTACGGTATCACATGACTACCTACTAAAAATCCGCGATGTAGTGAATTTGTGTATCTTGAAGCGTGAATAAACGAGGAATTACTGTATACATATATGTGTGTATGCGAGTACTGGCCTGTAACACACACACACACATAAGCAAGTGATGGGGAGGTAGAGCGGCAGGCAGCGACTTTGTGATGCGTCCAATGAGCAGCTCATAAAATAGGATGGCACCTTGCTCAGAGACGCCTCGGCAGGTGAACTGAGACCTCCCACTGCCAGTTCACTCTCTGAAATATTTTTGCCCAGCACGGGTCTTTAACGGGGACCCTCCAGTCCCCAGCCCAAGACTTTGTCTACTGAGCTACTGTCACCCCTAAAGGTAAAGCGGCAGAAGGAGCTGACTAACATCTAATTGGTTGAAATAATGAGGGCTGATGTACTGCTGTGGATATAGTCATATCAAGTAAAGTTCTCAAGGTAACTCCGCTGAAGGTATTACATGAACATTTCTATCCCTCACCTTCATTTGTGCTAGTTGCTGCTGCTGTTGCTGCTGTAGTCTCCTGAGGGCCTCTTGCTGCTGCTGCCTCTGTCTCTGTAGCTCCTGTTGTCTTTGGACTTCCTGTTCTTTCCTCTTCTGCTCCTCCTCCTGCTGTTGGGCCAGAGCAGCCGCTGCTGCAGCAGCTTCTTCTTCTGCTCGCTTTTCCTCCTCATGCCTCCTCAGTGCTTCAAGCTCCTCTTGCTTTCTGCGCTCTTCCTCCTAGTGAGGTTGAGTTATTGCAATTAAGTGGCATTAAAAAAGTCCAGAAAGGACATCAAATCCTGTTAGCTTACCTGTTTGCGAAGGAACTCCTCTTGTTTCTTTCTCTCCTCCTCTTCCCTCCGCCTCTCCTCTAGTCGGCGGAGGGCTTCCTCTTGTACCAGTCTCTCCTCTTCTTCTTTTTGCCTACGATGTGCCTCTTCTTGTTCTCTTTGCCGTCTTAATGCTTCATCCTAAGATTTACAACTCAGTGAGTCTCAACTTTCAACGCCATTAGAGAAGGTAACTCATTTTGAAACAGCAGATCAAAGACTTTAGGAGTTTAAGATACATCAAAAGCGCCACCTGTTTCTGCCGTGCAAGCTCTTCTTCTTTCAAACGTTTCCGTTCCTCCTCTTGTCGAGCCAAAAGGGCCTCCTCCAGCCGTTTTCTCTCCTCTTCCTCCCTTTTAGCTCTCATTTCTGCCTCACGTCGCTCCATTTCCAACTGTTGGAAAATTAAAAAAACAAAACAACAACACACGATTGAGGTATACTCTACAATAACATAACAGAAAGGGAGGATGAGGGAGATGGTTTGTCATCAAATCTGTTGACCTAAAATAGGACTGTGAATTTTGGGACTGCTTGCTCTGAACACTTAGAATGCCAACTCCTGAAGAATTTAGATTAAATACTATTAACCTTTGCTGACTTTGCCTTTTCGAACTGTTGCATCTGCTCGATGGTTGGAGCTTGTGCCATGGAGTCTATGGGTAAATCCCACACACTGCTGCCATCCCATGCTGTTGAGAGTAATTTGAAAACATGAGTGACACTTGCCTTATTGTGATACGGACTTGTTCATTTGCTTTTGTGTGTTTCGTGAAGAAGTAAACTTTCCAGGTAATTAAAGGTAGAAACTCACTGCCTGAAGAAGCTTGTTGGAGGTTTGGTGTGCAGGATGCCTGAGACGTCGGGTTCTGCATTTCCCACACAGAACCTGATTCTGGTCCAGACAACGACCGAGTAACTGGAGGTAGGAGGCTCTCAGATGCTCTAAAAAACGTAAGTATAAATAAATGCTAGCAACTTATGTGCCAATGCAACACAAACATGCTGTAATATTGTGTGCATATGTGTATTGAACCTCATCTTGAGAGCTTGGTATTGCTGTAGAATCAGATTGATCTGTTGTTGATGTTGCTGCTGTTGTTGAAGAGGCGCTGAGCTAAGAGCTGCAGCTTTCTGCTGGGCCAAGGCCTGAGCGTACTGCTGTCTGATCAGTGAAAGGTCAACGGATTACAAAATCATTAACTGATCATTGATCTATTATGAGAAACAGATCAAATCTACAGTATAACTTATTCCTGTGTTTCATTCACAAGTATCTTCACACATGCAGATATTTATATGATTGTTTACAAATTTGTGTATTTGAATATTTAATATAATCCATACACAACCATGATACAACTAAATTGTGAAAATTGTCAGATCTGAGGTGCGTGTACCTGAGGAGGTATTGATATTGAAGCTGCTGTAATTGGTAAAGGTTGAGAGCATTGAGCTTTTGTTGCCTCTTCAATCTTTCTTGATCACCATCCCCCTGCATTACACAAGAGTCAGAATTAATTATCATACAAACACAAAAAGCTACAAGTGATACTGGGAGAACTACAGTATTTCCGCACTATAAAGTGTACCTAAAGCCTTTAATTTTCTCAATTTCTTATAATCCAATGTGCCTTATATATGAAAAAAGTTTTAAAATAGAACATTCATTAAAGATGAGTTCTCAGATGCGTTTTATAATCCAGTGTGCCTGATGTATGAATTTCTTTTTTAAATAGGCCATTCATTGAAGGTGCACCTTATAATCCAGTGTACCTTAAGAGTGCGGAAAATACTGTACTGTACTTTGAGGTCAACATTCTTATGGTGACTTAACAATCAAGTGAAAGAAACATTCGGCGGTACAAATGCTATCACACCTTTTTATATCAAAGCATCATCAGCGCAATATATTGTTTTCTGTTTAAATTTTTACTTCACAATGATCAATGAGTAAAGGTTTCTTTTACTCTCTGAAATCCATTCCTGAACTGGAATCAGAAATCTACCTTTCAAGACAAAAGGAGTATAAACGTGGGATAGAAGTGGAATATAAAGGAACTGCTTCAGTACTTCATACTTCATCAAAACTGGCAATTTAAAATCAAAATAGAAAAATATTTTCTTCCCTTTTAAATGATGATCGACAGCAGAAAAATTTATTTCAATTGCTTGAGGAAAAATTTTCACAATTAAAGTCAGGGCAGAGACAGCTATTGAAACATTTCACAGCCTCACGAGAGATTCACAGAGCATCTTAGTCACATAAACGGTGGAGTACCACACCACCTAGAGATCATTGCTGGGACCTGCAGCTTACTGCTGATAAGATTACAAAGGAAGCCTTTGCAAATAAAGGAATAAAATGGAACATATTTAGTAGACGGATACCTGCAGAGGTGGAGGGGCAGGGCCTGGAGTGAATGGTACCCTACCCCATATCTTCATGATGTCTCCAAGCGGTTGAAATACTTCGTCGCATCCTCTTTTGACTAACAGAGACATTGTGAAGTAACCAGCCTGGAACCACTCAGTCATTTCCTGATTACTGAATGGACCTAAGAGAACAGAAAAAAAGGAAAGTAGTAGAGGGACTACCAGGAAAAGGTTTTTTTTTAAAATTAAATAAGTGTGAAGTCTCTAACTCAACCTTTGGACATATAAATCTTGTTCCTAATCTCACCCTGTACTTCCCCTTGCGGGTCTTTGTAGAACCACTTCAGGGCAGCCTCATGGGTCAGTGGCAGACCCGCAGGCTTGGGCTTCTCCGAGGTCTTTGCTGTAAATCTGTCATCATCCACCACACCATCTTGTAAGTATGCTACCATCTTTTCTGCCTCCTGGAGAGTAAAAGAGAGGAATTTAAGAGGATATTACATTACTCATGATCTGGTTAAAAGTAATACAGGTACACACACAAATTTCATTCTTCTTTGCTAATCTGTCAACTCATTCACTTTGAAGATTTTACAACACAGAAGTTGTCACAACTTCTATCGATACATTTTTTTTAATATAAATTGAATGGTAAATCACTTTGAAAGTGTTAACTTGTAGGGATGTCACATCACTGATATTCCTATCAGTGAGTAGGAAGATATCTCAATGACTGTTAGCAGAATTGCACTTGGGAAGCACGACTACTTCTTGACAAATTTATTTGTTAAAAATCTACTAGGGTACCTGTTCAAAGTGTTTCAGTCCCTCATCTTCATCTGTGTCATGTGGAACTGGTCTGCCAATAGATGTCAATATAGTTGAAGGGAATGGCAAAGCGTTGTTAACTGCCACAGGAACCTCCATGGACTTCTGTTGTGGGACTTGAACTGTGGGTGGTGGGACTGATACTTCTGCGTAACAGTCAGAGGAAAAAGATAATATTACATTTTTCAGGTGGGAAGTACAAAATTGCAAAGTTTCATTTGACAAATCTCACCTCTGGGCGTAGTTGAAATGTGGGTGATGGGCAGGGCCTCAACCAGGCTATTTGATATGGGGATGTGCATAGGGACTGTGCAGGGTTCTGGTGGAAGTTCAAGAGGTGGCTGCCGTTCAGCTGGTCTCTCAAGCTCTTCAGTTCTACTGGGCTGACTCTGGGACAGAGATTGGCCGGGGGACTGGGGCTCTGATAGTGGGTTAGCAACCGGTGAAACAGCAGGCAGAGCCTCTTCTGACACCCTTGCCAACTCTTTGAAAGAAAAACCAAAGGTTAAAATGGGATCAAACTAAACCACACTATGATCCTTATCAAAAAACACAAGTTGTAATGATGGTTGATGTTACAGATAAAAAAGAACTTCATCACAGTCATTTTTTTGATCATCTGATCTGATTGCCACCATTAAAATACAGCTTTGTTAGTTGTTTGCGAGTGCTCTAAGCCAGTGGTCCCCAACCCCCGGTCCGCGGACCGGTACCGGTCCGTGGGTCATTTGGGCCACAAAGAGAGAAAAAATAATTTGCATTACTTCCGTTTTATTTATTTCGGAGTCTGAAAGATGTTTTATTTTGAAAAGTGACATCTGTGCGGAATGACGCACAGGCGAATGCGTGCGTTTGTCTCTCTTGACAGGTCTTGGTCACATGACAGGTCATCAACCATAACCCCTAAATTAAGCGCCCACAACCGCGCCAGTGTTCTGGATTAACGTCAAAGCAGCTAATCCTGAGATCGCCCAAAAAGTATCGAAAACCCTGTTTCCATTTCCAACCTTCTGTCTTTGTGAAGCAGGATTTTCTGCGGTGACCATAGAGAAAACCAAACTGCGGAGTAGACCGGACGTCCGGAACACTTCAGGTGCACTGATTGTAAGTCGCTATATTTCAAAATGAACCTCAGAGCCGTCACTTCAATCGAGTTTTTAATATAATTATAAAGTATCTTACAATTATTTCGTTTACAGAGACGTTGATTATCAATTTATGAATAAAAAAAAAAGGTTTATTGTCTGTTGATATCTGCATTTTACATAAAACCACTGTGGATGATTTATTATTAGACTACAGCTGTCCTGGCGTCATTAACAATGATCGAGCTAATGAAGGCCGGTCCATGAAAATATTGTCTTAGATGAAACCGGTCCGTGGCGCAAAAAAGGTTGGGGACCGCTGCTCTAAGCAACAACTTTGTGCTAATAGGATTAAAAAGAAGTGGTGGAACTTTTCTCTGTCAAGAACTGTGACCCACAAATATGTTTAATACCTTGTGGCTGAGGGTGTTACGAATATTTGTGCCAATTCTGGTGTTGAAGCAACAGAATGCTGAATGGAATTACATTCAGCTGCAACATCCATTTAACAAAAGCCATTTGAAGATAAAGTGGTGCCAACAATCACACAGAAATCACACAGTGATCACTTTCAAATTATAAAATAATCAGATGTCCATTTTCCTGATTAAGTATGCACATATAGTGCGCCCTTGCGCATCACCACTCGCGACTCCACCTCATTGCAGATTTTTAGTAGGCAGTCACGTGATACTGTACGCGCATTTTATTGGCTGATGGCATCTGGAAGTGTGCTATGTTCCGTCAGGCTCGGACTTTCGTGAGACACAAAAGTGCTTTAAACAGAGTGTAGGAAAAGGTAATCCAGACAGAAGGTGGTTAATATCAGTAAGGTGAGGGTTCATAAACGTTTAAAATACCGTAAATAATAAGATAAATAGATTGCGATCTTGATCGAGGATTCCTCAATCGCGTGTGGTTCCTGGAACGCATTGACCGCTAAGAACGAGGGCGCACTGCAGCATATCGATATACAGCAATATCCATGGTTATTGATTTTCCAACAAATCTCCAATCGAAACTGTTTCCAGACGCCATAGCCCTAATTTTCCCCTCATCAACAGATTGATTACAAAACAATTAGAAATAAATTGCCATGCGACCGTCATGTTTGAACTGTTCAATCATGTGTATGAAGAGTGCCTTGAAGATTACTGAAAGTCATAAAGGACATCAAATATGTATATCAGCCAATAACCACACATGGGCTGGGAAAAAGCAGAAATTAAGCAGAAGAGACCAGAGTAGTGTGTTCCTGCTGGTGAATTATATTGCATTATGTGACCCCCTGCCCCTGAGCACTCATAAAATGTTTAAACTCAATGAGACAGAAAGTTGAAGCATTTCACCAGTCCTGGCCTGGAAGTAATTACCCTGAAAGTAATGTGTCACCAAAACATTCCATCCAGAGTTTAAAATTAAATAAGGGAAATAAAGTTTTTTAAGACAAATTCCCATGGATGAAGAATTCTAATTCTTGCATATGTATCATTTGACATCATATCAATTTATGTTGAAGATTAAAAGAAAACAAAATGTCTAAGAAAAATTATCAGCACTCAAAAAATGGGAGAGACTGACCTTTTCGTTCAACTTCTCTCTTTGCCTCCATTTCAGTTTCTTTGGTCTCCTTGGGCTGAGTCTCCCCTTCCTCCAGACCCTCTTCATCCTCATCCAATGGTTTAAAGTCCAGTTCTCCCTCCTCCAGGATTGGCTCTTTGGAGGCTTTCTGTATAGTTAGTGTAAATCACAATTTACACTAACATGCATTAATAGATGCCATTTCAGTGCTTCAACTGAAATGGTTCGTTATTCACTGATAATATTATTTCTCAAGTCTTGTCTTACTTTGAGTGAGAGAAATGCCCCTGATGAGTCAAAGGTTCCTGCCTCCTCATCTGCATCTTCCAGGCACCACTCCGGTAGGCTGTCCCTCTCATCCTCCAGGCTGCCACTGCCTGACCGTGGCCTCCTATAGCCACGCTCGTCTTCTCTGGCATCAAAAGGGAAACGACGGCGTTGATCTGTGTGTTCCCGCCACCCTGCAGATCGAGGACCATCTGGGGACAGTCATTCAATCCTTAACAATTGTACAACCACCTCAAGATATGTAGCAAACATATCACTTTACTCTGAACACAGCAAAACTAAAACCACATGTACGGTACATTAACCTAAGATCACTGTATGGATAATATCATCAGCGCACTGCCTACCTGGGCTCGGGGGACACCACCGGTCACCATCTCGCCGTGAACCTGCCAGACGCCAGCCCCCCTCATCATCTTCACCATTCTGATCATCACGAGAAGAGCGCCAGTTCTCACTCTCTGCACGTGTGAAGTCATGCTTTCTTGGTAGGCTTCCTGCAACATCCTCATAGTTGCCTCTGACTGCACAGAAAAGTAAGTTGGGTGATGCTTGAAAAGTAAAGCTATCAATATGACTGATAAATCTGAACAACCTGCAAGTCAATTACTGAAAAAAGCTCACTTACTGTGATTCATCTGAAAATGCCCTGGAGCAGCATCGACTAGGTTTACAAAGGGTAATGAGTAAATAAATTATTGTTCTTTGCCAATGAGTGTAATATGTGTGGATTATCTGTGCTACAATATTTAACACCAACCTGGGTCCTTTCGACCTGGCTTTTCGAATCTTCTATCACCCCTGGTAAGAAACCAAAACCACACATTTTGTAAAATCATAGTGCAAAAGCATTTAATTTCTGTGCAGCACATATTTACAATACGTACATAATTCAAAGAAGGCTTACATTTTAAATTTACAAGATGAGTGATTTTCATACCTTTCTTCCCAGCTTTGGGAACGGTGCATCTCTCTCCCTCCACGACCAAAACCTTCTACATCATCAAAACTTCTTTGGTAAAACCCACCATCTCCTCTTCCCCGGCCTGGAAACAATCCAATATTAACATGACATTAAGGGCCCTGGTAGATGTTAAACTTTATACCCACCATTTATCTATTACAGCTATCAGTAACAGGTACACAAGGTTACTAAATTGGACAATCTTTAACCAGGTTAATGGAAGTTTGCCAAATCATACCGCTGAAGCTTTGAGGACAAATGTTGCATCTTTCTTTTGAAAGCATTAACTATTTATTAATTAATTGAGTCGGCTGCATCAACAAATGCCTCTTTCACCATCTCAGAAAGACTTCTTGCTCTGAATGATGAGGTGCCGGCTTTCACTTCTGAAGTTGGCTGTGAGAAAAATAACTGCTGTCCGGACAACTGGCTTTTTTAGTACCTTCACCTTTCTCAGCTCACTTTTTAGCGGAAAGTTGATGTCATTTGTTTTCTTACTTAGTTAAGCATCCCTTTTCATTTTTATGCTTTCTTAAGATTAATATAAAAATAAAAACACAAATACAAGGGCTTAAAATTGTAAGTAATTTGCTAGTGTTGTGTTGTTAGTGTTGTTGTCTGCGCATAGGCGGTGACCACGGTTCAAGAAAGAGTGACTGCACTCCATTTCAATTAAGTGACAGGATGGATGATAGGCTGACACCAATTTTTTTAATGCCATGTGATCTACCCGAACTACTGTCGTGATATACCAAAAACACCGTTGCGATCGACTGGTTCATTGCGATCGACTTACTGAGTACCCCTAGTGTAATGTATTAAGAACTGGATGTACAGTTCAAAAAAGGTCATATTTAATTCATCTGATTAAAGATGCACTGATACTCGTATCAGGCATATGGTACGGCATTGGGTTTACTCACACTAAAAATTACCAGAGCACCAGACACCACTTTAAGACAAAGTAACATTAACATAGTCAATGCTTTGCTTGAAAGCTCGGATGTCGTGTGAAAGAAAGTTCCATTAAGAAATTTGATTTAATCCTGGAAGAACCAGCACAATGCTAGTTCAAGGATTTTACTAATGCTATCAGCATTTTATCAACTACAACCAACTTTGCAGCAAATACAGTTAAAAAAAAGCCCAGACACAATCCATGGTCTGTTAAAGTAACGAAAATGCTTACGGTACTCTGCATGGTTCTTGAGGTTCAACCATTATTGGTTGTGGATGCAAATTCTTCATGAAGTGGCCAAACATGAAGTTCTACATCAGAGAATCCTAGCAAAGCAGCACGACTCTGTACCAATATATCAGCTGCCTGTTACACATCAATTCAGAGCTATTGACAGCTATAGCTTCTTATTCTGGTGATGAACTGGGGTACTGTTTCATTGTTGAGCAGTCTTTGTAGATCAGTTTAATGTCAGTGAATTGATGAGAATTTCATTCTGCAGAGACATGCCAATAAATTACACGTGACTAAAATAAAACATGGATTGAGAGTAAATCACAAAGTTAAAATAAAATACTTGCACTGGTACTCTGAATCAGCAAGCATTCATATATAAATATTAATACTTGGACATCAGTGTATCCCTACATTTGATACCAGTGTTAAAACCTACTCACACCATGTGGTGACGATCAGTAAGCTTACAAATAGCACTGAAATATAATCAATGCAGTCTTAGCATGTGTAAAACTGTCAGATTGTACAAGTGGTACCAGCATCAAAACTCCAAGTAGGCTGTTAAATGTTTGAGGCACACCACTGAAGAATTTTATCAACTGGTGGCAAGTATCACAATACCTTCAGAATGATAGTATTACATCCATATGTCAACTTGTGACCAAATTGGAGTGATCCTTCATTGTATGCAGTTGTTAAGACTTTTGAAACTACATAGAACAACTAAAAAAAATCGAAAATATCAAACATTCCATGTGCTTCAACAGCCTAATATCCACCTACTACTTATTGAGATGAGAAAAGAAAAATGACACATTCACGTATAATCTTAGTTCATACCTCTACCCCTTGAGGTACTTCGGCCTCTTGGTGCCCCTGCTATCGGTCCACTTCCTCGCCCTGTCAGTCGTAGTACAGCTGCACTGTTTACAGACATGGAAAAATTTCTCTGCAAATGCAAAACAGGGAAGGGAACAAAGAGGGAGGAACAGCAGGGTCTCAGTTTTCTTCCTTGCACCTTAATTTTATTGTATTTAGTGGCCTCTGGTAAAAGGCATGTGTAAATACAGAAATCACAATTAATCTTAGTCTACTGATAACCAAGAAATTGCTTCTATTTCAGAAACAGGTCTCATATTGACAGGTAGTCCTACCTGTTCCTCTTCTGTAAAAGACACAAGTGCCAAAGGTGGCAAGGGCTCCTCTTGCAATATGGGCAGGAACTCCTTATCGTGCAGGTCTATAGGGATCTGGAAGGACGACATAAATACTAACTTCAGTTTTAAGATGAACAAAACATTGAAATAATCAAACCAAAAAAGTAAAAATGATGTCTAATCGTAACAGTAATATGCATGTGAATCTAAAAAAAAACAACAAAAAAAACAAAAAACAAAACACCAATACAAACCTTGTTGTCCTTTACATAAAGTGCTAACATTTCTTCTCTTCCATATCGATAGTCTGCAAGTTTGTACTTTGGCAATGCAGGTGAGAGCGGCGGAGAGGCAACCATGCAGCCACTTCCCCCGCCACCACTTCCACCTCCAGACAGGGCACGGAGCCTACAGAGAAACAGTGGACAGTTATCACAGAATGACCAGTGCATGGGAGACAGCACTAAAACTGAGATGGAACACAGCATGTCTGAACATGTGTTGAAAAGAATTACCATTCTGGTCCAAAGTTAAGTGTTTGGGTTTCAGCCATTTTTCCTCGAAGTTCTACAAATAAGAAAAAGCAAAGCGCAAAATTAATGCAATTCAGAATATCTATGCAAATACCTAAGATTTTGCCAGTCATTTGAAATGCATTCCAGCTTTGGGGGTTTATAGCTCACTCCACTAGCAGACAAGGAGTGTACAATTTCAATCTACTAAAGCTATTTTAAGAACTCTCCCCTCCCTGCAAATGGGGTATGTCACACACCGGTAATTGACAACATAAGGGGAGCCTCTACTTAATTTAATAAAATAATGTCAGTCATGTTCTGCCCATGAATGCTAGAAGTTGAATTGTGCCTCTCCCGTGAAAACATTCCCACACTCTCTGTTCTAGGCAAGGGTTTATCACTGGTCGGCTCACAATATCAGTTACCATATGGGAAGCAGGATGAGCCACGTGTAAGTTAGTAGTTAACAATAACTACAGCAACTCCGCTACAGGTCGCAACATTTGAGGGATTTCTTCCGCACGCTTTGCATATTTGCAGTGTTCACATGGAGTATAAAAGGAATTACTGTCAGATTACCAAAAGTTACAGCTGCACTGAAGTCAAACAACTTTAAAGAGCCAAAGTACAGGGACTTTTCATGATAAAAATTCTCATTAAGTTGTTGGTATCGGATTTAAAATTTTGACCAGATTGAAACGGCTTAAAAAAATTTGACCATTGTGTTATTGTAACGTTTTGTGAAGATACATTTGTAAAACGATTTATATTCAATTTTTCAGGAAATTATGGACTATAACGCTTTTATCACACGTTTTAAGACGATCAATCCTGTTAATGGTGGACACGCTAGATGTTATTGAGTAATGTAACGGTGTCTTTCATCGATCGTTAATAAAAATTTAAATTTGAACTACATTAACTTTACACTAGCTAAAGTAAAACACTAACCAATTGCTCAAATAATCAACGTGGATATTTACTTGCGTGAAACTATTAGTTAGCATATTACATACGTTTCTTGATGTTTAAAACTGACAGAAGAATCAAAGTTATATCAAATAGTGACAGTAAAACTGTAGCTAACCTTGTTAAAGTTTACACTATTCTAGTGCTACAGCAGCATTCTCAGCAAAGCGAGAGCCGTCGGAGGTTAAGCTAGCATGGTAGCTAACGTTAACTGCAGTTAGCGATGTAGCCCAAGTTGCTAGCTAGCAGTGTTTTATCTTAACATGGCTAGCAAATCTATGTATGTAGTTCCCAAGAATAAAGAAACACTCCCACTGACACTACTGTAGTTTAACATCTAAAACGATGAACTGTAACATATTTTATGAAACAAATGCCCACACGGCTCTACCACAAATCAATCCCTACCCTCATCATTTGCAGCTAGCGAGCTAAGATATAGGCTAGCTATGGATGGCCTTCGAGCAGCCAGAATCAACAACAAAATTTCCTTGTCAAACCGTCCCGCACCTCACACGGCCCGGACAGGCGTACAGAGATACTGTAGCTCGGTGCTGCAAGGCCACGTAAACATAGTGATTTATCAACAGTTCCAAGGGCCCCTGTTCGTCAGAAGAGGGCTCTCTGACATAGCACTTTACTTAAATGTACGATTTTACTTTGCTAGTGTATGAAACTTTGGCTGTCTTACCTCTGCTTGTTCTGACAGCACAAGGTTTGTATGCGAGTTGTGTGGCTCTCTGTCTCTCTATCTCACTGTCTCTCTCCCTCTCCCTCTCTCTCTCTTCGTTTTCCACAAGATGGCTGAGTGCGAGTCACATGACATCAGATAAACCCCGTATGCTGTTGAAAGATTTGCTGACCTGTATGTATGTATTCACAGGCAACGGGCGGACCAATGTATTTAACACGTTAAGGTTGGGTTTGCAACATGCTGGTCATGTCGCTTGAGTACCGTATCCTGACCCACTAGTTTAGACTTATGTTGACCTCTTCTACAGACGTTGCGAAAAGGACATAACTGATGAAATGATTTTCCAAAATTGTGAATACAAAATGAAGACACAGTCGTGCTCCTATAGTTCTACGTATTATTCTTTTCCCCGATCCTGTTATACTTTTTTTGTTATTTCTACGTCAGATCACGAGCGTCTCCCATAATATACTGTATTTACAAAGTGTAAATTTAACTTCGGCACTAACGTGACCGGCGAACTATTGAAATGTGCGGCCCTTAAAGCTACTTTGTTAGCACATCGCCATGAACCAGTAGATCAATTCAATATCAGTTTTTTTTAAATATTTATTACTCGCACGGCTGTGCACACCAATATGGCTCGTTGGTCTAGGGGTATGATTCTCGCTTAGGGTGCGAGAGGTCCCGGGTTCAAATCCCGGACGAGCCCGGTGATTTTTGTTGTCGGCGTATTTCTGGTAGTATTATTATTTCCATATTATTATTTTACTAGTGGAATTAAGTAGTAGTAGTACTTTATTGATCCCTTAAGAAGGTTCCGTTAGGTAAATTGACATCTGCGTCGCACTACACAAAGCACAGTGAGCACACAAAAGCAAACAGAAGAAGCACACAGAAAGAAGTACCAACACCTAGAAAGAATAAAAATAACACACCATGAAATATACAAATAAAAAGGCATAAATACGCATTGTCGTTAAGTGTTTTTAGTGCTTGCAATGTTTATGGTTTATTATACCTGTCATCCCTCAGCTCTTGTATGGACCCTCTTCTTCTTCTTCTCCCACAGTGAGGAGTTGAGCAGTTTAATGGCTCAGGGTATGAAGGAGTTCTTAAGTCTGTTGGTCCTGCATGTTGGGAGGCACAGCCTCTGGCTGGTCAGGCTTCTCTGGTTGTTTGCAACAGTGTGCAGAGGGTGCCTGACATTGTCCATCATGTTCATCAGTTTGTCCAGAGTTTTCTACCCTGCCACCGTTGCCAAAGGGTCCAGCTGACCACTGATTCAACGAAGGTCCAGCCAGAGGGTCCAGCTTCATCTCGACCACTGAGCTGAGCTGGCCCGCCTGATCTGCTTCTCCAACCTGGAGAGGTCTGCCTTAGTCACGCTCCCTCCCCAACACATGACAGGATGCTGGCAACATCAGACTGGTAGAACATCCACAGGAGCTTTCTGCAGATGTTAAATGTTCTCAGTCTTCTCATAAAATACACCCTGCTGTGTGCTTTCTTGTACAACTGCCTCGTGTTGCTTGTCCAGTCCAGTTTGTTGTCCAGCCACACAGACCAAGATATTTATAGGACTGTACAACCTCCTCCTCCTCTGTTCCCATCAGAACTGGTCTAGGTCTGGGTCTGTCCCTCCTGATGTCAATGACCAGCTCTTTAGTTTTGGAGGTGTTGAACTGCAGGCTGTTGCTGTAACACCAGTCGACAAAGTCCCTCACCAAGAATCTATACTCCTCCTCCTCATTGTCCCTGATACATCCCATAAGGATCAGTTTGATCAAATTTGATCAAATCTCCAAAACCTTACCCTGGGAAGAACAGTAAATAATGCAAAAAATTGTTCATTTAAAAATGACATATTTACATATATGTGCAGCAAGACATAACTTTACATCAAAATAGACATACATTAAATCATAACTGTGATTGCTAGTTATTCAGCGGGGAAAAAAAAATCTGACCCCGACGTGATTTGAACACGCAACCTTCTGATCTGGAGTC
Source organism: Antennarius maculatus (assembly GCA_013358685.1). Lineage (NCBI taxonomy): Eukaryota > Metazoa > Chordata > Actinopteri > Lophiiformes > Antennariidae > Antennarius > Antennarius maculatus. The sequence continues at coordinate 6,039,109 of CM023619.1, read as the reverse complement.
AGACGCGCTACCGTTGCGCCACGAGGTCTACATCGTATCAGGTAGAAACAAGATATATAAACTAGTTATCTCATGGATTTGTTCATACATGTGTATATAATCACGTGTGACGTAGTAATGGCAGATCTAAAAATGTACTTCAGCGTTAAGGTAGGTAGGCCCGTTGGCTCTGTTGGTTGGAGCGTGGTCCTTATAACGCTAAGGCCGTGTGTTTGAAGAAACATGTAATGTGTCGCATTTATTTGTATTGTATGTATACACTCAAGGTCAGTTATTATACATTTTACCGCTAATAAATCAAGAAGCCAATTCCTTTAAATACATCAGGGATGAATCAGTCATTACTAATATTTTACCTGTACCTGATATTTAATTCTATATTACAGTTATCTATTAAACTATACATTTAAAAGTACTGTAATGCATATTTCGACTTTTCATATGACTGGAAAATGTCAAAGACATTTAAAGTGATGGTGAAGTCTTTGAGAAATGGTCAAAACAACTGGGATAAAGATTATACAACACACGCACGTACGTACACATGCACGCACGCACATACAACAAACAAACACACGCGCGCGCGAGCGCACACACACACACACACACACACACACACACACACACACAACTAGCTTCATGTTAAGTTAGTAAGAGTTTACCTGCTGCGCACATTTCTCCTGTACTTATTAAGTTAATTTGTTATCCTCTTCACTGGTGTTTATCCCACTTACCCTCTTTTCCCCTCTGTTGCCATGGATATGCTATTCCTATGGCAACAGTAGACCTTTATGGATGGCCTCGGGCCCCCACCATAGAGGACTCTCTGAAGCTTTCATTCCACATTCCCTTCAAGCATGCAAACAAATCATACAAATTGCAACGGAGTAGACCACCCCACCCCACCCTGCCCCACCCCATCACTCTGTTTCTCTTTCTCTCTCTCTCACTCTCTCTGTCTCACTCTCTTTCTCACTCTTTCTTCTTCTGTCTGCCCTCCCCCTTCACTCTTTGCTTCAATGTGCTGCTCTGTCTAGCAGTAATGTATCTCACTGTCACTAACTTGATATACTGCACATCTCCTAGACAGTCATACAGTTGTTTGGAGTTTTATAAGTGTACATGTTTCCTAAATTGCACTGCAGGCATTTATAGTGTATGAGACACTTGATGCTACTTGAAACAGGACTGTGATTAGATTTGTAGCATGCATATCGCTGTCCCATGCTCTCTAATTTTCGGTGGCAGCTGAAACCAGAGCTCCATCTTTAAAGATGCATGAAATGCCTTGAGCAACAGAGAATAGAGATGGAGGTCTTACCAGAGAAAGTGTTTCTGTGTCACAGTGAAAGGAAAGGAGGGGGAGTGGCTCAGGTGAAAGTAAAGTCATCAGCAGGAACAACGGCCCAAGTTGAGATGCAAGCTGAGTTGAGTTTGAAACACTTTCAGATTGCTGTTTGCGTGAAGGGCAAGTGGGGGGCCTCCACATGCTGAATGAACGCTGTCAGTGTTGGGGAGTACCATGGGCTACGGGTGGGCTCAGCCCTGCTCAGCATTGTGGCGGGCTGCATTATCATTGGCGTATCCAGGGAGTGTGATGCTGATGCTGTAGGAGGCATCTTCCTCGGAGCGGGGGGCCTAGGTGAGTCTCAAAAATCTTGAAGGACTGTAGACCTATTTGTTGAAAAGATTTCTGATGTTTGTTAAGACATTGGCAGAGCCTCTTAACCCATCTTTGTACTTGCTAAAATGTCATTTGATTGTCTCAGTATTGATTCCATTAATTGACAGTGATATAATGCTGCAGTATTCATCCAAAATTAGTCAAGATGAATTTCCCTTCTTTTTTTTAGTTTTATACACATTATGTTCCAAAAAGGAAATAAATCAAGCCTTATAAAATGTACAGTAACTTGTTTGTGTTGTGTTTTGTATGTGCATATACAGAAAATTTCTAACAAAAAAATCTGCAGCTTTTGGCATTCTTCATCCAGTGTCCTTCGAAAGCACACTGTGCGATCATTTGTTACAGCTATGTAACTGGAAGCGGCAGACAGGCAGCTGGATCATGCTGCCATGAGGAACTGCTTTCTTGAGAGGGGAGCAAAGGGCAGGTCGTTTGATCTGAGGAACAGACCATCAGCATGCATTGTTAATAGAGCTGCGCAATATATTGTTTCAGCATCAGCGTCGCAATGTTCCCATGTGTAGTAGTCACATGGTAGGACAGGCTTTGTCAAGTAAATGCATTTTCTTATTTAAGCCTGTTCACCATCCAATGTGCAGGGAAAGTCCATAAATTGCAGTGGTATGCTGTAATCTTAGAAGTGTAAGACTCGCCATATACATTTTTTCCTGACTATGAAAACTATTCAGATCTCAGGAGTTCTTGAAGGTTAATCTTGAGGAAAGCCTGAGGGTGAAAATGCCATCTCAATAAAGTAAAAAGGAATAAAACGATGTTTCCTTGTATTTCTAAGAAGTGAAGAAGTCTCTTGGATGACTTTGTTAAAGTACAGTGGATTGACTTAAACAGCTTTGGATAACTATGACCTGGATAACTGAGAACCTACACAGACATTTCTAAGAGTGCGTTATGTAAATAATGGCATTCCGAATACTTGTAATGTGTATTAAAACAAATGCTATTTCCCCCAAACTCTTCTCCCCCAACTCTGTTCACTTGTCCAGTATCAGAATACATGTGGTATCAAACGTGAAGAAATTTTGGAAAGCTAAACCAACTGTGGTGGCAGTGGGGGCGGGGAGTTGTTTTGTTGGAATACAATAGCCATGGCCTTTTAAAATCCACCAAATAGCAGTTACAAATTGTATATGTTACGAATATTGTGTATGTGGAGAAATTAGTTTTATTTTTCATATGACTTAACATTTCATGAGTGTAATGCATTGCAATGTTAGTTTTTCCACTATGTTGTTGATGCTAAATGTCTCAGATGTCCACTATCAAAATACAGATAAAAATACAGACAAGAATTTGAACTGATAGAGACATTCACTCTGGCTACACTACAGTGGCTGAGCAGCATCTAATGATGTTTTGGGGCTTATGTGTATTGATGCTTCTTCCAACACATAAGCTGGCTAATGACTATGAACAGTGGTCTCAGCAGAATCTTTTTACTCTGTTCTACTTTCATAACATTTTAATCACATGCATGAATCACATCCACCCTCAGGGCTGCAAGCTCTTGTGTCTTGTAAGGGAAATCAACAACTGTTGAATTGGAGCAGAGTGCCACTGAGAGGCACACAAGCCCCACTGCTCGGATATTACTTTATACTTTGAGCTGAACAGGAATAAACACCAGATCTTATCTGGTAAACTGAAGAATAAACTTAAGGCTATTGCATCAAACACTCTCATTGGCAGTGATTTGAGTTTTCCTACCTTTTGCTGTGCTTCAGAAACAAACCATGGATCTATGAGCAAATGAAATTATCAGGTTTCAATAAAGGCGACCATTCAAGTGATTGGATTTATGTTATTACACAACAGTGATATTTGATATCTCTTTTTAATGAGATTTTTCCAAAGCCTGCAGTACATGCTAATTTCCTCCACTCGGTTTATTTTGAGTTTTTTTCCAGTGCAAATTCAGGGAAAAGAATAAATATTGTACAATTAATTTTTATTGCTTTTGAACCCAAATGTGGTACAAATGTGTATGCAGATGGTAGCATTAATAATGGTATCTGTTCTCCAGGGCTGCTCATATCCATCTATCCATTCATCAAAGCCTGGCTGAACATCAACCATATTCTACCTTGCTTTGGTAAAATTTTAGCTCACTTTATTTGTTATGTGAATAATAAATTTTAACAACTTTGAGTGTAACCACATTTTTAACTGCTGTTTTTTCATCATGCTACCAAGCTAAAGGATTGATATAATTTCCCAGGAAACTTTAGAGTGCATCCCACGCCTGCCAGCCCCACTCCTGATCAACCTGCAGAGGCACTAAGAAGAGAAGGCAGGCTCAAACACACTCTTTCTTTCATTATTTAAAGTGATAAACATGTAATGTCTTCAGCATAAAAATCAAGGGCATTACAATGTATTGAATGTTAACATTCAATACATTACAATACATACAAAATAGTATCTTAAATATACTAAATGTCCTGGAGTCCAAATAAAAACCAAGTGTGGAAGCTGGGATCCATATTAAGAATTTCACTATGCCGCTAACAACCATACCTTTCGTTTTGCATGGTAAACTTCTTGGATTTTCACACATCACCAAAACGAGCAATTTTACTCTGAATTTTTGTAATATATTCATCTACTTGTCATGTGACCTTGGCAGGGACTCACTGTCAATTGAATCTAAAACGTTCTAAAAGTCAAATGGGAACCTTTGTGGACGGTGGACCAATGGCTGGGAGCAACCCAGAAGAAAGGTATGAGACTGCATTTTGTATGAGTGTTGTCTGTCAGGAGCATAATGTAGCCGCAAGAGGGCACAAGCCAGTGTCTTATTGTGCCGGTCCCAAGCCCGGATAAATACAGATGGTTGCGTCAGGAAGGGCATCCGGCGTAAAACTTATGCCAAATCAAAGATGCGAATCAAACCTATGACTTCCATACCGGATCGGTCGAGGCCCGGGTTAACAACGACCGCCATTGGCGCTGTTGACCTACAGGGCGCCGGTGGAAATTGGATTACTGTTGGTCAAAGAAGGAGAGGAGGAAAGTGCGTTCGCACGAAGAAAGAGAAGAGGAGCGCCAAGAGTATAGGACTAAGAGTAGGGACGTTGAATGTTGGAACTATGACAGGAAAAGGTAGAGAGTTGGTCGACATGATGCAGAGGAGGAAGGTAGACATACTGTGTGTCCAGGAGACCAGGTGGAAAGGTAGCAAGGCTAGAAGTTTAGGAGCAGGGTTCAAGTTGTTCTATCATGGTGTAGATGGGAAGAGAAATGGAGTAGGAGTTATCTTGAAGGAGGAGTTTGTTAGGAATGTCCTGGAGGTAAAAAGAGTGTCAGATAGAGTGATTAGTCTGAAGCTAGAAATAGAAGGTGTGATTTTCAATGTTGTTAGTGGGTATGCCCCACAGGTAGGATGTGAGCTGGAGGAGAAGGAGAAATTCTGGTTGGACTTTGATGAAGTGATGCAGAGCATACCTAGAAGTGAGAGAGTTGTCATTGGCGCAGACTTCAATGGACATGTTGGTGCAGGTAACAGAGGTGATGAGGAAGTGATGGGCAGGTTTGGTATCCAGGAGAGGAACGCAGAAGGATAGATGGTAGTTGACTTTGCAAAAAGGATGGAAATGGCTATAGTGAATACTTTCTTCCAGAAGAGGCAGGAACATAGGGTGACCTATAAGAGTGGTGGTCGGAGCACACAGGTAGACTACATCTTGTGTAGACGATGTAACCTGAAGGAGATCAGTTAGGAGATCAGAGGTTAGCTAAGAAGAAGTGGGACACAGAGGACTGAGGAGAGTAGACAGGAGTACAGGGAGATGCAGCGTAAGGTGAAGGTGGAGGTAGCAAAGGCCAAACAAGAAGCTTATGATGACTTGTATGCTAGGTTGGACAGTAAGGAGGGAGAGACTGATCTATACAGGCTGGCAAGACAGAGAGATAGAGATGGGAAGGACATGCAGCAGGTTAGGGTGATTAAGGATAGGGATGGAAGTCTATTGACAGGTGCCAGCAGTGTGATGGGAAGATGGAAAGAGTACTTTGAAGAGTTGATGAACGTGGAAAATGAGAGAGAACAAAGACTAGAAGAGGTGACTGTTGTGGACCAGGATGTAGCAAAGATTAGCCAGGATGAAGTGAAGAGAGCACTGAAGAGGATGAAGAGTGGAAAGGCAGTCGGTCCTGATGATATACCTGTAGAGGTTTGGAAGTGTCTAGGAGAGGTGGCAGTAGAGTTTCTGACTGGGTTGTTCAACAGGATCTTAGATAGTGAGAAGATGCCTGAGGAGTGGAGGAGAAGTGTGCTGGTGCCCATTTTTAAGAACAAGGGAGACGTGCAGAGTTGTGGCAACTACAGAGGAATAAAGCTGATGAGCCATACAATGAAGTTATGGGAAAGAGTAGTGGAAGCTAGACTAAGGGCAGAAGTGAGCATTTGTGAGCAGCAGTATGGTTTCATGCCAAAAAAGAGTACTACAGATGCAGTATTTGCTTTGAGGATGTTGATAGAGAAGTACAGAGAAGGCCAGACAGAGCTGCATTGTGTTTTTGTAGATCTGGAGAAAGCTTATGACAGGGTGCCCAGAGAGGAACTGTGGTATTGTATGAGGAAGTCTGGAGTGGCAGAGAAGTATGTTAGAGCGGTGCAGGACATGTATGAGGACTGTAAGACAGTGGTGAGGTGTGCTGTAGGTGTGACAGAGGAGTTCAAGGTGGAGGTGGGACTGCATCAGGGATCAGCTCTGAGCCCCTTCTTGTTCGCTATGGTGATGGACAGGCTGACAGACGAGGTTAGACAGGAATCTCCATGGACTATGATGTTTGCAGATGACATTGTGATCTGCAGTGAGAGCAGGGAACAGGTGGAGGAGAAGCTAGAGAGGTGGAGGTTTGTCCTGGAAAGGAGAGGAATGAAGGTTAGCCGCAGTAAGACAGAGTACATGTGTGTGAATGAGAGGGACCAAAGTGGAAGAGTGAGGTTACAGGGAGAAGAGATCAAGAAGGTGGAGGATTTTAAGTACTTAGGGTCAACAGTCCAGAGCAATGGAGAGTGTGGAAAAGAGGTGAAGAAGCGTGTACAGGCAGGATGGAATGGGTGGAGAAAAGTGTCAGGTGTGATGTGTGATAGAAGAGTTTCAGCTAAAATGAAAGGAAAGGTGTACAAAACTGTGGTGAGACCAGCGATGTTGTTCGGTCTAGAGACAGTGTCACTGAGGAAAAGACAGGAGGCAGAGCTGGAGGTAGCAGAGATGAAGATGCTGAGGTTCTCTTTGGGAGTGACTAGGAAGGATAGGATCAGGAATGAGTACATCAGAGGGACAGCACATGTTAGAGGTTTTGGAGATAAAGTCAGAGAGGCCAGACTGAGATGGTTTGGACATGTCCAGAGGAGAGATAGTGAATATATTGGTAGAAGGATGCTGAGTTTTGAACTGCCAGGCAGGAGGCCTAGAGGAAGACCAAAGAGGAGGTTTATGGATGTAGTGAAAGAGGACATGAAGGTAGTTGGTGTGAGAGAAGAGGATGCAAAGGACAGGGTTAGATGGAGGCAATTGATTCGCTGTGGCGACCCCTGAAGGGAAAAGCCGAAAGGAAAAGAAGAAGTTGTCTGTCAGGAGCATGCGCATTATGATCATGCTTGCAAACAGAATTATCCAAATGTTCCGGCATGCAATATATTTTATCTCAGTTTTCTAAAAAACATAATGCAAAATCCTCTTTATACAAAAGCGGCATTGTCCTGTGTTGCAGTACATCGCCAGACATGCCAGGTGTCCTGTCTCGACAGAAACTTAAGAAGTCCCCTTCTGATCAAGACCTGCCTTGATGTTGTGACATCTTCTTCCTTTTTTTCTTTTTTTCTTTTTTTTTTCAAATTTAGGACAAAATAATATAATTTGAATCTTGCATTTTGTGTCTTTGTTTTTAAATCTGTAATTGTACCTGCATGTAATATCCCATCCTGTGTTATTGACTGAAAGCTATGTGTTATTCTTACGTGGTCAAATAAACATCTACAAATATTTAAGTGTGATTGTGAGCGAATAATTTTCATGCTTCCTGACATTGAGTGAAAGAACTGAAGTCCTGGGGTCCCACTTGTGTGCTGCTCATCTCATAATTGCACAATATTCTCAGCCAGCAATTATGAAATGATTGCATCTTCCCTATTGGCCCACTCATGAATGAATCATATTACACTGAATACTTGCATACAGTGAACTGCACCCCTGTAGTGAAATAACATTGACATTCAGGTCAGCACAAACAGAACTACTGCTGCTTGGTAAATGGCATAGGGAAGAACGTTGACAAAAACTGTGACCTATCAGAAGGCTGAATAACTTGAACAATAGAGGTCTGACGAGGCCAAAGCATATTGCATGAGTTATGTGATTCATTGTGTGACGCATGCTTAGCACATTGCTACAGTATGTCATGGCTAACATATGACATATCCATTTGGTACTTTTCAAGTAGGACAGTTTTGACATTTGACATCAGCAAACATTTGCAAAATTTGGAACATGTAGGATGACTCAGCTGTTGGATTGTACACAGCTTCAAAGCAAATGCTCCAAAACTAAGATCAGACTTTAAAATTGGTCTGATTTTGCTACTACGTAGGCTAATTATCATTTAAAAATGTTTTGTGAATTATAATTTAGTATACCGTTCAGACATAAGACCAGTGAAACAAGAAGACAGAAAACATGTACTAATCACACACACTAACATGCATGTATGGCTGTCTCAGCTACACAAACAGAACACACCCAAAGGCAGCATGATGTCGTACTCTGCTCCAGATGCAGTCACTCCACTGTACGTAACAAATGGTTGTTTGCGGCTTGTTGACTTATGAAAATGTCAAATATTTAAAAAGAAAAAGCTTCACATTACTGTACAACAATGTTGTCTCTCCATCACAATCCCCACCCCCAGAGCACAAACGGATGGACTGCAGCATAACTAAATAATTAAATGTTTGTAGTTATTACATGAAAATACAAGTCTGTGGGTTATTTTGAGCAACTGGGACATGCTTCAAGAAAGATATTCATAATAATAATAAGAATAATAAGAATAACAAAAGATAATAAATACCACTATAAGGGAAGAGGAACCAAATAAGTTTTTTTTATTTTTTATTTTGAGGTGGACAGTCTCTTCAGCAAATTTCAACCTTGGCAAGTCTAAGGAGTTGATCACAGATGTGTCCCGTTGTTTCCTGCAATTTTCTCTTTCCTTGTGCGTCATGCTTTTCTTGCAACTTTTAGATGTGCACCTAAGTTAAAATACACCCACCTTTTCAGTGTGAGTCTCATGAGTCATGTCAATTATAAAAAATATAGAAGTGATTGCTCAGTTCTACATGCAGTTTTGACCCAAAGGCCATTTTGCTGTTATCCTTCTTTTCCACCCAAAGCACTTTGAAGTGGTTGCACCTGCAAAGACGAGATTGTGTGGGGCTTAAAGAACTTCATAAGGTTTGTCAACTGTGTCTTTTAAATGCTTATAAATGTATCAAAATTTCTAAAGTTTTTTTTAATACTTTTATTAACATACTGTATATATATAGTCTTTTCAATGCATGATAATAGTAACATGAATATAATCCTTATAACATGGACCTTAATGTGACATCTGACTTGTATCACAAAGATTATCTAATGTAATATTTTTCCTCTGAACCTCTTAACCTGATGGATGTATGGATGAATGGATTCAAATTTAATGAGGTTAATTATGAATGGTTATTAATACTTCCCCAAAAATTAGTAAGTGTCAAATTGTTGGATTATTACAAAATAATAAATTCATGTCCCTGTGTTGGTGAATGATTTAAAAGTTTTCACACAGCATCAATAAGTTGTTCTAATCTAATGCATGTAGTTTAGCTATGTGAAGCTATTAATTACAATTGATAACTTACATTATCAAAATACATATGATTTGGTCATAAGCTGACTGTGTTCACGCCTTAAGCCTCATTCCCACCTCCGGAAATTTATTCATGTCATTTTCATTTTGGCATACCATTGCCTTTTGAAGAGGTTATGTTCCATCTCCCTAATCTGGTACTTATTTCCTCCTCGTTCCAGAGTTCATTCTGGTCAATCATCTTGTAATCATCATAAGCAAGTATACACAAGAGCACCTAGTTATTGGAGGCACAGCTGATTGGACTGATCTGTCACAACTACCGTAGTTTCATCACAGATAAAAGTGTATCACTCCCATGATTCATATTACTTGTTACACAATCTGACATTAAATTTAAAATCTGTTTGTTCTTCTGAATAAGATACCCACAAAACTTTATTTAATTTATGAAAGATCTTTCTTTTTAATGGTTTGGTACAGATAGACTTTTTTTTTTTTTTAATAAAAGACCTATAACTGATCCTGTTGTGATCAGCTGCAACTCTCAGAAACAGAGGAAGCTTCATGTGCCCCTATAAGAATAAAAATTTCCATGCATCCTATGTGACGTGAACTGAGATGCAAGCAAAAGAAGCAAGGGACGCAAACATGGATGCTATTCAAGAACTGAGATTCTCTTATCCCATATGGATAGGCTCTCCCTTCTGTCTTTCAGTGACACGCCCCATGTAGCCTTTTCTTTTACAGCCCAATGTACACCCGTGCAGTAATCATGTTGTTTAATGAGCATCCTGACATACTACACCTGTCAGGTCTGGCAGAGACTCAGTGCTCTCAGGGGCTTTAACAAATTAGGGCTCTGAGAGCAATAGTCCTTCATGTGAATAAAAGTCTTGAATCTTTTAAATCTTGGTCTTGAGTCAGTTTTATAATTTTGTGAGAGCAGATAGCTCATTCCATGCGTGTTCATATTCATGCACCCATCTTACTTATTTTGTGGGCTTTGATTTTTTTTTGTTTTATGCTTTTAAGTTTCTTTTACCTTAACCTGTTCCTGGTTCCCCCAGTCTTGTCTTTTAACACACAGCACAGTATATGCACAAAGGATTTTAAAAATCAGACAGCTGAGATAGGCTCCAGCTCTCCACGACCTGAATGAATGAATGAATGAATGAATGAATGAATGAATGAATGAATGAATGAATGAATCTACACTTTTTTATAGAAATAAAAGTGAGGCTGGGGCCAATGACCTGAACTGTGTTAAACCACCTGTGTCCTAGTCAATTAGACTCAAAACAAGAACCACTGCAGTCATAGACTGCAACATCCCGCGACACCCCCGATTTCAAAATTTTACCCTGACCTACTTGCGTAGGTCAAAGATCAAAGCTAGTGCTCTGACCTACTGTCATTGATCAAAGCACTGGCTTTGATCTATGGTCTAACATTGGCTCTCTCCCTCGTCTTTCTAACTTATCCGGTTCCTGAGTGTAGAAAAGTTAAAATTTGACCTTGACCTAGATTTCTCAAGGTCAAGGTCATCATCTCATTTCATCCCCTTTGGGGATATCTGCAACGGTTGCGAAGATATTTCGTGGACATATGAATGAACGAATGGACAAACAGACAAACGAATGGACAAACACATTGTCAAAACACTGACAATTACAGTACATCACCGCTTTGAAGTGGGATGTAAAAAGTGAACTTTGCCAGTAGATGAATTCAATAAATGCACCATATCCAATTTAAGTTTTCAATTATAGTCCATTTTAGTGAGTTCAACTTAAATGGAAGACTTGTTAGAGCCACGGAAGCCACTTGGCTTGATCAAACATAACACTGTTGAGTAAATTGTACAATCAAACCGTGGAATTACAGGAATCATTGGCCCCGTTCAGACTGCAGGCATAACAGATTTCCTTCCATATCTGATTTTTAGGCATGGCTGTTCACACTGTTTTTAGTAAGTGTCCAAATGTGTTCTGGCTCTTATCAGACTGGGCCACGTTATTGGTCGATCTGACAGGTTGCCGTAACAACGACGTTGGGGCGGAGTCATCATTCAGTTCGCCTAATGTGTGAGGTCATATAATTGCAACAACAGCAACAACGATGAACATGAAGTTTTGTTACCTTAACGTATTGGTGATATCACTGTCTGGAAGAGGTGGAGAAAATCTCACACACACCAGACATCGTCAATTTCTTCTTCCATTTTGTACCGCTCGATAATGCGCGACGCTTTTCCCTCTGGCGCCTTGCTCTCATGTCACGGTTCGCCATATCCGATCGGAGTGTTTGGAGCTGTGCAGACAGCAGATGCATTTGTCCATATCCGACACGAAACTACCTCCCGAATGTGGTTTCAGTCCGTCCCACAAAAATCAGATTTCATGTGGTATGGGACTGTTCAGACTACAAACGAGATATGCGACATCAAGATGGATGGGCTAAAAATCAGATAGAGGCGACTAGTCTGAACAAGGCCATATTGGCGTGGGCATAGTGGCAAAAAGGCGCAAGGACCACACCCAAATTGCAGTGGAGAACTGAAGGCCATTCAAAAACACTATCTGAGTAAGTAAGTTTCTCAAAATTAATCTATGAAGTTGGCATGCCAGCAGTAAGCATGCAAATAATGGTGAGAGGTAGAGCGGTGTGCAGCTTCCTCGGTGGATCGTCCCAATGAGCAACTTGTAAGGGGACGATGTCTTGCTTTGCATTGCCAGTTCACGCTCCAAACTCCAAACTTTTTGGTCCACATGGCTCTTGAGTCCCTGTACAGTCCCCAGGCCAACACCTAGTGGACTGAGCTACTGTTGCTCAAAAACATTTGACTGAAATGAGTCACCATGCAGTTGAGAGTTACATGGTATTTTGGTGTCATGAGCCCATCTGAAATGTCCCTGAGCATTTAGCTTCATCGTTGATAGACAGAGGGAGCTGATCTGAATTTGTTATGTGTTCGACTGGTTGCTGCAGGCAACAGAGTTGTTTCTGTTGCGGTAAGACAGCCTTACCAAAATTCTGTTGGTTACTGTAGCTTGCGACTTAAAGTCGGGAAGTTTGTTAGCAGTTATGTTGAAGTGCAGTTTTTACAGTTTGGTGGTACTGCAAGTGTTTTAGCTGAAATCAATAAATTAATAAATAAATAGAAATATATCTATACTGAACACATTGATTGTTTACCTTAACAAAGACCCTGGAAACCAGATAAGGGAGTCCCTTGTAAGTGTTTCGGAAATATATTGATTTTGAGGACCCCATATGACCTTTTCTGTATAGCTACACTGATTCAATTTTAGAATCAGTGTATTGAGTAATTTGTCATTTGGACAATTTAGATTTTAAATTAGTTGGATAAACGAGATGGAATATATTGTCCTTGAGTTTGCAGCTATAAACAGAAATAAAAATGTTTTTAAAAAAAGTCAAGTAATTCTAGTTAAATAAAACCTAAATGTTCTGCTTATATAAATCTGAACAGAGAGAACAGAGGAAATCCAGTGTAACTTGGAATTTTATTTTATTTTGTTTATTTACTTATTTATTTTTAAAGACACTTCCTGTCTAAGTGTCTTCAGGTCAGACAAATTTTCCCACCATGCTTTAGGACACATGTTTTGTTGTAAGTAGTTGAGTGAAAAAAGGACAAAATACAAACAAGGAGCAATGCAGTCAGAGACTGCAACATCCTGCAACGCGCCTGAATTCAAAATTTTACTCTGACCTACTTGCATAGGTCAAAGACAAAAGCTAGTGCTCCAACCTACTTTCATAGATCAAAGCAGTAGCTATAAGCAAAAGTGAGTAAAAAAAAAAAAGCCATCTTTGGGGAGATTCTTTGGAAAGGGGAAAAGGCCCAATCATGAGACGAAAGAAGAGCCTACGACTTCCAAGAATACAAAAAGCATCAAGAAGAAAGAAAGCATCATACTTAGTGGCCAATCGTATTGCTAAGGTGAAGAAACGTTTTACTGTTGGTGAAGAATTGATGCTGATGCTGTGACAAGGTGAATTGAGAATATCGCAGAGAATATTGAGCAGCACTTGTTGGAGAGGATTAATGAGTCACCATGGAAGGCAAACCACATGAACGTGCTAGAAGAAGATCAACTGCTAGACATTGCAAATGACGGTGGCCTTAAAAGCATATTTCAGACAAAGTCTGTGCCAGTGTTCTGGGTTAAAATCAAGGCAGAATAACCCAAAAAGCACTGAAAACCCTGCTTCCATTTCCAACCTCTTGTCTTTGTGAAGCGGTATTTTCTGCAGTGACCGCAGCCAAAACCAAACTACTAAGCAGACAACACACTAACCCTAACCCGGAACATACTTCGAGTGTCATTGTCTCCCGTCACCCCTAGATGGGACAGGCTTGTTGCAGAGAAAAAAGCTCAGGACCCCACTAATTTTTGTTGTCATTATTAGTTGATTGACTTGTTTATCTTTTTATAAAGGAAGAATTAGTATTTCTCCTATGTTGGATGCACTGATTGTATGTCGCTGTATTTCAAAACAAACCTCATCAGTGCAGTCACTTGAATCAAGTTTTTTTATCATAATTATTTCTTATTAGAAAGGATTTTTTTTCTAAAAAGAATGCTGATGTCTGCATTTGACATCAGACCACTGTGGATAATTTGTTATTAGACTACAGCTGTCCTGGTGTCATTAAAGATCATCGAGCTAATGAAGGCCAGACAGTGAAAATATCGCCTTAGATGAAACCGGTCCGTGGTGGAAAAAAGGTTGGAGACCGCTGCTCCACAAGATTCTTGGATGTCTTCTGATTTTTGCTTGTTTCCTGGGTTTTGCTTTCTTTGTCCTTTCCTTTCCTGATCATCTGACTCCCTGTTGTAGGATTTTGTTTATTAAAATTAGGAATGTGGAATTCTCCCTTGGTTTATTGCTTTTGGATCCAAACCATACCCATGACAGAAAGCGTGGTGATCTGGGGATTGTATAAGATGTCGCTATACACAAAAGAGATGTTTTCTGGTGTGTGTATGTTGGACAGAAGGTATATTTATTCTGCTTTTGAGAATGTTGATGACAACCAGGAGGCTATGGAGCAGGTGAAACTTTGGGAAACTTTGCCATAAAGAGGGAAGGTGCAGAACCCTTGGATAATCTGGAAGATTTGGGAAAAATTGAAAAATGTTGAAGTACTTCACAACCTTGGTAATGTTGCAAATGTGCTTGTCATTGTGTTTGGCCTCATGTACTTGGTGACCTCGAGTTACCCAACAAACCTCAAGTACACATTTGAGGTTCTACAAAAAATGTGATGGATAGATCTGTTTGAAGGAACAGTTTAGATGACATGGGGTGGGGGGTGGAGCATCAGAGACTTTTATGCGGAGCGTTCTTGGCTAAAAATGATGTACTCCTGGCATTTTGGTTTCTATTTTATATTGCCAGTTTAACAATACTGTACACTCCAGTTTTTTTAAACTGCCAAAATGGCAAGGAGAAAAACGGAAATTTGTTTATTTCATATTTTTTGTTTTATATTTTAAATTTGTTTATATTTGTCAACCTGTTACTATGTTTAAAGATGTTAAGGGTTTCATTTTTGCAGCTGAGTAGCTGCTTGGCATTGTGTTTATGCAGGGGTATTTTAAGTTTCCTTGATTTTCTTTAATTGAGAATTTTTGTAATGTCTAGTTTTAGAAAAAAAAGTTATAAACATAAATGAAAAACAGAAATACAGGGCTTTGACTTGAATTTACTGAACTACAGTGTGTGGAAATGGTTGACAATCAGGTTAAGTAAGTCCACTTAACAGCACTATTTTTAACAATCAAAACCAGCCAGCTAAAAGAAAATACAGTGCAGTGGATGCCACACATATTTACGTTAATTTGTTAATACAAAGTGTGGTGTAGCTGGTCTTACTAAATACAGGTGAATAACAGAAGTGACATTTACATAAGTAGGATAAGCCAGTGTAATGAAATATCTTTATGTTGCAATTAATCAACACAGTTAAGTAAAGCAGTAGAATCAGTTGTTTGTTGAATTAATGTTTTTCAGTTTAATTTGCTGGGCACTGACCTGTAAGTTCAAACTAACTACAGCAGCATTAACAATTGAGATCGGCAATAAACTTGTTCATGAAAAAACATCTAAAAATGATCTTGGCGGATGATAGCTCCGATTGTTATGACGCTGTTGATGAATGACATCTACAGATGGAATCTTGACTGAAACCCTCATTAAATGAAGGTAATCATTAAAAGCTAATAAGGAACAAAATGCAGTCTGATACTTTGATGTGACACAAACTGCCCACGCATAGATGCGACTGACACACGCGTACAGTTTTTAAACCCCTGGAGCGCATTTATTACTTGAGGGCTGGAAACAGCGAAAGAGTCATTTTCAGTCATCAGAGGTTTGGTGTGGACGCATTAACCACAGCGCTCCTCTTGACAAATCAGGGGTTGGTGAGCTACAGGCAAGGTGCAACACACAAAGGCTCACAAACACACCCTCACATACGAGCGCACACCTCAGGTTGAGCGGCGGTTCAGGATGGATGAGGAAGGACAGTCGAACGCAGGGGTCCAGAGACGAAGGTCGTTCTGCGCGCCAGATCAAATGTGACATAATGAAATATGAATTCTCGCCGTCAGCCGGAAAGACCTCTCATATTTTGACGCTGCTCTTTCGTCTCCGTCAGGTGCTTACGTGCGTCTCGGTACAGATCAGAAGCAGCGCACTGTGATACGTCTGTGTGTCATCTCAGAGGCAAAGCCACCTCACCTAAGTGATCTTCCCTCTCCCCTAGGATTTCACATCCCTCAGAGGGTTGGGTCGCCTCGCTTTGTGCGCCACTGACTGAATGGTTTTCATGACTTATGCTCCTCTGTTAGAAGCATGAAATCCCATCGTTTGGTGTTTTTTTAAGCGCAACCTTTCGTAATTACGCCCCGGTAATTAGACTGGGAATCTCCGTGAAAATCTACTGATGAAGCAATGCAAAGAGCGACAATGTATCGACGTAAAGGGTAAGATCTTTTCTTAATGTTACATTTAACAGGAGACAAATATTCATACAGAAGACATCCAAGAAATATATATATATATATATATATATATATATATATATATATATATATATATGTGTGTGTTCATAGATTTCACTGATGCACACATTAAAAAAAAAAACAAAAATAAAAAAACAATCCTGTCCACACCCTCTGTCTTCTTTTGCGCCGTTTGCTTTTCAATGGGTGACATGCTGGGTTGACGGAGCTTATTTGATTGCCGCTAAATAATGAATTGCCTTCCCCCAGTGGCATACAGCTGGCGCGAATGAAGCGACTACAGCGATAGCTCACACTTTATTTCACAAAACGTGACAATGTATAGAGTGAGTCCGATTAATCATAGTGAAATATGAAGAAGCAGGCTCGGTGTCACCGGGTGCATGCGCCTCGATTATACTGAGACTCAGCTGTCATGTAATTCATATGAATAGTCAAATTCCAATTTCATGGTGCAGCAAATGCCTCACAATTGCTTATTTAAATCGTAACTTTATGTTTCCTACCTACCCCAGTTACACAAGGTTTTGTGTTAAGAGAATAAAAATGTTTTTAAAATATAGTTAAGCTACTTTTTAAAGGAAAAGTTGTGAGCATTATCCTGTGGTCCCTTCACACATGTGGGACAAGTTTCTAGTGCCGTCAGCAGTCAGAAACAAAATAATACCCAGTGTTTTCTATGTGCAGGTTAATGAATGTTTATCATCATATGTCAGTCCACAACCTCTCCTTGTATTTGTTGGGAGTATCAGAGTGATGCCTGTTTAGAACATTTTGATGGATTACACAGACCCCTCTGAAGAAGACCACTTATCATCATAATCACCACCAGTGAGACCAATGCACAAAACAAAGAGAAGTAATGATGTTTGCTTTTCTTTCATGTCTGTATCAAAGATTAAATAAAAACCCTTACAGTCATATTGTTTTTCTTACTTACAGACAAACATGTACCTGGCATTGAAACTATTTGAACATTATCACAAGGAGATTTGATAACAGGAAAAGAAAGAGGTGAATAACATGGTCATCACAGAGAGAAACACCCCAGTACCTAAAAATGAGGTCCATAAGAAGAGGAGGAAGTCTCGCCCTCCTGGCTTGCCCTCTCCAGCGCTCTGCTGTGCCTGCGGTCTGTGCATCATGCTGGCCGGACTCAACATCACCCTGGTGGGAGCGTTTGCCTTCAGCACACTGATGCCTTCTGCCAACCCCCCAATCATCATCGGACCAATCCTACTGCTGGTGGCCTTTTTCTTTTTCGGAGCCTGTTGCGTGTGCAGCCGTCTCCCCCCTCCCAACAGCTCTCGAAGATCCAAGGTGGATGGCAGGGGCATGGGGTTGATGGGACATGGCGGGCTGGCCGGTGGGGCAGCATTTGAAATTGAGACCAGCGAACATACGCTGCAGGATACCACAGCTGTTCAGCTCAGCCCCACATCATCCCCTGAATCATCTCAGGCGTCCAGCCCAGAAAAGGAAGTCCCTGATGTAGCCCCACCAGGGTCCTGCAAACTCTTCACCATGATGGAAGCCAATGGCACCTCCTCTGTTTCAGCCAACGCGGTCTTCTCAGCCTCCACGGCGGCTGGAGGGGAGGTGAGGCTCAACCTACCAGGTGAAGAGGTGGTCACCTAGCAGCACAGAAAGTCTTCCAAGGTTGGCGTGCCAGCAGTGTAAATACCCGTCCGGGCTGAGGGCTTACAAAGTGTGATTGTGTCCTCTAATGTGTGCCATGTTTCTGGTGGTGATAAGTTGTCAACAGTATGCTTTCAATTTTCTCACTGTGCAGCCAGCATGCAAAGTTGAAACATCAAAAAGAATTTGTGGAATATAAGTTTGGGAATAGAGATTCCTACCGGTTTCTTGCTTTTTTTCCTTGCAGGTGTTTGTTTTTAACGTGGGGCATTATAGAGACTTTAAACATCTGAAACCTTTCGATGTTATTCTGGCTTAAGGAAACCTCTTCAAGTCTTCAACAGTGACTCGAGGGGGCTTGCCTGAAAAATGTCATTATTCATTTGCTCTCAAAGCTTAAAGATTGAATGTGGAAGGTCACTGGTGAACTGTGCAGGTATGTGTGTAGTGTTATTTGGGATTGTGTTTGCTGTTCTCAGACCTGAACTTGTTATGGGGCCATAAAATATTATAGGTCACATATGGGTCCAAAAATACTCTTCCCATGTGATTGTAGTTTTTGTACCTCCAATCATTCCCACAAGTAAATGATGACAAACTGTCTCAGCCAATAGATTTGATGTGAACAATGGTGCATACAGTGCAGTGTTACAATGTATTTTCATGCAATTGCTTAAAGCCTTGAATTATTGAAACTTTATTCCTGTAATTTGACAGCCTCATCACTGAAAAGCGAATATTAATTTTCTTGCCACATTCATTCAAAAGCCCATGAAAATCCAAGTTTAAAGCTCACAGTCATCATATTGTTTCCATGACTACATGCAATGTAATGCAGAAGCTGACCTCCACTGGACCCACAGATTGCAAAAAAATATTTATCCCCCATCACTGTGATGTCCTCTTGTCAGTTATGAATGTGACTGGTTGAACAAGACATTCAAACCCTGATTTCCTTTAAAAGGAAAGTTGCCTTAGACTGAGATATCAAATTAATGAGGGCTATAATAGAAGTGCACAATAGTGTTATTCTTCAGAAAGCTCTGGATTTATATACAGTATATAGGAAAGCTTACAGTGTTTTGTTTCTGTGGATGTTAACAAATGCATGCAAATGGCTCCTGTGTTCCATGTCAGAAATGTGTAACAGAACAGCAGGAGAGCGACCTGCAAACAGGCCCACGGGCTAGCAACCAGAGCATTCCCTTTCCAGAATAAGTGTTTATTATTTGTGATGCAGGTTCTCAAAGGGAACAGTTTTCCTGTCGAAGCTTTCCCTCTGACAGAAATGATCCTTCATTTTGCATGTTCAGAGCTGTGACTCATGGAAATGCAAATGCCCTGTTGTGAAGTGTTGTTGTTATCTCTGTGTTTTTACTTGTGTAGCATTTATGCAAAAAATCTGGAAAATGTAAAGGATTGAATATTTTTGTGAAGATTAAAATTCTATTACTTTAAAAGCAATTTATCTGAACGTAAATTCTTCAAAATACAGTATAATGAATAAAAACCTCTTTCAGTACAAGGTGTTCTTGCTTATTATGCATGTGTGGCATGACACCACGTCCTTGCCACATTGATGCAGTGTCATTATGAAATGAAATGAATAAATTTCCACCTGGAATTGTTACGTATGTCGAAATCTGAAGGTCGATCCGATCTTGTGTAATCACATTTGTTTGTATACGAGCTTCTTTAAAAAAACAGTGGATTTCAAGAATGATAAAAACTATTCCATAACATCTTAAAAGAAAATAAAAAAGTGTACATACTTCACTATATGTGTGTGGAACAAAGTGTTCACCTAAAACCAAATGTTGGCATTATGCTGCAGTAATCTCCACAGAGCAACACACACGCACACTCCTTAGGCAAGGCTGCTTTCAGTGTCACATCCAACGCTGCAAATTATTTGTCTGCTACTTTCCGTCAAATTCAGTTTAGCATTTGGTTTAAAAAATTCAGATTCTATTTCAATAATTAAATATATTTAATGCACTGTATAGTGATATAAAAGGATGAATGACTGCACATGTTAAATTTAGATTTTCTGCCGACATATTAATTAAACAATCAACTCGAACTGACCGCGATGCGCTGGCAGCATGTCTGGAGCGTCTCTGATTAATGCCCTCAAGTCAGCTGGAATAGGATCCAGCAACCACTGTGACCAGAGGGGGAAGCAGAGGAAGCGGTACGGAAAATGAATGAATGAATGAATGAATGAATAAATGCATGAATGAATGAATAAATGAATGAATGAACTTAGTCTGGATACAGGTCCAGGGGGTTTCCCTGTCACTTTGCCCAAAATCAGTTGGGATAGGCTGCAGCCCCCTTAACCATACATAAGAGAAGTAGTCTCACAAAATGGATGGATTAAATTCAACAGTTTTTACCTGATCATAGATTAACGTCTGTGCCATATGCATTCCTGAGCTTCACCATTAGAGGATGTCAGAGCCACATATCTGAACTACAAGAGAAGCAGTATATTATGTGACATTTTACATTAAGCCAATAGATGTCAGCAGATCCCAACCAAACTCTTTCTTTAGAACTGACTGCATGAGAAATAAAGTAATGATGCTGCAAATTATGTTTTGGGAGTAAGGAGAACTGTACGTCGTTTACAGGTATGCAAAATCACTGAAGACTTGTTGCTGTTTGCTCACAGCACCTGCAGAAAATGTCAGTCATCTGGATCATGTTTCTTTTAAGGTTTTATATCGTTGTGAAAAATGTGATAGCCAGCAGCTCAAATTCCTGCTGCGTTATTATGGGTGTATCATGTTGAGTACCTATCATGTGCTTGTGAGATAATGACGGAGCACATACCATTGCCCTCCTACTTTCCTAGGTAGCCTTTAAATAACAATGCAGAGATCTTTCTATGTGAGACGCTAAATGTTAAGCCTACTGTAGGCTGAACATTTATTGCAACAGGTCTGCAGGTAAACCATGTGCCGAGGTGAATGTTTATACTCAGAATGAGCAAAGGTAAGGCCACAAACATCCAATGCAGTTTAGTTTACGTGTCACAAAAAAGGGAACAAACGAAAGGCCTTTACCCTTTGAACATTTATGTGTCCTTCTCTCATCACAGTTGCATTAAATCAATTTTTATAAGCTTTGCAATGGAAAAAACACAAGCTTGCATCAACTTTGGGCCTTTCCTTCCTATACTTAGAATGGCTGTGACGTAGCACTGGCAAACATACGGAATTGCTAAAATAAATGTATTTTTATCTGTTGTGTCTGTTTCATGTCAACTTGCAGGTAATGATACTCAACTCTTTCCAGTCCAACCTTTTGACGTGGATGAACAGTAGCTGTCAATGCACCTGGTTACCCGCCACAATTTTGTTCTTGAGCAAACACGACCAGGACAAAAAATTAAACACGTAAACAGTAAAGAAGTAACAAAGTATGTCTTTTTTGTGAAACTGCATTTTTATTTTACAATTTTATCATTATAAAAACAATTTCAGTCCCACTTTGTTACACAACAACTGATGAGAAAGATTAACAGTGTGAAGTCCCTTCTTGTTGACCTCTTTGAACAGATTGCAGCATTTCTCCTGTTCACAATAATTTAAGCTTCATTTCCTGAGACTGATTGTTTGCAATGCTGAGATATGGTGGAAATAAAAAAATGGGCATCCATTCTTAGATGCATGTCCATGTCAAGATGCAGCATACTGACAAAACACTGCTGCAGCCATAGAAATACACACGCACCTGCAATCCCAAGTATTACATCTGCTTTGAACCGTAGTGTGGGAGATCTGATGCTCAGTTCACGTGCTCCAGCATGGATGCGCTTGTGTGTGAGAACATTCTGAGTTGAATGAGTCGGCAAGGGAGGGGGATGGAGGGTGTAATCAAGCTGAAAAGATTAGGGGAAGACGAGCTGCTGAAGAACTGTGACAGCAGATAGTGGTTATATAACCCCAACCCAGTTCACGCCGCTTCCATAGTTGGGATTGGGAGGGAGGACAGATAGGATGCACTGAAGTGGGGTGAATCTGTGTGTCTGGGCTACATTGTACCAGAACAGTTGGTTACCTGCATGTACTGTAGATTCAGATGACAATGGATGTCAAATTCTCCTTCCATCACCATTTCTCCAGGTGGAAAACAAGGTTAGATATTGTTTTACCAGAACCAAAGTACTGATTCATTTAGTGCTGGAGAACTGCCAGTGATTTGTTTTATCAACTGCATGCCCATCACTGGTTATTGCGTCATTGCTTTGGTGAGAACATATTTCATGCCCTCCCTGAAACCCTGCAAGAGAAGTGTTTACTCTAGATTGGCTTCTGAGTACATTAGAACACATAATTTAATCAGAAAACAAATTCTAAGTAAAGATATAAAACTTTTAGTTCTTTGTGTACCATGCATGCACGGGTCTCGGGCCTTAGGACTGGGTTGTTTCTATTGTTGTCCTTGACTGTGGCAGTCCGAGGACAACGAGTTGCATAAAACATCCTACAGAAAATGAGGTAAACATGTATAAGGTCTGGATCAGACCCACCAAGGGCCCTAGTTGTATTGCCACAGGGCTCTGCATACTAATGAAAGTTGACAATGGGTCCTCCTTTCACCCTCAGTAAATGGCAGTTTATTCAAATGACCAGGCTGTTGCATAACCTTGCTTTTTACCAGTCTATATGTGGGCCCCGGAAAAAGGAAACATACACTGTAGTGTAAAGAGAGAGGATCACAGTTGTTTTCCACGGGCAGCAAAAAAAGTACATTCTGATCACCAGGACCTAGAATGACATGAACAGCTATGCAAAGCGGTCAAATCAATTTTTCTAGTTTGAGTTGTTAAAAAAAACAACTGTTGCTTTAGCTATGTCTGACTACCTGTTCTGGCTTTGACTGGTTTCTGTCTACCCCTGTGAGTGTTTTGCATGTTCTCTCAATGTTTTTCTTTCCCCATTGGTCCAATCTTAACCAAGTAAATCAATAGACAAGACAAAAGTAGACATGCCAATATTTAAAGATGACAACTGTTCAAACATTCAAGTTTGAGTCCAATAAGCCAAATAAAAACCAGTGCAGTCAACATGTCTGAGGAGAGTTACACGTTTTAGTTGTGCATTGACCCACCCAATAGCCCAAATGATGTAAAAGAAACATTTCTGGGAGCAAGCCACCTTTGTCCTATATTCCATGGTCCAGTTTGCATGCTAACATAAATATTGTTGGCAACAAACCGTGATGCACAATGTGTTTTGACACTCTTTTATTGGAGCCAGCATTTTTTTCAGCAAGGTGAACCAAAGTAGCTCATCTGTTGGACTACATGGGCCAGCCTTCATTCCTCACATGCATCATTGCTCCTTGGCTGACCATCACAATGTTGCTTTTCCATGAAATCTGTGCTATCTACCTATCCACCTATTTATCCATCTATTTATCCATCTATGTATCCATCTATGTATCCATGTATGTATGTATGTATGTATGTATGTATGTATATATGTTATGTGGTGAGAGTGTTTTATCCAGCAAAATACCAAAATAAAACCAAAGTACAAGGAGGGTGTTTTTACAGCCAAAACGGGAATTCTTTCATTGATAAGCAGATCATCAGTACAGATCAATCGGGAACGGCCCCTGGATGCACGTCTCTGAGGTCTCTGAACAACTATTTGCAGCATCCAACTACGTTTAGTGACTTGAACTTTAAATATTTTGAATTTGCCAATTCAAATTTGTGTAAGGGATTCAAATGACCTTACCTTTAGTTGGCCTGTCACACCACGCAGAGGATGCCCCTCGGAGTCCGCACCGACCGCTCTCCTTCCCTTCAGAGATCCTCTAGTCAATCCTGTATCCTGTTCGTGACGCCAGTTATGTGGTGAGAGTGTTTTATCCAGCAAAATACCAAAATAAAACCAAAGTACAAGGAGGGTGTTTTTACAGCCAAAACGGGAATTCTTTCATTGATACGCAGATCATCAGTACAGATCAATCGGGAACAGCCACTGGATGCACGTCTCTTGACCCTTTTATAGTCACAGTCCTTTATTTGTGTGTATGTGAGAGTTGTAAGTGTCCTAGTCATGACAAACAGGAAACCACTTGTTCCCGGCAACTATCCAAACCTAGGTAACCACCCCATGTCAGGTTGACCCGCTTCCTGTCTTCCTGTTTTCTGGACAATCTGGTTATTCGCTGCCAAACGTAAAAATGTGTACTCTGATTTGAAATGTGACCTAGGTGTCATGGTTCTGTTCCGTTTGTGTGCTTGGCAGGTCTGTTATTGTTAAGACTCATTGTCCCCTGACAGGTCAAGCTGTGGCAGAGGGTGTGGCTGGATCCTAGCAGCTGATGAGCAACACCAGTTTCCACTCTGCTCATCAGCCTCATCTTTAAAGGGCCTGGCTTTTCCCTAGGAGGTTGCCAGATTATTCCATCCTGTTCTAGTGATGCGAGTGTTTAGTGTTTCTCTAGTTGCCAGTTCTTTCTATGTTTTTGGAGTTTTGTCATTTTTGCTCAGCTGCTTTTTGTTATCAAGCTCACCTGTGTTTTTGTTTAGCCTGAGCGATAAAGCTGTTGATTTTTTTACTTATCCAAAAGCTGTTGAGTCGATTTTTTTACTTGTGTGTCAGTCTCTGCTCCCTGGGGTCCAGATTTGAACTACCCTTCACACTAGGCATGCATTATTTTGCTTCCACAGTTGTGTGTGTGTGTGTGTGTGTGTGTGTGTGTGTGTGTGTGTGTGTGTGTGTGTGTGTGTGTGTGTGTGTGTGTACACAGACGCATCCCTGGCGGAAGGTGTTAAGACTTGGTAAACAACATGTAGTACCACTTGATTCCAGCAGATGGTTTTTCAAAGCATTGAAGAGACAATGAATGAAGAACACTTCCCCAGAGTAGACTGCTTCAGAACGGTTTGGTGTTCCACATTCAAATATAGCTTTCAGATAGAAATTACAAATTAGACTTAAATGGCAGCTAATTCTGCACCATCTTCTTACTGCACTGTTGTCGTATGAGCATAGTTTACCTAATCATTCCCATCACTCTGATCACTTTTTGTGCAGCACTATAAGTTGCACAAGCAGAATTCACATGAGCTGTTTTCACAACAAAAGCGAACCTCTGACATCACCATACAGTGCAAATCGCTACTGTGCCATTTTGCAAACACAGATGTCTCTGTGGTTTTGTATTGCTGTCATGACAGCATATCGTTTGGGTCACTTGACTGGTAGGCTTTGTATTTACCTGCACACCAGCTATACTCAAGTGCAGCACTTAAATATATGATACAGAAAACAAGAGGATACATCATGGAGAAAATGTTTAGAGAGAATTAAGGCATCATTTCAGCATCCATATGAATTAGGCTTTCATGAAGTCTGCTGTAAATAAGTAATGACCAGAATGATCTTTGGAGCACACGAGAG
Source organism: Antennarius maculatus (assembly GCA_013358685.1). NCBI lineage: Eukaryota > Metazoa > Chordata > Actinopteri > Lophiiformes > Antennariidae > Antennarius > Antennarius maculatus. Next base: position 6,013,418 of record CM023619.1, on the reverse strand, counting down.
AATACCCACCACATGGCCCCTAAATCTTCTTTTCTGATTGAGAAGAAAAGCCCTATTTCAATTGTTGGCTGGTAGACACAGGCCACCTGTGAAGAGGAGGAAACCCTCGTTGTTGTGCGTCATGCCGACTTTATAGCAGAGAGTCCGTTTGCCATGGCAGTGGCTATCAGCACACACGTGACAAAGGGGATGGCTGGACTGTGTCAGCACTCATCAACATCCACTGCCTTGGTGGACGCCTCTTCCAGGAGTCTTTTAGAAAGAAATAAAAGAGAGAGGTGCTTTACACTTTAATGACTTTCCCACAGTGGCTCTCTAAAACAACAGCACCCTTTAAATTGCTGTGCCCTCACGAAAACTAGAGTCCCCACTGGTCAGCAGAATAAGGGAAATACTGAGTACACTGCCCACTATGCAAGGCTGGCCAACAAGGCGGGGGGGGGGGGGGGGTGAATAATCAGGTCTTTATGTGGCTCGGGGCCTGCAGGAGACAGCGTTGGTATTGTCCCCATGCATGGTTCTCTCCCTTTTCCAGGTTTGATTGTTCCTCTGGATGAAACACATGATTGTGTGACAAACCCCTGACAGCCATAACTGTCAGCTGTTTTTACATCTACTTCCTCAAACCAGCTTGGGACATCCAGTGGAGATTCAGTTTAATACCATCAGATGAGACACTTCAATGCACAGTCTCTGGATTTTCTGTTTCTGGGTTTGGGAACATAAAATCTAGAGCTCTGACTTCAGTGGTTTATGTTGATCTCATAGTCACTGTTTTCCAGCAAACTTTTACAAAATAAACTGTTTTGTTGTTGATTGCTGAAAAAAGAACAAATGGACTGAACCCAAAATATGACAGTGTGTAATGGACATTAACTCAGTATACTTCTTAGAATGGAAGGAGGAAAAAAAGATAACTCCAAATGCAACATTGCACACATGTTGGTGCCAAGATAAATACAGATTTCTAAACCGCTTATGTAACAGCTAAGATGTACGAAAAGCTGCAAAGAGCTTATTTTTTTGTCCAGGTTTTTTTTCTGAAACTTTTCTTTCTGAAACAAATTTCCTCATATTTTTCAATCTTGTCGTTTATGCTTGCTCTGGAGGGTTCTGTTTGGTTTCATCGCAACAAACCTATTTACGATAGGATGGCGGCGCGTGCACATGCAGCTGCTCTTCTCTCTCCCACTAGAGTGTTTTTTTCATGTGTTTTTTGGGGTGTGAGAGGACTGTAATTTCATCTGTGCTGTATGTCGTGCATGTATGGTACATTTGACAATAAAGTTGACTTTGACTTTGTCATTGTGATTTCCGTTAACTATTTAAATATGTAATCACAGTGTTCTCTCATTTCTACCAAAAGCATTTCCTTTAAATTTGGGCATAGTATTGTGTAAACCTTGGCTCACAAAAGTATTGTGTAAACCTCACAAAAGTATTGCGTAAACCTTGCTGACTTTTAAAATCATTTAATAATGAATTTTAAATCGGAACATAAAAGTGAACTATCATGTCAGAGTTCATGGATGGAACTCTAGAAGCGACGTATGGAACTTGGGAGTTATTTTTGATCAGGATCTGTCTTTTAACTGTGTCTGTGTCTCGGACAGCCCTCTTTCATTTACAAAACATTGCTAAAATTAGAAATTTTGTTTCCTTTAAAGATGCAGAGAAATAATTCGTGCCTTTGTTACTTTTAGATTAGATTACTGCAATTCCTTACTATCAGGCTGTTGAAGCTCCTCTTAGGATTTTCCAATTAGCTCAGAATACAACTGCCCACTTACTGACTCAAACTGGGAGAAGAGAGCACATCTCTCCTGTCCTGGCATCCTCACATTGGCTGACGATAAAATCTAGAATAACAGAACATACACAAAAGTCTAGAATAAAATTCAAGATCCTCATGATCACGTAAAATGTGAGGCTACCTCTTGCATTGAAGACTTCATAGAATTGTATCACCCTCCCAGGACTCTTCGATCTGAGGATCAGGACTTTTGGTAACCCGTCTCTCTATGTGATTCTACTTGGCAGATGAAGAGCAAGTATAGAAGACAAGAATCCAGGAGTCAGTGCACGCAGCGTGAAAATCCTGTCCCCACTTCAGCAGCTGGACCTAAACTTTAGACAGCAACTCTATCTGCCCTATCTGCCACTCTCTCTCTTCCTTGCACTGTCCCTACCTCCATTGTATACCTTTTCCATCAAACCGGTCATGGCGGATGGCCACCCTCCAGAATCTGGGTCCTGCCCAGAGTTTCTTCCTTAATGAGGGAGTTTTTTCCCTGGCGCTGTCGCTTACACTTGCTCTGAAGGGTTCTATTGGGTTCCTTTGTCTGTAAAATTGCTTTAAATGTCTGATTATGTGATTAAGCACTTTATAAATAAAAGTTGATTGATTGATTAAAAGTTAATAAATGAATACTTAAGAACATTTTAGGTTACGAACAATCTCTTGAAACCAAATTTGTTTGTAGGCTGAGGACTACCTGGATAATAGTTGCAGAGCTGGTGTAAGTCACTCAAAAATATGCAATATAATCATGGATATCTTGTCAGTTGATGCAGGGATCAGGGATTTGTCATTTCATATTGGTAATTTACTTATTTTGAGTGTTCTGTTTTCCATGTTATGTGTTGTGTAAGTAGTCAGCTAACAAGGCCCAGATGAAGTGGATTACAACCACTGATGACATCTGTAATAAAACATAATCTCCTCAGGAGCTGTAAATCCTCACTGAGCCTACAGTTGTGTGTGTCATGTCTGTGCGACCATTCTGTTTGTCCCATCATTTGAACCATTGGTTTTATATAACATGCTGTATTCTATTGTAAAATAAAAGTCCAAGTCAAAGTTAAAGTCAACTTTATTATCAAATGTGCCATATATGCACGACATACAGCACAGATGAAATTGCAGTCCTTTCAGACCCACAGTGCAACAGACAGTACAACACAGGCAATACAATTAAGGCAGTACAACTCAGGCAGTACAACAGGCAGTACAACATAGGCAGTACAACAGGCAGTACAATACAGACAGTACAACAGGCAGTACAACACAAAGTATAAGACAAAACACAAAAGGACGGTAAACATCTCTATACACTCTAATCCCATAAGGGGAAAGTGACGTGTGCGCAGTCCCTGAGTTGACAGGCGGAGATATAGAGGTTGTCAGGTGGTGTGGGGGGGCAAGGTGAGGTTAGAGGTCAAGGCTGTGGCAGGGGGCATAGCAGGGAGGGAGTTGAGCCTCCTGACATAACCTGGAGGCTCTTTCCTGGTGAAAGAAACTGTCCTTGAGCCTGCTGGTTTTGGCCTGCGGTCTTCTCTGCATCATAGCTCTGCAGTCTCCTCCTTGATGGCAGGAGGCTGAAAAGGCTGTAGAGGGGTGGGTGGGATCACCTGCAATCCTGATGGCTTTGTGGGTGAGGCGGGTGTTATAAATGTCTTTGAGGGAAGGAAGAGAGACACCAGTGATCTTTTCAGCTGCTCTCACGATGCACTGTAGGGTTTTGCGGCAGGAAATGGCGCAGGTGCCGTGCCGCGCTTTGATGCAGCTGGTCAGGATGCTCTCGATGGTGTCTCTGTAGAAGGTGAGCATGTTGGGGGTAGGGCTCTTGCTCTCCACAGTTTGCGGAGGAAGTAGAGGCGTTGTTGGGCTTTTTTGGCCAGTGATGCAGTGTTGCGGCCCCAGGACACGTTTTCAGAGATGTGCACACCCAGGAACTTGGTACTGCTGACCCTTTCCACTGTAGCACTGTCGGTGGTTAGTGGAACATGCTGGGTGCGTGCTCTCCTGAAGTCCACAAAAATCTCTGTCTTCTCCGCATTCAAATGGAGATTGTTGTCCTTGTACCACATAGCCAGGTGCCTCATCTCATTTTTGTAGGCTGTCTCATCGTTGTTGTTGATGAGACCCACCACAGTCATGTCATCTGCAATCTTTATGAAGAGGTTGGAGCTGGAAGTTGGTGTGCAGTCGTGGGTCAGCAGAGTGAGGAGGAGGGGGCTCCATACATCCTTGGGGGGCCCCCGTGTTCAGAGTGATGGTGCTGGAGGTGTTGCTGCCGATTCGAACTGCCTGTGGTCTCCCTGTCAGGAAGTCCAGCAGTCAGTTGCATATGGAGGTGTTGAGTCCTAGTTGGTCCAGTTTATGGATGAGCTACTGGGGGATGATTGTGTTGAATGCTGAGCTGAAGTCTATGAACAGCATTCTGGCGTATGAGTCTTTGGTCTCCAGGTGGGTGAGGGTTGAGTGTAGAGCAGAGGAGATGTTGTCATTAGTCGATCGGTTGGACCTGTAAGCAAACTGAAAAGGGTCCAGGGTTGAAAGGAGGGCAGACTTAATGTGGTGCATGACTAGCTGCTCAAAGCACTTCATGAAGATTGGAGTGAGTGCAACTGGGCAGTAGTCGTTGAAACAAGATGGGGCGACGTCTTTGGGACTAGGATGATGGTGGTGGTTTTGAGGCAGGTGGGGACAACAGCCTGGCTCAGGGAGATGTTGAAGTTGTCTGTGAAGACATCTGTGAGCTCATCAGCACAGTCTCTCAGGAGACTGTGCTGATGACCAGGAATGTTGTCAGGAGTTTCTGTGCATTGGTCTTTCTGAGGGCTTGCCTCACGCTGTCCAGAGAAAGCGTCAACGCCTGGTCGCCAGGAGGGAGTGGAGTCTTCTGTGCCGGGATGCTGTTGTCTGCATCAAAGAGCACTAATAAGTCATTTAGCTGATTCAACAGAGTGATGGAGCTGTCGCAGGACTTCGGAAGGGGCTTGTAGTCTGTAATAGATTGAATCCCACGCCACAAGTCCCTCGTGTCTCTGCTGTTGCTGAAGTGGGTGGCCATCCTCCTGGAGTACTGTCTCTTGGCCAGTCTGATGCATTGTGACAGGTTAGCCCTAGCTGTCCTTAGGCCCACCTCGTCCCCAGCTCTGAAGGCCGAATTCTGTGCCCTCAGGAGCCTGTGGACTTCCCCTGTCAGCCATGGCTTCTGGTTGACCTGAATGGAGATGGTTCTGGTGACCATGACATCATCCATGCATTTCCTCATGTATGCAGCGACAGTCTCTGTGTACTCCTGGAGGTCTGTGGTGTTGTTGTGAGTGGCTGCATCTTTGAATATGCTCAAGTCTGTGGTGGAGAAGCAGTCCTGGAGTGCCTCTGAAGACCCCTCAGGCCACACTCGTATCTGCCTTTTTGCAGGTCTGACAACTCCAATGAGCGGTCTGTATGCGGCGATAGCATAACAATAGTGTGGTCTGATGCCCCAAACTAGGGGAGGGTGCGGGAGTTTTAGGCATCTTTATGTGTCATGTAGACATTGTCCAGTATGGTGGCAAAGTTGATATGTCCATGTAATTTGGGAAACACACTCTTGGGGTTTGCATGGTTAAAGCTGTAACAGCACAATTTACAAAAAGATGGTTAGTTTAAATCTGTGGTGGCACCAGGTTATGTAATCGTGTCTTCTTCTTTTTCTTTTCCTTTCGGCTTTTCCCTTCAGGGGTCGCCACAGCGAATCAATTGCCTCCATCTAACCCTGTCCTTTGCATCCTCTTCTCTCACACCAACTACCTTCATGTCCTCTTTCACTACATCCATAAACCTCCTCTTTGGTCTTCCTCTAGGCCTCCTGCCTGGCAGTTCAAAACTCAGCATCCTTCTGCCAATATATTCACTATCTCTCCTCTGGATATGTCCAAACCATCTCAGTCTGGCCTCTCTGACTTTATCTCCAAAACCTCTAACATGTGCTGTCCCTCTGATGTACTCATTCCTGATCCTATCTTTCCTGGTCACTCCCAAAGAGAACCTCAGCATCTTCATCTCTGCTACCTCCAGCTCTGCCTCCTGTCTTTTCCTCAGTGACACTGTCTCTAGACCAAACAACATCGCTGGTCTCACCACAGTTTTGTACACCTTTCCTTTCATTTTAGCTGAAACTTGTCTATCACACATCACACCTGACACTTTTCTCCACCCATTCCATCCTGCCTGTACGCGCTTCTTCACCTCTTTTCCCCACTCTCCATTGCTCTGGACTGTTGACCCTAAGTACTTAAAATCCTCCACCTTCTTGATCTCTTCTCCCTGTAACCTCACTCTTCCACTTGGGTCCCTCTTATTCACACACATGTACTCTGTCTTACTGCGGCTAACCTTCATCCCTCTCCTTTCCAGGACAAACCTCCACCTCTCTAGCTTCTCCTCCACCTCTTCCCTGCTCTCACTGTAGATCACAATGTCATCTGCAAACATCATAGTCCACGGAGATTCCTGTCTAATCTCGTCTGTCAGCCTGTCCATCACCATAGCGAACAAGAAGGGGCTCAGAGCTGATCCCTGATGCAGTCCCACCTCCACCTTGAACTCCTCTATCACACCTACAGCACACCTCACCACTGTCTTACAGTCCTCATACATGTCCTGCACCGCTCTAACATACTTCTCTGCCACTCCAGACTTCCTCATACAATACCACAGTTCTTCTCTGGGTACCCTGTCATAAGCTTTCTCCAGATCTACAAAAACACAATGCAGCAGGTTATGTAATCGTGTGATGTTCAGTTATCTAAAACTTGTGTGATGGACAGGTAACCCATCTGGGGATTTGGCCTGTTGTCTGCTCGTGCATGCCAGGAATCACAATTACTAGTCTTCATTAATCTCAGGTCCTGTCTCACAGACTATAGAAATTTAGAGGTTCTGTTCAAGGTCAGCTCCAGTTGTTCTGTTCTGCTGCAGTTCTTATTTTTCTTGGTGCCTCTTGCTGAAACGTCTTATCTATGCAGGTAGCTTCCTGCACGGTATCTTACTTATGCTATTTGGCATATGCTGTCCTAGCTTACATCTTACAACCATGCTAACAAGTTATAATGCATGTCCATCTTTACACCTTGGGTTCTTTGTGCTGTGGTGGTACTGTGGTGATCATAAGAAGGGTGAGGAATGACATTATTATGAATAAGATGATTACCTTTTTCCATCCATCCATCTAAGAAGAAAGAAAGAAAAGAAAGTATACTTTGTTGATCCCCAGATGGAGAAATTACTTTTCACTCAGATGTACATTTTTTGTGTTAGTTACAGTGTCTGTACAGGCCCCTGAAACACAACCACAGCACACAAGGGGCCTGTAAGCATGTAATTAGTTCACACAACATCAAACAGTACATGGGGAGGCAGAGTGATGGGTAGCACTTTCGGGGTGCACCCCAATTGAGCAGCTTGTAAGGGGGACGGCACCTTACTCAAGGGCACCTCGGCAGTGGCCAGGAGGTGAGCCGACACCTCCCATTGTCAGCTCACACTCTTGGGTGGCTGGGCGGGAGCAGGAATCGATCCGCCGATCTCTGATCCAAGGGCGCATGCTCTACTGCTGAGCCATTGCCGCCCGTTAACAGCCACTGCCGCCCCTTCCTCCATCCATCCATCCATCCATCCATCCATCCATCCATCCATCCATCCATTAATCCATCCATCCATCCATTAATCCATCCATCCATCCATCCATCCATCCATCCATCACTTATTCGGGGCAGGTTCAAGGAGGCGACAATCTAAGTAGTGATACCCATATTTCTCTCTGCCCAGACACCTCTGGTGAATCCCAGGGTGTTCCCAGGCCAGCTGAGAGACATAGTTGCTCCATTGTGTTCTAGGTCTTCCCTGAGGCCTCCTCGTGGTAGGACATGCCCGGAACACTTGCCCAAAGGAGGCATCCAGGAGGCATATTTAACAGAATCCTGAACAAATGCTCAGTCACCAAGCTCCTCCCTGGTGACTGAGCTCTTCACCCTATCTCTAAGGAGCGCACAGCCACTCTACGGAGGGAACTCATTTCAACTGCTTGTATCCAGGATCTTTTGGTCATAACCCAAAGCTAATGACCATAGGTGAGAGTAGGAATGTAGATTGAACAGTCAGTCGAGAGTTTCGTCTTACAGCTCAGCTCTTTCTTTACCATGACCGACTTCTACGACTACATCACTCCAGAAGCTGCACCAATCCATCTGTCAATCTTACATCCTGTCCTTCCTTCACTTGTGAACAAGACCCAAAGATACTAAAGCTCCTCCACTGGAGCAAAGTCTCGGAGAGGGCAGACTACCTTTTTCCGGTTGAGAACCATGGCCTTGGATTTAGAGGTGCTGAATCTTATCCCACTCATGGTGCACTCAGCTGTAAACCACCCCGGTGCATGCTGGAGGTGCAGGTTTGATGAGGCCAATGAAGAAAACATCATCTATAAAAAGTAGAGTTGAAATTTTGTCTCCAAACCAAGGGAGAACCCTTCAGATCTTAGAAATTCTGTCCATAAAGATTATGAACAGATAAAGGGCAGCCCTGCTGAAGTCTAACGTGCATCTGGAACAGATCTGACTTACTGACAACAATGCGAGCCAAGCGCTTGTTTCAGTCACACATGCGTCAGACAGCTCTCAGCAAAGGCCTTGAACACCATACTCCTGAAGTACTCCCTACAAGAGTCCAACCAGAATTTCTCCTTCTCCTCCAGCTCACATCCTACCTGTGGAGCATACCCACTAACAACATTGAACATCACACCTTCGATATCTAGGTTCAGATTCATCACACTATCTGACACTCTTTTTACCTCCAGGACATTCTAACAAACTCCTCCTTCAAGATAACTCGTACTTCCTTTCTCTTCCTATCTACACCATGATAGAACAACTTGAACCCTGCTCCTAAACTTCTAGCTTTGCTACCTTTCCACCTGGTCTCCTGGACACACAGTATGTCTACCTTTTGTCTACCTCTCTACCTTTTCCTGTCATAGTTCCAACATTAATGTCCCTACTCTCAGTCCTATACTCTTGGCGCTCCTCTTCTCTTTCTTCCTACGGACACACTTTCCTCCTCTCCTTCTTCGACCAACAGTAGTCGAATTTCCACCGGCACCCTGTAGGTCAACATCACCGATGGTGGTCGTTGTTAACCCGGGCCTCGGCCGATCCGGTATGGAAGTCGTAGATTTGATTCGCATGTTTAATTTGGCAAAAGTTTTACGTTGGATGCCCTTCCTGACACAACCCTCAGTATTTATCCGGGCTTGGGACCGGCACAATAAGACACTGGCTTGTGTCCTTTTGTGACTACATTCAGAGATGTGTACCTAAAAAGGTATAAAAGTGAAAATTTGACCTTGAGCTAGTTTATCAAGGTCAAGGTTGTGATCTAATTTTCATCCCCTTGCTTCTCTTAATATTGTTTAATCTTTCAGTCTGATTCGGCTCCTGAGATATGTACAAAAATGTACAACGTTGAAATTTGACCCTAACCTGGTTTTCTCAAGGTCAAGGTCATCATCATTTTTTTTCCCATCACCTTTTTCACTGCTTTTTCTTTCATCTTTCTATCTGCAACTGTTGTGAAGATATTTGGTGGATGGACGGATGAACACACAAACACTGACAATTATAATACATCAGCGCTTCTACATCCATCCATCCATCTTCCACCGCTTATCCAGAATCGGGTCGCAGGGGAGGCAGCTTCAACAGGGAGCCCCAAACTTCCCTTTCCCCGGCCACATCCACCAGCTCTGACTGGGGTATCCCAAGGCGTTCCCAGGCCAGTGTTGAGATATAATCCCTCCACCTGGTCCTGAGTCTGCCCCGAGCTCTCCTCCCAGCTGGACGTGCCAGAAACACCTCCCTAGGGAGGCGCCCGGAGGCATCCGCACCAGATGCCCAAACCACCTCAGCTGACTCCTTTCCACGCGAAGAAGCAGCACTTTTACATCTGTAAGTTTATATTCTACAGGAGCTTGATGTCTCCCTCTTTTCAAATAAAACATTTCCTGGAAGCTTTCAACTTCCGCCACTCCTTCCTTCCCCTTTTTCTGTTTTCATTAAAGACATTCTCAAACACATAAAAAAGATAACCGGAACTTCCAAAGTCCTTGGAGGAATGTGAGCATGATGTAACAGAAATTACTTTATTCGTCATGTCAGCAAGCAAAATAGTCAGGGTAAGTCAAGGAAACACCTGCTTGCATATGATGTCTGTTTTGTTTCCATGTGAACAAAACAGACATCATATGCAATTCTCTGGCAGACTTTTAGAGCAGTGATAAAGCTAAATTTGTAAATGCTCACTCATCACTTTCCAACACATCAGGACCTGGGCACTGATACAGATCATATTATACTTTGTACTAGCGGGAACCTGTGGACATTCCACAGTAAAACAATATCAGACCTCATACCAAACATATGAAAAGAATAAATACCTACCTTGTTCTATGGAGCAAGATAGATAGTAAATAAAAATGGTAAAATGCTTATTGGTTGATAGGCTTTAAACCACTGAATGTATAGCTTACCTTTTGTTTACCCCACCTTTCTTTTTCTTGGCGATTTTCCTTCTGTGCTTGGCTTTCATTGGCTCTGGCTAAGTAGTGCTTCTCTTTTACTTTTGGGTGTCTGAGAGGTTCATTCAATTAAAAAAAATGCATATATTAGTCCCCAAGGGGCAATTGGAATTGATATTCTTGATATAGAGTCTGGGTCCTGCCTGGAGTTTCTTCCTCAATGAGGGAGTCTTTCTCCGCCACTGTCGCTTATGCTTGCTCTGGAGGGTTTAGTTGGGTTTTTGTCTGTTAAAGCATTTTGAAATGTCTGTTGCCATGATTAATCGCTATATAAATAAAACTTGATTGATTGATTGATTTTTGTGACACAATCTTTTCTTCTCTTTCAGTCGGAGTTTCACTCAGAATTCATTGCCATTTTCTGTGTCGTTCCTGGTGTTTGGACTTTCTGCTCAAAAACATGAAAATTGTTGGAACAGTTATGACACTCTAAAATTGTGTTAACTGGGAAGTCCATGTATAGTTATTTCTTCTCCTAACATAGCCGATGCCTTACGCCACATTGTTCACACGATTCCTTCTGGCAGATGCGCCGTGATTGGTTGGGCACTTGACAGGTAGTGGGTGGAATTGGTGACAGTGTGACAGCGAGAGACTTTTTCAAGTGAGCTTATTCAAATATATAGGTGGGGAGTGAAGGCTCTATATGGATATATCTATGTGTGAGTGTGTGTGTGTGTGTGTGTGTGTGTGTGTGTGTGTGTGTGTGTGTGTGTGTGTGTGTGTGTCAAATCATTCAGCGCTCGTGAGGTTGGCACCAGGCTGTCTGAGGTCATGAAAGCTCTGTAGGGATATATCTACTGTTTGACCATATTTGGAAATGCTTGTATGACTGTCGGTATCCTCAGATAATTTTGTTTGCAACAGATATGTCCTCACAGGGTCCGCGTACCTGATTATGTTGTGTTCTCAGATAATTTTGTGAAACTGTTGACTTGACATTACGCCTGGAGGTCATGATGTACCAACTGAAACCGGTAAAGAATTGATTGAGAGCAGATGTTTCGAGGTTAAACAACAGTTTCATACCACCCACAGTATGCCTTTTAGAGTATAAATGATGTGTGATCCTTTCGTGTCTTTGCTTGTGCACCGCTGAAGCTCTTGTCTGTAAGTCTCCTGTGCCCAGAATATTCTGCAATAAAGCTTCGAAGGACTGTTCATCGTTTCCAGCCTTTATTCGGACCTCCAACATTCTCACTACCCGAAATCAAACGAACACGCGGAGGAGGAAGTTGCGCTTTCCTCCAACAGGAGATAGTCAGACAAATATGGTCTCATCTCTGTTTAACAGTGACCAGGTGTTATAATAGAGCATAACAAGGTCCTGCAGTCTGAATAATTACTGGGGTTTTTTTTGCGTCACAGATACCTTGTTCTCGTTTGCGTGCGTCCATGCGTTTTTACATTTTTTGACAGGGAGGGACGCGCAATCATCAGACAACGTGTGTCCCTAGGACGCAAGCTTTAAATGCATTTTCCATTCAACAAAAATATTCGTAATTTTTCCAGTTCTTCACTTACATTTCGAACCTGGAAATCGCCATTATGTTTTGATGACACAGGAGTTTCTCGTCACAAGACTCATGTGCGTGATTCTGCCTTATTAGAATTGACCAAACGGCAAAACAACGTCTGCTCATTTCACACGCTGCAGTGAGAGTGTGGAGTTAGTTAGACCCACTAGAGCAGGGGTCACCAAATGGCGGATGGTTCTGTCCGGACCTGTGACCACTCCATGATAAATTCACGAGAGTAGATTTTCTTGGAGAATATGTTCTGACGGTCGCGGCTACAGACGGTGGGCGCTGCTCCTCCAGTTAATATGGTAATAGATCTACTCAGTTCAGCCAATCAGATCATTTGTTTACCTGCTCTGTCAGCGCACTTGGAAGTAAGACAATTTGCTGCTGCTCTGAGTTTACCACTACAGCGGAGCACAGAGGAAGGGAGATGGTGAGAACAGCATAGCTCCAAACGAAGGGAGGTTAATGAGGAAAATCGTCGTTTAACAATGAGTGTATGGAGAAATTTATGTTTATTCTTCCATCAGGCAGTTCAAAACCATCGTGCCTCATTTTGCTCAAAACACGTAGCATTAGTTAAAAATTGTAACGTGCACCTGTGGCCTCGCCATGACCTCCTGCTCCCACCTCGACCGAGACCGTCATCACTGCAGACCTGCAGACAACTCTGCGGAGACTCTGTCCTTATAAAGTGGCTGGAACGGATCAGGTCTCCCCAAGACTCCTTCGAGCCTGTGCATCGGAACTAGGGGACCCCTGCAGCGATTGTTCAACCTCAGTCTGCGGCTGGAGAGGGTCCCGTTGCTGTGGAAGACCTCCTGCGTCGTCCCGTCCCTGTACCCAAGAAAGGATACCCTACTGAGCTCAACGACCACTGACCACTCTTACCCCCCACATAATGAAGACCCTAGAGCGACTGGTCCTGGAGCTCATGTGTCCACAGGTGCGGGGGGCGATGGACCCTCTCAAATTCGCCTGTCAGGCCCAGGTTGGGGTGGACGATGCTGTCTTGTACCTCCTCTACTGTGTGCTCTCCTACTTTGACGTTGGGGGCTGTCAAGCTCCTTTTTGACTTTTCCAGCACCTTCACCACCACCATCCAGCCCCATCCAACCCCACCTGGCTTGAAACCCCCTGCTCTCAGCGTCCACCTTCCTTTTAGCCATTTTTAGGGAGGGGAGTAACTAAATCCATCCTCCGCTCTGACTGCTGATAAATAATGAAACCAAAGCCCGCTTGTTGCGCTGCATGACTTCCACTACCACTGCATTGTGGGGAATGTAGTTTTGGTGCGTGCAAAATACCAGCAGGCGTATGTGGCCTGCGGGCCGGTTCTAATAGTAATTAAAACCATTCCGTGGGCCATAAATAATTGGTCAAGGGCCAGATCTTGCCTGCGGGCCTTGACTTTGACATATGTGCTCTACAGTTACAGTAAAGCCATGCAGATCAAGAAAATAAAGTACACTGTAAAACATTTCACTGTAAATGTACTTCAGTTAACCTCCCCACCAAAGAACTGTTTGCATTTAGGTCCTGTCGAGCAAAACCACCAATGAATATTTTAATTAATTCTCCGCCTCATAATCCACAGTAACCCATACAAATAGATAAAGCTACTACCACTATCATCAAAAATATCAAAAATAACAAAAAAAGAATTCAAATTAGTGAGATCCCTCAAGATTCTGTCAACTTGAAGGAAGATCTGAAAGACAAGCCTAGAAATACAGATGCAGGAAAATGTTTGTGCTGATGTGGACAGATTTTTCTGTACATTTATAACCACGTTTTAACATGCACACATTGCTCCTGAAACTTCAGCAGGTACCTTAACCCTTGGACCAGGACTTTTAAGTCATAAACTCAAAATGCAAATTTGATTTTGCTTTTGTAAACTCGAAAATCATACAGTGAGTTTATAATATGCAAACAAGAAGAACTCAGAAATGGTGCTACATATCAAAATATGAAATGGAACTGGAATGATTTATTCATATGCATCGTGAAACTCCAGAATAACTTACTGTGTGACTGGTAAATGGATAGCCTTGTGACACAGTCAGCATCATGGTGAAATCAGCTTAATAAAGAAGCCATAAAGAGACACTGGATGAATGGTCTGTTTCCAAATTTTCCTAAATCTTCCTTCTTCTGTCATCATTGAACAATCCTCTTTTTATACCTTGTAACTGAACAACAGCTAATTTTTTTTATATACTATATAACTTCATTTAGAATATTTAGACTGAATGTATTCAAACCAGGCTATTCACACTACACCCTATGTCAAAAATATTATGCATCCAAATTTCCGAACTATTTGCTGAGACATTAGTGATATCAATTTTGCCATGGTAATAAAAAAAAATCTTGAATATTTACCTATTCTATGCCCTCCCCTCTGCATTAAGTTGAAATCTTTTTTGTAAATAAGAAGATAGGCTAACCAAGAGGTAACCAGGATTTCAGCACAGCATTTTTGAATTTTATCTTGGGTTTTATTTGTGAACAACTTCGTTGTGATGCCTCAGCTGTAGTGTCACAGAATGTTCAGAAAGATCCAGGATCTAGGTGCAGAGTACCATGAAAAGTGGATTAATTTCAACAGAATTCAACAGAAAACCACCTGTCTGGAAAAAAATGCAATACATAAAATGTAAGAACAGAAAACCACCAATAAAACTAGTGTAAAGTGGAACACTCAGAATGTAATAGTTGAACTCCAGGAGACACTTAACAGTGGTAGAATTAACCAAAAGCATAAAATCAGTTTAATCTACTTAAGACTTTAAACTCTAGAAGCCGGGGAACAATTCAAACACTAGTAACACTCAAGAAGCAAAAGGAATCTTCAAGCACTGAAGAAGAAATAGAGGCTGGCTTTAATAGTGAGCTGATTTCAATGATTCACGAAGAGTCTCGTATCTCTGCTGATGAGAAGAGGGAGAGAGATGGGGAAAAAAAGCTGGAAAAAAAACCCCAGAGCAGGACAATGACAGTAAAGCTTTTTTCTCAACATATGGTAAGCCTTGTTAGCAGCCAGTGGAGATAAAAAGAGACCTCGTACATTTCATCTGTTCTGCGGTTCGATGGAATGGACAAACATCTGTTGTTGGTTATTTACGGTGCATGCAGTACACTCAGGTGTTTTGCAGAACATGTTTTACTGCATGACATTTTGGGGAACAATAATAAACGCATGCCCACCTGCATTCAGATTTTCTCATTCTGCTGCACATTGTTGCATAAGCAGTACTGTGTTTCAGTTTTTGCAGATCACCGGGCCAATATACCAGAGTGGGAAGTTCGGAAGCAGCATTAACTACTCGACTAATAATGGAGCCATTGAGATCCAACAAGGCTTTTGCACACACCACTTTCACTATGAATAAACAAGCTCCTCTTACATAAACACCCAGCAAGGCCAACTCTCATTATGGCATAGCTACACACAATGGGTTTCTGAGCGGAATTATATGATGTCAGAACAGGTTTGGTCTTTGTCTCATGATGGGTTTAGATATTTTGTGGCATAATCCTGCAGCATGATGAAGTCACAAAACCACAGCTGCAAATGATACATCTGCATGGAAGCATGTTGATTCTCAGCTAGTGTTAAAAGCAATAATAGGATTTGAAAGTATTGATCTGATTTCAAAGCATTCAAGGGATTTTAAGGCGCATACCTGTACCTCTTTGCACTGTTATATAACACAATGACCACAAGGTTGCTATTCTTCCTGCTAGAAAACAATTAGACCAGCAGTTCAGCTGAAAAGTTATTCATCAGATTTCGTACACAGCTATCGCTACTGTTTAGTGATGCTGCTCTGTTCAAGTCGATTGTAGTGCAGCTGAGGACAGAGGTAGTTTCAGAACAGACCAGAGGACAGGTTGTCACATAAATACATTTAAACGTAAGTCAGGATAAGAGTTTGTAGTTAAATATATAATAAGTAAATAAATAGATAAATTATTACAAACATACATACATACATACATACACACACACATACATACATACATATACATACATACATACATACATACATACATACTCGATAAAAAACATGTTCAAATTATACTT
This sequence comes from Antennarius maculatus, assembly GCA_013358685.1. Classification (NCBI taxonomy): domain Eukaryota; kingdom Metazoa; phylum Chordata; class Actinopteri; order Lophiiformes; family Antennariidae; genus Antennarius; species Antennarius maculatus. Next base: position 5,997,393 of record CM023619.1, on the reverse strand, counting down.
TCACTAAAATTCACATTTACTTTTGACCCATGAGAACATTTTCAATGATTCATAAACAATGAGGTCAAAAGCTGTTGAAATTTCAAGCTACATGTCATTTCTACCAATCACGAACCATTTAGTCAAGACCCTGGCTGCAGCTAAGTTGTCATATAATAAGCTATGATCTGTTCCATTGTCTAATCAAAATTTTCTTCATTATATAACTTGTGAATAAGTTTGTACGTTACCAACAGTAGTTGCGGCACTGCTTTTGGTATTTTAGAAGCTTGTTGAAATTTGCTCCAACAAAAACCTCTTGGAGACACTGGTTCTTGACGTAGAGGTGACCAGGTCAAATTTTAAATCAAATCAATAATCTTCACAGTTTATGAATAACACATAAATCCCACCTTGTATTGTAATGGAACATTATAACACCCATGTCAGTTTTCAAGTACAGACAAATATTATTCCTGAAAATTAACTGTCCAAGATATTTCCTTTCAATGCTTTAGAGGAATTAAGATATTATTTGTCGTCTTTGTGTTTTAGTAAGATCGCCCTTTCTCTCTTCGTCTGTGTTTACATGAGACAGAAGGGATCCTTGAATAATGATGACTTCATTCTGTTCCCCATGGAGGAATAATCTGATCTTCTCCCTACTCTGTTCAGGTCAAGCTGGGTGGTGTTACATGTACAGGCTGTAGTGTGCCAGTTAAATGAATTGGGTCCATTCTGAAGGACAATCCCTGTTTTATCCCACTGTCCCTCTTGACAGCTCCTGCGCCACAATGCACTGTTCTCCAAAGGAACAGTTCCCACGATATGGTGTGTTACCTGGGACATACTGTGCATAAACATGAGTGTCCATTTAGCAAACCGTCACATAAGCAACTGAAATGGAAATTAAAAAAAAAAAAACAGACAATGACATCTCTCCATAAATTCCACCACAGGAGTTGAAAATACGAGTGATTTTCGTGAGGAGTAACAGATAATTATTTTGGTACGTTGTGGTGAAACTTCTTTAAGGGTCCCAAAAAATAAAAGATGATGTGAAAATGCGTAACAGGAAGTAAGTTCACTCAACATATGCAGAAAAAATGCATCTGGGTTAAGGTGCTTATTTTTCCAGACATGTACTTGCAGGTTTTCTGAGTCCGAACATGAAGAGTTTCCTATGAGGCAACTTTGAGGCTGTCTCAAAAGTTTTTTAATTGATGTTAAAGAATAGCCGCAATCAGATTGCCAAGAGTTAAATGTTAACAGGTTAAGGTTAGCTTCATGTTTAAACCTGTGCAGCAATGGGTGAATGTTTGTCCTCTAAATTTGCACAAAATGCAGTTTGATCCATTGTACGGCATTGTTTTGCAACCTCACACATATTTATGAGCAAACCCTCATGGATGCCCTATCCTCTGGCCACTGGAGGGCAATCCCTAGCCTCAAAGCTACACAGGTTTCACTGTGACTGTAGTTCTGAGAAGGAGAATTGTGTAGCAGTTGTGATGAATAGTTTAAGCACTGGATTTAAAATATTCTGTAAAACAACCTGTTGGGATTTTTTTTTTAAATAAAATGAATTGTTTTCAACAAACCTGATCAATTTCTTTATTGGAACAATTATGTGCAGATTACATGAAAAGCAATACTTTCCTGTAAGCTGCATGTCACATCTGGTAAAATGAAAACCACAGTGTGTCAGTGCAGACTTCCAATTACATTGTTGCATGTCCACTCACAGCCCCGTCATACTTAGTTTGAGTGTGTTGACCTTTTTTGCTCTTAACTTTTTTTGAATCCTTTTTTGCCCCAATGTCTTTGAACATGTCTCACATTTAATTATTTTTGTAAACAAGTGTTTGCATCCATCTATCATTTTATTAAAGACAAAACGATCATAATCAATTAATCTTCAGCTGCTTATCCACCTTGTGGGTCACAGGTATTGTTGTAGCCTATCCCACCTGGCTACAGGCATGAGACAGGGTACACCCTCTGACGAGTTGCAGCAGTCATACACACACTCTAACTTACAGACAAATTGGTGTGACCAATTCACCTAAACTGCATGTTTTTGGTGGTGGGAGGAAGCTGGAGAACCTGAAGAGAACCCACAAAGACACAGAGAGAACATAAAAACTCCCAAACTCACCTTAGAAAAGATTAAGATGAGATATGATAAGACATATTTTATTGAACCCAAACTGGGAAATTTACATCTGGAACCTTCTTGCTGTGAAGTAACAGCACTATCCACTGTCCAACAATACTGCCTCTAATGTTTGCTTTGTGAAAACAGTGATCTGATAACATTTATTTATCTATTATGAAATGTTACACGTCCGTCTCTTAGTACGTCATTTGATCTGGTAAAAGTCAAGTCAAAGTCAAAGTCAGCTTTATTGTCAAGTGTACCATATATGCACGACATACAGCACAGATGAAATTGCAGTCCTCTCTGACCCATGGTAAACAGGCAGTACAACAGGCAGTACAACACAGACAGGACAACGCAGGCAGGACAAAGCAGGCAGGACAACGCAGGCAGGACAACACAGGCAGTACAACACAGGCAGTACAACAGGCAATACAACGCAAAAGTATGAGACGAAACACGAGGGATGGTAAACATCTCTATACACTCTATAATCCAGGTAGGGAAAGTGACATATGCGCAGTCCCTGAGTTGACGGGGGGAGAGAGAGATAGGTAGTCAGGTGCTGGGGGGAGGGCAGGGCAGTGTGAGGGTAGGGTTCAGGGTTGTGGCAGGGGGCAGAGCAGGAAGGGAGTCGAGCCTCCTGGCCGCCTAGTGAAAGAAACTGTCCTTGAGCCTGTTGGTTTTGGCCCACAGACTCTGCAGTCTCCCACCTGATGGCAGCAGGTTGAAATGGCTGTGAGAGGGGTGGGTGGGATCACCTGCAATGTTGATGGCTTTGCAGGTGAGACGGGTGTTTTAAATGTCTGTGAGGGAAAGGAGAGAGACACCAGTGATTGATCTTTTCAGCTGCTCTCACGATACGCTGCAGGGCCTTACGGCAGGAAACGGGGCAGGCGCCGTACCACACAGTGATGCAGCTGGTCAGGATGCTCTCAATGCTACCTCTGTAGATGGTTAGCATGATGGGGGGTGAGGCTCTTGCTCTCCTCAGTTTGCAGATGAAGTAGAGGTGCTGTTGGGCTTTTTTGGCCAGTGATGCAGTGTTGCAGCCCCAGGACAGGTCCTCGGAGATGTGCACACCCAGGAACTTGGTGCTGCTGACCCTTTCCACTGCAGCACCGTCGATGGTTAGTGAAGCATGCTGGGTGCGTGGTCTCCTGAAGTTCACAAAAATCTCCTTCGTCTTCTCCACATTCAGATGGAGATTGTTGTCCTTGCACCCCATAGCCAGGCGGCTCACCTCATTTCTGTAGGCTGTCTCATCATTGTTGTTGATGAGACCCACCACAGTCGTGTGGTCTGCAAACTTTATGAAGAGGTTGGAGCTGGAAGTTGGTGTGCAGTCGTGGGTCAGCACAAAGTCAGACATCTGGGAAAGATTGCGGTCCATCTGTCCACCTTGTAATCTCAGTACTTTCACCTTGCCGCTGATGTATGTTGTCTTATAAAGGGTCACTATCAAATGTACTTCAGCTACTCTAAAAAAACGAGTACTGAATTTGTATGGCATGTTCTGAGTAGCCCTCAAGAATAGTGATTTATTTGAAGGCCCTGTCAGTAGTGTTTCTTTTTAATGAACTGAATCTCCTGATATGAGAGAAGGTAGAGGAACGGGAGGATTATGAGGGTTAACATGACAACAATTACACAAAGTTACCGCAGTTAGAATTCACACTTTGACAAATCATTGATCCGCATCTGCAATCACCTTTTCTGTGTAGGAAGGAGTACAGCACTATGATATTCTTAGGGAGAGAAAGTTTCAGAATTTGGATTGTTTGAATGGTTAATATGCTGAGTCCCACCTTTTTTAAAATTTTTTTTTGTTTAAAATGTATGTAACCAGTAGTGTCATTGAGATTTATTTGACAAGGCAGCAGCACAAATAAGCAAATGTTAGAACAAATAGAAAATTGCATTTACAATTTGTATTGCTTTATAAAATTAACAAAAATGTCACAAATATTTGAAATCATGTCAAAAACCTGCAAAGTCATGGTTGAACAGGCACTTTAAGTACAGGAAGTGAGGCCAGCTTAATCGAGGTATATTGTACCTGATTCCAACCAGCAGGAGCAGCATACTTGTAGATATTCTGCTTTCTGAAAAGTTGTAGTGTCTGGAAGATTAGATGTTGTTTTTTTGTCAACATCTAAATAAATTTCTAGAAGATGCATTGTGCTACATTGAAAGCTAGAAGAAGTAGTAAGAGCCTGACTTGCTGTGGATGCAGTGCTATATATTGTATCACAGATGTCATCAGCAAAAAGCTTTAACTTTACGTCAAAAGTCTGTGAATTCTGGAACAGCTGACACTTTTCTTGTTGGGGCAATGACTTCATCTTTATTGTTGTCATAAGTTTCATCCATATGCAAGAGTAAAATCGTAAGTAATTTATGAGGTATTTTATATCATGATGGCTGACATTTTAAAGAAAACGAGACATGCATGTGTCCAATCACTGGCCTGGTGCACCAGCCCTTCTTTATGACCTCCCTTAAACCCCAACCCACCGCTGCACTGATCCTATCACACTGAACAGGTCACAGACAGACATCAAGACCGACTTATGACAAAATGCGTCATTCCTCTCCGCTGTAGTATTGTTTTTGATTACTGCCTGTGGATTAGAAGAAAATTGTTTCACCATAATGAAAATCCTTTGAGTAACAGCGGCGTTTTTTTTCTTTGATCTGACTTCGCTCATTTATCCTTCTTGTTTCTATGCTTCAGTTGGGCTGACTGCAGAGTCTGTGTGCATGTGTGTGTGTGTGTGTGTGTGTGTGTGTGTGTGTGTGTGTGTGAGAGAGAGAGAGACAGAGAGAGACAGAGCATGTGGGATGTACTAAAGTAAATAAAGGATTTGTTGGGATTATGCTCTGTAACAGACTAAAGGCAAGGGAAACCTTACTGTGGCATCATCAGATATATTATCAACCCTTAATCTCACAATTTGAGGGTGTGTGCATGTCTGTGAGTGTTTTGCTGTTTGCGTGTTGTTGAGGTGAAAGGACACTGCTTTTGCGTAATCATTTTTAAATCTCTGGGTTGATTCAGTGAACAAATGAGTGCACTGTTGTGCAAGCACATCACAACAATCTGACAAAAGATGTCGGATGACGGTGGCGGCATGCTCGCATTGATGTGTGTGTGTGTGTGTGTGCGTGCGTGCGTCCGTGCGTGCGTGCGTGTGTGTGTGAGAGAGAGAGCGTTTCTGTGGTGTCAGGTTTTTTGCTGTCTGAAGTGGGTTTGCCTACTCAGACAGTGTGGATAATTATGCAGTCATTCAGTTTGTGGTTTGAATCAGCACTTGGAGCAAAGACTAGAAGCTGATTCAATTACTATCACTGAATAAGAATGAAAAAACAAAATTCTGATCATTACATGATAAATGTAATGATAAATAACATATGTATATATACCTGTATATAGACACATATTCTTGTGTCTATATATATATAATTCTATCTTTAGAATTAAGAAAAAGAAAGAGATCAACTTTATTAACCCCCTTAATGGGGGATTAATAAAGTCTCTGTACATGACTTTTTTTGTGTTAGATACATGATATACAGTATATTTGTGCAGGCGCCAGAAACACACAACACACAAGGGGCCTGCGAGCATGCAGCTATACATGGGGAGGCAGAGTGAAGGGCAGTCACTTCTGGTAGCGCCACAATTGAGCAACTTGTAAGGGGCGCCTCGCTCAAGGGCTCCTCGGAAGTCGCCGGGAGGTGAGGTGACATCTCCCACAGTCAGCTCACACTCCGAGGATGTTGAATGTCTGGCGGGAGCGGGAATCGAACCACCGATGTCTGGGCGATGTCTGGTTGGAAGACGCCTGCTCTACTGTTGAGCCACTGCCACAGTTTTTATATATATATATATATATTTAATTCTAAAGATAATAAAAATTATTGAGTTAAACAATAAAATGCTAAATTATGAATGCAACAATGAAAGAAAACTTGCTATTTAACTTTTTTTTGGTTTCTTTAAAAATCTTTCTCAAGGGAAACCCTAACCCTATGAGTCTGAACACATACAAATACAGTACTCAGTGTGGCAGAGAATACACACGGAACAGAGAACACATGTGTTTTATAGAAAATATGGACATGTACCACATTTATAGAAATACTGCAATTGGGATAATAGAAGGTTAATATATATAAGGTTGACACATTGTCCTTAAGTTACTTTACATGAGATTAGTATTTCTTTAATGTCAATGATAATGATTCTTTTTTTAGTGATAATTTGTAAATAAGTCTAAATTATCGCACTAGATTCAAACATCAATTTCAGTCTAGTAGTTGATGAGACGTTTTATTTTGGCAAAAAGTGGCCATATGATTTTATTCTACATGATTTCATTTCATTGGGGCTAAAACTTTGTCATCAGCCAAAGGTTATTTTGTCAGACTGTGTAAAGTTCCTCTACAGACTCTGAAGACATTACACAAATGTCTTCACAGGGTGAGTAATACGATAATGACTAATAAAATAACTTTTATTAGTCATTAATGTGGAGGTCCCGAGGGTTAATGAAAAACTTAGATTGAGGTAAATCTAAAACCAAAGTGCAGGAAAGAGGAGAGAGAAACCATGATTGTGACTGTCATCTTTCGCATTTTTGTGTCATGAACACATGTTACGTAAACATGAATAATTGGGAACAAGTTAATTGCCTGAATGTGTACAAATCCACTAGCTTTACATAGAGGGCCAGTGTATTATAGATGCCTAATCATGTGTAAAATCGTCTCATGTATTAGAGCATATGCTCACGCACCAAAACAGTACATTGTGGAGATTATGTAATCTCAGCATAGGTCACAACCACCCATGGTAGACAATAAGCAAATACAGGTGCAGAACAGAACATAATTAATGTTTATTTCTAGAATTATTTAATATCTAACTTGCACATATTAAAGCAGTTCTATCAGCTGTTTGCATAATGAACCAATTGACATGACTCTCAGGACTAGTGTCTTATTCTGATACATCTGCCCCCAAGTAAGTTTGACCAGGACAGAAAAATGATTCAAGACCTACCTCCTGTATTTGTATACTGGTGCAGCATTAGGAAACTTTGCTGCTATTTTAAACTTTTATCTATAGTCCCTACTGTATCATGACATACGTGATGGTGCACCACATCAGAAAGAAAGGGTAGGTTTCCGTGTTGTCATATGATGAGTAACACTGACTGTTTCAAAATCAAATATTACTGCAAGATAAGCATTCTCGAATATTGATATTATCTGAACATTTTTTCAGGTCTCTGAGAAGTCTGTCAGTGGACACAAAATTACATAAATGGACACCAATGTACAAAACTGAATTAGAAGTCATGTAGAACAAGAAGGTTCTCAGGTTCATCTCTAACGCTTGCATCAATTTCCTTCAAAATGTAAAAATGAATCGGCACATTCTTGCCAATGATGCCCCTTTGGTACTCCTTTAATCACTTAAACATTACAAAATCACAGCTACCCGTATGCGTCACCTTCTCATATTACGTAACTTTCAGTTTGCCATATCTGCGTTTTCTAGCCAAAATAAACAATCATGATTAAATTATGTAATCGACATTCATTTTCCATTTCATATATACCTTATCAAGAACCAGGCCAGGTACATGGTGTGATGTAATCTAATGACAGAGAAACACTTTGACATTTTCTTGTCCTTCAGTTTTGAGAACTGCAAATGGCCTTTCTTCATAACTCCAACCAGTGGCAGATACACAGGCGGGGCCAGGGGGCAGTGGCTCCAGCGGAAATCTGATTGGCTGCACTTGTGATTTTCTGGGGGTTTGCTCTTTTTTTGTTTTTTGTTTTGTTTTGTTTTGTTTTTTGTGGCATCTTACACTCACCTTCATTTTCTTTGCTTTAGTTTCATTTTCTTCACACTATGACAGTTCTGTACTTTATGGCCGAATGCTAAAAACCTGACACTAGATGCTGATATTGGCTTGGGGCCACATGGTCCTCCTTAAATAATTTGATTTGAAAGCATCTTTTGAGTAGTTTATTCATTCACATCAAAAGCATGTGGTCTTTGGACAAAACAGTCATAGATTGTGGATAAAATAATGTTTCAACACAATCATTGTGGTCATGGTTGTAACAAATCAAAGCTATAGATCAGTCATACCTTGAAGGACAATTATCTAAGAGACTGGCCTGTGATTCTAGGCTGACATGAACTGGGATGTCTGGTCATCTTGTAAGCATAGCATCATTAGAGCTGCACCCATGTGTAGTTGAAAAGGAAACACGCATCAATGTTGGATATATACTTTGCTCCTAAGGGTAAAATAAGACCCCAATATGGCCCCAAATTTGGGAAAAAAATCCGAAATCCACAACTGAAAACATCCAACTCAACTTTCCAGAGGGCAATATGTCTGCATACTATGTGTGAAAGAGTTGAAAAACAAGTCAATACAAATCCTGGAAAAATAAGCATTTCCATTGTTGGCGGTTTGAACAATAGTGAGAGGGCCTGAATAGGAAAATGACAAACAGGCTTCTCCTGTCTTAACCGGTCAGAACTAGAAGCACATGGATGGATGAACAAAGAAACACAAAGCAGTTGTGTTTTTACTCTCTGTCCCCTGATATTGTGTTTGTTGTTCACTAAAACCATAATGTTTCTCCCCAGGTTGTTTGTCATGCACAGAGTTCAGACCTGTCTCAATATCCGCAGAGCTTGCAGCATGTTTGTCGCACAGTACTGATGTCAGTAGCCTGAAGGAGTTAAGGCATGAAATAATTATCTACTTCTGAGACAGCAAACATTTGTATCCAGTTTTGAAACTTTCCGTGGTAAACGACAAGAAGATACATCTCATCTCTTCTTTTCCCTGGAGATATGTGAACACAGAACCACATGAAAAGACATAAGCAGAGCCACTTGAAAATATAAAGGAAAGCTGTACTGCTCTACCACCACATGATTTATTAACCAATGACTTTAGATGAGACCAAGGTGCAGAATGCTCAACCCTCTCTCATAAAATACAGTAGCATGCTGAACCTCTGAAGTCATTGTCAGAAGACAGGAGACACAAGAATTGTGACACAGGAGTAATAGCAGCAGCCACAAATGTTAGTGGGTGTAACCAGACAGCCTCTGTTTTGAGCAGAGTTAAAGACAGGATCATCCATTCTCACTCACCCAATTCCAACACATGCATGAATGACACTGGCAATTAGATGGCAGCTTTAATGATCTGTCTGATGATCTTGTAAAATATCTTTGTAGCACTAGAGTAACTTTAATTACGTATATATGAAAAACTACCAAGGTCTGTGACCTCAGTGACTTCAATGGTGGCGACAGCCGTGCTTAGCAAGATTAGTAACTCTGTTCAGACTGACCTTACCGCTTTGTCTCTTGAATATGCGAGAATCTCACCTCTATTAAAGTAATATAATCTGGATACATTGCTAAACAATGGTGCAGACTAATTCCTTCCATTGTTAATTATAACTATTTTATGTATAATATAGTATAATATAATATAACATAATATAATATAATATAAAATAATATAATATCTCCCTACCATTATATTTGAATAAGCTCACTTGAAAACCTCACGCTGACACATTTTAACTCCACCCACTACCTGTCAATCAAGTGCCCAACCAATCACTGCGCATCTGCCAGAAGGAATCACCTGAACAAGAGGTCCTGAGAGCATCTGGAATTAAATAAACAGCTGTTACCACAAAAAATACTCTATTTTCTGTTTAATATCCACACAGTGTTCCGTCTACCCGGAAGTTCGGGTTGTTAGCCGAGTTAGCTCCGGTCTTCACATTTGTTCATGTCTCTCACTTATGGAGCCATTTTGGCTTCGTCAAACATAGCGGTTTATATTCTTTGATTGTGACGGACTTCACGTTGTCGTGTGGGGACACAGCGGTTTATTTTCTTGTGACGGCGAAGAAAAAGAAAAGAAAACAAACAAAGCCAGATATAATTGTTTTATAATAGATTTTCCATGGGTTCCCGCTAGTAATATAAGGCAGGTCCGGTTCGAGTCCCGCTTTGTGTGGAGTTTGCGTGGTTCTCCCCGTGTTATATTATACTGTATTAATATTATATAATATTTGTCATACACTCAAATCAGGTTTCAGAGGAACTCTTCAAAGAAGTAATTGATTATTATAAAATCAACAGGGACTCACATATAATCTCAGTTGGTGCATTTGTTCATATGCTTAGTCCAAAAAATGCTTCTGAATAATCCAATGAACTAAATTCAATCTCTTTGCTGTAAATCATTTGAATGGGGCTCTTCCTTTGTCTCGTGTGTAATTACGACCTCCTTGCCAGTCTTAAATATTTGTACATTCTGACTGGCATGATCAGCAACGACAAAACAAGGAGGCAGTGTCAGAAAGTCAGGATGACATTGAAACCACACACTGATAATTATCAAATGTTTTTAAGAATATTTTCTAATCCCATTTTAGACATAATACAGAGAACAGCTGTGGTATTTTTGAAGACTTTTGAAGACTCACCATTTGATTTAAGTTGAATCGAAGCTGTGTTGAAAATACATAAAAATTTAGCTCATAGTTTTTTGGAAATATGTCAGTAGGTGAAATCCCTATCAGTCCTGTTACAGTACAGATGGACAGATGGATAGACGGATGGATGGATAAGTAAGAGATAACCTTGTGTGTGTCCTTTGGTGCGGTCACAATAAAAAGGGCAACTAATGTTTTACAATGGAGATTATCTTATCAATGCAGCTCGGAACATTTGTGTCAAAAGGCTGTGCAGGTTATTCTTGTCTCTTTCATTTGTCTTTTTTTCCACAATCCCATGATGCAAAATTTACATTGAGTAAAGAGTGGAATTCTAGCGTTCAGCCTGTAATCACTCACAATAACTGATCCACAGATAGATTTTTATCCCCGAGTTTCAAACCAAACAACTAAACTACTGAACTGCATATTTAAGACATTGCACTCACTTAAGTAGGAAAAACAGGGTGTAGTTAAATCATTTACAGGAATAATATTCTACAGGGTTGTTGTTGCATCAGCATTCATGACTTGATAATTTAATATGATGCAATATGCCAGTCAGAAGGGTAATAATTTACCTTCAAGATTTTACTTTTTACTAACCATAATATAGGATATTGAATGATTCTACTTATAATAAGTGGTTTTACATTAATGTACTATTAATTTTACTGAGAGGGCCTCCTAAACTTGTTACCTTCAATCCTTCCTGATATCAGAACACTGTGATTCTTCTGTTTCTAATTTGTCCTGCTCCTCACAAAGTACCAAAACCAAACCATTGCTGTGATGTCATCCAACGGCTCACTTGGAAAAGGGTGTGCACAACTGTGACTAACACTGGGAGTGGGTGTAAGGGTGGCTGCTTTTTTGTGCAGACGTGTACATGTCTGGTTTAACTGAAGCATGATGAAAGAAATTACAGTTTTACAGAATGAAAGAAAGAATATCTGGAACACCTTTTCCTCATTCACTGCAAAAAGGACACACTTCACGTTGTTATCTATACTGCTTCTGAAAATGGAGGCAGAAGATTGCTTCTGTGCTGCAGCAGTCAAAACTGGGTCACTGTGTCATGCACAAGAGTATGACCAATCACAGCACAGGTAAGGTTGGGATCTCGCATTAGTCCAATCACACCACAGTGCTCAGCCAATCAGAGTTCACCGATGGGAGCACACAGTACCTTTGTGAGATTGTAAATGTTTGAATATGTGACTGGTTGGTCACACGCAGCAGCTGGTTCTTGAGAGGACCAGCAGGATAGACAGCCTTAACTTCTCCTTTGACTGCATAGCTGAGACAGAGAGAACGTGATGAACAAGTGTGAGAGTAATTTACACATTTTCCTTAAAAAAAAAAAAAAAAAAAGAAGACCTGCTCAGTGCAGAGAAACATTTTTGCCACTATTACATTCACAAATAGGAAATTCCAAAAAAAATCATCATCAAATCATCTTGTTGCTTTTTTTCCTCCTCAGAATATTAATTCTTTTTGTATGAAGATTGAGAAAATTTTGAACTTACATCGAAATTCCCTCTCCATTTCCTCCAATCTTTGCTTTGCAGGGTTCTCATTTAGTGTGCTGTGGTGCAGGCAGACCGTACTGGTTTGTACTAGTATAAGGTTACACAACAACAAGCCACAAGGATGGAGGTTCGTACTGACAAAATGCTCTAACCTCTGACTGTGCTAGACAAATGTGCTATTTACCTTGCACCTCCACAAACCATATTCAATCATCAGTTGAGAGACCATTATTTTTTCAGAATATTGGACAGTGAACAAACTGAAAAGGATTTGGTCTGACTGATGCCATGCTGTGATTGAATGCTTGCTGTCCAGCATTCTAACATTGTGTTTGTATGGGGCATATTGTGTAGCTCCATTTATGAGACCCCATTTCATGTTTTTCCTCTCCTTACATAACATGTTTTTTTTTCTCCCACTCAATGCAAGAATCACAGCATTCCAGCCTGAACATTCTGGTGGTTGTCATAGCAACTGGGCAGCATCCCTCTCCAGTCTTTGTCTCAGGCAGAAAGCGGTTTGATTTTCACATGCAAAAAAAACCTCCCTTAATTGAGCAAAAGTAAGGGGAAAATTGAAATGCTATGAAAATTCTGAAGTGCTTTTCATAGTTATTAGCAAGGTGGTTAACTCCACAAATCCTGCAGTGACATTGCGGCACTCTGGTATTAAATAAGTATATAGCTCACTTGATTGTGAGCTATATACAACAGACTTTACAGCGTTCTGAGATATTTAACCCTTCCTGGGAGTGGACAAAGTAAATGTTAAAACTGTGTCTTGGTGATGCTTTGATCCACATTCTGAAATGGATACAATAAATACTGGCATAAGTAGAATGAGAGGGGTTTGGAAAAAGAACATTATGTGCCAGTTTGAACTGGCACATAATACTGGATATTTTGTATGTTTATGTATGCGAGTCTGTCATGTTCTTAGGATCTCAATTTTGCTTTTGACTTTGAAAGTGCGAGTCATATTACATCCTACTTCAAAGCTGTGATGTATTGTAACTGTCAGTGTTTGTTCATTCGTTCGTCCGTCAGAATGTCCACCAAATATCTTCGCAACCATTGCAGATAGAAAGATGAAAGAAAAAGCACATTACTCGGGTGGCAAAGGGGATGAAAATGAGATGATGAGAAAAGCAGGTCAAGGTCAAATTTCAACTTTGTACACTAAAGAACTGGATAAGATAGAGTCTTCCTCTTTTCCCTTCAGCGGTCGCCACAGCGAATCAGTTGCCTCAATCTAACCCTGTCGTCTGCATCCTCTTCTCTCACACCAACTACCTTCATGTCCTCTTTCACTACATCCATAAACCTCCTCTTTGGTCTTCCTCTAGGCCTCCTGCCTGGAAGTTCAAAACTCAGCATCCTTCTACCAATATTACCAATACCAATTACCAATGACCAATATTCATTTACTAAATTTCCCACATATGGTGAATGGTACTAGTGTGATTATGTCTGCTGATGGGTACTGCCTGGCAAGTAAAGTGTGAATACTAAGGGGATTACATAACTGCTAAACTTACTGTCACAACACAGCACATGCATGCAGAAGAAAGTGACATGTGTCCATGCTAGATCTGCCCCACTGTTGTTTCAAGATTTTTCACTTGATCTTTAGAATGTGAGGGAAAGGTTAGACATGCCTTGCACTTCCCTCAAATGGGGAACATACACCAGAATCCAGAATTGTGTGTTAAGAAATGGGGAGGATCAGGGTTTCTTGTCACGTGAGGTGGAAATGTCTGACAGCAGGGTAACAATGAAATAAGCTGACTCAATTTTTTTTTAACTCCAACTCTGACTTAAATATACTGCTGAATTGACATGTTTTCCAGACGGCTCAAAACCACAAACATCACATGCAGGTACTATAAATATAGGACAATTTTTACATATTTTCTGTATTTGGATGATTAATATATGAACTGTAGCTAAAAGTTATATTACTGTATGTCTTAATGACCTCATGTTCATCCAAAATCGTGTTGCTAAGCTGGATGCAATAAATGGAGTTTCTGATGTGTGGGGATGGGGTCTGTTTTTTGGTTTAAGGAGTCCAGACAAGTTTAATTCGGTCGCTCCAATCATTGGTTGTTTATGACACAGCACCTCCAGAAATGATACCTTGAGATGGCAACAATTCAAAGAAAAAACTCATGAGCTTCCGGCTTCTTCCCCCACCAACTTGAGGACCAGTCACAACAATGCTGAAAAGGTACAGAGCCGAATTCGCCACCGCCTGTTTAAAAAGTCCCAAATTCGTACCGAAAAAGTTGTAAGCTCTCGACTCCTGAATGTTGAATTATCTAGCCACCTCAATAAACTAACAAGTTAATCTTAGTGAAGCCATTGCAAGATCTTGGGAAATTGCCACCAACTCATCTGACCAGAAACTATTAAACTGCAAAAAAAAAACCTCAAGGCAACAGTTTGAGTTCATAACCAAGAGTCAAGCAGCATTAGTCGGTAGATTGTGTGCCAGAAAGAGCAAAGTCAAATGCTTATGTGAAGCCAACTACCCCATAAAGGGAATCGGTAAATGTATCATGCAACTCCAGAAGAGCAAATACCCCTACACCCCAAATCTTCAAGTGTTGAAGTAAAGAGTCATACAGCAGCATTGTGATAAAAATAAGTTTTAAATGCACCAATAAAAAAAAAACACCAGGTTCAAGTAAACATGATGTTTTACCAAATCAGTTGCATTACAATATTGCAGTTAACAAAAGGATAAAACTCCTTGAGGAAATCTACAAATGGCATTACGGATAGATCAACCACATTTTAACATGTGTCTGTATACAGACAACTACAAAATATACCATACAAGTTGACTCGGTGTCAAAATCTGAGGACATCAAACGCTGCCATTTAAAAAATACACTTCTTAAAATCAAAGAATTAGTAACATTGAAGACTGGACAGTTGAAAAGGCAGGCTCAAATTTTTAACAGTGAATTAACTAGTCCGATTTATTAAGTTACATATACTCTCCAGTCTTGGCAACTCTACATCATCAATGTCCTTGTGTTTGTGCTTTAGTTAATTTTAGTCACAGACAGAAAAGGAAAGATGACATGGGCTAGAAAACAGTGGTACAAAATCCAATCCCTTCTGAAAGACGAGAGGAAAGACATACCCTGCCAGTACCAGCTCATAGTTAACTAAAGGTTCAATGACCTTGTGTTTTAAGTTGACCAGCCAACTTTAAACTGTTAAAATGGAGGCTAAAGTCATCCTGGTGGGAGAAGAAAAATAAAAATACAGTATTAGTTTAAAGAACAGAAAGTCAGAGGGCAGTTGGAGTCAGTTTGAGTTGTGAATTTAGTAATCCGCAGGTTCATCCCCTTCTTCACTCAGCAAACAGGTACGAACCAGGGCCTGGGTCACACCATATGGGTCACAGTTGGCAGACGGACGGCGGTCCTCAAAGTAGCCCTTCTTCTCCTGGCCAACACTGCGAGGAATGCGGATGCTTGCACCGCGGTTGGCAACACCAGCAGAGAATTCATTGATGTTGGAAGTTTCATGGTGGCCGGTGAGACGGCGGGCATTATCGAGCCCCCCTTTGGGATCATAAGCCCGAATGTGATAGCGATGCCTCTTACCAAGTTTCTCAATGGAGTCTTCAATAGCTCTGAAAACAAACAAAAGGATTCCCAGACAGAGAGTTAAGGTCATTCATGCAAAAAAAAAAAAAAGACAACAGCCATCAGGTCAACTCCACATTGCTTTTGGAACTCACTTCAATCCACCATCTTCCCTCATCTCCTTTGTGCTAAAGTTTGTATGGCAGCCTGCTCCGTTCCAGTTACCAGGAATTGGCTTGGGGTCAAATGAAGCGACCACGCCAAAATCTTCGCAGACACGGTGAAGGAGAAAGCGTGCCACCCAGAGGTGATCCCCCATGTTGATCCCTTCACAAGGTCCAACCTGAAACTCCCACTGAACACACACACACAACAAACGTTAAGTGTTCCATTTTTCATTTCTAGAATCATTTCAAAATTTCAAGCACGGATCAGGTTTTACCTGAGCAGGCATCACTTCTGCGTTTGTACCACAAATCTGGACTCCAGCATACAGACAAGCTCTATAATGGGCCTCCACTATATCTCTGCCATAGGCCTTGTCGGCTCCCACGCCACAGTAGTATGGACCTGCACACGAGTAAGTCAGCATTGATGTTTCAATGATCGAAAGACGGTCACACACAAAATGTGAAGTAGATGTTTACCCTGTGGTCCGGGGAAACCATTCGATGGCCAACCAAATGGGTGCCCATCTGTACCCAGAATGGTGTACTCCTGCTCCATGCCAAACCAGGGATGTTGATCCTTCACCATCTCCATCACCTTCTTACATGTGATGCGGAGGTTGGTTTCTACAGAAGTAAAAATCAGATTAGTACACCTAAAGAATGGATTATGAAGACATCAGTGGGTTAGAGGAAGGTACGTTGACTCTAAAGTTCAAGTTGAATGAGATGAAGGTTCAACTCCTGGTTAGATCGCCATGGTATCGCACGTTGAACGCTTCTACCTCAAAAGGTTTGGATAATCATAACTATTAAGAGCAAAATTCTCCAAATTTCTTGATATCATGAAATATTATAAATTGGTAAAGAAATAGATTATACTATATAAGAAAACATGCAGTCATGTACATTTAAGGTAATAAAAAAAAATCAAGTCAGGAAATAAATATATCCTATTAGCACTAAATTTTCTGTTAGCATTCCTCATGTTGCTCCATTATTTTGATGTAATTTTTTTTGGTTTCTCATTCATTTGTAGATGAAAAGTCAAATAAAACCAGACAGATGCTTAAATAAGAAGCAACACAAAACCTGAAGCAGAAAACCTGAACTAAAAAAGAAGTTGCTTGTCAGAAAACTGGCTATGCAACTCTTTATTGCTCCCTGGGGCAGTAAACCATTTATTTGGGACAGTTTCTGCATGTACAATTAAACGTTTTACCACAACAGCAAGTGCACTGATACATGTGGGAATGCAATCCTTTAGGAAGTTACCCAGTCGAATTACATCTTGACAAAGTGGAACATTGCAGGTCAGACCACATACATTAACATTTAGAAAAACTAGATACTTTAAAATTAAATTCATATTTATTGCTCCTGTTCCCACCTATCTTGTATCATCAGACCAATCAAGCTTACTTCATGTTTTACAACCCTTTATGGTTACAAGATATAAAACATGCACCCATTTACTGCCAAATCCTTTGGAATAGTAATCATTTCTGTCATCACTTTAAATTGCACCTTAATTGTTCTACACTCATAGGTCATTTCATACCTGCAGGTTTTCCATTGTATTTGAGCACTTCACACAGCACCAGCTTGTTGGGGTCCTTGCGGAATGGATCCCTAAACATTGCAGCAGGAATAAGATACATGTCACTGTTGGAGCCCTCAGCCTGGTAGGTGCTGGAGCCATCAAAGTTCCACTCTGGCAGATCTACGAGAGGGGGATGGCCACAAAATGTCACACACACACCACAGATTGCATCATTACTCAGAAGTTTAGATTCAGGAGGCCTCTTACCTTCAATGCTTTTGGGTTCATAATCCAGCGTCCTGGTTTTGCAGCGGAGACCCTCTCCGGTTCCATCAATCCAAATGTACATGGCTTGGACTTTATCCCCCTGAGGAAGGTCCATGTACTGCTGTTTTACAGCTTTACTCAGGGTGGCACTGGCAGACGTGGCCATCTTTATTTCCTACTATAACACACCTGGAGGAGAATAAAGGAGGACAGAAAATCTAATCAGATGCTCTGTATCACATGTTGCGTAACAAGGGTATACGGCGAAACGTATCCTGAGAGGCATGGGGGGGGAAGACGTGTTTAGCATGTAAGAGAAGTCGGTGGTGGTGGTGGGGGCATTCAACCGTATTTCATGAAGATTATGATTAAATATGACAAGCTGGTACATTACGTTGCCAAAAATTTGCATTGTGTAGTTAAAATGATCTTTTAACTGCACATCCTGTTACCATTACGCCTGCTGATGTAGTCATGGATACAATACCACAATGAGGCAATATTACATCACCACGCTTCCTCGTTAAAACCCATCAGCCGAGCGACTCCACGACAAACTTTCCATACACTCAACTTAAATCTCGTTTGAACACCAAATACTGAGCAGTTTAAGTTGTTTAAAAATGTGGAAAAAAAATTCAAGATTGTAAGACGAAAAAATAAGAATAATTGCAAGTGAAATATGAGCACATGTCCTGCCACGTTAAATGAAACACGGAACAAAAAGTAGAATAAAAGAAGGAATTACCTGGACAAGAGAGGAAATGGGAACAAAAACTAAAGGACAGACAGGTCCTGTGTTTCTTGGTTTTGGCGCTTACTGATGTCTCTCTCATTCTCCGGTACCGACAGAGTAGATCCGGGAACATATATTCGAACAAAACTGGGCTGTCACATCTCTGATTGGTCGGAGAACGGACGGGGTGTTTACTCCTAACTGATTGAAGGCACATGGAGTCCGATCATTGGACGGACCAAAGCAGCTGCTGAGCTCCCCCCCAGCAGGAACTCTGCCGCGTGTTACTTGGCGTGATCCTCTTTCACTACTTTGAGATTGCGATTGCAGCCTCGTTCTTACAAGGTCTACTGGTTAGACATGACCCGAGGATTTACAGTCGAAGCAAAGCAAAAAGTTGACGAGGTTCCGTTGAGCGGATCCCGGGACATAATGTTCCCAACCTAAAACCCTAGTGTACAGTATTCAAGACGCCACCATGTGGCCAGTATGAGTTACTGCACCCCAGCGTGCATTGGGTTCATATGGGAGATTTTATGTAACTTGCATCCATAATATACCCCAAAGAGCAAATGAGGTGTGACATGCACCTATATCAGACTCAGCATCGTTTAAACACTCAACAGCAATGCAGGTATGTCTGTTATGTCAATTTCATCCAACAGATATTTAATATAGACAGATAAACTAGATAAACACGTTTGAGTTATTAATATAATTGGCCAGTATTCCCGATGTGTGTGTGCGTGTGCGCGCGTGTGGGTGTGCTTGTGTGCGTGTGTGTGCGTGTGTGTGTGTGTGTGTGTGTGTGTGTGTGTGTGTGCGTAGACTTAAGAATGGGCAGAGTAACTAAAATGCTGTTGAGAAAAATGGACAAAATCAGAATCTGATGAGTTATATTCTATCTGTTGTGTTTGTTGTTTTTTTCCAATTTATGTAAAAGGACGTCAAGCTGCTCAGTGGATTTTAAATGTGTTACTGTGTTAGTCTGAACTTTTGTTTTTGTTTTTTACAATTTTATTACGTAATTTAATCTGTAACAAAGACATTACCCACTATATAATCACTGCATATTTTTCAGGTGAGAGAATAATGGCATTAACCTTCCTCCTAATGGAGCGGCACAACCTCCTGATGCCATCTTGTGACATGACAAAACACTGCAGTACGTGACACTATCCCATCAGCACAGCACAGGTGTAAGCACAGTTCAACGTGCTTCAGATGATTGTTTTTTGGTTGGACAGAAACAGGCCTTTGACAGGTATCTTAGATGACGTGCAGCAGGTGGACACGTCAATCTCGATTCTGTTGCTTTTAGTTTTTCCCACATATTTCCAGGGTGTGGCCAGTCAGTCATCCCCGTGGCTACATAACAATGACTTTAGCATACTTTTATGAAATGGTAAGCTTTCAGCACTCTGTCAACTTGGTGGTGGACTGCCCCACCTTCAGCATACCAGTGGCATAGGCCAGGTCATGCTGACCTATTCGTGGCATTCTGGGATGCATGTGACTTTGATTAAGAGGTGAGCGGTCATTTGGGATTAGTTGGATAAAGAAATTATGGCTGCGTTTGTAAATATTTACTTTTCAGACTGAGGACTACTAAAAAGAAATTTATCTGTCAAACAAGACCAAACCCTGTATTCAGAGCATTATCACAAAAGAACACTGTCTTATGTGTTGAAGTACATGTAATTTAGAAATAGAGGAAAAGCCTTCTTAAATTGAGATCAAAAAGACAGTAATTCACTGTTAAATACTTTTAAAATCATTTGAATATATATTTATATGCTTTATATGGAGAAATTAATGAATCCAAAAAGTATACATGTGCACTGCAGAATACATACCTTTCTAGGGAAGCAGGGACATTTAAATAAGCAAACAAGCAACATTTCTTGAACACCTTATTTGCTGCTCAGTATTAATCCTTTTAGAATACACATCAGTCTGCCAAGAGGTGTTCTCTCCTTTCATCATGATGGCAGTGGAGATTGACCCAATGGTTTCATGTTCATGTGTGAGGGCCAAAGAACAGTGTTTTTCACTGGGGAGTAATTTATTTTTATGACCATTCCATCTGCAACTAAAACAGTGACAGAATATATTGTATATTTGTCTTCATGTGGGTTCTGTGATGACAGAGGCATGAGACATTTTTATTGTCATTAAAGAGACAAAACAAAATTACATTTAAAAACAGACAAAAATTAAGCCCTGAGATCCAGTCAGCACAAATAAGATGACGTGTCCTAGATGAATAAGTAAATAAATAGAAGTGAGGCGACAGGTTTGCAGAGCAAGAAGTGCATTTTGATCCATTAAGACACTTGTATCTAGGGAGAATGTGGGCGTTGTTGTCCTGGGAGAGGCACTTCCTCCAGTATAAAAACTCTTGCATCATAGGATAAAGGTGGAAACTCTCACTTTGTCTTTTGTCTAATGAAACAAGTGATTTCAGTTTCCATAGCTGTGGTAAGGAGGAAACACAAGAGTCCAGTATATAACTTTATTTTTTATTTTGTAATAATAACTTTGTGTTGCGCAATGCCTACTAGGGAGTGTGCAATATTATATCTACTGTCTGTTCATCAGTCAGCTGCACTGTGCTTGTTGATATAGTGTGAATGGGTTTGTATTGTGTTTAGTCTGTTGAACGGGGCGCAGTGTATTTTTATATTGTATTGCTGTCATTTATTTTGCCTGACAACATATTGTTGCTTTTTTTGGCACATTATGCAACATGGCTCTGTGTATCGATGGTTTTTTCATTCATTCAGATCCCACTGTCCGAGTAGACATCTTCCTTTGCTATACAGCGACCTTAAATGCCTTCCTGGCGAGTAGCATGGCAACGCCTCTGAATGCATTCCTTAAGAGACCAAACCCTGTGCTATTAAGCTTCCTTTAGTGATGCTAAGAGATGTATTGATGCCAGGTGTTCTATGCCCCCCCCCCCCCAAATACACACTTAGAACCCCTCTCATGTTTGCCTGCAGCCCTGTTTCTGTCATTCGTTCTACTTCATTGCCAATCTTTCTCTTGTTTCTTCCCACATCAGACCTTGTCCTAGTACACTATGAACACTTCTCACGAGAATCATCTACTGATACAGTGGTGGGGGTTCTCCGGATGACCTTCTCGTACCACTCTGTACCATCCTAGGCCATTTGAAGAGTCATAAAATTTTGAACAGGCTTCTAAATACTGAGGACTTCCCCACCAAAGCTCTGCTGCAGGTTCTGTCCAAGAATGTTGTTGCTGTGTTTCTAGATGTTTTTGTCAATCATTAGAGGCAGAAATCAACCATGACAGATACTGATATCCGTATCAGCCTGTGGCTCTCTGGCAACACTTCTGAGCAGGAAGTGTGCCAGCCAATTTCAGAAACACAAGTGCTTTAATAAGAACAAATTCTCCCCTGTATGATAAGATTATGCCATGAAGTTGCATTTGATTGGTTTGATATCCATAGTGACTGTGCCCTTCACAGGTTTTCAGTGTTGGGATAATCTCTGCCTCTAATGAGATGAAATTGTCTCACAATTTCTGTTAAAGATGTGTCAGAGAATGCCATTGTGTGAGCTTCTGCTTTGTGATTTTGTCGTCAGTGGAGGTAGAGCATCACCTGATGAGCTCCAGAGCAGCAGATGAAGAGGGAGGAAGCTTTGTTTCAAGCTGAAAGCATTTTTTATCTCAGGAATTTCAGCTCTTCACAAATAAGACCCAAAGATGAAGACAGCTTCCACTTAGCTTCATATTTATTGTTCAAAATGTTGTGAACAATTTGGATTTGAATTAGGATTATTAGTTGTAATTGAATATATGAGGGAAAATGTCACACACACACACACACACACACACACACACACACACACACACACACACACACACACACACACACACACACACACACACACACACACATTAAAAAAAAAACAAGAACCAATGCAGTGAGAGACTGCAACATCCCACGACACCCCTGAATTCAAAATTTTACCCTGACCTACTTGCATTGATCAAAGACCAAAGCTAGTGCTTTGATGTACTTTCATAGATCAAAGCACTAGCGTTGATCTATGGTCTTACTCACATTGGCCTTCTCCCTCGTCTTTCTATGTTATCCAGTTCCTGAGTGTACAAAAGTTAAAATTTGACCTTGACCTTATTTTCTCACGGTCAAGGTCATCATCTCATGTTCATCCCCTTTGCCGCCAAAGTAATGTGCTTTTTGTTTCATCTTTCTATCCGCAACGGTTGCCAAGATATTTGGTGGACTAACGGATGGACTAACGGATGAACACACAAACGCTGACAATTATAATACATCACCGCTTTGAAGCGGGATGTAAAAAATAAATCGTTCACCTCTTATTACATTACATGAAGTACAGTTTGTATGCCAATATTCAGTTTGAATTGCACACGCTGTGACTTAGAAATAGTCATACACGAGGAGTAGACTGAAGCAAGGTGCGAAGGCTGAAGAAAGGTGTAACAAATTATTTTATTGTGGTCAGAACAGGAAGCAAAGAGTGTAGTCCAAAAACCACAGAACAAAACTCCAGGGTCTGGGATCAGAATATCGGAACAGGACAAAAATGCAAGGCTGGGCACTGGAGCAGTCAAGTGCAGCAAAGAGTAGTGATGTCCACTTTGCTCTGATACACGCTCCGGATTCGGTGGGCGTTTCCATGTGAAAGACTCCTTCGGAGCCTGCTTCAAACACCAAGTGCTCCAAAACACTAAGCACCCCATTCACCAGGTGAAACAGTTTAGTGCTCCGAATCAATGTGTGATCAGAAACATCGGTGAGTCCCAGATGTGTTAAAATGCATGAAACACTGCGGTGTGCTGCCAATCATGTAGATATTCCTTGGACAGTTTGCGTCGTAATAACTTTACAATAGATCCAACCACATAGAGATCCAAAGTCTGGGAACATTTTGAACTGGTGCTGCTGAACAAAGTAGATTTTAATTTCTAAGAATTATTTTCAGGCTCTGTTGCTCACACAGTAGGAAATAATAAACCACACACATGTCATTTCTAATTTACAGGTGAAGTGTTTGCTTTGTTCCCAGCACCTGACGTACAGTAACAACACGTCATCAATAATGAGGCGTTACCGATCCAGATATGAGAATGAAGCCGGTGGTGCTGCTATGATGACGTCTCAGGATTCAGACATTTATCTCACAACATACACCTTGTATTATTCCAGTGACACTAATCATCCTATTTAACTCATGAACACATATGCATATGATTGTATTAAATATACATGCATGAACATGTAATCTATATCTCTTATTACTTTATTGAACCCTGCAAGGACCAACGGTCATAAAACAATTTCCTATAATATATGGCTACAATATAGCAAGCAAGAATTAACATATTGAATTAAATTATATTCAGTTTTATTCAGAAAATATATGCAATACAGGAAACGTCAAAGCTCTGTTTCCTGGGCTCATTGACCTTTGTGTGGTTGCAGTATAGCCACCCTGCCAAAGACGGCGTCCACACACTCTATGAGCGGGGCGCCGAATAATGAAAGTTTTCAGCACAATTGTCGCAAAAGGTTCAAAGCTCCATGGGCGCCATTCAGACATCACTAGCAAAGAGACACTTAACAAAAAAAAAACTCAATCACCTTGCATTGAGACAGAGGTTGGACAGAAAAAAAGAAGAGGAGTGTTGAACTCCGTGTGAAGTGTGAGAAGTGTGGAGGTAGATGGTGTGCCTTTCCCTCACCTGCCCAGCCGCACCCAGCCTGTAGCAGAAAGCAGAAAACCTGTCACAGGGAAAAAAAAGTCTTTTCAGAACAAAAGTCACCACCATTTCCCACAGTGGTGACAACAGTGTCACCACTGTGGGAAATGACAGAAAGGCAACAAAATAATGTTAAAACGTCTTCCAAATTGTGGCAAAAGTTTTTTTTTATCACTTGCTATGACCTTTTATTTGACACACGATAACTACCAGACTGTTTCCTGATGGACGATTTAATGACAAGGACTTCCAGACTGATTTGTTCATAATTATGCTGAGGGGAGATATTATGGTGCTGATAGAAGCACGTTCATTCATTTAGAAGGCGTGAGTTGAACTTTAAATCAATGACTTGTCTTTGATTAAATGTTTAGACCACATAAGGATTTCATATATGATAATATATTTTAAAAGACAAGACAAACTTTTTCAAGATGAAACATCCATAATTCTTCCCCTTGGCTGACAGGAGATGTAAGAAGGACAGGACTTCATAAAAATATGAAGAAGGAACTCTTAGTAAAGGGAGGATAATAAGTTTTGTTTTCTCTGAAGGGTAGGTAGTCACTTATTTCAGACTGACATGTTGCATCTTTGTCAAGAAATACTTAATGAAGTGCTTTTTTAGATTTAGTCCCTGTGTTATTATTTCAGCTTTTCCTATTCAACGTTAATTCTAAAATTCCTCACAAATTTAGAATAAGGAACAGATAAAGAGTTCCTGATACTTATCTGTATCAGATGCTAAATCCTTTTGGTGCTCTCTAGCATTCTCTATCTGAACACAACAAACCTATTCACTCATTATAAATTATAACATTAGATTCTTTTAATCACATAATGGATCAGAAACATCACTGATGATGTGTCTAAGATGCACCAAAAGTGTGTACTACAACTAGTTGCTCTGGCCAAGCCAGTGACTTCCGGGAATAGGCCGGATGATGACCATGAACAGTATGGCAACTGCTGGAGATACAGCCGGCAACTGGAAATACAGTAACTGGGGCAGGAAGGGCTAGCAACCCAAACTGCAGCTCCTGTGAGGGTGCACCCACAAACAAGCTACAAAAAACCCCACTCAAGTATACCCCCAGGGGTGCCTGAGAGGAGAGGGGATTTAGCACCGCAACAGGACGGATAAACAGGCATGAACCACGCTAACAGAAAAACAACGATTAATGCAGTCTTTTCATGTGGCAAAGTCTGCAAGAACCAGCATGGCCTGAAGATCCACCAGGCTGGAAGGAAATTCCAGGAGACGCAGGAGGAGCCCAGCCAGAGGTTCACCCACAGTGCCCAGACCCTCCACGCTCCATGAAACCTTCCCTATGTCAGGCATTCTGGACAACGCCAGGTCATGTGGCCTATTGCCAACAAGGAAAGAGAGTGGAACCGGTTTGAGGAAAATTTGGACCAAGTTCTTGAAGCTACTGCAAGGGGAGATGCAAACCAGAAGTTGCGTGTGATGTCTGCAATGATTGTCAGCATTGCTGCTGAAAGGTTTGGAACAACAGCCAGCCAGAGGCATTGGGGAGCCAAGCAGACGTGAGGTGAAGATCAGCCAGCTCCATAAGGAGCTCAGACTGCTGGGGCGACAGTTTAAGCAGGCAAGAGGTGAAGAGAAGGCCAGACTGGCAGAGCTCTGCAACATCCTGAGGAAGAAACTCACCACTCTCTGTTAAGCTGAGTGGCATAGAAGGAGGGGTAGGGAGAAAGCCAGGACACGTGCAGCCTTCATCTCAAATCCCTTTGGCTTCACCAACAAGATCCTCGTGCAGAAAAGAAGCGGCCACCTTGCCTGCATTTGAAGATGTAGTTGATACCTCAGTATCACCTACAGTGACAGTGCAAGAGATGAAGAACTTGGGCAATGTAGGACCTTGATAACTCCACCAGAACCTACCTCGGCATGTAACTCCCATGAGCCAACTTTGAAAGAAGTTGAGGAGGTTGTCAAAGCTTCTAGATCCAGCTCAGCACCAGGCCCCAGTGGAGTGCCCTATGTTGTCTACAAGAGATGCCCCAGACTCTTGAAGAGACTATGGACGGTCCTCAAAGTCATCTGGAGAAGTAAACTAAAACTACAGTAAAGTAAAAGTACAGTGCTTCGAAAGGAAGGTCAGCTTCCCTTCGAAGCACTGTATGTCTTAATCTACTGTATGTGGTGTCAATGTTACGTTTTACAGACTGTTCACATTAGGCTTAATCCTCTTGCCATGTTGGTGTGATCAGTGCTTATCTGTGGTCCTGAAAGCTAATTAGGCCATCTTCCACATTGTGACCTGAAAATGTTTAAATGTTGCATGTCTTTTTAAGATTGTGTTACATATGAATGTTCAACTGTTCTGAAATTTAGGCTCACAGTGACTACCATTAACCTAGAAAGAATTGGGCCTGCTGATGAATTATTTTTTCATGATTAAAAATAACAAACAGAACAATATGTCCCACTATTTTTCTGACAAATCTCGTCCTGCATGTTTTCAATAGTTGTTCATGTGATGTGCAGAATTCTGATTCTCCTGCAAGGGGCAGCATCTACCAACCATAAGACTTCCCCTAACGACATGCTGCTAGCATTCATTGTTATTCTGTGATTCCACTAAATATAGGAAAGGTTATTATTGCTTTCTAAGCTATAATAAATGCTTTTACAGAGGAAACTGCACAGCACCTGTGATGTGTTTGTTGGTCAGTTTTTCAGAAGAGTTATACAAAAACACCAACAAGCAGAGATCCATTCAGTGTGGCAGGAGAAGAGGTTTGAAGCAGATACTGTTAGATTTTGGTTAGGTACCAGATAAAGAATCCAGGCTTTATTAATTTTTTAACCTCTTTTGAAATTGAGAAACACAATATTTTCAACATTTTATTTACTCCAGTGGAGCTGTATGTATAACTATATCCTAAGATAAGGACACACACACACACACACTCAAACACACCTACATGCACACAGAGGGCGCAGTGTCGACATGTAGATCACGGATAGCTGGTGGAGTACAGTAAGGAGCAGCCACGTGGTGGCACCCTTGAGGTTCAGTGCCTTGCTCAAGGGCACATCTGCAGTGCTCAGGTGGTAAACTAACCCTTCTACAACTGCCAGTTCACGCTTAGATTTTTTGATCCACGCTGGACATGAACTGGCCAGCCCCCACTCCTCTGGGTAAAGGAATAGATTTTAATTAAAAAAAAATTTTTTTTTGGGAAACCTGGCAGCATCAGTTTAACTCAAGAAGCTATTGCAAAATTTGCCTTAAACATTTATCAGTCATAGTTGTCAAGGATGCAATCAGGTTTGTAAGTTTTCATAAGAATCCACACACCAGAGCAGAAAACAGTGACTCCTTTGTGCAGGTGCTTTCTCTGCGTTTGCAGTTTCCAATCACTTTATTGATGCAGTGACCATATTTTTTGGGGTTCTCACAGTTTCATAATTCTTTATGCTGGGTGTCCTGAATGGTCACATTCTTGATCAAGATTTAAATATACATGTTTTCAGGGTGCAATTTGTTATGACTGATTATTTATTGCTTTCCAAGCTATAATAAAATGCCTTTACAGAGGAAACTGCACTGACAAGGAGAAAATGGTTTCACCTGTGATGTGTGATTTTAATTCTTCAAGGAATGATTTTAATCTTGGATGAGACATGTCTGCTGTTCCTTGGTATGAGCTCTGCTTAATATTCCAGTTTGGTCATGTGACTTCTACAGTGGAGCTGTATGTATAACTGTATATTCTCAGATAAGGACTTTAAATAAAATGCCTGAAAGACTTTCTCTTCTGATTTTCAAGATCCCCTCTTGCCCTGCAGCTCAGAGGCTGACGAAGAACCTTGCACAGATCTTGCACCTTTTGCCCCACTTCAACAATTAGGTCGTATAACCCTTGCGATGCTGCGTTCACCATATATCATCATGTCCTCTTGAAACCACAGGACAACAATTTACCTTAAAAATTAATAAGGTTGACAGCGTACTTGTTGCTATTTCAATGCCCAGCATGTCCTCTGTGAGTCATTGGTCCAGCTGTAAATCAGGCCAGGAGGAGCCTCTAGGGATTGTGTTCCTCTAAAGCTCCTTCAAAACACATTATGCAGAGCATCAATAATCAAACACTTTGTAATAACACTTATTGGCGTGGCAGCACCAAATACTATTGATTGCTCAAATGAAAATCGGCAGAAGCACTAGCCGCTGCATGGACTGCTGCCCTTGCATGATGTTAGTCTGTATTCCTGTCTGTATCAGAATGAAGGCAGCGCAGCGTGAGGAGTCATGGGTTATATTTAATCCACCTCTGCTCCTCTTTGGGATAATAAGTTTTTTGCTCCATTCCAGGACTTGTCTGTCATCTTGACATGGCAATATCTCCCAACTCCAGTATTTCATAGTCAGTTTCATTTACTTCCAAATACCATTTCACAGCCTGCTGGCTTTAACTAGGTATTATACAGCATGTGAGGAGTGTGCCGCCGATTGAATCGTGACAGAGACAACAATGTTTCTGGAGAAAAAAAAGGAATATTGTAAGTGGCAGTCAATATAAAATGATATTTTGCTCCATCTGCTTGGCATGAATTTGAGTGTTTGTCATCCCACTCTTTCAGATTCAAATGGAATGCCTGCTGCTGGTACTTTGTTTTTGGTTTGAATTAAACCAACAGAGAACCAAACCTACACATTTGAAAATATAACCTCAAAGGTGAAGGTAGTAATATAGTGAGGCAGCTTTAGTATATTTAGTATATTAGTGATGAGCCACATTGTACTAATTATAAATAAAATATAAATTTTAAAATATAAATTTAAATTATAAATAAATAATTTTTTCCTTCACCAACCAATCATTTTAACAACTGATCAAAAGAGAAAGTGTTCATATATAATGTCTGTGTAGGTTCTCAGTACTTCAGTTCTCAACTGAAGAAGTCTCTTGGATGAGAGACGAAACGTCTTCAAGAACTTTCTTAAACATCCAGTGGATCGACTCAACAGCTTTTGGATATTCATATATAATAATTTTTTTTAAAGCAGTTGCTTCAGGGCTTTCCTGCAGTTATTTGTTTTTGCTTTTGTTAAGCATAATTTTTTTAATCTATTTCTTTAGCTTATTTTGTTCTGGGGCTAAACCTGTTCTCCCGTGTGCAGCTCAGAATAAAAAAAGAAATACAGGTCAGACTGAAAAAATGCTTCTTTTCTCTGTCAAACACCAAAATGACTATAAAACAACCAGAATAAATTTAAATATTTTGTTCATCACTGTTGTTGTGTAATTTACTCAGTGATGTCATTTTTACTCAGGTTGTCTTTTATTTCTGCTTCTTCAGGACCCTCCCTGTTAAATGGCCACAGGGACAATGCATGAGGACAATGCCCACTGATTTCTGTGCTATGACGCCCGTAGGTGGTCCCGGCCATGGCTTGGTGGGTGAGTGTGGCGTAGTCCCTGCTGCCACCGCCACTGACATATCAGAGCTGTTTATTAAGAGGATGACAACTCTATCAAGCCCCATAAGCGGGCCCTTGTGCACAGGAGTTCTTTTGTTACTTTCGGGGAGGGTGTCATCAATCTTGCTGCCATGCTACTCTCTTGAGCTGTTGATGGCAAACACGATTCCTCCCTTTCTGCCTGGCCTCTCCTGCCTCACACTCTGGAATCAGGCGTCGTGAGGAGGGGGATTGGGGAGATAGGAGGACTTTCCCCGAGAGTGCATTTCTTGACAGACGACAGAGTGGACCATTTGGACACCAGGGGTGTATATATGGGACCATGTAATGAAAAGACGTTGACAGGACCTTCTTGCTCTGTAATGAAAGTTCTCTCGAGCTGTGAAAGGATACACACATCTTTCATGCTTTTGTCTCCCTGCCTTTCCCACAGACTCTATCTCATCCATTTTAACCAAAAAAGAAGGTGTAAAAGAAGCGCCCCAGACAACAGCTCATGGTGACAAACATTTACACTCAACAACATGGTGCAACATTTTAATGGAACAGCAACTTAGGTGATTTACATCCACGATTTGTCCTCCTACGTCAACCCACGAAAGGGCAATTGAATGTTCAACCTCTTTCTTGTCTCTGTCAGTTGTTCCTGAATCTCAGTGTAGCTCACAGAGATGGACTATGATGTATGTACTCCACTTTAGCATTGGCTGAGGTCACAGACTCCATAAATGTCTTAGACAAGTCTGATATTTTAATCTCTTTTTAGTGAGGGAATGTTGGGCCTCTGCCCAATCAATACACAGGGCAATAGTCTTGCCAAGTTATCTCATGGTAGCTTTTCATTGTTCTGCCCGGAAGCTGAACTACCAGCCAGAATAGAGTAGCTCAAACTGAAGAACAATTTAGAAGCTTCCGACAATAATGAACCCAGAAAACATAGGACAGTAGGTCAACAACTCTTAGAGGAGCAGGACATAACCTGAAGTTTCATTATTTTTATCCTTAGATCAAGTTCAATCTGTTAAATTCATAAGTCAGCAGCAGCCTAATAAGCTAGATGGTTGGGTGGCAGTGGTGTAGACAAACACAGCCCAAAATATGTAGGCTCTGTCTAGCATCAACATAGATGTTTACCAAAAGTTTCCTAGATGCTGAATAATTGGCTGTGAAATATTATTTGCTCAAGTGTTTCAAATAATTGAATTCTGTATTGAAAATGCTTTCGATGAATATAGGAAAAATGATGAAAATACTGATATACGTTTGTCATAGCTATGGTGTTGATAAATTATCAACCCAACCAGTGATTATTGCAGCATGTTAATTGTCTGACTGATTTGTAAAGCTTGTGCGTTTGGGATTCCTTTTAGAAGAAGAAGTAGGAACACACTTTATTGTCCCTCTTGGGGAGATCATCTTTTCACCCTTACTTATGAACATGCATTTACAGTTATATGTTAGTACAGGCCCCTGAAACAAACAAACAAACACACAAACACCAGGGGCCTGTAAGCATGCAATTAATACTCAGTTGGAGTCAGAATGATGGGAAGCAACTTCTGGGTGTGCCCTGAAATGAGCAGCTTGTAGGGGGGATGGCACATTGCACAAGGGCGCCTCGGCAGTGCTCAGGAGGTGAGCTGACACCTCCCACTGTGAGCTCACACTCTGAAGATGGCTGGTTGGGAGCAGTAATCGAACTGCTGATCTAGGATCATTGGAAAACCCGTTCTACCGACTGAACTACTGTCGCCCCAGTAGCTCAGTGGAGATTTTTGTGGATTGTCTTCAAAATCATATGGTTTCTTTGCATATGACAACCTTTTGAAAGTCAGACTGATTTCACGCAACCATTTTTCTATCGAAATGCAGCTTTTGTCAGTGGTCTGCTTTAAATTGCAAGCTGATAGGCCTGATAATGTCATTTGCTGTGAAGCTCAGCTCATGTGCACATGTGGAAGTCATACAACATCCAGCTGTACACATGTGATGAAAAGCCCAATGATGTATTTGATCATAGTTCGTCTTGAGGAGGGTCTCAGTTTGGTTTGATTCAGCTGCCCGATGATGACCTCATGCCTGAGCGCAATCAGTCACCTTGTCCTCCCCTTGACTCCTCACCCCCTGATCCTTCCCTCCCTGCCCAAAGGACTCAAGAAAAACAACCCCAGTGCTCAAGACCCTCCCTTGCCTGAAAAACCCGTCTGGACCGATGTAAATTAGCCACATATGAAATCAATGATGGGTCCTCAGTTTGTTATTTCATCAGTGTTTTGCCTACCTCTCAGCAGTGTAACACCAAAATCTGGGCCAAGCACAAATACAGTCTCAGCGGAACCCCTTCTCCTGCCTTCTTTATGCCTAAAACAACTCAATCAAAATATAAATATATATTTTCCGCATTATAAGGCGCACCTAAAAGCTTTAATTTTCTCATAAACCTACAGTGCGCCTTATAATCCGATGCGCCTTATACAGTATATAGATTAATATTAATATTGGTTAAAAAAAAGTTAGCTGAAAAATCTTTGGCAGTCTCGCCGGCAGTCATGCCACACTACATCATCAGGGGGCGCCCTCAGAAGGCACTCTGGCCGGTAGTCTGGCCGGACTACGCCCCCTGACTACTGGTCAGGGGGCGTCGCCAAAGTGCCAGCTCTCACTGTCCTGCTCTCTGACCGGAGTGCAGCCTGTGGAGAGCACAGGGAACAGTTCAGTTTTCTGGCATTTAATTAATCACTTGCAGCATTATAGAACTTAATTTCTTCATGAACGACAACAGCCTCCGTGTAACATATATCGCTAACTCGCAGCACCCGGCTAAAGAAAAAAAAGCACTGTGTCCGACTAAAAATAAACATCATGTTAACGAAGCAAAACAGAAAATTTTCTACTATTCCATTAATAAAGTTTGACTGACTGACTTATCTCAGTATTTCCCAACCACTGTGCCGCCGGAAATAACCCACTTTAAACTCAATTGGTCTAAAAAATACATTGTCGAGTAATAGTATATATATAGTCAGTACATATATGTCAGTATACACACACACACACACACACACACACACACACAGACACACGCACACACATATCACATGAACCACTGGGTCAGTGTTCTATTTTTAGGTCAGGAAGGTTTTATCCAATCAGAATTCAGCTAGCTTGTGTTGCCAGGTTCAACCTGGCAGGTTGAATGAAATCTGTCCAGGGCCTTCAGAATCTAAAAAGCTGGCGTTCCTGCATTGTGGGTAAACGGGGACATATAGTTAATAGAGAGATTCGATAGCCAATCAGATCCCGAGTTGCAGACTATAAGGCCTTCTAGCTGGCCTCGCATTGACCTTGCATCCTCTCTTGTCCACTAAGAGAGTGTTAACTGAAAAAATACAAAATGACCTCACTCATGCTCTTTCAAAGGTGATTGGAGAAGAGATCAAAACATAAATCAAAAAAGTGTTTTTTAATTATTTTTTTTGAGACAACGGATGAAGGTAACACCACACAGCTCGCACTTCCCTTGCGCTCTGTAACGGAATCAGGTGTCAAGGAGCATTTTGTCAAAAATGAGAATGTATCTGGTGGCTGGTGAGCTGATGACATTGCTACTCTTTTTTTTTCCTTTCTTGAGGAATATGAATGTTGTCTGACAGAGTTGTGGCACAGTGTCATGATGGCGCAGCAGGGAGTTGTTCTGTGACATAGTGGTGTGACGTCTATAAAAAGTGTGGCCTCTGGGTTCTTCTGCGCCAGTGACAGTAAAAGGAGTCAGGCTGACGTCTCTCCAAAAGCACCAGTTTTTGTCCCATTTGAGTTATAAATGCCTCAGTCCTGAATGCTACGTTGGTGGCAGCCGCTTACTGTATTATGAGATGTATTTACGCAAGTTTGACTGCGTTGAATATCACTGAAGGCCTAGGTGTGACATGCACGGCCCGCCACTAGGATTTATTTATTTACTTACTTACTTATTTATTTATTAAGCATTGCTTTTTTGTGAATCATGCTTTTACTGTTTTAGAACATTGTAGGATTTAATATATCACAGTTTTTTTTGTTATCCTGAGCATAAAAAAGGTGGAAAGCAATCCCTCCTCATGCACCGATAGAGAGAACTGGTATTTTACAGCATTGCATAAGAAAAGACGAATCAGTTTATTTGCAGGTAGAAATGGTCGGTTGCCAGCCTTGTGTTTTACAAAATAATAAAACCCCTGAAAAACCAAAAACAAACTTCTATGGGTATCCACCCATCTGAAGTCTGTGACATTCAGAATTTGCATTACATGTGTCAGCAAAAACTTCTTAACAATGAAGGTGAATACTTGCAACCAGAAGGAGATCTCTGTTGTTCTGCTGCATTGATTTTGAGGTATGTTTGTACAACTCTGTCAGCAGTCTGATGATGTACAAACTCCACTCTCTGGGAAACTGGCTAGAAATTTGCGGATGATTGCCTTGTTGTTCTTTGTTCATGCACGGTGATCTTACATTCATCCCTTCATCTAAATATATATTTAACCTACAAGTCTTAGTTTTTTTTAGAAGTGTGTGCAATCAAGTATCCAGTCTGAAAATCTGTGACAAAGATGTTAGAAGAGTGTGACAGAGTTCTATTTACCATAACTGACATCTTCATCCACTCACTTTGCTTAGCTTTTTTCTTCTGCAACTTAGCAAGTCCTGGCATCTGTGGTGTTTCCAGGCGGATACACTGCAGTGGATTGGGAATTCAGAGGATTCAGACAAGGCCACAGCCGCTCAGGCAGGTGGAGAGAAGGAAGAGCTGTGCATGCATGCTGGAAAAGAGGAGGAGACAAAGAGAGAAAAACCTCAATCGTCTTATGGAGACTAGCGTTTGACATGTTTAGTGCCGACACAATCAGAGGTCAGAGAAGACGACTGTATCAATGTTTTTTATTCAAAAGTCAGAAATGAAAGTGCCTCAAACAGAAAAAGCCTTTGATGCAGAAAAGCAACATTAATCACCACAAACATTTTGTCCTGCACAAAAATGTCAATTTTTTTTAATGAAAAAAGAGTTTTAAGCTTTTATTCACAATCTGAATATCTGAAGGATATTTTGGATTTTTCTGAGAATTGTATCAGTTCACCAACAGAAGAACATGAAATACCTGTACATGCTGTTGCAAACATCTACTCTCATTACATTATGCACTTTCAAAACACATTTATCTATCTGTCTGTCTGTCTGTCTGTTTGTCTATCTGTCCGTCCATCCGTTTGTCTGTCTGTCTGTCTGTCTGTCTGTCTGTCTGTCTGTCTATCTATCTATCTATCTATCTATCTATAAGTGGGTATGATTTAGCTCACCTACGGAATGTGCGATGTGTTTATCCAACAGGAGCTCCACTGCTGTGAGAAGCATTCCCTATTGAATTCTACACATATGCTTGACACATTTTATGACCCCGCCCGGGGCGGCATATAAGGTACTGTATATATAATATATAAGTGTATATGTTTTGTCCTTGTCCATCCATCTTCACATAACGGAAGAATCTATTCACACAGCCAATTTTTTTTTTTTTTAATCTTAAACAAACACTATGTTTTATTGCTGAATGATTTCTCTATTGACATTAAAACTGACTTGGTGATAACAGTCTTCACATCTACCTATATGGCTGCTTTAATGATAGAATGTGTGTGTCACAAAATATCTAGCGTTTTTCGCCAAGCCGTTTGCTGGGGCTTTTCAGCTGATGGTGGCCCGTAATGCCTGACCCCTCCCTTTCTTTGTCACTACTAGCACTGTACTCTGTTTCCTCCTATCGCTGTGGCAACCAGCGCTGCATGCTATTGTGTTGATGTTTGTACACAGCTAAGGTGTCGCCTATGTGTTTAATGGACCTCCCACCCCGCTCCAGTGTCCTCTTCGGAGTCCCCCAACAAAGCTAAGCGGCTGAGCCCTGCCACTGTTTGTCCCTGGTTGTCAGTGAGTCGAGGCAGGGTGGGGATGAAATAGGGCCAATAATGGCTGCTTTGTTCCTTTGCTGGATGTGTTAAAGCTTTGGTCCTGTGGACCAGGAGATGCCTGGTCAAACAGAGACACACAAAGGCTCTGGAAATGGCTGGCCATGGCCTGTTCTCCACAGTCTGCCACGCTGCCAACATGAACCACCCTCTGTAGCCTTGCTTAATTACTACCCTCACAACCTTTCACACATATAAAAGTACTCTTTCACTCAGTGGGAACACTGACATTTCTTTTATGTTGGATACAAAAGGGGTTTAATACCATTTTTTTTTTTTGGTGAGACCATATATGTATGTAGCATTACAATCAGTGTGGGCCTCTTTTGTGAAAGGAATTCAATTTATTCACTCATAAAAAAAACATACAGATATTACTTGATTCTGTCAAGCTTAAGTTAAGATTGATGTTTTCTCATTGCCTTTCATGTTTAAGTGGTGCATTCAGTTTTTAAGATATTATTCGCACTTGATTGATTGGCAAAGTAGGCACAAATCAGCCTTAATATTCTCATGAGTGTTAGACATTGAGGAGATTTTACTCTCCATTATTGGGCTTTTAACATTTGCAGAAATGATACATGGCTGCACAGAGAATAGTCATGTTTTGTAGATCTGGGAAGATAATGGTGAATTTAGCAATCAATAACCTGAGAACCTTTGGATGCCAAGGAATAACCTCCAGAGCTAATGTGCTGCATGTTCTCATCTGCTGGCTGGTGTTTTACCTCTTACCTTTAGCATAGTCCCTCAAGGAAATGGGGGGATATGATTAAGAATTCGTTAGTGCACTTCTATTTTTAAGCTGATGACACACTTTCTTCTCCCGGGTCCTGTAATATTGCTGGCTCTTGACTTTCTCACTGTCTTTTCTGAACTAGATCAGCTGTTTACCACTATGTAGGAATGTGACAAGAGGTTCACTGACTAAAGCAGCTGCAAGCAGAGGAGCTCTGTCAACAGGGAGAGAACTCATGCGTCATGAAATCTCGTTCAAAAGATGCGATGTTTTTTGTTGTAGCTGCTATCATTTACCAGTTTCACCAGTTGGACTCGCATTTGCGCCTCTTGCTTCAATTGCTGACTGCAAGTTGCAAAAAAAGAAAAGAATGAGACAAATCCAGCAAAGACCGCCGTACGTTTTTGTTGAACTTGGCCTTTTTGTTCATTCCACTGTGTTTGGAGCAGATTACAGTGTGTCCACAAAGCTCGCTCCCCGGGGTGGCTTCTCTATGGTTCAGGTATTGTGACCAGGCAGGCGGGCTTGTGGCACTGAGTGTATTTTAGAAAAGAGGACAGTGGCTGCATTTGTTTCTCACTGAAAAAGATTACAGGTCCTGGCGGCCATGATTAATCACCCAGAGGGAGACATCTGAATACAACCAGGAAAAGGTTCAACTTTTTAATTCATCCCACACACAATCTATTCAAACCAGCTGTTGGCTCTCCTTTCCCTCATCTCGCTGCTCTTTCTTCTCAGTGACCATTGCTTTCTACTTTCTTTCTTTCCCTATTTATGATTCACATAATTATCTGGACTGTAGCCTTCTTGTAATTGTGCGGGTGCTTGGACAATGCGCCACACTCTATTTTTATTGGCGATGAATCCCTTTTTTCTTTGTCAGAGAACAGTTAATTGACATTGTTAATGCATTTGGGGATCAGTGATTTCTCAACAACAAATGACCTTTATGGAGCTCGACGTCACATATTGTTTATTGTGTGTGTGCTGAAGCAAGTGTGCAAGCCTGTGAGCAATGCATTAGTGCATGCGTGCATGTTTGTTTGTGTGTGTATATGTGTGTTTGTGTTGATCCATAGTGACCTTTTCTTGTGTCAGGTGTGTTTGCGCAGAGGCAAAGAAATATTTCCCTCAAAGCTTCTCGTCTGAGACACTTCAAATTCATAAACATCTCATGCTGCTGCTCTGACAGACAGCTGAATTCCTGTGGTTTGAATAAATTTCACATCTCACCATGTTCATATTCACTCATATGAGCTGGCCTTCTCATTAAGACTCAGCAGGTTATATGATGGTATTGCTGGAATCCCTGGAGCAAAATGAACAGGGACAGCTACACTGCTTAATGCAAGGTAGCCTAGCAACAGATAGTGGGACGGCAGTGGAAACATACCCTCATATTTATGTTTACATGAGAGAATGATTTGTCTGTCAGGCTGATGGATCCTAATGTTCTCCTCTCCCCAGAGCTTTTCTTGTGCCGCACGCAGCCCTGACACTTACCCTGAAGGACAGGCACCACCTTCCCCAACACGCATGAATACTTAATACTGTTAGACTGCATTTATGCAAAGAATGGAAACGGCACTAGATGAGGAGAAGGGGGCCAAAATGCATCAAAAGCATGACACTGTATTCACAAACATGGGAAGGGAGAGCAAAGACAATGACAGTAGACATGGGGAAAAACATTGCAGCACCGTGTTTTTTTTTTTCTGCAGTTTGTTCCCCATAACAGCATGCAACTAATCAGATTGTGTGACTCTAGTTTTATGTGCATGGTGACCATTGACAACTGTGACAATATAAACTCAAGTCATATCCAGTAAGTGCAGTACATGAGCTATAAGACTTGATAGAGTCTGTCTTTGCTGTATGTCCAGCTCCTCCAGGGACAGACTACATCAACTCAATTAGCCTGGCACAGCCTGAGTATCAGCACCATAGATTAGATTTCACTCTGCCTTGTTTACCAGAGAGCAACCCACAGAATAATATCTATACAATGTGCATACAGAAAAATGATGATGCTATCGCAGCAGGGAGGAGCAAATATAAGCTGGTCTTGTGTTGTGGTGCAGCGTAACTGGCTGGAAGAGATATAAGAAAGGCTTTTGTCAAGAGATAGGCACATCACTGTGCATCTTGGGAACCTGTTTCCATAGCTACATCAATGTTGTTGAAGTGAGAAGATCAGGTATTCCAGTGAGTGATCCTTTACATGAGCTTTACTTCGCTCATATTGATTTCCATCCCACATAAAAAAATAAATAAATAAAAACAGCCTACTGCCAGCAGTTTTAGAGATATTGTGGGAGTAATGAAAGGGCAAAATGTGTTGGAAATGTGCTGGACAAGAACATAAAGGAAAGGAAAGCCTCTCAAAAAGCATCAAGAAATTCTCGAGACGTCACGTTGAGCACCTTTGGGAGTCAGGCAATGCAGTCAGAACTGCAAAACCCAAAGCATTTTGGGGACTGAGACTAAAAACTAATTGCTGTCTCTAACAGTCGATGATTGCCGTGCTGTTAGCCACATGCTTATGCTTTCATATGAAATCTCCGCAATAGTGTGCTCGTCTCTGTAATGCTAATGGCTCTGAAAAGAGAGTTAATCACTGCTGCGTGGTTAGCCACATGCTTGCTTCTTGCAGCATGGTTGGTGTGTTCCAGGGGTTAGCAAAACACTGGCGTAACACATCATCACTCTTTATGAGGCTGGGGCCTGCAAGAGAGAGAGGGGGCCCACAGACGATGCTAAAAAGACGGTAATGACAGCCATTCACCGCAATCCAATTATGCAAAAGGGAGTCTGAACAATTCCATCATCCCCTAAATTAGATTGTCCTAATGAGATAAAGGCACCAATTAATCCTGAATTAATTTCTCCAGCTCATTTTCCCCAGAAAACACTCTAATATGCAAATGCCAATGAGAAAGAGAGAGGCATCCTTCTGCAGGGCCTTACGCCACCTCTGACTGGTTGCTGTTCTCTTTGAGAGGACTTATAAACTTCAACACAAATTGTCAGTTGTATCACTAAAGAGAAACTGTTAAAGACTAAAGGTACATTTCATCCGTTTTATTGTTGAAGTTCATTGGTTTATTGACACAAGGCAGAAAATTAGCGTATCTGTGTTTGGTTGGAGTCTGAGTTTAATTGTTTGAATCTAAAATAAAATGAAAATTGATGAAGAAATTCATAAAGGCAAAGTATCCCTTTTTTCATTGAATAGATTGGCCATCAGTAATGTTTTCCGCCAGCTGATGCATACCACCGACTTGATGTTGAAATTGACATTAACTGGAAACAGACTAGTTGCACACTTGCCTGTAAAAATCTGCATGCTTTAAAAAGTAAGCAATTAAATTTTTTGTTCATCATAATCATCATTATCATTTTCGCACCCCTAATTGTCTCCCTGCCAGCTGTCTCCAGTTGTTTTAATTGAGTGATGTGGCACATTTTCTCAGTAGTGCATGAGCTGCAGCTTCTTCCTCTGGAGCAAATGTATGTTTACAGAAATGGTTGTTCAATGTTCAAATGTGACTTTCATTGTGACAATTTGTGATGTGATGATTTTGTGTTTTTTGAGCACACATCCAAACATCCTTTATTCCAAAATGAGTGAAAATTTAAGAAATGCCTCTTTGCTCCATATTTTTTCATGGTGAAGGTCTTTATAAACCAGAGTCTTGGAGCAAAGTATTTTATAGATCGGCAGTGAATTACCACCACCTATGCATCCCCCCTTCTCCCCAAGTGATGACAGAACAAACCAGGCTGTCAGGTCCCAGGCAATATTCACAACCACTGGTCCACATCAGCTAATTACCAGCAGAAATCAAGTATTGACAGACGGGCCCATGCATATTGATCGGCTAGCACTCCCACGTTCTAAATAACCAAATGCTAATGAATCATTTCCCATTTGGGAGGGAGAAGGAAAAAAAGCATTATTCCACTGTTTGACATCATACCTGAACTGTGCACACAGTCCATGAAGGGGGCCAAACGCAAACCCTGCCAAGATATCAGCTGCTTGTTCACCACCGACTTCTCTGCCTCATTCCCCTCTTTTCTGTCTGTGTTACATGTCTTTCTCACTGGTTTTCTCACTCCGGCCATCCCTCTTTCTCCAGTTATTTTTCAATGAGCTGGCTGAAGCAGTAAATACCCCACTCCTCAAAGTGACCCTCCAACCTCTATGTATCTGATGCCTCTCCCAAGGTCTCTCATTCCAAGGCCCCTGTTTTGCAGTGCTCTGGTTGCAGCACAGACCCTGTAATTCACCAGCCTGCTAGATCGCCTGCCAGGAGCTATTGATTTTTGTTTCCCCAATCTTCACAGGAGAGGGAAAGAAAAGATTAAAAACACTTTGTCAGTTTGGTAGGGAATAAGAATTCTGAGCAGGGGGATACCTAGGAGGGCAAGGGGTCAGGGCTGAAGTACTGTATGTCTTTATGGCTTTAACTGTTTCCACACCGCAGACATCTCTGTCTGCGCCTTCTGCCCTCTAGTTGTCTTTCTGTTTGTTGCTGAGGGCTGACCTCTCCTTTTGGAATAGAGTGTGTAGTGTGATGTGAAAATCAGTGATCTTTTAATTGCACACACACAGGAATTATTCCTGGAGCCAGGAAATCAAATAAAGCATTTGAATATTTTTCAGTAGTCTATTACTAAAATCCTCAATATATATATATCATAATCATCATTACATAAATATATGTCCTCTCTCCAAACACAAAAAGTAGGTGAAGTAAAAAATAATTTAATAAACCTGGAAGAGCTATGACTCTACCAGGTTTATTAAATTCTCTTCGGAGGTGTGTGTGTGTGTGTGTCAATATATACACACACACATACATTTATATGTATACGTATATATATGTATATATGTGTGTGTGTGTGTGTGTTTATATATATGTGTGTGTGTGTATATATATATAAAACTTTCAGTAAGGATGAAATAACGGTGCTATCATTATGTACTATAACAAATCTAACACGATGTTTTGATATGACTTCCGCTATTTAATGGGAATTTATAATGTTTATTTTATGCATTTCCACGGCAACCTGTTTGTCACAAGGGTGTCATAAA
The DNA here is from genome assembly GCA_013358685.1 of Antennarius maculatus. Taxonomy (NCBI): domain Eukaryota; kingdom Metazoa; phylum Chordata; class Actinopteri; order Lophiiformes; family Antennariidae; genus Antennarius; species Antennarius maculatus. The sequence goes on along the minus strand of CM023619.1, from coordinate 5,955,755 downwards.
CTGTGTGCCTTCATGATGGGTCCGGCTTTTATATTTAATGATGTGATGTGTGATTTTCCCTGTTTTCACTAGCATAATTCCAATATTTATTTCTCACCAACTGCTAAACTGAAGAGAGCTTCTATACATGTAAATACGCTCTACATGTAGTCTGGTATGGTATGGTTTGATTCTGATATTTGATTCTGATATGTCTCCTGGTGGCTCTTGTTTTATATAATATTATGGATTATTACCACTGATGCATCACATGAGTTGGCAGCAGTCTAATATAGCTGGTGATGCTGCAGCTCTTCCTACTATATAGTGGATGGTTTATTGCATGCATTCCAGCACATATAATGGATACTGTGATTAAGTAAATGCATATACATTATTACTTCATGCCCTTGTGTCAGTGAATGCAAACACATGCACTGTAATTAGCCGCAATGTAAATCGTATTTGCTCAAACTGGATCACTTCTGTAAAGTTTTATAGAACTGCTCTGGGTTAATTAATTTAAGTTCAATTGGGTCAGATGATTGACTGAAAAAACGTAATGTACCCAGTTCCCTTTTTTTACTCATTTGGAAAAATATGCAACACACACACACACACACACACACACACACACAGACACACACACACACACACACACACACACACACACACACACACACACACTGCTACAAAATCAAACATAGCCATGCTAATGTGGAGCCAAAGCATTATCCCATCAGATTGTGTCATGCATGGATGGCTCTTATCATTTCACCTCAACTTGTGGAGAATGTTTTCTCCCTGACGTTAGGATTTGGTAATGGCGCCTCTCAGGGCTACTTTATTTTCTGAAATGAAATATTCATTCATGGGCGAGGACAGTCTTAGAGAAAGCCTGCCTGAAATATGAATTCATTGCTCCACTAGACATTTTCTTCAATATTTGATGGGTCATCAGAGCTCTGTGTCTAATATTCTGCAGTTCATCCAAATATTCTTTCTCTTCATTTTGCTGCTTGTTCTTCACAGTTAACCAAGTGAAGCCGGTAAAATATGCACAAAAATATTTGAACAATTTCGGTGTATATTTGGTAAACATCTAAAACATAAACCCCTTTTCCCGAGTATCTTTTGTCTTTTAGTGACAGTGTTTTCTTCTCCAGCAGGTTGAAATATCTTAAAGTCCAATCCATTGTGGGAAAACGTCAAACGGTGCACGCTAAATCAGCTTGATTGCTTGCCAACAACAAGAAAAGACTCGGAGGTGGGTACAGTAATCCAAAGAGAGCGGGTGGTCTGCTCGCAGGCATATCGTTTTATTCCCTCATGCATATTCACTTCTAAGCCTCTGACTATGCAGATTAGTCTTGTCTGAACAGTGGACCCTCCAATCTCTTCCCGCTTTTGATTTTTTTTTTTCTGCCTATCTAAGTGTATCCTGCTGTGTGTGGTTGCCTGCACATGAATGTTATGTGCATGTATTCATGTAATAGTGTGTGTGTGTGTGTGTGTGTGTGTGTGTGTGTGTGTGTGTGTGTGTGTGTGTGTGTGTGTGTGTGTGTGTGTGTGTGTGTGTGTGTGTGCATATGTGCATAGAGGGATTTTTTTTTTTACTTGTTTGCAAGTTTGGGGGCAGACAGGTTTGTGTGTGCTTGCATGAATAAATATGGTGTGTGTGTGTCTCTCTCTCTCTCTCTCTCTCTCTGTGTGTGTGTGTGTGTGTGTGCGCGCGCGTGTGTGTGTGCATGCGTGCGTGCGTGTGTGTAGAAGGTATGTGTTTGCCAGACACATGGCTTTGTGTTGTCCTGGCACTGTGCTCAACTCACCAGATGTTTTTCTTTTTTTATCATCCTCCACTTACACCCCGTGATTTGACGTTCAGAGAATCTGTGATGCTTGCTTTTAACTTGCTCACTTGTTTTCTGCTTTTTTCTGGAAGGACAACAAAGCTTTCAAAGCTTTGTATAGCTTCTTTTGCATTTTTATATTAAATAAATGAATGTTTCAGATTCCCAGGTAGCAGCTGTTATTGTCTAGTAGTATGGATTTTAGACAACAACAATGATTGATTATCACTTTGAACGTTTTATTAATTTACACCATCATTCAACCATTTAATACGTTGTGTGAGGGTGTAAGCAGGTATTGTTTATTGATATACACTGAATCTTGCAGTTAATACTACATTACCACCCATTTCAACAAAATGCTACTTACATTGCATCATGCAGTACTGTATATTCCATTTCATATTAATCTTGCTTTATTTATTAAATCAAAGCCATTGGATCTTATTGTTTGCATCAAATGGAGGCGTGGCTTTGAGAAACCCCACAAATTGGAGCACAAACTGTTGCTAGACAAAGCGCAGGGGAGACATGAATAAATTACAACAAACCCTCACTCTTTGGGAAAATGAAAATCAGTGTTTGCTGACTGAGAGCCAAGCATACATTTTTAATACATGAAATCACTTTATTATTAGAGACTTAAATAATTTTTGGTTGGAGACTAATTGGTTCAAAATGAGTCATCAGAAGTGTTTTAATATTATATATTAGCACATACTAATATATAATATATATGCTAATATAATATTATATATATGCTAATATAATATTATATATTAGCATATACTGTATTATCACAACAAATAAATGATAAATAATTACAGCTAAAAAAACATATTTTCTAAATATGATTTGTTTGTATGTGTTGTAGGAACTGTAAAGAAGGCCAACATTTCTGTAAGTCATTTATCAATAGTTTAGAAATGCAGCTGATCATATGTCATATGATCTTTCTGGGCATTTAGGTGAAAGGCGACAATGACTTCAGGCCACCACCTCTGGGAATAATTAGAACTGATACCGCTAGGATTCGTGTAGTAAATCAGTGTGGTACTAGTAAAAAGTCTTTAATTGGTTCCAAAATTCCTTGTGATTTCCCAACCATTCCATAAGATGACAGAGTACAATATTCCAGGCAGAACAGCTTCCTGAAAGAGGGGATGCAATATTTTGGTGAAGCCCTTCTTTTTCCACAACTGTTTTTTATAATGATCCAAACGCACATTAAAAAACAAAAAAGTTATACCAAGGCAGTTTTGTGGTACAGCTTCTTAAAATCCACATCAGAGAATACAACTACAGCAGTGGTTCAGCAAATCTACAATAGAGGGACTTCTAAAAATCTCATCTCATCCTCTGCTTGTAGGGTAAGGAGCTACCAAACCTTGTTCTGTCTTCCCAAGGATTATTTCACTTGATTTTATTCTGGGTTGTTTTTTTTTTTTCTTCACACACACACATCAAAATTTCACACACACACATCAATATTTCATACTAGGTTGCTTGCTTCATACAGATTTTAATGATATGCCATTATATTGTTGAAAAGTTTATACAGAATAGACGAGTAATAAAGGTGCAAAAGCCCTACACTGAAACGTCGTGAAAAGAGACTAAGAGCTATTTTATCAGGACAAGTTCTCACTGTGAGTGGAAATGAATTACATTTGGTGATCATATGTTTGCACTCACCTGTTGTTATGCAACAACGCTTGAAAAAAAAAAAAGCCAAAGTGAAAAGTCAGAATCAAAAACCGGTGCACCACATTTACCATGTGGAATTAAATCAAATTGTCACCTGGTCAGTGGCAACAGCAAATAAAACAACACTTGAGATTATAGGATGGGGTGAGATTGTGTTTTATTCATTCCAAAATGAAGCCTGTTGATCAACTGAGGGACAACTCTCCATCCGTCCGTCATCGTCCAGGCTACACTTGTCTGACATGGACTTTTATTCGTCTTGTCGTTTTCTTGTCAGTCAGATTTTTCCCAACGTACTAACACCAGGAATAGCACTGAATTTCTTTTTAAGATTTGAAAAGAAAACACTCAGTGACACAGTGCAGAATTTTCATGAATGCAAATGAGTTTTGGAAAATTCACAGAACAGATAACGGACTCCGAGATTCCTGAACACGTTACCCCCCCTCCTCCCCAACATCTGACGAACTGCATGGGGTCCTACTCACATAAAAGTGCATAGAAATTCTGCGGCTGGCACACACTGCTGGTGCCACCAGCAACTATTATTTTCATGAAAATAATAGGCTTACTGTTTCCACAGAATGGCTGGTGGGGTTTAGATTTTATTATGAAACATTCATCTCCATAACCCCGTGTGTGTATGTGTGCGTCACTTGTACCACTTGACATTTGGCTTCCCTTCTATACTGTTACAAGGATAGTAAGTCAAATGCTATGTGACAGGTCAACCTCCTTATATCAGTCATCCTTCACCCTGACCAAGCCTCAGCTGGACAGACACATCCCGCTCTTCCGCACACAAAATGATCATTAAGAATGAGATACGAGTGAATCCCGCTAGCTTAAAGGCAGTTGGCTTTTTACTCCAAACTAACAAGGAAAAACTGCACAAAATCTCAATCTGAATTTGCCTGTATGCCAGATTTCCCTGGCATACAGGCACAAAGGTAGCTCATCTACATAAGCTATTATTTTAGTGTTTCAGTAAAGATAAACCAATACGCCTCATTTTCAAGAACTCACTAAAAAAAACCATCATCTTGTTCATTGCCAGAACTGAGTTTTATAGGAAGAAACTAATTTTACATGTAGAAATTCAAGTTATTTATCATGAATACAACTCAGACTGTAAAAAAAAAGTAAGAAAAGATAAGGTGTGCCTTTATTGTCCCACAGCGGGGAAATTTGTGATAGCATAATATAGCATTATAGCATAATATTCAAAGCTTGGGATATACACAATGCTAGCAGAAAGCATGACTTATGAAGTGGTTTCATGGTGGAAATATGTCTTTTCACCAGAGAATATTTTGACTTGCCACAGAAAGAAAATCAAAAGCGTTTATTCAAAGCTGTTTAAATCATCCACTGGATTTTAGGAAAGTTTCTTGAAGACAGTTTCTTTAAGTCCGGTATATTGATTTAAACAGCTTTGGATAACCATAACCTGGATAACTGATAACCTACACAAAAGCGTTTATTGTGTAACAATAATAACAATGACTTGGTCCTATTCAAATGCTCCAATAAGGGGTGACATGACCCGACATAAAAGAACTGGCGGACAAAATAAACACACTGATAACAGCACTGCACTACAAGACTTGAAGAGCAAATGCAAAAGAATGAATAGATTTTTTCTGAGCAGCGCAAACATAATGAACTCCTTCCTTCTATTCAACTCAATTTAAAAAAAAAAACTGTACACTTATATTATTGTATGCCATTCATGTAGATGGATAAATAACTGGGTCATTCTTTGAAGGAACACAGAAGACCATAGAAATCTGAATATTCAGTTATCATTAGTTTGTTTTTCTTACTCTATTCTTTAGATTTGTGATATGTATATTTCTGCACTTTACTTATATTCAGGAATAATAATCACTTTTTTCAAATAATTTATTTGAGCAATTGCCCCAATCTAATGGATGTGCAGCAATAATTCAGAAGCAGCCTTTAATGAGGTGATTTATGTATAATATCACATTAATGGCTGAGCAGTAGTGCAGGTTCTGCTTTCCACCTCAGGTTAGCTTCTAGTGTCTCTTCTACTAGGTGCCCTGTCTGAGGTTCAAAGAAATGAGAACCTGTGGGTATTTAATTTAGCAGGAGTTCAAAGGTGGATTGTGAACAGAGACAGAGAAAGGGCTTTGGAAACGCTGACTCCACTCCTGTCTTTTAATCTATCTGAGGTGCGATTAAAGTTTAATTCGTGCCCATCTCCTAATGCTAGCTGATGTGTGTGTGCTCCCCAGCAGTGGGTCGGTGAGTAGTTTCAAGCTGAGCCCAGGTCTTTTCTCTTTGTCTGGGCCTCACTTTATTCATGCCTGGGGGACACCAGGAGCTGCAAACAACTGAATTTTTCATCAAGGTTACTTCCTGGAGAGATGTGCCATGCAGTTGCTGCTTTCTCCCTCAGTGTGTTCCTAGCTCATACATAACTTAACCTGCTCTGACACGCATTTCTCCCTGGGAAGTGTTGTTTGACCCTCGTCCGAATAGAGGAGCATGTGCTGTAGAGTCAGCAAGAGTTTTTCATGAAATCTGAACTGCCGAGGTTTGGTTTGCATGCTTTGTTTATTTGTTAAAATAATGTTATCACCATACTGTCCTGAAGAATAATACTGATAATATAATATTGATAACTGACACAAATAAAAATAACAAACAATAAATAGCTTAAACTACATTACAGTATATATACGGTAAAATGTTGTATGTATATGAATATGTTTTTGATAATATACATTGATTATCAATTAATATTTTAATTAGTCTGCGAAAAGATTTATTAGCAGTTTTAAAATTGCCTGTGAATGCTTAGCACACATGTTTATCATAGCTGCCGCATCAAATTGTAAACACAGCACAACACAACCAGCTCAACTAATTCACATTTCTTAAGGGAATACCAACATGGCTGGCATTTACATTTTTAGTCTCTGAAAAACAATTCTGTAAATTCTGGAGAAAAACATCAACTATTTATGAGAAACTTTTACATCAGGATTCATTTGCAATTATAATCAAGTCCCACTTATTCCTTTTTTGTGGCATTATTAATGCTGCAATAACACATTTGGTTTTAATGGAGGGAAAATATGCTATGTCAGATGAGTTCTCCCCCCTCCTTTCATTAAGGCTGCAAATGCCTTTATGTGAAATACAGCAATCAGAGCCACAAACAAGGTCTTATTTATTCTATTCTGAGTTTACTTTCCCAGAAGCGTCTACAAGCAATAAGGTCATTTCGGTCTATTGGTTTACAGTGGAATAAATTTGTATTTAGAGAAAAAAAAAATTGTTCTTTAGATCATATTTCATGCTAATCAATGGAGCCTTTGATTTGCAATTCAGTCCTAAGAAGACTGATATGTGAGTTATAGATTGAGAATTAAAGAACCGACCCACCATTGAGTGTGGCTTTAATATTCAGCATTTACAACAAATGACCAAAGTAAATAGACCAGCCCGATGAATATTTTTTCATAGTTTGCAGCTAAACCACTTTTGCCTTTGTAAAATCTACAGCACAAAGACAATCCCTTGTCATTATGACCCTGTTAAATAGGAGATAAAATAATACAGATCGGCTGTTGGGCTGCAGACTTCCATTTCAGGGCTGTGCTGTGCAGTCTTGCAGCTCCTGTGTCAGACATTATCACCACCACTACCCTCAACCTCACCCTGCCCCTTGTGACAATTACTGCCCTACCTCCCTATTCAGCACATAATGAGAAAACTGACTGATCGATTTCTGTCCAGCCAGTAAAAAAGGGGAAGGAAGCATTTGGATGTAGCGCCCACACTATGAAGCACAGAGCTGCAGAATGTACATATAATGGGTTGTATTTGGAGTAATAACAAAAAGATGGCATAAAATTTAAAATACTACATCTTTGAGGCAGAGAGTGGTAAAATTATTTTTAAAAGATGAGTCTGGTTTAGGTCTGCAACTAGTAATTATTTAACTGTAGGTGATATATCTGGCTTTTTCCTTTATTAATTCAAATTTTGTCAGAATATAGTAATAAAACAAAGTAAAATAATAACATAAGATAGAAATGATCAGTATTAGTGATCCATGAACATGTCATTACCTCATTATTATCCTTGCCAAGGAGAATTAGAGATGATCATGTGATCACCCATGTTTATTTCTCTGAATACATTACAGATGCAGCTCATGATGTTCAATATAATCCAAAAAAATAAGTGGGTCAATCAAAATAAAAGCACTCAGGCATGAATAACTCATGATGATGTGCAGGATCCAGCACCATGTTCTGCTTTTAGGTTATAGTGACAATGGTGCAACTGGAGGTCATGAATGAAGGATGGACCAGTCTGTTCTCTACAAACGGTGCGTTAGCACAAAATGCAAAGCAAACTTTTATCTCACCTTAAAAATGTCATCACAAGGTTGTTTATTTACTCAAGTGAGCAATGCAAACCTGCAATTATTCACCTTTCTCTTCCACAAACAAAGGCATAACACAAAAAAAAGAACATCAGTGTTTCTTTTCTTCAGTTCTTTCCCTTATAAACAATCATTGTAGATCTAATTGCTGCCTTGTGTTTGTCAAAATCATTGATGTAGCAAGCACCACCAAATCTGGTTTCATAATTTTTCTGCAGCGACACAGCTTCACTGTGCAATGAGGTGAATAAGACGTACGTATTACTAGTTTGTGTTTTTACACTGACTTTGTATGTAATCCCATCATAACTCATTATTATGTAGTCCTTCATAAGGAATAACTGGAAAAGTACTTGTTATAAATTCCTGGTTCATTCCTTACTTATTCCTTAAAAAAATAAGCATTAAAGACTCTCTAGATTTGGATTAGGAGTTAAGTAGGGGTTAACTAGCAGTTTGTTCCTGATGAATCCTCAAAATGTGTACTTTATTGTAAAATGGTACCAAAGTGTGTGCTCACTTTTTACGGTACACTTGCTTGTGAAATATTTTTTATTAAATTTCTTTCTATGTGCAAAAATATATTCAGTGTAAATAATCCTTGTGGCAGCACACAAGTGGTGAAAAACAAAAGTGAATATAAAACTCATGACAACATGACTTTTCTTTTCTTTGTGGTCAAGTTTCTTACTTGTCTATTTAGTCTATTTTGACCTCGTAAGTCTTTCACACTTGTCATCTTTTTTCCTCGGTTGTCGACCGATTTTTATCGAAAGTTTGTCTTCTTATTGTGTAAAAAGGTTTTATGTTCTGCATTCAAAAATACAATCTGTGTGAGGTTAATGATGGCCAGAAGAATTCAGTTTCCAAATGTTTGTTTCGGAGATGTTCCATTTGATATAACAACCATCCAGCTCCTGTGATAGAGCATAAGGCTTGTAAAAGTCTTTCATACAATCTGCTGCACCTTCTAATAAATTCACAGTGATTTATTATTCCTTTGACTGATTACATGGATGTAAATATTCAACAGTAAAATATATAGTCTGGGTGACAGCGTGTCTTCTCCAAGCATCGCTATGCTGTCCTGCTGGGTCACAGCTTCACTGCCACTCACAATTATTTATTAGGCTACATATTCACTCTCTATCCATCACTGTATGGCCACCCGGTCCGGTCACATCTCTTTATGTTTATTACTGTGTCCACCTTCCCCAGGAGGATGATTGACGTTTGCGGAGAGGACCGAGGTGGGACTTGCGCGCTCCATCTTCTCCAATCACAGCTCGAGGGGCGGAGCCTTTCCATCCATACTCTGACTATGAGTCAGTTACCACATATAAACCAAACAATAATAGTTGGTGGTTTATATTCAAAATCTCTACACGCAAGTTGAATCTGCGGCGCGTTTTAGCGCGATCCGGCTCCCGAGAGTGGGCCTACATCGGAGATTTCACAGGAGGGGCGGGGTGGAGGGGCGTGGGGGGGGCTCAACGCGCCCCACTTTTAATCACATTAGGAGCCTGAAATCCACGATCCTGTCTTTTCTAGTTCTACTTTCTGTAGCGGTGCAGGAGAGACTAAAGCCAAAAGCAGAGATTCAGATCAGATTTCACCTAAACCAGCTGGGAGACACACCGAGAGAGAAAGTGTGTGAGAGAGAGAGAGAGGGGGGGGGGTAACGGTCTCCCTCCTCCCAAATCCAGAAAATCTCACCAAGGAAAAAGGAGGAGTGTCGGGGGTGAGAGAAAGAGAGAGAGAGAGAGAGAGTGAGGGAAAGAGAGAGAGAGAGAGAGAGACACGCAGAGGAATTTCCGCGGATATTTTCCCTTCGATATTTCCCACCCCCTCTCTCGCTATTAAAATTTAAAAGTTGGAGGCAAGGCAGCAGGGACCGCGGTCAAGGATGGACGAGCAGCCTCGGTTGATGCACTCCCACGGGGTAGGCATGGCCGGACACCCCGGCCTGGCGCAGCATATGCAGGATGGCACGGCGGGGACGGACGGAGAGGGAAGAAAGCAGGACATCGGAGACATACTACAGCAAATCATGACCATCACAGACCAAAGCTTAGACGAGGCACAGGCGAGGTGAGGCTGTAGGAAGCGCTTCACAACCGGAGGGTGATATGAGGCGGTGTTCCCGGTGATGGAAGCGGGAGATAATAACACCGGATTGTGTCCAGACTGGCTATAAATGAGAGCAATTACGCCCACTGAAGTACCGCGACTCCACGAAAGCGTCAAAAGACCGTAAAAAACTTCACGGCTCATCATTTGAAACAACTTTTTAGAGTGTAATTTTTTTCTCATAACTGTTAATTATTGTATGGTTGTGGTTATGAGCGCGATCGGTCGCTCCTCCAGTTTCCCCAGACACTTCTACCTTGTTACAAAGGAGCTTATTGTAATCCTGTGCTTTAGTAACATGTTCAGATCCTCACCTGTAAAATTGACTTATTCCACCATGAATATTAATCTAGATCATAGTGAAAAAAAAAATGTTTGAACAGAAACTGCATTAAGCGCAAGAGGTTGGATTTTGTCTTATTTGCTATTTAATGTGGCACAAATCATGAAATGCAATCATGTTAATATCAGCAGCATGCTCGTTGCTTTGGCTCCTGCATGCTTTGTGAATGACCTTTCTTCTTGCAGTAGACAGTGTGGAAATGCAAATAAATCAGTGATATTATCTGAATGTAAGTGTTTGGTTTTTTTTTTTTTGTTTTGTTTCTGTTGCCACTTGTTTGAATACCGATACACAAAGTGCTGTCTTCTCCTCTTCTCAGGAAACATGCTCTCAACTGCCACAGAATGAAACCTGCTCTCTTCAATGTCTTGTGTGAAATAAAGGAGAAAACGGGTAAGTTCTGTTTATTGATTCCCTTTTGCTGGATTTTCCCCCCGCTTAATACTGATAGTGGTGAGAATATTACCCGTTATGTGCTCTAATGGTGTGTTCCAGACATCGTTTTAAAAATCTCTTTTTAATTGATTTGAGTTTAATTAATTTTTGGTCAAGATGGAAAGCTTTTTTAAAATATATTTTCTGATGTTCACCTGGTGAACGTACACTGTGGATGTGAGCAGCAGCCGCTCCAGATGTGGTACTGTCATGGATTGGAGTGTGCATTCCGACATTTGTGCTTTTCCGGGGATGGGTTTTCTCTCACCCTATTTTGTCTGTTTTCCTTGGATGAGGTGAGCTACTTTAAATGCAGACGCAGGCCAGAGGTATTTTCTGTTTATGCTTGTGATGAGGATCAAAATCATGGTGAGGAATGTGTGAATTATTGCTCACTTAACAGCAGATTAAAAGAAACGCATGCAAGCCCAGATACCCTTAGAGGGGAGGGAGCAGAGAGCTGTTTAAGAGGCAGCTTTTACCAACGGAGGAAATAAAACAAAGCATTCAATATAACCCTATCTGTAAACACAACTTTGAAGGTGTCTTTGACATTATTCCGGGAGCGTTGTCACTTTTGTCTGGCAATGTTGCATTCACGGACACGACAGGTGAAAATAAACAGAGGGCCAGAATGGAGGCAATAGCATTTTCCTTCATTTTCCATGAACTGTTTTCAGCGGCATTTCATTTGTATGACTCAGAGTTTGTCAGAGGATTTTCCAAAACAAAAAAAAACACGAGGAGGCAGCAGAGACTTGGGATTCACAAAGGTTATAGAGTGCACTCTTTGAAGAAGAAGCTATAGGAGGTTGGGGCCCTGTTTCTAAATTGCAAGGCTTGGAAAAGCGAGAGAGTAATGCTTGGCTCTTTGTAAACTGTCTGGCGTCTCTCTGAGTTCAACCAGAGTTCGTTTCCAAAAAGAAGAACAAAGTAACTTGGACTTGTTCCTGGCTTTTTCCCCCTGCCTCTCCTCCTTTCCCACCGGTCTTGGCAACTGGGATTTCACGAAGCTTCGGAGGAGAGAGGTTCTCCCTCTGCCTGCAAATTCTTTTTCCCTCTATTCAGGACCAAATTTGGTAATGAACAGGATTCAAAATAGTTCATATTTTCTTTTCTTTAGTACCTTTATTGTTACTTTCACCCAAAGTGTGCTTGCAAAACGGGCTCAAAACCACAAATCAGGAAACAATGACTATTGTTTTATGATGACAAGAGGCCATACAAAAGTTAAGAACAACCCAAACTATTTATGAGAGAATCAAACTTAATGGCTGCCTCACTCCATCCTCCCCAAATACGTTTGATGAGAGGAGCAGTAGCTCATGTTTGCCCATAGGAGGTTTGTGCAGATGAGACTGAAAATCCTCCCACAGTGACAGAGAAAATGACTCAAACCTTCACCATGGCATTTACAGCCAAATCTGCTGAGTGCAGTGTGTGTGCGCGCAGAGTACAGGCTGTAATTTGTCAGGTCTTTTTTACATTCTTTATAAAGCATCAGCCTCTCCTTGCTTTTTACATCATTGCAGTTATGGTGTCTTTTAGAAGCGAGCAAGAGATGAGCACAGTGGCTCAGACTTGAAGCAGCCTTCTCCTCGACCTTCTGCTGAAGGGAGGATACGTATCTTCAGATCGTATATCATGTGTTGTGTGCTGTTATTCACATGTACATTACGTGCACTCTCTCCTTGTGGTATATCAGGGGTGTGTGAGTATTGACAGCGACAAGATGGGACATTGCAGCAGCAAGGTGTCCATTGGCGGGCAGCTGACAAACAAGGCGAGAGTGCATGCTGATGGCGGACACAGCAGGTCTTCGCTGATGACCCCACCCCTCTCTCTGAATATTTTTGACAGGGTCGGGCTCGTGTCACGACGGGAGAGTATTTAGCAAGCTTAAACAAGCTCAGATTTGCATGCTGGGTTATGGAAAACCAACATCTGAGTCTTGCATTACCTCTTATACACGGTCCGTTTGACCGTCAGTGTTGTGTTTCACAAAATGTTTTCCCCTGAGTACAGGCCCCTCTTAACTGTCATCATTGTGTCTACAGTTCCTGAGAGCACTTAGAGTTAGTTTTCCTACGTTAGTTTCACCTCCTGCAAAGGGAGGCTTGGAGAGCGTTTCTGTGCGGGGACCATTATGGCGGTGGAAGCCGGCACGTACAGGTTGACAAAGTAAGAGAAGCCAGACACCAAGTCAGTGATTCTGAGTGTCAGATTTCAGGCCTTCTCCCCCCCCCCCACGTCTCTCTCTCTCTCTCGCTAACTCTGTTTCTTTCTATGTGTGCGCCCAGGACTGTTTCATCAGACCTCTCTGTGTCATTACCCCCTCTGTGTCATTACCCCCTTTACAGGCTCACAGGCTCAGGTCAGATAGAGAACTCCTGCATGACTAACGTGATCAGACGGATAATGCATGATACCGGTTGAACTTATCAAACCAAGAGACCTGCGAAATCAGAGCCCTCCCCACCTGTGTAAATACTCCTTTTTGATTATCCTTCCAATTAAGTCATTGCTTAATGAGGAATCATTTAGTGCAAAATCTTGAAGAAAGGTGAAAATAGAAAAAGTTATGCCTCCAGTTGTCATGTTTTATTTGATTGGTTGAGTAAAAAGACAAAAGACAGATTTTATTTTACGAAAAAAAAAATGGTTGCAGATTAATTTCAGGCGCTTAATCAAACCTGCCATCGTCTGATCTTTCCAGCTCCAGTTTGTTAACATGACAGAAACAAAAGTGCTAAAATTTTACATTCCAAATTGTGATATTTTCTGCAACATTAACATTAAACATTGATGGTGGTATTAGCTGAGCGCCTGTGAAACATTGGATAGACCAGTGACTATGGCTCCCAGTGCTGTTGTTTTCCAGTATTTAATTGACATGGCTGTCCATAATGAGTTCAGAGGTTAGTGTTGCCTCTCTTTGTTACTCTCCTCTCATCTCTAGTGACAGATGGAGACATTAGTCTCCAATGTGGTGCTGTCCTGAAACTAATGGCTATGTCCTTGGTTTCCCCGTGCTAGCAGGGAGACTGTATGTCCCCAACTTGGAAGTGACGAAGCAGCAGTTTATCTTCTTGTGTTTTAGTTTCCACAGGAATAAGGCCAAACAAAACCCTGTTTATTCTACCATAAAGACCCTTAAATAAATAACTACAAAACGGCTGCAAGTTCTTCCCTGAGAAACTGTTGCTTTGCTTTGATTTGCAACTTTATGAGAAACTCTTGGTCCACTTACCAGGAACATCCCTTTAAGTGAATAATAACAAACAAGCCACACATTTTTCCTGAACACAGATGCAGTGATAGTGAGTTCATCTCTGCTTTTAAAGTGAGTTATATCAAACTGGAATGGACTGGACTCCAATTTACTGGTGTTTCCTCTGCATTCATATTTATATTCTCTGTATCGTCACTGCACTTACGGAGCAACAGCACATGTTTTTACTGTTCCCTGTCTTCTGATATAAACTCACTTGCAATTACAGCGGCTAATATATTATGCAAATGTTGACTGGCTTAATTGAGACATGTTAATCATGTTTTAAGAGGCTAATTACATCCCTGTATATCTGAGGTGGGAATAGTAATTAGTTGTGATAACAGATCTGGCTGGAGAATGGTCATATTCTGTGTGGTATCATGTTGCCAGGTTGTATCCACGTGTGTGTTTGGTGGTGGGAGGGCTGCCCTTTTGGTCAATTTTGCAGTTATTTTTCTGTCTCCTTAATGGTATAAAACAAATTTAAAAAATCAAAGCTTTCCTTTCTTTGTGTTTTTCTCCACCCCCCCAGCAAGACGGGTGAGTTCATGAGCTCAGGTGGATCAGCACACCTATTCACGAGGATCGTGAAAGCTTTGCATCTCTATCTATTGGTTTCCTGCACGCAACATTCTGGTTATCTGATCTAATCTGAAAGCGTATCTTTTATAAAGGCTGTTTTCTTAGCTTTCTAAGAAAAAGTGTAATGGATCATATTCAGATCCATTACACTAAGAATACCCTCCCACTTATCGAATATAAAATTGCTTTAGAGAGGAAATTTGCTCTGTGGTAGAGTGGAGTTTCTCTTTTATCAGATGTTCGTCTCTGGAGCAGCTTTTAGTGTCTACAAAACAGCTCTGGTGGCATTATTGCAGTTTCAATTGCTTCAGCCATTGTTTCTCTTATTGGTGTTGTTTGGATTTGATTGGATTTTCCTCAGTCCGGAGAAATTGCCTCACCAAGTAAAGCTGGCTGGACGCATATATTATCACATTGTTGGTGTTCAAACACCTGCAGATCTTAATGTTCAAACAACCGTGGGTCTGCATGGACAAATAAATCTGTTAAGTTGTTGGACTAAGGAGATATTTCCTTTCTTATATCAGATATGGGCAACACATGTACACATCTGATGGAGGTGGTGGCCAGACAGATAATAACCTTTATTATGAGGCGTGGGATCTTACTTCTCTCAAGTCCTGCCTCTTCAATGTTAGTGTGTTGGCAGCATGCTGGGATTTAACAAAGGAACCCCCCACCCCTGACAGTCAAATATAGAATGGCAGGCGCTCTTCCCTGGCTGACTTAGTAAAAATGACATAAATTAATACATGCTGCGTAAACACGACCAAGATTAATGGTTGCCTTTCGCAGCGGCTTACATGCACTGTCAGTTGCTGCTTGCTGCCCAGATGGAATCAACACCAATCAATGAGGCTACCCGACTCTCCCCGGATATCTGCTTAGGGTACGGGTGAAAATCCGGAACACGAGCCGAGCTTCAGGATACCACCACTAGTAGGTAGATGGATACAACATCAGCTGAGACCGGATCTCGTTCTCGTTCAAAGATGTAGGTTGTGTGTACACATCACTTTTGCGTTTCTTTTCATGCTTTATCATTGTTTATGTGACTTATAACTGACTATGCACACGTAAAGTATGCATGTCTGTTGGTTGATAAATATATATATATATATTTTTTAGTTTGGAAATGCCTTCCAATTCACTCCAATGGAATAATGGAACTTATAAAAATTTTACTGGTGCTGTATAGTAATTTAAAAAAAATTATTGCATCTGTGATGCAGTACTCCCCCCCCCATCGGAATTTCTTCACATGAACTCGAAGGCATATCCTGTATTGCTTCCTATACAGTGGGGTGTTCAATCAGGTGCCACAAAATCAGATGGGGAAGAGCAGTGAGGCTGATGGCTTGGTAGTGATTGGATGTTTCAATTACAGATAGTAATGCCATGGTGTAGTGAGTCATGCAGTGCAGATAGCACCATTTATTTTAATCAGGACAGGGGAGAGATGGGTGGGGATGTGTCTCCCTCGTTTTAGAGTCGCTTCACATTTAGATGCAGGAGAGTGTGCTCTCTTTCGCTCTCTCCCCGTCTTTCTTTATTTCACACGCAAACACACACACATGCACACACACACACACACACACACACACACACACACACACACACACACACACACACACACACACACACACACACACACACACACACACACACACTTAGGTGGGTTGAGCATGGAGGAGAGGTTGCTGTGGGTAACGCACAGCGACAAGGTAGTCTCTCGGTGTGCTATTCTAATTTATGTTAATAAACCTTTGCTGCTGCCGTGAGAGACAAAGGGGCCACAGATGAGCCTCGGTAACCTCGGCACCTTCACTGGAAAGAAAGCCACAGACAAAGAACAATGCGCGCACACACACACATGCACGCACACACAGATGCACACACACAAACACACACAGAAAATGATAGAGAAGACATACCGAACTATGGAGAGAGACACAAATATCGTAGTGGAGAGCGGTGATAAATTTAGTCACATAAAGAGGTGTTTTTTGGCTCCGAAATCAAACATCCTCATGCTGGCAGTCTTCAGTGTGGTTTGTGGTGCCTGCTGTGTGTGTCTTATGGGGGCAAAAACAGGCAGTCTCTCAGGATTATTTCTTCTCATCCCTAAGGGAATTTCTATGGGGTGCTGCAGTTTTGGATCACTTCCCAGGCAGATGTAACACCATAGGTAGCATTTATCACAGTGGGCTAAGAGCTCGAGCGCTAGCAGAGGTCAGCATTGGGCCTGGCCTCCTGGCAGAGATACCAGAGAGGCAGATAAGGACCCTTAAATGTGCTTCAAGTCAACTCTTGAAGGCAAAAAGGGAAAGTCAGCATGTAGGAATGGAGTTTTCTCGGCCGACAGAGATATTCTGTACAACCTGTTTTTGCAAGATATAACTAATTTGTTTTCAATGTAAACCTGCATGAAATCCTGTACTTTGTAAACCACCATTTTCTTCTACTTATTACACAACTTTTTTTTTGAAAATCAACGACTATCACATTACCAAATTTATATTTTGAAGTGTAAAAAAAAAACTTTTTCAGCCTCCACCACCGCGCGTCAAGATGAATTATGTCAAATGGTAACAGTGATGAGGATTGATAATACAGCAATTCCTCCTCACCGCTTCCCTGTCCTGTAGACATCCGTATCCCAGCCCAAAGAGTGAAAGCTGTGGGTTTCCTCTCTGCCGTCTGTCTGCCAGCTTGCCTTTGGCAATGTTAGTTCTGGACAGTTAACTCCAACTGAAATTATGTTAATTGCTGTCATTTTCTTTTTTCTACCAGAGCATAATCAGCAAATTATATACTTCTGTTCATTTATTACCAAGCCACTTCTAACAGAGTTTTTACCCTTCAAAGTCAAAAGTTAGGGAGGAGTCTGCTCCCACGATTTGTGTAAATGTGTTAAATACTTTTTTTGTCATCACAAAAATGTGACAAATTAGAACTCACTATTGTAATTTCTGTTTGCTTGAGTTTGGATTAATACCCATAAATAGTCATTATACGTTTGATATACAGTACATTTACAAAGTCAACAAAAAGCTTGAACACTGTAATATAAAAATCAGAAAATAATTCACACAAAAGCCGTTTCGAAAGTGTCCAAGATTTTGTTGGCGTTGTACCAGTGAGTTCTTTAGAAGACATTATTTTTTATAATAAAAATGTATTTTCAGAAGTTACCATAGATACCTTCACAAAGACTAGGACAAATTAATACAAGATACCTCTTTTAAGATTAAGAAAAATGCAGGAGTTGTTCCAAGGCATTTGGTTAATTGTTATTTTATTTTATGCTGCTTTGTAAAATTATAAGTATATTTATCATAGATTAAAAGTATGTTTACTCACTGAAAAAGAACAAAGGAAATGGGAAATGGTGAAAATACAGTAACCATGATGTAGTACTTCAAGCGAGTGTCTACGGATTTATTCATAATCTCAACAAACTGACCACGTGTGTGTGTGTGTGTGTGTGTGTGCGTGTGTGTGTGTGTGTGTGTACGTGTGTGTGTGTGTGTGTGTGTGTGTCAGGTTCACTGTGATCCTAAAATTAGACTTTCTTATTCATGATTTCACTAGTCGCTCATGAGGTTTACGCATTGACCCCCTGACTTCATAAATGCCTCTCACACTTTCAGGCTGCAGCAGCTGCTGTTTCGTCTTCTCCTTCTCTTCTTCCTCCACCCCTTCCTACTCCTCCTTCTCCTTCTTCTTCTTCTTCTTAAACAGTTTTGTTTCGAGTTTGAATCCAAATATGTCAGAAAACAGTCCGTTCTGTTCTCGCAGACAACGTATACTTTGTTTATGTTCCTACATTTCGTATTACAAGCAAACCTTGGTTTTCGAACGCTTTAGACATCGAACAAATCGGAATTGGACCAAAAAATTTGGAATTTTTTTGTCTTAGAAGTCGAACGCCAAACAAATGTATTTTTCTCGGCGCCATGCGCGAGAAAAGTCGATAGAAAACGTGACGGTAATGTGGTTTTTATTTTACTTTATTCAATAATTTTTCACTTAATTTGCGTTCCATTGCCTGTGGTACGAGTTACGGTACGGTAAACTTCTGCCCAAAAGACGACAGTAACTCGTACCTTTGGCTAAACCTGACTACGTTTTTTTTTTCTTTCTCTCTTTCTCGTGTTTGCTTCTTTCTTTTACAATTCAATACAATTACAATTCTTTGATATGTTTCATTACTATAAAATTTGATATATAACTGACATTATGAAATTACATATTATGTTGAAAAAAGGTAGTTTCCTAGCATCTTGGAACAGATTAAGACCATTTACATTATTTGTAATGGGAAAAATGTATTTGGAATTCGAACAAATCGTTATTCAAACAGCCTTCAGCAACAAATTGCGGTCGGACACCGAGGTTTGCCTGTACTTGTTGAAATGTGAGTTCCTGTTTGTATGAATCTCTTTTTGGATTTTGTGTCAATTGACTATCTTGTATCTTGACTTTTATGAATAAACATGGTTTTAAAAATCAAAATCTTCTTCTTCTTCCTTTTCTTATTCCTCTTCTACTATGTTTTATTTTGCTTGTCGACACCACCCTGTATTCTGTTTTATTGGATATGTCCTTCAGCACCATGTTTAGCAGTCTCCTCCCTAAAACGCATAAAATTCCTTTATGTTCCTATTACTTGAGTTTATGAAGAGTGTCCTCAGCCCACTCCTTGCTGATAAGATCATATTGATAGATTGATATTGGGTGAGCTGTAGTGTGATAAAGGCACACGGGTTAAGAGCTTCTTGGATAGTTTAACCTTGATAAAACAGTTGTTTCACTTAGGCTGATTTTGCGCCATCCGTCTTCATCCGTCAGGGCCCTGCTGAAGTATGCAAATGAAGCCAGTAGAGGGAAGCGCCGTATGCGGTTAAATGGGGCGTTGCGAATGTGCGGTGTACCGCGCCGACGGGGTGATACTACTTACTGTCCAAATTTAGTGCGTCTCTTCTGAAGTACCCCCACCACCCCCCATCTCTTCTATTTTGTCTGCATTTCAAGAATAGAGCCCCGAGAGGAACTGTGGCCTGCTGTAAAATGATTACAGCTGTGGCAGCAGTGCGCTTTATTTTCCTTCATGTTTGTGCTGATTTAAACATTTTAAAGCTTGAATTTAGTGACTGCAGAAGAGTGTGTTATCCCCTTCTTTGTGTCGTTGTGTGCTTATTTACATGTTATTGCGTGCTCCAGCCATACATTTTAGAATATGGCTATTTATTGGACTAATTAGAGAGTCTGGAGGCATGAGGGTAATAATCTTTATGCTAATAACTGTTTATGCTCCAGCGCTGCTCTTCATTCACAGTTTATGTTGCTCAGGTAGCTTCATTTTCCTGATTAGTTTTCTACCTACTCAGCAGCATTCGGGATGTTTTTGTGTGTGTGTGTGTGTGTGTGTGTGTGTGTGTGTGTGTGTGTGTGTGTGTGTGTTTGTTTGTGTGTGTGTGTGTGTGTGTGTGTTTGATTCTCTCATTTATCTCATGTGTCAGCATATTGATTGATTCCCGTGCTCACTCATTATTTTGTTCTGTTCTTCACAACTCATTTTCAGGGAGGGGGGGCCAGTGCCGAGGTCAGAAACAGATACCATGTCTCTTCTCCGCTGTCTGACTAGCCACAACACACATAAAGCTGTCAATCAAGAGCTGTACTGGCTGCCCTTTGTTATGGAACGCCAGATTTGTGGGTGGGTCCTCCAGGTGATAGATGGCTCAGAGAGCCTATCAGACTGCAGGAAGCATCCATCTCTGTCTAGAGCTTGTTAAACAAGCTTGGGAAAGGAACCATGTAGTCCTGACTAGCACTGGTTTCCACTAAAAAAAAACATTAACATTAATGAAGAGTATCTTTAAAAGTTCTCTGGCAATAGGCGTCAGTTGAATTTATGATTCACATAGTTTGCCAGGGAGTGTCATGAAAAATATCACTGGTAGATAAATGGAAATGAGTACTTGAGAGGTCTCAGGATGCTGTTTCATCAAGGATTTCACCTCAGCCTGGAAACATTCTTTTTACATCTTGCCCTGCAATTGTTTCCCCTAAAGGTTTAAAATTAAGCAACAGCTTCTGAGTCGCTGTGAAGGGGAAAGCAAGGTATTTTTATACTTTGTGACTGCAAAGATAAAGCTGCTCGTCTCACACACTGTGCTGCTTCATCCTTGGGAAAAAGTTCTTAATACCTTTTTTAAAAGGCCTTTCATCCCAGGTGGCACCAGCCATTTCAATATGTTGGAAGTACCACTTTACCTGTCTGCAGGGTCCCTATAGATGGCTGATGTTATACTGCCATTATCCAACCAATTCCTCAGCCACAGATTACTGTGCCAGTACGTAGTAATCACAATGTTGAAAAAAGGTCTGATTGCAGTCCAGCCAACCTACAAAGTGTTGCTTAAATGGGTTTTTCAAAGGTTTGCAGTCAGTTGTTGGTGTGTTATCATAGTGCATTAGGACTGTCAGAGACAAAATGGCTATTTTTGCTATTTTTGAAACCTTTTAATCTTAAAATCTTAAAAGGATGCAGAAATACGCTTGGATCAAACCAGGCAAACACAGCCTACTTCAGAGTTTATAAGTCTCCCACCATTCACGCCTCCATGGAAAATGTTACACATTTTATGACACCCAAACCCTGGTTTGTCCTGTTGTCTTTCTCCTCTCTTCCTCCTATCTCTTGGATAGTGTGCTCTCTGCCAACCTCTGATGTCATT
Source organism: Antennarius maculatus (assembly GCA_013358685.1). NCBI lineage: Eukaryota > Metazoa > Chordata > Actinopteri > Lophiiformes > Antennariidae > Antennarius > Antennarius maculatus. Next base: position 5,934,283 of record CM023619.1, on the reverse strand, counting down.
AGCATGGAGGGAGGTTGAAGGCAGAAAGGGGTTGCTGTTCTTAATGAATTCCACTGTGTCTCTCCACTCCCTCACCTAGTTAACCCCAACCCCGTCCAGCACTCAGGGTGTCAAATTAGAGCAGCTGGAAAATGGAAGAACAAGGAGACGGACAAGGTACATCTCACCCAACCTCGTTTCCTCACTTGCTTTAAAAGCAGCTAATATAACATAATATTCGTGAATAGTATCCATGTAGCAACTATGCAAGGATGGTTGGATGCACTCCACCCATTTGCCTTAATATTGAGGATCTGCAGTAACATTGTAATTCACACAGTGATGTGCATTGAAAAATGCAGTTAAAAGAATTATTCAGCATGAATGGAATGAATTATGCTAATTAGTTAATTACGAGTAAAACAGCAGAATTCATATCAGGACAATGAATTTAGAATCAATAGTAAATAAACCAGTTAGTGTTTTATCATAATGTATTTGAGGATTATTATTGGTGAAGGATTAATATGTAAGCAGAATTTTAATGTTGCAGGTGGTTGAGTTGGAACTAATTTCATCTATTTTATGAAATGCTTGGCAGTAAGCTGGATTTCCTCCAAGGCCCTTTTTGGCTTGCAGCCCTTGAAATAGAACATGTGACATCTAACTTTGTTAGATTTTTTTTTTTTTTTTTTTACCAAAAAAGGTAAAAATGTGGGGAGTGAGCTGTCTCTAATTACAGGTTTTTAAAAATCTTAATCTCCAGAGATGAGTGACTAACTGACAAAGGAATGTACTGGAATAAACATGCAACTTTGAAGTGTTGCTCCACTTCTTCTTTTTCTCCTGTTGGCTTTTCCCTTCAGGGGTCGCCACAGCGAATCAGTAACCTCCATCTAACCCTGTCTTCTGTATCCTCTTCTCTCACACCAACTACCTTCATGTCCTCTTTCACTACATCCATAAACCTCCTCTTTGGTCTTCCTCTAGGCCTCCTGCCTGGCAGTTCAAAACTCAGCATCCTTCTACCAATATATTCACTATCTCTCCTCTGGACATGTCCAAACCATCTCAGTCTGGCCTCTCTGACTTTATCTCCAAAACCTCTAACATGTGTTGTCCCTCTGATGTACTCATTCCTGATCCTATCCTTCCTGGTCATTCCCAGAGAGAACCTCATCATCTTCAGCTCTGCTACCTCCAGCTCTGCCTCCTGTCTCTTCTTCAGTGACACTGTCTCTAGACCAAACAACATCGCTGGTCTCACCACAGTTTTGTACACCTTTCCTTTCATTTTAGCTGGAACTCTTCTATTACAAGTTTGGATTCAGTGCTGCTCTGCCTAAATATTGTGTGGTAAAAATCAAATTGGACATGACTGTACAGTAAGAGGATAATTAATATTGGGAATATAAATGTAACCTCACTCTTCCACTTTGGTCCCTCTCATTCACACACATGTACTCTGTCTTACTGCGGCTAACCTTCATTCCTCTCCTTTCCAGGAGAAACCTCCACCTCTCTAGCTTCTCCTCCACCTGTTTCCTGCTCTCACTGCAGATCACAATGTCATCTGCAAACATCATAGTCCATAAAGATTCCTGTCTAACCTCGTCTGTCAGCCTGTCCATCACCATAGCAAACAAGAAGGGGCTCAGAGCTGATCCCTGATGCAGTCCCACCTCCACCTTGAACTCCTCTGTCACACCTACAGCACACCTCACCACTGTCTTACAGTCCTCATACATGTCCTGCACCGCTCTAGCATACTTCTCTGCCACTCCAGATTTCCTCATACAATACCACAGTTCCTCTCTGGGCACCCTGTCATAAGCTTTCTCCAGATCTACAAAAACACAATGCAGCTCCCTCTGGCCTTCTCTGTACTTCTCTATCAACATCTTCAAATCAAATACTGCATCTGTAGTACTCTTTTTTGGCATGAAAACATACAACTGCTCACCAACAACTTTTAACAATAGAAATCACTTCAAACAGGTATTGATTATATGTGTATGTGTGTTTTCATGATATAATTTTATAGTTTTTCAACCAACTGATTGTCCATTCTTATGAGGTATTAAAGATGGAAAGCAGATGCTGAGGGCTTGACCTCATCTTAACACATATTCACTGGTTTCTGTCTTCCTTCAGTCCAGTTTCAACAGCCTCCAGACAGCTGACTAGTTGCCTCGGTTGTGGAGTTGTAGTAGTGTTGACAGTGATAAAATATCTGACTTCTTGTTAGCTTTGTAGGAAAAGCCTCAGTGTGATGTCACAGCCTCTTTGTTTGTGATTCTCAGGAATGAATAAAACATGTCACATGACCCACTAGACAGATGAACACAAGAGACGTGGGTGGTGGCAATTTTTATAAATGTTTCAAGGTGGATTATTCCTATGAACTCACAAAGTTGATGTTGTCTGCTTCACCCCGGCAGTAGTGGTTGATAGTCCTGACTCAACAGAGAGCCAGCATCCCCCTGTGGCTGTGCTTACTCACTCCTGAGCCCGGCGTTTTCCTTGGCAGACCCAGGGCACAGCTCATTAGGCTAAGAGAATGTGCTTGCCTTAATTAATGATATGTAAATATCCTTGAATTGGCCACATTTGCATATTAAGAGAGATTTGTGGAATCTGTGGAGTAATATATTTTAATTAGGGATTAATTAAAAATAATGGGAAATTCATTTTGTCTGGCAGGTTGCATTTGGTGTGAAGCATGCGCCGACGTCCAATATTTGAACGGCGAGGCGGCTACCGACGTGAAGGAAGCGCTGCTCTTCCACCTGCTGTCTGTGCAGCATACAAACATGTGCATGCATGCACTCAAATGCACACACACACAGACACACGTACACAATGCACGCATACATGTGCATGCACGCGCACTCTGGCATCGCATTCCTTGAGATGCCAGAGTCTTCCCAGGGGGTCTTCACAAAGCGCTGTATCTTTGAAATGTGGGTGAGGAGGAGGAAGAGAAGGATGAGGAGGGCAGGAGGAGGGGGATCCATCCTGAACACCCACAATATGTTTTTTGGGATGTTCCACGTTTGGTACAGTTTCGTCTGCTCTCATCTCTTTTTTTCGCCATGTTTTTATGTAGTGACTTGACATGGGGCACTAGCTGTGTTTGTATTCATGTTAATGGGATTGCATTAGTACATGATTGTGTATGAGTGGGCAAGGACATGTTTTCAGAGGTTTTCAGAGACTTTTCAACATATTTCCCAATATTTAATGAAGGTTTTCACTCATAGATCTTCAACATGACCGTTGTGCCATGCGGTTTCATTTCAGGCTATTTACATCGGGTAACGATGTACTCTGTGAGTTTTTTCTCTGACGGCTGTGAAAATAAATCTTAATAGAGACAAAGGTCATCAGCATCACTAATAGCACTGATAGCACAGCCACTATCATGGCATCTCCTAGGTGGAAATCATCCCCATTACCAAGCATCAAAACCACTTCCTGCTTCCTGATGCTACCCTCAGCAGTGTCGTACACACAAACCCAGTTGTCCCTGCTTCTTTTTTGCTTCTCTTTTTTTTTTTCACAATCTGCAAAGAGGATTTTTTAAGCGCTCAACCATTTTTCAATCTTTTTCGTGGAGCAAAAGGGTTCAGTAAATGTCTTTTTTTCCCCTCAGGCTGGGGCTCAAAGCGGAGAGCTCCTTTGGCATTTGTGATGTGTCGTCAGTGTGCTGATGTTATTGATCCAGGACCTTCCGAATTCATTAGGAGATCCAGCACAACTGTGCTGCATCTTTATTTATGTTGCTGCCCCCTCCCCAGCCTGCCTCTTTCTCTCTTTCTCTGTCTCGCTCCCTGATGCCGTCCTCTTTCATCCTCCATGCATTATTCTTTTATTATTCTTTTACAGCTGCCTTATCGCCTGCATTTTGGTGAGGATAAGACTTGTCATCTTTGGGTCTTGTCTGGGGAAATGATGGGAGACTTCAAGTGGAAGGAGGAGGTAGATGGGAGGGGAAAGGGTGGGTGTAAAGAATGCTCACCGTCCCCATTTTTTCGCTGCTTGAAATGGACTGCTCTCTCTTTTTTTTTTTGCCTTGTCTTCCACCTTGCTGTCTTTCATTCTCGCTCTCGCTGTCTCTCTTTGTAATGAGAATCTCTCCCTAATTGAGGGAGCTGCAGTGAGCTGGCCGAGGGCGGCAGGGTTAGATTGTGATACTGGCTACGTGACCGTTATGCTGATAGAGGTGGCAGATCAATAATTTAGGCCCTGACCTTAATGGTGGTGTTAAAATGCTCATTCCTCTGGAGTCTGAAGGCCTTAAAGGTGCAGAGTTGGATAAAGCTGGCTTGGATGTGGAGGTGGGAGTGGGGGATGGTTGGAGGAGGAGATAAGAGAGAGAGGTGGAGAAAGACGGAGAAGGGAGGGTGTATTTGCAGTCATCCCCTCTGTGTGAGAAAGGAGGGATCATGAGTGATGTTTTCTCTGCTCCTGCATTCAGACTCTCACATTGTCCCCAACATCCATCCTTTCAGTATCCATATGAATGCCAGCTTTTTTTTTTTCTTTGCTTTGCCTGAATTTGATATCTTGTCGTAATCCATTTTTATAAAAAGAAATCCTCTACCCATCCTCACTGATGGACTAAATACATCACCAGCCACCAGAAGTGAACAAAGAGCGCCGTAACGAGTGTGTTTAATCTGGTTCTGGGCTTGTCTTGTCATCCTAGCTTAAGGCCATGTGCATCGAGGATTCGGACAGCCATCGATTTGATTCCGAGGGACATTAACGTCACGGCCTCATGCGTCTCTCTGAATTTCTAAGCTCCAACTCATTCCCTGCTGGCAGGATGCGACCATCTCCACTCTCCCCTGCCCCCTCTTCCACCCTCTCCCTCCCACCCAGCCACCCTTAGGGGATGATATATTAGATATAACCAATTCAATTTTATGCAGCTAGGACAGACGCCCTGGGGACATAAACACACACATTTTTAATACACTCCTCACCAGGAAACCCAATGCACCAGAGCCCGCGGCTGCCCTGGGTCTCCTCTCACACTCAATTATTAATGTAATGGCCATAGTGGCTTAATTAAATAATAAAGACAAGCACACTGCAAAGGAATGGACCAAGGACAAGTCAGAAACAAGATGTTGACGTATATGATGGTCTGTGACACAAAATGTCAGATCTATGAGCAAATATAAATTAATGGTTAATACATTTATTTGTAAGGTATTAGTTTTTTTAAAACATAAGAAGCCAGAGTGCTTCGTGAGAGAGTTGGCCTTCGTTTTTTTAATTTTTCTTTCTTGAAAGCTGTTCAAAAAATTCATTTGAGGGAGAGATGCAGACTTTTGACTTTAAGTCTGCTCATAAATCAATTGCCTTGAGAGTCAGGTTAAACAGGGGCTTGTGATACCTCAGCTACATAAAAAGAATGATTTCCTCAGATTATGGATTCCTGCCACCTTCAGGGCAGGCCAGAGGAGCCACTCCATCTACGCCGTGATGAAATGTGGCGTTATCTTTTACTTTGTTTCATTAGATTCACTGGAGATTACACCCTCTATCCTCAAAAATGAGAATTTTCCAGCTTTCTAAGATGAGAAATCTTGTGGCCTCAAGGCAAAAGAATACATTTCCAGTTCCCCTCACCGACCTGTTTCTAGAGGATCATTTCTACTTCAGCTTTCAATTAATTATTTAAATTCGTTTTGAAATACAGACTCACATTTTGAGTGGCTTGTTCAACAACAAAAGCAGTTTTTTTTCCTCTCACCACTGGCAAGTAAGCTTTGCCATTAGATTGAAAAATAGGCCCATTGTGCGTGTTGACTTGGTGGCGTACTGCGATGAAGGATTGCGACAAACTGGAGTGTTTAAATCAGTGAATTGAAATTAATGCCCTCTCAAAGCCAGGCCTGCTGACAATACATTAAAGCTAATACTCTAGTGAGGTCGAGCAAATGTTTGTTTTTATACATGAAATACGCTTGGAGAGAATGAAATGATTGGATTTTCCCAGAGTAAAAGCTCATATTAAAGAGAGAGACAACAGAACGGTCTGTAACACAATCAGGTGTGGATGCCTTCTATGTTTATTGTTTCTTCTTTGCTTCTTGAGTCTTTGCTATTTATTTAAATTCTCTGTTCTTTCTATTTTTTTTTTACTCTAACCTTCTATTAATTGTTTTCTGTTTCTTATTTCCTTTTCTTCTGTTCGCCAACTCGAAGGTCATGCCATGACTCTGTGTTGTCACATCACATATTCAGCTCAGTTTTATTTATTCATGACACTTTTTGATTTTAATAATTTAATGCAGTGAAGTGTTTCTTTCATACGGCTATAAAGTGCTCACGAAGGAGTGTTGATGTGTCTGAAAATATGGTTATATGACTTTTTTACGAAGCACAGACCATCCTCTATGTGAAGTCTGAGCTGTCGCTGTCAGTAGGACCTGTAATATGCCTCGATTGGAAGTATTCCTCACTTCTCCTGCACCCACAGGACCCCTCAGGTGCCAGGCGACCAGGCGGAGTGTATAAGAGGCTTTTTTGTACTTGTATTTTTTCTCTAGAATTTAATGCCAGCAGCTGAGAGCGGTATTTATTTTTCTCAGAGTCTGCACTGCTTTCCTGTAGTTGGCAGAGTGATTTTGTAGAATAGAAACATTATAGACTGTTAGTGTCAAAGTGTTAAATGTGATGTATAGAGCTGGGGGTTTCACTGGGAGGATGGTGGATGGGGTTGAGGAGGAGGCAAAGAGGAGGTGAGCACCTCCAGCCATAACTGGAGCAAGGTGCTCATGGGAGAGAGGAGTCATCCACCATGTGAGGGATGGCGTGGTAATGTGGCGGGAGGTAATGGCTTTTCTCAGTCCGCTGAAACAGAGGGGAGATCATTAGGGGCTGCCGTGCCGTGCTGCATCGCAACGCACCGTCCGTTTACCCAGACTCGGCCAGTCTCCTGTCTGCGCAGGGATGTGGAGACACTCATTGTGTTTGTCTGTTTGTTTGTGGCACTGGCAGCATTGTTCCAAAGAGGCAGCAGTGTTTGATTATTATTTTCAACCTTTCTTACAGAGATGGATTGACGCTGACACTTTGGCTTACAGCTGCCCTCAGATATTTCCTTACCAAATGCTTCCAGCTGCGAAGTCAAATCGATGAGCAAAGCAAATACACAATTTTTTTCTTCCTTCTTATTCAATCGGGTATGAATTCAGACTTTTTTTGGCTAGGAATTGTTTTTAACATAGAGATTAAAAATAGTTACAGCATTAAGGTGAGAAGCCTCTAACTGATTTGTTTCATTTTTTGTACTTTGATTAGTGAAGGAGATCACAGCTATAGTCGAATAAGAAGACTTACAAGCTGCAACTTCCCACATATTACACACGTTAGTTCAAAACTCAAGTCTTGATCAGAAAAGCTGTTGACTTCAGACAGAGATAATTTGAAAAGACACATAAAAAGCCTTCAGGTTTCTAAGCACATGTCTTTGGCAAAATAACCACACCTGTTTTTTTTGTTTGTTTGGATTTTTTTAGTCTCACAAATTACATTATATTTTACATTGTGCACCAAAAGTATGTTTTTCTATATGGATCTAAATTTTGATTGCGGGAAAAAACGATGAAAATTTTGATTTTTTTTGTGAGCCAAGTTAGAAATAAAGGTATGGTTTGTGTATCAGCATCAAAGTCCTCAAAACAGGTTAACAGCACTTTGAGCTGTCGGTCGATTTTTGCCCTGGTGAGCCTTCATCCCAGCGTGACAGAGAAGATTGGACATCATTAAGGCTTACATTCTTTCTGCTGTCTGGGAGTGTGTGAAATGGGCTCTGCTGCTGACAAAAGCATGGACTGTTATTGTGTATCTCCATCTTGCAAGTGAAATCTCAAAGACGGGCTCGTTGCACTGACAACCAGACCTGCATATTCATCTTTTGGTGTCATTTACCTGCAGTGATCTGGGTTTCCAGATGGTTTTGTTTTTTAGTTTTTATGTGCCCTTCTGTTACAGCTGAACGCTAGTGAGGAAGTCACATCTCTAACAAGAAGGTACTCTGTGTGTCGCTGTCAGGAATCATTCTCACCGTATGAAAAAAGCCTTTGTAAAATGATTGCTCTTCTAAAATGGACCAACTACTCCCCATTGACAACCTTCAAAACCCACTTTTATTGGCCGATTCAGCCAAATAAAACTTTATTGTATGAGCAGAAAGGGACACCGTCATTTATGCATATCTATTCCAAGCCAAGCGTTTAAATGATCCCCATTATTACACCTCTGTGACATTTAAACTGTATTGAACAAGACTGTAAAATCTGTAGGCGGTATATAAAAGATTGAGGAATTTATTTATTTCACATTGAGACCTGAGTGAAACGGAGTGACATGTTTTTGTTAATTGTTTTTGTATGGAAATAAAAAAAAGATTATTATATTTTCTTTCAGTTAAACTAACATCTTCATGATGGATTAATACACTCTTCATTTTTACATTACATTTATTTTTTCTTAAATTTTAAATACTTTATATATCTCACAATTTATCTGTAGCATCCCAGGTTTAGATTTCAGATCATTATTAAAAAATTAAAATGTACATTGCATTTTTCAGAAGTCAAACATGACCTCTTAAGAGTGATGATATTATCACACTAATGGTCCAGAACATAGATGTATGACTTCATTATAGTCATTACTGATAACTCTTTGGGTTGTATTCATGTTGTGTGACAATGATCCAAGTTAAAGCTTTCAGACAACTTTAAATGTCTCGTTTTGTTCAAAAATCTGTCCATTTACTACTGCAGTAGAATAACAGGATATTCCCATTTTTAGGAAGGTTTGATTAGTAATTAAAATGTCACAGAAAGAGTAAATTCACAACCTAAATATCTAGACTGTTTCACGGAGTAAAAGACGAATCAACTGTAATCGACAATATTTCAAATGTTGAAGCGATGTAAGCGTCTAGCTCTGTTTACCGCTGCATGAGAGCTGCCTCCTTAAACATCGGATGTACCGTACTCTCTTACCTCAACCAGAGGAGGCTAAACCAGAGAGAAGGAGCAAGGTCCTGTGCCCCTCCTCTGTGTAATTAAAAGGGGGTGTCTGTCAAGGGCTGCTGCTGCTTTGTGCAGCCCCATATGTTTGGGCGCTGATATAGGGAGGATTATTCTGTTTGGAGGTCTGATAACAGCCTGTTTATAACCTTGGCACAGGCTACAACCTAATCTGGCAGGAGCACATCTCCCCCCACCACCCCCAAAATTTTCATAGAAAAACCACATTGACTTTTTTTTTTTTATGCAACAGGGGTAAACAGACATGACCAAAAAAGACTCAAGTATTACACCTATATCTCTCGTTTGCATTTGGCACTCTTCTGCTTCTTTTCCTTTCGGCTTTTCCCTTCAGGAGTCGCCACAGCGAATCAGTTGTCTTCTGCATCCTCTTCTCTCACACCAACTACCTTCATGTCCTCTTTCACTACATCCATAAACCTCCTCTTTGGTCTTCCTCTAGGCCTCCTGCCTGGCAGTTCAAAACTCAGCATCCTTCTACCAATATATTCACTATCTCTCCTCTGGACATGTCCAAACCATCTCAGTCTGGCCTCTCTGACTTTATCTCCAAAACCTCTAACATGTGGTGTCCCTCTGATGTACTCATTCCTGATCCTATCCTTCCTGGTCATTCCCAGAGAGAACCTCATCATCTTCAGCTCTGCTACCACCAGCTCTGCCTCCTGTCTTTTCCTCAGTGACACTGTCTCTAGACCAAACAACATCGCTGGTCTCACCACAGTTTTGTACACCTTTCCTTTCATTTTAGCTGGAACTCTTCTATTACAAGTTTGGATTCAGTGCTGCTCTGCCTAAATGTTGTGTGGTAAAAATCAAATTGGACATGACTGTACAGTAAGAGGATAATTAATATTGGGAATATAAATGTCCAGCTTGTTTGATATATTGGATAACAATTTTTCACAATACAATCAGTGTGGAACATTTCCTCTGCTGAACATGTTCTTTCCTCTTTCAAGGTTTTATTTCATTGAGCTGTTTGGAATCAGTGTTTCGCCCACCTTTTCTTACTTTTTATGGATGTCAGTGTTCCCTTTGTTGCAAAACTCCCCTTTCATTTTTTAATTTTCAGTCTGATTACTTCAGTCTTTTATTCTTGCAGGAGATTGCCATTGTGCCGCTGACTTGATGTGTTATGATTGGAATTCTGCAATACCGCAAACTGCTTTGTGAATGATGCGCTTTGTCCTCATTGTGTAACAGCTCCAAATGGTTTCTTTTAAACACCTTAATTCTGCCTTCCTATGCCTAATAGCTGCATGATTGATTTCATGAATTAATTGAACACTTGTTGCCCAGTATGGGGCCATAATCTCAGAAATCTCGAAAGAAATCCTACTGGTATGTTAATGTATGTTATATTGTCAAAAACGTGACATGCTGGAAAGTATATGCATTTATATACAGTATATATATGTATATATCTGTATCTACAGTATATGCATTTAGTCAAGTGCCTCACATCAGGGTAACTTTGAGGTAATTGAACTTAAATATTTTCTTTTTATCTGTCAACTAAACAGTAAACTAGACTATGCCTAACCTAAGCTTTAAGTCTGTGTGCAAGTACTTCAGTTTTACTTCACACACAAATTACAGACAGCACAAATTCTTTATTAGCAAATAATAGGAATGCTATTGTTAACAACCGCTTAGCAGAAACAGAACTACCTCATCTCCCAAGCCCGTTCTTGACAAAACAATTATGTATTCATTTTTGTTCCTGGCCTTTCATTCATTCCCTTTTGTCACCGGTACCAATGTCACCTGTAGCTGATTGACTGGATTAGTGTCAATCAACAGGTGTTAAGCCCCTACGTTTGTTTCACATTTTAAGAGTCAGGGCTGTGAATAAACACTTGCTTTAGTTGTTTTCCCACTACCCACACCAGGAGACCAGCTGTGGACTGTGAGGAGATATTTGCTATGTTCAAAAAAATTATTGATCAGAATGACCCCACCATCAGCAACCCAGGATAATGCATCAATAATACTGATCCAGTAAGATGATAATATGACTCTGACAGGGATCATTCTTTGCAAAGGGCAGATTTTTTTGCTCTGCAATTTTACTCTTGGAGAATTTTTACAGTTTTGTTTTGATTATGTTTGAGCGGATGCTTCTTCTACCGTTGCAGATGATTGAAAATGAATATGAACAATGAGTTACCTTTTGTTTACCTTTGAATCAAGAAAAAGACATACCGAAATTCAGCAGATTTCATATATCCCAAATCACAGAATTCTCTACAAACCTCATTCTAAATGACCACATTAATAAGAATGTTCCAGCCTCTCTGATGAGTTTCCAACAAACTGAATAAAAGTTGCTCTTGGTAATGCGCTGCTCCAGAGTGAGGACCCGCTCGCTGTGGGGAGAGGTAGTGTTCGGAGTGGCAGGCAAAGAGAACTGTCAACCTGTCACATTTTTCCCTCCTCTTCCCCCTGATAAATTAAAGTTACACAGTGTGCGTGTTGTAGCAGCGGAAGGCTGTGCAGAAAGCCTGGCTCCTCAGGTCTCAGGAGATAGCTGGCAACTAGGTCAGACTGATAATGTAATCCACTGACTGGATCCTACAGCCCACTACATCCACAAAGAAAAGCATGACAGGAAAAAAGGGGAAAAAATATAGGAGAGGAAATAGGGAGTTTCATGTTGAATTCTTTAGCATTACCTCAGTGGCTGCAGTTTATCAAACACATAAAGGAGTAATATTCATGCAGTCTGTTGTGAATAAAATGCATTGATATCACATCCTGCAGGTGTTCATGAGTGTGTGCGTGACTGCACATGTGATTATTCAGTTTAAGTATAATTCATGTTGATATACCTCACATCATCACATGAATCATATTTGCAGAGATTCATTTTTGTGTTATCTTTGCACCAGAAGCTGCACTGCACATCCGCCATAAAATAGCATCATGCAAGTCCGCCGGGAGAGTGACAAGAATAAGTTTCTACATCAGCAAGGTGCATTTTCATTCCCATACAGTATTCCAGAGAGGCTCTGTGGGCCCACTGTGACAACTCTGCCTCCCTGCAGGTGTGGAAATGAAACAGCGCCTATAAATAGCCCAGGCAGCTGGGAGTAGAGCACTGTAGAGTGGGGGTTTTTGGTGGATTGGAAGTCCAGCTGGGGATGCAGGTGTGTGGAGGATGACCGACAGAATGCGACTGCTGCCTCACCCAGGGGGCTGAACAGGGAGGAGATGCTGCGCGGCTGCAGCGCCATCCAGTTCGGAAAGTGAACAACTTTAACACAAAAAAATATATGTACGATAATACTGAAACAATATGAAAAACTAGTTCTATACTGTCACATATTACCACAATAGAATAGCTTTGTGACAAAAAGCAAGCCTTCCTGCATGACTGATCAAAAATTAGATATGCAATATGTTTTTCTGTGTGGGAAAAAGAAAATAAAGAAATGCATCAGTTTTTAAAAGCAAAGTTGAATTTGGAATTGTAGATTTATCTCTATGTAGTGCAATCGATATAATTTTGGATTATTTGAATTTTGAATGAGTATTAAGTAAAGGGAAAGGGTCAAGAAGGAAGGTCAGGATGGCTAAATCTAAATACTACCAAGAACTGCAGTTCACAGGGAGAACAAGCAAACTCCATTCAGGAAGGACGTGCTGGCCGGGTACAAATCCAGGACCTTTGTGCTGTTGCTTGTTGTTTAGCTTTAGCTAAAAGTTATTTTACAATTAAGATAATTGCATACAAAATACCATGCTTAAAATATGCTTCATTAAAAACTAAACCACTAAAGTACATCTTAAATAAATAAAAACTATTTTAATAATCAGTTAAGTGAGATTTTACATGCCAAACATTTCATGGCTGCAGTTTGTCAAATGGGAGGCTTTGGTGTTTACCCTTTAAATAATTTTGTTTGTTTTCTGAAAGATTTTTTTAAGTTATTTCTTGAGCACATGCAGATTTGAGCTGTAATTGTGATTTGTTAACATTTCATACATTTTTCAAAAACTAAACTATTGAGTAATCGATAAAGTAGCCAGCAGGTCAAACATAATCAAATGTCCTTATCCCATTACTCAGTTTAATAATGTATGGTTTATAATCACATCTTCTTACAGTATGGTATCAGTACTTTTCTTTATGGCTGCATATATTATAGCAGAGATAAGGCAAAACCCAAAACTCATGACAAGTCAGAACCCAGCGATACGAGGACAAAAACTGGCAAACGATGACCACACAAGGATGAACAAAGGCAACCTGGCTGTAGAAGCTGAGGGGGTATTTACACGGGGTCTGCTCATTGCCATGCCAGGGGCAGATGAGTAATTGGCAGCAGGTATGGATGATCGAGGGGAGAAGAGACACATAAGGGCAGGAACTGAAGCAGCATAAGGTGTTAGTCTTTCAAAATAAAAAAGGAACTACCTTGTTTGCAGACTAACAGGATATTATATGTTGACCACTTCACTCATAAGGCATGAAATAGGACAGCGCAGTCCCGACCAATGTGACAGACTAGATTATTATAGGTTATTTGTCATTCCATTATTATATCTGGACTTACCTTCAAGTGCAGGAAAGCCTTAGTTGGGGTGTTCTACTGGTGTTGGGTTAGGGTTAGGGTTAGTGTGCCTTAGCGTAACTAAAATGCAATCTCGCATTGAGTGTCTGAAATATTTCTCTTAGCAAGTGTTATTATGAAAGGTCAATTATATGTCACATATTTATTTCTTAGCATGACCACAGGGCTCCTCAAATGCTAAACTGACTCTGGAGGGGTGAACAGAAGGTCATATGGTGATTTGGGAGTGAGAACACATAAGGTATCAGTCTTACCAGCCTTCCAGATCGATTTCAGTGACCTGGCTTAAACTTGCAATTATTTTTCATTTCAATGGATCAACTTGTGCTTTTGGGATGAGTAGTCCCAGTGGTCACAGTAACACAAACATGAAAAGTGGGTCAAATATCACTTAATTGATTGGTTGAACCTGCTTTATAGTAGTCATGCACGTTCCTCTTATTTGAATAGCATATTAGTGTTTCTGGCATGCACTGCTAATGCCACAGGGCTGTTTGCATACCAGTATTCTCCTTTACACAGAGCAGTGCTGTCTTGATTTTTTAGAATTAAGCTTCAGCTTTTAGGGCAGAAAATGTTGCTTTCATTCCCAAAGGATGATTCGATATGCTTTTCATGCAAATTATGTCTAGTGCTTGCATGTTGGTGTCTTTATTAATGCATTAATTTATTAATGCTATATGATTCTTCATAGCTGAAGGCCAAATAAGAGACACTCTAATCAACCCCCCCCCCCCCTTTACTACAGCTCCACTCCACACAGACATACATTTCAGCCATGATTGACAGCAGGACTTCCAGTTGACCCAGTATTCTGCTACAATTGGATGATCCCACAGGCCTTTGATTAATCTTTTTTTCCTTTCGGCTTTTCCCTTCAGGGGTCGCCACAGCGAATCAGTTGCCTCCATCTAACCCTGTCTTCTACATCCTCTTCTCTCACACCAACTATCTTTATGTCCTCTTTCACTACATCCACAAACCTCCTATTCGGTCTTCCTCTAGGCCTCCTGGCTGGCAGTTCAAAACTCAGCATCCTTCTACCAATATATTCACTATCTCTCCTCTGGACATGTCCAAACCATCTCATTCTGGCTACTCTGACTTTGTCTCCAAAACCTCTAACATGTGGTGTCCCTCTGAAGTACTCATTTCTGTTCCTGCTCACTCCCAAAGAGAACCTCAGCATCTTCATCTCTGCTACCTCCAGGTCTGTCTCCTGTCCTTTCCTCAGTGACACTGTCGCTAGACTGTCTCACCACAGTTTTGTACATCTTTCCCTTTGACTGAAACTCTTCTATCACACATCACACCTGACACTTTTCTTGATCTCTTCTCCCTGTAACCTCACTCTTCCACTTCTCATTCACACACATGTACTCTGTCTTACTGCGGCTAACCGTCATTCCTCTCCTTTCCAGGACAAATCTCCACCTCTCTAGCTTCTCCTCCACCTATTCCCTGCTCTCACTACAGATCACAATGTCATCTACAAACATCATAGTCCATGGATGTTTGCAGATCCTGTCTAACCTCGTCTGTCAGCTTGTTCATCACCATAGCGAACAAGAAGGGGCTCAGAGCTGATCCCTGATGCAGTCCCACCTCCAACTTGAATTCCTCTGTCACACCTACAGCACACCTCACCACTGTCTTACAGTATTTATACATGTCTTACACCACTCTAAAATGCTTGTCTGCCACTCCAGACTTCCTCACACAATACCACAGTTCCTCTCTGGGCACCCTGTCATAAGCTTTCTCCAGATCTACAAAAACACAATGCAGCTCCCTCTGGCCTTCTCTGTACTTCTCTATCAACATCCTCAAAGCAAGTACTGCATCTGCAGTACTCTTTTTTGGCATGAAACCATACTGCTGCTCACCAACAGCTTTTAACAATGCTCACTTCTGCCCTTAGTCTAGCTTCAACTACTATTTCCCATAACTTCATTTTATGGCTCATCAGCTTTATTCCTCTGTAGTTGCCACAACTCTGCACATCTCCCTTGTTCTTAAAAATGGGCACAAGCACACTTCTCCTCCATTCCTCAGGCTTATCACTAACTTATCACTATCTAAGATCCTGTTGAACAACCCAGTCAGAAACTCTACTGCCACCTCTCCTAAGTGGCAGTAGGAGAGGTGGCAGTACCTCCACAGGTATATAATCAGGACCGAGTGCCTTTCCACTCTTCATCCTCTTCAATGCCCTCCTCGCTTCATCCTGACATCCTTCATCCTTTTTCATCCAATCTTTGCTACCTCCTGGTCCACAACAGCCACCTCTTCTAGTCAACCTGTATAGATCAGTGTCTCCCTCCTTACTGTCCAACCTAGCATACAAGTCATCATAAGCCCGTTTGGCCTTTGCTACCTCTACTTTCACCTTATGCTGCATCTCCCTGTAATCCTGTCTACTCTCCTCAGTCCTCTCAGTGTCCCACTTCTTCACTAACCTCTTTCTCTGTATACGCTCCTGTACCTCCTCATTCCACCACCAAGTGTCCTTATCTATTTTCCTTCCAGATGACACACCAAGTATTCTCCTACCTGTCTCCCTGATCACATTAGCTGTAGTTGTCCAGTCATCTGGAAGTACCTTCTTAACTCCTTCCTAAAAGTAAATCCTTTTTCTGCTTCCACCATTTCGTCCTCTGCTCTGCCTTTGCCCTCTTCATCTTCCTCACCACCAGAGTCATCCTACACACTATCGTCCTATGTTTTTTGGCTACATTCTCACCTACCACTACTCTATAGTCACTGATCTCCTTCAGATTACACCGTCTACACAAGATGTCGTCTACCTGTGTGCTCCTACCGCCACCCTTAAAGGTCGCCCTAAGTTCCTGCCTCTTCTGGAAGAAACTATTCACTATAGCCATTTCCATCCTTTTTGCAAAAATCAACCACCATCTTTCCTTCTGCATTCCTCTCCTGGATACCATACTTGTCCATCACCTCCTCATCACCTCCTTTTCCTGTACCAATATGTCCATTGATGTCTGCACCAATGACAACTCTCTCACTTCTAGGTTTGCTCTGTGTCACTCCATCAAAGTCCAACCAGAATTTCTCCTTCTACTCCAGTCCACATCCTACCTGTGGAGCATACCCACTAACAACATTGGACATCACTAACAACATTGAACACCTTTGATTAATGACGAGCTTTTATTCACTCTTGGTGTTTTCAGTTCTGCCAGCCTGGTCGCTCACACTTCCTGGACCTTTACGTCTGCTGTAAACACTGTCTATGTTTTTGTGAGAGCAGCACCAGGAGACAGCGAATGAAAATGTAGTCAAGTACATTCACAGACACGGAAGAGTGCCATAGGTCTCCACAACACAAAATATACAGCATCTTTTTAGTTACTCGGTATTAAGTCCATCTATCCATCCATCCATTTTCTTCCACTGTATCCGCTGTAGCGAATCACGGGGAGCTGGAGCTGTCCCAGCTGGTATAGGGCATGAGGCAGGGGACACTCTGGGTACGATGCCAGTGCGCCACAGAGCCACACACAAAGACAGACAACCACGCACACACACTCACTCCTACTGGCAATTTGGGAACATCCAATTAACCTGAAGCGCATGCTTTTGGAGGTGGGAAGAAGCCAGAGAACCCGGAAAGAACCTACGCAGACACGGGGAGAACATCCAAACTCCTCACAGAGTGGGACTCGAACCCGGAACCGTCGTGTTGTGCGGCGACAGAGCTACCCACTGCGCCAACGTGCAGTCATTTATACCTCATTAGGCATCCAAAGTTCTTTAAAATCACTTATGACTAGCCTGTGAGTGTGACCTCAGCTCCCAAATATGAAAACCAGTAGTGTGCATCTATAAAGCAGCTCTAAAGTGATATTTATTAGTGGTCGAGGATTTATAGCAGCTGTCCCCAACCTTTTTTGTGCCACGGAACGGTTTCATCCAAGATAATATTTTCACGGACTGGCCTTCATTTGCTTGATAATCGTTAATGACACCAGGACAGCTGTAGTCTAATAATAAATCATCCGCAGTGGTTTTATGTAAAATGCAGATATCAACAGACAATAAACAAACTTTTTTTTCATAAATTGATAATCAAAATCTCTGTAAACAAAATAATTGTAAGAAATAATTACATTAAAAACTCAATTGAAGTGACAGCACTGATGGGGACCACTGATATAGGGGTGACGGGAGACAATGACACATGAAGTGTGTTCCGTGCATCCGGTCTACGCCACAGTTTGGTTTTCTTTATGGTCACTGCAGAAAATCCTGCTTCAAAAAGACAAGGAGGTTGGAAATGGAAGCAGGGTTTTTGATACTTTTTGGGCGATTTCAGGATAATCTGCCTTGACTTTAATCCAGAACACTGGTGCGGTTGTGGGCGATTAATTGTGTGGGTTGATAACCTGTCACGAGACCGAGACCTGTCAAACTGGACAGATGCATGCATTCGTCTGTGCGTTATTCTGCACAGACGTCACTTTACAAAATAAAATGTCTTTCAGACTCCGAAATAAATAAACGGAAGTAATGTAAATAATATTTTCTTTCTGTGCGGCCCGGTACCAAATGACCCACGGACTGCTACCGGTCCGCGGCCCGGGGGTTGGGGAACACTACTTTATAGCTTTGGTCATGAAGACCACAAACACAGATTTAGACTCTTCATTCAGGCTCAGGAGCCTGCTTCACTTTTGTTCTCTTTGGCGAAAAGTAAAGTTGCCGATCCATCACACTTTGCAACCATGACATTAACAACTGCAATTTACAACAGGTATTTGTTTTGATTGTAGAGAACATTTGGCAAGCTTTGTCCTTATCCTTTTGCCATTTGGCACAGACGCAGCAACCAGTGCTCAATTTTATACAGCATCCCAATGCCGTGGCTTCTCTTAAATTACGGTAGAATATTATTTGCATCATTTTTGTGTTTGGACAATCTCAGTGTGCTGAGTGGGGTGTCGCACATAAAAAATATTCTCATTTTTCCTTTAAGTGCTTTGTTGTGTTTATGTGAATTTTCTGACCCATTTTTTCTCATCTGTAACAAAGTTACACCTATCTGGGACACCGAGGAACATCTAACTAAGACATACCACTGTAACTATAAATTAGTCATAGGATTCTGTGCAATAAAACTGCTCGTTATTGGAAATGTAGTAGCCTGATTAATAAATATGATAAAAGAATTCAAATTAATCAATATTAAAAGCAGTAAATATATGCAACTGTGCTTGTAATTCTGGATTTGTCCTTTTGCCCGACCCGCTGCTCTCTGTGTTTTAGATTTACAGATTTGTCTAAGCATAGCCAGTGTCCAATGTAAAGGAGGGAGAGCTTAAAGCATCACGGCACAGAAATATCACCGATCAACCTAGCAACTCCTAAGCAGCTGAAAACACGAGATTAACATTCATCACAGCTGACATTACCCGCCAATTCATATAGTTCATCTATTCTAGAGGGGATATTTACTTCCATCTACTTACGCACAGATGCTCATTTTGGACCCTGTTTATTTATAGAAAAGACAATAGGATCATATCTACTTACAGAAGAGACTTTGGTATATGGCTAACATTATTATCATGCCATTCAAAGCACTCAGTGACCACTTGCGCTTTATGGAGAGGAGCATTGTCATCATGGAAGATATTGTTCCCAGTGGAGATGCAATGCATCAAGGTATAATTTAAGTAACTACTCTGAATCATTTTTTTTTAGCAGTGGCTTTTAACCTGGGTTTGATCGAACCCCAGGGGTTTGCCAAAGCTCAAGACACACACTTGATTTTCATGAATGGTGATGTCACGCCCCACTTGGCCATCATTGACTGCAGGTGATCACACTACATCGCTTGGCCTGTCTGTGCTGTAGGGAATTTGGTGCGCTCAGTAGTCAACTTGTGACTGTCGGGATGGTACGTTGTGTGATTTCTTTAATATATTAATTCCTTCATACTGATCATGTCAAGCGAAAAAGGATGGTCAGATGAAAATGTACAATATTGATTCACATGTATAACAGAATGTGATAGGAATCAGCATCGTCACTGCATGATTTGCAATGCCAAGTTGAGCAATTCTAGTGTAGCACTTGCAAAACTAACACTTCTTTAAGCTGAACGGAGATGGGGAATACAAGAACACACGGCTCACTGATTCAAGGTGAAGAGAGCCAGAATAATTGAAAAGACTACTCTGCCTGTTCTCGGCTTTGTACCCATCACAGCATCATACAAAGTTGCTAGGAAGGGTTCGGTGATTACTCATATCAAAGTGGTGGGGTTCAGTAACTCCAGAAGGGTTAAGAACCACTGTATTAAAGTACAGTATAGCACAGAATGAACCATGTGAATTGACCCAATAATAACAGTAAACCTGCAGCATCTTCCGTTTTATCCTGTGTGTAGTGAGTGTGTCACGACTAGTGATGTCTGCTTTGTTCCGGCGCTCCGATACATGCTCTGGACTCGGTGGGCGTTCCCATGTGAAGCACTGCTTTGGAGCCTGCTTCAAACATAGAAAAACCACATGACTGATGACGTTTGGCACACCAAGTGCTCCAAAACACTAAGCGCCCCATTCACCAGGTGATACACAGGCGCCCCATTCACCAGGTGAAATAGTTTAGTGGTCCAGATCAATGGGTTATCCGAAACACCGGCCGGTCCCAGATGTGTTAGGATGGATGAAACAGTGCCGCCGAACAAAGTAGATTTTAATTTCTAAGAAACTTATTTTCAGGCTCTGTTGCTCACACAGTAGGAAATAATAAACCATACCCATTCCATTTTTAATTTGCAGGTGAAGTGTTTGCCTTGTTCCCAGCACCTGACGTACAGTAACAACACGTCATCAATAATGAGGCGTTACCGATCCAGATATGAGAATGAAGCCGGTGGTGCTGCTGTGAAGTCTCGGAATTCTGACTTTTATTTAACATAGACCTAGTTTTTTCCAGTGACACTAATCATCCTATGTAACTCACGCACACGAACACATGTATATATATAATAAATATACATGCATGAACATATTATATATCTCTTATTGCTTTATTGAGCCCTGCAAGGACCAACGAACATAAAACAATTTCCTATAATAAAGTAGCTACACATAGAGGTCCCTCTTAGCCAATGGGATGCCAGGAGGCTAGGTAATAGCCAATGGCAGAGCAGCTATAAGAATGTTGCGTTCAGGAACCTTTGGGAGCTGCGAGTGGCAGCTCATACTGTATTTTTATCTTTCGTATCTTGAAATTTCTTTCCTAACTAGAGGCAATATTTTCCTGTTGATGCGTTTCGTAACTTGGAAATTTAGCATGAAGAGATGTTCGTAAGTAGCGGTACCACTGTATATACAGTATATACACATACAGTATATATACACATCTCCCCACCTATATATTTGAATAAGCTCACTTGAAAACCTCACGGTGTCACCTTTTTAACTCCACCCACTACCTGTCAATCAAGCGCCCAATCAATCATGGCACATCCACCAGAAGGAATCACATGAACAGGAGCTCCTGAGAGCATCGTGGAATGAAATAAACAGCTGTCACCACAAAAAAACTCTATTTTCTGTCTAATGTCCATTGACATATAATGCAAACACACTGTACACAACAAAATAAACGTTTCCATGTGTACAGTTTTGGTTGGCGTCTACCCAGAAGTTCGGGCCGCTAGCCGAGTTAGCGCCGGTCTTCACGTTTGTCCAAGTCTCTCACTTGGGGAGCCATTTTGGATTTGTCAAACATAGCGGTTTATATTCTTTGATTGTGACAGACCTCACGTTGTCGTGTGAGGAACCCCAATGCTTTATTCGCCAGGACCGAACTCATGAAGCCGGAGTCGACCCAGATGGCCGGACCGTAACGCCAAAGCGGCCTTCGTCCTCGCTTTTGTCTGTCCCACACACACGGAGCCGTTATGGCTTCATCAGACACAGCGGTTTGTTTTCTTGTGACGGCAAAAAAACCCCCAAAACAAACGAAGTCTTATATTGTTGTTTTATCGTGGAATTTCCATGGGTTCCCGCTAGTACCTATATATACATACTGTATATATGCATATACACATATATATACATATCTTCTTCTTCTTCTTCTTTTCCTTTCGGCTTTTCCCTTCAGGGGTCGCCACAGCGAATCAATTGCCTCCATCTAACCCTGTCCTTTGCCTCCTCTTCTCTCACACCAACTACCGTCATGTCCTCTTTCACTACATCCATAACCCTCCACTTTGGTCTTCCTCTAGGCCTCCTGCCTGGCAGTTGAAAACTCAGCATCCTTCTACCAATATATTCACTATCTCTCCTCTGGATATGTCCAAACCATCTCAGTCTGGCCTCTCTGACTTTATCTCCAAAACCTCTAACATGTGCTGTCCCTCTGATGTACTCATTCCTGATCCTATCCTTCCTGGTCACTCCCAAAGAGAACCTCATCATCTTCATCTCTGCTACCTCCAGCTCTGCCTCCTGTCTTTTCCTCAGTGACACTGTCTCTAGGCCAAACAACATCGCTGGTCTCACCACAGTTTTGTACACCTTTCCTTTCATTTTAGCTGGAACTCTTCTATCACACATCACACCTGACACTTTTCTCCACCCATTCCATCCTGCCTGCACACGTTTCTTCACCTCTTTTCCACACTCTCCATTGCTCTGGACTGTTGACCCTAAGTACTTAAAATCCTCCACCTTCTTGATCTCTTCTCCCTGTAACCTCACTCTTCCACTTGGGTCCCTCTCATTCACACACATGTACTCTGTCTTA
Organism: Antennarius maculatus; assembly: GCA_013358685.1. Lineage (NCBI taxonomy): Eukaryota > Metazoa > Chordata > Actinopteri > Lophiiformes > Antennariidae > Antennarius > Antennarius maculatus. The sequence goes on along the minus strand of CM023619.1, from coordinate 5,911,854 downwards.
CTGTGGCTAACCTTCATCCCTCTCCTTTCCAGGACAAACCTCCACCTCTCTAGCTTCTCCTCCACCTCTTCCCTGCTCTCACTGCAGATCACAATGTCATCTGCAAACATCATAGTCCATGGAGATTCCTGTCTAACCTCGTCTGTCTGCCTGTCCATCACCATAGCGAACAAGAAGGGGCTCAGAGCTGATCCCTGATGCAGTCCCACCTACACCTTGAACTCCTCTGTCACACCTACAGCACACCTCACCACTGTCTTACAGTCCTTATACATGTCCTGCACCGCTCTAACATACTTCTCTGCCACTCCAGACTTCCTCATACAATACCACAGTTCCTCTCTGGGTACCCTGTCATAAGCTTTCTCCAGATCTACAAAAACACAATGCAGCTCCCTCTGGCCTTCTCTGTACTTCTCTATCAACATCCTCAAAGCAAATACTGCATCTGCAGTACTCTTTTTTGGCATGAAACCATACTGCTGCTCACAAATGCTCACTTCTGCCCTTAGTCTAGCTTCCACTACTCTTTCCCATAACTTCATTGTATGGCTCATCAGCTTTATTCCTCTGTAGTTGCCACAACTCTGCACATCTCCCTTGTTTTTAAAAATGGGCACCAGCACACTTCTCTTCCACTCCTCAGGCATCTTCTCACTATCTAAGATCCTGTTGAACAACCCAGTCAGAAACTCTACTGCCACCTCTCCTAGACACTTCCAAACCTCTACAGGTATATCATCAGGACCGACTGCCTTTCCACTCTTCATCCTCTTCAGTGCTCTCCTCACTTCATCCTGACTAATCTTTGCTACATCCTGGTCCACAACAGTCACCTCTTCTAGTTTTTGTTCTCTCTCATTTTCCACGTTCATCAACACATATATATACATATATCATACACTTATTATACACTTTGGCAATTAATTATTTGGTCATACCTTTTATTTTGTAATACATAGTCATTTCCAAGAGCCAAAACAGATGTCAGAATGGATCACACATGAAGACACAACAGCTGCCTGTATTTATATCCAAGGCCAGCAGGTAGTTTTGTGTGCACATGAAGCATCGAGAAATGAACCATTACTCAAACCACTTACCTGAAACAGTTAAAAGCCTCATGAAGCTTCATTTCACCATCACTAGTTTGGACCCAAATGCAGAACACTCGTCGACAATCTTTCAATCATATTTAATCATTAAAGCAAATTTCAGGAAACACAAGAAAACTCTCAAAGATCAGCAAACTAGACGTGGAGGTAAGGGTACAACAAACAATCTGGTAAAGAACCAAAAGAGAGTCAGACTTAAAAAGCCTCAGGATAATCAGCCTGATCAAGTCCTAGTGTTGAGATGAGGCACGGGTGTGAAGACGAGACTCTGCCCAGAAGTTCGGCCTCTCGTCCTGCCACACCCCAGCAGAGCAGGGCAGCAACACCGAACCGTGACAGAGTGTGATTTTGTTCTTCCAGGGAGACATGTAGAGCCAGGTTTGTCATCTGGTGACGTGGTGTAAAAAGCATGTTCACATGTTGTCAAGTGAAGCCAAGCACAGCCAAGTAGAACCAGCAGTACTATTGTCTTTGTGCGGCCATATGGCGGATGTCCTTGTGTGACAGCTTAAGGGAAGCCTTCCTTCCTGAGATGAAACTATTTTGTTCAGAAATGAAGGCCCATGTGTTCATCAGATTCCACCCCATCACCCGCCTCTGAGATCACCACCAGTCCCATCATTCAGCCCGGAGCAGAATGGCGACCCTGGCATCACAGGTAGACCCACACAATCCGTCACATGGTCTCTGCATCTCCCCCTTGTCTCCCCCTTGTCTCGCCCTGCTCCGTGCCTCCAGATGTAGCTTAATTTACTGCGACTCTGCTAATTGCTGTAATTAAGGATTAATTACTGTTAATTACCTTCGCATAAACTCATCACCAGTCAAAGAGCGAAGCCTTATGAAATGTGCCACAAGCAGGAACACACACCGCGGGGATTTGGAGAGGATTGTGTTGTTGGACCTCTTTCTTCATGACTTGTCCTGGTATGTTGAGACTGCTTGTAGAGCAACAGTGAGGGCAGGATGCTAACTGTCATGCACCATCTCCTCCTTCACGTGTCACCTCCTCAGCAACTGTTGCCTGGGACATCATCACTATGCTGGCTGCAATTATTTGTAGGGAGGTAGCTGGCAAATTTGATACATGAGTGAAATCTTGGCAATAATTTGTGAACGTTAATTGTGGTGTCACAAATAAAATAAATAGTACTGATACTAATATTTATAGCTTTTTCTAAGATTAAGATCATTTAGATAATATCAGCAAATCCTAACATTTGTGATGATGTCAGTTTTCTATGGAGGACCAACCTCTAGCATCCTGGATTTTGAATTCAAGAGACCTTTTATTGAATGTCACTCCTCTTCATCCTCCCCTCTTTTTTCGTCAGCTGTCTGGATTAAAGCCACAGAAAAGAGATCTAAAAATGTGAAACAATACACAGCCCTGTCTAGGCTGTATCAAAAAGTTATTGTGACTGGTTGCTTGTGTATTTTGTGTTTTCTGTCTTCTCTCCATAGAGATGTCTTTGTCTCTCTGCTAGCAAGCTGACAGTGCAGCTCGCTGCTCTACAAGCTTGTGACCTCAGCTATTCAGCTACTCTGGGTTCCAGTGCAGCCTGGAACTGTTAAAACTGCACAGACAGAGCTTTACTCAATAACGGCGATGTATATTTTAGGACACCTTGAAAAAAAGACTGACAACCAGGGGTGCTAATGTATTTGCCCAATTTAGATTATGAATTATTCTAATGAAGGTTTTAAATTGGAGTGTTCAATGTTGGTGGCAGGGTGGCGTTCGAAATAGTCCTCACCTCTGGCGCTGGCTGCCTCATTATCAGACCAACTCCTCAGGCCTCAAACTGGCCTGCTTAAGGTTCTGATGAGGATGATAATTACTGTTATTAGGAATAGCTGCAGGGGGAACTTGTTCTAAAAAACACCAAGCTGAGTTCTTGCCTTGCTCGCCACCGCAATTGCCTCATGAGAAACTACCGATCACCAGTCGAGGAAGCCAAAGAGAGAAAGAGAGAGGGAGAGGGAGAAGAGAGAAAAGGGATCGGCCACCAAATCCGCCTAATGTGATGCCTGTCAGCTCGTCTCCCACCAGCTGTCACCTCCCAAATGCACTGGGGTTCATTTTTTAATTGACACCTCGCTTTCCTATTCCAGTTCTGTTTTTCTCCTTTCATTTTCCCTCTATCCGTCTCTTCCCTCCTTGGCTGAATCTTGTCTCTGCCTGTCCCTGCAGTATTTCTTTGGTGTTTTTCTTCGTCCTTGGTTTTACCCATCCCCCAACCCAGTGTCACATACAACACTCTGGCTCTGTCCCTTTCTGCACATGATACTCAAGATAGCTGATAAAACATGAAGCTGTTTTAGAGGTATTTTATGACTATGCCCTTGTGTACCGAGGCTGTACAGCTTGCCATTATCTGGTGATGGAGAAAACATTTTGGGCCTGAGAAAGTTTCCCATGAGTTAACGGATAGACCACAAATCTAGCTTCTTGCTTACAGAGGAAAATATTTTAAAGGTGCTCAAGGAATGTCATGTTTAGAATGGTTTGTATAGTGCACAGATACAATTAGTAGTTACAAGGTGATGGTGTGTCCATTCAATAGAGATCACCACATGCAGTGCAGCGTAGACTGAATGTAATACAACATAATATTCATTTCATGTTTTCAGTAATGATAATGGCATCGCTTAGCACTGTTGTTTGCCTCTATATTGTGTGGCACAATATGAAATATGGTACTGAGCTTTTCCATTATTGCTTTAGGGGCAGGACTGAATTCTGAGCCTCAGCCTTTCTGGTCTACCGACTGCGTCTGGAGCACACAGCATTCATAGCAAGCTGTCATTAGATGCTTGATTAGGGTCATATTCTTCTTTAGAGATGTAGTAGTTAATTAGACAAATACGTGCTTTTGATAATTGTCAAACATCACAAAATGTTAGTGTTTTGAAAATAAATCACAAAAATTGCCACATTTTATTGCAGTTTCATAAGAATGCAACATTGTGTTAGTTGTTTTTTGTTCATTTTACTTTACACAATCTAATTGTATTTTTTTATGTCTAATTAATAACAGCCTGTGATATTCGTAAAATTATAATAATTACGTGTGTGTGTGTGTGCACGTGCGATACTGAGTACGCCCATACATGATTGTGTGTATGTGTGTGGTGTAGTGTAGGGTAGTTACTGTCTTTAATATTCAACTACATTAATTGACCTTTTTTATTAATGACACATTGGCTTGAGAAAATGCTCCACTACTTTGTGGATATGCAACAGATCTGGTTTTTTAGTACAGTCAGCACAAATACAGTAAAGTAGATTTTAAAACAATTTAAATAACACATTATTTGGAATACAGCAATTGTTTTTATTGCATTTTGTTGCACTGTGTGATTATTAATTGTATAATCCTTTCTTCATTAAAAACCATATTCAATTCAGTAGAAATGACCACATATGCAGTAAATTGGATATAATGTAGCATAATATTCATTTAGTGTTCTCAGTTATGGTAATAACATTGTTTAGCACTGTAGTTTATGTCTAATGTGTGGGTCAGTCTGAAATATGTAACGGTGCTGCATTTTATTATAACTGCTTTATTGGGCTTGTATCAAATGCAGATGAGAGCAAGATGCTGAACTCCTGAGCGCAGCAGGGAGGGGAGGATTTGTATTAGTGATACTTGTCATGTCTGCTGTAAATCACGCTGCTTTTTTCAGGTTCCTAAGTTGTTGTTGTTTTGTCTCAGAATGCTGTGTGGCAGGAATGAATGGTGGTGATGTTACATTATCATGCGGCTGTCGCTTTCACTCTTGCTGACTGGTCTGTGACAAGCCCACACACACACACACACACACACAGACACACACACACACATATACACACAGGTTTGAGTCAGAAGCAGGTCTGATTTATTAACTGCTGAAACCTTAGATGACGTGTGCCCACACAATCAATACAAGGAACACAGCCGCTGCTTGCCTCTTTCCGAGGTCATGTGATGTAGACAAGCTAAGCAAGAAAGCACACACAAACACACACACAAATATATATATTGTATTGTATATGTCAACGCTTGCGACTTCACCTCATCGTAGAGTTTTGGTAGGCAGTCACATGATATCGTACATGCATTCTATTGGCTGACGACATCTGGAAGTGTGCTACGTTCCCTGAGTCTCGGACTTACGTGAGACACAAAAGTGCTTTAAACAGTCGATAAGAGTGTGGGAAAGGGTAATACAGATAGAAGGTGGTTTAATATCAGTATGGGGAGGGTCATAAACGTTTAAATTACCATTAATAATAAGATAAATATTACATATATATGTATGTGTGTGTGTGTGTGTGTGTGTGTGTATGAACCTACAGCGTAGCTTATTCACCATTTAATAAGCAACAGTGAGTGGGTAACACATAAATAAGCACATTTGATTAAAGAAACCTTATGTTGTTACCTACATGTTTTATATATATATATTAGTGCTGTCAGGCGATTAAAAAATTAATCTAATTAATTACAGGATTTGTAATTAATTAATCTAATTAATCACATTTTAATCTCATACCTGCTAAAGGCCTTCAAATAAAGAATTTTAATTCTAGGACATTACAAAATTGTAGTGCATGACTAATCAATAGAATGCACCAAAGAGAAGATTTAAAATCCACATTTTTATTGGTTAAGTGTGCTTTATAAATGAAATTCAAAAGAAAAAAGGCCAAGCACATCAGCAAACCAATTAGGCCAGGTGCATTTCTCAAAAATGCAACACAAATACAGTTAAATAAATAAAATTCTGAAATAAAATTAGGTCTCAAATAGGCACTTAAGCAGACTCTCAATCAAAATGAATACTAAAGCTGACTCAATACAGCAATTCAAAATGAATAGTATAACATGCCTCTAAATAAGGCAACTAAAAGCAAGATGCCAACAGGCTTTTCCTATAAAAGGGTAAGCTGTCCTTGACATGTTTTGTATTTAAATGATACGTTAGGCTGGAGTTGCTTCGGTGATATGAAAATTCTCCTTTACAAAAGGTTCAAATAATAATAATAATAATAATAATAATAATAATGTATTAGATTTATATAGCGCTTTCTCAAAGACTCTTTACATCGGATCCATTATTCATTCACTCCTCATTCATACTTGGTGATGGTAACTACGTGTGTAGCCACAGCTGCCCTGGGGCAGACTGACGGAGGCGTCTACAGCGCAGATTGGCAGCGCAGAATCACTGCGTTTTTGTTGATAGTCCCGTCTTTGTTCTTTTTATAAATAAACTTTCCGCCCAAAGGTCCGAGTGGGCTTACCTCGCTCTCCTGTGTCGTGTCCATCTCTGTTGCCAGTCACCCTGCTTTTGACTAGTGGCGCAGGTACGAAGTGACGTCACTGCAGCCTACGGGTCACTCAATGGGCCAAATTTAAAATGCTTGCGCATTGACTTGCCACTCGCGATTAATTGCGTTAATTTTTAGAGCGCGTTCATTTGCAGCGTAACTAATTAATCTAATTAACGCGTTAAAGTGACAGCCCTAATATATATATATGTAATATATGTATATACAGTATATATATATACTGTATATATCTACTGTATATATACTGTATACTGTATGTGTGTGTATGTATATCTATATATATATATATATATATAGATATATATACTGTATATATATATATTACTGTAGAGTGCACAGTATTACTGTAATATATGAAATGGATCCAGTTGGCTGCTAGTCTACCAGTCAGAGGCAAAAGAAGGCTGAACTTTCATCACGGCTGTCAGGAACATCACTGCTGCCTTGTTTGACTGTAAATCTTCCTAATTGTGACAGAATACTCCAACATCATTAATTAAACATGCTTTCATTTAAAGGCACTCGCAGGGCGCCAGGCTGGGTGCTCAGGGTAGTCTGCCAATGTGCAAAGCTGTATATTTTTCCTGTGTGTGTGTGCACCTTAATTCTCTCTGTATGAGTGGGTGGCTTAATAGTCATGTTTATTTACACTCCTGTTGTCTGCAAACAGCAGGCAAACAGTGAGGCGATGGGCATGAGCCAGCACTTAAAGAAGTAAAGCAACAGAAATTAATTATATATAACAAGACAATGGATTATTTTCATGATTCCATTAATTATCAGGCATCTTATTGGGAATTGTTTAGGACTCCACGAGTATTCACTTGCTTTTTTTTTTTTTTTAGTTTTACAAAAAATATATAAAAGAAAGGGTGGAGAGAAGAAGGGACATGGAATGAAAGAGGGAAGGAGGAAGCGAGAGAGAAGGGAATTGTGTCCTCTCATTGTTCAATTAAGCCTGTCGGTAATGATCAAGATTAGATGATAGCCATCTTCCTTTTATAGACACTAATTTGTGACTGTCTATGGTATAAGAGAATCACAGAGCACCTTAGACTCTGCCTTTGTTGCTTTCGTGTACACAGTGGGTATGAAAGGCTTTTGCTGTCTGGAGCATGTGATGTTTTCTAATAGACGGTACCTTCCTTGGTCAGGTGACTACGTCAATGTATAGTCCGTGGTTGCAACAAGCACCCTGACTGGCATTGAGGTCCGATCGATTTTGTTGCTATTACCGAACAGAAATAAATAAAGCCGATGGTTGTGGTTGGGGTAATTATACCATAGCACAGTGAATTGTTTGATTTTTCTTATTAATTGTATTTACTTAATCCATTTCATGCTTTTAGTTGTACACTCCAGGACTTGGAGAGAATAAATAAATCACTCTTAGGCTCATTAGATTCTCTGTATGGTTGGGAGGTGCCAGTATTTTGTCAGGATTAAATTGGCAAGTGTTATAATTTCCAGCTGGTGTGATCCTCAAGAAAAATATCCATATATTCATCACACACGCACACACACACACACACACACACACACACACACACACACACACACACACACACACACACACACACACACACACTTTTGTGTCTGCTCCCAAACTGAACTCCTGACCTTTTCCAGCCGTCTGATGGCCATTGACATTTGCCTCTTGAGCTGAGCTTACTCACGTGTTGGAGCTGATGGGAATGGATGATGCTACTGCTGGTGGAGGACAAGAGAGGGAAGGATACGGGAGAGGCAGAGGAGGATGGGGGAGTTAAAAAGAAGAAGATGAGGGTAGACACACTCCCCATGCAGGAGGGAAGGAATCCATCCCGCATGGAGTTGTGACCTCTGCTCACCAGCAAAGGTCACAGGGCAACTCAGCCTTACATCCTCATTACAAAGAAGTCGTCACTGTGACCGCAGACTGTGGGCTACAGTGTGGCTTTACTGCTCTGTCACCCAGCCTGTCATTTACCCTCACCATCCACAGTCATCATGGAAGAGACACGCAGGATGCAGTATTAGATCATCTCCCTGAAACACTTTGATAGATGTGTAGATTAGAGTGTGTATGAAAAATGTGTTGACGGCACAAGCTTTGTCTTTGTCCTTGAAGACCGCGGATGGAAAGGAGGGCTGCACCTGGCCGACTGTTTTGAGCACCTCTCGGAAAAGCAGGATGCTCCGCTGCCTTACCAAGGGAGCCTTCTGGTGGCAGGAAGAGGCAGGGCAGTGTAACCAATCACGGCACAACACCTGTTTGGTTCACCCACCAGGACAAAGCTAGAACACAAGTTTTAAAAGACATTCACCACCTAAGTTTTGTATGAGGTTGCGGAAAGCATGGACGTGTGTAAGGGTGTGTTTGTTTCTATGCATGTTGTCTGTTTGTGTCAATCTCATCAGACCTGTCTTGCAATTCACTCTCTGCATCGTGAGAGCCAAGCGTCAGTTGAGAATTGAACACTAGTAGGTGTGTGAATATGTGCAAGTTCAAGTGTGTGAACAGACTTCACACTTACATTTAAAAGCATTATTTGCCCACCTAATTCAAGATGAAAACAGTGTACTGCACCGTTGTTGAGATGGTTGTTTAGTGACTGCGGTTGTTTGATCGTTCACTTCTGCAGAATGAACTACAAGTTTTTGGGCGGAACCTTACTTTATTTTTAAAGTCATCATCATGTTTCACACTCGTGTGTATATTCAGTTGAATTTGTTCTGAATTCATAAGCTCTTGAAGAGACTGATTTGAGTCAGGTGTTCTTGCATTGGATTACTATGTCTAACGTATTATTCGTTTGTTTTCTTCTGTTTAGGCAGCTCCTTTAAGATAATAAAGGCGTCTGCCAGAAACTGAACATAGTCTGAGCATAAGGAGAGCCGTGAAAGATGAACTCTAGTGGAAGGCTGTGTATCTTTTAACATGAAATGATAGCCAGAATCAATAAAATGATAGTTTTATGATCCTGCCGAGCTGCCAGCCACTGTGAAGCTGCAGATTTTTATGGCTCAGACTTGAACTATTAAAATGACGGTCATATTTTAGGAAGTTCACTTGGTAGGCAGGATCGAGAGTATCAATCAAAACTCAAGCTTTTTAATGGTAAAATCATTGCTAATCAGTCAACATCTGTGTACAATTACACTGTTTCGAATAAATGTTTTCATATTCTCCTGTCTTCCTCAGTGCTCAGTATCCGTGGTGCCCAGGAGGAGGAGCCTCCGGACCCTCAGCTCATGCGATTGGATAACATGCTGCTGGCAGAGGGTGTGGCCGGACCAGAGAAAGGTGGCGGATCGGCGGCTGCGGCCGCTGCTGCAGCAGCCACCGGCGCCATCGGCGCTGACAACTCGGCTGAACACTCGGACTATCGGGCCAAGCTGACTCAGATCCGACAAATTTACCACACAGAGCTGGAAAAGTATGAGCAGGTGGGGAGGAGAAATATTATCGTTTACCAGCTGCTTTTATTATCAGCTAGTTTCTCTTCTCCAATCAGATCCTCATCCCTCTTAATGGGAACATCTTCCTTTTTAATATGACTGATTTAGTTTTATTTGTACCTCTCCTCAAAGTAGCTGACCCTGACCTCTGACCTCTTCCTCCTGCGAGAAAAAAGATGAATTTCCTGTACTTAGATGTCGTTCATCCTTTTTTTCATAGCATTAACAGGTTTTGATGACATCCAAGGCTTTTGCCTCACCATTTTTTGCAGCACACGTTGGAAATATTTCAATGCTTGATTCAGACCAGGAGTAACTTAGAATGAAAGATTTTTTTTAACTAACTACATCGGTCTTGAAATCAACTCTCCCAGGCCATCTCTCCAACAAGCAGACAGCCATAATATCAGTCACACACCAGTTCTTTTCCAAGGACTGTAACGTCTTGTCATTCCCTCAGAAAGTCAAAGCACTCTGGGTTTGTCATCTTCTCCCAGGAAGGCTAGTCATCGCTAACTGTCACTGTCAATACACACCTGAGCATTTTTTTGTGTCACAGCGCTGTGCACACCTTGTGTGTGAATGAGTGAGTGGTGTCTGCCATATGTGTTTGTGTGCGAGCAGACCGTCTGCTCGGTGCATCACTTTGACTGACGTAACCCTGGTGTTGACAAGCAACAGACACCTTGACTCTGAATGTAGTCATATCCAGTGACTGATTCAGACAGAGGGAGAATGAGGTAGACTGAAAGATGGAGTAGAAAGAGAAGGAGACAGTTTAAACCTCTTGAACGTTAACGGGACTGAAAGCCTGCTGTCATTTTAGATTTCTTTTCACTTGTCACATTTTGTCTTCCACTGAAGACAAGACTTTTTAATATTCAGAGCATCACCAGTCCTACTGCCTCCACTGTACGACAACACCGGTACATTTGTTGGATGTGAATCATCTCACTGTGTCTGCTGCTTTAATTTATGTTGTTCTTATAACCTTTAATGTTACCGCCAGTACAGTGTCAGTGCCGAGGCCAAGGCCCGCTGGCGAAAGCGCGGCCTCTCCACAATCCAATTTCATTCCTTTTCTGTTCTGGCTGTCGGTCCTCTGTGAACCTTTTTATGAATCCTTCTCTGTGCATCCAGGCATGCAACGAGTTCACCACCCATGTGATGAACCTGCTGAGGGAGCAGTCTCGCACAAGACCCATCTCACCCAAAGAGATCGAGCGCATGGTGGGCATCATCCACCGCAAGTTCAGCTCCATCCAGATGCAGCTGAAACAGAGCACCTGCGAGGCAGTCATGATCCTGCGCTCACGCTTTCTCGACGCCAGGTGTGTGTCCATGTAGGGAATTTGACAAAACTGTACATTCTCTAAAGTTCTTTACACTTTTGCGCAACATTATGGTGGAACAATTAAATACCACAAAACACACGAGTGGGAAAGAGGCAAAACATGACTGAGTTTTTACGTTAAGATCTGTTGTAGAACTGAAATTAGCAGTTAGATTAAATGACATGGTTAAAGTAGTGTAAATAAAGTTATTGTAGTGGGAATGCTTGTGTGCTTGATAAATTGTGCACATGTGTGTGAAAAAGAAAACAGAGATAAAGGGTCTCTGAAAATGTGTAGACATAACAGTGTGAGAGCTTGAAATAGTAATGTTAGTAATATGTAAATAATAATAATAATAATAATACTAATAATAATAATAATAATACATTTTATTTCAAGGCGCCTTTCTTGACACAAATATGATATTTACAAATAAAAGCTGAAGCTCATGAATACATAATAGCATCAAAGATCAAGGTGTGAGAAAGAGAGAGTTCACTGAGTGAGGCAGATGTGACAGAGACAAAATACTGACTCGCAAGTCCCCCCAATTTTTTTTTGTTTCCATACATTATGATTTCTGTAATTTATTGATGTTTTTTCTGTCTGCCCAGGCGAAAAAGGAGGAACTTCAACAAACAGGCGACAGAGATCCTAAACGAGTACTTTTACTCACATCTCAGCAATCCTTACCCCAGCGAGGAGGCCAAAGAAGAGCTGGCCAAGAAATGCAGCATCACAGTGTCACAGGTAACCAGAATAATGAAGCCATCTTCTGGGAGTGTGTGGTACACATATAATCAAGACTAATCAAAATCGCCCTCAACAAAAACCTGGCAGAGTTTAAGATATCCCTTTTTTCCCAGGTATCAAACTGGTTTGGAAACAAAAGAATCCGATACAAGAAAAACATCGGCAAGTTCCAGGAAGAGGCCAACATGTATGCAGCAAGGACTGCAGTCAGTGCGACAAGTGTATCTGCTCACGGCAGCCAGGCAAACTCCCCATCAACTCCGAATTCAGCAGGTGAGCTGAATCCCAAATTGAGTCCAGGCTATTGGATTGAGAGCAGACACAAATATGGTTCATAACACGCTCGTTCCTGAGCCCGAAGCCTAGAATTCAGGCTCTGGTGCCATTTACTTTAGTCTAACAGGAGGCCCCTGTTCTTCTTTACTATCCAGTAATGTTGCATGGCTTTCTTACTCATTTTTTAAAATTTCTCATCTTTCTTTGTATTTTCCTGTCTGTCTCTCTCACTTATGTCCTTTCTCTTTCTGTCTGTTTGTTATTGACCTCTTGGTCTCTTGGATGCTAATTTTTCCTGCCTCTTGTCCGGTTGACCTTGTGCATGCCATTAAGCTGCTGAGAGGGCAAGCGGAGTCTTTTGTCATATAGAGACTTGGCGACTGTATTGGATTAGGACCGGGTGTTGAAATCAAGTTACGTGATGGTCTCTTTACGTCTGGGGAGCTGGGCTCCATTAAAGGACGAAGACAATTCTTTGGGTCTTCCTGCAGATAAATTATTACTTCCTTAATGAAACACCAGCAGCAGGGATATTTAACTATAATATAATCCATAAAGCTTGTTTAAACTGGATTTAAACAGTTTTATGATGATTATCTCTCTTGTGCTTCTTGTTGGTTAATTTTTCATTTTGAATTATGCTCCAGTGATATTTAGACATTAGACATATAAGTTTGTAGAAAGATTTTTTTTCGTGACGCCAGCCTCCCAAACTAACCCACTCCAAGGCACTTTAGTTCACGCATGATCATTTTAACTCCTTTCCTCTTTTCTGCTTCCCTCTTTCTTTCTCCTCTTGTTTTTTACTGCTCTTCTTCCGCGCTTTCTTCTGTCCTGCCTCTGTGTATTCTCAGGTTCTGCTGGCTCATTTAACATGTCAAACTCCGGAGACTTGTTCATGAGTGTGCAGTCCCTCAATGGGGACTCATACCAAGGGGGGCAAGTTGGGGCCAACATACAATCCCAGGTAGGTCTTCAAGTGAGTCCTCCATTCATGAAAATGGAGTGAAAATGTTTCATTTTTGTTCATTCTGGGCATTCTTTGTGTGAAAACCCACAACAACTTGACCTACTGCGTAAAGCAGAGGTTACGCTTTGCCTGGAGCTCTACATTAATATAGAAGCAATTGTCAACCCACGTTGAGTAGATAACTGCAGACACTTTTGGAAATGGTACAACACTCATCAGCACTTCTGACAAGAGTTCACATAGCCACTGGTGTACTGTAGCTCCCTGACCTTGCCCCAGTGGATAGCGAAGGCCATCGCGGGGCTTCTACATTTTGCAGCTCTCCTCGTAGATTAAGGAATCGCCACCTGAGGTGATTCTCATTCTCATCTGGTGTCAGTGCTTTGGGCGTAATGTTTCACTTCATTCGCCCTTTTCTGTTCAGATCAGCTCGCCAAATGCTGTAGGTTGTTCATGAATATGCAAAAGAACTGACCCTTATAGAAGGAAAAGAGGCCATCAGGGTCAGCCACTAATTAGTGAAACTTGTGTTACTTTAAAAGGGTTATTTTTCCAGATTAGCCTTGATGTCAGGATTGGAGCTACGATAAAAAGAATAGGGGAGGTACAACTTAGACTAAATTGATAGGGGATATTTGTAATGAAATCCATGTGACAGATGTTTTTTCATCCGTAATGTGGTAAACACTGCAAATTAACTTCTGGTAAAGAATGTGGAAATTGCCATTCCATGAATAATTACTGAATTTTAACTGATGGTCATGTTGGAAGAACACAGATTCATTTGAGCACTTTATTTTTCATGAGGGTTTCTTCAGATTTAGTAGTTACATTGTCAGGAGTATGCAGCTTTGTTCATAATGTATGATTTTGATGTATTACTCAATCAAAACTACAAATAACTATTAACTTGTCATCTGCCTGCTGTCTTTGTCCTTTCTGCTATCAAGCCTCTAATAACTGTAAAATCATTCTGATATGCTGTTTGTAACCTTTTCCTGTTTATGGTACCCTTTTACTATCAGACTGACCTTTCCTTGTGCGTGGCTGTCTTTTGTTGTTCAGAGCTTTTGTCTGACCAGGCCTTTTGTGTGTGTGTGTGTGTGTGTGTGTCCCCTGTGTTTCAGGTGGATACACTTCGCCATGTTATCAGCCAGACCGGAGGATACAGTGACAGCCTCGCAGCCAGCCAGATGTACAGTCCACAGGGCATCAACGTAAGACCTGTAAACAACCTCCTATCCTTTGCAACATTTTTGTAGTTGTCTAACCAGTTAGTGATTCCTCAGCTGCAGAGTGTGTGTCTTCTTCTTCTTTTCTCCTTTCGGATTGTCCCGTTAGGGATAGCCACAGCATTTCATCCTTTTCCATTTCATCCTATCTTCTGCATCCTCCTCTCTAACACCAAATGCCCTCATGTCTTCCCATAATACATCTTGTTTTATTCCCTCTGAGGACTGGAATGCCACTTAGCAGAGTTTGCTTGGGTTGGGCTGTTGTCCAGCAAGTTGCCCCTCCCTGCTCCAGTCATACCCTAGGTGGCAGACAATGAGGCATCTACGGGGCTGAGTAGCTGGACACGCTCCGAGTCTGTCGGAGGATATTAGTGTTAATGTGACACCTGCAGACGACAGGAACAAGGACACAGGTGTCATCACTGCTCTCATGGTGGCACCATAGGACAAATTTCACCCTTTCTAAGGCAGTGCCCAGTTTTCTGTCCTTAAAATAACTCTTTAGCTAGCATGTCTAAGTTTGTTCCAGTATACCCGGTCTCTTTTTTGGGCTGGGCAGTGTAGGACAGCCAACACTGGAGGCGGTATGTTAGCATGTAGATCCACAGCGACAGCCTGCGCCGTGCTGAACAGAATCAATACGACAGTCACAGGGACAGAAGGAGTGGAGCTGTGGGCTAACAGTCCAAGCACATTGGTCAGATCATTCATCCACAGGAACAGCAACACTGACAGCCAAGCCTACGACACCCCTCGTGCTAAAATAAAAACATGGATCTGTGGAGCCAATTACAACAAATATTGTTCAATAAACAATGAATACAAGCAAAAAAGTTGCACAAATTAACCTCCAAATAAAGCATCTAGATTTTACCATTACAATTAGGTAAAATTAGTTTAATTATGAATCACGTCCACCGTTTCATTGGAGGCTCAGGGCCACGTGTGAGATTTCTAAGAATTTTAAGGCATTGCAATTATAAAAATAAATTTTATTATATGTAATATTTGTATATTGTCATAGTAGTGTGCTGTATATACTGCAATTAAAACACACAATTGTTCAAAAAATATATACAATTCAGATAAGAATTGTATATCAATGTAACCACAGTTCAGTGAATGTCTGTAAATGACCATTACTAATCAATCAAAATCAATGAGCTGCAAATATCATATAATGATGTATTAAAACATATATTTAAGATTATAAAACAGTGCATTTTGTGTCTCCTCTGACTCTCATATATAACAAATACAATTTCAGCAAAAATATCAGTGTTCCCGTAAAGCTTATAAATGAAATGTTGGTGTATGTAGTTTATAATTTTTTTTCTCAGCTCTACCGAATGAACTCCTGTGGTTTTCCTCTCCTTATTTATCCCCGAACACCAATTATACCCATTAAATTGCTGATGGGTGTTGCCTCAGTACAAGTCTGGAAATGTTTTTTTTTTCCTTTCTCTTTTTTCTTTTGCCTCTGAATGAGATGATAGACAGTCTTTACACAAAATAACAGGGTTAGGAAATAAGAGGGTGCCAAAGTACATTCCCAGCTCTTCCTCAATAGGTTGAAAATTTAAATTAATGTTCTTAATGGTCGTTAGTCAACCTTTTATCATAATTTTAGATTTTTTAAAACCCATTTTAATTGTGATAATTTATTCTTTTTGAAACTTTGAAAGGTCTGTTTATTCTTCTGTTTATCTCACATTGTGACAGCGCCCTGGAGGGAAAAGTGAGAGAAGTCGGTGCAGTAATATTTTAATGAAGTCACTTAAAAAGATTGTAGGCTTTTCAAAGTTGACAAAAAAGTCAGAGAGACATCAGGCTATTGAGGAAACTGGTGTTTATGTGCAGGTGTGTGTGTCTGTAATGTTTCCCCCAGCACCATTGGTTTGGCAATAAACGTTTCAGAAAAACTGGATGTAATTCTAATCTTCCATCTCAATACTACCATTTTTTTGCTTTTAATTTTTGACAATTTCTGTCTCAAACAAATCGGTCATATCAGATTTTATCTCATCAGTTCATTCAAATATTTTAATCTTGCAACTGAATTTTTCAGAATGTTAGATAGAACCAGTGTTCTACAATACGGTATAATGTTAGCAAGAAGCTAATTGCTTCTTTTTTTTTTTTTCTACACAGACAAATGGTGGCTGGCAAGATGCTCCCACTCCTTCGTCAGTGACATCACCCACAGAAGGACCCGGAAGTGTACATTCGGATACTTCCAACTGAATATATCCATCTCTACACCTCATCTGCAGAAAAAAAACAAAAACATGGACTGACCTTGATATTCACGGTATATTAGGAATTCTCTGTCCCACAGTTTGGAAAGGTACTCGGAAATCCTAACCAGAAAAAAGAAGTGATTATTCCCTTGCTACTTACATCGGACATTTGGAATACAAGCAAAACATTTCACAACAATAATCTGAAGGCAGTGGACATCTGTACAGATTTCACATTATATTCAGAGGGCTGGGATTTACTTATCCACTCCTAATGATTTCACTCATGAAAATGAAATGATGTGATTAAGTAGATAAATCAAATAATTGGTTTTAACTAAAAAAGCTTCCATTCTACCTCTCAGCCAATAAATCGTAAGAAGGAATACAGCAGTGAACATTGTTTCTTTTGTAAAAATAAAATTTTTGTCTTTGCAAGCAAGAGGCACATCCTATCTACATTTTGTCTCTCACCTATTCTATGGTACGCCATCTAGACTTAAATATTGCTCAGTTGTTTACATTGTATGCTTGATAAAAGTATGTTCATCTTCCCCTTCTGTCAGGACATTTTGCCTCTAAGGTAATCCTGTGACACATGTTATCTGTAAAATGATAAATAAATGCTGATTATCAAATCGGGAAAGCTTGATTCATTAAGGATGATCATGTTAAGCACAATATTTTTTTTTACTCTGCTGGTTTTGGTTCTCCAACATATTGGAAGAGTGGCAGTTCCAGGCTTCACACATCAGAATATTATCTTTTTCTGTTGATCTGTGCTGGATAAGGAGACATTATGTATTTAATTTATTTGATTCTGTTATGTTTGTGATGTCCACCGCCACCACCACAGGAAAAAAAAACTTCTTTCATAATGCCAAATTGCTGATGCAACCAAAACTATCAAGAAAAAGAGATGCACCATTATGAAGTCTGTTAAATTATATTCGTTCATCAGTTATATACAGCCTTATGTCTTTTTCTACTCATTTACTGTTATTTAGCTCTGGTGCTACAATTGAGTTAACAGCTGTCCCCGAGAAGAAATATGACTTTCTACAGAAAAGAAAGTTTGTCAAGAATACCTATAACTGAGTTTGTTTTTCAATACATGAACCACAATCCACTTAAACGGGAAGTCATTACGTTAATGCAGTTTTACGTGCTCAAGCAGTGGGTCCTTGCTCCTGGATCTCCAGTGCAAGGTCCTGAGATGCTTTAGCATGGAGCCACAAATCATCACCATGATAGTAAGGATATGGATGTACCTAAACTGCTGCTGAGCTCTAGCGAGGGCACTTTGTTGTAAAGATCATGTTACATTCCACATTTTGATGAGTTGTGTCTTCTTCTGGGCTTTTATTTACATGTGACTCATTAAAGTCAATATATTATTACTTTGGTACTTTAGTAACCCTAGAAAGTGACACCAAAACAATTGCAGAGTTTAGAATTCATGCTTGTCTCAATACTATAAAACTGATTTTTTCAATATCAAACATTTATGAGCATTGTAAATGTTAGCCATTAAGCACTAAAGAAGGGACAAGTCATTATGTCAAATAATGTGTTTTTCTAAGTAGTCTAACCTTGTTTATAGACACTTTATGTTGGGTGTTCTGTTTGTTTTTGTATTTTGCTATTTTTTATGGTATGCTTAATGTAGGCTATTATACTTTTGCTTTCCTACTCTGGTGAATTAGCTTATGAAGTTTCAACATGTGTTTATGTGCACCATTGTGGTTGACTTGCTTTGTTGGAAAGGGTTTTCAACACATTAAAAATGATATGTAATACAGCAAGATTACACAGTATCTTTTATTGCGGAGGTTATGAATGAGGTGAATCACATGAAGTCTTACTGCAGCGAGAGACATCAACCATTTTATGGCTCTGCACGTCCAAGCCTTTAATTATGAGTATTTAAAAGAGAGTCAATATGCAGAATAACAGAATGAAGTTTTCTATAACAGTGTCTCAATATAAAGAAAGCATATTTTGCATGTCTTGACTGAGAGGCACAATAACACATTTTATTAAATAAGCAACTTAATCAATTTGGGAATGAACAAACTCATTCATTCTGAATTCTAAAGAGCAATTCATGCAACAATACACAATTATACCATTAATTTAATGAAACAGTGTGGCTGATATTAGATCTATATGCTAACAAATCACAATGAAAACAGCAAAACAAATGCTGTAGTCAGTCTCCCATGAGTCGACCCATAATTATTGTACATATGTGTCAAAACCATTTTCAAAAATGTGTTCCTAGTTCTGAAAAAGCTGGTTTCTGTAGTTGTTAGTACACATCAGTTGAGGAAGCTTAAATATCAGCTGGGACTTTTTTCAGCTGTGAATGAACCTTCTAGCAGGAAGGTTAATGTAGACCTGATTTAAAATAAAAACAGAGTTTTGTTATGTCAAATATGTTGCATTAAGTTGCTTTAATAGTAACTTTTTGTCATCAAATCTTATAGTAAAGGGCAGCGATTAAAGAGCAGTGATTACATCAGTGTGAAATTGTTTTTATGCCACACAAAAATAAAACTCAATGTTTGTGATATAATTTTTTTTATGAACAACATAAATAAAGAAGAATGGCTTGTTGATCTAAACACCCATCTTAGAGACTTGTAACGCTTTCTTTAAAACCTCATTGGTGACATGTGTCTATTAAGAACAGACTTACAATATGATTACATGTGATTACACATACACATGTCCAAGAGCTAAAAAGATTTTCTAATATCCATTACATTTACCAGGGAATATCAAATTATTTTTCTATTATAAATTTTGCAACCATATAATCAGGTTTACATTTACTTATCATAAGAGTATAGCTTTTAATGTTTGTTTTAAATTTCAAGCTTTCACAAATTGGCATATATATGTGTTATAAAACCTCCATATATTTCCCTCCTTTGGGGCCTAATCTCCAAACAACACAGCTGACACTATCTGTCTGTACAGCTGCATGTCTGACAATTACTTTCATAGCAGCTGAATATTTATAATTGGCCAAACAACAGAAGCAAGGGTATGAGGGAGCAGTTGGCCGTGGTGTCTGCACACAGTCAGATGGGCCTTGACTGCTGAGCGAGTGTAAAATGCCAAAGCCAGACTGCTTGCCGGTGCCTGGAAGGCAGTGAAGGAGCCAGCAGAGAGGGGATCAAAAACTGACTGACAAAAAATCTGACAAAAAGACTTCATCCATAAACATCTTCTGGCTTCTGCTGAGTGCTGACGATGATCACAACATCAAAACATTGTTTGAAGCAAAACCGTCCTGTGATATAAATTAAGCACACACTAATAATTGTTTTCGAACATTTTTGAGGAGTTTCGTCATGCAGCGTAGTTTTTAGCATCGCCTTTTTCTTCTGGAGGCTGATTGAAAACTAATGTTGCTGTTGACATCTGCCTCTCCAAGCTGTTATTAAACCAATGTTTATAATTACAGTTGCTGAGGAAAGGGAGATGTGGGTGGCCTGAACACATTGTCACCTCCTTCTCAAAGGAAAGAGGTAAGGGATAAAATAACACAGCAGCTCAGATTCTTCTGTTGGAATAACTGACCACATTGTTGGTTCATTCAGAAGCTGTTTTTATACAGATTATATTGTGCTCAGGAAACTGGATTTTGTCACTTGGATCCTCACATCACAGGTGTTCAAAACATTTCTTTTTCTTACAGATAGATGGCACAACATTTGAAAGTGTTTGGGAATCAAAAATATGTCAGAACTAAATTATTTAATTTCAGCAAGGGCAGCACATAAAAAAATCACAGGGGTGTCTGTCTTTTACCGCAAGATGACAGTGTTAATGTGTCATAATGTACTTTAGATCATCCACCCCGTAGAGATGGTATTCAGGCTAATGTGGAAGTTTAATTGCTGCTAGTGATTTTTGCGATTTTGTGTCATCCCAGGGTGATGGCACATCTTGTTCTTGCTATTTCTACTGAATAATCATTAAGTAATACTGATTCTTCAATGTACTATGTATTCTACTTAAATGTATTCTTCAATGGAGCTTTACAGCTCGGCCAGATCAAACCTGAAGAAGGGCATCAACCAGGAGAAAGCAGCCTATGCCAGAAAGGTTGAGGTACATCTCAAGAAGGCAAACCCCCGACGTGCTTGGCAGGGCATCCGTGAGCTTCTTAATATGAACTGCTCCAGTGCTCCCACCATCAGAACCAGGTCAGACCTAGCAGAAGAGCTAAATTTCTTTTTTGCTCCAGATTTGAAGCTGGAGAGGAGCAGGATGCCCCCACGCTGCTGCCCGCTGACACCCTGGCCCTCACTGTGAGCACAGAGGTGGTCAGGAAGTTGCTCCGCGGTGTGAACTCAAGGAAAGGCTGCCGGTCCTGGCAGCATCTAGGGGAGGATACTGAGAGATGGTGCGGAACATCTAGCAGTTTTTACATCTATCTTTAACCTCTCACTGGCCACCTGCACAGTCCTCAGCTGCCTGAAATCTGCCATCATCATACCCGTCCCCAAGAAAAAGTCTTTTAGCAGCCTGAATAACTACAGACCTGTGGCTCTAACCTCCACAGTGATGAAGTGCTTTGAGAAGCTGGTCCCAAGGAACATGAAATCACCAGTTTGCTTACAGAGCCAACAGGTCCACTGGTGATCAATAAAGGTGGCTCTCCACACAGTGTGTGAACACCCTGGCAGCTATGCGAGGATGTTGTTGGTAGACTTCAGTTCTGCCTTCAACCACACTTGTTCCAAGCAGACTGTTGTTCAAACTGCACGGTCTTGGTATCGACGAGCACACCTCCTCATGGATCGGGAGTTTTCTCATCAAAAGCAGGCACTCAGTCAGGCTGGGGGATTGCTACTCCTCAACCCTGGCTGTGAGCACTGGGCCCCCCTACCCCCCAGGGCTGTGTGCTCAGTCCAAAGCTGCACACCCTGTACACCCACGACTGCGCCCTGATTAACAGAGGCAACTTCCTTGTGAAATCTGCTGATGACAATACTGTAGTGGGGCTGATTACAATTAATGACGAGTCAGCCTACAGGGAGGAGGTCCTGAACCTCACCACTTTGTGCTCCCTCAACAACCTGGCACTGAACTTCTCCAAAACCAAGGTGGTGCTGGGTAGGGGTTTTGGCTGAGGTTCATGTCGAACATTTTATTGTTGCTTTACATTCATAATTCACTGTATTTGGTAGTGAAATTGTACTTTCTCCTCAACTCCATTGATTTTGCAGCCGCTTCTGATGACAAATTTATTATATATAATGTGTTGCTTTACATCAATTCAATAAAATACTTAAATTAGCCACAACTAAAAAAAACCCAAAAAACTAAACAGCTGTGGCATTAAATATGAATGCCTCATTAATAATAACCTGGTGACACATGTAATCTTGCTTAATAACATATTTTAATGTTAGTAACTCTTGCCATTTTGATTATGCTTTAAATGTACTTTTAAATCAAATTTTAATTTTCTCTTTAAAAACTGGTATTATAGCATCACAGCAGCAGAGCACTGAAGTACATTTAAAGTACAGTTAAGTACTGTATTGTGCTTAATTACAATTTTAAAGTATTTCAGTGTTTTTTTCAGTTCCACATTAGACGTGAACTCATAATTTTCATTACCGATTCATAGTATGAATTTCGAAAACATAATTTGCAGATCAATTATGATGTCATATTCAATAAATACACTGTATTTAAACGACTTTATTTATTTATTTATTTTTGTTGGTATTCTTGGTATTTTTACGCACCAAAGACACGCAGCTCGTCTAATCGTGTTGTAAACAGAGATTACAGCGACAAAAAAAAAAAAAAATTATTCCTGATCCTGATTTATAAAAATGAAACCAGATATTGATTCATCCTTGAGGATACATTCAAAAGCTAGTCAACAGATGAATTACAAAGGCCAACATTTTTTAAACTTAGACAACTGAAATCAGGACTTTTAGATTAATTCTAATTCAATCGCCATGGTGTCGGCGAGTTAGTACATTCAGCAGTTAGTACTGTACATTCATTGGCAACAGGAACAAAAGATAATTTGAGGACAGCGAACATTTTTTCACTACAATGCTCCTCCCCCCTCCCCACAGAGCCCGATCCCTCTGAAAACTTGGATTCGTCTTCCACCGTGCGTAAAGGCGAAGCTTCTGCGGAAAACATCATGGCAGACGCTGCCGTCCAGCCCGACGCGAGGAGCGGCGGTATTGTGGTAAAAAAAAAGATAAAAAAACATGAGAAAACAGGACAGAAAGCGCAGAACGAGTGCTTGCATGACATGGAAAAGTTAACTTATTCCTGGATGCACATGCGCTACTGCTGCGCAGTCAGCTTTACCTCGTAAATAAATGTATTTACTTCTTGCTCACACGAGGCTCTTAGATTTATTCAGTCTCAGCGCGACTACGACGATTGAAAACGATGTATTGACTAAAGTATAATATTTGTCTTTATTTTTGTTCCAAGATAAACGATGACTGGTCCGGATACACTTTAGATCTCTTCAGCTACCCGACGCACTACTCCGACGATTTAAGCTCCGTCATCATTCCGCATGGGGTGATTATGGACAGGTACGACACCAGCCTAAAAACGAACTAACACAATCCCTGCCAGTACCCCTGTCATATTTATGTAGCTATTGTTTTCAGTGACACAAAAACATTGTACTGGAAAACTTTGTAGTAAATATCCAACAAACTCTGACGTGTAGAATGATTTACGTGGAAACTAGAAATGTTCAAATGAAATAAACATGCTGCAACATGTTTTGCGTTTCGCATTTTGACACAGCTTTCTAGATCTGTAATGATAGAAAAGCTCTGTGGCGTCATATTAATCATCATTTTTGTTCTTTCTGAAAAAACAACACCAGTATTCTTGTCAAATCATGTAATAACGTTTAGTACTCGTCGTTATTGTTTGTTTTGTGTCTGGATCTTCCATCATGTAAGAGTGATGGTATGAACAATGGTTACTCCTGAATAGCAGGTGCAGATACAGTACAGTATAGATACAGTATGTTCAGTATGTGAATCGGTTGGTTTGTGCTGTAAATTGTTTTGACTGGTGAGACAAGAAAGTTCCTATAGTAGTCCATTGTAAAAACAGTGTCACGTTATCATTCCTTTACTGTATTAAAGGAAGGGTACATATTGTGAATTCAAATGACGTTAATATGCTGTAAACATACAATAATTTATTGACCAAAAAATGCACATTTGTCTTAATTATAACCTCCTTTTTTAAAGAAATAATGTCAATTTGGTATTTATTCAAACGGGCTGTACGTTAACTATGTAAGAGGAAAACTCGCATAAAACATACCATGATGGCAGGGTTAGAAGGTTGGTAGGGTTTGCTTGGTTGAAGCGTTCTCATGTAGCAGGTTAGAAGGTTAATGGTGTTTTTATTGATGAAACAACCAACCACAGACAGATCCTGTGTCAATACATGTTTGGCTAAAATGCAAAATAATTATTATTATTTTTTTGGTTAGCAATGCACAGAATTTAGGGCTGACACAATAAAATATATTCACTATTAATTAATCCAACGTGCAGTATTTCTCATGTCTAGTCAATTGTTCAGTCTTTACAATATCGGAAAAAAAGTTCAATCTACTCAATTTGCCAAAAAAAACCAACAACATTAGGAATCAAGAGAATAGATATTAAGTTACGCAAATAATAAAAATAATAATAATAATACATAATAAAACAAAGCTTCTGGACCGGAAGTGATTTTATTAATATTCAATGAAAGATATTGAGGACCACGAATAAGGTTGGGGCAAGACATTTCAAATACACTGTAGTTTGACATCTGGCAGCTGAATGACATGAATTAAAAAAAAAAGCATAGTATAGGACCTTTAATAATTGTCATTTTGGCAACAGCTTTATTAATAAGATGAAAGGGTTAGGGCTACGCTCAAAGTCCCATGAGACACACAACCTTGCTTTAGATTAATCTTGTGTTGTTTACAGGATAGAACGTTTGGCTCTGGACATAATGGATGACTTGGGAGACCATGACATTGTGGTGCTGTGTGTCCTGAAGGGAGGATACCAGTTTTGTGTTGACTTGGTGGACAGGATCAAAGCTCTGAGCTGCAACTTTGACCACACAATCCCGATGAAGGTCCACTTTATCCGTCTGAAGAGCTATCTGGTGCGTCTCACCCCACTGAAATGCTGAATGAGACAGTTTGTCTTATGGCATGTGTGACAATAGTGAGTGATAATGTGAGTGTGAAGACTCTTCACACTCACATTATCACCGATGATGTCAGCGCTGTGAAATCTGTTTGATATGAGTGTAGTGACCTGTCTGTGATTGTGCTTTGTAGTGAGTAGGATACTATTAAATTCATTCGTTTAGAGTTAAGAGGTTCCTGTCCATTTTTGTAGCAGTGTTTAGGAAAAATGACACACCAAGGTAAAAGCAATTATTCTGAACTTGCTGACTTTTTGGAACTTTTACTGGTTTTGATACACCAGCTTATAAACTCTCCACTTTTCTGTATTTTGATTTCCCCAGAATGACCAGTCAACACCGGATCTTCACATTGTTGGGGCAGAAGATATGTCTTTTTTAGCTGAAAAGGTACTACTCTTTTTTTAATCTCTATTGATATTTCCATTACTCCATTAAATCTAGCAAATGTTCATAAAGTGTTTGATTTAATGATTATAGACTCTAATGCAACAAATACATAGAAGGGATGTGGGGTTGGGGGAGTACTGATAGATGGTAGCCTCTAGAGGGCAGCATTTCCTTTAGTTTGTCATTTCCCTCTAGACCAGTGCTTCTCAATTATTTTCTGTTACGCCCCCACTAGCAAGAAAACAATTTGCGCCCCCAACCCCCATTCTCTGCCTCGCCTATAAATATCAGTTGTCTATAAAATTGTTATAAGTACACCTCTGCATAACACTGTATCCTTATTAACATTAAAGAAACCAAAAAGAAAAAAAACATAGTTCAATCTATAACAAAGAATAATTTTATTAACATTATTTTTTAGTTTACAGTTTAACAGAAACGTTTCAAGTGCATCATTTTGCCTGAAATAATAAAAAAAACGTGTTTAAACTGTAAACATTATTGACCAACTTATTGCTCCATTTGTTACTGAAAAATAAAATTACTGTAAGTAAAATCAATAAATAATAAAAATTCAAATTCATTTCAGTAACGTTAACTGAGGAGCACAATATATAAATCACCTTAACATACAAAACAAAAACGAATAAATAAATTTGTGCTGATTTTTTTCTTTTTTTTATCAAAAATGAGGAAGTCAGGATTAATGGTTACAATGAGCTGGTTTAGGCAGTGATACTGAACTCTCAGCTCCTGCTCAATGTTTCAGCTCCTCTGCTTTGGTTTGGGGTTTTTTTCACTGAGCAGTTTGGTACGCCACCTTATATAATGCTAACAGAGCTCGCTGGTTTACAGAAGTAGCATTCATAAAGCGGGAAGATTGCTGGCAATATTCGGCGTGTAATGTCTTTAAGCAACTACTTAATTTATTAGGCTTCACTTTGTCCGCTGCTAGCATTATTAGACACAGTGAACACACGAGTCTCTCCTCGTCTCAAACTGTAGTCACAGTGAAGCTCAGCGCTACAGCGCTTCTTTATAGTTCCTTGAGCAAATACTCCCTACGCACACCTGACAATGAGAGCGCCACTGCTAACTACTGTAGTGGATGTGCAATTAAACTTTATTCTAGTACGACAAAAAAAAGCATGTTCCCTAGGGTCACACGCCCCACTATTTGAGAAAGTGGGGCGTGGGTGTTACCCACTATTTGAGTAACACTGCTCTAGATCCAGCATAATCGGTTCAGTGCCTCCCTAAGCTAGATCAAAGATGACAGATCCTGACAATCCCAGCGGTGATCAGATACCAACTGTTATAAAGTAATTACCCAAAGGCCTCTCCCACTTTATCTCAGCAGAGGGCATCTGTAAATGGGAGGATATACCCACTATCACTGTAGATCAGGAAGATGACAGCAGCCTTATTGTTACTCTTATCTTGTTACCATGTGATGAAAATCAACGCAAACCACTGGACTGGAACGTGTGTGGGTGTGTTTCTGCTGAGTGTGACCATCTGACAGAATCTTCATCATAGGTGATGCTTCCAAATAGATTTCCAATCAGGAGGCCATTGTGAACACAAGATAATGTTATTTTTCCAAGTACCTCTTGAATTTAAACCATCCTAATTTCTTTTCTTTCACTGATATTTGCCTTTTTGAAAAAATTATTGCAATGCTGCTAGCTCAAGCCGCTGAAAATTATTCAAATGAAGTTACAGCTTATTAACTCACACTCTGTGATGGGCACCAGAGGTTGGCCTTGCTTTTTTTTAATCGTAGGAGTGACAAGCCAGCATCTAAAAAAACCACTGTAGACAGTTGTAGTCATACAGCATTTATAGATTTGTTTTTTGGAAGATAAAAACCTGGGTTTGAGTCCCGCTCTGTGCAGAGTTCGCATGCTCTCCCCGTGTCTGCGTGGGTTCTCTCCGGGATCTCCGGCTTCCTCCCACCCCCAAAAGCATGCGCTTCAGGTTGATTGGCCGGTCCCAAATTGACCGAAGGAGTGAGTGTGTGCATGAGTGATTGTTTGTTTCTATGTGGCTCCACGGTACACTGGCGTCGTGCCCGGAGTGTCCCCCGCCTCACGCCCTGAGACTGCCGGGATAGGCACCGGCTCCCCCGCGACCTGCGTAAGCGGATTAAGCGGGTTGAGAAAATGAATGAAAAAAAAAACAGGAGTGCTTTTATTTTAGAAGGTGTATCCAATGAATGTTTTTATCACTACACTACACTAAAGACTAAGTAGGAATCTTAACTTCAGATTTGCTTGCAGTTCACGCAGCAGCATTTGAAACAGCACTCCTGAATGATTATTTCTTTCAGGTGTTATGTGCACAACTTTCTTTCATTCATTATTTTCTGTTCCAGGTGTTTGTTTTTTTTAAGCTGCTGTAGACACTAAGAAACTGTGTGAGTGTGCATGTCTTCAGGCTATTTGCAGAGAGTGCATGTCTGCTTTCGCACTCCTTGTTTTCTCTCCAAGCGAATTTGTCTGTAATCGTGTGTGTGACTGTCTAAAAGGACTTATTCCATCACTACTACAGTGAGCATAAGGCAACAAGAGTATTTGTTGTTAATGTAAATCAGCTGATCAGTTCGCTCACTCACACACCTCTCAGCCTAGCTCTGACACACAGGCTCGCTGTAGCCAGGTGTGGCACAAATGCCTGAAACATGAATAGCTTATGAAGTTATAAGCGTGAGACATTGCCAACTGTTTTTTCTTGCAGTATGTTAAGTGTGCTTGTGAATCCCCCTGCAGGGAAAAACTAAATTCAGTATCACAAGGAACGTGTTACTCAGTTCATGTTACATCTTTGTCTCACTGCAGCACATCCAACAGATGGTATCTTCCCTTTTCTGAGTGGACTTTCATGTATAGCTCGTTTCTTTTTTTCTTCATTTCTCCAGGGTTTAGTCCACTCTAAATAAAGCTGTGTGATTAATGGGACCTAAACAAAGCTCGGCTGAATCCTTTCTTTGGAACTTAGAGTAAGGTTACATGGTTAAGTTTTTTATCAGGACCCAAGTGAAATGAAGCTTAGATTGTCACTTTAAATAGCGTCCAGTTGTCGCCGGGTGATTAGACAAACATTTGCAGAATTCCAGCTATTTTAGTGTGACAGTCAAGGAAGGATAATATTGGACATCCAGTCTGAACAAGGCTGGCAGAGTTCTACTTTCAATCAGAAATGCAATTCTAATTTCCCTCTGATTTACTCTCAGGCACTTCTGTGATTCTGTTCAGCAAAAAAACTTGCTGTACAGGTTAACTTGCGAGTCTTTTGTCACTTCTCCTTTCCTCCTCACCAGCCGCATAGTTTGCCTGTGGGACTTTAATCTTGGAATGTGAATGTGGTTGATCAGAAGATACATTTGTTTATTACCTGGAACTTGCTAACCAAGAATATTTGTTTACTTCCCTCCCTTCTTCTCTCCCCAACACACTACATAAGAATGTTCTGATTGTGGAGGTGAGTAAACAACCATTTTAATTATCTTCCCTTTCTCTCTGCCAATTGAGCCTGTTGCATTTCTTGGTGTGGTTGGCTATCTAGGTCAACAAAAGTTTTTTGTCTTTTGTTTCTTTGATAGGAGTTCAATTGGCTGACCAATATTTGGGAAATAAGAAAGCAGTTTTTTTTCCCAACATGATCATTTACAATACTTTATATTATATGAACAATGATTGAGCCTTTTATTGGAGGAAGACACGAAATAAGTAATTACAGTACTCCTCTTAGTTTCCTTTCGGCTTTTCCCTTCAGGGGTCGCAACAGCGAATCAGTTGCCTCCATCTAAGCCTGTCTTCTGCATCCTCTTCTCTCACACCAACTACCTTCATGTTCTCTTTCACTACATCCATAAACCTCCTCTTTGCTCTTCCTCTAGGCCTCCTGCCTGGCAGTTCAAAACTCAGCATCCTTCTACCAATATATTCACTATCTCGTCTCTGGACATGTCCAAACCATCTTAGTCTGGCCTCTCTGACTTTATGTCCAAAACCTCTAACATGTGCTGTCCCTCTGATGTACTCATTTCTGATCCTATCCATCCTGGTCACTCCCAGAGAGAACCTCAGCATCTTCATCTCTGCTACCTCCAGCTCTGCCTCCTGTCTTTTCCTCAGTGACACTGTCTCTAGACCAAACAACACCGCTGGTCTCACCACAGTTTTGTACACCTTTCCTTTCATTTTAGCTGAAACTCTTCTATCACACATCACACCTGACACTTTTCTCCACCCGTTCCATCCTGCCTGGACAGGCTTCTTCACCTCTTTTCCACACTCTCCATTGCTCTGGACTGTTGACCCTAAGTACGTAAAGTCCACCACCTTCTTGATCTCTTCTCCCTGTAACCTCACTCTTCCACTTGGGTCCCTCTCATTCACACACATGTACTCTGTCTTAGTGCGGCTAACCTTCATTCCTCTTCTTTCCAGGACAAACCTCCACCTCTCTAACTTCTCCTCCACCTGTTCCCTGCTCTCACTGCAGATCACAATGTCATCTGCAAATGACATAGTCCATGGAGATTCCTGTCTAACCTCGTCTGTCAGCCTGTCCATCACCATAGCGAACAAGAAGGGACTCCGAGCTGATCCCTGATGCAGTCCCACCTCCACCTTGAACTCTTCTGTCACACCCACAGCACACCACACCACTGTCTTACAGTCCTCATACATGTCCTGCACCGCTCTAACATACTTCTCTGCCACTCCAGACTTCCTCATACAATACCACAGTTCCTCTCTGGGCACCCTGTCATAAGCTTTCTCCAGATCTAAAAAAACACAATGCAGCTCCCTCTGGCCTCCTCTGTACTTCTCTATCAACATCCTCAAAGCAAATACTGCATCTGTAGTACTCTTTTTTGGCATGAAACCATACTGCTGCTCACAAATGCTCACTTCTGCCCTTAGTCCCATAACTTCATTGTATGGCTCATCAGCTTTATTCCTCTGTAGTTGCCGCAACTCTGCACATCTCCCCTGTTCTTAAAAATGGGCACCAGCATACTTCTCCTCCATTCCTCAGGCATCTTCTCACTATCTAAGATCCTGTTGAACAACACAGTCAGAAACTCTACTGCTACTTCTCCTAGACACTTCCAAACCTCTACAGGTACTGTATATCATCAGGACCGAGTGCCTTTCCACTCTTCAACCTCTTCAATGCCCTCCTAACTTCATCCTGACTAATCTTTACTACTTCCTGGTCCACAACAGTCACCTCTTTTAGTCCTTGTTCTCTCTCATTTTCCACATTCATCAACTCTTCAAAGTACTCTTTCCATCTTCCCATCACACTACTGGCACCTGTCAATAGACTTCCATCCCTATCCTTAATCACCCTAACCTGCTGCACGTCCTTCCCATCTCTGTCTCTCTGTCTTGCCAGCCTGTATTGATCAGTCTCTCCCTCCTTACTGTCCAATCTAGTATACAAGTCATCATAAGCCCCTTGTTTGGCCTTTGCTACCTCTACCTTCACCTTACGCTGCATCTCCCTGTACTCCTGTCTACTCTCCTCAGTCCTGTGTCCCACTTCTTCTTAGCTAACCTCTTTCTCTGTATACACACCTGTACCTCCTCATTCCACCACCAAGTCTCCTTATCTAATTTCCTTCCAGATGACACACCAAGGACTCTCCTACCTGTCCCCCTGATCACATTAGCTGTAGTTGTCCAGTCATCTGGAAGCACCTCCTGACCTCCCAGAGCCTGTCTTAACTCCTTCCTAAAAGTCATGCAACGCTCTTCCCTTTTCAACTTCCACCATTTTGTCCTCTGATCTGCCTTTGTCCTCTTCATCTTTCTCACCACCAGAGTCATCCTACACACCACCATCCTATGCTGTTTGGCTACACTCACATCTACCACTACTTTGCAGTCACTGATCTCCTTCAGATTACACCGTCTACACAAGATGTAATTACATATAGAGGAAATAAATAAATAATGTGCTCAAACAATATGATGATTACTCATTGTATGTAAACATCACATGAGCTAACATTTGTCATCAGACAGCTGTAAACATGACTGCTTTATTTAAAATAGAATTTTAAGTGAAACCAGGATTGGAAAAATTAAACTATTTTGAAACATTTTCACTCTCTCTCTCTCTCTCACACACACACACACACACACACACACACACACACACACACACACACACACACACACACACACACACACACACACACACACACATATGATATCAAGATGCTCAACTAATGGCTAAAGATGGTCCAACATTTAGTAACAGAATGTAAGATGCTACCTGGATCTGCGTACACGGGGAAGCACAACCAAGTTGGTGGAATAGTGGAACATCTGCACCCTGGATGTACTAGACATATCCGAATCCCAGTGGGATAGATCACCAAAGGTGGTCGAAAACAACAGGGCCAACAAAGTGGTGTGGAATTTCAGCTTCCAAACTGATAAACAGCTGCTGGCTAACAACTAGACATGGTGGTGGTAGCAGTAGAGGGAAGTGGTGACAGATAAGGTGGTACTATCTGGCAGCGACATCAGGAAGAAGGAAGACGAAAAGGTTGAGAAGTACCAAGGGTTGAGACAGGGACCATTGTGGTCAATGTAGTCGTAGGCTTGCTCAGGGTGGTGAATCCCAAAGTTAGAGAGAGGCTACATCAGATTCCAGCAACTGAAGGCTAATTCTTAAAGAGCGCGGTCCTGGAAAGAGTTATGATTCTGCACAGAACCCTCAAACTCCCAGGCCTCTCGTAAAGGACCAGAACTTGACACAGATACAGCTCATCGAGAGTAGAGGGACTTTTTTTTTGAAAGATAGATAATGTAGGTGTTAGAATGTTGTTGTTGCATCTACAGTTAGTTGCATTATATGCACTGGGCTGAAAATCAAATAATACATGCTCACGTGGTTTATTATTTAGGCATGTAATAAATTAAGTTTTTAAGTGTGCTTGAAAAAAAACCCATTTATCACACAGTTAGAAAATGTGGATAAAGTCAAAACTACACATACTAGCTGATCCAAATTCTGCACGGATCTTAGCCATGATGCATAGTTGTGCCTTTAATAATTCTTGAAATTTTTGAGATTTTTGTGGAAAAAGTATTTTAAGGTGACTGAAGGTTGATTATCTATTCATTTATTCATTTTCCTAACCCGCTTACGCAGATCGTGGGGGAGCCGGTGCCTATCCCGGCAGTCTTAGGGCGTGAGGCGGGGGAAACTCCGGGCACGACGCCAGTGTACCACGGGTTGATTATCTACTCCTTTTTCTACATTTTCAGATTTAATTTAACTTGTGCTTAAGATGACACAATCTCTTTCAAAGTCAATGCATGTGTAAATATTTCTTTCTCTTTTCATTGATGAGACATATCCTGATGCGGTGTCACAATTTTTTGAGGTACCAGTGAGATATGTTATCTTCATATAATGTTATTTCAGATAATTTAATCAATCTCCAGGTGAACTGTACATCGCAATCATCAATAAATACTTCTTGATGTTTTTTCCTTTGTATTATAATCAGTGGAAAAGATTTTCTTGAAGAAAGTGAATTGATTGTCCTCCCCTTTGCTTAAGTGTCTCATAGGGTACAGTGTACCGATACTGAAATGTTATGATCGGAATGACTAACTGCTTTCATGGTGACCGAATATGTGAGTCATGGCAAGTTTGTGTAATAACTTTTAAGCACAGATAAGTTAAAGTGATTTATATATAGTAAAACATTTAAAAATAAAAAAAGGCAGGTTAAAAAAATTAAGAGCTAATTTTCTAATGATTTATTTTTTTAAGTGAGTAATGCTTAAGATAAGAATCAGCATTAAATGAGTGACAGGATCCTCCAGCCCTCGTTCTGTATGCTACCATTAATAAAAAATATTAAACTTAAGTCTGTAAAGACAATTATTCCAAGATTAAGTGTATGCTGACCTCTGTCTACAAAGCATATTTCTGTGGCTTTGTTCCACAGCTACATATACAGTACCACTTTTAAATGCAAGGTCAATCTGTGTAAAACAAATGCTGGTTTTAAATTCTGTTTTTTGGACAAACTTAGAGAAGGCTTGTAAACTATTATATAATTGTAGCACAGTGTAACCAACTAACTTTATTTGCGCTCCGCCTTGAGACAAATCTGGTTTTGGTCTCCATTGTTGTTTCCCTTTTTTTCTCACTCCAGTTTTTCTGTTTCCTTTTATAGGCCATTATTGGCACTGGCAAGACTATGAACACTCTCCTGAAGTATGTCAAAGCCTTCAGGCCCAAAATGATTAAAGTAGCTGGGTAAGTTGTGACTTGGAAGACCTTAAAACCAAAAGCAGCCCTGTCATGTTGCTTTGTGAATCACTAAGTTTCCGCCTTTTAGTCTAGACTAAGAGAGGGAGACAAAGAAAGGTTAGGTGACTCTTTTTAAATGAATACCAAACCTTATGTTTTACGTGACCAAACAAAAGAGATCTTGTATCATAACGTCTTTCGTTTAATTTTCCCAGATTGCTGGTCAAGAGAGTCCCAGATAACTCTGGATGTTTTCCTGACTGTAGGTACCTGACCAACCTTGTAGCAACGTTTTTATATGTTTATGAGTTAATAATTCTCTCACAGATAAATCAGCTGTGACCGCGTGCAGGCCAGTTAGTCAGCGGACTATAGAAAGACGTTCAAATATTTTTTTATCTGATTGCAGATGTCGGCTTTGAGATACCCAATTGGTTTGTGGTTGGATACGCCTTAGACTACAATGAATATTTCAGAGACCTAAATGTAAGTTTGCATCATCTTCCTTTAAGACAACAAGAATTTACTACTCAGTCATCAAAGGGACATCAAAGGAAACCATTTGTGTATTGAATATCATTGTTGACTGCTTGTTTGTTGTTTTATGGCTTCTCTATTTTTTAGCATATCTGTGTAATCAACGAAAGCGCAAAGATGAAATACAAGATTTAACAAACAAGGATTATGGAAGTGGGGACTGTCACACAGATGTCACGTAACAGCAAGCAAGCCAGAACATTTTCCTCAAGATGCCATTCACTCACACCTGCTATTGTGACATTTGATCTGGAGTGTCCTTTTTTATGTTCTGTGAAACTTATATTCCTTTAACAACAGACACTGACATTGTATTTTTCTAGCAGAGCTACAGTAGCAGATGAATAACCTCGTTTTAAATTTACAACCATATTCTTTGATTGAAATGGAAAATGTCTAATGCTAAATTGAGATGTTCATTGTTTAAGTCTAATACATGTTAGTTTTTATGTGTGTGCAATGTGAAGAACCTGATTATAGTGATCTGTATGAATGTGTAATGAGATAGCAAAGGAAAAGCTTTTTTGTTTAACGTTCTCATTGATTGTGTTTTGCCTTTTTGTCATTTCTGGAGGTGGTTTTCTTATTACTGTTAATATTCAGATATAAAAAAAAGAAGTAGGTCTGCAAACACTTGGTGAAAAAACTACCTTTTAATTTTTAAGTGTAGTGGGAAACTTGTCATGTCTGTATGTACTTTTAGAATTTTTCAGTAAATTAGAAAAAATATTTTAACCATTTCTGTGGTCTATCATTCTCTGTTAATGTGCAAAATGCATTTTCAGATGCTGATGTTTGCTTAAAGTGCTATCCTATCTAAGTTCTATTGAATAATCACGTGAAGAATAAGAAGAAATACGCTTCAATAATCTCCGTAGGGAAATTGTCTTTGCACTCTTTTTACTAGATATTGAACATGCATGTACATGTGTGTGTACAGGCCTCTGAAAAAAATACACACGCCAGGGGCCTGTAAACATGCAAATGTATAGTGAGGGGCAGAACCACGGGCAGTTCCTTTGTGATGTGCCCCAAATGACCAGCTTGTGGGCGGGGGGATGGGGTGGGGTGTCTTGTTCAGTGCTCAGGATTTGAACTGACACCTCCCACTCCAAATCCACATGGGCCTTGAGCCAGCGACTCTCCGGTCCCCACTCCAAGACCTAGTGGACTGAGCTACTGCCACCCCTAAATCCTAAATTACCAGAGGATGGTTTTGATCCATCGACCTCTGGTTTATGCGCCCAGCACGCTTCTGCTGCGCAACTTTGCTGCATACTATTTGGCTAATGGTATACTACAAAAGACCAGAGTCATTAAAGCATTGAGGTCTCCTAAAACGTTTGTTTTCAGTATGATTGTGTTGTATAGTTATAAGATGTATCAAACAGTAGTTTATCAATGAAACTGCAAAATAAAAGAGAACAAAAATTGTCATTGCTTAGCTAATTTTTGTAAATCAAGAAACACAACAAATGAGACAAAACCATTGTTCTTTTATTACCAAATGCTCCTGGGAATTACCTTTTATCTACCTTTTAACTGAACTATGCTCCAACCATTAATGAAATCAAAAATACGTAAACAGAATATTGTTAGCATCTCAGATTTTAGAATAAACAGGTACTCATTTCTTTTGTTACTGATTAAGAAAAAAAAATGCAGCATCCATTCTTACAAATTTTCCACCAAAATACCAGTCAGGAAAAATGGTTACAGCAAAATGAATGCGAAGAATAAACAAAACAATCCTGTATAATACATTAAATAAAAACGGTAAAAGTGCGAGGATTTCTAACATAGCAAAAATTTTAAAAAATATTTCCGTCATTTTCGGAAGCAGTTCACAGGTATGAGTCAACAAAATTTACATAATTGTCAAAAGCACATTTCCACAGAAGTGCCTGGACAGGGCAGATTTGTTCAAGTCTTCTCCGTAAAGTGACTAAACTGTTAATCCTAAAAACAGGTGGTTCCGTATGTTGGGAAGAATAAAGGGTCATTTGTCAAGGGTCTGATTTATTTTTTGTCTGTTGTTTTAATCAGTTTAATCTGTTTGTTGTAATCAACTGGAAGTGTGTGCATTTAACTTGATAATCTGCTCTGAGTAATCAACAGTGATACTACAATGAAAGTAAGTATACTGAGAGATGTACGTGATATCACATTCTACCCACACTGCCATTCACATAACAGCCTTGCTTAATTTACATTTATACCAGGACACGTCCGCGTTCAGACTTGCTCAAACGAAACGAATGCGGCTAGGATTGTCATGCGAAATGTAATCGTATCACTGCGTCTGTGTGCGTTGCTTCTGAATTTGGAGCCTCCACTCGGTCAACGCCATTGAAACTTGAAAAAACAAAACAAGAAAACTTCTTCATAGTGTAGCGGCCATTTTTTGTAAAGTCGTGTCTGATTGGTCTGAATGAATACAAAGCCGTTTGCGATTGGCCCATAGCCTCCTGTTGACCGAAGGTGGACTCCCACAGTCACAAACGCTGGAAGCAAAAAATTCCAGCTACAAAATTGCACCATGCGCCTCCCTTGAATGGATCAGGAATAATCACCGGGAAGATGTTTTTCCTCAACTTATATTAATTCATCACAACGTCAGATCATCCTTGGAAACTCACGCTATGTTTTTACGTTGTGTTCTCGCGTTTATGGACAACAACCTTCGGTGTTGCCCGCTTTTGACTCCGAAAAACTACACAGGTAACTTTTTTTACTTTAGCCTTTAGCATTAATGCTAATCACAACGAACAGCCTGACAACACAGTGGGTTTTGTTGTGGTTTTGCCAACTGGCTTTTGAAGTACGATTTACAAACTTAATATGGTATAAAGCAACTAGACTAATCGTGTTGTAAATTCACATTTTCTTAAAAATAACGTCAACCGAGGAAGTAAAAGACTTGTAGTGGTCGCGTGAGAGCCACAGCTCGGCATGCCGTGTGAGTTGACCAGCTCGAAAAATTAGAAATTCAAATTCGCCATCTCTAACTAACATACTCTGTGGTTTTCTTATCGGATTACGAATACTAGTGTGAGTTTAATGGACTTGTGCTTTTCATTTTTGTTTTTATTTGTGTATTGTAACATTGTTGGCGACCCCTAACGGGACAAGCCAAAAGGTAGTTTTATTGTAACATCGTTTGAACATGCGACCGACTTTTATTTGTCCCTGCCACCCATCTGTAGTCTGCTTGTTGTGGGCCATTCATGTTGATGTGCTCGAGGATAGTGACAACAAGCCTTTACAGTTGTGTGAATAATATGGCTGTGATTTTTCACGTCGCTGACTTAAGCCTGACCACAAAAGTGAAAGTAATCCTCGATTAGTCCTACATTTTGGACTTTTAAAGTAATTTTGTAACCGTTTTTATGAACGCACTTGTTCTGAAATTCAATCGGTTTGATATCATTTCTCCATCTCTGACTTTTGAGCAGTATCACCTAGGAAAGTTATTGAAGTGAACGAACTGTAGGTAGAATGACGTTACGGTAGGACTTGTTGCATGGTGTCGAATTTACCTCAAGTAAACACTGACGGTCTATTATTAATTACTGTACAATTGAGTTATTGATTGATAAACAAAATGGTGTGCAAATGCGCGTTTTCCCTTCTCTATCTTAACAGAATCATTGCTTAAGAATGGAGCAAACAAAAATGGACGTGTAAACTGGTCAGAGTGAATATTGCCCCTTCATCTTGCTGAGTAGACGTTTTTGATGTCAGCCTTAATGGATAGCAAGATTTCAAGTGTAGTCTAACAATGGCATCACGTTGGGTTCATTCTCCTGAAGAAGAGAAACATCAAACAAGATCATCTTTTTGTGAGGTGAGTACAGTTACAAGTCACACCCCAGATTCTTCACAAATGTTGTGAAATGATGAGTGACGTTTTTCGATTGGTCATCAGGAAATTGGCTATTATATGCCACTGGTTTCCAGTCGAATTTCCAGTTTGACACTTGACTCATCTATGTTGGCTTTAAGAGCTGCTTTTTTCACGGCCTTTATATTTAGCTAAATAATAAGTGAGAATTTGTCTGTCTTGTTCCTTTGGTTAGCTCCTTTAGATGAAGACGTCAAAATACAGTCTTCCTTTTCAGAACAACATTATTTTAGAATTGAAATTTTGATTCTAGTTCTCACTAGGGGAAGTCAGAGGAGGCGTTAGAACTGGAGCTGTTTATTAAGGCTGGTCTTCTACTTTTTTAAGATGTGACCCTTGTAGTACCAGAGAGGACACCATCTGCTCCTATGAACGCTCGTTGTCTAAATAATTATCTTGATGGTAAACTAGATAGCAATCCTCTACTCATTGAAAGGAAAGGAAATCTATGAAATAGTTGTCTTTCATTCTGTTTCCTTAATCTGGTTTTCAGTTCTCTCTTTCAGTTCTTTAATTATAAAAATTATTCACAATTAGCGAGAACCCGTGGAAATTCCACAATAAAACAATGTCCGACTTCATACCAAACATGTGGAAAGAATAAATAACTACCTTGTTGTATGGAGCTAACGCTACAAAGCTAACGTAGAAAGCTCCAGCTAAACAATAGCCAACTGATGCTAGCCGAGCTTGTGCCTCAACACAGCGTGTGACACGGTGATGTCGTGTATGCTAGCGCATATTCCTTTTAGATTACTTTACTACCTGAACAGTGATTTCTACATTTTACGTGAATGAATGAATAAATGAATAAATAAACTTTACGACTCATAAAGAAAGAAACAGACAAATATCCAACTGTCAAAGCATGTTTATCAACGCGTCTTCGACGTGGAGCTGTTATATGTCAGAAAATAGCCGGTTTTAAATCCGTCCATTCTGTGTGTACATGTAGACACGGGTCACACACACTAACGTCACAGCGGTTTTCGTCGCAGGGAAACACCCCCCGGATAGAAAAAGTTTTGGTTAGAGTGTCCACACGACAACGCAGATCCAACATTTTCAAAAAAATTACATTTTTGCCAGCGTTTTCGTTATCGTTGGATATCTGCTTTGTCATGTAACCGAAACCAAAAGCCTCGCTGTCTGATGCCTTACGCCACATCTCTTGATTCCTTCTAGCAGATGCGCCATGATTGGTTGGATGCTGTGATTGGTTGGGCGCTTGAATGACAGGTAGTGGGTGTAGTTAAAAAGGTGACGGCGTGAGGTTTTCAAGTGAGCTTATTCAAATATATAAATGAGGAGATGAACATCATAGAGCTCATACAAATAAATTATTCATTAAAGCTAAACTACTGAAAATACATGACATCATAAGGGGCAGTGGGGTGGGGGTGTCATGGGATGGCAGTGGCTCAGTGATAGAGCGCGCAGTAGAGTTGGCCATCTAATGTTCTGAAATCAGTGGTTTGATTCCTGCTCTCGCCCCAAAAAGAAAAAACACCCAGAGATGAGCTGACAGTGGGAGGTGTCAGCTCACCTCCAGAGCACTGCCGAGATGCCCTCGAGCAAGGCGCCATCTCCCTTACATGTTGCTCATTTGGGGCGCACCAAGCAGGTGCTGCCCACCACTCTACCTGCCTCTGCATGCGTACAGGCCCCCCTGTGTGTGTTTGTTTGTTCAGGGCCTGTACACACTAACATATGCATGTGATTGGATTTGACTAACTAGAGTGTGCTCTTAATTTCCCTTCGGGGATTACTACAGTATACAAAATTAAAAAAATAATAAAACAGCTCAACTCATGTATAAAGCAGCCAATAACACCATATTATATATTACCAGAAAATATACTAGCACAAATTTAGATGAATGAATCCTGCCATCAACTGAGAGGAAAAACAGCATTTTTATAGAAGAAAGCAAGAACAACACTAAAAACATTTTTAATTATTTTTTACTGGTGTAAAACTTTGGAACAAACTGGACAACGAAGTTAGGAACGCTATCTGCCTTTAAAAAAGCAATTAAAAACTTGACTTGGCAAGGCTATAGTTCTGATGCAAATGAAGGTTAAAGTCTTACACTGTTATGGCTTATTAAATTACATGTGTCATGCCTGTGAAAAAATATTACTGTGACCTTAGGGTAGCAATCGAGACAGTGAACGATATTTAAATTAGTAGTCAATACATACAAGATGTTATGACAATAATCTAAATGTGACATTCAATATATGAATTTGGTTGACAATGTGTTGCACTGAGAGAGATGTTGTTGATTCTGGGACGGGAATTTTGCAAGCCAATGGCTTCTACCCGTCAACCCTTTTTTTCTTTTTGGATGATGTTGTTGATGTTCCAAAACTAATGAAAGTGAAGTCTGCCATAATAACTTGTCTGGAAAGAAAAAAATAAACTGAATAAATAAATAAACCTATTGGCTTTTATTTGAATGGTCTAATATTAAGGAATACAAAGCTCCCATGTTATTTTAACAAACTAATACCCGTTGACCTGTCTATCAACTCATAATTCAGAGGTGATGTTACGGTTACACAGAAACGACTCCACGTAATATACATTTTCAGATGTTGTTACATAAGTATTGATTTGTAACAGCTACTACTTTTAACCAAGCCAGAGTTGTGACTGTTAGTTCAGTGGAAAGTTTTTTTTCTTACAATGCTAATTTTACCAAGGCAAATGGACTAGTTTTTGTACCTTACCGTGAAGAAACGTTATTTCAAAAGGTGTTTAATGTATTTTTGTGTTTATGAGCGTGTTTTAGATCCGATTGCTTTTGATTAGTAGGATGGTTGAGGACATCTCAGCACAATGCAGTCAATATAAATCTGTCTTTTAGTAGTCCGCCTAATTAGACTACTGGAAAAACAATTCTTATGTTAATTTTGAGTCAGGATCAGAAGAGTTCAAGGCTGATTGGAACAATGTGGACTCAACTGAGAAAAAGACTGTTAACCTTTCACAGTAACATTCATGACATCCATGTCAGGATATTTTTCCTCCTGTTTCACTTTCAGTAATGTAGTAATGGCGAATATAGTCCAACATGAGAGGTTGACTTTTGTTTAGTGTTCCATTGGTAAATTTGTGGCAACTGCTTGACTGGTGTTGTCTATGGGGTTATTTAGTTGCATAAATTATATTACTGATACCCACATTAACTGTTCGGAGAGCTGATTTATTTTTGTACATATGATAAGGCCTCAGTGGATGAAACCCATCGCTGCCAGAGTTGTAAGACTGTGAAAGAATATACTGTGCAATAGTTAAGGCACCTTCTTGACTAAAGCAGAATTAAATATGTATCATTTAAAAAGACGGCGGGTAAAACAGTGAAGGGAAATGGATGGATGAATTTAAAAAAACTAGCTATTGACAGTAAACTAAGAGAAGAAAAAATCTACTAAAAATGTCAGCTTAAGACGGGGCGAGGTCTGGTGCTCCTTACCTTCTAAACACAGGATGGACTGCCACCTTTTCAATGGGATTTATTTTACCATGTCATTTAAGTCCTAACAAATTGTTGCTCACTTTACATTTGTAACCATAGATACAAGCACTACCGTGTCCCACATCACTCCTCCTTTTCTTGAAACAAGCCATCATGCTGTCCAAAACCACACACTTGGGGTGTTGTTATGATGTTTTGTTAAATGTAAATTGGCAATGACTGTGTACAGAAGGTTTTAGTTGCTGTACTGTTGATGTTTGTGTAAAAAGGGTCAGAGGTGGGACT
Organism: Antennarius maculatus; assembly: GCA_013358685.1. Lineage (NCBI taxonomy): Eukaryota > Metazoa > Chordata > Actinopteri > Lophiiformes > Antennariidae > Antennarius > Antennarius maculatus. The sequence continues at coordinate 5,870,007 of CM023619.1, read as the reverse complement.
GGTAGTGCCACCATTTGTCTATTGTTTCACTTTTGTGCAGTGTTTGAACCAATCAAGAACTGGTACCAGTTCATTTCCAATTCTCAATACCCATTCATATTCTTAGTTATGGTTTAATTTTTTATTTAATTTTGAAAGCCAAAGAGTTCTAACGATGTTGTATAACAAAAAATAATATTGATATTTAGAGAATGTAAGAGTTCTATTTCCTGATGAATCAAGTTTTAAGAAACAACATTCAAGTTAAAAGGTTTTTGAGTTAGTCTGGGAATTTGTTTTTGTCAGCTGAGCACTGCATAGTTTTCAAACATTGCAGCTGATTTCAAGAGGCGGACAGACTTTCCTTGCACTGCCTGGTATTTTCGCTCATATTTTGAGTTTTCATGACAGATGCTGTTGGATTTTCTGTAGTAGAGTAGGGTATTTATTGTATCTGATTATAGCACAAGTTTAATTTCTGTTCTACATGAAATAAATTACTTTTATGGAAGATAAAGTATAATCTTTAAAGCTCTGTATGGGATATTGACAAACAGACCACCCTGTCAACACAATCTTGGACTAATCAAAACTCATTTAAAGCTAAATTTAGGCTGGCCGGCTTTTTCCAGAATCCCCCTACACAGGCATTGCTTGGCTAAATGATGTTAATAAATGGAATTGACCTTCAATTGGGTAGAAAATGTTACTTCCTGTGGCTTTAGTGGGAAAAATTAGAGATGCTTTTTCCTTTCGCAGGTTTTGTACAGTAATTATTCCCATATCCAGTCTTCCAATGTGAGGGTTAACTCACGGCTTTGGTAAAACTTTGTTAGAGAAATAAGTAAACAGCTTTGTTTCTGGATTTGTTTTCTCCAGGAAACCAAAAGCAACAATAAATAAGCCTACAAAGTGTTAAAGCATATGCTGCTGTTAGGTTGCACTGTGTGGGCAAGGGTTGAATGAAAGGGCATTTAAGGAAGAATCCAACATGAATGGTAGTCACAGGAATCTGTCACATCTTTGTACAACTGTGCTGCATGCATGAAACACACCACTGGTCTACAGGCTCAGTAATGATGCTCTGTACCTTTTCTTGCACTGCAATGCTGGAATGCTGAGGACATGCCATTGGCCCCCTGGATCATTATTTCAGGCTTTTCACAGTAAAGTGCTTGGTTTGGATTAGATGTGGTGTAGAATGTAACATTCCACAGAGAATGAGGTCTCATCACATTTTAAGGCTCTGCACTTGATGGATGTTTTAGAGCAGATGTCATGCAGTGCCTGTAATGAGTCATGTGCTGATGACATCAGAGTATACTGTCCATTTTTGCCATTTCATATCTACTGACAACAAAGCAAAGTAGAAATTAGTTTTTTTTTCAGTGTGCGCCCAGCCTCTAGATGTTTTGCTAAATCAAATGAAACACCAGTCTCAGTCAGTCTTGCACTGGTGTCATTATGTGTCCAATTATCATTAAAGGGACAGTAAACTCATTTTAAGTGACATGTATGTTATTCATCATTATGAAAAATAGAAGAGAAAATAAATTTTATATGTCTAGCATCATCCCTTTGGTCAGAAAACCTTAAAATCTGGGCTGCAGCAGCTTCCGCATCCAGTGGTCACGTGGGCGTCATACGTCATTGGTGACATACTTTGCTTGGCAGCCATAGAACACAGTGCGATCACCGAAGCGATAAACCCGATAAAAATCATGGTTACCTGCGAGGTGAACGGTTGCCAACACAACAGGATGAAAACACAAAGACAAGGACCTATCCTTCTTTAGAATACCTTCTGGGAAGCTATGAAGGAAATGGAGAGCATAAATAAACAGGGTCATAATGACCAAGATCTGCGGATCTGTCATGAGCACTTTACCACGGAGGATTTCCAAAGAGATTTGAAGGTCAGATCATTTTCAGACAACCCATAGTATTTATTATCAATTCCCAAGGTTTAGTGGATAATTAATGTCTGGAGCTACTCGAGGTATTGTGTACAAGTTTTTATGACCAGATTATCACGCGATTATGGCACTCGCGAAAAGTAAAGACTACCAAAAGTGTTAGACAGGTCATTTCACTGAGAAGATCTGTGAAACTGAAATAAAGCATACAAAAACAGCATGATCCTGATCCTGTTTGTTTTGCTAGCTTGGGAGTTTCAGGTTAGTGGTAATGTAATTTGTGCTAGTGGTCAGAGCAGCCCCTTTAATATGACCAAGGCAAGTATCTTGACAAGCATAAATAGTGCCCCATAGACGGGTGTGGAGGAGAGAATCTGGTGATTTTCCAAAACGAGGCATAAAGTTGATTTCATTTCCATTTCATTTCATCGTTCAAGATCAGATAATAAAACATGAATAATTTAAGGTTTGTAGTAATTCTGTGTGACCCAGTACCAGTGGACCCACGGACTGGGAGTGGTACTGGTCTGGGGCCTGGGGATTGGGGATTGGAAACCACTGAGATATGACCTACTAGCCCTCAATTTTAGCAAAATCAGTTTGAATGACTGATTTTTGAAAAGAAATTATGTATTTGCCAGAGGCAGTTCTGTCAAACCTCTTATTTGAAAAGCGTGAAATTCGCCTCAAGAAACTAATTTGTTGTAGCCCCTATCTGAGAAAATATGTTAATTGTAATCAATGTTGACTCCTTTTTGACCTTTTAGTGCACTTATTTGAAATCACTAATATCTGAGGTTTAAATCTGAGCCTCGAGTTGTTCTGCATCGTCTGTCCATAGTAATGCCTTTTTTATTAAAGGAGAGGAAAGGGAAATTACTAGGGATGAACGAGTACACCACTATCTGTATCTGTATCTGTAACTGGAATGGACTTAAACCGGAAGTTGGTGTGGGTTGACTGGAAATGGGTGGGGCTTAAATCAGTACATTATTTTAAGTCTGAAATTGATACGGATTGATCAGAAGTTGCTATATTGTTTATTTTAAAACTATTTACAGAAAATCCTCAAAATTGAGATTCAAATAAATGGTTTTGATCACAAAAGTAAGAAAAATATTTACAGAAAAAGTTTTTTATTAACTCAGAACATGAATACCAATACATCCACTCTTCCACAGGGGAGGTCAAACATGACCCCAGGGACTGATTTTCTTCAACAGCTTTGAAATAAAAAGTTGCAATACATTCATATTCAAGGTATTCGCAATAAAACATGTTTGTGACACGAAAATATTTGAATTATATATTTTTTCATTTATTGGAAGAAATTGCAGCATTAAAAGCAGATCCCCTCTCACTCTCTGCATCTGTCACACACTACTTGCTTCTGGCTGTGACCGTTGCACACAGGGCTACTGTATTTGACACAGCAATCAGCGGTTTTGCGATCTTTCTTTCTGGGACACAACTTGCACCTCTTACGCTGGCGATGTGCGTTTGTTCCCCGCAGACGGGTCACAGCACTCTTTGTCACTCCGACCCTTTCCATTGCGGCTGTGATGTAGGTTGGTAGGTTCGGGGTATCTTCCAGTCGACTTCTCATGTGAGGTGTCACAAGCTCTGTTGAGAGCTCCGTGAGGAACTGTCATCATCCATGGGTGATGCCGGTGTAAACTTCAAGGTTCTGAGCCCTGAAAAGTGTATAGGCATTCAAGTCAACTTGTCATCAAAGCGTAAAAACCGGCGAATGTCTTCAAATCTTTATATTAACATAGTGGCCTTGTACAATGGGTTGTGCAGAGGACTCTCGAAAAGCGTACGGACCGGCACATCCCAGTTCTTCTCGCTTCCTGCAAGAATGGTCAATCCAATGAAGGCCACAAGCTCATCTTTGATAACATTTCTCCACTCTCACCCCCGTGTCTGAGGCTGCTCTTTCTCCCTCCTTGTTTGTGCATGTCAGCACCTCTTCTATTATATCATCAGACACGAACCCCTTCCATGCATCTATTGGGGAGACGTTAGTAAACCCAGGCACAAGTCCTGGCCGAATATGTTGAAATGTGTGACTTGGTGTTGTAGCCTGTCTGAGGGGTAACTCTGCCTAGTATAAGGCCTTGTGGCTCCGACGGTCCGGCACAACATCCACTGTCTCTTCAGACGACTCATCAGAGGACTCGTGTGTGTCTGACTGCCCTTCTTCAATGGGGGGACAATAGAATGGTTCTTCAATATCTGAGATGTCAGAATCGGAGTCAGTGATCGATGGTTCGTCATTCCATCCGTTCTGGATCATTTGCAAAACACGGTCCAGAGAATGGAGCTGGCCTCCTATTAGCCATTTTGCTATGGATGAAATAAACACATTTAACCGGTAAAGTGATCACACTTAAAAATATACCACTAAAAAATTAGGTTAATAAAAAGAGACATAACTTAAAAATCCTACGAGCCGGCCACGGATGTGGAGGATGTGTGCGGTGCAGCAGAGGTCGCTTGGCTCGCTGTCGGCCCCAGTTGTGTGTGTGGAGGCGTTGCTGGATGTTGGAAACGCCTGCCAGGCTGCTGGAGGCTGGGAACGGGTGTGCGAATGCCAGCCATCCTACTGGAGGCTCGGGTTGTGTGTCTGGAGTCTGCACGGGGCTGCTGAAATTGGCTCCCAGTCGGAAAGCTTGCTGACACCAAGTGTTTTTATTGGAAAGTTCCAGCAGAAGTGAATAATTGACAACAGGTGTCTGAGTGGAACAGTAAAAATGGCTAAAAAGTAAAGATTCATACGAAAATCCATCAAACCTATTTGGGGGTCATGTGTGACCCCACTTGTGGATGAGTGGGTTAGTGAAACAAAAACTTTAATTTCTTAATAATTTATTAGGTTTTAAAAAATGAAAATGGCCTCATGTCACAGACTTATTTTATGAGGAATACCTGGAATATGACTACCGTATATTACAAGCTTTTATTTTGAAGCTGCTGAACAAAAACAACCAATAGGGTCATGTCTTACCCCACATGTGCATCTAAGGGCTAAGGTGTGTGTGTATGTCTGTGCATGTGTGTGTGACTGAGCAACTATGTGAGGGGGAGAAAGAGAGAGCGAGCATGTGTGTGTTTGTGCGATATTAAAATTATTTGAACTGAAGTGAGAAAGTGTCAAACTAAGAGCAAGCAGGTAAAACAAAAACAAAAAAAACAACTGGAGTGGAGGCAGTGACTGATGTGACACGAGCAGTTTTCAGCTCTGTCTGGTCAAACACACCGCTTAAGTGCAATAAAACGAGAAACGAGTTTACCAAGTAACCTTAAATAGACCAAAATAGAGGCAAGCTGAAGAAAACCTAAGGATAGCAACGCGAGCTACAGCGAAGCCACCCACAGAGGGATCAGTCAATGTCTGTGTGTGCGAGAGTTGGGCAGCGACAGCTCTGGCTGCAGTTATGTGTGACTGTGGTGATGACGCACTGTGTGTGACTGACCAATCACAGAGCGTGAAGACACTCAGTTCTGAGGATTTTCCTTCAGCCTGAGCACGAGCATTGACGAGTTCTACTTATCATGCTCGTAAGCGGCAAAAATGTGTTATCTGTACCTGATACTCGTCTGAAACGAGTACCCGGCTGAACCCTAGAAATCACATTGGTCTAGAATTTATTAACTTGGAATGCCACAGCAGTATTAACTATTCTATGATAGCACTGTTTTAAATTGGTTCCAGTAGACGGAGATTGGCTAGACTTGGAGACATAAGGGGAGCTTGTCAGGCATTTCAGACATCCTTCAGTCGATCTATTGTCATATCACCAAAGCGTTTCTGTGGGTATGGATCTGAACGTTCTGTAGTGGTATTAAAGCACCCAGCACTTGCAAAGACAACATAGAAGAGGCAGTATCACGTAACATCCACAGCTTGGTTATACACAAGATAACCTGTTTTGCTAGTTTCATTAAACTGCATGGGAGTCAGCTGCACCTGTAGCATACTACTGTCCCTACTCTTCATAATGTAATGCTTAATGATCCAAGAATATTATTTAGGTGCCTTTTTCATGAGGGCTCGAAAAGCAGGTCACTGGTTGCTGGAAAGCAGTGTGACATTTTGCAAGGGGTTAAATCATTATGTGTCCATTGGACCTTAGGGATGTATTGTCCCTTTACACATTCAGAAAGTGTGTGTGAGACAGTTTGGTGCTATAAAGTGGCAATAAATAAAATGCTGCTTAGGCTCATTTAATAAAGTTATCAGACTTGTTCACTACAATAGCTGAATAAAATGGGGAAACTGATGTGTTGAAAATAGGTTGTGGATGGTGTTGCAACTGAAAAAATTACAAATGCATTGAAATTACACTAATCTTGGACTTTTTATGTTAACATGCAACATATCTGCCCAGGCAGAGATGCAAACTCATCAAATTCCTCATTGTGGGGAGCAGTCTTTCATCGGCCAGGGGTAGGGTTTATTTGAGACAGGTTAAGGAGAATTTTTATCCATTGTTGAAACATAAATCCATTTGAACAGAGATGTTCAAGGAAGTCTTAATGGAACAGGAAATATGATATGAGAACATCTGAGTAAAGGCATTTTGCTGCACACATAATACCACTGAGGTGTGGGGCTATAAGTAAAACCAGAGTGGGCATCTAAAACTATGAAATCTGATGTGCTCTTCTGTCCATCTGTGAGAATAGAATGTCATAACATTATTGTATATCCTGTGCAGCTAGCAATGGTTTTTAGAGCCCCATCTCCAAATCTACCAGCTTGTTGCTGGTTTTGGTCTTCTTCTTGTCCTCTTTCCTGTTATCTCCATCCTTAACCGTCTTTTACTAATTTATGCACGATCTCTCCTCTGGATGTGTCCAAACCATCGAAGTCTGCTCTCTAACTTTGTCTCCAAAATATCTTGCCTTTGCTGTTCCTCTGATGAACTCTTTTCAGATCCTATCCAACCTGGTCACTCCTAGAGAGAGAACCTCAACATTTTCATTTCTGCCACCTTCAGCTAAGCTTCCCGTCTCTTTTTCAGCGACACTGTCTCTTATCCGTAAATCATGGCTGGCTTCACCACTGTCTCATAAACTTTGCCCATCATTCTAGCAGACTGTTCTGTCACATAAGACAACTGACACTTTCTCCCACCCATTCCAGCCTGCTTGAATCCATTTCATCACCTCTTTACCACATTCACTGTAACTCTGGACTGTTGACCCCAGTATTTAAAGTTCTACACCTTCACTATTTCTTCTCCCTGTAGCCTCACCATTCCTTCTCCACTCCTCTCATTTATGCACAAATATTCTGTTTTACTTTGGCTAATCTTTGTTCCTCTCCTCTCCAAAACGTGTCTTCAAGACACTGTTAACTCTTATTTTAAAATGACCCTTACTCCATTACTCTTGCCATCAATACCATACTAAAATAATTTAAATCATGCTCCTAAGCTTTTAGACTTACTGCCTACAGCACTTACTGCCTAGACTTAGACTGCATAGACAAGGTCTAAAGGTGACACTGGCTTGTGCCCCCATAGGAATGCATTAATAACTCCACTCCACTTGTAATTATTTGTGGCATAGTTGTAATAACTTGGTTTTTCCAGCCCTTGCACTGCAACAGTTTTATTGGATATCTGTCACTTCAGCATAGAAGTGAACGCAGGACTAATTTTGATTACTTTCTCTTCATTGTTCTTCATGTAGAATGATTCCCCAGAGTGGAGAGGCATGGCCGATTCCTCTGCAGCGCATTACTCAACCGAAGAGGAGTTCTCATGGCCAAGACCTAAAACCGTGCTTCTGCGCCGGACTTCCCAGGGCTTTGGCTTCACTCTGCGGCACTTCATTGTGTACCCACCAGAGTCAACCACGCATGGCTTTCTGGTAAAATCCATTATTGTAATGATTATTAAACCTTTACTGCGTTTCGTCACTTCAGTGTAGTTTTTTTTTTTTATCACATATTACTTCACCAAGTCAATAAAGAGCTGAAGTCTCAAATGCTGTGGCCGAGAGCAACACATTCACTGGGGTGTTTTTGTTTTCATAGGAGGACGAGCATGGCCAAAGAGGTAAGCACAAAAGCCAAATGTTCCTCTTTATGCATGAACTTCATCGTTGCTGAGTCAGAGCAGTACCGCTGACTTCGAATGACTCTTAATCCATCCACTCTTTGCCTCTTTTTGCTTCCTCGTATGATAATACAATGTCACTCCCATGTGTCACTGACCTTTGTGGAAGCATGAAAGGTTTGGTCAGCACCACCTGTTTCTGTCCTACCAACCAACCTCTTCATATTGTTTCATGTTGTTGTTCTTGCTGCTTTTCTCCCCAACCATAATAAAGGCTTTCAGAAAGAGATGGCCTCAATTTCACTGGGTTATGTGCATTTGACACTCTTCCCCCTCTTTATTCCTCATATCTGTATGTTTCTCTCCAAAAGAGACAAACCTTACATAAAACCCAGACAGGAATTATTATCTGTGTAGCTTAAAATACAAAGCTGTGTAATTTAACTTAAGAATATTTACTAAACCATTATAGTCAAGTCACAATTTGGACACGACCATTGTCCACATTTTAAAGCAAATGTTTTTGTTGTTAGTCTTTTTGTCTTGTCTTGCTGTCGTTGTCCACAAAACACAAGCAAAGGTATTAGCCAGCAGTTGTATTTCACGTGGTTAGTGAAAGGTGGACTTTTTGCTTTTATGATTTTTAAAAAAAAATGGTTTGAAATCAATTACTGAAAGCTGTTTTTTTTTTTTTAATAAGTTACAACCACATTTATCATGACTACCCAATCTACAGAATTAAAAATATCAGTTTTTGTTGAGCTGCTTGAACAATGTCAATAATAAGTTTTTATTTGTTTCATTCTCACCAGCATCGGGTCTTGTCCAATACACCACAGTGTTATCCTTTTACCTAGCAGTATGTTAAATTATGCAGTTGGAAGTCTCATTTGAATTTCTAACCTAGGTGTCCTGAGATAAATCTTAAACTTTGAAAACCTCTCCTAAGACTGTTCTTGAATGATCGAAACATGCTCCATATGTTTGGGGGTTTTTCCAAAAAATTTAATTCTTCAATAAAACATCCACTGAAATGGATTATCAATTGAAATTCTTTTCTTGTTGAACATGACACAGACCTGCATTACCACTTCTCAACTAACAGTGTTAACTGGCAAAATACAAATCCATCTCATTCATGCAATTTCAGTAGTGATTGGAGAAGGGATCAAAACAGAAATCAATGTAATGGTGGATGAGACAACAGACGTGGGTAACGGCGCACAGCTCACACTTGTCTTGCGCCCCAGTGGATCATGTGTCAAGGAGTGTCGATGTCGTTGCTGCTTATTTTTTCCTTTCTCGAGGAATATGAATGCCTGGGCAAAGTTATGGCACAGTGTTATGATGGACAAAGTTATGGCACAGTGTTATGATGGCACAGCAGGGAGTTGTTCTGTGACAGTTGTGTGATGTCTATAAAAGTTGTGGCTGTGGGGTTCTTCTGTGCGAGTGACAATAAAATAAGGAGGGCTGACGCCTCTCCAAACGTACCTTTTTTTGTTCTATTTAAGAGAAGTTTATGTCTCGAACCCTGCATTGGTGGCATTGGCGGGAAGCGCTTACAGTATTATGAGATGTAATCAATCAAGTTTGAATAAATGCACGGCCTGCCACTGGTTTCCTCAGTACTTGAGAATGGGTATGAATGAAAGTGACATAGCACATTCAATACAATACCATAACATGTACTGACATAATTTTAGTGTCTAATTATTAATTATTATTTGAGACCATTTGTACATCAATTGTTAAAAGAAAATGTTTGTAATGTAATATGATGACCAACAGGTTTAAATATTCATAATTTGTTTCTTGATAGACTGCTTTAAATGGTAATAGAAATAATCCCTAAAAACAGATTACGTACAGTACAGCAGTCAAACTTCATGCAATAGTACAGGGGAGACTGCTGCTCCTGAAGGCATGTTTTACATTCAGAAAACAGAATGGAAGGCCTTCACTCAGTCTAAGCAAGCTTAAGAATACTAAAGAATCCTGGCACTTGTATAATGCTGGCCACCGGCTCAGAGGCAGCAAGCCAGAGCTGTAGGGGAAATAAAATAGACAACCAGCGATTGCTAAATCAGAGTGGATCAGGCGGAAGAAGCCGCACACCTAAATCTCTTAGCAAGTTTTTTTTATAAATCGATTCATTTTAGAGTTAGATTTAGATTTTTTTTTCAGTGTCACTGCTCAAACAGACTTGCTTTTTAAATCCTGCTTCAAAGCGGTGATGTGTTGTAATTATCAGCGTTTGTGTGTTCATCCGTTTGTCCATCCATCCGTTAGTTAGTCCACCACACATATTCGCAACCATTGCTGGTAGAAAGATGAAACAAAAAGCACTACTTGTGCAACAACGGGGATAAAAATGAGATGTTGACCTTGAGGAAACTAGGTCAAGGCCAAATTTTAACATTTTGTACACTCAGGAACTGCATAAAATAGAAAGACAAGGGAGAAGGCCAGTGTGAGTAAGACTGTAGATCTAAGCTACTGCTTTGATCTATGACAGTAGGTCATAAAACTAGCTTTGATCTTTGACCTATGCGAGTAGGTCAGGGTAAAATTTTGAATTCAGGGGTGTCGTGGAATGTTGCAGTCTGTGACTGCATTGGTTCTTGTTCACTTTGATGTCATTGAAGCAATCCATGGGATTTCCCGCAGTCAGGAAAAAATCTAGTTCTACAGCCAGTATTGTTCTAGTGTGTCTGTTACTGTCACTGTGCTCCACTTGTACCTGTTGCATAAATATCTCAAGTGCCATGCAGTCTAGTTCTTTCAGTTTGGGTTCACAACATTATTCAGATGCACTCTGATCTCAGTGAATACCACCAGCTGTTCCAGGAGCTGCTTTGTGGCGACCAGTTTCATCGATTCATAGAGTTGACTAGGGCACAGTTTGATGAGCTATTGTCTAGGATGGGAGGCAGAAGCAACTATGGGCACCCTGTCCCACCTGCAGCAAACCTGGCTATTTCTCTGCAGGGATTGGCTGTTTTATTCCAGCCTCACAACCCACAACAGCAGTCACGTCTGGGGTAAAGCAAACAATAAGCCTTGAACAGTTAGCGAATGTTTCCAACAATATATTGCTTGATTTGGGATTTTCCATCTTGTTCAATGAACGAAAGAATTTTCACTCAAAGCTTTGTTACCGTCGGCCAGTGCCTGAGTGGTGTTCAGCTTGAGCAATTTTCTGCTCAGTTATTCATTTGGCATAGACTTTGAATGTAAACTTGTCGTTTTTATCCTGCAGATGGATTTGTCATTGAAAGGTTCCTCCAGAACAGCCACCTTGCACTCTGTAAAAACCTCAGCTTATCTTGCTTGCTAGCGTGCTTTGTGTTTTGTGAAGACTCTGATGATATTCTTCAGTGACAGCGATAGTTTGAGCGATTTTTCTGGCTTTTTTTTCCTGGAGATTAGTGATCAGTCATATTTGTGCTAGAGTGTCAAAGACTCCAAGTGTGCTGTCTGGAAATGCACATATACAACTCTTTTTTTTTTTTTTTACTTTAAATGCTCTGCTAGTTTATTCATTTTTATGAATGTCTGTGTTTGAATCTAACGTTGGTAAAACATTAAGCTTGACTCATTATTTTCCTGCTTTCTTAACACTCCACCATGAGACGCCATCATCCATCATCTTATTTTACTCTACCACTTCCCAAGACAAATCGCTTCTGTCACATGTCTGGGGTCAAGTTTGATTTCACATTTTTTGAATGTATTCATTATCTTCAGTGAAACAGCATGGAGAGTAGATGACTGCAGGCACCTGAGGCATGTCTTACAGTTCTGAGCTTAAGCTCCCCGTAATCACAAGGCGATTATGATCGTGTGAATGGAACTGGGCCATATTCAAATTTTTCTTGCGAAAGGTTTGCTCAAAATGAATCTTTTTTTTTCAGATTTCCAGTTTCAGATTTTTTTACGTATACTATCAAACAATAGTTCTGTGGCTGTGGGGGTGTTTCTTTAAAATTAATACGTGTGAACAGCTTGAGAAAGCTTGTGAGCTCTGTGGCTGGTGTTGGATTCAGAGTATTATGAAGAATTATTTTATTGCCTAGAGCAGTCTTTGGAGATCAAAGATAAATCTAGCCAGACTGACTTAAAAAACTCAGAGAAGAAAGCATATTTGTGCATGTTGTGTAATGCACCAATGTTTTTACTTCCATGTCTATCATGTCAAGGTGATAAAGACCAAAGCAGTGAGCTGTGTCTGCTTTATGTTTAAATGTTCAGTATAATGAATACATAAGTTGATGAACATGGAGCAGTTCTACAATCTACCACCAGAGGGAGCATGTGGCGCTGCTGTAGTTGAATGGGACTTCTGTTACAGTATTACATAATTATCTCCCAGGATGTGATCCTGCTTCACTAATTTCATCTGTGGGAACAGTGTGGTACAGTTTTGTGCATTTTTGAGGTTGATCAAGATCATTCATTATAATTCAACCATAATTATTGAATTATAATGCGCAATCTGTAAATCTAGGCTAACTCCAAACAACTTGTTTGCCTGTGTCTCATTTTCTAATGTAAATTTTTAAAAAAAAGATAAAATGGCTTTTTTCCTTTAGGGCTCGCGACAGCGAATCAGTTGCCTCCATCTAACGTCTTACCTCCGTCTTCTGCATCCTCTTCTCTCACACCAACTACCTTCATGTCCTCTTTCACTACATCCATAAACCGCCTCTTTGGTCTTTCTCTAGGCCTCCTGCCTGGCAGTTCAAAACTCAGCATCCTTCTACCAATATATTCACTATCTCTCCTCTGGCCATGTCCAAACCATCTAAGTCTGGCCTCTCTGACTTTATCTCCAAAACATGTGCTGTCCCTCTGATGTACTCATTCCTGATCCTATCTATCCTGGTCACTCCCAAAGACAACCTCAGCATCTTCATCTCTGCTACCTCCAGCTCTGTCTCCTGTCTTTTCTTCAGTGACACTGTCTCTAGCCCAAACAACATAGCTGGTCTCACCACAGTTTTGTACACCTTTCTTTTCATTTTAGCTGAAACTCTTCTATCACACATCACACCTGACACTTTTCTCCACCCGTTCCATCCTGCCTGTACATACTTCTTCACCTCTTTTCCACACTTTCCATTGCTCTGGACTGTTAACCCTAAGTACTTAAAATCCTCCACCTTCTTGATCTCTTCTCCCTGTGACCTCACTCTTCCACTTGGGGCCCTCTCATTCACACACATGTGGTCTGTCTTACTGCGACTAACCTTCATTCCTTTCCAGGACAAACCTCCATCTCTCTAGCTTCTCCTCCACCTGTTCCCTGCTCTCACTACAGATCACAATGTCATCTGCTAACATCATAGTCTATGGAGATTCCTGTCTAACTTTGTCAGCCTGTCCATCATCATAGCGAACAAGAAGGGCTCAGAGCTGATCCCTGATGCAGTCCCACCTCCACCTTGAACTCCTCTGTCACACCTACAGCACACCTCACCACTGTCTTACAATCTTCACACATGTCCTGCGCCGCCCTAACATACTTCTCTGCCACTCCAGGCTTCCTCATAGAATACCACAGCTCCTCTCTTGGCACCCTGTCATAAGCTTTCTCCAGATCTACAAAAATACAGTGCAGCTCCCTCTGGTCTTATCTGTACTTTTCTATCAACATCGTCAAAGCAAATACTGCATTTGTAGTATTCTTTTTTGTCATGAAACCATACTTCTGCTCACAAATCCTCACTTTTGTCCTTAGCCTAGCTTCAAGTACTATTTCCCATAACTTCAATGTGTGGCTCATCAGCTTTATTCCTCTGTAGTTGCCACAACTATAATTTTCCTATGTTCTTAAAAATGGGCACCAGCACACTCCTCCACTCCTCAGGTATCTTCTCACTGTCTAAGATCCTGTTGAACAACCCAGTCAGAAACTCTACCGCCACCTCACCTAGACACTTCCAAACCTCTACAGGTATATCATCAGGACCGACTGCCTTTCCACTCTTCATCCTCTTCAATGCCCTCCTCACTTTATCCTGACTAATCTTTGCTACTTCCTGGTCCACAACAGCCACCTCTTCTAGTCTTTGTTCTCTCTCATTTTCCTCATTCATCAATTCTTCAAAATACTCTTTCCATCTTCCCATCACACTACTGGCACCTGTCAATACAATTCCATTACTATCCTTAATCAACCTAACCTGCTGCACGTCCTTCCCATTTCTGTCTGTCTTTCCAACCTGTATTGATCAGTCTCTCCCTCCTTACTGTCCAACCTAGCATACAAGTCATCAATCCCTTTGTTTAGCCTTTGCTACCTCTACTTTCAACTTACGCTGCATCTCCCTGTACTCCTGTCTACTCTCCTCAGTCCTCTCAGTGTCCCACTTCTTCTTAGCTAACCTCTTTCTCTGTATACTCTCCTGTACCTCCTCATTCCACCACCAAGTCTCCTTATCTACTTTCCTTCCAGATGACACACCAAGAACTCTCCTACCTGTCTCTCTGATCACATTAGCTGTAGTTGTCCAGTCATCTGGAAGCACCTCCTGACCATCCAAAGCCTGTCTTAAGTCCTTCCTAAAAATCATGTAACACTCTTCTTTTTCACCTTCCGCCGTTTGTAGTAATCTGATCTCGGTGTAATCTGATCTCCTTCAGATTACACCATCTACACAAACTGTAGCCTACCTGTGTGCTCCTTCCTCCACTCTTAAAGGTCACCCTATGTTCCTGCCTCTTCTGGAAGAAAGTATTCACTATAGCCGTTTCCATCCTTTCTTCAAAGTCAACCACCATCTGTCCACCTGCATTCTTTTCCTTGATACCAAACCTGCCCGTCACCTCCTTATCACCTCTGTTTCCTGCACCAACATGTCCATTGAAGTCTGCACCAATGACATCTCTCTCACTTCTAGGTATGCTCTGCTTCACTTCAACCAAGTCCAACCAGAATTTCTCCTTCTCCTCCAGTTCACATCCTACCTGTGGAGCACACCCACTAACAACATTGAAGATCACACCTTTGATTTCTAGCTTCAGACTCATCACTCTATCTGACACTATTTTTACCTCCAGGACATTCCTAACAAAGTCCTCCTTCAAGATAACTCCTACTCCATTTCTCTTCCTATCTACACCATGATAGATTCAGCCCTGTTCCTAAACTTCGAAACCTTGCTACCTTTCCACCTGGTCTCCTGGACACACAGTATGTCTACCTTCCTCCTCTGCATCATGTCGACCAACTCTCTACCTTTTCCTGTCATAGTTCCAACATTCAACGCCCCTACTGTCAGTCTTACACTCTTGGCGTTCCTCTTCTCTCTCCTACTATGAACACACTTTCCTCCTCTCCTTCTTTGACCAACAGTAGTACAATTTCCACCGGCACCCTGTAGGTGAACAGCACCGATGGCGGTCGTTGTCAACCGAGGCCTCGACCCATCCGGTATGGAAGTCATAGATTTGATTTGCATGTTTGATTTGGCAAAAGTTTTACGCCAGATGCCCTTCCTGACACAACCCTCTGTATTTATCCGGCCTTGGGACCGGCACAATAAGGCACTGGCTTGTGCCCTCTTGTGGCTGCATACATCTGGTCAGAAGACATGCTTGTCATTGATTTATTTTCAAGTTGAAGCCCAAAATAATGGAACTGTTTTAGCGATCATGTTGGGAATGTCTTGTATCTGTTGGTAAGATATTTTTTACACCTTTAGCCTGAAAGAGCCTTCGCCGTGCACCCACTACGGCTTGTGAGCCATCATGCACCAACTCACTGCCAGAATCTTAACTAGTGGAGAATGATTTTAGCCAATCTGTGTGTGCTCAGAGCCATTTCTCAGTTTATAAGGAAAGAGTGGGAGTTGTACAGTCAAGCACAATTTTCTGTTCTTTCACCCCCTCCCTCTTTCTTTTCTGTCTCTGTATTTCTGCAACCATGTTGCTACTAAGAGACAAAAGCAGAATGAGCAAACAGGTTTTCACTTGTTTTCTTATGTTTCAATCCCTTCTCACCCACCTCCCCAAAACATCATTAGCCATTAAGACTTTAACACATGGACAGAAGGTATAGCACATCTGATGTTTGAGTACAACTTTTGTTATACGTTTTTAAATTCCCTGCTTCCTAAAAGAAAAATCTGGTCTTCAAGAAGTCACAATTACTTTTCAAAAGCGAGTAAATCAAACATATTTAATTTCTACTGTACTTTCCTTCATGCGCTTACATATTCAACTATGTAGTGTTCTCTGTTTATCAGGAAGAATGCTTAATAAGCTAGAACCGATGGACACCATTTTTGTGAAGCAAGTGAAGGAAGGCGGCCCTGCTCATGGAGCTGGACTTTGCACAGGTAATATGAGGCATTCTAAAACAACCATACATGCTAGCATGGGGCTGTCACGTTACAGGCATATTCCAGACATAATCCTTTAAATGTTATATGTTTTATCAAGCTAACCAACTGCCTTTAAGCTAGTGCTAACCTTTTGAAGAAAAGGAGTGCAGTTCTCAGGGGTGGCCTTATCTAAATGTTAGCTGGGCCATTTAATTAACCGAAATTGCTCTTTTTGTGAGTGTGTGTGTGCCCACGTGAATGTGTGAGTGAGTGACTTCTGTTGCATTGCAACCCTTCTCTTTTGCTGGCATCATTACTGTTATTTTTTTTACCTATCAGGTGACCGACTAGTGAAGGTGAATGGAGCAAGCATCATCGGGAAAGCCTATTGTGAAGTTATATCCTTGATCCAAGACAGGTGGGGTTTTAATATAAACACATGGATTTGACCACTTTGTATGTTTACTGTTTCAAACTTTTTTTTTCCCAACAGTGGGGACTTTCTTGAACTGTGTGTCATGCCAAAAGATGAGGACGTACTGCAACTGGTAAGCATTTCATATATGTTTATCATACTTACCAACACCTGTCTGTTTTAAAGAGATAAAATCCATTGACCATTTTTCCAATCCGCCAATATTTAAAATTTCATTTGATCCCATAGAGCTGTGCCTCTTTAAATTGTTGATGTTCTAACTGTCTTTGTGCTGCACTCTGCACAGCTTTCTATTTAGGCCTCCTAACCAAGCCGAAACAGTATTAGTGCCCTCAAATTGCAGCTGACACAAGCGCAGAAATTACCCTATTTGACTATTAGAAAAAGATTTTTGTCTTGCATAAAGTTCTATTGGAATAGTTCTCAACTTTAAATGTACCCACTACTATAATTATTACTATTGTATCATGAGTAGTCATTTGCCATGACTAGCTGGCTTTATCCATCTATCCATCCATCCATCCATCCATTCACCCATCCATTAGTCCATTCATTTTCTTGTATACAATTTGATTGTAATCGTCTCGTCCTCGGTTGGTTTTCTGTTTTGTGGATCACGGGTGTTGCTGGAACCTTTCCCAGCTGACTATAGGAAAGAGGCGAGGTACACTCGGGGTGCGTCACCAATTCATCTAGTGACCGACTTTCTGTTATTACATATTACTGTACATCTACAATAGCTTTCAAGAAAGCAGCTGGATTTGGCAGTTGCTCACTAAGACATTAGAGTTTATAGTAGCAGTTTATAATGTTTTGGTTATTTAAGTAAAAGTTTTTGTTTTTTTTTATGTGATAATTATAGTTAAAAAAAAAACAAAAGAAGTGGAATCCAATTGTGTCTTTTAACTGAGTTGAATTGAATCCTCTGACTGCCAATGATGTCTCTAGACATCAGTTATGTTTTTCAACAGGGACGGTCCAGAGACAGTCTGGCAGAGCTTGTCAGTGAAAATCAGGCTTCTAATCATGAAATTTAGCATAATGATGACTGGTGAAATTACAGAACAGAGGATGGCAAATCAGAGTAAGATGGAGAAGTTGTGTGTAGTGTAACAAAGTTTGTGCATGTCAGCGTGCACCCGTGAGCAAACAGTGTTGCCCTGAGCGAAGCGTCTTGTGATCATCAAGAAAAGAAAGAAAACACTAATCAATGTCTGGAGTGTCGGAGAAAGTCCACTAAAGGAGATCAATTGTTGCAAAACACTTGCAGCCAGAGTTGGATCATTACTGTAATATATTTGATAGGATAGCTTTCATTGTTTGATGGCTATGAGAAATATCTACATATTTAATGAATTTTTTAGTTGGTGTTACTGTGATGAACCTTTTTTGATTTTTTTTGATGATTTTTGGATTTTTAAAAAATATGAATTCAATAGAATTTCAATTAATTATCTCTTAATAGAGGGAGAATATTCACCCTGAATAATGAATATTCAAATATTTAGGCATTATAATCCATCTCTAATTAGTTTCCATATAATGTTAGTATTTTTTATCCTAACCTCTATTTGCCAAAATGTTATCAAACATTGTAATATCAGATGTCGGCATGCTTTCTTATCCTGGAGTGCTTTAAATTTCATTAACCTTTTATGAATGCTGCTGCCAGCTGTTTGCAACTACTCTGCGTTCTGCATAATCAGGGCAAAGCAAATATGTTCATGTTTGTTCCATATCTCGATCAGGTAATATTAGGTGTTTTGTTGAGAGGCTCTCTCACGAGCTTGTTATATGGTTGTGTGTTTATGAGATGTATAATGACAGTTTGGCTGCTTTACCTGAAACTGTCCTTTGTAGATTCTTTATGTCCAGAATCAATTTTCATAATTAGTTTGAAAGACAATCAATGAATCGTTTTTGAGTTTAGAATGTGGGGTTGCTATATTAATGTGTTGTTCTAGCAACAAGTAATGTCTCTTTGAGCTCCATGATCATCACCACATTATCTCTAAAGCATTGTCAGAATTTTATCTCTTTATTTAATTTAACGTTCTTTTACAAGTTAGTTTAACTTTTTACTAAGAAAAATGTATATTATTTGCTTCAACATTTGCCAACATTATGATTTTCTCACTCATAAGCAATGAATATCATTCTCTTTCCTGTTGGGTCTTTCCGTTCTTTTGCTATTTTCCCTTTCTTCTCAATTACACACTCTGTACAGAAAAATATCCATCAATGTGGACAGGAAAAGTGATGAAAGCTATCCGTGAGAACAAGAGAATTTTTAAAAACAGGATAACATTACACTGTAAGAGACGGCACACACTGACTGCTAGGAAACGAACTGCAGTTGCTTAGCAAAGAGATGGCAAGACTGTACTGTGAAAAGGGGAGGGTCTGTACACCAGGAAGACCTGGGAAATACAGAGCAGGGAAAAAAGCGGCAATTGCATGAATGATGAGCGTAAGCCAATAAATAAAATCAGCTGACTGTTCTGTGTTGACCAGGTTGATACTAAGAGAAAAAGAGAAGAGGATGCAGTGTGAGGGGCTGTTCTACTATCAGAGCTGAATGTATAATCAGCTGATACTGCCTCTGTCGAGAGAGAGCGGGAGAGAGGGAGAGGGAGGGAGGAGAAGGCAGGCTGGAGGCGCCTTGTTCAGTCAGCGTAATATACTGGTTGAAGATGGATAGAACCATGGAAACATAGCAGCAGCAAAAGAGACTGGCTTCTGCTTCTGCCATCTCTTCCAGAACAGATTGTCACTCGCAGGTTGTAATGTGGCAACCGCTGCTACATCTTTGCTTCTTCAGCCTGTGTACGGTTGCTGCAGCACTACTATATTTTTAGCATATCAAGCCCAGGCATTGCTGTGGCTGCTTTTTTTAATATGTGCCTTTTGCTCCGCTGGCAGATTTTCATTCTTTCCCTTATTTTATCATTTTGACGCGTTAAAATGGCAGCCTTTTTCTCTGGAAGCTGCTAATCTGGTAAGCAGGAATCAGACTGGATAGCCACTTGATGTTGACAAGTTGTGCTTTTCATTGATGTGTCATGCATGTTAGCACTGCCATTATGGAAAATTGCTTATCAGCTTTGGCATTATTGCCATTTAGTTGTTGTGTTTTGTTCAACATTCAACTCTGCTGGTGTTTCACATGTGTAGACTGTAGAAATGGCCGATGGACTCTGCCTGCAGTACCTGTTAGATTGAGAACTCGAAGTGGCGTCCAGCTGGCATCACAGCAGAGCCTCGCCCATTCTTCATCATCAGTGCCAGATGTCATTAGTGTGACAAAGACCAGTGACCTCTGAACCCTCATGTTGACAAAAGGAGAAACATAGGCTGGCACTGATAACTGAGACACACATGCAGTTTTATGTATTGTTTTAATTTGCGGCAGGATAGCCAATTTAGTGTCTTTATACCAACATATTTTTGTTTGCTGTATGTACAGCATGTTTCAAGTAAAGAAGATAAATACAGCAAGGCTTATAATAGGGTTTCCAGCTATCATTTGATAGAAAATGATTGAACTAGTTTCTGCAGTTAAATAGTTAAAGCTTCCAAATCTTGGACGATAATCAGGAAGGCTAAATATAGCCCTTTTTCAATGAGGGATGGGCAATCTCCTGTCTGTTCGAGGTTAGTCTGTCAGTCTGAGGTGAGAAAAATTAAGATGCTGATTACCCTTCAGTTATCTAAATCAACTTTTATGTATTTTATCCATGGTCATTCAAATTTAGTTGTTTTCCTTTTTCTACATAATTTTTAGAATATCATTGCAGAAAATGTCAGAACACAAATTAAATATTAAATGATCAATAAATGCGATTCTGCCTTTATTTTAACGTGTTTTGCCAGTTGATTAAATAATTTTTCCCACATAATACATTACTTCATACTAAAAATCAGTCATGTAAAAAGAATCCAGTTATGTATAGCACAGGCAGGAGTAATGAGGAATTACCTGCTTTACCACCATAAATATGTTAGTGAAAAAGATTTTGTATTGTACCTTATGTAGTTAACTATCAGTAGTCACAAAACAGTGAACATAACCATGATAAGTGTAAATTAGGAACAGAAGCCCACTGATACCATAAACTTCCACCGCCTCCGCTCACTCATGCTGCAACATTCGCTGCCTACACACATGCATCTGATAGCATTTGTGATGTCATCCTTGACTTCTCTGCAGGCATCTAGTAGCACATCGTTGAATATTGCACACTACTGGCAATGCAACGTGTTGTATATCTGTTGTAACACCACTATGTTGCTTTTGTGTCTAGGCCTACTCCCAAGATGCCTACCTCCGTGGCAGTAGCAGCTACAGTGGAAAAGCCCGTCACATTCCTGACCCACCCCCAGTATGCTACCCTAGAGTAGACTGTAAGCCTTCGGGCATGGCCCAGGCAACAGACTCAGCAGATCAGGTCTGCCGAGGGTCAACTGTACCTTCTGACCATGGGTACCGC
Organism: Antennarius maculatus; assembly: GCA_013358685.1. NCBI lineage: Eukaryota > Metazoa > Chordata > Actinopteri > Lophiiformes > Antennariidae > Antennarius > Antennarius maculatus. The sequence goes on along the minus strand of CM023619.1, from coordinate 5,848,785 downwards.
AAGGAAATCAGTGTGCCACCGTCTCCTCCGCAAAAATCACATCCAAAAAGCCAGATGGCAGTCTGCATGCGCAACAACAATGTGAGGACGGTTGTCATTCCTCCTGATACAGCACATATGGGGCACAAAGGTCCAGCACATAGGATAGATTATGTGGACCCTGTCTTTGTGCGGGGAAGGCCTGGGTCTCTGGCCCAGTATCCTCACCCTCGAAAGTCAGATATCTATCCTTGTGGTCCAGGAATGATTCCATATGGAGGTCAGGCACCTCACTACCCAGCAAACCATCAAAACATTGATTGGCGCACATACCAAACATACAGGGAGTACATTGACAACAAAGGAATCCATTCCTACGGTAGTCGAAACATCCAGGAAAGGTTGGATAATTTTCGAAGTGCTAATCAGACAGCCTTTGGACCCACTAATCATATTCCACGAGGAGACTGGCCCTCTCAGGGAATACGACGTAGGAGTACTTCCCATGAACGGTCATATCAAGGACCTCCACCCCACTTTCAGGTTGCCCCACGCAGTGCTTCGCAGGACCGTATGGGTGGTGCAGAGAGAATAAGCCAAATCAGAAACTGGCCTCCTTCGAGTACGTCACAAGATGGCCTATTACATAAAGCCCGTGCTCACTCTGTAGAATACGTTGACACTACAGAGCTGGTTCGGCCCAGTGAGAGGAGAGGAGGCTACAGAAGGACAGATCAAGGTACGAGACTCAGCAGACAGTCTACCCCTCGACACGCCATGCTCTACAGGCCCTCTGTTGGATACAGCGGTGGAATGAGAGGGACACCTAACGCCTCTCTACACTCAAAAGGACCAGATTCTCTTCAGTCGAGATCGTCACCCATGCTTTCAGAGAGACCTTCACATTTCGGGAAGAGCACAAGTACCGAACATTCTGCTGTTGGCCAAAGAGTTGCAAGCAAAGGAAGCTATGCAACTCATCCTACTCAACAAGGCCCAAGCAGGATCCGGGCTGAAACCATGCAATCTGTTGAAGCAGGTAAAGATTCAGTATTGGTAGGACATAGGTCTTCCTCATATTCAACACCGAAACAGATCCAACAGAGGCCTAGCATCCTCAAACCAGCTCATCCAGACATTCAGAGTCAGGTCAATGGTCGCAGTATGACAGAGACTGGGGTGGTTCTAAGAGACAAGCCCCCGCCTGGAAAGAACCCCAGCCCCCTGCGGCATCCTTCTTACATCCTGGCTGTGACGGATGATGGAGGAGATTCCGCAGCAGACGTTGTGGCATGCTGGCTTCCCAATGACGCACGTCGAGAGATGCACATGAGGCGCCTTGGAGAACAACGTCACACCTCTTGCTCCAGCAACCTGGACGAGTCTCTGGATGCCATTCCATTCATTGGTAAGAGAATAGTTTGTTCTTAGCTTTGCCACCCCACATGGCCTGGCAACAACAGCAAACAGAGGCAGTGCTGATACTGTGGAGCCTTTGTTAATCTGATTATTTATGTGAAAATAGTGCGGAGAGATGTTCAGAAATAAATTTATCCTCCTGGGAAAATTCTATTTATCAGATGTTGTTAGTGCTTTTGCAGGATATTTGTCTAAACTAGCGTTTAGCCGATTATGGCTCAATCATTTTGGAATCAAATGAAAATTTCCTCTTAATACATTGCTTTCTTAAATTGCATTATGGCTTATGGGTCCCATAAGGTGTTTTCAGTATCTTCACATAGACAAGAATCTTACCAGGCACATAAAAAGCACGTGTTTTCATTTTTATTTCTTAATGAAACTATTGCTAATGCTTTTCCCTAGTTTGTTTCAGATTTTGAAATCAGCAGTGAGGCATTTCTTGAACTACTCAGAACTTTACTGCAAGGATTTTTAGTGTATTCTGTCTTGTTTTACAGAATCGATTGTAACAGTTCTGTTTGTCTGCCAGCCAGGCTTTCTGTGATGTTAGGTGGAGGACTTCATGAGAGTGGGGCAGTCCCTGAGTGAAAAGTTTTGTTTTTTATATTGAAGTATTCCAGTCAGGATAATGCTGGTAGTTTTAAGATTAAAGATGAGATCAATTTTATTAATCTCCGAAGGGAGATAATATGTCCACTCTAGTGTTAGTATATGTTGTTAATCGCATGAATAATATATATGTGTACCAGCCCATGACATACACACACACAGGCTCTGTAAGGATACGGATGAGAGGTAGAGCAGCAGGCAGCTCCTTTACGGTGCTTCAATGAGCAACTTATAAAGGGGATGGTACCTTGCTTGGGAGGTGAACTAGCACCTCTTCACTGACAGTTTACATTCCAAATTTTTTTGCCTGACGTGGGTTTTGAACAGCCACCCTCCGGTCCTCAGCTCAAGACTTAGTGGACCGAGCTACTGTTGCCCCATTTTAACTCCTTTTCTTGTCTTCCTTATTTCTTTGTTTTAGACATAAAGGAAACATTATGTACTTTGCAGGCAGCCTCTATTTGGTATAAAGTATGTATAGTATATAAGTCCCCAGTTACCCAGGGAAGATTAATTGAGGACGAAGACAGTACAACACTAAAGACAACCAAATATTGCTCACTTATGACTTCTGAATTCCCAGCTCTTCAAACACAATGCTTTTTATCTATTAATGTTAATTAATCAATCTCTTGGCTGCTAGTGTAGATAATTTCTGGAGAACATTTTTGAATAGCTGATGTTTGCCAGTAGTTATTTTCTTTAGGTCTTGTGACACAACGTCTCTAGGCAGTACAAAATTTAAGGCCAGCGGTCCTGAATTGAGGGAACATGTGGTCATTTTTAGCTGGGTGTGTAGGTCACGACTGAGGTCACTCCTTGTGTGGCTCACACAGTGTTTCTGTTGTTCCATCAGTGATCTTCGAAATTTTGGTCATTCAGAAGGTCTGACAGACCAGGTGCAGAGAAAGCAGGCAGTGGCACTGATGATGCTGCAACACCACCATTCTGGGACTGGTGCCCCGGTCCAGGAAAACAGTGCCCTCATTGTGTTAGCTGCACACCCTACATCAGTGGTCTGTTTAAAGTCCACTGGTCCATGCTTGAGTTGAAGCCATCATTTCATTCAGCTAATTTACAGGCAGACCACAGAACTCTTGTATCTTTCTCTGGCTTTGTTTGTGTGACTACAATTTGCAGTGAACATTGAATTTGGCTGCTATTTGTTATTAAATCTGATTTTCCTAGCTATGTGGTCTAATTTTGGATGTATCTGTCATAACGTGTTGTAGGAGTTTTTGTGTATATTGAGACTCATCACAGCTGATGTAGCTGTGCATGTCTTGACTAAAAATTTTATGAGGGAACATACTGGGCTAACACCCATAGGCATCGAAATAACCAGGGCATTGGGTAAATGTAGCCGGTTGGGAGAGTACAACTGAAGGGAAAGTTGTTTTGATTGTTTTGAAATATTGCACCATATGCAGACATTCAGCACATTCATTGGTCATCTTTTTTTATTTCAGAGAAAGAATTTCATAAGTTCAAAAAGTTGAAAGCATAGCCATACAAGTGTTTATCAGGGATGGACAAAAATGTTTTTGGTAAGATAACACCCTTTTTCTTTTGCCCCATTTCAGAGGTGAGTGCAGGCAGAAAGTAGGACAGTTTCTTTTAAATTTAGCTCCAAAAGCTTTGTGGCTACAGAAAGCAGCTTTGTACACTGAACTGTTTCAGGCTTGAAGTGAGGGGACTTGGTCGGTCTGAGTTCAGAAAATTAAGGGTTTCCTTTAAAGGTTCATCCAGCATGGTGGCAGCTTTAGTTGATGGTGGCAGTCAGATGGTGCAAGGTTTATAACAGCAGAAACAGTGATTTTTATTGACCATTAAGGTAATTGCATGCTTAAATTAGAATTGCAATGATATTATTTTACCATTTGATACGAACACAATTCTTGAATGTGAATGTAATTCAGAATCTATTCTGATTTGAAATTGTCAACTTAAACTTGCCATGCTACAAGGCTTATTGTATATGGGCAAAATCCAGAACTTTCTTTTCGACAAAGCATGTCATAAGAAGATCTATGCTGATGATCAGCTGTTGTGTGAAATGTGAGCCATGTGAGTCACAGAATTACAGTATTTTCCGCTGTATAAGGCACACTGGATTACAAGGCGCACCTTCAATGAATGGCCTTTTAAAAAACTTTTTTATATATAAGGTGCACTGGATTATAAGGTGCACTCTCAGTTTTTGAGAAAATTAAAGGCTTTTAGGTGCACCTTATAGTGCGGAAAATACTGTATTTTAAAGTTTCCTGAGTCTCATGGATGACAAAAACTGATGGCATCTTTGCTAAACATTCAGTAAGTTACACATTGTATGTGAATATAGAGCAAAGATTCCACCTCTGCTCTAATAGAATGTTGTACTGTAACCACAGATGAGCCAATCAGCCCCAGTGTCGATCGGACAGCTGCTCCTATCCCACCGTCGGCTGTGGTGTCTGTTGCACAGTCCGTAACAACAGGTCCCTCCAGCCCGGGATCAACATGCCCACCCATTCGTCGTCAACTGTCACATGACCAAGGTAATTACCAGATGTGTTATATGGTCAAGAAAGAAATCAATTAACTAATATTTTATGTTTAGTTGTAGTTTTTTTTTGTGATTTATGCTATTGGTTGATTTATGCTATTGGTTGATTTTTTTTTTTTTTTCAAAGTGACTAGTCAATTAATAGTTTTAGTTTTAGCTTTAATATTTGCCACCCCTGCCATCACATTTATTGTAAATGCAAGCATCATATTACAGGACATGGTTTTATTGTTCAAATGTTTTCACTTGTTGTCTTAGACATCTGTGTAGAATCAAATAAGAATTCCAAAGTGGTTATAGTTATTGATAGTTTTTGGCACTGTATTTGCATCAATTTATGTTCGTCAATTCATGTTCGATCCACATTCACTAATGAAAATATGAAGAGTACAAAAAAAATTGTCAAGCTCTCCTGAGTCTCATAGGCTCCTGAGTCTCATTTTCAGAAATGCTGTATGTTATTGTGCATTTGGGGACTACAGTAATAGCATTTTTTATCACTTCAGAGTCACTTAGAAGTGCTTTGCTTGAAACTGAATCAACTAGCAAAACGGAGCGGTCCAAATCTTACGATGAGGGTCTGGATAACTATCAGGAGGAGGCCAGAGGGTGAGTTTAGATCTTTTGGGTCGTTTAGGTCACCACTTGAGTTTTTTCTCAGTTGTACTGAGTTGTGGATAAGTCTGACCTGTCTCTGACTTTCGTTGTTGTTATTCCACTTTTTTAGGCGATCTTCCAGTAAACACATGCATGGCCTATGGGGCCTAAGAAAGGTGAGGAACTACAAACACATCATTATTGTCATCATCATTAAAAAGTTACTGCTACTATTTTCCTTTGATACTGCTCTCTTGTATTTACTGTACTTATTCTGACAGTGGTACCATTTCAGGCCGCATTGAACTAATCTGGAACGACCAAATAGCAAATTACAATACATAAATAGAAATCGTTGTGTTTGTGCTCAAAATACACATTGGTGGTGAATGTTTTCAGTTGTTTTTCCACTTGTTCTTATGTTCTGAAGAGTCGGGAGTACTATTTGAATTTACTGGCTTTACTGTAGAGTCTGAGATCCATGGTTAGATTATGTTCTACCAGTTTTGTCGCATGTCATTTTCCTCTAACAGTGACAGATAAAAATGTCATGTTTTACGCTGGCAGGCTCTGGATGGACATAAACCTGGGGATGCTCAGTCTCGGAGGGACTCTTCTTCTGACGTATTTGCGGATTCTTCCAAAGAAGGGCCGCTGAATTTTAGGCAACATAATGTAGATAAAAATAAGGTATGGTTGTGTACAAATGCATTCTTTTGCCTAGATAGTCTTTATTTGATGTTCATGTACATCTCTGATTGCTTTCTTTATAGCGTGTTCCTGGAGGAATGAAGTCTTGGAAGCAGATGTATGCTGTTTTACAAGGTCACACCCTCACACTCTACAAAGACAGGAAAGAAGCACAGTCACATGCCTCCATGCAGTCTGACGAGGACCCGCTACATATCAGCATCAAGGCCTGTCTGATTGACATTTCCTACAGCGACACAAGACGCAAGAACGTATTGCGTCTCACCACCTCAGCCTGCGAGTATTTGTTTCAGGCTGAAGGGAGGGATGAAATGCTGACCTGGATCCGAGTTATTCAGGATAACAGCAACCCAGACGAAGAGGTGAGACAAGCAAGAGTTAAAATTAGTAAACGTGCTGGTCTGTTGAATCTTCATCTCCAACTTATCATAATAAAAGGATGGAGACATTTGAACCATTTTTCAATCTGAATTGTCATCAGGAAAATGAGTATTCTGTCTGCAGATCACATGCGGTCACAAAATAATCTTAAATCAGCTGATCTAGGAATGGGTCTTAAGACCGACATGTGTGAACACGCAGATCAAACCTGAGGTTTATATTCATTTGTGTAGCTGGATTGTTGGGTCACACAGACAAACTTAGGTGAACTAAAAAGACATCCAGCACCCCCTTCTGACAGACTCGGGGGCTAACTGGAGTCTTAACTGAGCCATTTTGTTTCCCAGAGAACAGTAGTTGGCTAGTGAGACAGAAAGTAGCGCCGGCTGGCTACGTTCAGCTTGTAGTTTTGAGAGCATTTCTGTTTTTTGTGACTGCAGAATAATCCGTTGCTCAGTTCAAGACCTATGTTTGGCAAAAAACATTTTGGAGTGTGAACTGGTAGTAGAAAGGTGCCAGTTCACCTACCATGCACTTCCTCTAACAGGGACTAATAAAGTGATCTCTAATCTTTTTTTAATCTTTGGGCCCATAACAACAGCAATCATAGACTACCACTCACAGTATATCACAAGCTGGGGAAGGCATTACATCTATGCGTGCTCCCATCTTGAATGCTACATCAAATAAAACTGTAAGGGCACCTGAGTCAAGAGACATTTGTTTGCTGGTGGTGTTGAATATTTCCCTAAAAAATAGTCTAAAGGAAGATTGCATGTTATTTAATATACAGTAATGGTGTGTGTAATATAATGCTAGAGCAGCATTTTAGCAAGAGGGTGCATGCCAAGAATATAATGACACAGGGTGAAACCTGTTACCCCAGTTTATAATAACCACTCCAGTAATGTAAATGGACCTGTGTGTCATGAAGAAACCTATTTTCTAACTATCCGTCCTGCTATAATTACAGAATGCTGCTGTAACAAGTGAAGACCTGATAAGTCGAAAAATCAAAGAATACAACATGATGAGGTATGAAATGCATCTCATTGTCCCCCAGCGTTAACCCATAGTACTCCCAACACACGTTGCTGCTTTACTAGCTTAATGTTAATAATTGTGTGTATATGTTTGGATCAGCGCACTCAGCACCAGGTCGGAACCCTCGCCCAAAATGTCCCGGCAGTCCCTCAGCATCAAACAAACCTTCCTGGGAGGGAAAGCAGACGGCAGGATCCTCAGTCCTCATTCGCCTAAAACGGGAGAGGAGCAGAGAGCACAAAAAGGTAAAGATGCAGTTCTATTTAAAGGAATCAGGCAACCTTTTCTAAATTCTGACAGCTTGTTCATGTGTGTTTTTCTCTCAGATGAGTCTAGTCCGCCACGCGACAGAGCTGCTTGGAAACTAGGAATTGCAGGAATTATGAGGAAGCCATTTGAAAAAAAGACCCCGGCTGGTGTCACTTTCGGCGTGCGACTTGATGACTGTCCACCTGCTCAGACTAACAGAGTGAGTCTCCATCCTTCTTAATATTTTTAAGAGACTTTGCTGTGCGGTGCAGCGTGTCTCATTGCTCCTCCTAAAGGGTTGCTGTTGTTAAATGTTCTGCTGACTTGTTAATCTTTTGGTTGTGTGTTGTGTAGTTTGTGCCTCTGATCGTGGAGCTGTGCTGTAAGGTGGTGGAAGAGAGAGGGCTGGAGTCCACAGGTATCTACAGGGTCCCCGGTAAAAACGCTGCCATCTCTAACATGCAGGAGGAGCTCAACAGCAAAGGAATGGGCGACATCGATATCCAAGAAGATGTGAGTGACTCAGTTTGCTTGCTGACTACAGCCTTCACTTGCTCAGCCTCACTTTGATAACATTGGCAACACAGCAGAGAGCTGTGGACTATGAGAATGGGTTTAACTTATTGCTGTCTTCACATTTCAACACTTCGCAGAAATGGCAAGACCTTAATGTCATCAGTAGTTTATTGAAGTCATTTTTCCGAAAGCTTCCAGAACCACTCTTCACAAATGGTGAGATTTTGTTACACAGAGATGTTTAAGATTAAAATTTTTATTTTTAAGTGTAGACTTCTCTGCTCTGTTCACAGAAAAGTATAGTGAATTCATCGAAGCCAGCAGAACAGAAGACTCTGTGGAGAGATTGAAGGAGCTCAAGAGGCTGGTGAGTAAAAAATCTTAATACGCAGGGTTTAACCAAATAGCCGTACATGATGGGATACCATTAATTCTGAGCCTTTGTCGCATTTTGTCAATCCTGGCAGGTCTCTGAACTACCTGACCACCATTTTGAAACTCTGAAATTTCTTTGTGCTCACCTTAAGAAGGTTTCTGACAACTCTGAGAAGAACAAGGTAGGAATGTTAAATGTTTGTGCTAATACCAATATATAACACCATCTGTGAATCCTCCCTTTGAGGATTAATTCTTTTAACCTGATTTGTCGCTAACTAAATTTGTTTAGATGAAGCCTCGTAACCTGGCCCTCATGTTTGGTCCTACACTCGTCAGAACGTCCGAGGACAACATGACCGACATGGTCAACCACATGCCAGACCAGTGTAAGATAGTTGAGAATCTTATCCAGCAGTACGACTGGTTCTTCTCGGATGGCAGCGATGAGGATCCTCTTGTATGTGGCCATTTTTGTTTCTTCCAAACTTTTGTGTTTGTAGTAGTGCTGTATGAACATGTAGTCGCTTTTAAAACTGCTATTTGGTTAGAAAAAGTGTCATGTTGGACTTTATGAAACCAGTACAGAACTAAGTTGATTTTTCTCAGTTAACCACTTACTGCAGTTTTAAATAATAACTCTTTGCTACGTTATAGTTTCTGATTTTTCCCTTTTTGTCATGTTGAGTTACTCATTTCTCTTTGATATTTCCTCCATGTCTGGCTCCAGACCACTAGTGGGCAGGAAAGCACAGTGCAGTCTCAACCTGTGCCCAACATTGACCACCTGCTCTCAAACATCGGATGGACGGCAGCGTCACTGGGTGAAGTCTCAGGTAAATGTTAGGATATTTTCAATTAGGACAGCACTACTGCAGCAATGATGTTATCACATTAATATTATTAGTCTAGATTTAATATTTTAAATACTTGTTATATAGATTTATTTTAGGATTTGATAACGTCAAAGCATTTTGCTCATTTTAAATAACAAAGATTTTTATTTCTATTTTTTTTTTGATAATTTAATATGGGTTGAGTATAATCAAATCCATCAAATTTTGTTTATTTTGTTACAGTGAGCTTTTCGAGTATTTTTTTCCTTTGTATGCAATTTGAGATTTAACCATTGAAAAATTGTAGAACCACCTGCAGTATATTATCCTTTGTTATTCTTTTATTTTTGCTTCAGTCTGTTTTGTTTTGTTGTTGACTTTTTCTTGCCAGATTTTAATTTTCATGTTCTTCATTTGTTTGCATTACTTTTTTTTTCTCTTGCTCAAGTCATTTTTTTCCCCCTGTGCCTTACTTGTGTTGAGATGACGACTCCTTTTCTTTCAGTTCTTTTCTTCCCCTCCTCCTTGTCTCTTGCACAATCCCGGCATGTTCTTTCCCCAAGTAAAATCCAAAAGGCAAAAAGAAACTATTGAAGTTGTAACTCTTTTGACCTCTGCCCTTCTGTGTGTAGTGTGTTGTTTTTCTCCCTTATCCCTGTCCAGCACTCACATCACCCAATCTTGACACAGGCCAAGTGGGCGGCGTCTATCACTCGATGATGTCACTGATGGACTCTGTTTTGTCAGTGATGGACAGCTGGGACTGTAGGAAGAAGGACGAGTGTTGTGCCCAGTGTAGCTGCCTAGTCTGCAGAAACCCGCAGCTCTTTTAAATTTGGGCGAAAGGAGGAAAAAAGATAAAAAAGAAAGAAAGAGAAGTCGATGTTTGTCATTTTTCCTGTGGTGTGCACGTCTCATATTTAAACCAATACCCTACATTAAAGGGATACAGAGAGATGCTGTTGTTCTTTCTCTGAAAGCCCTTCTGCTGTCTCTTGTCTCTAAAGCTCATCGCAAGGACAAGTAGCATGGTACGGTTAACCTCAGGCTCTCTCCCGGTCATGTGGCATAATCCGTCATGATGTCTGAGGGGTGGGGACATAGTGGTGGCACTGAGCTGGATGTTCTTCCAGCACACATGAAACAAACCCTAACTACACAACTGCATTCAATACCGTTACAGCCGTTACAATACAGTAAAATTAAGCGTCTTTGATGTATTTCACTCAGTATTGCTCTACCAGGAATAACTGTCTGATAGCTCTGGAAATCCCAAGTAAACGGTAAACAAGTAAACGGCGCACAATATAACAGGGTTGTCATCCTTGCATCTTTCACGTTACTGACAGCTTCATTCGTACCACAAAGAAGCACTGGATCTCACTAGTTGTAATATTAGTTTCAGGGTTGGACACTTTTTGATCATAACAAAGATGTCGTGTGTCATCTTTCTGACAAGTCTAAAGTTTACATTATGTTGTAATGTATTAAACATTTAGCAGGTAGTGCTAACAGTCTCTTTTTTTCACCTGCATGTAAGGGTTAGATCTGCAGGGCTGTTTCTCACTAGTCATCGTAAATCCAGATTAATGCAAGAGGAAATACAAACAGCAAAATGAGTTTTTTAGTCCATTATTTGAGAGACCTTTGGGAGTTTTTCCAATAAACTGCAAATGCATTGAAGATATATTCACTTCCTGAGTTTAGCTCTTGAGGTTCCTTTAGCTGTTTGGTTGAAATGGGTTATTGTTATCCTTGTGTTAGTTGCGTGTTTTCTCCTTTTTTGTTTTTTAGAACAACAGGCTACACATTAAAGATCCTCACATGAGTTGATCTAGCTCAGAGTAAGGGCGATATTTTCATTCAATAGGTTTGCCTGCACCAGCTATACCAGCCACAACACACAGCCACTGATCTGTTCAGCTCAGTCCCCTTTAGTGTCTCAGTCAGCACCAAACTTGCCGCTCACATCTCTTCTGTGATGTCTTTGAGTTAGAAAGGAATGCCTTCAAGTGGTTGGTGGCTACATGTAGTGCCCTGTGACTGAAATGTCTGTCCGTGATGTGCCGTTGTTCCATCAATACATGAGCATGAGCTGCTTTTTGTGTATTGGTTTACTGCTGGGTTGTCAAAATCTTTCTTCTCATTCTTCATCTCAGGCCTCCTCCTACACTTAGTGCACTTTGTGCTCATATACTGCTTTACATGGTTCATCTTGTTGCCTTTTGTCTTTCTCATAGCTGAAACTGTCTTATCTGCTTTCATTCGACCGCTGTCATTATGCTCATTCTGTGTGCCAGTGTCACTCTGAACAATCTTAATCTGCCTTTTCCCTTCGTCATTGACTGTTTTTAGTGAGTCACTCAGTCATCAGACTCTTACTAATCAGTTGCATCTCTTTAATACAGATTTAGCCAGTAGTGACTCCTCCAAAACAAAGGTAATGTCTTCTTCTCACTTCCTTCTGTGCCACATAAATCCTTTATTCCTTTTACTTTGCTGTTTTTATGTTTTCCTTGTCATAAAAAGTCACTGGTGTTTTGTTTCTGTATCAGCAGGGTGTGTGGGGATCAGGGAAGGATCAGTGTAGCAAAGAGATGTTGCGCTCCTCCTTCTTTGTTAGCCGTAAGCGCAAGAAGCCCAAGGACAAAGTTCACCCCAGCAGTTCAGATGACGACTTGGACTCTGCGTACTCCCAGATGGAGCTCCCAGAGGAGAGCCAGCAGCAGCCTCTGTGGTCTCTAGACAGCCGAAGTGAGGAGGAGGTGGAGGCTGATGAAAACAGTGAGAAAGAAAAGCACAGGAGCAGCTCAGAGGAACAGCTTGACAAACCCAACAGTAAAGAGTCTCTCTCCGGCAGCCCGATATCACAGCCTACTCCATCCCTGCCTCCAGAGCACATGTCCTCCACCCTTCCATCTGGCTCCCCATATGCCTCACCTACCCACTCTCCAAACCTCAGCTACCGACTACCAGTAACTCACCAGTCCTCCCTGTCAGACCCAGCCTCCAACTGTGACGACACGGTGTCTGACCTCGGTACAATGAACAGCACGAGCTCTCAATCGTCGGTGCCCAGAATGAAGCGAGGTAAGATGGTGACTCCAGGTCCAGAGGCAGGCGGACTGGGAGTCGAGGTTTGTTCCATCACATCCGACTACTCTACCACCTCCTCCATGACGTTCCTGACCGGGACGGAGGTAAGCACCCTCAGTCCTGAAGTACAATCTGTGGCAGAAATCAGGGGCGGAGACGACGATGCTGACGATGAGAGAAGTGAGCTCATCAGCGAGGGACGGCCAATGGAGACGGACAGTGAGAGCGATCTCTCTGTGTTCACGGTCACGAAAAACGATCCACTGGACCAGCCGGAGGCTCCTCGGCCACTCCCCACCTACAGACTCATCGAGTGTGACACGCTTTCCAGAAAGAAAGCGGCCCAACATAAAACCAACAGTGAGTCTTCACTTGATGGAACTGTGAGTGATAAAGATTCCAATAGGCTGTCGTGTGTGCTGGGCTCGGTCAAAGGCCGCTCCACTGGGAGCCTGAGCTCTTCATCTCGCGGCGAACTGGACAAGGCGGAGCCCACATGGAAGCTGAAGATCACTGACAGACTAAAGGTGCGTCTGAGAACATCTGCAGATGACATGTTTGGTGTGGGCAGCCAGAGGAGCCGATCTCCGGAGGGCCGTGGAAAGAAAAAGAATATCAGGCGCCGACACACCATGGGTGGTCAGAGGGACTTTCCTGAGCTGTCTGTTTTGGGAGACTGGGAGGTCAACATCGGTTCTGGATCTCGGTCAGAGCTGTCAGCTGTGGATCAGCTGAAGCCTAAGTGCAGCTCTCAAGACTTTTCCATCGGTGACTGGATTGCCCGCGAGCGCAATCGCACCAGCAATCCCGAGGTGAGCCTGGACTTATCAGAACAACAGGGGGCGCTGTGCAGCACAAACCTTGGTGCCTCATCCTCCCCTGAGCTCCAACATGGTACGGCCGAGGTGTTGAATGGGGACATCTCCCAGACTAAAAATCTGAGCCTTTCGGCCACAGCCCACCCACATAAACTTACGAGTTCCCAGGTAGTCCATTCACGCTTCTATCAGTACCTGTGAGATGTTTTGGATGTGTGTGACTGACTGTTTCCCCGTCTATGAGATGTATTTGTACTGATGAGTGTTGTGTGATCAATGTTTGTGAATGAGCATGTTGTGCAAATATTGTCTGGAGTGTGGGTCTGTGGGAATTACTGCACACAGGGATCGTTGATCTCATACTGGAGGCATGAAACAAATGTTGGTGTTTTTATTTTCTAATGACAAATGACTTTGGGATGGCTGGAAAGGAAAGATTGTCCTCCCCCCTAATAATAAAATGAATCCCTCTTTATGCTGAAGACCGAGAGAACCTGTTGCTCCTGAAATAATGGGTCTGTGAAGTCTGTGGAAGGAAAGGAAGTGTGAATTTAAAGGCTTAGCAAAGTGGCTTTAAGAATGAACTGACTTTTAGAAGGAATAGGAAATAGCTGTAAAGTTCAGATTTTTAGTATTGCAGAGAAATTATTTTGTTTAAAGAAAGCTACGATGTTCTAAGTCAGTGAGTCTCAGTAACCAAATGAAGAATGTACAGACATGCTTGCTGTAATACTGACTAAAAGCTTTAGATGCTTGTGTTTCATTCTAAGGTGTATTCATCCCTATTTTTTTGTACTTGAATGGTGTATTTGGTACAGCCAGTTTGTGGACCGCCCATGAAGCTCTCTGCAGTTACAGGGTTCTTTCTAAGGTACGAAGGTGAAAAGGAGACGCTGGACTTATGCATCATGGAAATGGTCCTCATTCATCCCGGTCAAGTAGTTTAAAGTGCATGGGGGGAGGGGGGGGGGTAATAAAACAGGAAATTAAGTCAAGAAAATCATGTTTCTTCACTATAGGAAGTGCCTCACAATGAAATGTTAAGAGTGCCATATTGTCTTTGTTGAGACAGAGATTTTACTGTGAATGACATTTTTATCGTTGGTTCTCAGTCATTCTACAAGTTATGTAATAAAATGCCGAGCTTCCATTCCTGAGGCATTCCACTCTGGTCTTAACATGATATACTTTTGTTTAATTTTCACAACTTGAATTTTAAATACTCCCTGTAAAATAAGTAACTTAAATGTACATACCAATGCCATGTTTTAGCTGCTTTACTTTCATTTCCATCAGATTGCAGGATTCACTACAGTATTGTGAGATGCTCTTGATGCTCATGTGGCCTGTGTGGTGGTTGTGGACAGTTTGGTACTTTTCCCCAGGAAAGATGTGTCCTATATGAGGAAAAAACTTGATTGAGCTGGACTGTCTGTACTGATGCTGTGTTCCTCTGGTTGTGAGAGGAATGTAAACAGACTCCTGAAACACTGGAAATAAATTTTGTCAATGGTAAAATGTTATTTGTTTGTTTTTTTTAATCCTAAAAGTATTGTAGAAGTGTAAGGGCCATAATTATGAACTAAAATAAATCACTGTTTAATAGTCTGTTGTTTTATAACTAATCATCCTGCAGTTTTGAAAATGGTGAACATGACAACCTTTATTAGCTTGTTTTGATGTTTGTATTTCAGTTTGTCTGAAAAGAACTTGAGCAGGATGAAGAGGAAAAACACAAAATTTCTGAGTTTTTCAAGTCTTTAAAGTTTGAAATTATAACGTTGTGAAAAAGTAAATCTCTGAACTTAAAATTTTTTTCTTCAGAAGTTTTCATTCTTCTATGGAACAATAGGTTTTTACAAATTCCCTAATTCAATTGCAAGTCCATTTTCTTAACTGCTTATCCTCTTGGTGGTCAGGAGCCTATCCCAGCTGACATTGGTCAGAAGACATACAACCTGGAACAAGTCGCCAGTTTATTGCAGGGCCACACTCACATGAATGCTTTTTTGCTACCCACTGCATCACCATGCTGGCCAAATTACTTAGATTTCAGTATTTAAATTCAACATTTTAAATGCATGGGAATTTGTGAAACCTCAATTTTTCATTACTTTTGCATCACTTTAAATAAACCATCTGGAAAATAAATGCAATAAACAAATTCATATGGTGATCTCAGTGACCTTTTTTTGTGAGATTTTGACTTGTCTCTGTTAATACATGTCGTTACACTGCCATGACTCATCACAGTGCAATAAAACAGGCAGCATTATCTTCTGGATTTTTAGTTGCAGCTCATGCTCACCAGAAACTTTGTACACTAGGTGGTGCTCACATACTGTCATGCTATGACACAATATTGATGTTCTAAAGTGAAAGACAACTACTTTTCAAAATGCTTTATATACAAGTTGCACATACAACATAAAGACTTAAACAATATAAGATTTATACACTTTATACATCAGCTGACTGTGAACCACTGATAAAACTAACAAGTGAAAGGCAGACACTCAAAGCCGATCAACACGCAAAAGAATTCACAAAATAATAAAAATTCAGAAAAGTTAACTTTCCGGTTTGGAAGTTAATATCCAGAAATGCATTTGCAAACGAAATACTTTACATTTTTCTTTATAATACAATCTTTCAAGCAGATGTTTATTTTGTATTCAGTTCTTAAATGTTTTTAGATAAAATGTGCCATACCTTTTGATTTTAACTTCTCAAACTGATATCTGGCTATTGGAGAAAACTGATCCAGTCTGGAGTGATCAGTGAACGCAGTTCAGACAAGGCCCATCCCTGTTTACGCATTTGAGCGTGAACATCTCACCCACAGTAAGGCACAGTGACAAAAACAACAAGAGTTTAACTCAGATATGAGAAGGGAAAACAATTTTTTTTAAGTAAACAAGATAACCGTTGTGCCATCTCATAAAGCAACTAAACACTGGTGAAGCCTGACGTTATAGACCATAGACAACACTGAACAGAGATTCTGAGAAACGAGTAGCAGTAATAATCATGAATACAACAATAACATGGTAGGCGAGATTATCATAAACTGGCAACCTTTGAAAAGTTTGATGTCAATATAATGAACTAAGGTAACTTATTTTGTGCTCTATTAATGTGCCATGTTTGGGACAGACACATTGCTCAATGGACGTCGCGTTAATTCTCTATTTGTCCACTAGAGAAAGTGCTAGTCATTGTAATCCAACTGCAGAGGGAGAACATGGGATGTTCACACCAGAATTTTTTTGTCTATTTGGCTGGTTTTCTTGCAGCCAGCAAGTGGTGATGAGATGGTGTGTAGGCCGAGGCCCCTTTGCACATGCAGATGCTTCACTTCAGAGTGGAGCTGCAATCTGACCGGTCGGGTAGTTGTGGATTGATTAAGTTAGAAATATCTGTTGCATATTGTGCTGTAGTAGCTAGGAGCAAGCCGCTCGGGAGGTGGGGAGTGTTAGGGTTTAGCTGTCTTCCTCGTCATCCTCCTGCTGGCTGTCCTTCAGTATCTCCGTAACTCGGAAACACTCCTCAAAGAAGTTGACGAGAGATTGGCTTAGGTGCTGCTGGGTTCCATCACTGTGTAGGAAGTGTCCTTCATCCGGGTAGATCTGTAAAGAAATACAATACCTGAGATTGGGTTTATGTAGAGCCAAACATAACAATACTTTCATCATCAATTCAATTTTTGATTATGATTTACTTCATTGAAGATAATAAGTAGTGCTTTATTTAATTAACAAAGCCCAAAATATTGATGTCTGTATGTAGGATACAACAAAACAATGAGATTTAATCAAAAACAAATTGAAGAATGATCTGTTACAATTATTACTATTGATCAATGTTTTAAGGTATTTTAAAAATCTAAAATGCAAAATAGTAAGCTGTATATTGTGGAGTTTCTTGTTGACTGTTAAACAAAACATTTGACCTTAGATGACAGCAACCTCGAATAGACATATCTAGTTGTCAAAACATCTTAAATTCATCATGAAAATATTAGTTGCAGTATTACTTAAAAATGAAAAAAACCTGTAACAACATATCTGCTCTGGAGTGTTGGCTGGATCACGTTTCCTCAACAGAAGAAATTGTTTGAGGGCGGTGAAAAAAGGTTTAGGTGCTATACTGTAGTTCTGTAATGACTGAAAATCCCATAATACGACTGAAAACTCCAGCAGATTTTAATGTATAGTACACACAGATGAGTGTTGTCTTAATACAGACCCAAAAAACATGTCAAAATATTAAACTTATTAAGATACGTGTCATTCAGCATTTCATAGAATTTAGAGCCTTTGTCCTAAAAGCAGACATGTCAGAAGCCATAGCTCACCTGTAGAGTATAATTTGCCTTCTCGCTGATTAAATGGTTGATGAATTTGGCTGTGTGCTGGAAGTGAACTTTTTCTGTGATAGATTGAAAAGACACATTAGAGTCTGGTGACAAATAGGGTTTAATTCACTGCAGTTCTGAGAAATAGAATATATCACCGTCAGCAGTGGGATGAATGATCAAGTACTGCTTCTGCAGGAGTTGACCTGCTCTGTGGGCTAAATTTGCCATCTGAAGGAAACCAGAAGAAGAAAATCTGACATTTGAGTCACTCACAAGCTCTTAATAATGACCCGCAGCTCCCTTCCTGTGCACTGCAGCCTAACATCACAGATGAAATCTTACTGTATACACCCGAGAGTCAGTCTTCGATCCGAGGTATCGCTCCGAAAATGCAGACGCTGCAAGGAAAAAGAAGCAAAACAGAGTTAGAAAAGCTGAGTAAATGTTTTATCACATCCATATGAAAAGTATCTAATGAGTTGTACCATATAGCTCAAAATCTGTGATGGGAGAGACGGCTGTTCCACATTTAAGCTGGGTGAATTCCTCAGAGCTCAGGAGCATCGTAGCTAAATATCCTCCATAGCCCTGGACAGAGGTGGGAGAGACAAGGAGATGCCAAAATCAAGATTATAGCTCACCTTAACAGCCTCTCTGAGCATACATTTCTCCTCACCTTTCCGTACACTCCCATTCGAGTCCTATCAATGTAACTTTCTTTTGATATAAACCTGAAAATGAGAGAAAACTGGTCAAACTCAGTTTTTTGAGGTCTTGGCTTCTTTTGCGCTCATGGAGGCTCACCTTAACGCCTCAAGCTGGTCCCTCTCCTCCAGTTTTCCCAGCTTCCTCCTGACTTTGTGAAGGAAGTTGGTGCCCTGGAAGCCACTGCCGTGGCCGTCAAAGCGGATGACGATGGTGTTGAAGCTGCTGACCAGAACCGTGGCCCAGTCCACTCTGAACTGCTCTGACACCATCTGTCCACCGGGGGTGCCATCCCTGTGGAGAACAGAGACGTGATGAAATGCCAATAAGAGAGGTGGTGAACCAAAAATGGAAACATTGGGACAACGTTAAAATAAAAAATGCACACAGAACAAACATGCTACCGGCAGAGTGATTGGACTGTTTGTAACTGAATATTAACAATTTTGAGATGCAAAAGGTCAAACCATTAAACCCAGGCATAATATATCAAAATTCAAATTGTCTATTGATATTACTTCCATTTCACCGTTCTCTATCACGGAAGTAATTCATTTGTTAAACTACTCAATAAATATTTAGGTGCCCGATCCATTGTATAAATCATTTATCACGAAAATTTTACTGTTTATTGATGAAAAACTGAGAAAGTAAATAATTTTAAAGTTGGAGCTCTTGATTTTGGAAACAAACCATTTGACAATTTTACCTTTTACGGGGCGGCAGTGGCTCAGTGGTAGAGCGGGCGTCCCATGATCAGAGATCGACGGTTCGATTTCCGCTCCCGCCAACCATCCTTGGACTGTGAGCTGACAGTGGGAGGTGTCAGCTCACTTCCCAGTCACTGCCGAGGCACCCTTGAGCAAGGTGCTGTCCCCCATACAAGCTGCTCAACCGGGGCGCACCCCAAAGTTGCTGCCCATCACTCTGCCTCCCCCTGTACTAACTTGCATGCTTTCAGGCCCCTCGTGTGTTGTGTTTGTTTCAGGGGCCTGTACACAATACTGTATATCTTTAACACAAATATATGTATGTATGATATGGTCATAATTTTCCCATTTGGGGACAATAAAGTGGAATTTCTTATTCTTTAAATTTATGACATCTCTTTAGGAATTTATCTCCACAGTATTTTTCACAGACAAAACAGCAAATTAACTGAACACTGGCTTTTTCTGCTTCGGGCTTAAAGACTATTACTTCTCAACAAAAAGCATTAGAAGCAGGGGCAGTTATTCGACAAGGACTCATTTTGACCCGTAATGGGTCTAAAGGTCAGTACATGTGATCCTCTTGACTTGATGCAGTGGTACTCACACCAGCAGCAGCAGGGGGTAGTGGGCCGTATCTACGAAAGCAGCCGGCTTCAGAATTTGCATCGTCAAAGCTGAAACAGAGCAGATAGGGTCATGATGATCTTGTAACACCAAATGGCCTACAGCTTGTTCTTTATCTGCATCGTGAGTGTGAGCACATACTGTAGTCATCAATGATGATGGTCTTGTTCTCCACTTTGGGCATCTGCATGTCGTTGTACACGTTATTCACCATTTCATTTGTCTCTACGTCCAACATCTCTGCAGACAAACAGACCAAACATAAAGAGTGTCTCGGCCATGAGTTCAACATATCAGCTCTACTTGTGAATAAATATGCAGAATGACACTTACTCTTCTTGTCCTCGGTCCTGTAGACGGCCACATTGGGTACATGTGGACCTACACATCAAAGTGCAAGAATTAAAAAAAACATTTAAACTTAAAGCAGCCCTGCAGAAAGGCACAAATGTCACCCTAGCAGTAATCCAGCCTCTGAACACCAGTCCTGCTCTTCAACAGAAGCATATGTTTATATGTCTCTCATATAAACTGCTTCTTATTTCACCATATAGAAAAGCTGCTGATAATTTTCTTCCGAGCCAAATTGACATACAAAAGCGCCACTCTCCTCATCTCAGAGGTCCTCCAGCAATGTGAACAGCCTTCTGCACATCTCCTCCTCACCTACCACCTACCTACCTAACTCATTGGAAAATGACGTAGAGCATAAAGGTGGAGAATAAAGGTGGATGCTCACCTTTACAGAAAAGCAAGAAGTAGCGCATGCTGTGGCTGAATGAAACATCCACATAGCCACAGTTGAAATCGCAGGACAGGCAGCAGCGGTTGAATGGAGGGATGGTGTCAGCACTGTGAGAGGGTTAGGGTTACACATCACTGTAGGCTTTGTGTCACAGGAGACATGACGTCAGGTAATCTTACTTGTATAAGTGCCGTCGTTTGGGGTCATCCTCTGTGCTCAGGAAGTATCTGTAAAATATCATCATCATCATCATTAGCATCTCATAGCAAATGCTAGCAGCTGACTGCTAGAAAAAAAATGGATGCAAAAGCAAAATGTCTCACATGAGGTTCTTTTCGTGATTGTAGGCCAGAATGCTTGTGACATCCCAGTCTCCAGAGGTCAGCGACTGAAGGATGTCGGTACTCGTGTTGGGCTAGAAAAGAATTAGCTTTAAGGATACTGCACCAAAGCTTCACAGCAGATACTATCTGGATTGTTCCATACCATAGAAGTAGACATTGAGATGTGGAAAAACTTTCCTCTCCCACCCTGGGGGATGGCTCTGGTGAAGAAGAATTTGTGTCCATCTTTGGAGAAGAGTGGAGCTTCATTCTACAGAGAAAGAAAAACCCATCTGGATGGCAGATTGCCCAAATTGTGTCCACAGGATTTTTTTATAATTATTCTTGTAATTCACTCGTTCAAGCTAAGACACAAGAAGCAAACATGTAAATACTAAGCAACAACCAGGAGTCACATTTTCATCCTGTACCTGTCTGTGCAGCCAGCTCTCGCTTTCATCCTCATGTTTCTGAGAACGAGAGTTATTTTATAAATGAGATGACAGTTAAAGTCAAACCAAGGAATATTTTATTATTATGTTTCTCTCAGTATTCATAAAATTGATCCCAACATGTGAATCCTACAGCAAATTTTGGGAAATGTTGTGGATAGATCGATACCACTCTGATATTTGCTTTATAGAATATAAAGCTAAGAGTAGAAGCTTAGATTAGCACAAACAATGGAAAGATGGGAACAGTAAGCTTTGCTCTTTTGAAACTGGGTTAGTTTAGTTCAAGCGTTTCCTAAAATGTTAAACAACTTTTAACCCACATTTCTCAGATTGGGATGGAAAAGTAAATATCTTGTCTTATTTAAAAAAAATAATCACAAAATCATAATTTGATTTAAATTAACGTTATCCATTTCCTAAAACAGCTGGTTGTTTAAAGCAGAAAGAATCAAATATTATATTCATCAGGGATTATTTTCATTATATTTAGAGCAATGGAATGGCACACAAGGGATCAATTCACGCTCAGTGTAATGAACCAACCAGTCAGTGCAACAGGGGTACTCTTTTAATCAATTTTGAATATGTTTCTGAGATGTGAATCAATAAATTACAGTATTTTAGTCTTTAGCCATAAGAGTGATGCTTTTTAGCAAGTTTAATCGTGGTATTGATTTTGGTCTTTTCACTGGACAGTAAAAGCAAAACACTAAGTAAGCTGCAACAATATCTGTCAAATGTTTCACCTTTATACAGACTCCAGTCGTGGCTTCACACAGAGTGAGGATGGAGTTATTCTGGGCTCTGTTAAGCCAGTTTACAGCAAGTTTGGTACTGGTGGCCCATTTCACCATCGTGATATAATACTCTCTCCTGAAAGAACAGATGGAGTGAGCACTGACAAACTCTCTCTTCGCCACTGTAAGACAAGGCTTGGCATACAAAGAGCCACAGCTGGGCTGTCACTTACCCGATTCGGGGGTCATCGGGTTTCTTCATCACCACGGTGTGCAGGGGACCGTTGAGGCTCACAACTGACAGGTGCACTATGGGGTTTTCCTCCCCAGCCTGCAACAGCCAACAGGTAATTAGAGAGATCGGACCTGATTCCAGTTTCAGACACAGAGGGATTGTCATTCTGGAGTCTCTGGAGTTAGTCGGACCAGACATTGGATGTCTGATCCCAAGCCTCTCATGGGGCAGTCGTCATTGCAATCACCAAGGTGACTCGTTGCATTAAACGATTCTTTTTTTTTGCTCATCTAACGACACCAAAAGCAAATGTGCCACACAGACTTCTCCTTATGTTACATACTGCTGAGTTCACAATAAATGTCTTCCTTTTACATAAAGTAATTTGGTTCTACAGCGTATAAATAATTCAGTACAACCACCAGATAATTCAGATTGCTTCCAAATTACAGCTGAAAAAAAAGACAGGGAGTAAAATACTAGCAAGATAATATGATTCAGTGTTAAATATAACATAGAATTTTTGCTTTTTTTAATTTAAGAACAATTAATTAATTTTAGAACTTCTGTCACCTTTGTGTGTTCTCATCTCAACCAAACTGCTCATAACTGGGTCTTAAGTTTAGAACCCAAGGATATTTTTCTTCTGAACTTTTCTCACCATAGTATCTGATAACTTAATGCTGTTTGTTAAATAAAGCATACTCTGTTAAAGCAACTTGTTAATATATAAAAATTGTCACTCATTAAACTGCATCATTGAGACTTATAACCCAATTGCATGTTGACTTGTACTTCTCACTCAAATTTCATTATTATTAGTGTGAAATAGACGATTCAGTGCAAAATTTAAATGCAAAATAAATGACTCAAAGTTCCATGTGATAATCTTCATTACATAAATGTCCATGATAATATGTAGGATGGTTTACATTGGTCACAGCTGGTGTGAGTGTCACAGTTACTGTGGTAGATTCAAATACTCTTGTTTCTTAAACTTTATTGCTGCCCCTGCAATCAAGTCACTCAGCCATATACAAGAATATGAATCCAGAATCTGTTGATTACATAATTATAACATTCACATGTATTTTGTTTCATTTATAGATCTGTTTTTGATGCATGAAAAGAGAAGTCTTGGTTGGTTTATCTGTCATCTGTTATCCAGATATCAACTAGCTGCTTCCCTGGAAGCCCCCCCAAGGATGCCGGCATATGCCCAGAAACAGCAGATGGGTCTCTGAACCACACATATACTAGCCACACACGCGCTGCAGCTCTCTTGTAATTGTATTTTCACAGACGGAAAAAATAATCAGTGTCTCTAAAAAGTTTAATTAACAGGGAACACTTGAAGAATGCTGGCAGTTGGTGGACAAAAACCTGTATCAAAACCCTCAAGGGCTTCTCAAACCATGCAGATAAAAAAAAAAAATCTGTCTGCTGTGTAATAACAAACAGATTTCTAAATTGTTCACAAAGGTGTACATCTGTTTGTGAAAGAAATGAAATATGAAAGCAGCCAACTCCCTCAGGAAGAACTGTACTTTTGGAAATTGTTTCTTTTTTTTTTTTTTTTTGGAACGAATGGAAATTGTTTTTTTTCAAAGTGTCTGAACCATCATCAGAACAGCATTTCTGAAAATCCTTCTGAGAGTTTCAAAAATCGCCGTTGTGACTCTTTACATTGGTAACTACAACTTCTTCTTTTCCTTTTGGCTTTTCCCTTCAGGGGTCGCCACAGCGAATCAATTGCCTCCATCTAACCCTGTCCTTTGCATCCTCTTCTCTCACACCAACTACTTTCATGTCCTCTTTCACTATATCTTCGTGCAAATGCACGTTCCTCCTCTCCTTCTTCGACCAACAGTAATCCAATTTCCACCGGCGCCTGTAGGTCAACAGCGCCGATGGCGGTCGTTGTTAACCCGGGCCTCGACCGCTCCGGTATGGAAGTCATAGGTTTGATTCGCATCTTTGATTTGGCAAAAGTTTTACGCCGGATGCCCTTCCTGACGCAACCCTCTGTATTTATCCGGGCTTGGGACCGGCACAATAAGACACTGGCTTGTGCCCTCTTGTGGCTACATTATTGGTAACTACAACTGAAGAATGAATTATGTGTTAGAAATTTAATCTCTTTTGTTAATCTTAGCCTACGGGTGGATGAGGCAGTAGGATAGAGACCTACCTTTGGGTAATGATACTCCAGGCTGGCGGGGTAGGGTGCTCCTGTGAAAAAGGGAACCTCCATCTTCGGTACCAGCGTGTCATTGACAGTCATATAGCAGAGACGCAGCCCATCTGGAGACCACCAGTGAGCTATGTGGGTTTGCATGATCTCTTCTGTAAAATAAAACAACCAGATAGAGATAACAATGAAACTGAACAGCAGAACACAAGTTTTGAAGCAGCACCTGTCTGGGAGAGATAGATAATAGAATATAATGTTTGACTGGCTTCCATAACATTTATTATATTGAAGTATCTACAGCTTTGCTCGAAGAAAATCTTTATGTACCCAATATTCTGAAATTGGTTAAAGTGATTCAAATATATTATCATTTAAAGATGTAAGAAAAGTGTTATGTATAGAGTGTATTCCCTGCGGTATCACTGAGGGAAAAAAGGAATTACTTACTTTAGAGTGTAGGGTAGGGTATTTAAATTAAAAAATGTGAAACTATGTGTTTTGCACTGCAGTAGATTCAACATGTTGATATAGTTTTAAAGTTGTAATGAATTTAATGAATGTTATTAGTAATTTGTCAAGCTTTAATTACTACATTCACATCACGGTGAATGGGCTGACTGTGGGTCAGCGACACAGTGCAGAGCTAAATTCAACATGTGATCAAGTTCCCACAAGGCCCCTGTCTTGTTGCATTGCAGTAATACATTCAAGGCCACGGAACATCGGTCATCACAATGTCTTCTATAAGCGAATGACGGCGTAGCATTCAAGCAATTTTTCCACAGTTCTATAAAGGTTGAGACACTTAATCAGACCATTGTGTTGCTTTTTGAAGATGGGCCTGAGTTCCAGTGCTGTGGTGCAACATTGCTTGTGTGGGTTAATGGAAATGTTTTCTCTGACAATAACAACAAAGTCTTGAAACACTGTTGGATGGAGGAATGTCTCACAAACTACAGAAACCCACATGGAGAGACAGATATTGCCTGAACTAACAGGATCATATTTCAAATTTCAGTTTAGGAAATAAACAAATGATTTGAAACAAAAGAACAGAAGAATTCATTTCATAAGACATTTTTATCTGTAGAAATCATGTTTAATTTAAATCATAATTGATGATCTCTGTATTTATGCAACTTTTCTGATTTCTCAACAGACAAATCAGTTAAACTCTGCAGAAAAGCACAGCAGGGCAAATCTTTCTTTCTTTCATCTTCTGCGACGATACCACAAAATTAATCCCATTATTTAAAAAACAATTAGAGCTGACACTACATTATACAGCATTGCACAGTTCCATTAGACAATTACACAACATATCAGTTCTAACAGACAGCTCACTAATGGTTAAAATTATAAACAAGCACAAAAATCATAAATAGCATCCAAACCATCCTAACAGAAATATTATATGACAAAAAGGAAAAGGAGTTTAATACACTTACTCAGTAACATGTGGGCTGTAGCTACAGTATTTTTATTGCAGAGCTGTAGCTTTCAGTAAACCTGTTGCACCAGAGCTGTCAAAAGGTCATCTTCATGTTTAAAAGTCCACCCTTCAAGTAGAATCACTTTTAAAACGGGCAAAAGATTTTCTTAAACACAGGCAAAAAGGAACAGAGTACATCAAGTACCTTTCCCAATCTTGATGCTAAACAAATGAACCCTACGAATGTGTTAGAAACGCAAAACAGAGATGGGAGTCTTGAACAAGGCAGTCATCTCAAAGTGGTATGTAACTCGAACGCCTTCCTCACAAGTACAATCATGAGAAAATGTCTCAAATTCAATTATATGTGTGCCAGCTCCTGTATGTCTGCAGAGTTTGACTGCAGTGCTGCAGATATGAGTAGGACTGACTGAACATCAAGATGACTGTAGAGGAATCTGAAGGAGGAGGAGCACCAGAACCAGTTGAGCCCTTTGAAATGGAGAAAAAACAAACAGCGTGGCTCCTGATGGGCACAGCAAGAATCTGAATCAAGACCTGACTGACTATGGTGGTTGAGACTTTGTACATAGATCCAGGGAAAGATTGTGTAATCAGGATTCTAAGTTTCAATAAGTAACAGTGGATAATTATCACCTCATTTCAGCATCAAGTCTACTGAGCATTTTGAGGTTGTTGTTTTGGCTCTTTTGGTAGGAGTTCAACATCAAACAGCAAACAAGGAAAGTTAGCAAATAGTCGGTGGTTAGCATTACACCTGTTACAACTGTGAAATTGTGAATATTCATTATTTGCATCATAAGGATACATTATTGACTCTCGTAAAGAGAACTGGATAAAGACATGTGATCACCTGCATTTGTGTGTTTGTCCACAAGATATCATGAAAAGTCAACAATGGGTCTCGGTTAAACTTTGCAGCTGAGAACAAGCTCATTAAATGTTGTCCAAATCTCAGCAAAACTGCAATTTCTATATAAATTTTCACTTATTTTAATGTTGAGAAGTAAAACAATGGCAGTACAATCAAAATCAAAGCACCCTGGAATGAACAGCTCACATTCCACCACTACGTGCAAATGGATCAGGACATTGGAGATAAAAATCTATATATTATACTTGAAACACTTCAGCTTTGGAACATTTGATGTGGATTAAATAGAAACAAAATTACACAAGAAATGTGAGAAAATACATCTGGCGTCATCATTATTTAAAATCATGTTTTTGTTGATAACTTCTAATTTACTGATGAAAAACACAAGTTGTTCTCCAGGGTCAAGAAATAATATTTATTTCCCATGAAGCAGATCTTAGTATAATGATGCCATCGTGGTGACATCACCATCATTATAGTCTGTCTTTTACCCTGGATGATACTGATGCTCAAACCCTTACTGAGTGTGATGACTATTTGTGAACTTTTCAGGTTATAGCGATATCAGCATATTCTCTATTTTTTAGGCCATGTTCATGATGGTTATTGTCTTACCTTCATAGAGCCAGTCTGCTAGGCCATTGTAGATGACACCCTCTTTACCAGTGGACACCAGACGGATAGCTCGGCTCTCTATTGTTGATTTGTAGTAGATGTTATTTTCAAATATGAAGATCTGGACAGAAAAAAACAAAGGTCTCTTTATTTCTACAGTGCATCCAAACTAACTTGTGGCTTTTCATCACAGCATGACTTCCTCTTAATCCAGCAGATGAAACGGCTCAATTACACTTAAATGTCAGTTATTTCAGCCGTCAGTTCAGCATCAGCACCTGCATTAATGTATAGCCCCCGAGTTACAGTTCATGCTACATTATTTCAAAGTAGCGTGAACACCCACCCCTGCTACTGACAGAGGTGCTGGAGCAAACTCAGGCCCTGTAGATGCGCACAAACAAATATATCCTTCAGGTCATGTACAAGCACACTCATTATGCTGTCTGTCCGGGGTTTGTGGCTGAACCGATCTGCTGGTTGCACCACTGATGTAAGCCCTCAGTGCCTTATTTGGTGTTGGCTGATGGGTTAAACACACACAGATCTCAGATGGGTGTGTGACACTTAAAACCTTCTGTCAATCCACTGTAGTGTTTTCGTGGCTTCGCCTGATGCCGGTATGAAGGACACAAACCTGTGATTGATAGGTAACTGAAGCTCAGAATTTGTTGGAGTGACTGAGCTGTCAGTTGAAGCCTCCTTGGATAAATCTCAGCCTTATATTTCTGGTGATGGAGGGCATAAACAAGGAGGATGATTCTTTATTTTTTTTTGCTGTGATTTATTATTGCATTGGGATGCTTTGGCAATGTGTCTGCAGTGTACCCCACCTCTTGCCAATAGCCAGCTGGGATAAGCTCCAGCGTAACCTGTGACCTTCAAGGCAGATAAGTGGCTATAGGTGAGAGGATTACAGTGGTCTGGATGGATGAATGAATGGATGGATGGATGGATGGATGGATGGATGGATGGATGGATGGATGGATGGATGGATGGATGGACAGATGATGAATGGATGGATGGATGGTTGGATGGATGACATACAGTTTGTGGACAATTGGTGGACTTTTTGGGGAAAAATCGGTCTTATTAGGGGAGACGGCATAAACCCCAGTTGGAACTACGCTGCTGTCTTGTCCAAAAATCTGACCATGTTTATTTCTGACCAAAAACCCTGACCCAGAGTTGGAACCGGTATGTACAGTTGCAGTCTTACACACTTCTCTGCGCTTCTAGAACTGTCACCTACTGTACACACTATAGAGACTGTGTATACCCCCTGACCTTTTAAAGCTAATACATGTAAAGCTAATTCATTTCAAGTCCAATGGAAAGCAACTAGACATCAAGACTCCAACAGCTCCAGAGTACAAGAAAATAAAATGTGGTTTCCTGAATACAGTATTAGTTCTCTAATATTCAGGACATTTATCAGATTATGCTGTTTCTAAATATAAGGAAGAAATCAGAAGTGTGCTTAATCTAATCCTGCACCTGAACTACAAAGTGGGTTATTTCCCTTTCTCAGTTAATGTTAGTCCATCTCAAATTGATGAGTTTAACAATGCAGCAGACTCTGCAAAAAACTTTCACTAAAAACAAAAACTATAAAACAGGGGACGCGAACTCCCTGGTTTAATTCCCATACCCACCAATTAAAGCAGCTTTCCCGAAAACTTGAGAGGAAATGACGTTTTACTAAACTAGGAGAACACCGCTCTGCATGGTAAGACAGTTTACATAAATACAGGATGGAACTTCACTCCGCTAGAGGAGCCTATTATTCATCATTAATAGATGACAAATAGAACAGGTTCCTGTTAAGTACTGTATCCAGACTAAGAACCACAGTGCGTAGGAGCCTACTATTCCATCAAGCCTCCACAGCAATGATTTTATGATTTCAATGATTTCTTCAACAATAAGATCTTGCTCATCAGAGATAAAATTAATGGCGTCCTGTACTCCACCAACTCTATCCAGAAACACATATTTGACTCTCGAACCTTTTGGTTCTATCGATGTCTTTTCTCCAATACAGATCAGTCAGCTGATTACGATAGTCTCCTCAGCTAAACCATCCTCCTCTCCGCTACACCCAATTCCAAAAAAGCTCATCGAAGAAGCTTTACCGTTACATAGCAGCCATCTCCTTAATATAATTCACCTGTCATTATCAACAGGATACGTACCACGGTTTAAGATTCTGATGGAGAAACAGAGGGCATGATTGTCAAAGCTGCATTTGTTGCATAGCTGCAGCCATGCAACATAGCTTTGCATGCCAAAAAATTCTCTACACCTTGATGATCTCAGGACAGACTGTACTTAAATACCCAGCTGCTCTCTTGGCAGGTCGTACCGAGGGAATATCCTCATGATATTTTCTAGAGTGGATACGCCTCATCAGCAGACACAGGCTGGTCCTTATTGGTCAGCTGCTCGTAATGCAGGACGGGGCCCAACACTGGGTTTGGCTTACTCAAACAACTCATGGGAGTAAACTCCAATGATCCAGCTGTGACATATGAGTAAGTGAGCTAAGCAAGGTTAAAATTTGCATCATGCTGGGTGTGCATGCAACATTGTCCTCAGTCTTGTAATGACCTCAGTCTCTGAGGTACCAAGATGAGAGACAAAAAAATGGAAAGGCCAGGAAATAACATGACTAGTGTGTGTATGTGTGTGTGTGTGTGTGTGTGTGTGTGTGTGTGTGTGTGTGTGTGTGTGTGTGTGTGTGTATGTGTGTGTGTGTGTGTGTGTTTGTATTGCTTTACTTTGTCAAAAACATTTCAATTCACTTTGTAATTAATTTTCTCATTTTTTTCTTCCTCTCCTTTCCTCTCTCTACTCTTTCCTCTCATCTCTCTTTCTCTGTGTGTGTGTGTGTGTGTGTGTGTGTGCGTGCGTGCGTGTGTGTGCGTGTGCGTGCTGACCCAGCCTTACTGATTGCTTTGTCACAGAAGAGTAATTACCTACAGTTTAATGAGGGGAGAAGTGCAGGATTCATCACCCTGCTCCTCTCACCGTACATCTGATGCTTCACTGCACATAGCCGCAAACACACACCTCTCATCTTTACGTGCTGATGAAGCACTTAATGATAAATTACTGTAATTCTGTTCAACTTGTAAAATAATGATATTTACAAACTTTGAGGGGAAAAAAACAAAAAGAATCTGACATCACTGAGTCAGATGAAGACAAAATAGAGCTTTTTCTAGTATCAGCTCAGCTGCTCATTAAATCAGACACGGAGCTACAGCAGCAAAATTGCTAAATGATCAGGTACCATATGAAAACTAATCTGCCTGCTTCCCCCGGCAGGCGCCGTCTCATTACACACTTGAAATGTTAATATTTTCTCACAGCACTGCATCTGTAATATAAGAAAATGACACGATGAGAGTAATTATGGAAGCAAAGGGAGCTGTGCTGATGTATTTTCAATTTCACTGGCACCGAATAATAACCCATGACAACCTTTAGTTACAGAGAATATTTTCATCGCTAGTTTTTTGGAGTGACAAGAAAAAAAGAAAGTCTTTATTGTAAATAATGAAAACCAAGCAATTAAGCTTTTGATCAGAAACAGATTTAGTGGGTCGTGGCTTTTTTATGCTTCCAACAGTGTGTGTCAAATAAGCAGAAAATGCAAGCCTTTCAAAGTGTTGCAGGAACAAAAAAAAAACTGTTTTCTGACTTGATGACTCTATGATTATAATACAGTATAATTGAGTCTGGGCACAAACTTTGTGGGAGTTCAGACAAGATCATGTCAGGAAAAGTGGTTGCCATATTAAACACTGTCTACCATGAATTTTAGTGACAATCCAAAACAGAAGTACAGAATATCTGTGCCATGTGCTTTCTCCATCCTTGAGTCTCCCATACTGACCATGCCCTGAGTTGTGCCACAGAGATGTCATCTGCCAGTGTGGCCCTTACCAGTCCACATGTATCCATAAAATTTAACATAAGCTTTAAGGCACTGCTGGAGGTGTTCTTCTTCTTTTCCTTCAGGCTTTTCCCTTCAGGGGTCGACACAGCGAATCAGTTGCCTCCATCTAACCCTGTCTTCTGCATCCTCTTCTCTCACACCAACTATCTTCATGTCTTCTTTAACTACATCCATAAACCTCCTCTTTGGTCTTCCTCTAGGCCTCCTGCCTGGCAGTTCAAAACTCAGCATCCTTCTACCAATATATTCACTATCTCTCCTCTGGATATGTCCAAACCATCTCTGACTTCACACCTGGCACTTTTCTCCACCCGTTCGATCCTGCCTGTACAGGCTTCTTCACCTCTTTTCCACACTCTCGATTGCTCTGAACTGTTGACCCTAAGTACTTAAAATCCTCTACCTTCTTGATCTCTTCTCCCTGTAACCTCACTCTTCCACTTGGGTCCCTCTCATTCACACACATGTACTCTGTCTTAATGCGGCTAACCTTCATTCCTCTCCTTTCCAGGACAAACCTCCACCTCTCTAGCTTCTCCTCCACCTGTTCCCTGCTCTCACTACAGATCACAATGTCATCTGCAAACATCATAGTCCATTGAGATTCCTGTATAACCTCGTTTATCAGCCTAACCATCACCATAGCGAACAAGAAGGGGCTCAGAGCTGATCACTGATGCAGTCCCAGCTCAACCTTGAATTCCTCTGTTACACCTACAGCACACCTCACCACTGTCTTACAGTCCTCATACATGTCCTGCACCGCTCTAACATACTTCTGCTGCCACTCCAGACTTCTTCATACAATACCACAGTTCCGCTCTGGGCACCCTGTCATAAGCTTTCTCCAGATCTACAGAAACAATGCAGCTCCGTCTGGCCTTCTCTGTACTTCTCTATCAAATTTCTCAAAACAAATACTCTATATAGTACTTTTTTTTGCATGAAACCATACTACTACTCACAAATGCTCACTTCTGCCCTTAGTCTAGCTTCAACTACTCTTTCCCATAACTTCATTGTATGGCTTATCAGATTTATCCCTCTGTAGTCTCTGTGCCTCTGTTCCACAGGTGGGGAACGCGGACGGAAGACAGGATATCCAAAGGCCTGGAAATCTTGCCCCCAATTCAGCGACAGCTCACTATGGACATTAAACTCAAACTGGCCTATCTGCCACTCTCTCTCTCTCCCTCTCTCTCTCCCCCTCTCTCTCTCTCTTTTACTTGACCTATCTCTGTCCCCAGTATATTTCTCTTTCCCAACCAACAGGTCAAGGCGGATAACCGCCCTCCAGAGCCTGGGTCCTGCCCGGAGTTTCTTCGTCAATGAGGGAGTTTTTCCCCCGCCACCGTCGCTTATGCTTGCTCTGGAGGGCATTGTTGGCTTTCTATCTATAAAGCGCTTTGAAATGTCTTCAGATGTTATTAAGCACTATACAAATAAAAGTTGATTGATTGATTGATTCATAGTTGCGACAACTCTGCACATCTCCCTTGTTCTTAAAAATGGGCACCAGCATACTTCTCCATTCCTCAGGCATCTTCTCACTATCTAAGATCTTGATGAAAAACCCAGTCAGAAACTTTACTGCCACCCCTCCTTGACACTTCCATACCTCCACAGGTATATCATCAGGACCAAGTGCCTTTCCACTCTTCATCCTCTTCATCCCTCATCACTTCATCTTGACTAATCTCTGCTACTTCCTAGTCCATCTATTCTAGTCTTTGTTCTCTCTGATTTTCCACATCCATCAACTCTTCAAAGTACTCTTTCCATCTTCCCATCACACTACTGGCACCCGTCAATATACTTCCATCCAAATTTTCAATCACCCTAACTTGCTGCATGTCCATCCTATCTCTGTCTCTCTGTCTTGCCAACCTGTATAGATCAGTCTCTCTCTCCTTACTGACCAACCTAGCATACAAGTCATCATAAGCCCCTTGTTTGGCCCTTGCTAACTATACTTTCACCTTACGCTGCATCTCCCTGTACTCCTGTCTACTCTCCTCAGTCCTCTCAGTGTCCCACTTCTTCTTAGCAAACCTCTTTCTCTGTATACACTCCTGTACCTCCTCATTCCACCACCAAGTGTCCTTATCTACTTTCCTTCCAGATGACACACCAAGAACTCTCCTACCCGTCTCCCTGATCACATTAGCTGTAGTTGTCTAGTCATCTGGAAGCACCTCCTGACCACCCTGACCCTGTCTTAACTCTTTTCTAAAAGCCCTGTAACATTCTTCCTTTTTCAGCTTCCACCATTTTGTTCTCTGCTCTGCCTTTGCACTCTTCATCTTCCTCACTACCAGAGTCATCCTACACACCACCATCCTATGCTGTTTGGCTACACTCTTGCCTACCACTAGTCTGCAGTCACTGATCTCTTTCAGATTACACCGTCTACACAAGCTGTAGCCTACCTGTGTGCTCCTACCACCACTCTTATAGGTCACCCTATGTTCTTGCCTCTTCTGGAAGAAAGTATTCACTATAACCATTTCCATCCTTTTTGCAAAGTCAACCACCATCTGTCCTTCTGTATTCATCTCCTGGATACCATACCTGCCCATCACCTCCTCATCACCTCTGATTCCTGCACCAACATGCCCATTGAAGTCTGCACCAATGACAACTCTCTCGCTTCTAGGTATGCTCTGAATCACTTCATCAAAGTCCAACCAGAATTTCTCCTTCTCCTCCAGCTCACATTCTACCTGTGGAGCATACCCACTGACAACATTGAAGATCACACCTTTGATTCAGAGCTTCAGACTCATCACTCTATCTGACACTCTTTTTACCTCCAGGACATTCCTAACAAACTCCTCCTTAAAGATAACTCCTGCTCCATTTCTCTTCCTATCTACACCATGATAGAACAGCTTGAGCCCTGCTCCTAAACTTCTAACCTTGCTACCTTTCCACCTGGTCTTCTGGACACACAGTATGTATACCCTCCTTCCCTGCCTCATGTCAATCAACTCTCTACCTTTTCCTGTCATAGTTCCAACACTAAACGTCCCTACTCTCAGTCCTATACTCTTGGCGTTCCTCTTCTCTCTCTTCCTACGAACACACTTTCTTCCTCTCCTTCTTTGACCAACAGTAGTCCAATATCCACCAGTTACCCTGTAGGTGAACCGCACCGATGGCAGTCGTTGTCAACCGGTGCCTCAACCCATCCGGTATGGAAGTCATAGATTTGATTTGTATGTTTGATTTGGCAAAAGTTTTATGCCAGATGCCCTTCCTGACACAACTCTCTGTATTTATCCGGACTTGGAACCGGCACAATAAGACATTGGCTTGTGCCCTCTTGCAGCTACATTTTTCTCAAATATTGTTATCGCTGGTAAAACCTGTGTGTTATCTTGGGTTAATCTTTATTGCTGGTTGAGACACTTTACAATATACTGTAATTCATATCTTCAATCTAAATAAGATACTCCCATTTACCTTTCATCAATGACTTGCTATTGGATTATCTGTAGTCTACCAGATGTTTAACTGTTTTTTTCTTAGATAATAAATTATTTGTCCAGAGGTGGGTTCAGATTGGGGTCTTCACTGGCGTCTCTCAACCAGCCTGCTGCTTGTGTGAACTGAGTCCACAGCTTTGTGTAAATTTACAAAACCAAATTTTAGTTTTGTAAGTCTTTATTCTTTCTTATATTAGTGATTGTCTCTTTACTTACTCTAAAGAAAATTTTCCACGACAGAGTTCAAACCAAAGGCAAGCTTGTCCTGGAATCCTTACAATGGTCATTGCTGTGCACATAAACATCATCATATTTAATCTTCCTGGCCTGGCCTCGTCTGTGATGCCATGGTTGATCCTGACAGATTCAGTGAGTGTATTTTCAAGACTACATCCTGCTTACCAGCTGCTGGCCTTGAGGTCCCCATCCAGCAAACTGCAAGACAGCTTTATGCACTTCAGGAGGATTCAGAGGCCATGTTTCCCTGCAGAGAGACGATACATGAAAGAATCAACGCGGTATTTCGTTGCATGTACACAAAGTGCAATCTGAATATAAACGCACAGTCGAGGCAGTGAAGCCATGCATTTTTGGGTTTGTTGTCTGACTGTAGGCTTCATAAATCATCCACATGCTTTTTTTTTTTTTTTAGCAAAACCTGACTTTGCTTGGCTCACTACAGAAAGAGAACAGCGGGAAATGAGGAGATGTAGACGGATGGAAAGTGAAATACAGAGCAGGTTGAATGTAATTTGCAAAATTAAATTGAACTTAGACAGATTTAAAGTACAGTAAGTGGCAGCGAAAACACATGTTTATGATCTCATGCAGAGGGCGCAGTGTCCAGTGACAGATCTCTGAGCGGTGTAGAACAGACAATAAAAGGAGATATACAGTATAGTGCAGAGGAGGGCCTTACTGTGTCACCAAGCTGTAAATAATGTACTTTGCCACATAAGAGTGTTGGTAGATCTGCAGGAACAAAAAGCATCAGATTTAAAGAAGGACAACTTCTAAATAATTACTTGGTGTGAGATGGCACTCACCGGCTTCACTTCAAATGCAAACAATACATTTTGCATGTCTGGAGACACTTGGTACTTGGTGGCTCTGGATCTGTCCTGGAGGGAATCACACACAGAAGTGCAGTCGTAACACGATCAGTGCAGCAGCAGTGGACAATATAGATTCATACTTCCACCAGACTGAGTGGCATCCTGCATCACGACTTTCATTAGGAGGGGAAGACACAAACCTGGGAGTAAAAGAAGCTATTATCTTTTTAAATTAAAGCCAGTAGGACAGCCATACTTATCTAACCAAAGAACCACTGGTCCATAGACATTAACATATGTATGTGATTGCAATGCTGGGGCGCATTGACAAACCTCATTGCCACACCCATCACCATTAGAACGGCGTAATGAATGCGAAAATGTTGGTTTAGCCTTCAGTGAGCTTCAGGATAGGTCTAGTTATGTTTTTTGATCAAAGATACTACTCAACCAGAGATCTAAAATTCAGCGTCCGTACTCCTGCCATTTCTGTGGAGTATCAGGCATCTAATTCAGATAAAGTGTACATTTATTTAAAAAAAAAAAAAAATTTTGATATGAGAATTAAATACCTTTTCTTACTTGTCTCTTTTAATTGACTTTGTCTGTCATGTCAGAGTCTTTAGAATTTTTTTTTATTTTATTTGTAAACAATGGCTTTTTCTTTTTTAGGTCTTGTAGTGTTCAAGCTGAATAGCATCGCCACGACTCAGTGGGTGGAACCACAGTGACTTTCTCCTACATGCATAATCACACAATACCCATACAGTACTGGAGGAGGATACTCACAAACAGCTGGCTCGGAACAATAACAACTGTTTCCCATGTGTCAACATTGCGCTTGACAACATCTCCTTCCCTTGTGCGAAAGAGCAACTCGTAGTCTGTAATAAATAAAAACAACCATGAGAGAAGATGGTAGAAACAGCATCACCAAAAACAAAACTAAAACTGTTGAATGTTCTTATGGCCACTTTGGATCAGTGGAAACAAGCTGTGAGCTCAAAATTGACATTTACAATTCCTTTGAAAATGGTGGAGCTAACTTACTAGCAAACGCTTGCTAGCATTCATCCTCTTTTAGCTCTTGAAGGCATTATTTTTCTCTTTAGCTACAAGAATTCCACTATGTCTGGCAGCTAACTTTGTTGACCTGTGAGCTATTTTATGCTGTTTGTTAAACGTTATATCTCAAGTAATATAAAATACAAGAACAAAAGGAGACACAGAGGAATTCAATATCAAAGTGACCAACGACAGCAGGAAAACGCAAATCATGTACACTGCACTAAGAGGAGAGCCTAACACAATTAACACAGTATAGAAAAAAAAAACAAGAAGTGGAAAACACAACGAGGGGAAATAAATTTTTACAAACCAAAGAGAAGACAACAAACCAAGGTTGCTTACAATTCCGACCAGTTGACCCTAACCCTTGTTGTTCTGTTGAATAGTAGCTATTTTTTTTAATCTTAAGCCCTTACTTAAGCACCTCCAAAATGTGAATGTGTAACTTAACACTGGGAACACTGTGTCTGCCATTTGGACTGCAATAATACTGCTGTCCTTGTCATCCTGCTGTGTGGACAGTAAAATAGCCTCATCTTTTGATGAGCTCACATTAAATAACAGAACTGCTTTGTCCACTTTTATTAGCAATACAAAAAACATTTGGTAAGTGTGGATAACAAGATATGACATTCTTGTAGCATTTTTTTTCAACATTTGGAACTTGGTTTTAAACTCCCTAGAACAAAATGTGTTGTATTTCACATTTCCTGTTTTTCTTCCCTCCACTAGAATTAAAACGATTGTTTCCCTTTGTTGTTTTTTATGGATGTTTCTCCACATGGTTTTCAGCCTTTCAGTTTGTCTTTGTTTACCACCTTGTCTGTTATTTGAGGTTTTGTCTCAGCATATAGCTGTGTTCTTGTCTTGATTACCTTTTGCAGTTCTTGGATTTTGTGTTTTTTGGGACTTGTTGGTGGACTTTGAGATTCTCTTCATATTAACTCACTGCTGCCTGTGCGTTTGAGGATTTTTGTCACAAAATCCACTGAACTGTATTTCCTGTGTCTCTGGCTTTGGTCTGCATTTGGGTCCTTGGATTTATTTTTCAGAAACTTTACAGACACTATTATTTGTTCTCACAAGTACTGAAGATCTTGTGTTGAACCAAACCATTATTTTATGACAAATGACACCCTACACTTGACACCATTCGCTGTAAATTTACAGTCACTATTTTGCAGTAGCTTCACCTGCAGAGTATAGTATTTGAATAAATAATGCAGTTTGTTACTATATCCTTGTAAATTTACATTTTTGCTACCCAGTCTTGTCAGTAAACAATTGTACATTTGGAATGTGTAAGCTAAATGTGAATCTACAGACTCCTGCATTTTCAGTTAAAGTTAAGAGTAGGTAAAGTCAAGAACACTTCTTCGATGCTGCAAAAATGCATTATTTTACTCAGACTGCAGTGCAGTTTACATGTCACTGAATGACTTAAATGCAGCAGGCTACTGCTCAGAATTTATCATAATGTTTTACACCATCTGTTAGCAACAGTTAAAATGTTTTCAGAGTAAAACTGCTTCTTCAGTGACATTTGACCTCAGACATTTTGAAACAGTAGAAAAAAAACAAAAAAGAGTTGAAAAAGTGTCAGCATAGTCAGTCCTAAATGTAAAAACCTGTCTGGGAAACATAAGTAGAAGTTATGATAGACTGTTTCTTGTTGACACCTGATTTGAAATGTTAGACAATATATCTCACAACTCTGAACGTGTTAGACAAATAGCAGCAACTCTTTGTTTCAAAGTCTGAAGGTTGAATTCTCCATCTGTGTGACACTCAGGTGAATGCAGACTCCTGAGCCAAGCGGTGATCAAAGAGCAACTGGGATCAATTATGCTCTGCTGAGAATGAAGCCCATGAAATATTGATGAGGACTACTGAAGTATGAGATTGTCCCATTGGGTTTCTTATCAGAAGGTCATTAGCACCAAATGGGAGTTGATTGCATTAACTTAACTGACAAGATGCAATGCCACACAATTGATCGCCAGGGTTTCGTCAGGTGCTGAGGACATTTTCATCAGGG
Organism: Antennarius maculatus; assembly: GCA_013358685.1. NCBI lineage: Eukaryota > Metazoa > Chordata > Actinopteri > Lophiiformes > Antennariidae > Antennarius > Antennarius maculatus. The sequence continues at coordinate 5,809,958 of CM023619.1, read as the reverse complement.
TTGTGAATGAAGGGCACAAAAACATCAAGGCTACCCTAATTATGTCTTAATATGCCACTGATGTAAGAAATCATGGGAGCCTGTGCAAAAGTACAACAAAAGGACCGCCGTAAGATCTTAGTGTTGATCATTGTAGAAGCATTCCTGCTGCATTAATGGTGGCATTCACGCAAAAGGGGGTGTAAGATAATATTTAAAGTAAAAACGTGACCCCCAACCGACCCTTAGATGACTGAGATTCAAAGAAGACAATATCTATTGTCTGTTGGTAAATCTTGTACCTAACTGTCCCAATTTCTGCTTTACTTTATTATCAGCTATGTGACGGAATAAAAGCCTAAAATAACACTTTATTTCACTTTTGACATTATAAACTATTTGCTAAGAGCATCGACTACTGTACTTTCAAAATGCCTGTAAACAGAATTAGGTTTAACATGATTGCTCAAGATAATAAAAGTACTCTGTCTTGTTTAATGATGTCTGCTTTATGTCAGCTTTAACAACCAACCTACGAAAGAGGGATCAATGTAAAGAACAGATGTTTATGTACCTGGACACATTAATGTACCTTTGACACATTAATAATCATTCAATCATGACAACCTCTAAAATGCACGTATATTACCCTGGTATAAATTTGTTTACTTTTGGAGGAATTAAGCCTTCCTGGTGTCTCACAACCTCGAATCATTTACATCCCATAGTAACTGTTGCAATGCACTGGTTGCATGTTCACATGCACATGCTGTCCCATGAAAATTTCCAGTGACAAAGCAGCACCTCATGTGAAGGAGTGACTTTCTTGCTATGACAAGTCAAGAAAACATGTGCTGTGCAACCAGGCCATTATGCATGTGACATAAATCATCACTGAGGAGTATTTCGGGTACTGTAGTTTCTCTAAGGAACACCAGAGGGCACTAATTTAACCGTTCCAATGTTTATGGGCCCAGACGGGAAGATTCTAACCAGGACTTTACCAAAGTTATAGAGACAAAAAGCAAGCCTGCTTCACTGGGCATCTGTTCCTTGTGTCTTACTGAACAACTTCACAGCATTATAACTTGATATGCAAAAAAGACCAGGTTGAAAACAGGTACACTTGTTTGCCACTGCTAAACTTGGATTATCAAAGAATATATGAATATGAAGGTTTAATGTCATCAAAAGGGATATTTATTGATTTTGGTGAGACTGAAAAGAAGGTGAATTGTACATTGTATGGCTCATGTTTACACGTAAAACTCCATTATTAATGCTTCTCAATGCTCTAAGCCAGTGGTCCCCAACCCCCGGTCCGCGGACCGGTACCGGTCCGTGGGTCATTTGGTACCGGGTCACAAAGAAAGAAAAAATAATTTGCATTACTTCCGTTTTATTTATTTCGGAGTCTGAAAGATGTTTTATTTTGAAAAGTGACGTCTGTGCAGAATGACGCACAGGCGAATGCGTGCGTCTGTCTCGCTTGACAGGTCTCGGTCACATGACAGGTCATCAACCATTACCCCTAAATTAAGCGCCCACAACCGCGCCAGTGTTCTGGATTAAAGTCAAGGCAGCTAATCCTGAGATCGCCCAAATGTATCGAAAACCCTGTCTCCATTTCCAACCTTCTGTCTTTGTGAAACGGGATTTTCTGCAGTGACCGTAAAGAAAACTAAACTGCGGAGTAGACCGGACGTCCGGAACACACTTCAGGTGTCATTATCTCCCATTACCCCTAGATCAGCGGTTCAAATCCACTCATTCTCATTATTGTAATTATTATAATTTGATTGACTTGTTCACCCTTTTATTGGAAATGATCAGTATTTCTCCTACGTTGAATGCACTAATTGTAAGTCGCTATATTTCAAAATGAACCTCAGAGTTCACTTCAATCGAGTTTTTAATATAATTATACAGTATCTTACAATTAATTCGTTTACAGAGATGTTGATTATCAATTTATGAAAAAAAAGGTTTATTGTCTTTTGGTGTCTGCATTTTACATAAAACCACTGCGGATAAATTTATTATTAGACTACAGCTGTCCTGGCGTCATTAACAATGATCGAGCTAATGAAGGCCGGTCCATGAAAATATTGTCTTAGATGAAACCGGTCCGTGGCGCAAAAAAGGTTGGGGACCGCTGCTCTAAGCCCTTCTCTCTGATTGATACTGTACATATAGTTGTAATCACAGCACATATTATTCACTCTTTTATCTCTTGATAATTAAATCTATCATAACCTCACTTGGCTGGTTTCAGACTTGCTCTTGAATGTCCTTATCATTATCTGACTGTGAATATTCTCTCGATGTAACCTGATTGAAACAGAGTAAGAATAGTAAGTCAGAAGTTATGTGATGATTTATAGACCATATGTTTTAGAAGCATCTTCATCTCTGACAGCATAATTATGAGCTTCATAGAAAAGGTTTTTTCTTGGTTTGTAATAAAACTGCTGAACAGATTATCAGTGATAGGAAGGGTAAAAGCATAACATGTGAAGCAGTTACAAAGAGAGATCCAGATCAGCTAGGTCTAAATGATTGTCTGTCACTAAAGGGCTTGGACTTCTGTTTTAGATAATGCTTGCTTGAATTAAAGAGGAATGTTGAGTATGCAAAGTGATTTTATTTCTATGAGAATTAAATCTTTTTTTAATTTCGCTGCTGCAATGCTATTTTTGCACCATGTGTGGTAGGCACTATTATAAAATTCCTGACATAATAATCAGCAACAACTCCACTGTGGACACCTCAATACAGTGGGTCAAATTCTAATACTGGTGGTATACACAGAAAGGGTGGATGTGATTGGATTGGACTGGGTCTTTATGTGACTGGTTAAGGTTCAAACTGTTAACTCACCACTGAGCCATTTGGCATCTGGGTCATGAATTTGAAGATCTGGACCAAAAACATCCTCTATGGTCACTTTCTTCTTCAGGGCAAGGCTGTCATCTTCACCTGTCAGATGCAACAACACAAGATAAAGACTGGAGATTAAATATAGATCCGGACCAGACAGACATGTTATCCACTAGAATCTGGAGGTAAGAGACCACTGGCGGTGCTGATAAAATTCCAGAATCGTAGACACAAAATTGCTCTTCTGAAAAAAGGCTTCAAACAGAAAGAAAAAAATGTCAACATGAATGAGAATCTCACTAAAAAGAATGTTGGTAGCACTAAAAAAGCTAAACAACTGAAAAAGAATGTGCTGATCGATAAAACCTGGTCAAAAAACTGCAGGATCTTAATCAAAACAAAGGGGTTTTCTCCAGAGCAGAGGAACATAATGATGATCAGGAATGCAGAGGAGTTGGTGAGATACAAGTAATAAAAATGGACTCCTCTTCTTCTTCTCCTTTTAGCTTTTCCCTTCAGGGGTCACCACAGCGAATCTTCCCATCACACTACTGGCACCTATCAATACACTTCCATCCCTATCCTTAATCACCCTAACCTGCTGCACGTCCTTCCCATCTTTGTCTCTCTGTCTTGACAACTTGCATAGATCAGTCTCTTCCTCCTTACTATCCAACCTAGGATACAAGTCATCATAAGCCCCTTGTTTGGCCTTTGCTACCTCTACTTTCACCTTACGCTGCATCTCGCTGTAATCCTGTCTACTCTCCTCAGTCCTCTCAGTGTTCCACTTCTTTTACTTTTGACGATCCACTTCTCTCTCTTCATACGAACACACTTTCCTCCTCTCCTTCTTTGACCAACAGTAGTCCTATTTCCACCGGTACCCTGTAGGTGAACAGCACTGATGGTGGTCGTTGTTAACCAGGGCCTCGACCAAGCCTGCATGGAAGTCATAGATTTGATTTGCCTGTTTGATTTAGCAAAAGTTTTACATTGGATGCCCTTCCTGACACAACGCTCGGTATTTATCCGGGCTTAGGACTGGCACAATAAGACACTGGCTTGTGCCCTCTTGCGGCTACACTGAGCAATACATATGGACAATAGTTGTAATTATACCAAAAATCAGTACAACAGAATCACTTCAATAGTGGGAGCTCTTTACAAATTTTGGACACATTAAGGATTCCGTAGAACAGTGGAAAAACCATTCAACATGTCAGAAACATGGATTAATGAAAACAAAGACATTGATTTCTGATTGGAGCGTTAATATTAAGTTTGAGATTTTAAAGAGAATGTTGATATCTGTTGACAATATAACGGAATGTGTAACTGTTAAAGTGTCTGTGATAAACTAGTTAATTCTTGGATAAACACTGTCTGCTGAGTGAGGTTAATATGATCATTATATTCTTGTGGAGAAAACTGGCAAGGTCAACTTCTTGTTTTGAATATAATGTTAACAAACCTTGTTGTTCCTAGGAAGAATGTAAACATGGTCATTCTCTAGGTTATATCTGGGACAACGGCTAATATCTGGAAGTGGATAAGGGCATGAACGTCTGACAAAATTCAGTGTATTAACTGGTTGAAAAACATTTAATGTCTGAATTGGCTGACAACATATTCTAGTGAGATTTATTTTATTTTTGGATGTTGTTGTTGATGTAAATGTGATGAATGTGTGAAGTCTGTTATATTGACATGTCCGAAAAATAAATAAAAAATAAATAAATAAGTAAAAATCTAAGTCAAGGTTTGCAAGTTTCAGAGCAAAAACTGAAATATTTTGACTTCTTTACTAATGTTTTTTCCTCTGTAGGCAGCAGTCTCATAAAAGACACTGCTACCAACTCAGCCTCCTAATCCCTCTGGATATAGCACCTCTAACTATTATGTCACAACTGTAGGTATAGCAATTTAGCGATAGAAAGAGACTGCTGATGTGTACTATTGATCTGAGAGCATCAGTTCACATCTGTCTGCCTAGTCTACAGCAGCAGTGGGGTGGATTGGGGTTTGTAGAGGGGGACAATGCTTTTCATCTCACCCAAAAAAACGACATCTGAAGCTGACAGCTGAACTGCAGGTAGAGCATACAACAGGGGTGACTTCTACTGCACATTTACTCAGGAAGCAAATGTTAGACACAAGTTGTCAAGAAGGCTGACAGCCTGCTGTTACTGAAGAAAGTAGTGCATAGACAGATTTTTCAGCAGACTGCACAATGTGACTGAACGGCGAGATTTGAGTATGTAAACACTGTGTCAGACAAAGTTAAGTGTTTATTGGCTTCAGAGGAATATTTTCATCCAGGTAAAAATCTGAGAAGTTAAGAGGAGAAAAGTTATTTCAGTGTGAGGCAAATGGTTTCTCTGATGTTGTACCAATCTGACAAGTGGCCGGAGTTATTGCATAATTAGCCCCATTAAATAGGCCTGACTGGCATTTACACGTAAAAAGACCCATTACCGAGTGAGGCATGACCCGCCTCTGTGTAAAATCAAAACTCAATCAGCAAATGGAAAAACCATGACATGCAAAACGAGTCTTTTCCCCACCACCCACAGGGCAGGCCGATGGGGACTTTGCTGCCATACGGGTGGCAGTGACGACAGGAGGTAACAACGGACCAGACCCAAGTGGCAGAAGCTGGCTTTGGGGACGTGGAATGTCACTTCACTGGCAGGGAAGGAACCAGAGCTTGTGTTGAAGGTGGAATGATACCAGTTGGATCTGGTGAGGCTCCACGCATAGCCTCATTTCTGGAACCAAACTTCTGGACAGGAGTTGGACCCCTTCTTTTCCGGAGTTGCATCAGGCATGAGGCGCAGGGCAGTTGTGGAGATACTCACAAGCCCCCAGCTGTGTGCCACTATGTTGGAGTTTACCCCTGTGGATGAGAGGGTCGCCACCCCACATTGAACAGGAATAGTCGATGTTCAAAGCTTTCATTGTGGAAGCTGCAGCTGAGCGCTGTGGTCTCAAGGTCTTGGGTGCCTCAAGGTGCGGTAACCCTTGAACACCGTGGTGGACTCCGGTGGACAGAGAAGCCATCCAACTGAAGAAGGTGGCCTTCAGGGGCATATGGTCCCTGTCAACCCCTGAGGCAGTTGCAGGGTCTCGACATGCCAGAAGGACCACAGCCTCGGATGTGATGGAGGCAAAACAGAAGGTGTGGGAGGGGTTCAGAGAGACCATGGAGAAGGACTTTCGGACGGCACCAAAGTTGCTCTGGAAGACTGTCCGACACGTCAAGAGGGAGAAACGTGGGACCATTCGAGCGGTGTATAGCAAGGATGGTCCACTATTAACCTCAAATAAGGAGATTGTCGGTCGGTGGAAGGAACACTTTGAGGAACTTCTAAATCTACCCCAACTGACCAGCTCTCTCTATCAGAGGCAGAGCTGGAGGATAATGGGAGGATTTGAATAAATCTCTCTAGGCAAAGTCACTGAGATCAATCAATCAATGAAGTTTTATCTATATAGCGCTTAATCATGGCAACAGACATTTCAAAGCGCTTTATCAGACAGAAAAACCCAACTGAACCCTCCAGAGCAAGCATGTGGCAGGGAAAAACTCCCTCGTTGAGGAAAAAACTCCAGGCAGGACCCTACTCTTTTGGGTGGCCATCAGCCTTGACCGGTTGGGTGGAAAAGAAATAAAAGGAAGATAAGGACAGGGTACACAAAAGAGAGACAGAGAGAGAGTCGCATATAGGCCAAATAGAGTGAGTATCTTTATGGTTATTGTCAGATAATTTGATACAGGTGCTGAATTGGGGACGAGAAAGTCAGGCTGTGTTCACCGACTCCTGGGTTGTTGCCTTCAATACATGTTCCTGGTCAGGTAGTTGGTAAATTCAAGGCACAATTACAGCTGCATGGATGACTGTACGGTGGCACGGAGGAAGAAAGGCAGCAGGACCCCAGCCGATGGATAGATGGGGGCTGATACTGATGGGCTTGGAGGACCAGGTCCACAGCGGATGGGCAGATAAAGGGTGGAACACTATGGTGGCACAGCGGAAGAAAGGCAGCAGGACCACAGCCGATGGTTAGGTAAGGGGTGATACTGGTGGGATGAGATGAACAGGTCCACATTGGATGGGCAGATGAGGGATGAACCTGAGAAAACCTGTGAGGACGTAGAGCACAGAGACTCCAGGGCAGAAGTTGAATTAGTAGGCTGTGATTGGAGACTAGGAGTGAGGTCGGAGAGGAGAAGGAGTAACAGATGGTCAGAGAGAAGAATGAAGAGAGAGGAACTCAGTGAGTCTGGATGTTGAGTCTCCAGCAGTGTAGGTCTATAAGAAAAAATCTTAGCAGCTTAAGCTGCTTTAATTGTACAATTTTTGAAAAAGAAATGTTTAAAGTCTAGTCTTAAATAATGAGAGGGTGTCTGCCTTCCGAACTGAGGGAGGGAGGTTGTTCCACAATAGAGGGGCTTGATAGCTAAAGGATCTAGCCCCCGTCCTACTTTTGTATATTCTAGGAACCACCAGTAGGCCAGCATGTTGAGAGCGTAATGCTCTAGATGGATTATAGGGAACTAAAAGTTCCTTCAGATAGGTCGGTGCCTGGCCATGAAGGGCTTTGTAAGTGAGGAGGTATTTTAAAATATATCCTAGCTTTCACAGCAAGCCAGTGCCAAGAAGCCAGCACAGGAGAAATATAGTCTCGGGTACTGGTCCTGGTCAGAACACGGGCAGCAGCATCTGGATTAGTTGAAGTGTTTTCAGTAACTTTTTGGGGCAGCCTGAAAAAAGTGAGTTACCGTAATCTAGTTAAACAACTTCAAGGTGGAAAAGCCCCGGGAAGTGGCTAGGGAGATGTTCCTGGTACATCCAGCTGGGAGAGGACCTCTGGGCAGACCCACGACCAGGTGAAGGTTATATCTTGACACTGGCTTGGGAATGCCTTGGGATCCCCCAGTCAGAGCTGGTTGATGTGAGCAGGGAAAAGGAAGTTTGGGGTCGCCTGATGAAGCTCCTGCCACGACGAGCCGATTCCGGATGAGCAGATGAAGATGGACAGAGTATTTAAATCCTGACACATGTCGATAAAATCTGACAGAATATTAAAATATCACACAAGAAATAGGGCCCAGGAGTTTTATTACTTTTATTTCTATTATAAATAATTTCTTACTTTGAAAAGTATTCCAAGTAGCATTTTTTGCTATTTTTTTATACAGGCTAAATAATTAGTCACATTGTGTTCCATGAAGACCAATTATTACCTGTATTTTGTAGTCAGCCCATATCAAGAAACAATTGATAGCTCTAAAAAGTTGATTGTGAAGTTTTGGCTTTGCTGTTCAATTAGAGGTGCATCATGCATAGAATACATGCACTGAGGTAGAGAACAGGTGCACAGGTGCGAATGTGAATCTAAGTGTGAGTGACTGAGTCAGCGAACTCTGACAGAAAAATAAGTTGTATTTTGTGCATGTCTCACAAACCAATTTCAATCAAATATGGTGGAACATGGGGTCATGTCCGGAGGAAAAAAAAATTAGCATTATGTTCTTGTTGAAGATCCAGGTTTCTATTATCTCAGCGAAATAGGACATGTGGAGTAGCTTCACTATTTCTCATGAATTTAAATTCTGATGTGTATTCATTTATGTGTATTCTGCAATCCTATTGCCTGAAGAATCCATTAATCATTACAGATGATTTCACAAACATTAATCTCAAGTTCCATGAAGCACTTTTTACATTGGAAAAAAAATGTAACTTGTTAAAATAAGAAGAAAATTATGCCTGTGGCATCAATACTCTGGTTTAAGCAATGTAATGATTAGGAAAATGTTTGGTTAGGATTAGAAAAAAATAAAACAGAACACACACACACCCTTACACCCTTACTTTTTTTCCATGCTACGTGAAAATGCACAGACACTGACTGCACATTTGATAGGGTGCAAATGTCATCTGGTTGGAGCAGAACATCTAGGATACCAATATTTTTTTTGATCCAAAATAGCAATCCGTTAAAAGTAATGTTCATCCTTACAGAATACAACACTTAAATGTTAACATTTGTGGTGTGTGCCTTGTGTGTAATGCACATACTAGGAGTCAGCAGGATGACAGAGGTGACGATCAGGGAACAGATGATGAGGATGACCAGCAGAGCAATGGCTATTCCCTTCCAGTTCCTTTGCGGTGGAGCGCTGCCAACCAGGTCCTGAAAAACAATATTGCACATCACATAAACACACAAGCACACACAAGCGCACACATAAGCGCACACAGACACACACACACACACGCACGCACACACACACGCATGCACGCACGCACGCACGCACACACACACACAAATGCACTCAAGCACACAAATGTATAACTTTTTTGACTCAACAGTTGGGAAAGAAGGTACTAAAAATGATGACCTTCAAGAAGTAAGTGATTTGCCAAACATAGACAGATGTGTCTTGTACCATCGCCAGAGGAAAAGTCATTCTCTGCTGAAAACTCAGCCACTGGATGCAGTAATGCTGCATCCAGTGGCTGCTCCCTGCTGCTCACATACAGTAGCAAGAACCCATGCAGCTCCACTCAATAGCTGAAGTGAAGCTTCACAACAGATGCACAGCCACAGAATAATGAGCTTCTCTCCACATTTCGGCCCAACAGATGGTAGATAGCTCATCAGCACTATTCCAAACACATAATGCAAAAATTCACAAACATTACAACAGAAGTGCAAGAGTGCAAGAGGCAGCAGTCAGGTGGCCCCAACAGACTCCAACACATAGATTAAAACTTTTTCTGATGTATGTATGTACGTGCTCTTTGTGTGTGTGTGTGTGTGTGTGTGGGGGGGGGGGGTTACTGTATGATTTAAGTGGCTGGTCTTACACAAGCTCAAGCTATTATCCTGTTCTTCATAGGTGGTCTTTGTTACAAAGGGACAGGAACAGGCATTTTTCTAAAAAAGATCTGCACATGCAGGGTCACCTCTTCAACCTAAGGATGCCTCCACTCCCGCTACTTCTCAGCTTTAGTAGCTTCTTCTTTAGATCTCTGCTAAACATCAGCTATATCTTGTTTGCAGGACTCTAACTGTAAAATGTCACAATTTAAAATGCACAGCGGCAAAGAGAGGGACCAGCATCAATGCCTATTCCATATTCCATAAACTCTGTGATTTCACCAGTTATAACTTATTTTCCACTGGCTTTAGCTTAGTGTCTAAAACACACATAATTTAATATATTTGGTAATTTATTTATTCAAACATTGGACAGTATGTGTCAAAAATAGTAGGAAAAAATATTATTTTTCATATTTACTGAATTGTAAGCTGCGGTGCATAGAGGACATTATTAAATAGCACAACTGTCTTTTTCTTTTTGTAATATGCTTCAGAGAAATTGTAAATTGGATAGCTTTGGATTTTGTTCCCTGGCTGAAGAAAATTTCAGATAAATAGTGACACAGCAAACCTAAGTTCGCAAGTAAACACAATTTTCTTGCCACATCCATGTCACATTTGCTACTTATGAATAACCCATTAACATCCAAGCTGTAGAAACAGTCATATTCAGCATCCTTATGGCTAAAAGTCACAGAAAATAGTGACAGAATACAGTCACTCCATAGGCCAATCAGATTTCACTGCCCCTCTGGCCATGCCGCTGGATTAATCCATGTAATATGAATAGAATATATTGATGGGCCGCGGTACATTGGCACTGCACCCAGAGTGTCCCCTGCTTCACACCCACAGTGGGAAAGCGGGTATAGTAGATGAATGAATGAATAAATTGATGGAATTAGCATTTAGAAGTTTGGAATTGCCTGGTGTAACCTCTTCCTAATGAATGGTCTTTGACTATGAGTTAGGGATGAGCGAGCACACCACTATCAGTATCTGTTCAACCATCTAAATTATCTGTGTCCGTATCTGTACTTGGAGTGGGCGGGGCTTAAACCGGAAGCTGGTGTGGCTTGGCCGGAAATGGGTGGGGCTTAAATATGTACTTTTTTAAAGTCTGAAATTGATATGGATTGATCACAAGTTGCTATATTTATTGTTTATTTTAAAACTATTTACAGAACAGCCTCAAAATTGAGATTCAAATCTATATTATTGATCAAAATAGTAAAGGAACTATTTACAGAACAGAATTTTTACAGAATTTTTTATGAACTCAGACCATGAAGTGCATTAAGGAATACAACGCATGCAGAGCATAAACAGTCAGTTCTGAGGATTTTCCTTCAGCTATGCCAGCAGGGATAGGCTCCAGCTCCACTCGACCCACGCAAGCGGATAAAGCGGTGAGGAAAATGAATGGATGAATGAACAACCATGAGTTTTGAAGAGTTTTACTCATAGCATGCTTGTACTCGTCAAAAATGTGTTATCCGTACCGGAAATTCGTATGAAATGAGTACCCGGCTCAACCCTACTACAAGAGCAAGTATACATTCTGTGCATGTGCACATTCATTTCTCGGGTCAGTGAGTGAGAAAAGTGAACAGCTCCACCCACCCATATCCCTCCATCTGCTGACATCCTTGTAACCAATTAGTCCTGGCCTGTCAGCTCACAGTGAGAGATTTTACAGTATGCAGCACCTCAGTGAACCTTCCAAGAGTTGACACGGGTGTGCATGTACATGCGTACAACAGACAACTCTTGATTGACAACTCTTATTTTATTTTGCCTCATTTTGCATCTCAGTGACAATTTGTCCTTGGCTTTACAAAAACACTAAAAATGTGTCCACAACACAACATTATAAATATACACAATACAGACCTTCTGGCTGTGAGGCAGCAGTGGTGCCCACTGCGCCAACATGCTGCCCATGTTATCTGTCTTATACTGTATGTTGTACCATATATATAATAATAAGACTTGAGATTCTGAAGCAAATTTCTTCAATCATAAATATTTACATATGTGTTTGTGTCTGTTCTTGTGTATGTATACATTTCCACCGCCTGTAAACCTACTGTCTCTACACAGCTGACCTCACAGCACAGCGAATCAATAGTGAAGGCAGTGAGTGTACAGAGAAAAACAGCATGCACATCGATAAGGAGATTTATTGCTGCAGAGGTAAGGAATTTCATGATACTGGCTCCATACAATATTATGGAGCCAGTATACAAGTATGGACTTGTATACTGGCTCCATAATATATTAATGTCCCTGTGTTATCATAATCTAAAAAGAGATGTTGTTCAAGTCGCCCTTGATATCAGGGATCACTGCAGACCTCTGACCCAAGCAAAGATAAAACAATGAGTTGCATCAACAAGCGTGTAGATAACATGGATTTTTATGCATATGCCTACCCTTTTTCCTCTATATCTGCACTGAAAATGTCAAACCACTTGGGGCAGGCACGGGATTTAAATGCACCATGGTCTTGTATGCAGTTCATTGCAGCTTGTACCTGACAGATCTATAATATGCAGCAGCCACATGACAGAGGAAATGTCTCCCACGAGAATATTTCCAGACACTTTGATGCCAGCCTGGGGGGCATGTAATTACATCCCGCTTCAAAGCGGTGATATATTGCGATTGTCAGTGTTCGTTTCGTTCATTCGTTCGTTTGTCCACCAAATATCTTTGCACCCATTGCAAATAGAAAGATGAAACAAAAAGCACATTACTCGGGCGGCAAAGGGGATGAAAGTGAGATGATGACCTTGACCTTGAGAAAAGTAGGTTAATGTCAAATTTCAACTTTTGTACACTCAGGAACCAAATAGGAAAGAAAGACGAGGGAGAAGGCCAGTGTCAGTAAGACCCGAGATCAACCTGTGCACTAGCTTTGATCTATGGTCTTACATTGGCCTTCTCCATATGCAAAAGTCTATGAACTAGTTGGATCATGGGTCTTTTATTAAATGACCCTGACCTATGAAAGTAGGCCAGACTGTAACATCCCGAGACAGTCGGGATGTTACAGTCTGTGACTGCCTATTTCCTAGTCAAATGTTTGGTTTGAATAATTTTTTCCATCCTTGACAAAATCAGCATGCTTTTAGTAGGAGAGGACAAGAGATAGTAGGTGGGTTTAATTCTGGCTCTAGATGCAGATGCAGTTGATTTGACGTTAGTCCAGTGAATGGCATTTAATCAAACACACAGACTTATACCAATGATATCAGGAAGCTTTTCAATCCTGCTCAACAGTCAGATTACATTCTTCTTTATCGCTTTATTGCAATTTGCACAGAAGGAACTGTCTGAGAGTCAGGTCAGAATTAATCTATATGGATGCACTGCAGCCATGTCTAAATTAAAAGTAGGGAGGATCATGTTATCTAAAAATAACATGCATTGAAGCAGCTATTGTGTCTAATTCTCTGCAAGAGCATGAAGTATTGAGTATGAAAATTTAGCCATTTAGACAGTGAATTCTTTATGAAACTCCACCAGTTGTAAGAGCTCCACGGAGGGTTTTTGCTTTTTAAATAAATTAAATGATCATGCTTCTCTCCTGAATCAACTTTTTTTAACAACTACACACCAAAGTAGCAACAAATACTTCTAAATAGCGCTGACATTCTGCTATTATTGGTGTCTCAACTCTCTTTGCTTCATCCCTGCAGACTGCGTGTGGAACATTTCACCCGCCTCCTCAAACGCAAATGAACATGGAGCTCTAAACTGGGGCTGAATTCACTCACATTACATTATATCAAAATCATCAACAGTAACATTGTTTCCAGCAAATTAAACACCTAAAGAGATGTGCAGACTCCGGCATCAGATGGATCATTTGATTTCCCTCATGTTCAGCATCTTTAAATTTATAATAACCTCTGCATCTGTAAACTTAAGCATTTCCCTGGATGCTTACATTTTGAAAAGCTCTTAATGAGGCGAAAACATATCTTGACCTTTAGAAGCATATTCAGACATGGATAAATGGAGCTGGATGTCTGCATGTAGCTGTCTCCTTCCTTTAGTCTGTGTGCAGTGATGGATACATGGCTGACAACAATGAAACCCACATTAGTAAATGGCTGAAACCATTTTCACCCTCTTCTCCAAAGAGGCCACATTCAAACCAACCCTGTATATGTCGGTACAGATAAATATAAAGGGTATGAAAATCCCACGAAACGAACCTATGCATGTTTTTCAATCCATCTGCTTCTATTTTTATTTTGTTTCAAAACAATGGGAAAAAATGAATGAAATATTTTTAAAGGTCAAGATCTTTTCTTCCCCACTCTCTCTTTTTAATCCTCTTTCCTCCAGCTTTGTCTAACCATCTCTTTGTCTCACTGCTGAAGTTTGAAATGGATCTTTCCTGATCTCTGAGCACCTGGTTTCCAAGGGAACCAAGTGAGTTATTTGAGTCGGCTTTGCAGTGAACATATTACTGGCTGCTGCAGAGTACAGTGTAGACTGATATTACTGCTGACTGTCTAGTGGTAAATGTGCTCATGAGGTCAAGAAATTAACTCAGGTGTCAAAATACGAGACGCTGACAAATATGACATGAGAGAATACAGACATCTGAAAGGAAAGGTGGCGTCAGCTGTCTAAAGTCATTGGACACTTGACATACGATATGTCACTTTATGGTAATGTAGTTGCCACATTACAGTTGAAGTACAGTCCAGCTGTAGCCTTTGGACAATGAGGGTAAACCTTTCCTTTGGAAAAACATACATAAATGATGATAAGTGAGATTAAGCATTGATGCCAGGTGACTGTTGTTTCATAGACAGCAGGTTATGAGCCTCATCTTATTCAGTATATATCCACTTTGGGATAGATAGTGTGAGGGTTATGGTCAAATGTGCTGTAAAAATAGGATAAAGATTTAAATGAATAAAGTATCAATTCCATACTGGATTGTACTGTAACCAAATCCACCTGGCATACAACCTGATGGCAAACGGGACTATATACTATGGGACGGATGTTCTGTAACAGGAGCATGAGCAGGCATGGAGAGTCTAGCTGCTGTTACCCATGTGATGTGTAAGTTGAGAATAACAATACATTAAATATGTTAAGTTCATGTCTGACTCCAGTGGAGTCTGGGATCCATCATCATTCATTATTAATGTCATTATCTTCATGAAATGCCACAAAGAATTAAGTCTTACAACAATATCATTAATCAATTAGTCAGTCAGCAGCAAGTTGGTGGTATCCTACAGAGATTTGATTGGGTGCAACTCTGCATTACAGAGCGAAGATCACACTCTAATCCTTCCTTATTCAAAGAAGAGATTGTAATTCACTGCAAGGAAATCAAACCTTCTCAATTTGAATTTTTGGAAGTATTCGGCAATTCGACTGTGACAGAAAAAAAACAACAACGTACACCAGGGATGTCAAAGTCAAATACACGGAGGACCAAAAAAACAAATTTGCTACAAGCTGAGGTCCGGACTGGTTCAATGTTATTTAAAACATATTGAAACTAGCGGGAACCAATGGAAATTCTGCGATAAAACATTAATATCAGACTTTTTTTCTTTTTTTTCTTCGCCATTACAAGAAAACAAACCGCTGTGTCCGACGAAGCCATAATGGCTCTGTGTGTGTGGGATGGACAAACATGAAGACCAAGGCCGCTTCGGCGTTACGGTCCGGCCATCCGGGTAGACACCGGCTTTGTGAATTTGGTCCTGGTGAATAAAGCATCTGGGTTTCCCACACGACGTGAGGTCCATCACAATCAAAGAATATAAACCGCTGTTTGACGAAGCCAAAACGGCACCGTAAGTGAGAGACATGGACAAATGTGAAGACGGGAGCTAACTCAGTCAGCCGCCTGAACTTCTGGGTAGACGCCAGAAGGTGACCGCGTAAGGTTTACAAGTGAGCTTAGTCAACTATATAGGGGGGGATGAACATAGCCTATTGAACCAAGAGCTAACACCGTGTATATTATTTAATGATTAAATAAATAAAGCAATATTTGCCAGGGCGGCAGTGGCTCAGTGGTAGAGCTGGCGGTAGAGCGGGCCGTCCTATGATTCAAGATCGGCGGTTCGATTCCCGCCCCTGCCCAAAAAGGCACCTGGAGTTTGAGGTGACAGTGGGAGGTGTCAGCTCACCTCCAGAGCACTGCCAAGGCGCCCATGAGCAAGGCATGGTCCCCCTCACAAGCTGCTCATTTCAGCGCTGCACAAGGGGGGGTGCCCGTCACTCTACCTCCCTTTGCATGCCTACAGGCCACCTTGTATGTGTGTGTGTTTGTGTGCTACTGGAGCCTGTACTCACTAATACTGTATGTATGCATGTGTTTAAACCACTAACTAGAGTGTGCATTCTTAATTTCCCTTCAGGGATCAAATCAGTATATAAAATTTAAAAAAAATGAATAAATTTTGTTCTGGCTCTGCAGTAACTTCAAGGGGAAACTTTTTCAACAGACAAACAGCAAAAAAGTAAATGTCCTTCAAAAGCAAAAGATGTTCCTTAATATCAAGATAAATGCATAAATAAAATTGAATAAATTCTAAAATGAAAATACATTATTGTGCATGTATTATTCCATAACAATAATATTATGCAATGCATCGTTGTGCTAAAAAATGATTTTTTTAATAAATAAATTATTGAGGTGCTCTACGATCCTAGGCGGCACGGTGGTATAGTGGGTAGCGTTGTCGCTGCACAACACGACAGGTCCAGGTTCGAGTCCCGCTCTGTGCGGAGTTGGCATGTTCTCCCCATGTCTGGGTTCTCTCTGGGTTCTCCGACTTCCTCCCACCTCCAAAAACATGCATTTCAGGTTAATTGGCCGGTTCCAAATTGCCCGTAGGAGTGAGTGTGTGTGCACGTGGTTGTATGTCTTTGTGTGTGGCTCCCTAGCACGCTAGGGAGTGTCCCCCGCCTCAGCCCTATGCCAGCTGGGATAGGCTCCAGCTCCCCGTGACCCGCTGCGGCAGATAAAGCGGCAGAAAATGGATGGATGGATCTACAATGCTACCAATCACTGCTTGCAAAGAGTAAAAAAAAAAAAATCCTTGTATCCTTTCCCATGGCTATTTGCAATTTTCCCTGAGTCCATTCAACTGAAATAACTATGAATAAACAAAATAAAATACAAAATCTATGGCCCACAGACGAAGCAATGCTTCCTTCAAAGAGACATCATGTCTTGTAGAAACAAATGTAAAAATTTAACTTAATTTAAAACTGAAAATACGTTACTGCCGTGTGATGTTCACTTGTCAGAGGCTGACCCTGATATTTGATGATGTCTCATCTTTTGTACAAGTTCATCAATGTTCAGGGTCAAGCTCTGAGCTGAGGAAACCCTCAAGATTGAATGAAGGTGTTCATCAGTCAGACGACTCCTGTGTGATGTTTTCTTCAGCTTCATCAGAGAGAACAATTGTTCACACAGGTCTGCGCTACAAAATATAGAGAGTGTCCGAGCAGCTTGGACGCACAGCTGGGGCATTGTGTTAGGGATGAAACGTGCAAACTCAGCAGAAGACACACAGGTTTACCTTTTACCTCTCTGAACATGTACTCTGACTCCCACCTGGCTTGAAACCCCATGCTCTCAGCGTTCCTTTTAGCCATTTTTCAGGAGGGGAGTAGCTAAATTCAGCCTGCGCTCTGGATAAACATCCATCCATCCATTGTCATGACCGCTTCATCCGCTGTCGCGAGTTACGGGAAGCTGAAACTTATCCCACCTGGCTTAGGGCGTCAGGTGGGTAAAATTCTGGGCCAGTGCACCGCGAAACCACGCAGAGACACAGACAACCACGCACACACTAATTCCTACGGGCAATTTGGGACCGATCAATTAACCTGAAGCATATGTTTTTAGAGGTGGGAGGAAGCCGGAGAACCTGGAGAGAACCCATACAGACACAAGGAGAGCATGCAAACTGCACGGAGTGGGACGCAAACCCGAAACCGCCTTGCTGTGCGGTGACAGCGCCACCCACTGTGCCACCATGCCGCCCTGCTGATAAACACTGAAACCCAAAGCCCGTTTGCTGCGCTGCAGTGACTTCCACTACCTTTGCATTGTGGGGAATGTAGTTTTGGTGGATACAAAACACCAGCGGGCCGATGTGGCCTCCAGGCCGGTTCTAATAGTAATTGAAAATCATTCAGCGGGCCATAAATAATTTGCCACGGGCCAGATCTCGCCTGCAGGCCTTGACTTTGACATATGTGACCTACTATTAAGACTTTAAGTTAATGTGATCTGTTGAAACCTTCTGGCTTTTTTGGAGGGTGAAAACAGGTATTCTGTGTATGCAATTGATCTAGACATACTGTACATCAAGTCATTAGAATAATCTATGCTGCTCCTGCATTTAAAGCAGTCACCTTGATAAAGAACTCTCCTTCCCAGTGAGAGAAAAAGTTAGATGACGATGATGTTGCTGGTGAAGGTTGCTTATTTACACATCGAGCAGACAGAGATCCATTAGTTTTCATTAGGAGTCATGAATTCTAGTCAAATTCGACTCTTCCTTTAGCTCTGTTTCAGTCTCCACCAACTCCTGAGGCTGGTTTGTCATCTGCTAATTGCTCACAGCATCTAGCTGCTAAATACATTTGTCTGCTGTTTGGTTTAGTGTATGAGCACGTTTTATCTGATGTTTGTTTTTTGCTCAAAGCAAGCTTATGTCACTAGTGGCTAGAGTTCAGCTTTAAACATTCACTAACTGGATGTACTTCTTAGAAAAAAAAACTGATATATTGATGTATTTCAAAGTAAAATAGACAAGAAATCTCCCAAAATACCAAATGATTTTCGATCCCATGCTTTTATGCCACTAGTTGAATTTACCTGTTGTTAAATTGCTCAATATATGATGAGATGATAATTTTTTTCTTCCATGACTCAAAGGCTTTAATTATTTCAGTTGGATGCAGTAATCTGAATGTTGACAAACTGAACTCCAACTAAACCCTAAAAAAGTGTTGTCGTCATCTGAATTAACCTGAAACAACTCCCGATCTCTCACAAAATAAAAAGGGATAGATTGATGGATTCTGAAAAGGTGATGAAATGCACTGATAACAGATCCAATACAACATCTGTGACATGTTTACCTGATGTCAATATCTCACAAATTATCTACTTGGTAATTGTGATGTGACTCATCTAATATGCATAACAGCCAAAGTAGGTTTGCAAAATTTTAAAGTGGTTTGAATACAACAGGGCGTGACTGCAAGTCTGCATCCATTCAAGCCCATAAATACGTCAGGGGCTCATCAGAGCATAATAATTCAAACTTAAACAGTTTATGTATGCAACAATTGTCATGGAAATCCGTCTTTATCACGTAGATCACAACCAAAATCTAATGGACTGCTCACTTGGCCACAGCCTGCTTCTCCAGCATAATACAACCTTTGGAGTGGTCATGGTAACAGACAAACAGACAAACAAACAGACCAGCGGTAGCAGAAGCATTGCCTCTTTTAAGGAATTAAAAATTGATTACGGTAGGATTTTCTGACCAACAAGGCATTCACTTTTTCAGAATAGATAAGAATTTAGCGATCATAGGGTACTGGAAATAAAAACAACTAGTTGATTAATACATATATGTATATGTATATCTGGGTAGATTCTCCTTCATACAAATCAAGCTAAAGAAAGAAGTTCTGACACAGTCAATTTAATCCATTAGAGTCTATTCCATCACAAGTAAATCAATTTAAAACACATTCAACTCAATACATTTTGAACATTTTCAGCCTGTCTTTACACTTTTAAACATATGCATATGACTCAGCAGCTCTAGAGTTTCATGTTATACCAACATTGAAAACCATGGAGTGGCTTAGTCATGTTTGTTATGGCATAGTGTCAGATTTAAAATTGTGTCAGTCAAATTGTTATCCGTTCCTGAAATCAAAAATAATCATAAAACAGATGGGGGAGGAAATCTATTCCAGTCATCCCAGGAATAAATTTGTTTTTGAGCATTTCCTCAGACGTTTGGACTGAAAATCGTTGGGACACGATCCATATAAAATAGGCTGTTTAAATATTTCTACAAAACAGACTCAACAAGAACAAGAAATACACAGTTTTTTAGTGGGTTTCGGAAGAAATGATTACATGTTGATACACGCGAGGTAACTAGCTTCAGAGAACAAGAAAAAACCTCTGAAATCATCTATCCCTAAAGCTCCATTGACAGAAAGAAGATGCCGCTCAGTGTTTTCTCAGACGATAGGATAGGTCATTGGACGACCTAATGAAGCCGCAAGAGGGCACAAGCCGGTGTCTTATTGTGCCAGTCCCAAGCCTGGATAAATACAGAGAGTTGTGTCAGGAAGGGCATCCAACATAAAACTTTTGCCAAATCAATATTCTAATCGAATCTATGACTTCCATACCGAATCGGTTGAGACCCGGGTTAACAACGACCGCCATCGGTGCTGTTCACCTACAGGGTGCCGGTGGAAATTGGACTACTGTTTGTCGAAGAAGGAGAGCAGGAAAGTGTGTTCGTAGGAAGAGAGAGAAGAGGAACGCCAAGTGTGTAGGACTGAGTAGGGTCGTTGAATGTTGGAACTATGACAGGAAAAGGTAGAGTTGGTTGACATGATGCAGAGGAGGAAGGTAGATATACTGGGTGTCCAGGAGACCAAGTGGATAGGTAGCACGGTTAGAAGTTTAGGAGCAGGGTTCAAGTTGTTCTATCATGGTCTAGATAGGAAGAGAAATGGAGTAGGAGTTATCTTGAAGGAGGAGTTTGTTGGGAATGTCCTGGAGGTAAAAAGAGTGTCAGATAGAGTGATGAGCCTGAAGCTAGGAATTGAAAGTGTGATGTGATGAGGAGGTGATGGGCAGGTTTGATATCCAGGAGAGTCATGCAGAAGGACAGAAGAGTCAGGAACATAGGGTGATCTATCAGAGTGAAGGTAGGAGCACACAGGTAGACCACATCTTGTGTAGATGGTGTAATCTGAAGGAGATCAGTGACTACAAAGTAGTGGTAGGCGAGAGTGTAGCCACACAGCATAGGATGGTGGTGTGTAGGATGACTGGTGGTGAGGAAGATGAAGAGGGCAAAGGCGGAGCAGGGAACAAAATGGTGGGAGCTAGATAGATAGATAGCTCGATTGAGAGAGAGAGAGAGAGAGAGAGAGAGAGAGAGAGAGAGAGAGAGAGAGAGAGAGAGAGATATTGTACCTCCTTATAGATATTTTATTAATTCCGGAGGAAATTCATTGCTCAGGCATACATAATGAGTAAATACTGGATAAACACCAGGACAAAAACAAACACTGACACCACAGGACATACCACAAGACATACACTACACTAAGAGACACATGCAGCACTAACAGGTCATACGCTAAACTAAAATATAAACAGTATAAAATATAATAAAAAGTGAAAGTGAAGGTGAAGATAGCAGGAGGCCCCCCTTCTTACATTGTAAGGCATGTCACTATCTAATGCCAGAACATCACACCTTGGCCCCACTACACCGCAGCACAGGCTGACATCCCATCTCCTCCCCTCCATTCAACCACGTGCTGACCACGCCACCTCCCCCCTGCTCCTCCTGAGAGAGTCATTGTACCTCCTGATGGCATGGGGCATGAAGGAGGTCTTCAGCCTCACTGTGGAGGCGCTGTGTGACAGCAGTCTGCCGCTGAAGGTGCTTCTCTGCTGGGAGAAGGTTGTCTGCAAGGGGTGGCTGGTGTTGCTCATGATCGCCCTGACTTTGGACATGGTCCTGCTCTCCAGAAGCGTCTCCACAGAGTCCAGGCTCAGCCCGACCACTGGGCCCGCTCTGCAGATGAGTCTGTTAAGATGGTCCATGTCTCTTTTCCTGGCCCCACCACCCCAACACACTGGTGTATGACAGCACACTGTAACAATGGACTGACAGAACATAAGAAGGAGCTCAGGACAGATGTTGAAGGAGGCCAGCCTCCTCAGTAAAGAAATCCTGCTCTGCCCCTTCTTGTACACACAGTCCGAGTTGAGTGACCAGTCCAGTCTGCTGTCTAGCTGCAGTCCCAGGTACTTATAGTTTCCTACCACCTCCACCTCACTGAGCTCGATGATCACTGGCTGTGGAGAGGGGGGTGCCCGCCGGAAATCCAGCACCATCTTCTTCCTGGAGACATTGAGCTGGAGCTGGTTCTGTTGGTACCACTCCACAAAGTCAGCAACCAATGCCCTGTACTCCCCCTCCTCTGCCTCCTGGATACATGCAACAATCGCAGTGTAATCAGAGTACTTTTTCTTGTGGTATGTATCCGAGTTGTGCTTGACGTCTGACGTGTAGAGGGTAAAGAGAAGGCGGGAGAGCACGGTCCTTTGTGGCGCAGTCCCTGTTGGTCACCATAGGAGACAAACAGTCCCCCACAGGGAAATACTGGGGTCTGTCTGTTAGGTAGTCCGTGATACAGGTCATGAGGTAGGGGTCCACAGTCATGGAGGTCAGTTTATCCTGTAGGAGCCGGGGTTGGATGGTGTTGAAGGCGCTCAAAAAGTCAAAGAAGAGCACCCTGACAGCACAGCCCCTGATGTCCAGGTAGGAGAGCACATGGTGGAGGAGGTACAAGACGGCATTGTCCACCCCAACCTGGGCCTGATAGGCGAACTGGAGAGGGTCCATCACACCATGCACCTGTGGACACTCTAGGGTCTTCATTACGTGGGAGGTAAGAGCGACCAGTCATTGAGCTCAGAAGTGCGTCCTTTCTTGGGTACAGGGATGATGTGAAATAACGTGTGAAAAGTCACGCGCCAGATAGTAGGGCCTGATGCTAACAGCTGTTAGCTCCAGATCACAGTTATACAGCGTCGATTTCACTGTCACATGTCCCGGATGGCTGGCGGTGTTTGTGTCCTGGTCCGCTCGTACGGAGGAGAAGCCGGGTAGTTTGATGTTAGCGTCTGGCACGTTGCCAGCTAGCCACATCTCGGAGAGCAAAAACAAGTTGGTTTCCCAGTGGCACTGCTCAGTCCTGCACAGCGCCATCAGTTCATTCAACTTGTTTGGCGGCAAGTTCACGTTCCCTATAATGACAGAGGGGACGGAGGGCTTGACTCACCTAGTCCAGCCCTTTCAACCCAACCCGCTCGGCACCCGCGATATCTCTGTCGGAGTTTGGCGGGGTTAAAGTCGAGTGTTGCTGGGTCTCCTTTGACCCTCATACACATTAACTCCTCCCTGGAGTACACTAGCCTAGTGTATGCCATTGTCTTGAAGTTAAGTTAAAATAACACTCACATAAACACAGAAAAATACTAAATTCAGCTCAAAAAACTTGCTCAGAGCAGAGGAAACTGCAGCCTGCTCTCACATGCACACTAGAATTGCCTGCATTGTGTTTTTGTAGATTTGGAGAAAGCTTATGACAGGGTGCCAAGAGAGGAACTGATGTATTGTATGAGGAAGTCTGGAGTGGCAGGAAAGTATGTTAGAACGGTGCAGGACATGTATGAGGGCTGTAAGACAGTGGTGAGGTGTGCTGTAGGTGTGACAGAGGAGTTCAAGGTGGAGATGGGACTGCATCAGGGATTAATTCTGAGTCCTTTCTTGTTCGCTATGGTGATGGACAGGCTGACAGACGAGGTTAGATTGGAATCCCCATGGACTATGATGTTTGCAGATGACATTGTGATCTGTAGGGAGAGCAGGGAACAGGTGGAGGAGAAGCTAGAGAGGTGGAGGAGAAGCTAGAGAGGTGGAGGTTTGTTCTGGAAATGAGAGGATTGAAGGTTAGTAAGGATTGAAGGTTAGTAAGACAGAGTCCATGTGTGTGAATGAGAGGGACCCAAGTGGAAGAGTGAGGTTACAGGGAGAAGAGATCAAGAAGGTGGAGGATTTTAAGTACTTAGGGTCAACAGTCCAAAGCAACGGAGAGTGTAGAAAAGAGGTGAAGAAGCGTGAACAGGCAGGATGGAACAGGTGGAGAAGAGTGTCAGGTGTGTTGTGTGATGGGAGAGTTTCAGCTAAAATGAAAGGAAAGATGTATAAACCTGTGGTGAGACAAGCGATGTTGTTTGGTCTAGAGACAGTGTCAATGGGGAAAAGACAGGAGACAGAGTGGGAGGTAGCAGAGATGAAGATACTGAGGTTCTCTTTGGGAGTGACCAGGATGGATAGGATCAGCAATGTGTACATTAGAATCACAATCAGAATCAGAGAATCAGAGTCTTTATTTGTCATGCTGACACACGTTTTCACATTTGACAGTACGAAATATGTCTCTGAAGGTCCCAGTAAGCCCGGTCGATAAATAAGATAAGTTAAGAAAAACAAGAAAAAAAGTTAAAAATGTAAGATAAATAAGAAAAGAGAACAGAGAAAAGTTAAAAATGTAAGCTATATAAAGTGTCTGAACAGCAAAAATTTATTTACAAAGCAGCAGCTTAAGTGTGTTGGTGCTCCGTCTAGTTCACTTGATGAAGCACCATATTGCATCAAATCCCTGTGTGTCTGTGGTGACACATGGGGCGTCGGGAGGGTGACTACAGAGCACCACAGGAGTTCAGCTGTCTAACAGCCTCTGGGAAGAAGCTGTTCCTCAGTCTGGTGGTCCTGCTCCAGATGCTCCGTAGTCTCCTGCCTGAGGGGAGGGGTTAGAACAGACAGTGAGCTGGGTGGGTTGGGTTTGCCATGATGTGGGTGGCCCTCCTTCTACACCTATTCGTGTAGATTTCTATGGTGGTAGGTAGGCCACCCCCTACAGTCCTCTGTGCGGCCTTCACAACCCTCTACAGCGCTTTCCTGTCTGCTGCAGAACAGCTGCCATGCCACACAGTGATGCTGGTGGTGAGGATGCTCTCCACCGCACCCCGGTAGAAGGCCTTCAGGACAGCACTCCCCAGTGCAGCACGCCTCAGCTTCTTGAAGAAGTACAGCCGCTGGTGGGCCTTCCTGAGCAGGTAGGAGGTGTTACAGCTCCAGGTGAGGTCCTAAGTGAGATGAACCCCCAAGTACCTGTAGCTGGAGACCACTTCCACAGCTGCTCCTCTGATGTTCAGGGGGGGAAGGGAGTGTCTTTTCCTCCTGAAGTCCACCACCATCTCCTTGGTCTTCCCCATGTTGATGCAGAGGTTGTTGTGTCTGTACCAGTGCACCAGGTGCTCCAACTCCTCTCTGTATTTGGATTCATCATTGTTCTAGATGCGTCCCACCACGACTGTGTCGTCTGCTAACTTTACTATATGACAGCTCGGGTGTTTCGCTGAGCAGTCATACGTCAGTAGGGTGAACAGGAGGGGGCTGAGCATGCAGCCCTGTTGGGAGCCGGTGCTGAGGGTGATGGGAGAGGAGACCGTGTTGTTAATCCTGACAGTCTGTGATCTTTCTTCCAGGAAGTCCAGGACCCAGTTCCCTGTGATGGCAGACAGTCCCAGCTCTGACAGTTTCTGCACCAGGGTCTGAGGGATGATGGTATTGAATGCAGAGGTGAAATCCAGGAAGAGCAGGTGGATGTAAGAGTCCTTGCTCTCCAGATGGGTGAGGGAACCCATCAAAGGGACACCACATGTCAGAGGTTTTGGAGATAAAGCCAGAGAGGCCAGACTGAAATGGTTTGGACATGTGCAGATGAGAGATAGTGAATATATTGGTAGAAAGATGCCAAGTTTTGAACTGCCAGGCAGGAGGCCTAGAGGAAGACCAAAGAGGAGGTTTATGCATGTAGTGAAAGAGGACATTAAGGTAGTTGGTGTGAGAGAAGAGGACGCAGAAGACAGGGTTAGATGGAGGCAATCAATTTGCTATGGTGACCCCTGAAGGGAAAAACCGAAAGGAAAATGAGATGACTGAATTGCCTAACAATGTAACTCAATTTAAATCACTTCAGAATGGATTATCAGGAGTAACTAATGCTTTGTTTTTTATTTTCCTTCATTAGCGGCACAGTGGCACAGTGGGTAGCACTGTCACCGCACAGCAAGGCAGTTTCAGGCTCTGCGTGGAATTTGTATGTTCTCCTCAAGTCTGCGGTTCTCGAGTTTCCTCCGACCTCCAAAAACGTGCGCTTTGGGTGAATTGGCCAGTATGAAATTGTTCATAGATGTGAGTGTCTGCATGAGTGTTTGTGTCGATGTGTGGCTTCGCCGTGCACTGGCATCATGCCTGGAGTGTCCCCTGACTCATGCCCCCAATCGGCTGTGATAGGCTACAGCACCCCGCGACAGCAGATGAAAGTAAGTATAGAAAATGGATGGATGGATATCCCTTCATAAAAAATTCAATCCATTTCAATCAATTCAAACAGTACTGAATACTAAGCTTCACACTGGCTTCCTCACGCCACCAAAATCACTCAGTGGAGATGACATGGTGACTTAATTGCCCAAAGGTGTGACAGTGATTAGTAGTTTATTTTTCTATGTATAGCCCTGTAATAAAATGGGGACCACACAACAATCAGCTGGCATAGGCTCCAACTCCCTGTGACTTTACAAATGACAAGCAACTACAGAACAATGAATGAATGATTAACGAAAATAGCAGTATATTTTTGAGAATATTCCTACTGGTACTTTTTATCCTGTATGAATCACCTTTCCTGGTGTGAGTGGGCATTTCTGTTTTAAATGACAATGCCTCTCCTCTGCTGTTATATTGCTAGTAGCTTAAAAAATACAATGACCTGAAGTTGACAAGTCCATTTATAGAGGAGATCTGAGCTGTGTTCATGATGTGTTGGTAGATTCTGTGTTTTAAAAGTATTCTAATCTACAACAACGTGAGTACTGTTTGTAATCAGCAGAAGGGATTGACAGTGATGACGGACCAGGTATAGAATTTGGTGCATTCACGCAGCCTGCAGTGACTGACCTGATGAAGCTGGCAAGATTTCTTAATAAAGAAGGGGATGACTTTCCATCCCTTCACTGTTCAGACAAAAGCTGGATGAACAGAGCAACACATTGCATGATTGTGAAAATCCTCCTCTGTCATGATACTTCCTGTGCTCTATCTTTGTCTGTGTCTCCACATTATTAAAGGAGACACACAGGCTGGCATTCTCAGTTGAAACTGATAGTACCAATCAGCAAGGTCAATGTTGAAGCCATTATAGGGAAGTAAATTTTCCATGCTGCTCATTCAATGGGAAATGGTGTTTGTAAAAACTGGGTATGAAGCAAAAGAAGTTCAGAATGAATGAAAATCACCTTAACCAAAGACCTTCCTTTTCCCTGATTGGGATAAAATATGTTCTGCAAATATTCACTGTGCATTATGTCATGTTGCACCACCTTGAGCAGATGATATGTGTGCTTCACTCTCCCAGAGCTTCTGTTTTTGTCTCACATCCGATTTCCTTGAAATCTTCAAGAAAAGCTAATTCCCCCTCGAGCTCTCCCACATTTCTTTGCTGATTTGAACATGGTGAGGGATCTGCTGCACTGCTGTCAACTTCCCTTTTATACATTTATGAAGAGGGTGCAAAAAAATAAACATTTTACTCTTAAAATATTCAAAAGTACCGACTGCATTCAAGCCAAAAGAAAAAAAATGTGGGGAGGGGAGATTGCTTTGCAGTTGACAAAGTGAAGAGAACAAGGAATGTGGGATTCTACAAAGGGAAAAACTTGCAACTCAATTACATCCTGCCCATGCAACAAACATGGAATGATGAGTCCTTGCCCCAACTAATTACGGAGACCTTTAAATGTCAAATATTCAGACATGTAAAATCACAACCCATACTCAACAATCAGCCACTGTTACACAACTAGGTTCATTGTCAAGATGTTTTCATTTCATTTGAGCAAAATATGGATTTATTTATGTGAAGCACCATTCAAAATGAATCATGTTTTTACCTCCAGGAGCTCAGTTATGTAAAAGTATGAGTAGCTTGAGTGTTTTCACACCAATGTATCGCTTAACACAGGTCCCTGTGGCCCCATGGAGCTTAGTATCAACTTAAAAAAATATTTTCTGCCTTTTTGGTAACCTTTTCTCTTCAGTTTAGAGAATCCTGACAAACACATGTGGAGACCAGAATCTGATTTAACAGAGTAGAATAGCTCATGACAACAAGACACCACCTCTATGGTATAGATGCGTATGGGCTAAGGTTACACATAGGAGCTCTTTAAATATTCAGGAAGAAGTTTGGAAGTTGTTAGTACACATATTCTCACAACAGAAGACAAGTATTAAAAAGTTGAGCAGAAACGGTGATAAAAATATTAAACTGAAATCAAGAAGTGTTCGGTATGCTCTTGAAATTAATTCACTTCTCTGCGCCTTTGGATTTGGTTTGTTTCTGGGATATGATTGCTGGTCTTTGGTCCTACCTGATCCTGCTGCTGCGCTGCCTTCACCGGACCGTTCCCGTCCTTAGCAGAAGTCATGACGGGGAATAAAGAGAGAAAGGAGCGTCGACGTCCGCTGATGACAGGAGCAGAATAATAATTCGGAGAGAGAGACGGAGAGAGGGGCGTACGAGACGCTCAAGGATATCCTCTGATTCGCTGCATATTGAAGCGACCGTGGGCGCAGACAACGGTTCCGCCGATGTGCAGGAAACCGTGGGCCGCTGCGATGTGGGAGGATCAGAGTACCAGTGTCATCACGCACCGCTCGATGGAGAGACTGAGAATAACGGAGCGCACACCGGGGGGAAGCAAATGCCAGAATGTCAGAGGGGTTCAGCTGCTATTCAGTCGACATTAATTTTAACGTGAAATTCCAAATATCATAGCCTACGCAGGACAAAAGTATCCAAAAACACACGGACCTAGACGACATTCAAAGAGCGCAGGAACAAATTTCCAATTTTCTATTTTGCTTAATATTGCAGAATGTAGTTTTTTTTTTTTTAGCTGTTCTTCTTTTAGGACCTAAATATCTCGAATACAATATTTGCTGCCGTATATCTTCGTTTTGTAACTGTGTTAGTTTGGCTCGTTGGGAACGTTTTTAAGCACCAGCATCGATAAATCTCCCGCCAACTTGACTGAATTCACATATTTCTGTTGAAAATAACTTTAATCGTCGTTCCCTCTCTTTCTTCGCTGTTTTTCCCAACAATTAAAATAAATCATTACTTTAACAATATTCTGCTGAGGAATAGAAAAAAGCTTGACCAAAAATGCAAGGCGGGTACTCTAAATGTAGTAGCTCCAGGTGCCTCCAAACACCAATACCCCAAAGGAGAGCTCAAGGTTTAGTACTTCCACCTGGACCTATTTTTAGTAGCAAGGCTCCACTTCTCACAGCTCAGCTTGATCTTGGAGCAAATGATAGTATGGAGGCCTGTCAACCTGTCACTGAGGGCAGGGAATTCAGACAGGAATCAATGCAAGTACAACATACTTTCAGGTGTCACTGGGGTGCTTTCAGGGGGGGATTTTCAGGTATATCTCAAGTAAGAATGCATTCTGTAGTTTAGGAAATGTTGGAGAAAAGATTTTCACCGTGCTCCTACCCATAAAATCCATATTTACTCGACCATATTGCATGTCGGTGCTGCTCTGCTTTCTGCCAATAAAAATAAGGGTCGCTGCTGGCCTGGCTCTGGAGAAGCGGTGCTACTGTCCTCCCACACAGAGCAGAAATAGTTCCAGTTCCCAACAAAACATTATTTGCGCTGTACTCTCACACCATGTGCCACATCTCTGTGCACACACTCTTGTTAGCACAGCTTGTCTGCTTATTTGCACAAACGCACACACAAACACATACACACACACGCACACACACACAACTGCAGCACGGGAGACAGCTTCATGAACTGTTTCTGCAGAACTGCTGGCCCTATGAACCAGTCATCTGTTGGAGAGAACGGAATTGAGCAATATCAGATTAAAAAAAAGACATAAAGATGGTCCATTAAGGGAAGTTATTCCCCTGGGTTATTCATCTAAAATTTTCAAGGATCTGTTTGTGTAGCGTTACTGATGAAATAACAGAAACAATCTGTTGCAGGTTTCCTTGAAGAATTAAGATTAGTATATATTAAGAATATTTTTAAGTCTGCTCTGGTGGCATAAAGAGACACCCATCACACCCATGTGTTTGGCAGCAATGCCTTATTTACTGAGCCTTGCATCACTATATAATCAATGTACAATTAATGCCATTAAACAACAAACATTCTAATCATCTGTTATTGTTACCATCAAATCCTTATTCTGAGTAGGACACCGATCCTCTGGTTTATATATTTCGCATTATGAATATCTGGGATTGTATAATCTATCTTCCTACCTACACTGTGACTTCTGAAAAACAATTCCCCTTGGAATAGCTTATTAACATCACCCTTGTAGTGAAGTGTACAAATTTAGGAACAAACTGACCACAATCGAAAAAAAAAAAAAAGTGCACTACCAACAACACTGACCCATGACTTTGTCTAAAATGTCCTTATTTATTATGTGTCATACTATTCCACCAAGCTTTATGACAAACCATCAAGTTGTATGTATATAATAGCAAAAAATAATTCTGCTGTAAATGTTCCAGCCTGAATCAGCACCTTTACCTGGATCCAGTCCAAAACCTGTCTCCTCTTTGCTCAGATCCTTCGAGTAGATAATATGTTAAAGAAAGGACTGGGGGAGAAAACTCTGTCCTGGAACAGCCCACTTATTAGAACACACTCATTTACTCATCCCTCCAACCAGCTTTAATTTCATGAAAACCTGTTGAGTAGTATCTTACCCCCGTGATCCTGCCAACAGACAAACAAATAAAAAAAACAACAAGCAGACAGACATCAAGTACAACCTCCATGATGAAGGAGGATCAATAATAATACATATAAAATAATAATAATGCTTAAAAGCACTGATGATCTGTCATCATTGGTGCTTTTAAGCATAATGGGATCAGGATACGAGGGAAAGAAAATTAAAGAATAATAAAAGTCATAAAAATATCAGCAAATAAAAAAAAAACTGTTTAAGACAGTTCAGAAGTTGGGTCAGGTGATAACATTTTAGAATTTTGCATGAAATGCAGAAAATGGCAGGATGAGCTAACTCTACATGTCTATATGCTGCACCGAGCACAGCATTTGGCACTGCTGGCACTTTGCAGCTCCACACATAGCCTGAGTGAGCTGCTCTACAAGATCACTGCCAAGATTCGTGTCAGCACCTCCTCTCTGGACAGCTCCTCTTACACGCAGAAGAAATGGGCAAAAGAAAACTCAGCCGTGAGTGCTTCACAATGCATTTCTATCGGCCACTTGACATTATGGTGATTTGTATTCTCTTTCTCCACTTAGCAGTTAAAGTATTTTCTTTCTCTTTTCTCCATAATTAATTTAACTGTCATTATGTTAAAAGTCTTGGACTGATTGATAGCTCCCCCTGGTGACCACTGGTTGTCTCACAAAAATAATTAAACTTTAGCAAATTTCTTTTCTATTTCTTTTGTACTCAGTAGAAAAAGTCTATAAATGTTGAAGAACACTTTATGTTCTCTACAAAAAGTGCAGATCACTCAATCACTTTATCACGCTATCACTCTTCCTCCAGTTAAGGCCCTTAGTCCTGTCTGTTAAGTCCAAAAAGAAAGAAAAAATAAAGAGAGGATGCCTGACAAGGGCTGGAGTGGAGTTGTTTGATAACTAATCATTACGAGCTGCTCTATTTCAGAAGACCAGAAAACCTCGCATATCAACAGCTACCAGGCGACACACCAACATCTGCTTGTTTTGAGTCTTAATGCATTTCTAACACAGATATCAGCACAATATCGCTACAGAGGAGCAACACTCATTCACTCATTCATCTATTCAATTAACTGTCTCATCTTATGCCGATTGTCCGGATCCAAGTTACAGGTTTACTCTGGAGCGTATCCCAGCCGACTACAGGCTGGGAGGGTTGCAGTAAACCATCAAAAACATCAAATGCAATGCAACATAATTGCATTTCACATTGAGTACGCCTGTTGTTCCAAATGGGGTTGTTTCTGTTTCATACATTATTAATCAGTGAACCATGTTTTTAGATTTAATTTCTACTATGTTTTTTGTAATTGTGTGAACGGGTGAAAAGCGGGGTACCCTTTGGATGTGTTGTCAGTGCCAGTGCGCAGAGCCAACATACAAAAAAGTATAAAACTATAATCCTGCAGTTAAAATTAGTTAATTTTATTTAACAAGCATTAACATTAACATTCTCGGTGTTTACAGCTCATTCTCCAAACAGCTGCCATATTTAGTTATTGCTAATGTACAAAGACACAGTCTAGCATTGACAAATCACATTAAAAGCATCCATAAAAGCATCCATATGGACCAACATTTTATTGTAAAGCCATCACAGGAAACATAAGATATTTATCAAAGTGATGAGTAGAAACGTTAATCTAATCCTCCTCTATGAAACATATCAGTTTATGAAATTTTTTTTAGTGGACAATTGGATAATTTTTTACTTTTGAATTTTTAAATTTTTTTATTTTTTAAAGCAGTGGTCACAGCATGATGCAGGTGACAGGATGCACACCTCCAAGAATTGCATTGAATCAGCCAATAGTTTTTAATCAGTATTAGCTAATTTGTCGAATAAAACCCACACCACTTTATCTGATTTGCCATCATGCATTTTCTTGTATTTCTGACAAAGCAGCTACTTACGTGTGCTTGCTGTAGCATTTAATTGAACTGTCTGTGACAGTGAGTGTTGCCAAATAATCCAGGAAAAACACATAATTAAGGCAATGTGGTGCCAAGAAAATTCTATCAATCAGCAAAACAACATCATTTGGAAACCTTCAGCAAAGCAACTTAGTTTTTAGATTATATAATGTAGGTATGAATATAAACACATGTATGCCCATAGTTGCATAGGTGGAACAAGAATATTATATTTCCATGTATTATATTTCCATGATAGTCTGAACCCATAATATGACTCCTTGGTTAACCTGATCCTAGAATGTAGAAACAGATTGATGTCATTTGAATTTCACAGTTAATAACAAAAACAATAATTCACTACTACTTTTATCAACAATTTAGCTGTAAATCTTTATTACCATTTTTTGTTAGCCCCATACCTTTAAGTACTGGACAAGTACTTGGATCCATATGAGACATAAATTCAGTTATTGGATGTAATTGCATCTTTTTTTGAAAACATTTTAAAACAATTTGAAAACATCTCCAAGAGTTCAGAAGATGAAATCTTGTAAAGGCCTCTATCCCAGAGTGGTAAAGAATGTTTTAAATTGATTAATTGAATTTTAACCTCCCTCTCAGAAAAATGCCATGAAGATCTCGTCATAACGCACTCTCATACTAATAGTGGAAAAAAACACGACCTCACAGAGTTAACAATGGCTGTTGATTTCAGGTTTTCCAATAAGCTGTGGTGCTACCTGCCAGCCTGGCCACCTCAATCATCATTCGCCTCCCCCCCTTCACTCTCTGGCTTCATATCACTCCTTCAGCTTTTCACTTGTCAGCACATTTGTTCCAAAAAGTGTAAATACTGATGTTTTTCCACTCCCGCTCACTGCACTGAGGTTGTAAATCACAAGTTAAAGTTGGAGTCATCATGGGGCTTTATCGCGGATCATTACTGCACTTTAACGTCATGAATCCATGCCTGTCAGGAACTCGGTGAAATGCAGGGAGGTTTTCAGACAACAGGTTGAGGCTGTTTTTCACTGTCTGTGTTAGAGAGGAGTAATTAACAGGTTTGTTAGAAATTAATCAGATTCATTATTGGGTTTCTACCTTGAGAGGACTTTTAGGGGAGCATAATTAATTGTCCTGTCTGGTATTGGTTGGGAAAAGATGCAGACACGCAAATTCCTATTAACCTTATATAATTTTCTGCCCTCAACCTCACTTCTTGGTGCTTATAATTATTAAACCATTTTTCTAAGGAGAAACTGCTCTGTTGGCCAGAACAGAAACAGTTGGTTTACATACTTCAATGACTCTATGCCTCTGTAGGTATCAAGTTTTACATTCTGATTTTATAACTTGTTGCAGGCCATTTGAGACTGACATGATATATACTTTTTATAAAGTGTAGTGGTTGCATCAATATTTATTTTTATTGCCTCCAACTGTTAAAGTGGCTCTATAATATCTTTGTAATTTTTCTCCTATTAGCATCTTAGATTTACAGTACATCTAATATGATATAAAAGATAATGACATCCTCCCACCACTGACTTCCCATTTGTTGATGAAAATTCTAGTTTCTTCTGATCTGAGTATTTCTACAGAGAAAGCATGTCTACTGTTGTTGTGCAACTCATGAAAGTTATTTTATGTACAGAAACCAGAAATGTTCCCTCCTGTTGTTCCGAAACAGTAATATCCCACTAGCTCAAAACTTCCTCAGCCTACGCGTTCTCCCCACACCCACACAGAACTTGATGAGACGCTCACCTGAGGATGCTGCGTTAGTCCGTATCCGGTTCAGGGGCCAAACCGAGCCACTACCTGGGGTGTGGCTTAAATAGCGAAAAGTGGGGCGCCGTCAGGCCAGCCGGTGCCTGGACTAAACCATTTTGTGTATTATTGGATTGTTTTGTATTTTGCAGGGTTTTGAGAAATGTTTAAACAGCCATAAGATAGGCATTTATGTTTTACTCTGTTCTGGTTTATTTTGTAAAACAGGTTTTTCTGTTTCGTGTTTATTATGTCAGATATTGTAAAACCAACCCCATTTAATTACTGTTGGTTTGCCAGGGGAGGGACATGGGGTTATTTAAGGGAAGCATTTCTGCTTTATGGGGGAGTTGGAGTTAGAGTTGAATTGAGTTGGAGAGTTGAAGCTAGAGTGGAGCGTTATTGAATATTGTGGATGATTGCTTTTGGTAGTGTAAGTTTTCCCTGTATATACTTCTTTTTGTTGCGCTGGGTTTTTGGTTTTGGGCATTTTTATCCTCACTGTAAATAATTTTTCACTGGTTGTTTTTGGTGAAAATAAAAACCCCACCAAAACGTATCTTTTGTGGCTGTGCCATCAATTTTTTCCCCCCATTGCATTCGCAAACCCGTGACATTTGGTGTCAGAAGTGGGATGGCCAGTCAAAGGAAAAGACGTACGCAACAGAAGAAGTTGGAAACAGAGGAGGAGGCAGAACTGGCTACCCCTGAGGGAGCGATACAACCTATGGGTTAGCTTGTAGGTCTAATGAGACATTTTATCGAAGGCCAGCAGAGGAGAGATGAGGGGTTCCTGGCAAAGCTTCGAGGAATCCGGGCTTCGATGCCAGTACCCCAAACGGCCGAGCTAAAGCATGAAGCACCCAGTCTGGCACCTGCAGAGGCCGTGTCACCAGCTGAAGGGTCGTCTATGAGCCTCCGGCTGGATCTACCAACACCTGCTCCACGACGAGCCCGCAGTTCTCCCATAGACCCTCACAGGATGCACGTGAGTAGCAGAGATGAACTTTACAGGCCTGATACCAGACCACACGGCGACCCCAAAATCCCTCCGTACGTGGGTGGAGAGGACATCGAAAGCTATCTCGTTCTTTGAGCGCATGGCCAAGACGTGGGGTTGGCCGCGGTCTGAGTGGGCGTGGCGCCTGGTGCCATTGCTTAGTGGAAAGGCGCTGGAGGCCTACACAGCGATGGATGAGGAGAGGGCCCACCAGTACCCCAACCTGAGGGCAGCGCTCTTGGCCAAGTTTGACATCTCACCAGAGACTTATCGTCAGCAGTTCCGGTCCAGTATGGTTCCGCAGGGAGAGAACCCAACGGAGACTTACCACCGCCTGAAGGGACTCTATCGGCGCTGGATTTGGCCAGAGCAGTACACGAAAGAGCAGATTGGCGAGCATATCGTCCTGGAACAGCTTCTGTGTGTCCTGCCAGCCGACATCCGCACCTGGGTGAAGGAGCATGAACCTGCAGACGGGCTAGCAGCGTCCAAGCTGGCGCTACAATACATCAATGCCCGACGAGGAGGCCCAGCAGCACACCCAGGCGGTCCCGCAGACAGCTCCAGTCGCATCCCCGACCAGCAGGCAGAGGTAACTACCAGCCCTCTGGGAACCCCAGCTCAGCGGCCAGTCAGCAAGGTACCGGTAAGGAGCTCATCTGTTTTTACTGTCAGCAACCAGGGCACAAAGCCTCTCTTTGTCCACTCAGAAAGGCGAAGCTTACTGGTGCTTGTTACACCCCGTGAGCTGAGGAGGTAAGAACAGCAGCACAACGGCAGCGTTTTAAGGACGTTGTTATTAATTGACTCTGGCAGTTTTTTAACCCTGGTGCGGAGAGACTTAGTGCCCACCGGGTTGATTGATTGT
The DNA here is from genome assembly GCA_013358685.1 of Antennarius maculatus. Lineage (NCBI taxonomy): Eukaryota > Metazoa > Chordata > Actinopteri > Lophiiformes > Antennariidae > Antennarius > Antennarius maculatus. Next base: position 5,773,899 of record CM023619.1, on the reverse strand, counting down.
AACTCACAGGAAGACATTATTTGTGTGCATGGCAACAGGCTTTCCTACTTCACGGCGGAACTGACAATTGTGGTGGAGGAGCAGCCCTATTTAATGACTGTGGGGGTGGTAGAAAAGCTGCCTGTGGCTGCCATTTTGGGATGGGACCTACCTGTGCTCCTAGATGTACTGAGGGAAGAGGGGAACGAGGACGTTGTTGGTGTGAAGGCTCTGTCAGGACTTGTGATCACCCGAGCCCAGGCTAGGGCTGGGGTGACTGCTGAGCAAACCAGGGACCCTTGTTTGGAAACTTTTTCCACCTTGGACAGTGAACTGTTTGAGGAAGGGAACAAGGGTCCACGGAAGTCTCGCCGGCAGCGGCGTTTTGAGAAAGGACTAAACTCAAGGGGGCCGGACTGTAAGGAGGGCCTTTTAAAGGACATGTGGGAGGTGCCTGAGGACATTGGGACTGTGCAAAAGGAGGATGTGGCTTTAAAGCCATTGTTTGGAAAGGAGGTTGCGGGGCTGGATGCAGAAAGGGGCAACAAACAGTGTTTTATTGTGGAAAATGGTGTTTTGTATGCTGTGGCTGACGGTGTTAAGCGCCTAGTGGTGCCTGTGTCCTGCCGACAGATGATCCTGCACTTGGCACACACCTTGCCCTGGGCAGGTCATCTAGGTCGCAACAAAACCTTTTTACGCATGAGTTGCCAATTTTATTGGCCCTCTATGCATGCAGATGTGCAAATGTATTGCAAAACATGTCCTACATGCCAAAAAACTGCTTATGTGCGCCATTCAGACCGTGCCTACCTACAACCAATGCCTGTCATCTCCACCCCATTTCGGCGCATAGCGATGGACATAGTTGGGCCGTTGGTGAAGAGCAGTTGAGGGCACCAATACATCTTGGTTGTCTCGGACTATGCCACATGGTTCCCAGAAGCATTCCCCTTACAAACGGTCACTGCCCCTGCTGTGTTGCGCTATCTTGTACAGTTGTTTTCCAGGGTCGGCATTCCAGAGGAGATTGTGACGGATCAGGGGACCAACTTCACCTCCCGCCTGCTGCAGCTCTTCCATCGCCAACTGGGGATCTCTCCAATCAAGACCACCCTGTACCATCCTCAGACGGATGGCTTGGTGGAGAGGTTCAACCAGACGCTGAAGAAGATGCTGCAGAAGTTTGTAGCAGACACGGGGCGGGACTGGGACTGATGGTTACCCTTCCTCCGGTTTGCATACCAGGAGGTTCCTCAAGCCTCTACTGGTTTCTCCCCGTTCAAACTGCTGTATGGCTGGGACATCCAGGGGCCATTGGACCTCCTGCGGAAGACTTGGGAGGCTCCTTCGTTTGCAGCCGGTGATCAGCGTGTGGTCCAGTTCGTGCTGGAGATGCGGGATCGGCTGGCAGAGTACCGGGAGGAGGCCGAGGTCAACCTGCGAGAGGCCCAGCAGTCCCAGAAGGCCTGGTACGACAGACAGGCCCGACACAGGGAGTTCCAGCCCGGCCAGAAGGTCCTGCTCCTACTACCATCGTCCACCAGCAAGCTGCTCGCGAAGTGGCAGGGCCCTTACACAGTCCTCCGGAAAATGGGTCCTGTCACTTATGAGATCCACCAGCCAGAGGAGAAAAAGGTGAAGCAGACGTACCATGTCAACCTGTTGCAGGAGTGGAAGGAGAATCCTGTCCCGGTTCCTGTGGTGTCCCTGCTGGTGACGGAGGTGGACAGTGAGGGGGAGGAGGAATCGTGCCTGGCCAGCGTCAACCAGCCTGCCAAACCAGCTCTTGGCCACCTGTCTACTGTCCAGACCAACCAACTCAGCGATGTGTTCCAGCGAGTCTCCGAGCTGTTCGCCGCAAACCCGGGGAAAACTGCGCTGGTTGAGCACATCGTCCGCCTGAAGGAGAGGGGGCCAGTCCGCCAGCGGTCCTACAGGGTACCTCAGCATCTGGTGGAGAAGCTCCTGAAGGAAGTGGAGGAGATGCAACGCATGGGGGTGATCGGGCCATCGCAGTCCGAGTGGTGCAGTCCAGTCGTCATTGTGGTGAAGAAAGATGGTTCGCTCCGCATCTGCATCGACTTCCGGAAGCTCAACGCCATGTTGGAGTTTGATGCCTACCCGATGCCCCGGATCGATGATCTGCTGGAGAAGATTGGCCGAGCCAGATTTATCACCACGCTCGACCTCTGCAAGGGCTACTGGCAGATGTCCCTGGAAGAGTCCAGTCATCCATACACGGCGTTCCGGACACCTGCTGGACTCTTGCAGTTCACCGTGATGCCCTTTAGTCTCCATGGAGCTCCCGCCACATTCCAGAGGCTGATGGACCGTGTCCTGCGGGGGATGTGAAGACTGCAGTGCTGCCTACCTGGATAATGTGGTCATCTTCAGCGCCACCTGGGAGGAAGACTTGCAGCACCTGGAACGAGTCCTGAGCCAGATCCAGCAGGCGGGCCTGACACTGAATCCGACCAAGTGTCAGTGGGCCCAGGCAGAAGCGCGGTACCTCAGCTATCAGCTGGGGCATGGAGAGGTCCGACCGCAGATGGACAAGGTGGAGGCCATCCGCAGCAGTCCGCGGCCGTGCACAAAGAAGCAGGTGAGATCTTCCCTGGGCCTGGCTGGCTGGTACAGGCGGTTCGTCCCTCAGTTTGCCACCATTGCTGCTTCGCTGACCGCCCTCACAGCGAAGGACCAGAGGAATCTGGTCACCTGGAGTGAGGACTGCGAGACCGCCTTCCGGACCCTTAAGACCTGCCTGTGTTCTTCACCTGTACTGAGGAGCCCCGACTTCAGCCAGAGGTTCGTGGTCCAGTGATGCATTGGCCGTGGGACTGGGAGCTGTCCTGGCCCAAGGTGCGTCAGGGGAGGAACAACCGATGTTGTACCTGAGCCGTAAGCTGCTTCCACGGGAGACCAGGTACTCCACTGTGGAGAAGGAGGGCCTGGCCATCAAGTGGGCTCTGGAGAGCCTATGGTACTACCTGCTGGGAAGGGAGTTTGACCTGGAGACCGACCACCGAGCGTTAACCTGGATTAACTCGATGAAAGAACACAACAGTCGTCTCACCCGCTGGTACCTATCCCTTCAGAGGTTCCGGTTCCAGATCCGCCATCGGGCGGGCAGAACCAACGTTGTGGCTGATTACCTATCCAGGTTGACGCACATCGTCAACCTCGGGGAGGAGGAGGATAATGTGACGCAGCAGTAGAGACCGCTCCGTCCATTTCCATTCCGCGCGCCTCTCTCCCTCGCCCAGGAGAGCGACCGCAGCAGCGCTCTCATTGTTTCCTGACAGGACCGCAAGAGCGCGGTCCCGCTCAGACTGTTGCACGTACATTCTCGGGTGGGTCCACATAAACTGTTGCGGTAGTGCGTTCGAGAGTGCACACTCGGCACCTACGCGTTCTCCCCACACCCACACAGAACTTGATGAGACGCTCACCTGAGCATGCTGCGTTAGTCCGTATCCGGTTCAGGGGCCAAACCGAGCCACTACCTGGGGTGTGGCTTAAATAGCGAAAAGTGGGGCGCCGTCAGGCCAGCCGGTGCCTGGACTAAACCATTTTGTGTATTATTGGATTGTTTTGTATTTTGCAGGGTTTTGAGAAATGTTTAAACAGCCATATGATGGGCATTTATGTTTTAATCTGTTCTGGTTTATTTTGTAAAACAGGTTTTTCTGTTTCGTGTTTATTATGTCAGATATTCTAAAACCAACACCATTTAATTATTGTTGGTTTGCCAGGGGAGGGGCATGGGGTTATTTAAGGGAAGCATTTCTGCTTTATGGGGGAGTTGGAGTTGGAGTTGAGTTGGAGAGTTGAAGCTAGAGTGGAGAGTTATTGAATAATGTGGATGATTGCTTTTGGTAGTGTAAGTTTTCCCTGTATATACTTCTTTTTGTTGCGCTGGGTTTTTGGTTTTGGGCATTTTTATCTTCACTGTAAATAATTTTTCACTGGATGTTTTTGGTGAAAATAAAAACCCCACCAAAACGTATCTTTTGCGGCTGTGCCATCAATTTTTTCCCCCCATTGCATTCGCAAACCCATGACAATCTCAATAGCCCATTTCTAGAATGGCCAAACCTCAACCCTATATTATCACTTCAAGTCTTCTAGGACTAAAGTTAATTTAAATTCAGGACTCAAAAGAGACAAAACCCAAACAGTCTGTTCCAGTCTATTGAGGTTAAGCAAAAAAGAAAATTCTGATGCCTAACATAACTTTTATTGAAACTCTACAGTATTTCAATGGATGCAATGCCTATAGAAAATTATGCATTCAGGCCAAATTGGAATTTATTATATAAAGGCCCTTCCATGTGATTAGCAATCAAGCAATCATACCTAACCCTTTACTCTTGAAACTAAAGAATTGTGTTTCATAGAACTGAAGATTAATAATTTTCATGCTCTTCATTCTATATGATGATGACACCAGCCTCTTTTTCACAGATAAATATGAATATAGTGAGGATTAATAATTGTGGTGGTGTAGATTATCATTCATCCAAGTCATGGTAATCCTGCAAGACTGAGTCTGAATCCACTGGACTTCTGCTGAGGATTTCATACATCTATCTTGAGAAGAAGAGGTGGAAGTCTGTCACCACCTTTCATCTTCTGTATGTACAGTGTAGTCTACACCCCTCACCCTATAAATGACACACTAAAACATGTAAAATGTTTAGTCTGAATCATATGTTCTGTTTAATGTGTTATATTTAAAACATGAATGTAAATGATCATGTTAAGTACTCTTAAAATGTTATTTACATCCCATATTTAAAATACGTAAGTATTAATATCAAGATTTCTCAAGTGTCCAAATCATGCATGTATAAACAGCATTCTATGTAAATATTAGCATCATCACTCATGATGTTAAGGGCTGAGTTATTGTTGTCATTGTTGCACGTGTAAGCAGGAACAATGATTGCTATGAGAAATTCTAGGGAAGTTACAGCAATAGAGCATCTCAGTGATTCTGATATATTCATCCCATCGAAGCATCTTTTAAAGACACCAGCATTGAAAAAAAAAGCACCTGAAGGCAATGTTACTGTCAAAGAGAAATTAAGCAGCTGATTGGACATAACTAATAAAGCATAACGGCAACAAAGTCAAAAAGAAAACAGTTGCTCACCATGAAATGTTTATGGGTGGCTGAAATATTTATTAAAAGAGGTGAGCAGGGTTGGTCGGCATGCATTTATAGAGCATCAACACATCTGTTGGTGTAGTTTCTGTAAAGCAGATTTATGAGACTCATGAACTTTATGTTCGCTCATCAACGGCTTGCAAGAGAACAGTAAAATGAAATAGCACAAGATAAAACCGCAATTTGACCAGCAGTAATAAAATTAGTTGGAGCTAAAGCACAGCCGCAAAGGCGATAATAAGGAATTAGCAGAGGCCATGTGCAGTATACTGTGAGCCCTAGTGCATTTGCACATCAACGCTCGGGACATCGCAGATTTTTGGTAGGCAGTCATGTGATACCATACTCGCATTCTATTGACTGACGGCATCTGCTATGTTCCGTGAATCTCGGGCTTACAGTACGTGAGACACAAAAGTACTTTAAACAGTTGATAAGGGTATGGGAAAAGGTAATACAAATAGAAGGTGGTTTAATAAAAGTATGGGGAGGGCTTCATAAATGTTTAAATTACCCTAAATAATAAGATGAATAGTTTGTCGTTCTATTGCTGAATTCGTTAATCGAGTGTGGTTCCTGGAACGCATTACCCACGAGGAGCAAGGGCGCACTGTATTCATGGTATAGCATGTTAACAGTCATTAAATAAATAAAGATCAGAGGCAAAAAAAGATGTGATTCAGAAGGCTAAAAAACTGATGAGTAGCAAACAGGATATGATAATTAATATTACTGATGTTGTTCAATATGTCTTGAGAATGAAGTGGTAGAGATACAGAGGGGAGTGATTAAAACCAAATTAGAGGCATTTGAATGAGATGTGCTTTATCGTTACAACATTACAACTTCACTGCTGTTTTGAAAAGGTTTTCATCGTCATGCTACTCCATGTCTCAAAGAATTCCTACAAATAATTAATTAAAAAAAGAAGCAAACAAACACCCACACACGCATAGGGGTGAGAATCGCAACAAAAAGCGCAAATAAAGATACAGTACGAGCTTCATGTTGCAAATTATGCAGTGTGCCTGGAAAAGAGAGTGAATAAAGAGCACCAGGTAACAAAACAAAGATCAGCCTCTACAGAATACTAGAAATACTGCGATGATATTTGGCCAATATCCCACAGGCCTAAATCACACAGATATCCGATTGTTAACAGCAGTCGTAGTCGTTTTAGTACCAGTAAAACTAGGATGTGAGTCGTCGTAGTATCTCTGAAACAGAGGAAACCTGAAAATATTGTGACAGCTGGTGAGTGTTCTCTCCACCAGAGCACAGCCTCTCAGGGGATCTGAATGTAGTTTTGAAACACACACTTGTATCATGTCAGAACAAATGATCAGGTGTCAAGAACAAGGAGAATACCCCAGGATGCAAAGTTAGATTTGTATCAGCTGCTAAGATGCAGCCAGGAGCTGTCTTTCTGTTTTTCCACGTTCTCCAGTGTGACATCGGCAGTATCCAGCAAGACATCTCTGCCTCTGCAGTTCCAAGGGGTCTAAAAGACCTTGAATTAAATGTAATTATGTTGTAAATGACTTATAATAGCTAATCTAGAGCATCTTGGGCCCCTGTGACACATTTCGGATTGTAGGGTTGCTCATCTTGGTTCAAACCTGCATAACCTATTGACTCAGAAGGAGGGGAATGGAAATTTATGTCAATAAACTGGAAAAAACCCTCATTAGCTTTCTGCTGTCTGAGGCATTAACTGAGCAGTCCATCTGGTGGGGCCATCTTCCTGATGTACTCTTGGATTTTCAATGTTTCCTCCTGGACAATGGCCCTGATGCTCACTAGTCCTCAGCCTCCCTCTTTCCACTTAGCGTACAGCCTCAGGGTTCTTGACTTCAGGTGAAACCGTCGATGCATGGCGAGCAGCCTTCTAGTCTTGACAGCTGTGGTTTCTATCTCCTCCTTTGGCCAGCCTATGATCCCAGCACGATATCTGATGCCGTACATAGATGTTGATGGCTCAGACGTTGTTCTTATTATTCAGCTGACTTCTCAGGACTTGACTTACTCTTTGGAGGTATTTGGCTGTGGTTGAATTTCTTGCGACCTCCTCATTACTGATATTAGCTTGTGGGATTCCAAGGTATTTATAGCTGTCCTGGATATCTCCTATCCTGCCCTCTGGTAGATCAATCCCTTTAGTTCTGATTATCTTGTCTCTTCCGATACCATCTGGCCACATTTGTCTAATCCGAATTACATCCCTATGTCATCGCTATAGATCCTGGTGGTGTGGATATGAGTTGATTTCTCACTCATTCCTGGCATACAGCTTGATGTCATCCATGTAGAGTAGGTGGCTAATTGTTGCCCCGCTACAGAATGAGTATCCATAGCTACTCTTTGTGATGATCTGACTGAGGGGTTCAGGCCTATTCAGAACAGCAGTGGTGATAGTGCATCCCTTTGATACTTGCTGCCCAATGTGAATTTGGGAAATCTGCTTGGAGATGAAGAGTTTGAGTTCTGCCTGACAGGATGCCTGACAGGAGCTTCCACGTTGCACAGAGACAGATTATCGGCCGGTAGTTGGATGGGTGTGCTAGGGGGTGTCAAAGGCACCGCCATCAACCATTGTTGAGAAGCCAGACGGGTTTCAACTATGGTCATTGGAATATGAACAGAACTGACCACACCCCACGGGGATAAAAAGGTGGGACAAGACCAACCACCACAAGAACTGAGGAATCCTCTTAGATGAGAGGCAAAACGTCTTCAGGAAACTTTCTTAAAGTGAATGAATTTTAACAGCTGTGAATAGCCATGACCTGGATAACTGAAAACCTACACAGACAATGGGAAACTTTAAATATGTACAAAGTTAACTATCTAGGATAAATACAGAGGGCTGTGTCAGGAAGGGCATCCGACGTAAAACTTTTGCCAAATCAAACATGCAAATCAAATCTATGACTTCCATACCGCCATCAGTGCTGTTGACCTACAGGGTGCCGGTGGAAATTGAACTACAGTTGGTCAAAGAAGGAGAGGAGGAAAGTGTATTTGTAGGAAGAGAGAGAAGAGGAACGCCAAGAGTATAGGACTGAGAGCATGGACGTTGAATGTTTGAATTATAACAGGAAAAGGTAGAGAGTTGGTTGACATGATGCAGAGGAGGAAGGTAGACATACTGTATGTCCAAGAGACCAGGTGGAAAGGTAGCAAGGTCAGAAGTTTAGGAGCAGGTTTCAATTTGTTCTATCACGGTGTAGATAGGAAGAGAAATGGAGTAGGAGTTATCTTGGAGGAGGAGTTTGTTAGGAATGTCCTGGAGGTAAAAAGAGTGTCACATAGAGTGAAAAGTCTGAAGCTAGACATCGAATGTGTGACGTTCAATGTTGTTAATGGGTATGCTCCACAGGTAGGATGTGAGCTGGAGGAGAAGAAGAAATTCTGGTTGGACTTGGATGAGAGTTGTCATTGGTGCAGACTTCGATTGACATGTTGGTGCAGGAAACAGAGGTGACGGGCAGGTTTGGTATCCAGGAGAGGAATGCAGAAGGACAGATGGTGGTTGACTTTGCAAAAAGGATGGAAACAGCTATACTGAATATTTTCTTCCAGAAGAGGCAGGAACATAGGGTGACCTATAAAAGTGGAGGTAGGAGCACACAGGTAGACTACATCTTGGGTAGATGGTGTAATCTGAAGGAGATCAGTGACTGCAAAGTAGTGGTAGGCAAGAGTGTAGCCAAACAGCATAGGATGGTGGTGTGCAGGATGACTCTGGTGGTGAAGAAGATGAAGAGGGCAAAGACAGCAGAGGACAAAATAGTGGAAGCTGAAAAAAGTGAGTGTTGCAGGACTTTTCGGGAGGAGTTAAGACAGGCTCTGGGTGGTCAGGAAGTGCTTCCAGAGGAATAACGCCAATGAGCCATACAATGAAGTTATGGGAAAGAGTAGTTGAAGTAGACTAAGGGCAGAAGTGAGCATTTGTGAGCAGCAGTGTGGTTTCTTGCCAAGTAATACACAAAATAGAAAGAATAATAAATAACCCACCCAGAATATACAAAAGGAGAGACATAAATAGGCATAG